>JAYKKI010000001.1:20080000-21452500 GCA_039881145.1 Druceiella hillmani | reverse complement strand
CGTAAATGAGGTTGATAAAAAGGCGAACGCGTCATAGCTCCAATCCTACGGAAGTTCAGATCGCGAGTAATGTGTCGCGGCTTTCGCAACGTCATACCTACGAGTTACCGTATATTTAACGGGCAGTTTATTTTTATTCACTTTTAAGCACGGAAAATATTAATTTTCATATTAAATATACTAAGAGTTTAACTGCCAACATTTAACAAAAATTGTAACTAACGAGAATTTCATGAATACTGGATTTTTTAAAAAAAATTTTAGATTACATAATAAAAATATTTTTCTAACAATGATTTTTTATTGGATATATTAAATAAATTACTATATTAATATTTTCATTTAATTATATCTGCGTTCCTTTCTAAAACCTCGATGGTTAATCAAAATTAATCAGTCAGATAACTCCAGGAACACTTGGAATATGCAAAATAGCAAATTTCGCAGGTAATAAATACAAAAATAAAAAAATTTTGAAAAAATGTTATGATGCTGAAATGGTATCAAAACATAGAACAAAAATATTGAGGAAATTAAATTCAATTGACATATATTTTAATAAAATATTGTTAAATAAGAAAGAGAAAAACCATTATTAAAGGATCAATAACACTGTATTGTTAAAGTGTATATGAATTTTTAAATCAATTCATTTTCATGATTAGATAATTTAAAACAAAGAAAAATGAAACCTTCATTACAGCCGTTTTTCTTAAAAACCGATTAACCTAATAACTTAAAATTTGGTATAATAATTCTAATTTTTAAGTGACATTGTTCGTAATATTATGAGCCTATAATTTTTTTCGAATGGAGTTTCCGATTTATTTTTATTTTTGTTCCAAAAATCATAATCTCAAAGCACAAAATACGAAGAATGAAAATATTTCGATAAATTTTGTAAATTGACCGAGCTATAACGGTTTAAACTTAACGTATAAACAGGGAGGATAATGTTAAATTTTTAGCTTATTTTTCGACTTTCATTTTGAAGAACAAAACGAAATATATGATCGGTCACCTGTCTGTCCGTCCATTCGTCACAACTGTTTTTTCAGAAACCGCTTTAAGTAGAAACTTGAAATTTTTATATAGTAACATACAAAACATATTAACTCACACATTTATAAATAGTCAAAAATATTTATTCCAAAATTTTGTGTGGGGATGTCAAATTAAGTACACGAATTTTTTGTAATTCCATTTATCCTATCGATCGTTTCAAAGGGCTAAGAAATAAATAAAGAGATTCTACCCTGCTTATTTCTGAAACTACTCAATATAAAATTATGAAAAAATATGAGTTTTTAAAATCCTGTGCAAAGGTTGTAGGAAAATTATAACGAATATTTTTAAAATATACATCTTGTTATAACATCTATGAAGGATATAGTAGACAATATTTTCATGTTTTTCTATATTGACAGCCAATTTTCTCAGAAACCATACGAGGTAGAAACTTTGAATTTGACATAGTATATTACATTAACCACATGTTTTTCTAGTTTTTAAAAAATTCTTATAATAGTTAAGAGTAATTATATTAAAGCCCTGGAAAACTTTTATTATAAAAATGTTATGTGTCATTTAAAAGACCTTGTTACGAAGAATATAACAGTATTTTGATATTCTTAAATTAGCTGTTCAAAAATGTGTTTCGAAAAATGTGCGTAAATAGAGCATTCTTTCGTCTTATTTCTGAAACTACTGAGGGATAAAACACGAAAAAATAGGTTTCGTAAAATGTAACTAGATGTTTACAGTAAAACTAGAACGATAACCCTAAATGTTTCAATTTTTGAAATATACACCATATTTTCAAGAATGAAATATATATTTACGTTGTGTAACATAAATATTAGTAAATACTTCAATAAAAGTACTGGGTAAGTTTAAATTTAAAAACGCCTGATGTGTAAAATATTAAATGGTACATACAGGAATATTATTAGATGTTACTTAAACTGTAATAGATATTGGTGAGCGTTTTTGTATGGTGCCCAGTGCGAGGGGAGAAGTCAGCGAGAGACAAGTAGTCATTGTTTCGATTAAAAAAAGTTGTTTTCAAAAGTACTATCAGTTTCGAAAGAAAGTTTCTATTATTTTATGTTACTATTATTTTGGACTTTAATATTTATATTATTATAGTGTTACTAGCTCACCCAGCTCCTGCTATATCGAGAATTTTTAATAGGAAATAAAGAAAATATTAACAATCTAACGCAGCACATAAAACTTTTTAGGAATGACATATATTCATTGACCTCGCCCTTTACTTATGGTCTTTGCAATTCCTAGACGGATACGGAAATTCGTTTGAGTGATATTGGTAAATCAGCAAGTGTAAATGTGGGTATCATACGTACTAAATTAACACGGGAGATCAGTGTCTTGATTATCCCGTTCATAATTATTACCTTAGTAACATTACCCATAATTTTTTACCACTAATATTTTTCCAGTACAAAATCTTGGTGCATTGAGATTATGTAACAAAATTATCGGTGATACAATATTAATTGCAAAATTGCACGGAATTCATTTTGTAATATGTATTGTATTTAGATATTTATGATACGAACATAAACTTTTTGACTGCCAGTATTGCATGTTCATTAAGCTATGGACAAGACAGGAAATTTACTCGAACATTTGGAAAAATATTCTCAGTTATCGCATAATTTTTAATCCTAAATAAAGTTAAAGCATCATTTCATACTATTACATACATGTTTGTACAAAGTATTATTTTAGAATATAGATTAATTGATTTTATACCATTTTCAATATCCAGCAATTATTTTAAACGTGAGTCGGTTTGTGAATCCTTTTGTAGCATCATGCACGGTTGAAATTGATTTCAATTTATTCACTTTTCGCCACAATATAAATGGTTTTGAAATATGCATTGATTTGATCCGCATATATCAAATGTGATCTTAAATTTCCTGGAAAAAAGGAGTTCATTTGCTCTCAAATCTTTAAGAGTTTGATTTAAAGCTTCCAATGAATGTTTATGAATAATTGTACACTTTTCCAATATAATATTATGAATTTCGAAATTTTTTGGCTATACCGGAATAATAGTGTACACAGCATTTTAATTTATTTGCAGGTTTAATGGAAATTTCTCTTTATTTTTTTCTTTTTATTTCTTTTAATTTATTTGCATGCTTAATGGCAATTGTTATCCCATCATGCAACAAAGTTGCGGCAATTACTCACGATATTATTCACAATGCAACATTTTCTTGCGAACCTATTATTTTCAATACACTTGAAATTAAAAAGGTTTTTCCAGTTTCACCTAGTGCATACAAGAACAAGTAATGATCTTTTGAGGAGCACCTGCATTCATAATTCTATCATAGATGGCTTTTTGTTCTCGTAATAGTTTTTGTTTGAAGAAATTGTGTTACATTTTTAGTATGTAACTATTGAAATATATACATTTTTTCTATTTAATTGATATTGAAATATCCATTGATTTTATTCTATATGTCAGGTCATAAACGTACGTGTTCTTCTGAATGCAATTTTGCTTCATTAAATTAGATGTATCCCAAAAATATATTGCTTAAATATCCACAATATATTGATAAAAGTATTGACTTTATTTAAAGATATGATTTTTTGTATTATAACTTATCATTAATCCATAAGATTGTTAGTCATAAATCCCTCTTTTTTAATAATTTTTGTTTCTGCACAGAATTAAAAATTTCATTCAAATAATTTTTCTAATTAAATTATATAATTTTTTTTTACTTGTTACCGGATTTTTTTTGTGTATTGTTAGTATGATACATACCCTTTCTTTCCAAGAAAATTACTGGGTATTTCGAAGTATTACGGAAACAAAGATTAAGTATTGTATTTTTATGGTCATGTTTCTACGCATTAATTTTATATCTTATTGTTAAAATTTATTGATCCCCCAACTATACAAATGGCCTCTTAGTAATAGCGCGCGTTATTAATTAAATTAAACTACGTGATGTGTGTGAATAATGAATTTTTACAAATTTAACGCCAAATATATTCAATAGTTTGCGTATTAAAATCCGACCTCTTTGGAAAGTCGTCTGCTTTAATGATGACCATGTGCTTTAAAAGTTTGTAAAAATGTAGGTTGTGGTCAGTTATTGGGAGCATAAAGCCGATATGAAGATACACTTAACCTCGAATTTTAAACGTTGTCTTGAATTTATGGGAATAATTATTTCGTACTATTTGGGTAGAAACAAAAGATCTCATTTGGAAGAATAAATTGAATTTGCGTATTCTATTAAAAAAACTTTTTATTCACCTATGATACCCGATAAAAATAAATGTAATGGTTTCGGTGGTGTATTTAATACAAGCAAAATACTTTCCCAGAAGCGTAACGCACGCCAGATTTTTCAGTTTTTATCACTAACTTATGACAAAATTGACCTCATAACATTGATAATAACTTTATACATATCACCAATCATTATTTTTGAATGTAGAGAATAGTCAGTTATGGATAGTATTAAAATTAAATGCAGTTAAATATACTGATGCTGCTGTCTATCTGAATTTAACCTTTGGGCAATTCTTTCTTATTATAAACCTTGAGAGCTTTGCTCTCCACTTTTATATGCCTGTAACCGTTCTTTCCAATTTCTCGTAATTTCACTTTTTAAAGGGTTGTTTCTTCGTTCTTGTTTCTCACGTCAACCTTTAATTTTGATTATGTTTGATTGGCAAACAATAATTGTTCCCCCTCTCCTCATAACATAAATAAAATATTTTTACAAACTTACACGTTGTATAATGCATAGTTCCTTCATATCACAATCAACTTTGATTTGTATATATATATATATATATATATATATATATATATATATATATATATATGTATATGTATATACATATACATATATATATATATATATATATATATATATATATATATATATATATACAAATCAAAGTTGATTGTGATATGAAGGAACTATGCATTATCGTATACAGATCGTGTATACCCAATCACTACATAGAAGGTTACAAAATGAAAATAGGTTTCAAAAAATAAATATTTAGGATGTATAAATATTTTAAATATATATTATTAATGATATCAATTTTATACTTATATTATGATATAACTTTATTTTCGATTATTTTTACTATTGGAACAACATAAGTGCTGTATAAAAATAAGTAATATAGAAAAAAATAATATTAGTTTATCGAAATCTTAATGTATACAAAAAAACTGTTATTAATTGGAGATTTGTATATACGTAAACTTTACTATGTACAAGTATCCAATTAATAACGCTGAGATTTATAACACTATTTAAAACCAAGCATGTGATACCAAAGATTATTAGCACGATCAAATAAGCGAATACAGAAAAATTTCCATTTTATAAAGAGCTATAGATACTAACATTCTGGAGTTTCTTTATACGACATGTTGACAAGAAATATTGTTCCGAGACAGAATTTTAAAAACCTGGTAAGACCTGCTCTAAAATTTTAGAGACGTGACCTTTAGATACATTGCAAAATCTGGTTGAATCAATATCTCGAAAACTTAGCAGTACGGTGATTACGGGATATTAATATTTATTTTATTATCACATAATTTTAAAATGTTAATCTATCTTGAAAGATTAATTAAGATACACATAATATTTCATGGCTAACATGAATTTCTTTACACCGCCATTTTAATAGAAATTATTTAAATAAAAGAAACTAAAAACAATATAAATTAGTTTATTTTATTTTGAATTATAAAATACAAGTTTTAAACATTTTAATATTTTTAAAACAATAGTAAGCTTATAATTGAAATCTATTTTTAGCACAAATATATACATATTATAAAAATGAATTCTCTATATGGGAAATATTTTAAATAGAGTGATTAATTTAGTACAAAGAATGATAATAGAAGCCAGAAAACTTGTTGATTGAGTTAGTGTCTCTCTGTCTGTGCATTAATTTTTTAATTTAAAAGGAATTACAATATTGAAGGAAATTTTATGAAATTTGGTATGATAATAATTTATACCCTGAAACAATAGATAAGATTTGGATATTATAGATTAAAAAAATACGTCTTGTCGAATATTACGATGTTGGTACTGCAACCGCCGTCTATTTACTCTTTTAGGAAACTTTATACTTATATATATATATATATATATATATATATATATATATGTATATATATATAAATTCAATTTATTCTTCCAAATGATATCTTTTGTTTCTATGCAAATAGTAGTAATAATTACGCCCATAAATTCAAGACAAGGTTTAAAATTCGAGGTTAAGTGTATCTTCATATCGGCTTTATGCTCCCAATAACTGACCACAACCTACATTTTTACAAACTTTTAAAACACATGGTCATCATTAAAGCAGACGACTTTCCAAAGAGGCCGGCTTTTAATACGCAAGCTATTGAATATATTTGGTGTTAATTTTGTAGAAATTCATTATTCACGCACATCACGTAGTTTCGTTTAATTAATAACGCACGCTATTAATAAGGGGCCATTTGTATTGTTGGGGGATCAATAAATTTGAACAATAAGATATAAAATTAATGCGTAGGAACAAGACCATAAAAATACACTTCTTAATCTTTGTTTCCGTAATACTTCGAAATATCCACTTATTTTCTTGGAAAGAAAGGGTATGTATCATACTAATAATACAAAAAAAAATCCGTCAACAAGTAAAAATAAAAATTATATAATTTAATAAGAAAAATTATTTGAATGAAATTTTAAATTCTATATATATATATATATATATATATATATACATACACACACATATATATATATATATATATATATATATATATATATATATATATATACATGTGTATATATATATACACATATGTCGCTGTCAACGCCTTCTAATAGCTTTTCATGAAAGTTTAGTTTAGTTTTCATGAAATTTATGCATGTAGGTATTGAACAAATAAATAAGAAACAGAATAATAGTGATGGTAATAATAACAATAATAGTCAATAGTTTCGACCATTCAGTTGAGTCAGCCGTGGTGTAATAGCTAACGCGTTATCAGGGTACACTGAAAACGTGGGTATAATTCCCACCGGCTTATCGATTTTTTCGTTGTGCCCTTTAGAATAATGGTTACTATACTGATGTTTTTTAAATATTAATTTTTTTTACCTCGTTTTTTTCTTATGTTATTACCAAAATAAATATACAGCTAACACCATTTATTAGCGGTATTTGCAAATTTTACGGTCATATATAAAATTAAGTCTACGATTGATGTTTTAAACAAATTTAGGTTGTATCCATATTTATCTATACATCATGCACCCATTTTTAATATTTTAAGTATTATAAATATTCTAAAAAATATTTATAGTTGAATATGACGCGACCAAAATCGTAGGCACAGCTAGTAATAATAAGAGAAATATTTACATGGCACCACGTATTATATTTTTTGGGGACAGTTGAAGCATACACTGTGTAACCATTTAATACAAATTGTTTTTTACACTGTTACGTTAACATTAACGTGACATGCCCATATCGTGTATGATCCCCCAAATTATTTATAGTATAAAAAGCAATTATCGTATTAATTTTCTTGCAAAATAATATCATCATTCTCTGATTTCGTCTTTCGAACACATATTAAATAATTTTAAAGTAAAGGAAATTTGCTTTAAAATTTATCCGATGTTAAACATTTGTGCAGGAAATTGAAAAGATTTAAGATAATATCCATTCATCATCATCCATAATATTTCTTCAAACCCCACTCACACTACCGCGCTTTTATAATTTATTTTTACACTATATCAATGTTGAAAAAAGGATTAAACGCATTCGGAATCTACTTTCGTCTATCTACCTATCTTATGAAAACAAATGAAAAACGTATTATATGTTATAGATTTAATTAAATAATAGTTCTCTTATCAAAAATCTCCTCCTTATATCAGAAAGCGAACATATTATTTTATATTCATGGACTGATTAAATTGGAATCAGAATATTATTAACTTGACACACAGAGAATGAACTTAATTCACCGACTAACTAAAAATATATGTTTTATTAAAAGATTAATGGAAAAGTTAGGAATGAGTTGATATTGATTAGTAAAGTTAGTTTTTAAGTTTACCTTAAATCAGTTCAAGTTTTGCGTTTTAATTACTAAAACGGCAAAAATTGTTTCATTAATGAAAAGTTTGATATTTATAAAAATCATCAAAATGAAAAGTTTAGTGAAATGAAAGAGCACAAAAATGCAAGAGAGGTGTAATTTTTCATGTCAATATTTTTTCTTATTTTCTTGAGTATTAAATATTAACCCATAAAATATTATGTGGAGATTTTTATATACTATTTCCTCTGTTTTCATATCTAAATTGTTTTCCACATGATTCTTTATATAAGATGATATTCGTATTCTCTGTCACGTGTAAAATATGTACCAATAATTTGTTGAAATTTTTAAGAAGAGTATACCAATATTTTGATGACACATGTTTACGGCTTTGTGTAACCAGGTGACGCTGGTGTGACCAAGATTCCTTTGGGTTGCTCTGGTACTACATTATCGTTTGTCACTGCCATTTTTCAAGAAACCCTAAAACGTTATAACACATATGAAATTTTCAACATTTTTTGATCTTTCCTCCCATTTTTTGTAAAATCATGAGAATTTATGTGAATAAAAATAACTTTTTTAATATTGTATTTATTTTTAATATTTTATAATACCCCATGTTTCCCATTTATGTAAAAGGAGGTAAAACTATCCCTGAAACTTAATGGACCTCCACAAAATTTATAAATATGATTTGTTAATTTTATATTACGTAACCTGCAACACTTATTATTTTATATTGGGAGCGCACATGACAGTTATCTCCTGCGGAATTTGTATCGATTTTAATTAATTACTTTGTTGATACATATATTTAAAATACAATAGAAACAAAATAACACAGGCATACATTTGATAGCTTTGCAACCAATATTAATGGAACGTAAACAGAAATTGTAAGATAGCTTTGGTTATGACACTAATATGAAATCGCCGGTGTATATCTAATAATTTTTTTGTAATACCAACATGTTATAACTGGCTAATCAAATTAAATATACTTTTGATCAAAAGATAAAAGCAATAACAATTTTGTTAAACAATCTTGTGCTGCAGACCTGTGTTATATGACTATTGAACTTGTGTCTAAAAAAATTACATGAAAGAATTATTTCACGGTGACGCATATGAATGTAAATTTCTCTCGCTTCACGTCTGATGTGTGACGGTGATGTGACCTAATAAGGCAAATATCTTAAGTATATAGAAACAAAGTTCAATATAAGAATGTTATTTAAAGTTTAATTAACTAATAAGTATAGAGTACTATTTGTTGGAGAAGATAATGGAAAAAAACGCATTATTAACAGTCAATGTGGCCATGGAACATGTAGGCGAGTTTGTGTACTAAGGGAGTCTTTATTCAGGAAATGGAAAGACCAAATATCATACAGAAAAACGAAATGCTTTTATAAAATTAAGGTAAAAAAATGTGTATCAAAGAGGGCAAAAACGTGTAATTTATACGACAGTTAAGCAGAATTCACAATTAAATGAAACTACGTGATGTAGTATTGTTTCTACTTTCTTTAATTTCTTTACCACGACCTAGGTTTCGTTGTATTACATCATCTTCAGGTGGAATATTAGCAGTTGTTATCTTGGCGGATAACGAAGGGAACCGAGTTTATCCAATTCAGCATCACCAACCCGAGCGTAGCGGCTTTTATCTTAATAATATATCTATATAGCTAATATCCCACCTGAAGATGTTGTAATACAACGAAACCTAGGTCGTGGTAAAGAAATTAAAGAAAGTAGAAATAATACTACATCATTTAGTTTCATTTAATTGTGAATAATGAATTTCTACAAAATTAACGCCAAATATATTCAATAGTTAAGCAGAAATTAAATTGAAATCAGTTAAATCGGGATTATTGCATTTCCTGTGATGTATTCAAAATTATTCATAATTAATTGAAATGGTGTTATATGATGGATATTATTTGGGGGAATAAAAACAAATACGAGATTTTTTTTTAAAATAAAATGACATACGCCTATTACATAAAACTACTCTAAAATAAAATATTAAACGCTAACGGTATACACTTGAAATATTACACTGACTTTATGCAATGACATACCCATTTTATATGAAATTATAGTCAAAATAACAAAACAATAAAATGTTATTATTGAAAAGAGGCACTTCGTGTTAGACAGTGAATTCGCTTGGCCGATGCTGAAGGGAGTTTAGTTAAGAAAAGTAAAGAAAGATTCAGTTTACCCGTAAGAAGAAAACAATAGGTTCAGGGAAATTGAGACATATTGTAAAAGTTTTAGTGTCCAAATTAATTAAATATCTAAAGAAATGCGCATGACATGCCTAAAAAGTAGTTTACTCCATATTTTAAAAAAAGTGCGCATAGTGCGCCTAACGAAGTTGTTAGCTTGGCTGATAACGAAGGGAACCGAGTTTATCCAATTCAGCATCACCAACCCGAGCGTAACGGCTCAATTTGGTACACTGCTCGGAAAAATTACGTATAATGCGCTTAAATAAGTTATTACTTGAAAAACCGTTGAAGTTATTTATATATATGAATGCAGTTTGTAGGAACATAAAAGACAGAACATATGTATAGTCAAATAAGTAATTAAATATATGAGAATCAATAAAAAGGTATAATTATTTCGTGATAGAGAAATATGGTATTCGGACATTACTTTTTAATCTGCCATTAATAAAGTTTAGCGAGGTAAAAAGAAAGACTAACTCATTTCTTCGTTATGATAATAAACAAAATTAAAAATTTAAAAAAAAGCTTGCGACGGATGTAGTCATTGTAATTGAAAAACGATCAAATAATTTTATGAAAACCCCCCGACTAAAAGAAAGTAGGAATGTTAATATAATTACAAACCCAACGAAATCCGTCGTGGCTGTCTTGCCCTGCCTGTGCCTAAAATTTTGCATTGTTATCAGTTCGTGACTTATTGAAATTATCTTAGATGCGAAAAGAGGTTCTCTTTGCTAATACAATCAAATTGGTATTAGGAACGAAAATGGTAATGGCAGTTCTATCGAATGTTGAATAAAGTTCTGTGGTCAAGTAATGTTTCAATCATTAAATATTCACTCGGTTTTTACTAATTAATGGGCCACTGGTATGCTTTTATGCATAAACAATTTATCTGCATTTTGAGGCTGCGGAGTAGGATTAATATTTATGAGGCGCAACCTAATATATGGGTTTAGCAGAGTACGCTATGAATAACAAACACAACAGCTATATTGTGTCCCGGAAGGAAAATTCATTCTACCGCTGGTTTAAAAACTTTAAGCGCAATATCAAAACACTAAACCCAAGCGGAGCCGCACGGAGAAATTAGTACTCAATAATTAGTATTATTATTTTACACGCACTTTGGAATTACTCGCTTTTGCCACCAGGAACTCGGCTTTTTCTCAAACCCTTAAATTTTAAATAATTTCATGTCTATTTTATAAATTTCCTGTTTTACTGTTATTTTATTACCTGTAATTTTTTTATTTTTTAAATACTGCATTTACTACTGAAGTAGTAAATTTTATAAGAGATAATATTGGACCATTTATTGTGATTATTATTATGTAATAAAGTCCACCAATATTCATTTATATGAACGTGTTGACCATACTTATTTCTCATACCTTTCATAAAATATTCGATTAAATGAATATTAATATAAAAACATTTTATCAATAAATCTGCAATACCAGTAAAATGAGAAGTTTGTTAAAGTTACGTGCAACAGTTTAAGTAACACAAAAATTCCATTGCGATTTCAGCAACCCTTACGTTGCAAATTATCGTTGTAAATTATGTGTAATGCAAGTATTTGGGCACGAAAACTAAAAGTAATTTATAACAAACCGTTTCACCATACAAAGCCTTAGCAATTTATTTTCTGGTTTGAGGGAGGCTATAAATCCATCTTTTAGCGTGTAAATGTGTGAACTAATGGGCAAAATGGAGTTAGTTTTGTGTCACTACTCCTTTACGAAACTTAAGTTGAGAATGTTAAGAGGGATGTATATAGATGGATGAATTAAAATCATTATTTGTAAATGGTAAAATTTATTTGTAAAGGGTTAAATCGCTAATCTGCTCTAAAATAAGCCAATTTTAATACGATGACGTTGCTATTTAGAAATCGGACTACACAAATAATTTAAATTACAAGCATCATATTAAGTTTTAAACACGAATGTATTATTATTCTACGTATTATATCTACATATATTTGTCATTGATATGGCATACGATATTTAATAAATTTAAAACAATTTTATACACAGCTATGTTATTTTACTTCTGTCACCCAAGACAAGTTTTTTTTGTGCTCAGTATTAGCATATCTCAATTTTATATACAAATGGAAGGATATAGCAAGTAAAACATATACACCTAACTACGTTACTTGCCTGCACTCGTTTAATGTGTTATTGAATAAAAATGCTTTCACGCATAAAGGACACATTTTTCTCCATATAATTTTCACGATTTACAGTAATACTGGATGAGCTAAACTTTTCTGATTCAAATTTTTAAATTTTATAGTACCCTTTCTAGTTTGGGCGCTAGCAAAACTAAAAAAACATTATCTGTCAAAACAGTTTTCGACGCGGAAAGAGAAAGATATTATCGTGAGACGTAAATATTCAATAAAATGTTATTGTTCTATTGCGACTTTTGGTAACAGTTTTTCTTTATAATTATATTTATTCGTAAGCACAATTATGGATTTATAACATATTTCAACATTTTATTAAAACATGGATATTATTTAAAAAATGTAAAGAGATGCGGGTGTCCTTATATGTAGCAAAGGAGACTAATGCTTCAGACTAATGATATTGTTTGCCCTGCTATTATTTTCAATTTATCATTCTTAATTTATACATTTTATTGCAGACCATGTTTTCGATATAGAGAGTTATCACTATGGTAAAACGACATTTTCGAAGTCTTGATGGCTGACAACTTTTAGACTAAACTTTTTAGCACAAGATATAGATGCGGGTATGTTGACTGTTGAAAATGAATCAAGCTCAGCGCCTATAATAGAGAATATAATTGAAAATCAACAACCTAACAATATTTTCAACTGGCGAAACGATTCATATTCACCGTACAGTTTTCGTGAGAGGCCAGATTGTAACTTCGGAGAACTGCGCATTATAGATAATACTTCTGACGTGGAATTACCCCTGAAAACATTTGCAACAGTTGCAGGCTTTCAAAAATTTATAAACACGATTTTTTTTTGTGAATTCGCGCATTATTCTCAACATAATGGCCAAACTTTTACCAGGACTAATGAAGAAGCCAAGCTTTCCTCTGCATGAACTTTGTAATGGGGTACGATTGCTTACTTACATTCAGAAGTTATTGGTCTACACATACTGACATCGATATTCCTTAAATTGCTAATATGATGTCTATAAGCCGATTTGAAGAAATACGTAGGAACTTGCATTTTACACAGGGAAGAAAAAAGGTGGCACTGAAACTGGATTGGGTGAATGGGTTGTGTTGCAATTGTCTGAAAGTTTACAAGTTTATAGGCGGTGAACTATACTTCGACAAGTTTTTCAATGCCGCTAATCTTCAATATACATTGGCGAATATGAATATAAAGTCTTGTGGAACGGTACGCTTAAATAGAAAGAATGTACCAAAAAATATGCCATCTGATACGAATATGAATAGTGGAGACATTTTTACGGTTAGCAGCAATGGAATATCTTTGGATGGATGAAAGGCTGTTTTTTATTGACAAATTTCTAATCACACAAACCGACAACCACAATCAAGAGGCGTGTACAAGATAGCGGTGACAAGATGAATGTAACTTGCCCTAAAGTTGTTGCAAAGCACAATAAAAGTATGGGAGTCTTCGATCTATGGATCAAAAAAGTATGTTAGATAGTGTATCCAAAGGCAAAAATAAAATACTACCTTAGACTATTTTCAATTCATTAGACATTGTCATGAATAATTCGTGTATAATTTATTGCCAGCTGCACGAATCAGAACGTATTGAAGAAACTTTGCTTTCAAACCTAGAATTTTACCAGGTGGCGGCTCGTCCACTTATTGGTAATTTTTCGTCACGACAAAGAGCTTTATCTATAGTTTTTATGACAAAAAAGCGAATCTCTCATGCACAATCGCGGACCACTTGCACATGTAATGGTTGAAATGAGTAATGTAAAAATATGTGTAAAAGATATATGTAAATACACTAAAAGTCATGTTGACAATTGCATAAGTAACACATACCCGACCTGTAATATTAATTTATGTTTTACTTCAGAACGTAATTGTTTTGTCTCGTATCATTAATTTTTTATATTTAGTTTTATTATAAAAATAACTTTCTAAATAAATTGATTTGTATTTTCTACTATGGTTTGTATTTGTTTCGCAATAGTTCTAGTATTTATTAACGATACATTGAAAAATGTGTACCATACCGCACATAGGGATTTACATGTATTAAAACACTATTATATGTCTTTTGATGTAATAGTGTTTTAAGACATGATTTATATGTCTTAAAATACCTTCTTAAAACACTAAAATATACACAACTTCAGTAATATGTATTACTTTTATGTTAAACCAAACCAAAATAAATAGATATAAACCAACAAAATAATTTTTCTGTCTTGGAAAAGATACAACCGTGTAAGGGTTAACAAATTTTTAAATATATCTACCAGGGAATTTTTTCAAAATTGAAGTCTTCACTTTATGGTGTATTACGCATAACCATTTGCTAGTCTTAAAATTGTTTATTTCATTTGTCTAAAAATATTTGTATATAAATACATAAGGTAAACCAAGTTTTTTAAAAACTGGTTTAAGAGAAAAAGAAAGACAAGTCTGTTGGCGAGTTAATCAGGATTTCCAAGCATTCCTCTGTTATAAGTGTGAGGAATAATTTAGGATAATAATTGGATTAGGATAATAATGTTTTCTTGCATATTTTCTATTATATAATGTTGAGCTTAATCATTTAAATACTATTTAGCAATAAATCAAAAATGCATCACCATCTCAATTTCTTCAGACCATCAATACGAGATTTTTGACCAGATTTTTTTGGAAATATTGCCATCGACATTAGTCTAAACTGTCACCAGCTGAAAAACCATAGCGTTAAAGAGCACCTTTATTGGGTGAATGTTGATCGGAGAACAGCATTCAGATTTTTTCCTTCCTTATTTACGCAAACTGTACATAGAAACGCGAACTGTGCATGGAATTCACCAACAGTCTATGTATTTTCGATTAAAAACCCAATGGGTTCCTCTAAGGAAACGTGAATAATCTTCATGTAAATTCATGTATTCCTTTTCATAGTTTTTTTTAGTCGCATCATACTAAAAGTTACAGTATTACAAATCACAGGTATTGGAAGCCTGCTATGATATCGCTTACTTCCAAATAACCTTGTTGATTACTTCCATAAATAGAATAGAAAATCTTTGTTCTACTCTACAATTATTGAAGTTACAAAATCACGATTCGCTTACTTTTTAATAATTTTTTAAATTTTTTCAAAACTGATTTTTATTTAACCTATGTTTTTAAGATAGTTCAATTAAAAAATTAAGGGTTGTTTGTCCATTTATTTCATTGAAATATCTTGCTTGTGCCATATTTTTAAACTTGATTTTTTATTCATAATGTCGCCTTATATATATTTCCTGTATGATCATTTGTTACAAGAAGAAAAACTAAAACCTAACTATGGAAAAAATAAATGAAAACCAAGAAAAACATACACATATAGCCTATAAAATTCATAACGTTATTAACTCTGGGACGCTCCCCAGATCATAAAGAATCCAGGGATATATCGTTTGTTGAAATCGGATTGAATCGGTTTATTCTATACAGATATAGAGGTAAAAAAGTTTCTCACATATATACGTACATATACATACTATTCTCTGAACATTTTTGGTTTAAGATGAATCTAAAAATATCTTGTTTGTTGAAATCACTTTCGCAGTTTAGTTTGTATGAAGTAATTAACTTTCTCACATAAATATGTAGCATTTGAAGTTGATAGAATATTATACCTCAAAATAATATGTTAATCAAAATTAATCTAAAACATCTCACTTTAGTTGTTTAGTGTCTTCGAGGAAACAAACTAACTCCCACTCATGCATATATATGCAACCTGTGAAATTCATAACTCTCTCTACCGTATCCGGGTAAAAAATTAAATGGAGCCTCCTGCGTATTACCATTGAGCGCTATATGATTTTTTATTTTCAAAGTCTTGAAAACTGTTTCTCAAGATATTTTTGTAGAAGGTTCTTTTTCTTTCTTTCCGACTATTTTCCTGTTGAAGCAACAAAATATCATTCCCTTTAGATTCCTTTACCCATTTTTATTTTAAAATCATAGCTTGAAAAGGAATTATCCTTCTCATTTTGGGCATACTTTAATGTCTTAAATAATGTCCAACGCAGCATTACTCCGAAATAACTATAATTAGGAGTCTATGTTATATTATTTTGTGAGTATTGTTAACGATTTCTTTAAAAAATATATCTTCAGGTACATAAGTACCTAATTGTCCATATTTTTACACAACGAAAATTTGTGAGCTTCATTTCTCATCGTCCTATTAAAATTTTGTCTTTATAAGTACTTGCCACTATTACGCAAGTTACTAAAATAATGGATCACTTAATGATAATTAAAAAAAAAATAAACAAATGTTTAGCCTATGAAGAGAATATATTGTTCATGGACTTCGGTCTCCATTCATATTCATGAAAATATGCCATAGTTTCAATCTATGCAAGATTTCCCCATTCGTTTATGTTAAGAAAAACCCTATAATTCTTTAAATAATAACTTGACAATTACAGCTTTAGTCGTATTAACTATTGGAAGCTTAGTTACTTTAGTTTTCCAACCTAATATTTATTTTAATATAAATGGTTTAGGGTTAGGTTCTTGCCAAATATAGAATCGTTTCTTATGTGATGTTCAATTGATTTCTCTACGAGGAACATTTTGAACAATAGTCTTAGACAATTTAAATTTACATTAACTATTATAACTTCGCTTTCATTCTTCTCATCTTACATCTTTTCCTTCTTTAGTTTAGCTGACAATTTTTACGTACGCTGTAACAAAATCTGTAAGTCTTATTAATATTTTACATGTTTTTTCTTAATTTTTATACCGATATTTCATGTTCTTATTAACTAAAAAATGCAATTTACACTGAATGTACATTATTTTTGTACATAAAGTTTAAAGAAAAATTGACAGGAAAATTCAAGTATTTATTATATTTTAAAGTTTTCTATGGCCAATGAATCAGAGCATCGCTCATTTTATAGCAAGTTACATTCACGCACAAAACATAGGGAAAAGATATAACCTATACCTATATGTGGCCAAAAGTATGGTTGTTATTATTTTACTAGTTATTTGAAATTATATCAACTTATCAAAAGGAAGTTTAAGGGGATTAGCTTGATTATGAACGAAGATATACAGATGATAAAATCTGTGAATCTGAAAAATAAAACAAAGAATGAGGCCAAGACGTTAGAAAGAAAAAACATACACATCGCACCACACCACGTCACTTTGGCGACGATAGACTTCTAAAGTTAAAAGATTTAGATACGGAAAGGAGAAGTAAAAGGTTACAAGGAAGGTAATAGTTTTAATATTAAGAAATGGTTGAATATTATGAACTTAGTGCAAACAAGGTTATTTCGTGAACAAACAATCTTGAAATATTTTATTAGCTGATAAGACAACGACTTCATTTTGAATGGTACCCAAATACCATACCTTAAGACTTTTTCTAATTTACGCTAACGTACCTCGATTATGCCCTGACCGCAATTGCCTTTCTAAAATGATTGATGAGTAGGCAATCAAGGATCTTCTTCAATCAGATATCGTAACTGCTGCATATCTAACAATGAGCCTGTGATTCTATAGGATATCATTTATTTTGATGTTTGTTTTTTTTTGCAGCAATCTTCTCATTGCAACCATGATGTAATTTGTAAAGTAAATGAGTCTTGCATGATGACGATTTACATACCTTTTGTTTGTTATAATATAATTAGAGGCCTACGCAATATGTCAATAATCGTTAACTTAAGTCTATATATACTTTATGAAAAATAAAAATTCCCGAACTCGTAGCTAAATCTTATTAGCCACCTGAATATATTAGATATACACACACACACACACACGCACCGTGTGTGTGTGTGCATGTACACAGGCCTAACATAAAAATGTATATTGGAAAAAAACAACCCAAAACGGCAAAAATATTTTTAAAGTAATTATTAACGCTGGCAATGGCACCTTATCCCTCACCTACAATGTCACACAGTAAATTTCAAAGTCACAATACGACCACACAGTTTACAGCATCTCTGCAAGCCGACGTCAGCCAACAACGATAAAGCAAGCCTTTGTTGCATACCCACAAATCTAACATCATTATTTCTTGGTATGATGAGAAGAAAATCTAGTGGAATCAGAATATGGCATATCTCACTGATAAAGAACAGTAGAACGCGCCTGTGGCATCGAGCTAGTGAATGAGTTGGAATCGCGAGTGAAAAAAATGTGAGGTTTGCGCTAATAGTATACTCATCCTACGCATATATCTTTATTTAATAGGTTTATATCTATATAAATACACGAACATTTTAAGTTTTCTAGGGTTTCATTGGCAAGCGGTGTAGAAGGTACCCTTAAAGTTTTCCCACAACTGTTTGTAAATTTTTTATCAAAACTAAAGTCTAACTGAATCGATTGTGATGAATTGTGACTGTAAGCTGTAGTTGAATTAAGTCAGATTAATTTTTCATTAGAAAAAGCTTAAGATTTAGGCAACAATCCATCTGTCACCATAAAACAACTTCTAAGTATTTTGAAGTTAATGGCATTCGAATGTCCATCAAAGCAAGTGTGACTATTAAAGCGAAATGTATAATGTAATCTCGGAAGTAATAGTTTAGACTCTGTTAATTCAATTTCATTCAAATCTACATTATACAATGGCGAAGCGTTAGCAGAAATGAAGAAGGCGCCCATAAAGATTTACAAGCAAAGATTCACCTAATAAAATTAAAAACTTTATGAAATTTAAAACTAAAAACAAATTAAGAAACGTGCTTTTGTTATACGGAACTAAGTATTTAAAAATGGTTTTCCATTGTTTTAATACTATTTTACTGGACAGAAAATTTTAAATATTTGTAAGTTCTCTTTTATATCCTGTACGTAAAAGTTTTCTCATAAAGGTTAAAGAGGTTAATTTATTTGTATTAAATAAATAAGCGTCAAAGCAAAGGGTTATTTATGAATAATATTTTTGACAACCATAACTTCTTGTTAAAATATGGAGTAATATCATAAATATTGGTAGAGAGAGTGTTCCAAACTCTTCTGTTTAGTTGTATACGATTAATAATTTAGGTCATAAAAATAAAAGAGTTCAAATGTGATTAAATATGACTAAAAGTGCAAACAAAAAAGAGATGAAAGAAAATAATCAAAGTTTCCGCAAAGGTCGAAGGGTGTTTGAGTTATTGCTTTCATGGTCGTTAAAGCAATTTACCATTTTCTGTGAAGGGATATGTTAGCTTTCTTTTTCAAATAAATTTAAATTCAAAATAATCATCACACAAAATATAATTATGGTAATATCATCAGTTCTTTCCTAACGTAAATATCGATATGATTCAGATAGATCTACTAATAGGTAACTATACCTTTGAAAATAATATGTTGGTTCATTGGCATTTGATACTCATAAATAAACCTGTAAGTTGAATATTAGAAATAAATGTTTTTCCATATTTCCTCCTTTTTGACTTTATCTTAGTACGCTGTCAAATTTATCAGCCAATGAAACATAACATTGCTTTGTATTTTTTTCACACTTACTAAAACGAATTAAATGATATTAAGAGTAGATGCAGGTAGCACTGCGATGTAAATTGGAAACTTTCATTAAATATGTCAGCAGTGCCTAGTCTGTTTAATCATCGACCATTAAATAAGCAATGTTGAAAATTCTACGACAACTTTTTCTAATCTTTCGAATACCTATATTTAGCAGAAAACTAACTTTATATCTAAAGTATCTACAAATAACAGTGATAGCGTCGGAGCGAGTGAGGTTGTAACCAAAAAGGCGACAAATTTTGCCCTCAATACGCAAATTTACATAGTCAGACAGCTCCAGTACCACATAATGGAGTGTGTGAAATAGCAAGCTTCGCCTGCAACACAAATAAAAATAAAAAAATTTTAAAATATATGGTTTGAAAATATATAGCAAAATTTATAGAGGAAATTAAATTCAATTGACATATATATTATTAAAATATTCTTAAATAAAAAAAAGATAAAATCATAATACAAATATGGATAAAACTCTACTATGAAAATAAATGTAAATTTTTAATTATTTAATTTATAATTTATTCTTTACCATTTTAAACTTTAAAATGAAAGGAAATGGAATCTTGCCGATTTGTTTCAAAATCATTTGACCCAAAAAATTAAAATTTAACATAATATTAGAATTGCATAGTTGAGAATATTAACAGATTAAAATTTTTTTTTAATATGGTATTTCATTCATTTGTGTTTTTATTTCAGAAGTCATAAACTCAAAGTACGAAAAGTGGAAATGTTTTGACCAATTTTAGGGGTAATACGAGTAATAAATTTTGACCACATTTTTTGAGTTGTGTACTTCAAACTGAGAAAATGAACCCCAATAAGATCACTCACGTGTCTGGCCGTCTGTTCGTCATAGCTGTTTTTCTCAGAAATCACCTTATGTAAAAGCATCAAATTTTGACATTGTAATCAAACATATTAACTCGCACATGTACCAATAGTTAAAACTGAAAAACATTTATTCGCAAATTTTTGGGTAGGAAGGGGTGGCAAATTATGCACTCGAATTTTTTTAAAATTCTATGTACAAAATAAACCGAAAAAATATGTTCCAATTCTCCTGATTTCCGATACTACCCAACTTAATGGAAAAATATGGGTTTTTAGAAGCCTACGCCAAGGTTGTAGGAAAATTATGATTTTTTTTAAATATGCATCTTGTTTTTACGGCTGTGAAGGATTTAATAAACAATAATTTCAAGATTTTCTATTTTAGCAGCCAATTTACTCAAAAAGCATACAAGGTGGGAACTTTGAATTTAGTATAGCAATGCACGTTAATAATCTACATATTTTACTAAGTTTTTAGAAATATATATACAAGAATCAAAGCGAGATAAATTAAGGTTTTACAAAGATTTGTGTTATTTTATAAATAAATTTGAAAGGGCTTGTTATGAGAAATATTAAAATATTTTCCGAAATATATACGTAAATAAAATATTACCCCCACTAATTTCCAAAAATACTGTGTCAAAAAACATAAAAAACAGGGTTCATAAAGGGTAGAACTACTAGAAGATTAAAAGATTACATTAGAACTCCTAGAAGAAGACAAGAAGATTAGAGGAAAACTGTAGAGATTAAACTAAACATTATAACGTTTGAAATATGCACCATTATATGTCTATGAAATATAGAGCAGATAATAAGTTCACATTATGAAAAACTAATATCAATAAATAGTTCAGTAGAAATACTAGGTAAGCTTAAACGTTAAAAATGCCTTAATGTTTAAAATATTAAATTGTATATATAGCAATATCATTAATTGTTACTTAAACTATAATAGACATGGTGAGCTTTTTTGTATGGTGTGCGATGTGAAAGGAGAAGTCAGCGAGTAAAAACAAGTAGCCGCGCGGTTCATTCGCGCGGTTGGTTTTTACATGCATGTCCTCGGGATACTGTTTTACGTCTGTATTTAAGTCATTGTTTCACAAGTATCATTAATTTAGAACCAAATATTACATATTTTCCGACTTGGTTATTCATATTATTATAGTGTTACCAGCTGACCCGGCTCCTGCCATATCAAGAATTATTAATATGAAATAAAGAAAACAATAACAAACTAACGTGATATATAAACATTTTTAGAAGCGATTACGAATAACGAATACTTACCACCTTTTTTTAAATTTGTTTTCATTGCCCAAATTGGTTAAAAAAATCTCTTAACTGACACTGACATTCGTTCTGTTGTAGTCAAAATAAATGTTTTTTTTCGCTCTTTTCGAGATTCACGTGGCTTTTCTGACAATCCTATCGATGTAACAAGTTTTTTGGCTTAAACTTGCAAGATCGATATGGCTAAGTATGTTAAATTTATATATAGAGACGCGCCAAGAAGTAATCTACACTTTGTTCATCTTGCTAGTTCAGTACTTTTTTTCATCTTGAGATTCGTGAAATAAAATAGAAAAATAATAAAAAAAAAAGCAATTAATTTTCCAAAAATAATAAAATATTTATGATTTACGTTACCTTACTCTAACATTTTATTTTTTGTAATTGATACTTCATATCTAAAATATTTAAGGGTTTTTTAATATTTAGTTGAGAAAGCTGTAACAGATGTCGCAATACTTTAATTTAATAAAAAAATAAAAGTTATATGTAAAATCTGAATGTCATGTCTTTATATCATAATTCATGTAAATGAAAATTTCTTGTGCATTGTTTTTGAAGATACATATAAACAATGGTTCAAAATTTTTTTTTCAGTTGTAAAAAGAATTAAATCAAGAAATAATTAGAAGAATTGTAACAATTAATATTCAATTTTTTTACTTGTAATTTTTCCTTAATATATAGTGTTCTATACATTATTGAAATATTAAAGAATGGAATGGTATAATAGTGTTCTCTAGATAGATGAAATATTTGAGAATGGCATGAAATGTAGCGGCAATTAGTGTAGCATGAAATGGATAAATCATACATTTGATTGATATATTCCGTGAAAATGAAATAAAATTATTTGATATTGAAATTAAAATTTGTTTTTATGAAAACTTGAAATGTGTTTTGTTGAAATTTTATTTAATTGCAGAAAGGTTCATTTGAGAATTTCGCCACAATATCGAAACTGAACTGTTCACTGCATTTTTTGATTTCAATAATATTATGAAGGATGATATCGATAACCTATATGTTATAGGCATTATAATGCTGATTATTTGGAAGAATTTTCTGAAACAGAATCAATTTTTTGCTGTGGTTCAAAACTTTGCTTTATTTAAATGTTTTGTTTTATTTGAAATAATATAGAAAATTGTTGTTACGTTTTTAATACTATAATATTTTCACCTTAAAGTTAATTCATGAAAAATATATTTCGTTAATGCATCATGAGTCTAAGTAAATAGATTTGGTGATTTTCCAACACTTGAACAAGCAACATATAATTGTCCATGTGAATAACATGGATTTGTCCATAGAAAATTAAAGTTCAAGCCACGTATATTCATTGTTTGACCTTGTGTTTTACTTATCAGTCATTGCTTCCCTGTTCAATTATAATTGAACAGGGAAATTTGTTTGAGTTATGTTGATGAAACAGCAAATATAATTGTGTGTATCATACGTGGGAAATTAACTTGCTCTTCCTTGAATAATCCGTTCAAAATTGTTACCTTGACAACAGTACCCGTAATTTTTTGACCACTGATATTTTTCCATTATAAAATCTTGATGTATTGAGATTTTGTAACAAAATTACCGGTAAACCAATATTTAATTGCAAATTGTACGATGTTTCACTTTGTAATATGTCTTGTATTTTGATGTTTATCCTACGAACATTAACATGTTTGACTGCCAGTATCGCACGTTCATTTAGCTATGCATAAGTAAGGAAATTTATTCGAACATTTGGAAAAATGTACCCAATTAATGAATCATTTTTATTAATGATATTGAAGACATCTTTGTAAAAAGTATTTTATGTAAGAATTTAGGTTAATTGGCTTTATAACATTTCTAATGTCTAGCAATTACTTTATATTTCACCTCAATATAGATGGTTTCAAAATATGAATTGATTTGATTTGCATATATACAATTTTATGTTACCGGTAATATCTGTCTGAAGTCTCCTGGCAACAAAATGAGTGAACCACCAAAGAGTCTCTCATTTCCTCTTAAATCTTTAAGATTTTGATATAAAGCTGCCAATAAATGTTCATGGGTCAATTACACTTTCCCAATGCAATAGTATGACTTATTAAAAATTATTTGGCTATACCGGAATAACGGTGTATACGGAATTTTAATTGATTTTTATGTTTAATGGCAATTTTAGTGCAAAAACAAGTATTCTCCAACCATGCAACAAAGTTGCGGCAATTGATTATGATACTATTCCTAAAGAAAAATTTTCTTGAGAAAGTATTATTTTGAATATAGGTGAAATTAAAAAGGGTTTTCCAGTTTGACCCAGCGCGTCCATTAAAAAGTTACGATCTTTTTGTGCAGCAACTGTATGCATAATTTTATCATAGATGGCGTTAGTTATCGTAAAATGTTTATTTGAAGAAACAATGTTAGATTTTCATTGCATTATTATAGAAATATATACATATTTCCTACTTAATTGTTATTGAAATATACATAAATTTTATTCAATATGACAGGTCATAAACGTTCGTCCTAATAAAATTTGCATCATTAAATCGAATCTACCGCAAAAGTATTCTTGCCAAACTTTCCTAAAGACGTTATTTTTTACACCATAAAGACGTTATTTTTATATCTTTTCAACAATCGATAAGCTTATAAGTCATATAGTTCTCTTTTTTTAGTGATTTTTACACCTGCATAAAATTAAAAATTTAATTAAAATTATTTTTATCTTTAAATGTTATAATTTTTAATTGTACTTTTTGAAGGATATTTTTGTATAAAATATTATATGACATCTATTCTTTCTTTCCAAGAAAAGAAGTGGATATTTTAAAGCGTTAGGTAAATGAAGATTACGTAGTGTATTTTTATGGTATTGCTTTTAAGCGTAAATGTTATATCTATATGTTCAAATTATACAATTTTGTCTTCTGTTTGAAACTCCTTTGAATAATTTGGTAAACAGGCCTTTGTTCTGTGAAAATGTTTTAATAAAAAAAAGAATGCCTCTGTGTCGGTTCGTTTCTATGTAATGTAATTGTAATGGCATCGTATGTTAACTCATTTTCCTTCATCTCCCATGAAATAAGTTTCTAAAAATATAAGTTATGGTCAGTCATTGGAAGTATAAACCCTATTTGAAGATACACTTGCCCTTGATGTCTAAACCTTGATTCTAATTTGTAGGCATAATTATTTTGTACTATTTGCGTCGAAAAAAAAGTCTCTTTTTGAGGAAAGAATTGAATTTGCGTATTCTGTACACAGCAACTTTTGACTCAGCTCTCTTACTTGATGAAAATAAATGTAATGGTTCAGGTTGTGTATTTAATTGAAGTAAAATAACTTTCCCAGAAGCACAAGATAGATAAGATTTTTAAGTTTTCATCACTAACTCGTAAACATCTTAATAAACTGTATCTACATCTCCAATAATTATTTTTGTATCTAAAGAACAGTTCGATACGGATAGTACTAAAATGATATGCAGTTAAAAATAATAGCGTTAATGTCCCTTGGACTTAAATTCTTGTCGATTTTTTCATTGATTCGGGTCATTCATTGATTGATACTGGTCTTCACTTTTATATCCGTGCGTGTATTACCCTTCAAGGGTTGTTTCTTCGTTCGTCTTCCTCGTCTCAACCTTTAATTTTGATTATGTTTTGATCGGTGACCAATATTTGTTCGTCCACTCATTTCAAATTTATTCCTTTTAAAGAAAATACTCTCTGTTGTATACATATATATATATATATATGTATATACGTATATATATATACATATATGTATATATATATATATATATATATATATATATATATATATATATATATATATATATGTATACGACAATAAGAAGTCTTCAATGAAAAAGTGTTAAAACTAAATCGAAGTTGATTGAGAAATTATATGTACTAAAACACTAGATAGAACGAAAGAACACAAAATAAATATTTATGAAAATAAAAAATTTCATTACATAATATTCATGATATAGATTTTATATCACGTAATTTATATGTTTATTTTGATATAGCTTTTTAGAGTGTTTTTACTCCTGGAACAATATAAGTACCGCATAACATAAACACAATAAAGAAAAAATAAAGTTCATGTGTCAAAACCTCAAGGTATTAAAAAAAGGCAACGTCGTTTATTGGACCCTTGTATATATATAAACTGTACAGTCGATATTCTATTGCCCTACTTTCTTTCACGACATAGTAAGATTACATCACATCAACAAAATATTCTTGTATGTAAAATAGATATGATGAAAATCAGACATCAATTATGTCTGATTTTCATCATATATATTTTATGCACTGGCATAAACGCTATAACTGAAGAAACCAAACTGTGAGAAATCATGCAAGATACAAAATTTTAGAAACTTGGTAACACCTTTAGATACATTACATCTGGTTGAATGTAAGCCTCAAAAACTTGTAGTACTGTACTCTTATTACTATAGAATAAGGGCGATTATAAAAAATATAAACATTTATTTTATTGTCATACAAATTTGAAATATTAATCTACCTTGAAAGGCTTTAACTGATAGTAATAGCTGAGTAAGCGTTTTTAATAAAACTTATGCTTTTAAATATAAAACAATAGATTTAAAAACAGAATAATTGTCATGATAATAATGACAACAATAGTTTTAATAGTTTCAACAATTCACTTGAGTCAGCCGTGGTGTAATAATTAACTGTACACCGAAAACCTGGGTATAATTCCCACCGGCCGATCGACTTTTTCGTTGTGTTGTTTGCTATAGTGGTTACTACGTTGATGTTATTTTTAAATATAAATTTTTTTAAAAGTTGTTTTTCACTTATACCAATATTACCAAAATAAATATACAGCTAACGCCACTTATTAGCGTTATTTACAAGTTTACGCTCATAGAAAACGAAGTCTATGTGTTGATGTTTTAAACGAAGTTATGTTGTGTCAATATTTATCATTACATCTTTTATCCATTTTCAAGATTTTTACGTATTACAGTTATTCTAAACAATATTCATCGGTAAATATCACGCGACCCAAATCGCAGACACAGCTAGTATATAATAATAATTGAAATCTTTGTAAAGTAAAATATGTTATATTTTGTTGCAACAGTTGAAGCATATATTGTGTAAGCATTTAATACAAATTGTTTTTTAAACAATTACGTTAACGTAATATACTTATATTGAATATGATCCCCCAAATTAATTTATTGAATAAAGAGCATTCATCGTCTTAATTTTCTTGTCAAATAATTTCAACATTCTTTGATTACGTCTTACGTATACATTGCAAAATGTTAAAGTAAAGGGAATTTGAATTAAAATTTATGCCCTGATAAAAATTTGAGCAAGAAGTGGAAGGGATTTAAGATAATCTCTAATATTGAATACATTTGGCGTTAATTTTGTAGAAATTCATTATTCACAATTAAATGAAACTACGTGATGTAGTATTATTTCTACTTTCTTTACCACGACCTAGGTTTCGTTGTATTACAATATCTTCAGGTGGGCTATTAGCAAAGATCTGTCCTAGCAAAGATTATCTTTGTATATAAATTTTCATTGGTGAATGTGCCCTTGAGACGAGATGGTATCTGAAGACAAACTTACTTAAAGGACTTAAAGTTTAATACTTTGAAAAATATACATAGACCCCACTGACACATCAGGAAAGAAACGATATATAAATGTAATCTACATCAAATGATAAAGATATAATTTGTATAATTCAAATTATCAAAACTACATTCGAAGCAGATTGCATTACAATTTTGTTCATGGTCTAAAGTTATGCCCTGAAAATCTGATGAATTTTGTCTTTCCCAAACATTTGGTTACTTCCTATGAAAAGTCTCGCTCTACCCAAACAACCTAACTTTAAAATCACTTGCTGTTGGCCCCAGAAACTCGCATTTTTCTCTAATTCTCAATTCCCAATTCCGTTTTGTTTTCTTTCCTAAATTGTTTCAAATGAATATTTCTAAGATCCCTTTTTTGCAAAAATTAATTTTTCAATTGTAATTTTTTTTAAATATTGAATTTATTTTCAGAGTGATGAATTTAATAACAGTTCTATAGTCATCCATACAAAAAACACGTTAAAATTGGATCAACCATTCTGATTACGATATAATAAAATCCACTAAAAATACTATAAATCTTAATTTTATTTTATTGATTATTTTTTTGTCTAGAAAAAATTAACTATTAATAAAATTTACTTATATCTAATAAAAATTTAACTTATTTCTTATACGTTTCATAAAATATTCAATTAAATGGATAACATTTTAAGTAAATCTAGTTAAGAAATCAGTAAAATAAGAAGTTTATTAAAATTACAAACAACACTTTAAGTAATACAAAAGTCTCAATGCGATTTTACAAGCGGTTACGTTGTAAATTATCGTGTCTCTTTAGAATTTGGGCACGAAAACTGAAAGTAATTTATTACAAACCATTTCTGCATACAGAAGCTTACAATTTATTTTCTCGTTTGAGGGAGGCTATAAATCCATCTTTTAGCATGTTAGTGTGCGGACTAATGTGCAAAATGGGGTTACTTTTATGTCACTACTCCTTTATGAAACTTTAGTTTGAAATGTTGAGAGGAATGTTGATTGATGAATGAATTAAGGGTGTTAATCCTATCTTGTGTTAAAAGCGGTTATCTATTTACTAAGGGTTAAATCCCTAATTTGTTTTAGGTATACACCATTGGAGTTATGACAAATTTTAATACAAATGACGTTGATATTTAGAAATCGGATTATGTAAATAATTTATATTACAACAGTTATATTAAGTTTTCAACATAAATATAATTTTATTCCACACATTATTTTTTGGTATATTTGCCATTGATATCGATTCTAAATTATGTCAATTTAAAGCAATTTACGACAGAGCTATGTTATTCTTCTTTCCTTGTCCAAAACAAATTTTTTTTTTATTTTCTTGGCCTTAGGGTATTTTAATTTTACTAGGTTCTAGAAGAAGAATCAACCTAGTTAGTAGATTACTTGCCTGTACTCGTTTAATGTGTTATTGAATATAAATGTTTTATTAAATTTGTCACTACTAGGAATTTGTTCTCAAAATATAAATCGTCACTTTGTAAAGTTTTACGCTTAACTAATTGCTAGTTTTAAAAATGTTTATTTTAGTTATCTACAAAGATTTTTATAAAAATACATAACGTAACCTTATTTCTTCTAAAATTGTTATAAACAAAATTTACTGTAATCGTTGGAGTGAATTTGATATAAGAGGAAAAGAACTGAAAGTTTGTTGGTGAGTTAGTCAGAATTACAAACAACTCCGTCTGGTATAAGTGTGAAAGAACGAATTAATATATAATGGATAATAATGGATAATCGTTTGCATATTTTCTATAATATAAAGCTTATTAATTTGATCATATAAATGCTATTTACCAATGAATGTAACATGTATTATCATCCCAAGGATTCTTCAGATCTTCGAAACTAGATTTTTTTGACAGATCTTGTCAAGTTTTCTTTGCCGAATCAGGTTTTGCCAGTATTGCCAGGGACATTAATTTAAACTAACCCCTGCTTACACGTGATAGATTTGAAGGACATCTTGCATGGGCGCTAGTTGCAAAATAGCATTTAGATTTTTTTGTTTACACGAGTTTCATATTAAAGAAACTCACCAACTCTCTACGTATTTCCGATTAAACGCTTAATTATTTTCTCTAATGGTAATGTGAACAAAATTCTGCTATTCATATATCTTTTCATAGTTTTATTGGTCGTTATCACGTTAAATTATAGCATAAATTATTTTATTGAAAACCTGTGATGATATCGTTTACATCTATATAACCGTGATCTTTATTTCCCTAAATCGAACAGAAGAACATTTGTAATATATTTATCCTATAAACAATCACGTGAATAAAATAAATGTTATTTGAAAGTCACATGTCCATTACGTTTCCTGCACTGTATCTTGCCGTGCTGTTGGTGGAAACCCACATACAGCTTGGCTGTATTTCACGATAGTGTATTTCACAATTTTTAATTTAATATATCATAATATTATGGAACAAATCGAAGAGCAGACAAAATATTTTCGAAAAATTTTAAAAATTGCCCGAGTTAGAAAAGTTTAATGTTAAGAGAAGAACGGAAAATTAAATTGTGTTGTGGACGAAAATGTTAAATTTTGTTGTAATTTCTTAGCAATATTTACTATATTCTATGACAACAGATGAGACAAGGATATTTCATTTCTTCTTATCATTAAATTTATTCAATCATGATTGTCTTGTTTTTCTAAGACTGACTTTTATTTGACCTCTGTTTTTAAAACTTCACGCAAAAGAAAGTAATGGATAGCCTGCCCAAATACGTTATTGAAGTATACGGCCTGCCTTGTATTTTTAAACTTCACTTGTTTTTAAGAAGTTCCCGTCTGAATGTTTCCTTTATTTCTCACTTATTAAAAGTTAAATGGTTTCCTGTATATTATCATTAAGAGTTAGATGATTTTGTTCTTTTTGAACATTAAAAAATGTTTTCTGAGATTTTGATTAACAAGATTTTTTCTTTTTCTTCGACTTCTTTTGTTGTTGATGTGACAAAATGTCATTGCCTTTTCATTCGTTTTTCCATTTATATTTTTAAATTATAGTTTGAAACGGAATTATCTTGCTTATATCAGACATTGTTCATCGTTCTAAATAATGTTCACAGCATTATTCTGAAATCATATTAATTGGGAATTTGTGATATCTTATAGTGCAAAAGTTGTAAACTAAAAAAATAACTTCCGGTACGTTCGTAACTAAATTTTATATTGTTTAATTTATGAAATATTTTTAAACTGCAGTCCTCGCCACAATAATTTTTTTCTTTACCTAGTACTCGCTACTATCACGTAAAATACCATCGTAATGTATCAGTATCTATAAATTAATTTAAAAAATCTTTGGATCGGCTTTGGTCCGAATTTATCTTTCTGAAAATATCGTGCGCATTAAAAAATATGGACCAAGTGAAAAAAATATGGACCATTTCCCCATTCTTCTACGCAATAAATAATCCTAAAATTCATTTATAACATAGCTACAAAATTACACAAATTTAGACGAATTATTTTTTAGTAGCCTATTTACTCTGATTTTCCAACAGAACCTGTCTTTAATTGATTTGCTTTACGGAATATGTTACCTAGCATGAAATCGTTTCTTACCCACATATAAATTTCTCTACGACAAACAATTTTAATAATTGTTTTAGACAATTGTTATTTTCGTTAACCAAATAACTTCTTTCGTTTTTGTCATCTCACATTTTTCTTTTCACTTTGCTTTTGCTTTACCTTTCACTGCATTGTGTTATTTTTTCATCTCCTTAATACTACCTGCAAGAAATACCTTTCAACACGGAGTTTTGCTATGCACATTATTTCCGTATATAAATAGGTATTAGTTTAAATAACAAATTAATAAAACAAAAACTCAAGGATTTCCTATATTTTCAAAGTGTTTATGGCCATTGAATTAGAGTGTCTCTTATTTTATAGCAAGTTACATTCATGCACGATATGACGGTAAGAAATAGAAAAAAATTATATGTACTAAATAATAATATTTCATTCTACATTTATATATGGCCTAAAACGTAGTGGTTGTTATTTTATTAGCAATTTGAAATTATATTTACCTATCGAAAGTGGAGTTGAAAAAATTAGTTTGATTATAAACAAAGACATATAGATGATTAATCTGTCAACTTGAAAAATAAACCAAAGGATGAGACCAAGACGTTCTGAACAAAAGAAAAACATCAACAACGCACTATCCGTAAGTACCTTGGCGACGTTCGTCTTCTTAAAATATAACATGTAAACTATAATTTAACTCGAAATAGAAAGACAATTAGGGAAGAAGGAGTTTCAAAACAAGTTACACGCAACTGATAGTCTTATTACTTTGAAATGGTTGAATAATTGAATGATTAAATGGTTGAATAATTACTGATAGTTCTTTTACTTAGAAATGATTGAATATTAGGCAATTAATGCGAATAGGGAGATTATCCACATAAGCCATCTTAAATATTTCATTGGCCATTCCCAAGTACCGTATTTTACAGCTTTCCCTAGCTTACGTGCCCTGACTGCAACATTTTTTAGCCATTCGATGTCAATCAGTAATCTCCTTCAGTCAAGCATAATAGCATATATAATAGTAGAATATATAATAGTGCGTCTGGAACGGAGTCATGGAAATGTTATTTACCAGATAGTAAATCGTAAACACGATATAACAAATAAAGTAGCAAAAGTTCTTACACGATGATAAATTAAATGCATTTTCTTTGCTGTAATAAATTTGCAAGTTTACGCTGTTATTAATCGATCCCACTTAAACCAAATAAATTTTTTAAAAATAAAAATTCCCGAACTCGTAACTAAAAACTTATTAACTACCGAATATATCATATATAAGTATATATATATATATATATATCTATATACACACACACACACACATACATACATATACATATATATATATATATATATATTTATACATATACGTACATGTATATATGATAGTAAATTATGAAATTATTTGTAAAAGAAGCAGAAATATAATTTAGAACATTTGTCCCATTCTCCCACAATATAGTCTTATCTAGATTCATATATAATTAAATACGGTCTGAATAACTAGAACGTTTAATTAAATGTATACGTATATACGCCTCGTATAAAAAATATACTAAAAAAGAAACAACGAGGTTCTACGGCGGCAAAAATATTATTGAAATAATCCATAGCATTTTGCGTCCCGCACACGATGTCTCACAGTCAATTTGAAGGCCGCAATGCATTACAGTTTATATTATCTTTACGAGCTTACGTCAGCGAATGGCCATAAAGTAAGCCACCAGCACCATTGTGTCTCTACAAATCTTATTATCGCGTAAATAATTCAAGCACGAATCATTGCGGTGAAATGGGCTTGTCAGCAGAGATCTGACACGAAAGGCACGGGATTTACACAGCCGATGACACTGAAAGATGAGGTCAGAACACGTTATCTCAAGTACAGAAAAAAAAACAAAAACCTATATATATATATATATATATATATATACATATATATACATATGTATATCTATATGTATATGTATATGTATATATATATATATATATATATACATATATATATATACATTTTTTCTAACATAGTTTAACAAATTTTGTTTGTTAAAAAAATCTTGCCACTTGATTTTTACAACGTTTTAAAATTTTAAATGTTTTAACAATTTGCGAACCTTAATAATAAAACTTTATTAATTTTTTAGTGACGCATATTCTTGCTAAAGTCAATATATGATTAGAGACATGCTGTAAGTTACTAATGACACCACAAGGCACCAATGTGCAAGTCCAACCATGTGGTATGCATGCATTGCTTTCCCACTATTTCTAATGTGCCCTAGAAAGGAGGAGCTTCGATGGTTAAATTATTGCTGGTGAGTAGAAGACTAGTTCGATATCAAAGGGTTTCATTAAGTTAGTCGCACTCCCAAAAATGCAAAAATATGTTTTGAGTGGGCTGAAGTTTTGTTGTCATCTAACACTGAAATTGTGAAAGTAATTATCAATGGTAGTATCAATTTTGTCATTGAGATTATCTGTGATCAATTTCAACGTATTGCATCCGATAGCTATTCCATCATTAATATTCACTAGTAAGAGTGATGTTCATATAATCACACATTACTAAAATCATAGTACAGTGCTACAATTTTCTACTAAATAAAATTGTTGCTTTGTAGAAAAAAGAATTTGGCTCTTAATTTCGAGCTCGCCATCTACAGTACTAAGATAAAAGATTACATATTATATTATGTCATACAGTTATCTACTCAAGGTTGCAACTTTTTATTTCTGGACAGACTTATGTTAGAATGAAGTCATCATATAGAAATATTAAAAATAAAATTGTATTTATGCTTCTTTTCTTTAGCTTCAGCTGAGTATGCTATCGATGATAAATAAAATTGCTTTGTATGCTTTTTTCAAGTTTACCAAAAAAGGATCATATGACATTAAATAAAGTTACAGACAGATTGTAGTAGAATTTTGATATAAATTTGAAACTATCTTTACATATATACACAGTATCGTTTTCATCATCGTCCATTAAATTAACAACATTCAAAATTCTACGACAAGGTTTCCTGATCCTTTCAAATATCTATATTTAGCAGAAAATCATCTTGAGATCGAAAGTAGCTACGTTTAACTTCTTATTAGTGTTTGAGCGGGCGAGGCTGTAACCGCGGAAGTCCTTTGCCCGCAATACGTCTAAACTGTTACAGTTCTGGCAACTTTCACAAATAGTTTGTTCGTCTACTGTGAAGTTATACTGTATCATTTTATAAACTAGGGGCGATAGAATTTATCATGAAGGTATTCATTAATATGAATATTTCAATTTCACTATTGATAATATTCTCGTTTATGTGATTTGCCTACGTGGAATTGAAAAGTATTTATTTTAAAGTTTAATACGTTATTTCGTTTACGCATATTGATATAATAAACAAAAGTAAAATATTAATTTTCCTTCTAATTATCCCATATTTTTTCAAATTAAAGTTCGTCATTATATGGTTCCACACTTCCAGAAGCTTCGAAGTTCTATTTCCAATGAATTATCTAAAATAATATAAAACGGCTATTGGGCTATTTTTAAGACAAACAGTGTAGTAGTATAACATAGGTGTAAAGTGTGAACGTAAAGCTATTAGTGTTTTACTATAAACATTTTGCAAAGCAATGACGTTGATGTCATTTTAATGCATTATTGGCGTAAGGATTTGGAATGAGGTTCTCTTTTAAATAGATAATTTTCCCTTCCGAGAATGATTTGATACAGAAAAACATATCTAACTTCATAAATGTATGTCTCTTGTGTTTATATAACCGGACTTATAAATCGGGACTTAATAAAAAAAACAATGCGTGATATATAATTAATATTGGGTTAGAAACCTATTTTACTAACCAGTATTCTTGCATCATAATCATCATTTTATAATGTTTTATATTTGCCTTTTGGATGCTTTTTACTTTTAATGAAACCTCAATAAGTTCCGTTTTGTTACTTTAATTAGTCATTCAGTTAATCTTTTAATTATCTAAACGTGATTGTAACATACATCAATTCTTCCAAACCATATCGGAAACACGATAAATATCCACGATAAATAGCCAAAAACTGTATTACATTAACGTAGATCAGAATTGTCACCCGAAATTGTGACACTACGTCAAGTATAATCGGCATAACATGTAATATATAAACAGGATTATACGGAGCAAGGCGTGAAACGTAAATGAGGTTTATAAAAAGCGAACGCCCCATCATAGTCCCCGTCCTACAGAAATTCAGATCGCAAGTAATGTGTCGCGGCTTTCGCAACGCCGATCTCCAAGTCACCGTATACTTAAGGAGCTGCTTATTTTTTATTCTCCTTTAAACGTGGGAAATATTAATTTTCAGTTAAATATATTTTGAATTTTGCTGTTAACATTTATCAAATCATAAATGACGGGATTTCCATAAATACGGGATTTTTTAAACCTATAATTTCGAGAAAAATTATTTGTCAACGAGGTATAGCTTTTGTGGTTTTTGTGTTTCTTTAAATTAAATGTTCTTGTAATGACGATTTTTTCTTGAACAAATTAAATCAATTAATCGATAACAAAATTTATTTAATTGCTATCTACCATCTCGACAGTTAGCCATATTATTTATTCAGGCAATTTCAGTAACATTTTATGGACTATGTAAAATAGCTAGCTTCATACACAACAAATATAAAAATAATTAAATTTTTAAGTGTATGGTATATTTAAAATATAGATGAAAAAATTCAACTCAATTGACATTAATATTAATAAAATATTTTAACTTATATATGTATGAACTAACAAACATATTTATATATATATATATATATATATATATCTATATATATATATATATAAACTGTATATTATAAACGTAATACAAATATAAATAACACTGTACACACATAGTAAAAATATAGTTTTGAATATTCTATTTATAATTAAATTTTTCTGTAACATATTTTAAAACGAAAAAAAACGATACCTTTATAACAGCCGTTTAAGAAAAAAACGTGTAACGTTCAAATTTTGCAACATAATTAAAAATTTTAAGTTGTATGGTTCGTAATACCGAGAGCTTAAAATTGTTTTCGAATGGGGTTTCCAATTTATTCTTGTTTTGTATTTCGACAATTAAAATTTCAAAGTACAGATTAACGAATGGTGGAAATATTTCTACAAACTTTAAAAATTGACCGAGTTATAACGGTTTAAACTTAATGTATCATTAGGGAGGGTAACATTAAATGCTGAGCTTATTTTTAGAGCTGTACGTTGCAACCGATCATCTCGGAATCCGCCTTATTAAGTAAAAACTTGAAATTTTGGTATGGTAATAAAACATCTTAACTCGCACTATTTATAAGTAGTTAAAATTCAAATATATTGATTTCAAAATTGGGGGGTGGGGAATTAAGTAGTGGAATTTTTTATAAATTTCCTCTATGGGATATTGCTTGAAAGGGCTAAAAACTAAAGAGAAAATAATGTTCGTATCTTCCTTATTTCCGGAACTGTTCAACATGACATTATGAGTTTTTAGACGCTTTCGCGAAAGTTGTAGGAAAATAATGGCAACAATTTTTTTAAAAGAAAACTTGATTTCTCTGTTGTGTAGGATATAGTAGACAATATTTTCATGTTTTTCCATATTAACAGTCAATATTCTCAGAAACCATGCGAGGTAGAAACTTTGAATTTTACTTAGTAATACATCTTATTAACCTACGTATTTTGCTTAGTTTAAAAATATCCATATAAGGATTATAAGGGGTTACATTAAGGTCTTAGAAAGACATTTCTTACGTGATGTATCATTTGAAATGGCTGACTAGAGGGAATATAACAACATTACGATAATTTTAAATTGCCTATTCAAAATTATGTTTCGAAAATTTTGCCTAAATAGAGCATTCCCTCCGCTTTTTTCTGGAACTACTGAGCCACAAAATATGAAAAAGCAGTTTCTTACAATGTGATTAGACGATTACAGAAAAACTAAAGCGATTATCCTAATTGTTTTGAATTTTAGAAACATGCACTATATTTTTATGCCTGTGAAATACTCGCATGTAGTAGACGACATATTTACGTTGGGTAAAATTAACATTTGTAAATAGTTCAATAAAAATATTAGCTAAGCTTAAATATTAAAAACGCTGGTAATAAAAATTATGGTGCGCTGTGCGAGGGAAGTCGGCAAGTAAACAAGAAGCCGCCCGGCTCATTCGCACGGTCGGTTTTTTATGCTCTGCATGTCCTCGGTTATAATTTCGTTATAATTTCGGACCCTTCACAAATCAGATACTTATGCAGTTAATGGGCATTATTTTAGCTTACGTTGTATGAGAAAAGTTCTAGATTTTTTATTAGAATTTAGGGGTAATGAAGATAAAACAAATATAATAATCATGCAACCTTGATTTTATCTGGTGTCAGTAATAAGCTTAGTTATTCCATTTTAAAAGTCTAAGGAAGACTTACTTTTTATATCATTTATTTATGTCTACTACTGATAAGGTAAGATATAATGGTAATTTACATTAACATGTCATTAAAACAACTCATTGTTTCATAAATTTCGTGCTCCTTTGGAATATCACATAGTATGAAGTATGAAATTTTGAAACGTTAAATTTATAATTATTTTTAAGATACTGAGAAGTTAATAATAATTTTTATTTGCACCGACTAGGTACTATAATAACAATTGATACCAAAATAATAACAATTGGCACCGACTAGGTATTATAATAAGAATTGATACCGGTCTTAAATTGATTAGGTTTCTTTGTTTTTACTTAGTCGGCACCAAATAAAAACAAAAAAAAAGATATTTTCCATTTCATTAATATGCTTCTACACTCTTGTCCTAATACTGGCTTATACATAACAAATTATTACTTATACGTACTGAAAGTAAATCGTTGCCATTACTGCATTACGTACTATTTTACGTTTGTAATTAAGTTATTGTTTGATTTAAAGAGTTGTTTTCAGAAGTACTATAAGTTTGGAATAAAATTTTTTTTTATTTTCCACTATTATTATTTTCGACTTTGTCATATATAATATTATATTGTTTTTAGCTGACCCGGCTTCTGCCAAATCAAGAATTGTTAATAAGAAATAAAGAAAATAATAACAACATAACGTAATACACAAAATGTTTTTGGAATTATTACGAATAATGAATATTGATAAATCATTTTCATTTGGTTGCTATTGCCTAAATTATATCGAAAAAATCTCTAAACTGACAATAACTTTCGTTCTGTTCTAGTCAAGAGGAATGCTTTTTCGATATTTTCTAGATTCATGTGGCTTTTCTGACAATCCAATCGACCTTGCAAGTTTTATGGCTTAAACATGAAAGATAGATATGGTATAGGTTAGATTTGTTTATAGAGCATACAACGTTAGTTCAATACATTGTTTAATCTTGAGTTTCGTGGAGTTAGCAATGAAAAATAGTATTACTTTAAAGAAAAGAATAAAATAATTCATATTTATCTTTTCCTGTCCTAACATTTCTTTAATGTGATTGATTTTTTCTATGTAAAATGTTTAAGGCGTTATTAAAACTTAGATTACAAAGAAAATTCTATGCGTAAAATCTGAATGTCATGTGTTTATTTGATAATATACGCGAATGTCATGTGCATGGTTTTAGGTGGCATATATAAAAATTTATTCGAAATTTGTGGTTCAGTTTTCACGAAGATAAAATTTAAAATATTTTCCAATTGTGAATAGAATTTAATCCATAAATAATTGGAAGAATTTTAATAATTAATATTTAACTTTTTTGGCTATACGATGTTTCAATATAGTGTTCTATACAGATTGGAAATATTTAAGAATGGAATCCAATATAGCACTAATTAAGTATAGAATAAAATGGATTACATTATGCATTTGATTGATAAATTCTGTGAAAATTAAGTAAAACTATTTGAAATTAAAAGGTTCATTTTTATATTTCGCCGCTATATGGAAACTGAACGATCGGATACGACAAAATGTCATTGCCTTTTCATTCGTCTTCCTTTTTGTATTTTTAAATTATAGCTTGGAAGGGAATTATCTTGCTTCTATCAGACATAATTTATCGTTCTAAATAGTGAACATAACAGCATTATTCTAAAATAATATTAATTGGGAGTCTATAAGATGTTATAATGCAAAAGTTGTAAACTAAAAAAATAACTAAATTTTAAATTGCTTAATTTATGAAATATTATTAAACTTTAATTCTCGTCACAATGTTTTTTTTCTTTACCTAGTACTTACTACTATCAAGCCAGATACCAACATAACGTATCAGCAATATATATTATAGAAAACAAAATTAAAAATCTTCGGTTCGGCTTCTGTCAAAATTTGTCTTTACGAAAATATCCTACACGTTCCATGGATCCACCATTTTCTCCTTCGTTTACTCAATAAATAATTCTAAAATTTATTTATTTCATAGCTAGAGAATTACACGAATTTAGACGAATTACTTTTTGCAAGCCTGTTTACTCTAATTTTCCAATAGAACCTTTCTTTTAATTGATATGGTTCAAGGTTTATGTTACCAAGTATGAAATCGTTTTTCCCACAAGTAAATTTCTCTACGACGAACAATTTTCATAATTGTTTTAGACAATACTTTTTATCATTACCCATAGAAACTGCTTTCGTTCTTTCTATGTCACATCTTTTTCTTTTAGTTTTATCTATAATTTTTTTACGTACTTGTAAAAAACTATATTCTTCATATTTCATATATTTTGTCTACATTCTCATTTTTATTATTTTATGTTCTTATTATTAACTACAAGAAATACCTTTAAACGCTGAGTTTTGCTAAGTACATTATTTTCGTATATAAGTACAGTTATATAAGTTAGTCTAAATAACAAATAACTAACACGAAAATTCAAGAATTTTCTCTATTTTAAAGTTTTGTGTGGCCATTAAATCAGTGCCACTTATTTTATAGCAATTTAAATTCATACCCAAAAGTACGGGAACAAACAGAAATAATTATATGCACTAAATAATAATACTTCCCTCTACATTTATATATGGTCTAAAACGTGGCGATTGTTATTTTTTTAGCTATTTGAAATTATATCTACCGATCAAAAGTAGGGTTAAGAAAATAGCTTAATTATGAACGAAGATATAAATATGATAAATCTGTGAACTTTAAAAATAAAGAATGAGATCATGACGTTGTGAAGAAAAAGAATATCAACAACGCACTATCCTAATACCTTGGTGACGGACATCATCTTAAGTTCATTCTACTATGTTTAAAATTATAATTTAACTCGAAGTAGAAAATAAATTAGACAACAAGTAGTAGCGTAACGAGTTACACTCAATATATTTATTACTGATAGTCTTAATACTTGGAAATTGTTAAATATTACGAAATTAATGCGAACGGGGGGATTTCGCACAAAAGCCTTCTTGAAAGCTTTACAAATGACTCGTTTTTGGGAGGTTTCCAAGTACAGTATTTTACAACTTTTCATAGCTTACGTAGATGAATCTCGATTGTGCCCTGACTGCAACTTTTCTTAGCCGATTGATGAGCAGTCAATTTTCTTCAATCAGGTATAGCAGCATATAAAATAGTAGCATATGTAATAGTTCGACTGGAAGATATAAGACACCGTTTACTCCCTCATAGCATTATGGAACGCATAAAGTAGAAAAGTCCATACTCGATGCTGAATTAAATGTATTTTCTTTGGTGTAATAATCTTGCAGGTTTACGTTGTGAATAATCGATCCCACTTAAACCAATACCATTCTCTTCTTAAATAAAATTTCCGAACTCGTGGCTCAAAACTTAATAAATACCAAATATACCGAATATATCATATATATCTATAGATATATATATATATATATATATATATATATATATATATATATATATATATATATATATGTACATACACGTAAATATACGCATATATGTATATTTGATTGTAAATTATTAAATTATATGCGAATGAAGCAGAAATATAATTTTGAATATTTGTCCCATTTTCCCACATTATATTCGGATCTAGATTCATGTATAATTGAAAATTGTCTGAAAAACTAAAACTTTTTTTTAAATGTACACGTATACACGTGTAGTATAAAAACATATATTAAAAAAAACAACGACCGCCGTAGGTCCGGCGGAAAAAATATTATTGAAATAATCCATAGCATTTTGCCTCTCGCACACGACGTCTGACAGACAATTTCAAAGCTACAGTACAATACCACAGTTTATATTATCTCTACCAGCTTACGTCAGCCAATATCCATAAAGCAAGCCACCAGCACCATTGTGTCTCTACAAATCTTATTATCGCGTCAATAATTCAAGCACGAATCATTGCGGTGAAATGGGCTTGTAGGCAGATATCTGACATGGAAGATACGGGATTTACACGGCCAATGACACTAAAAGGTGAGGTCAGAACACGTTATCTCAAGTAAATAAACAGCAAAAAACGCGCCTGCAGAATTTGGATTGTGGCGAATAGTACGTGCAAGGCGCATACATGTTTCATACATATATATATATATATATATATATATATATATATATATATATATATATATATATATATATATACATATATATACATATATTTATAAATGTTTGTATATACATACATTTAAATCTTTAATGAATTCCATCACCTTAAAAATATTCATAACTTTTAATTCTCTTCTCTAATGATATGTTTTCCTTGTAAACCCCGTTGAATAAAGGTTATTATAAAAACCTATCAGAAAAGTCGGGTATTGATTATTTCAACAAGAGGATCTGCTTACCGTGACATAATTTTAAAACTATTTCGCAGCGTTCTCTTAACTTCAAACATTTTTATCAGAAGAAAATTATAACCGCGTATTTTAATTACTACAACGTGAACTTATTTTGGTCTACGTATACTCATAAGTTATAAAAATGTTGAAAACCGACCTATTTGTCGTATGCCAGTAAAACTTGTTCCAATAGTATATTGCATACTCGCAGAGTGAAAATTAGCAATTTATTAAGCTTGTTGATAACGAAAACATATTTCATTTTGAACATCTGCAAACCCGTGTATATTTAAAGTTTCAAAGTATCTAAATATGTTTAGCTTCGTCGTAGTGGAAGTGTGAATTGTACTTAATCAGTTTATATCATACTTCATAACCTAATTTAACAAATTTTGTTTGTCATAAAATATAAAATATTTTTACAACGTTTTAAAATTTTTTGTGGGTTTGAATATTTGCAAACGTTAACTAAACAACAAAATTTTATTATTTTTTGACTAATTATATTACACTTTATAGAACTGTGTAATCTGATACTTGACGCTAGCGGGTGGTTTTAACTATCTGAAACAGAAATTTTCAGCTAAAGTAACATTTATTCAGAAGTAAAAATTAAAATAACATCATTACTAATGAACGCATGAAAATGTGCTGTAAAATCATAAAAGTCCAGACTAGACTATTTGCGATAGAAAGATGCTCAAACAAAAGTTATTTAAAGAACTAAGGCATTTCTGAAAATTGAGAAAATCTGGGCCTGAAGAATCTGACGTGAAACCCTACCACTTATGTCAACCTATTTACGAAACAAGTTAGTATTTAATCATAAATAGTTTAGGAACGCATAGCTCAAAAAGTGTATCAAAATATAGACATCACTTAAAAATTTAATTTTTAAAAATAATTTTTATTTTTGTTTAAAATTTGTAGTAAATATTTGTTGTCTGCTAGCTATTATTTTTATATTAGTTGTCTTTTGCACAATCCATAAAATGTTACTGAAGTTGTCTGAATAACTAAATTTGGCTAACTGTCGAGATGGTAGACAGCAATTAAATTAATTTTGTAGTGGAGTAATTGATTTAATTTATTCAAGAAAATGCAACATTAGAAGAACATTTAATGTAAAGAAACACAAAAACCACAAAAGCTATACGTCGTTTACAATAATTTTTCTCGAAATTATAGGCTTAAGAAATCTAGTATTAATGGAATTCTCGTCATTTACGATTTGATAAATGCTGACAGTAAAATTAAAAATATATTAAACTGAAAATGTATATTTCCCACGCTCAAAGGAGAATAAAAAATAAGCAGCTTCTTAAGCAGACGGTGACTTGGAGGTAAGGCGTTGCGAAAACCACGACACATTACTTGCGATCTGAATTTCCGTAACACGGGAACTATGGGGCGTTCGCTTTTTATCAACCTCATTTACGTTTCACGCCTTGCTCCGTACAGTCCTGTTTATATATTACGTGTAATGCCAATTATAGTTGACGTAGTGCCACAATTTCGGGCGACAATTCTGATCTAAGTTAATGTATACGGCTTTTGACCACTCGCTACGTTTATCGTGTTTCCGATATGGTTTCAAAAAATTGATGTATTTTGCAACCAAGTTTAAATAATTGGAAGATTAACAGTATCTGTGTCAAAATGACTGATTAAATTAACAAAATGGAACGTATTGAGGTTTCATTTAAAAGCAAAAAGCATCCAAAAGGCAAATATAAAACATCATAAAATGATGATTATAATGCGAAAACACTTGTTAGTAAAATAGGTTTTAACCAAATATTAATTATGTATTATTCATTGTTCTTTTTTCATTTGTCGATATTACATAAATACAAGGGGCATACATTTATGAAGTTAGATGTTTGTTTCTATATCGAATCATTATCGGAAAGGAAAGTTATTGATTTAAAAGAGAATCTTATTCCAAATCCTTACGCCAATAATGCATGAATTTAATTGACATCAACGTTAATTTAGTTTCGCGCACAGAAATTGTGAAATTTTGTAGTAAATCACTAATAGTCTTACGTTCACACTTTACACTTATGTTATACTACTACACTGTTTGTCTTAAAAATAGCGCAATAGCCGTTTTATATTATTTTAGATGATTCATTGGAAAAAGAACTTCAAAGCTCCTGGATCTGTACTAAATATTCTATTGTTACCATATCATGAAGAACATTAATTGACATGGGATAATTACAAGGCAAATGAATATTTTGTTTTTGTTTGTTTTATTATACGCGTAAAGGAAATAACTTATTAAACTTTAAAATAAATACTTTTCAATACCACGTAGGCAAGCCACATAAACAAGAATGTTATCAAAAGTGAAATTTAAATATTGAAATTTATGAATATCTTCATGATAAATTATATCACCGCTAGTTTATAAAATGATGAGTTTAAGTTCGCAGCTGACGAAGAAACTATTTGTGAAAGTTGCCTGTTGTAACAGTTCATACGTATTCCGGCAAAAGGTCGTCTTGCGCGGTTACAGCCTCACTCGCTGAAATATTAGTAGGAATTTAATGTAGCTATTTTAGATCTCAAGATGGTTTTCTGTTAAATATAGATATTTGAAAGGATTAGAAAATCTTGTCGTAGAATTTTGGATATTGTTATTTTAACGGTCGATGATGAAACCGACACTTTGTATATGTCTAATGAAAGTTTCCAACTTAAATCGCATGCAATCTGTAACCTTATGTAATGTCATACAATCCTTTTTTATGAAGCGTGAGAAAAGCACACAAATCAATTTCAAAAATCATCGATAGCATACTCAGCTCAAGCAAAAGAAAGGAAGAATGAATAACAATTTTATTTTTAATATTTCTGTGTATTCTAATGACTTCATTCGGCTTCGTTCTGCTTAATTATTGGGTATTTTTATATAATTTACTTAACATGCAGCAATTTTATTATTATTTTATATCCGTGGTATACATAACATTTATTTCCTGAGGAATTTATATCCATTTTATTATTATTTAAATATTTATTTAATTTATATAAAAATTCAACCAAAACGAAGTGACATAGGTATTGGTTTGATAGCTCTGTAAACAATATCAATAGTTTTGCATATGGTACGAATATGAAATCTCCTGCATTTACCTAATAGTTTTTACGTGACACCAACATGATGTCATTGTTCATTTCATTTACTTAAAAAACATTATGTACAAATACATTTCGTAAACTTAATTTTTCAAAAACTCCTGCTTTTAAAAACAAAATACTGTAGTCATTTGAGTGAGCTTGATACGAGAGAAAAAAGAATATGGACAAAAATAATAAACGAGTAGGAAAATTACATTATCATATCTATCTAATGAAAGCAAATGGATTACACTGTATAAAATGCAATAATAATAATAGTTCCATTATCAAAATTCTCCTCCTTATATCAGAAAGCGAACATTTGATTTTACATTCAAGGGCATATAAAGTAATAATGAGAATATTATTAACAAATAATATTCTCATTCTTTCTTCAATAAATTCAGTGATTTATTCCTAAAATTGTAATCGACACATTATGGAGGGTTATGCCTATTTGTTAGTCACAAAATTGTTGATTTCATTTATTTAAAAACATTATGTACAAATACATATGGTAAACATAGTTTTTGAAAAATTCCTATTTTTAAAAATAATTTACTGTAATCGTTTGAATGAGCTTGATATGAGAGAAAAAACAGTATGAAAAAAAAATAAGCGCGTAAGAAATTTACTCTCGCCTGTATATCTATCCTATGAAAACAAAAGGAAAGGTTTTACTGTATTATAGATTTAATTAAATACTAGTTTCATTGTCAAAACTCTCCTCCTTATATCAGAAAGCGAACATGTGATTTTATATTCACGGGCAGATGAAGTAAGAATGACATTATTATTAACAAATAATATTCTCATTCTTTCTTCAATAAATGTGTTTCGAATACAGTGAATGAATTGAATTCACTGACTATCTGAAAATATTTGTATTATTAAAAGATTAACGGATAAGTAAGTAAGGAATTGATACTGATTAATACAGGTTAGATTTTAAATTTACTTTACATAATTTCTAGTTTTGCATTTTATTTACTAAAATGGCAAAAACTTTTTCTTCTTCTCGCTGCAGGCATGTGTTATACCACTATTGAACTCGTATATAAAAAATTTAGTGAATGAATAGTTCACATCGTAATGACATAGGAATGCAAATTACTTTAGTTTAATGTTTGAAGTATAGTGGTAATGTTACGTAATAACATTAATATCTGAAAGATGCACAAACAAAGTTCAATATATGAATGTTGTGTAAAGTAAATTTTAATTAATTTATAATTTTAAAGTATTGTTTGTTGAAAAGGATAATCGCTAATAGAAGTTGCATTATTGACAGATAATATGGCCCTAGAACATGTAGATAATTTTATGTATTATGTAAGTTTCTGTTTGGGAAACGTTAATACGAAAGATCATGTGAAAAAACAAGGTACTTTTAAGAAATTAAACGTATCACACAGTGCAAAAACGTGTAATGTATACGATAATCAGTTAAGCAGCAAACAAATTGAAATCAGTTAAAATGAGAATATTTCAGAAAATATTAAAGAAATGTTCTTATGATATATTAAAAATACAGATAATTGACTGGGATATGATTGTGATACTAACAAAAATCTGGTGTGTGCTTGTGAGACACGATAGAAGTGAAAACTTATATTTATATACGAATACAAATACACACACACACACACACCTTTATATATATATATATATATATATATATATATATATATGTATATATATATGTATAAACATTAATTGTATATATTTGAAACATCACACTGATTTTATAAAATAATATAAAAAACTATTTCACTCAATATTTAAAAAAAGTGCGCATGGTGAGTATAAAGAAGTTGTACACTTGGAGGTTACCGAAGGGAGCCGAGTTCACCGGATTCGTTATCACTGACCTAAGCATGATAGCTTAGTTTGGTTCGCTGCTCAGAAAAACATAATGTGTCTTTTTTTACTTCAAAAATGTGCAGATCATGGTATATATGGAAGCAGTTAACGGGAAATTAAAACAGAAAAATATGTAAAGTAAGCTAAAATAGGAGGTTCAGGAAACTAAAATTAGGGAAAAAGTATTGGTGAGAATCAATAAAAAACACATAACTTTGAATTTGATTGAAAAATGTACTGTCCAAACATTACTCCTTAAAATGTCAGGAATAAAGGTTATAGAGATAAAGAGAGAGACTAAATCGTTTGTCTACGAAAATCTCAAGTCTTTTGTTACGAAAACAAAAAAACTGTCTTATTTGTGCTGAAGGGTTGAAACGCTAACAGCAATTTGTAATACAAATTTTCATAAATGTGAAATGGAATTCTTTTTAACTGAATTTTTGTAAAAAAGAATTATACTATGCTTAATATAGACATTAAATATAGCTTGCAAATAGTTGCTTAATAAAAATAATAAAACTTTCTCGTATTGTAATGTTATTATTAATAATTAGTCACCTAGTTTTTTTTCAATTGGCGACTAGAAGTACCAACGGTAGATTTTCATATATAAACCATTTATCTGCATTTTGACGCTGTGGAGATAAGTTGAGTAATATTTATGAGGCACATCCTATTGCGTGGTTAGCAGAAAGCGCTATGAATAACGAACACAGAAGCGATATTGTGTCGCGCGGGAAAAAGTCTTTCTAAAACTAATATTACAATTTCAACTTTAATTCAAGAATTTCCACGCAAATCGAGTTGCACGGAGACACTAGTAATCAATAATTTGGTAACATTTTTATACATAAATCTTCATTGCTGAATTTTCTCTACAGACGACACACGACGTATCTGAAGACAAACTTTCTATTAAACTTAGAAAAACATACATAGACCCCACTCACGTACCAGAAAAGAAACGAAATATTAACGTAATCTACATCAAATGATAAAAATTCAATTTGAATAATACAAATTATCAAAACTATATTCGAAGCAGGCTACATTATATTCTTGTTCATGGTCTAAAGTTATGCCATGAAAATCTAATGAACTTTGTATTTTCCAAACCTTTGGTTACTTTCTATGAAAAGTCTCGTTCTGTCCAAGCTGTCTCATTTTAGAATCACTTGATGGTGGCACCAGAAAAATGCATTTTTTTGAAATCTCAGATTCTTTACCGTTCCTAAACCCATTTTGCTTCCTTTTCTAAATCGTTTCACGTTAATAATTGTAATTTTCTTTTTTACGAAAAACAATTTATCAAATTTTATTTTTTTCTTTTGAATTTATTTTTAAAGCGATTAATTTTATAATAGTTCTACAGTCTTCAATACAAAAAAATGTTCAAATTGTTCAGCTATTGTGATTATGATTATGTAATAACTTCCACCATATATAATAAATATTTAAATGAATATACTGGTTAAATTTTTTTTTTGATTGCGTACTCTATTTTAACGAATTAATCGCATCTATTAAAAAAAATTATCTTATTTGTTTTACCTTTAATAAGTATTTTGTTCAGTGAATAACGTTATAAAATTATTTATTTAAAGAATCTTTAATATCGGCAAAATAAGAAGTTCATTAAAATTACACTCAAAACTTTAAGTGATCAAAAATTTCAATACGATTTTACCAGCCGTTTCATTGTAAATTATCGTGTCTCCTTAGAATTTGGGCACAAAAGCTGAAAGTAATTTATAACGAACCGTTTCTGCATGCAGTGGCTTAGCAATTTATTTTCTGGTTTGAGGGAGGCTATAAATCCATCTTTTAGCATATAAGTGTGCGGACTAATATGCAAAATGGGGTTACTTTTATGTCACTACAACTTTATGAAATTTAAGTTTGGAATATTAAAGGGGATGTTGATAGAAGAATGAATTAAGGGTGTTTCTCGTATTTAGTGTTAAAAGTGGCTATCTATTTATAAACGGTTAAATCCCTAACTTTATTTAGGTATACGCCATTGGGGATACAACAAATTTTACCACGAATGACATTGATATTTAGAAATTGGATTATGTAAATAATACATATTACAACAGTGATATTCAGTTTTAAATATAATTATTATTTTATTCCACACTTTATTTCTATGTATATTTGTCATTGATATCTATTTAAAATTCAGTCAATTTAAAACAATTTTCGACAGAGCTACGTTATTTTTCTTTTCTCGCATATATGAAGTTGTTTTTGGTTTTCTTGGTATTAGAGTATTTTAATTTTATTCACTAGGTACAGGAAAAAGAATCAATCTATGTAGTAGATTACTTTTATTTACTCGTTTAATGTGTTATTGAATAAAGATGCTGCTAACAAACTTTTCTGCTGCTAACAAATGTATCTACCAGGGATTTGTTCCCAAAATTTGAATCGACATTTTATGGAGTATTACGTCTATTTGTTAGTCACATAATTGTTGATTTCATTTATTTATAAACATTATGTCGAAATAAATAAATTAAACTTAGTTTCTCAAAAACTTCTATTTAAAAGAAAAAATTACTGTAATCGTTACAGTGAACTTGTTATGAGACAAAAAGAATGAAAAATTTGTTTGCGAGGTAGTCAAAATGTATAAGTACTCTATCTAGTAGAAGTGTGATAATAATGTATGAAAGAGGACGAATTGAGATAATAAGGGATGAATGTTTGCATATTTTCTATAAGACACTACTATATTAGCTTAACCATATAATTACTATTTATCAATGAAAGGAATACGTATCACCATCCTAGTGATTTTTCAGACCATCCTCACCAGATTTTTTTGACAAATCTCGTCAAGTTTATTTGTCAAATTTTTGCCTTTATTGCCACAAACATACATTAATTTAATTTATACCCCACACACACGTAGTAGATTTAAAGGACACCTTTATTGTGCGAACGCTGGTGGTAAAATGGCATTTAGATTTTTTTTGTTATTTCTTTCCACCGGATCTAACTTGAAAGAATTCGCTAACTATGCATATATTTCCTATTAAATGCCTGATTATTTTCTCCATTGGCAATGTGAACAAAATTCTTGTATTGACATACCTTCTCATAGTTTTATAAGTATCACTTTAATTTGCAGTATTAATTATAACGTTGAAAGCCTGCAACTATATCGTTCACATCTATATAACCTTGTTCTTTGCTTCCGTAAATCAAATAGAAACAAAAATTGTGATAATTTTGTCCTCTGAAAGATCACGTAAATAAATTAAATGTTCTTTCAAATTCATATGGTCATCATGTCTTCTGCACTATATTTTCCCGTGTGTTTAGTAGAAACACACATAAAGCTTGTCTGTATTTCATAATGGTGCACTTCACAATTTTTTTTATTTAATATACCATTATTTCATGGTACAAGCCGAAGAGTAGAGAAAATATTTTAGAAACATTTTAAAATTTGACAGAGTAAGAAAGGTTCAACGTTAAGAGAAGGGCGGAATAATGAATTTTGTTGTAATTTCTATATAACATTTACTATATTCTACGATAACCGATGAGACAAGGAATTATCGTTACTTTATCCCTATCATTAAATTTATGGAATCAACATTCGCTAATTTTTAGAAAAAATTTTTAAATACTGAATATTATTTAACCTATATTTTTTTTATATTTCACGCAAAGTATTTAAGGGTAGTCTGCCCAATTACGTTACTGAAATATCCTGCTTGCCTCGTAGTTTTAAACTTTACTTGTATTCAAGATGTTGTCTTGTGAATGTATCCTTATTACTCAGTTGTTAAAAGTTAAATAGTTTCCTGTATAGGATTTTGTTCTATATGTATAAAATGTTTCTAAGGTAGGTTTTGTCTTGTTTCCGAATTTTTTGCTGTCAATACAATAAAATGTCATTCCCTCTTCGTTTGTTTACCCATTTATATTTTTAAATTACAGCTTGAGAATGAATTATCTTGCTTGTATCAAACATGATTTACCGTGATAATTAATATTTATCACAGCTTTATTATAAAATAACTTTCATTGAGAGTCTATACTATCTTATATTGTGAATGTTGTAAACTATTTCTTCAGGAAAATAGTTCCTTGTATTTATATAACTAAAGTTTATATTGTTCAATATATGAAAATTTTGTAAGCTTCGTTTCTCCGCACAATAATTTTTTTCTTTATATAGTACTTTAGAAAAAAAAAATATAAAACACGGCTGGAAAACCACCCAAATGATTTAGCTACTGCGTTAGCAACCATCTCCTACAATGAACGACTGAAACGCCATGATATAATTGGTGACAGATGGTGAAGGACGAGGTGTCTCCTGCTGAGCAGCTCCTTGGAAATGATAAAACGACATAGAACAAATCTGCTTATAGTTTGGAACTGATTGCAAATAAACAACAAAAAAAAAAAAAATATAGTACTTGTTAAAAATTATTGGCGCGGGAAATGAAACTTACGAAATTTTCATATACTTGTACTAAATATAAACTTTCTTATTTTTGTATTGTTGTTCTAAATTATCATGCAAGATTCCTACGTAAAGTATCAGTAATCAATAATTTTTAAAAATCTTCCTTTCAGTTTCGGTCAAAATGTATCTTTATGAAAATATCGTGCACATTCAATGTATGCATCATTTCCCCATTCGCCTATGCAAAACATAGTCCTTAAATTCGTTTATCTAATAACTGTTTTCATTCTTTTCTTCTCACGTTTTTTCTTCTTAGTTTTACCCACAATTTTTTTTGTACATTGTTATTTTCAATAATATTTTATGTATTTTGTTTTTCTACCTTTCCGACATCATTTCATGTTCTCATTACAAACTTCAATAAATACTTTTTAACAATGAGTTTTGCTATGTACATTATTTTTCTATATAGATACGTATTAGTTTAAATAACACATTATTAACACAAAAAAGTCAAGGGTTTTCTATATTTGAAAGTTTTGTATGGCCATATTAAATTAGAGTGGCACTGGTTTTACAGCAATCACGGGAACTACTAATCTTGCACGAAATCACGGGAAGAAATATAAATAATGATATGTACTAAATAATATTACTTTATTCTACATATTTATGTAGCCTAAAACGTGATACTTAACTAGCCATTTGAAATTATATCTACCTATCAAAAGTAGGGTTGAAGGAATTAGCTTGATTATAGACGAATATTCACATATGATAAACCTGTGAACAAGAAAATTTAAGCAAAAGACGAGACCAAGACGTTTTGAAGCGAAAATCAATAACACCGTAAATACTTTTGGCGACGATCACCTTCTTAAGATAAAATATGTGAACTTTATTGTACTACGTTTGAAAGTATAATTTAACTCTAAGTGGAAAATCAATTAGGGAACGAGAAGTTTGCTAACAAGTTAAAAGCAATGTATTTATTACTCATAGTCTCATTATGTAGAAACTAGCGTGACCCGTGCGAAGTCTTCGCATTATTTATTCCATTATGAAGCTCAGATGACAGATCAAACAAATATTTTACTAAAATTGACATTTAGAGGCGCAAGTATCAAAAGCATTGAGCTAAAGCTCCACTTTATTTATACGTGAGTGGATTTGAAATTAAATAAAAATTTTACCGACCGTCAATCATATTGACGTTGAGCCGTTAGATGGCAGCATTGCTGTTTTGTGTATATAATTTTAATAATTAATTAATTTGCAAAAACAATAGCAATAATAAATATTTTAGTTGTGGATGCCAGTAGAGCAAGCAATTATCTATAAAATGATATATAATTTATGTGGATTAGTTGTGAGGTTTTTTCTAAAAAGGGAGTGTAACATCTTAAAACCTTAGCGTATTAATATATATGATGATGGTTGAATGGTATGAAGTTAATGCGAACGAGGGTTCTTTGCATACAAGCCAACTTGAAATATTTCATTAACTAATAAGTTTTAAAAACGACTTGTTTTCGTTAGATTCTCACCAGAATTTATAACTTTTCCAAATTAACGTAGATGAATCTGGATTGTACCCAAACTGCAACTTTTCTTAACCGATTTATGAGCAGTTAATCGATAATCTCCTTTAATCAGTTATATTAGCATATATAATAGTAGCAGATATAATTGTGCGTCTGGAACGAAGTCATATAAGACAAATAAGTTTAGTCCCTCATTGCATTATACATATTACATGTTTGCAGCAGTGTTCTAATTGCATATAAAATAGTAAACCGTAACCAAGATGGAATATATAAAGTAGAAAAATTCATAATCAATGCTGATTTAAATGCATTTTCTTTCCTAAAATAAACTCACAATGCAATAATCGATTTCATTTACATCTATGTAAATGTTTTAAAAATAAAAAGGCCTGAAATCGTAGCTAAAAATTTATTAACTAACCGAATATATTGTATTGTATTTGTCCCATACTCACACAATATAGTCGCATCTAGATTCCTGTATAATTAAAGATTGTCTTAAAAATTAAACTTTTATTTAAATATAAGTTGGTATAAAAGTGTATTTAAAAGAAACTAGAATCTACGGCAGCAAAAATATTATTGAAATAATCCATAGCATTTTGCCTCTCGCACACGACGTATGACAGTTAATTTCAAAGCCACAATACGACGCCATAGTTTATATAATCTCTAGAAGCTTACGTCAGCCAATGGCCATAAAGTAAGCCACCCGCGCCGCCGCAAATCTGATTATTGCGTGAATAATTCAAGTATGAATCATTGCGGTAAAATAGGCTTGTCGGCAAAGATCTGACACGGAACGCTCGGGATCTACACGGCCGATGACATTGACACTTGGTGGGGTCAGAATACGTCATCTCAAGTTAATAACGGATTTAGATCGAGACTGGTTGGGAGTCGAGAAAGTGGAAAGCGTGAGTAAAAAATGCGAGATGTACGCGAATAGTTCGTGTATCGCGCAAACATATTTTATCAGTGGATATATATATATATATATATATATATACATGTATATATATATACATATATATATATATATATATATACATATATATATATATATATATATACATATATATATATATATATACATATATATATATATATATATATATATATATATATATATATATATATATATATATATTTCATTTGCTAGAAATTTGGCTGGCTATTTTTTTCCCCCCTTTTTTTTATAGAAAAATTGCCAAAGTTGGAACGCATTTTTGTTTAGAAGTTTTGATTCCGAGTTTACTAACCTTTAATATACACAAAGTCGAAGGAGAAAATATTTGATTACTGCACATTGACTTTGAAAATTGTTTAAATATTTTTTTTTATTTCACTAAAACTATATAAAATATCGAATCTAACAAAGTGTATAACACGCACAACTAACTCAAACCAAATTCTTTACATTTTGACATGTATATCAAAAGCTATGCAAATCATCGACTAAAAATAATGAGAAAATATTAAGTAAAAGTCCGATGCTATTTACTTTAATCAGAACATAATTTAAAAATAGTGATTCCAGTTTAATTAGATTAGTGTCTCTAATTATGCACATTCGCAACAAAAATTTAGTAAACGTTAAACTTAGAATAGGTAAATATTATGCACAAGGACTACATACATCATTATAATTGATTTAATTACTTGGCTACGATGAAGGCAAAAGGAAGATATATATTTTAAGTGTGTTGTTTCACTTACATTTATATTGTTGTCTACAATTTTGATAGTTAAATTGTTTTTGATAAATTAGACAGCTCCAATAACATATAATATTGCGTAGGAAATGGTGCGCATAATTTTAAACACAGTGTTACACGTATAAAAATACAGAGCAAAAAGAAATTATTTAATTATGTGTATGTGTGTATATATATATATACAACTACTAATAAAGTATACGTAAATTTGGAAAAGTTATAAAATGCGGTATTTGGGAACCTTCCAAAAACAAGTGGTTTTTAAGACTTATTAGTTAATGAAATATTTCAAGTTTGCCTGAATGCAAAGTCAGGGGTACGTTCGCATTAACTTCATACTATTCAACCATTTCTATATAATAAGGCTATGAGTAATAAATACATTGCTTTTAACTTGTTACCCAACTTCTCGTTCTATAGTTGATTTTCCACTTCGAGTTAAATTATAGTTTCAAACGTAGTAGAATAAAGTACACAGATTTTATCTTAAGAAGGCGATCGTCGCCAAGGTATTTGCGGTGTTATTGATTTTGGATTCACAACGTCTTGGTTTCGTCCTTTGTTTAAGTTTTCCTGTTCACACGTTTTATAATCTGTATATATTCGTCTATAATCAAGCTAATTCCTTCACCCTACTTTTGATAGATAGATATAATTTCAAATGGCTAGTGAAGTATCAACCACCACGTTTTAGGCTACATAAATATGTAGAATGAAGTATTATTATTTAGTACATATCATGATTTATATTTCTTCCCGTGATTTCGTCCAAGAATGTAACTTGCTATGAAACCAGTGCCACTCTAATTTATTATGACCATACAAAACTTTCAAATATAGAAAACTCTTGACTTTTTTGTGTTAATAATTTGTTATTTAAACGAATAAGTATTTATATACGAAAATAATGAACATAGTAAAACTCATTGTTAGAAGGTATTTCTTGAAGTTTATAATAAAACAATCAATGATAATATCGGAAACATAGGTAAAATACATAAAATATTAAGGAAAATAACAGAGTTTATTACAATGTACTAAAAGAACTACGGGTGAAATTGGGAAAAAAAACGTGAGAAGAAAAGAAGGAAAACATTTATTAGATAAACAAATTTTAGAACTACGTTTTGCATAGGTGAATGGGGAAATTATGTGATGCGAAGAATGAATGTGATATTTTCATAACGATAAATTTTGACCAAAACTGAAAGGAAGATTTTTTTAAATTATTGATTACTGATACTTTACGTCGGTATCTTGCGTGATAACTTAGAACAACAATACAAAAATAAGAAATTTGATACTTAGTACAAGTATATGAAAATTTTGTAAGCTTCATTTCCCGCCCCAATAATGTTTTTCTTTATTTAGTACAGCAAGTACTATATAAAGAAAAAAATTATTGTGCCGAGAAATTAAGCTTACAAAATTGTCATATATTGAACAATATAAACTTTAGTTACATGAATATAAGAAACGGTTTTTCCTGAAGAAAAAGTTTACAACTTTCAAAATATAATATAGTATAGACTCTTAATGAATTTTTTTTTCTAATAAAGAAGGAATTATCTTGCTTGTATCTTATTATAGAAAGTTATTTTATAATAAGATGCAAGCAAGATAAATTCTTCTCAAGCTATAATTTAAAAATATAAACGGGTAAACAAATGAAAAGGGAATGATATTTTATTGTATCGACAGCGAAAAAGTCGGAGAACAAGACAAAACCTACCTTAGAAACATCTTAAAACATTTTGTAATGCTCAAAAACAACAAAATCATATACAGGAAACTACTTAACTTTTAACAAGTGAGTAATAAGGAACCATTCACAAGACAATATATTGAAAACAAGTGAAGTTTAAAAATACGAGGCAAGCAGGATATTTCAGTAACGTAATTGGGCAGACTGCCCTTAAATTCTTTGCGTGAAATATAAAAAAAAACAAAGGTTAAATAAAATTCACTCTTAAAAATTTTTTAAAAAAATAAGCGAATGCTCGATTCCTATTCCATAACTTTTATAAAGCAACGATAATTCCTTGTCTCATCGGTTATCGTAGAATATATTAAATGTTATTAAGAAATTACCACACAATTCAATATTTTCTCCATTCCCTTAACGTTGAACCTTTCTAACTCTGTCAATTTTTAAAATTTTTCGGAAAGATTTTCTCTTCCCTTCGGCTTGTATCATGAAATAATGATATATTAAATTAAAAAAAATTGTGAAGTGCACTATTATGAAATACAAACAAGCTTTATGTGTGTTTCTACCAAACTCACGGAAAAATATAGTGATGACCATATGAATTTGCAAGAACATTTAATTTTCAACATTTAATCTTTTAGAGGATAAAAGTATTACAAATTTTTTTTCTATTTGATTTACGGAAGCAAAAAACAAGGTTATACAGATGTAAACGATATAGTTGCACGCTTTCAATATTATAATTAATACTGCAACTTAACGTGATACGACTAATAAAACTATGAAAAGGTATATCAATCCTAGAGTTTTGTGCACATTGGCAATGGAGAAAATAATTAGGCGTTTAATCGGAAATAGTTAGCGAGTTCCTTCAAGATCCGGTGGAAAAAAACACAAAAAAAATCTAAATGCCCTTTTAACACCAATGTCAGGCGATAAAAGTTTCCTTCAAATCTGCCACGTGTGAGTTGAGGATAAATTAAATTAATATCCGTGGCAATAAAGGCAAAAACTTAACAAATGAACTTGACGCGGTTTGTCAAAAAAATCTGGTACCGATGGTCCGAAAAATCCCTAGGATGATAGTACATATTTTATTCATTGCTTAATAGCATTTATATTATGAAACTAATATAGCAGTGTGTTATACAAAATATGCAAGCAATCATCCATTATTATCCCAATCCATCCTCTTATATTTCTACTAGATGGAGTGCTTTAAAATTCTAAATAACTCACCAACAAACTTTTCGTTCTTTTTCTCTCACTTCAAGTTCACTCTAACGATTACAATAAATTTTGTTTAAGAGTAGGAGTTTTTGAAAAACCAAATTTACCTTATGTATTTATACATAATGTTTTTAAATTAATGAAATGGACATTTTTAAGACTAGCAACTAGTTAGGCGTAAAACTTTATAAAGTGACGATTTAAATTTTGCGAACAAATCGCTGGTAGATATGTTGAAAAAATTGGTAACAGCATTTTTATTCAATAACACATTAAAAGAGTTCAGGGAAGTGATCTACTAGCTAGGTTGAATCTTTTACCTAAACCTAGTGTATAAAATTGAAATACCCGAATGCCAAGAAACCCAAAAACTTGATATATGCAAGAGAAGAAAATAGACATAGTTCTGTCAAAAATTGTTATAAATTGACTAAATTTCGAATCGATATCAATATATGTAGAAATAAAGTATGGAATAAAATTATATTTATATTCAAAACTTAATATAAGTATTGTGATATACATTATTTACATAATCCGTTTTCTAAATATCAACGTAATTCGTGGTAAAATTTGTCGTATCCCCAATAGCGTATACCTAAATCAAGTTAGGTTTTTAACTCTTTATAAATAGATAGTTCCTTTCAACACTAGATACGAGTAACACCCTTAATTCATTAATCTATCAACATCCCTCTTAGCATTCCAAACTTAAGTTTCATAAAGGAGTAGTGACATAAAAGTAAACCCATTTTGCATATTAGTCCGCACACTTACATGCTAAAAGATGGATTTATAGCCTCCCTCAAACCAGAAAATAAATTGCTAAGCCACTGCATGCGGAAACGGTTCGTTATAAATTACTTTCAGTTTCAGTGCCCAAATTCTAAGGACACAGGATAATTTACAATGGAACGGCTGGTAAAACCGCATTGAAATTTTTGAATCGCATTGAATGATTTTAAATTTTTGTTGTGTATAATTTTAATGAACTTCTTATTTTACCGATATTACAGATTTTTTAAATAAATATTTTTAAACGTTATTCATTTAACGAAATACTTATGAAAGGTAAAATAAATAAGATAATTTTTGTTTTTGATATATATACGATTAATTCGTTAAAATAGAGAACGTAATCCAAAAAAAATTTAACTGATATATTCATTTAAATATTTATCATATATGGTGGAGTTATTAGATAATCATAATCACAATAGTTGAACAATTCTAACATTTTTTTTGTATGGAAAATCTGTAGAACTTTTTTAAAATTTATCACTTTAATAATAAATTTAAAAAAAAAGTTTTAAATTGAAAAATTGATTTTCGTAAGAAAAGAAACTTACAACTATTAACATTAAATGAATTAGAAAAGGAAGCAAAATGAACTTAGGAACGGTAAAGAATCTAAGATTTCAAAAAAATGAATTTTTCTGGTGCCAACATCGAGTGATTCTAAAGTTAAGCAGTTTTGGCAGACCGAGACTTTTCACAGGAAGTAACCAAAGGTTTGGGAAAAACAAAGTTCATTAGATTTTCAGGGCATAACTTTAGACCATGAATAGGTATATAATGTAGTCTGCTTCGGATGTAGTTTTAATAATTTGTATTATTCAAATTAAATTTTTACCATTTAATGTACATTATGTTAATATATGGTTTCTTTCCTGGTATGTGAGTGTCATCTCTAGTTAATAACGGATTTGGATCGGGACTGGTTGGGAGTCGCAAAAGTGAGTAAAAAATGTGAGATGTACGCGAATAGTTCGTGCATCGCGCACACATATTTTATTAGTGGATATATATATGTATATATATATGTATATATATATACATATATATGTATATATATATACATATATATGTATATATATATATATATATATACATATAAATCCTAGGTGAAATCCACAACTTAAAAATATTCATAAATTTTAACTCCCTCTTCTAATGATTTGTTTTTCTTGTGAACCCCATTGAATAAAGATTATTTTAAAATTCGATCAGTAATGTGGAGTATTGATTACTTCATACTTTAAATATTTTCATCAGAAATAAATTATAATATGTATGTGTATTTCAATTATTGTAGTGTTAACTTATTTTGATGAAAGTTTACTAACTAATAAGTTACGAAAATGTTGAAGACCGACTCATTTGTCTTATACCAATGAAAATTATTCCTAACAATACACTCGCACAGTGAAAACTACTATTTTTGTTAAGTTTGTTGATTATCAAAAACATGTTGCACTTTGAAAAACTGCAGACCGTAAATATTTAAATTTTCAATATATCTAAGTGTATTTGGTTTCATCGTAGTAGAAGTTTTATATGAACTTATTCAGTTTTTAACCCACTTTTTAATTCAATTTAACAAATTTGTTTATAAAAAAATCTTGCAACTCAAAATTTACATTTTGAAAAATTGCATGGGTTTGAAATATTCCAAACCTTAACAAAACAATAAAACTTTATTATTTTTTCACAGATTATGTTACACTTTCAATAATTATGTAATCTGATGCCTGACACTAGCGGTCGGGTTTAACTATTCGAAATATAAATTTTCAGCTTAAATAGAATTTATTTAGAAATAAAAATTAACGTAACATCAATGTTTGTAGAATCTGATAGAATCCTTATAGATACCGCTAAAACATTTCCGAAAATTAATGAGAAATGGACGAATAAAGAAACCATAGAAGGTCAACTAAATTATTTACGGTAATAAGATGCTGCTCATATAAAAGGTGCTTCGAAACCTGAATCATTCCTGAAAATTTATTAGAAAGGAACGCATAAATAATGTGCTGTAAAATCCTATAATGCCAAATAGATTATAGCGATAGAAATATTCTCAAACAAACTTGTTTCGTGCCGTGAGCCATTCCTCAAAAATAAGAAAATCTGCGTCTGAAAAATCTGGGTTATGTCAACACATTTAGGAAACAAAGTTAGTATTTAAACAACCATTATTTAGGAACGCATAGTTCCAACTAAAGCCAATATATGGTAAGAGACATATCAAAGATTGCCGGTAGGAGGACAGTAAAAAATCATGCCAAATGACACTGCAAGACATCAAGTAAAATCTTGTGGTAAGCATGCCTTGTCATCTCACTATTTCTAGTGTGTTATATAGAGGAGGAGCTTCGATGTTTGAAATGTTGCTGGTGAGTGGAAGACTAGTTCGATATCGAAGGGTATCCCTAAGACTGAACTCTGGGATACTTGCACTCCCACAAATGCAGAAATATATTTGGGTAGGCTAAATTTGTGATGTTATCCAACATTGAAATAGTGAAAGTACTTATCAACGGTAATATCAATTTTGCCATTGAGATTACTTGTGATCAAGTTCGACATAATCAGATGAATCCGATAGCTATTTCACAATTAATATACATTAGTAAGAATTATGGTCACATAGTAGAACTTACGGTACTAAATAAAACTTAAATTTTCTACTAAATAAAACTATTATTTTTTAGAAAGAAGAATTTTGCTTTTAGTTTCAAGCTCGGAATCTACAGTACTGAGACATAGGTTAAATTTTTATATCATGTAGTCCTCTATATATGGTTACAAGTTTTTACCTCAGGACAGACATGTCAGTATGAAGTCATTAAAAAAATCCAAATGAAGTCGTTAAATATTCTATAAACTAAGAATTGGAATGCTTAGGTCTATCAGGCACTACGTAAAGGCGACGTGTTAGTAGAAATGGACAAGATGGGAACATAGATTTATAACGATATTTACCTAAGAAATTAAGAACTATAATAATAAACAAAAAATTAATTATTAGACGTGCCTTTACTATAAGCAATCGGCTAATTGTCTATTGTTTTAATATTTTTTGAAGAATAGATAATTTTAGATTATTTTGAGTTTTCTTTATTGTTCTCTCTATAAAGATTTTTATGTAAATATTTTGCTAAATGCGTATAATAAATGGTGGAAACATAAAAAAATTTTAAGTTAAATAAATATCAAAGTATGTTTGACAACCAAAACTGCGTATCAAAATAAGAAGATATAAAATAAATACGACTAGAGAGAACACTCCAAACTATTACATTACATATTATTTGTTGAAATTTTACAAACCTTAACTAAACAATTAATTATGTTGAAACTATGCAAACCTTAAAACTTTTGCAAAACTAAAGAGTAATTTCCTTTGCATACCCAACTTCTACAATATATTAAGTGATAAAAATCAGGGTGTTTAAAATAGTACAAAAGTTAGTAGTAATAGTTAACCAAAAACAAAAAATAATGTGAGGGTAAAAGCAAAAACAAATAACAAATGAAAGAAAATAATCGAAGTTTCCTCGAAGGTCAAAGGATATTTGAATTATTGCTTTCATTGGTTTTAACATAATCGACCTCTTTCTATTAAGTGATGTATTACATTTTTCATTATTTAAATGTAAATAATCGTGCCACAAAATACAAATATGGTAATAACATCAGTTCTTAACTAACGTAAATATTGGTACGATTCAGATAGAACTACTGATATAAAACCAAATCTTTGAAAATAAAATGTTGATTCATTAGCATTCTATACTTATTAATAACCTTAAGTAGAAATATTTAAAGTAAAATGTTTATTCACACTTTCTTTAGTGGTAGTTGAGTATGCTGTCGATGATTCATGAATTGGTTTTGTATGCTTTTCGCACGCTTATCAAAAAATAATTATTTGATATTAAATAAGGTGGCCTATAGCACGCGATGAATTAAAATTTTTCATTAGGTATATTTAACAAAAGTTTTTATTTATAACTACAATTTAAAAAAATTGGAAACTTTCATTAGATATATCCCCAGTATCTGTTTCATCATCGAATATTAAATAATCAATATTCAAAACTCTAAGATAAGGTTTCCTAATACTTTCAAATATTTATATTTAGCAGAAAACTAACTTGAGTTCTAAAGTAGTTACGTTTAACTTCATATTAGTATCTGAGCGGGTGAGGCTGCAACCGCGGAAGGCGACACCTTTGCCCACAATACGTCTAAATTGTTCTAGCAACTTCCACAAATTTTTTGTTCGTCTGCGAAGAACTTGACCTCTGTCTTTTTATAAACTAGCGCCGATATAATTTGTCATGTAGATATTTATTAACATGAATATATAAATTTCACTTTTGATAATATTCTTATTTACGTTGGCATGTCTTAATTTTTTTTTGTTTTCTTTTGAATTAATTGATTCTTTGTATATAAAATCTTTAAGGCGTTGTTAATACTTAGTTGAGAAAACTGTTAAGGACGAAAAACTGTTGTGAACGATAATAATTAAATGACAAAAGAAATGTTATGCGTAAAGTCTGAATGTTATGTGTTTTTTTTTATTATATATTTAGATATCATGTGCTTTATTTTTTATGATACATTTAAAACAATTAAAATTTTTTGTGTCTGTCTTTTTATAAACTAGTACCGATATAATTTGTCATGTAGATATTTATTAACATGAATATATCAATTTCACTTTTGATAACATTCGCGTTTATATAACTTTTCAAACCATGTAGGCATGGTATTGAAAAGCATTTATATTAAGTTTAATACGTAATTTCGTTTACGCATATTGATATAATAAATAAAAGTAAAATAATTAATTTTCCTCATAATTATCTCATGTTTTTTTGTATTAAAGTTCTTCATGATATGGTAACAATAGGATATTTAACACAGTTCCAGAAGCTTTTACGTAGCGTTTTCAATGAATCATCGAAAATAATATAAAACCACTATTGCACTATTTTAAAGACCAAAAGTGTTGTAGTATTATATAGGTGTAAAGTGTGAATGTAACACCACTAGCGTAAGAATTTTGAATGAGGTTCTCTGTTAAATCGATAATTTTCCCTTCCGATAATGATTCGATGTAAAAATATTTGTCTAACCTAATAAACGTATGCCTCTTGTGTATATATATATATATATATATATATATATATATATATATATATATATATATATATATATATATATATATGTATATCGACTTATGAACAAAAAACAATGAATGATACATAACAAATATTTGGTTAGAAATATATTTTACTAACGAATGTTTTCCCATCATAATCACTATTTTACAATGTTTATATTTGTGTTGTGGATGCATTTTACTTGTCTTGTGGATGCATTTTTTAATTACTTAAGCGTTTTTTTAAAATATATCAATTCTTCGAAACCATGTCAGAAACTCAATAAATGTTGCGAATTCCCATAAGCCGTATTACATTAACTTAGATCAGAATTGTCGCCCGAAATTGTGACACTACGTCAACTATAATGGTCATAACACGTAATTTATAGACAGGATTATACGAAGCAAGGCGTTAAACGTAAATGAGGTTGATAAAAAGCGAACACGCCATAGTTCCCGTGCTACGGAAATTCAGATCGCGAGTAATATGTTGCGGCTTTGCAATGTCATACCTCCGAGTCTCCGTATACTTAAGTAGCTGCTTATATTTTATTCTCTTTTGAGAGCGGAAAATATTAATTTTCGAGTTAAATATATTTTGAGTTTTACTGTAAACATTATTAGAATCGTAAATGATGAGAATTCTTCTAATTTTTATTTTTCATCGAAAAAAATATTTCTTATTTACGAAGTAAATATTTCTTATTTACGTTGCCTTGCCTTAGCATTTTTTTTTGTTTTCTTTTGAATTAATTGATTCTTTATATTAAAAATCTTTAAGGCGTTGTTAATACTTAGTTGAGAAACCTGTAACAGATGATATTAATTTAATGACAAAAGAAATATTATGCGTAAAGTCTGAATGTTATGTGTTTTTATTTTATAGTAAATTTAAATATCATGTGATTTATTTTTGAAGATACAAATAAAAATAATTTTTTTTGGGGTGTGTATAAAATTAAATCAGGAAGTAATTGAAAGAATTGTAACAATTAATATTTAATTTTGTTTTCCTACAAAAATTGTTCTGTAGCGTACCTCATTTTTCAATTTTGACAATATTATGAAGCATGAGAGCGGTGACCTATATTCAGATGCTTGTTAAAGCATTATAATAATGATTTTTTGGAAAAAAATAATAACAAATTTTGTACTGTACTATAAAACTTGGTCTTTAATTATATGTTATGTTTTTTTGGAAACGATATAATAATTTTATTTTTATGTTTTTAATATTATAATATTATCAACGTAAATTTAGTTCATGAACAATATTTTTTGTTCCCAAACAAATAGATTTGATGATTTCCCAAAACTCGAACAATCCACATATAATTTTCCATATGAGAAACGTGGAATTTCCATGGAATATTGAAGTCCGAGCCCCATATGTTCTTTATTTGTCCTTGTGCTTTATTTATGGTCATTACAAATTATAAAATGGATAGGAAAATTTAATGGTTTGAATGATATTGATGAATCAGCGGGTATCATTCGTATACTCATACGTGGGAACAAAATAAGCTCTCCTTTTGAATATCTCTTTCAAAATTGTCGTCGATAACATAACCTATAATTTTTTTGGCCACTAGTCTTGTTCCATTATAAAGTCTTGGTGTATTGAGATTATTTAACAAAATTATCTGTGAACCCATGTTTAATTGCTTGAAAAATGACTTGAAAAATCAAGAGAATACAGAAATTCAGTGCTTCAATAGATTTAAATTAAACTGATTCGCTTTGCATATTGCAATCTTGTATTTTATTATTTATGCCAAAAACATTATTTTTCTTTAGCAAGCAGTATTGTATGTTTATTTAGCCGTAGATAGTAAGGAATTTTAAACTAATTTTTGAAAAAATGCTCTCAATTAATTCCTAATTTGTAACTTTTAAAAAATGAGACTGAATTATTTTTGAGTTATATGCATGCTTGTCGTTAATTTCAATTTATACATATTTCACTACAATATATATGGTTTGAAAACATGTACAGGGTGTCCTGTGGCAGATTTCAAAGTTTGAACAAACGTAGTTTCTGAACGCAACACATAAGAGGGGCGCTGGGGGCGTCGTTAGAAGCGCAAGCGGTGCGGATGTTTTAGTAGCCATGGAATAGTGGAGTGGAGAGTACCGCGCTTTTGCCGTCGAGGCGTACATTTCGAGTGGATTTTCTCTGTCCGTAGCACGCCGTCGATTTAATAATCGTTACAGTATTCGTCGATTAAGTGATGGACCATCGATCAACCTCATTCAGTCATGGGTAGCAAGATTCAGAGCTACAGGATCAACATTAAATAGGTTCAGGCCAGGACCTACACCATTGGTAGCCACCGATGAAAATATCGAGCGTGTTATGGTTTCTGTCGATGAAAATCCCCGTTTATCACTGCGTACACGTTCATCGGTATTGGCAATTCCGAAATCAACTTCACAGGTAATAATGCAAAAAAACCTCAAGTTCCATCCATATAAAATTCAAATTGTTCAAGAATTACACGATTCTGACTTTAATTTAAGAAAAACTTACGCGGAGGTGATGTTGTTGAGATTTCGTACTGCTACCCGGATGGGCAACATATTCTTTAGTGACGAAGTTCACTTTCACATTGGAGGATATGTGAATAAGCAGAACTTTCGTTACTGGGATGTATACAACCCAAGACAAATGCATCAAGAGCCTTTACGTAAGCCTAAAGTAACAGTCTGGTGTGCCATGTCTGCATCTGCAATCATAGGGCCTTATTTCTTTGAAAATCAACGTGGGCAAACTATAACTGTGAATTCGGAGAGATATGGCCCAGATGTTAAATGACTTTTTCAAAGTAGAACTGCAGAATAGTCCATTCTTCAACCAAAACACATGGTTCCAGCAGGACGGGGCCACAGCTCACATTGCTAATGTGTCCATGAATGCAGTGCGGCAGTTATTTCCAGAAAAAAACATATCCCGAAACATATCCCGATACTTAAAATTCGTTGTTTACAAAACAAATCCGAGCACTGTGATACAACTTAAAGAAAATATTCGAGCCGAAGTCAATAGGATACCCCAGTCGCTCTGCAAAGGCGTTTTTGAAAACATGCGTGCTAGACTCGAAGAGTGTGTCAGACTCGATGGCCGCCATTTGGAAAACGTCGTTTTTAAAAAATGAAATCCGCATTTGTTGTTATAAAGTTCAAAGAAACCTACTTTGTATTAGACGTGTAGTTTTTTTTTTACAATTTTTCAAACATTGAAATCTGCCACTTAATTTTATCAGCATGTGTCTAACGTGGTATCACGGTGATATTTGTTTAAAGTTTCTCGACGATAAAATGAGTTTATTTGATTCATTGATTCATTTTCTATGAAATCTTTAAGAATTCCATCTAATTCTCTCAATGAAAAGTTATGGACTATTTTATAATAATATGACTTTTTTTAAAGTACTTAACCTTATCAAAATAATGTTATATACTGCATTTAAATTAATTTTTACGTCCAATATCAAATTTTAGGAAGAATAAGATGTCTTACCATCATGAATCCCTTACGCAATATTGTTTTATGAACGTACTAAATTTTAATATAAGCAAAATTTAAAATGTTCTTTGCATCCAAAAAAAGAAATCACCTTTTTGAGCAGCAATTACATGCATAATTTTATCGTAAATGACTTTTCCAAATTTAGTTAATCTCTATATAAGACATTTAATTAGAACATGTCAAAGCTAACGCAAATAATAGCAATTATATTTTTTCAAATTCGCGAATATGTACAATATTTGAAAGTTCACTAATATGAACATTTCCGAATGGCCGTAACTTTAATGAAAATTAATAAATTTAAATTACCCATATTATTGGCAAATTTGTAATGTAACATTTTGTTGCTAATAAACTGGCTTTCATTATTTCCAATTTTTTAGAAAAAGGGGACCTCGACGTGGTTAATCCATGCCATGTGTATCTGTAAATCGAATTGGCAAAAGGTTAAAATCCCCAGAGAACAATTTGCTTACATTATCTGAAGGCACAATCAATAGAACACTATATGGGGCCTCGACTTTATATTATTTCTCAGAAACATATTTTAAAATTTCTCTGGTTGCTAATGAAAAATTCACTTGAATTACAATTATGTTTTTAATGTAAATGTATTCTCGAAGTCTTAGCTATTGAAGTAACTAGTTCAGAATTATCTCACAAAAAAAGCTTGGCTTGAAGATACATTTTTCATTGCACAGGCATCTAATTTTGCAGAATGGATTATTCTCCAATATTCAGAATCAAAGTTTCATTCCTTTTTCACAAAAATGTTATTACAAAAAAAAATCAACATCATATTTGGAGAATAATGTAGGGTCTCTATTTACATATGTGAAGGGGCTTTATTTGCATCACCACAAACGAATCATAAGTATTACGAGATGATATATTTTCACTTCTCTCGATGAAAAAAGACATGCCGGACTTGACCTTGAACTGTCTAATTATTTAAACCATTATTGTAATTTTCCAAAGAAGATATTACTTACCAAACAATTCCAAAATTTCGTGGAAATTTTTGTCTCGAGATGTAAGATATTTGAAAATGAGGAATTTTTCGCAGCTGGTAAATAATTATGAAAATACGTATCACACAATTCGGTCTATAACTTTATAACTGGTAGATAATTGTGACTAACTGTTCTATACACTTATAATTATGCAATTGGACAATACTTATGAAAATATGTATTTCGAAATTTTTTCACAATTTTGCATATTATAAATAAATATGACAATAAAGTTAAATATGAACATTACACATGTTGTTCTAATGATGAAAAAAGGAAGTATGTTAAATCGTTAAGAATTAATGTGTTAAATCGTTAAGATTTTATTTTATTTGAGTGTGAGGTTAAAAATACTCGAATTAGGACAGGCTTTACTTCATATATTTGATTCGAAAAATTCTATGTCTATACCTTAAATAAATCTCCAAAATATAATAGCCGTAGACCATAGAGTTTCCATTATAGCATTTATAAACTAAGCCTTAAGTTTACTAAACAAGTTAGGCATCACAAAGCAGAGTTACCAAGAGTTGCGCAATCGGAAAGTGACTCACTTGATATATGAATAAGCTAATAGGGTGTTACTTTAAAGCATCTCTTAAATTCAATTTATTTCAATTAAATTAGTTTTTTGTTCAATAAGAATATAAGCCCTTAATCATAAAGTAGAGTTACTACATTAAAGGGCACATAGTATTTCTATTAAACTATCAAATATTAATTTTCACATCATACCACTAAGTGTAAGATGTAAGATAAACATTCTGAATCTTAAAAATTGTGATACTAAGAAGCAACCTTAGACAATTTTTTGTAATTTTAAAATTTAAAATGGGAGCAGGTTTGTTGTCAACATTTTCAAGAATATATCTAGAACTAACTTACTCTTCCCGTCCAAAATTTACTAAATGGCTACTATTAAACTTACTATTTTCTATTTTTTTAGTTAATTAAAGACAAGTGTTCAAAAAATTATAAAATTAATTAAAAATAAGCGCGTTACGGGCTTTTAAATTTAATGGTAGGTATATCTCTTCATCTCATTTGCTGTCGTAGAATACAGCGAATATTAGTTATATTAAGTCACAATTAAATATTAACTGTCCTTGTTCAAAAGGTAAATTTAAAACTTTATAAATCCGTCACTTTTTAGACTTTTACCTTGAGAATACGATTTATAAAATAAAAAAATGTTCATATGTCTTATGCAAAAATGATTTTTTAAACTTTTAATGTTGCAGAATATCCAAGTTAAAAAGTGCCATTACTATAAAAAACCCGGTTCTCAAAAAAAAACACTGTCATGCAATTGACAGTTGACTATTGAGGATTCTCAACGAATAAATACATCTCCCCTGCAATTATTGCTGTCACTGTTACAGAAATTCAAAGTAACAAAGGTACAAATTTTATACCCTTACCCATAGATAAAAATGACCCCACAGAAAACGGTGATATTTCTGTGTTATTAGCTCATGTCAATCGTATTTAATTAGAATCTTCCTGTAGGACACAGAACAAAAAAGTTAGAGTTAGGTAATTAAAAATACAGGTAAGTTCTTCAAAGATAAAAAAATTATACCAAAGCCTGAATAAAGAAATTACTCTAAAATAAGACAAATATAATGAAATCAATTTTGACAGACAAAAGAACACTGAAAAATATGATACAAAGTAGCACAATTCCCAAGAATGTATAGATATTTCAAAGTAGTTCAAGGTAGAAACTATCAACACAGTGCAGGTTCAATATAAAGTTAAATATTTACAATCATAACGGTTGCAAATTGTAAAATAAGGAATTACAGTTATGGAGTAGGTAAAGAGTTGATGGACAGGACCACTTTTGTGACGACACATAAAAGCAGCCTGTTCAGGTTGTAGGAAATATGCTTCATCAAAGTAGGTAGATACAATTTGCTTGCACCTTCTTGTACAAAGTCGCTACTTACAGCCTTGAGCCTTTGGGTTGTCCTTGACGCGTAACACCCATTTGCACCATATTAACATTCTTAGGTCTTTTTATTAATGTTCGTGGGTTATTCATGTGATGGAATTGCTATTCCCTTTTAATCAAAAGTTTATCTTCTTCGTATTACTTGACTTTACTGCTCCTCGGTAGTTTAAAAATGTGAAGTCGAATGGATCTTCACATAGTCATTTTTACCTACTATTTTAAAACGTGTTTTTTCGTTGATATCAGTTTTAGGCTCAAAGGTGCGGGAATTGTGATACTTATATTTCAGGAATATGTGCTTAAATTCAATGAAGACTCATTCCCAAAAATATCTTCCATCTTAGACTCTCATCATGCGGTTATTTCTGTTGGCTTTTTCATTCATTTAATGTCATACACGTTAGATAAACGTTTGTTGTAGCACAGGTAACCTCTTTTTCTTGTTGTTTGGTACGATACTCTTTGTGCTTTTATATTACCTTAGGGTATTGTAGTGTAGATTCTTATATTCATTAAGTAAGTACTTTAATTTTAAAAAGATTCTATTTTAAACCTATCTTCCAGATTGGATTCACAGTTTATAATAATGTATGTAGACTCTTGGGTATGGCTATACTTAGACTGAAAATAAATAAATATTTAATTTATGTTGCTCAGGAAAACGCAGAAGTTTAAAAAGAAGTTATGACACGTAACGAACACACTTTAAACATATTTTGAAAAAGAAAGTTAGGCTTATTGCAAACCCAACAGACTAGGAACGTTCCCCATTGTAGAATAGAAAATCAAATTTGAGCTAAATCGTAAAAAACTAATACCACAAACTATATTTTGTCACGAAAAGAACAAACACTGACTGAAAATAAACGGCTTCTGTTTCTAATTTCATAAATTTTATTGAAAAGAGAACAGTGGCACCGCAATTTTAGGAACAAAGTTGCGTTACGATAAACTACTGTCTTTTCGGATTTTTTTTATTAAAATCCATCATACAATTTTCGCGGTTTCTAGATTTGATTATAAAATTTAGTATTTAATATTTTACATCTGTTATTTTGTTTTATTTATTATATAGTGTGCTTGGAAACAAAAATAAATATTTTAATTATTCATCATGAATTCAAGAATCTGCGCTTCATACGTGTGTTCTTTAAACCCATATAAAATAAAAATACTATTTAGGTAAAATAACTTTTGATAAATTAAAACTTTACAAATCGGGTAGATATGGACTCAATTCTAGACTTAAGTTTTCAATTATTCCCATTTTTCTTCGAGACACTGAGAAACACAATCAATTAATGGCAAATAAATTTTGAAACTTGTTCAATTAGGCATAACAAAATATAACATAAAATTAAATTATATTTCTTTTATAATAATTTTTAAAAACAATTACTTGTTTACTAAAACTATATCATGCTAATGTGATTTTTTACTTGCTAGTTATATTGAATCTTAATGAAGGAATTTTATAAGTACGTAAAGTGATTATTTTTAGAACTAAAACGATGTAATTCCACATCATGTACCTTAACCATTACCAACGAATCATCGGCGATGAGAATTACCACCATAATAACACACAAATTCGACGCTTTTAATTGTATATCGTACTCGATTTATAGGGAAAATAATTTGAAAACTCTGTTGAATTCATTGTTGATTTAATTGATATTTTACGAAAACTATGCGAGTATAAGCAGGCGGCCTACAAATAAGGATCGCACGAAGAAGGTAGCATATTCACACACATAAGTTACACAAAGAAGTAAATATTGAAAAGAAAATTGCGAATGATATACGTGATTAAGCTTCTCAAACTAAACCGAATGCCATTATAAGAAGAACACGAATAAATCATCTAGTATTCATAAATTATTGTAATATACCCATATGTTTCGCCGTACATTATTATTCAGTCCGCTCAATATATGAATTTTAGCATACAAAGTGGAAACTTTTGCCATTTTTTATAATCCTTTTGAAATTTCCAGGACAGATGTACAGTGAATATTTTATTTGTATCTGGAACTCGTACACGTGCAAGTTCTTATCTTTATGTGTTTGTAAAATTTTTGGGCAAGATCGGACAGACCAGCGTTGCTCGACATTAAGGCTGAACAAACTTCATGTTTTACTGCCTCCTAGCGGCGCCGCGAGGTACATTCTCGTTAAAAAGTTTATTCAAATTATCCGACGATTAAAATCGAAAACTCGACCCTTATCTAAGTGTTGGCGGTTAAATTTAATGCTTTTACTTTGTCTTGTAACCAAAATTATTTACGGTTTAAGTATTTTAAAGCCCAAAGTAGAAATTATCATTCTGCGGTCGAGTCTTTTAAAGTTATTTAAAATACATTTTATTACCAATTATATGCACTCGGAATAGTTTAAGAGAAAAATAAATTGCTGATTATTCGTATCAAATGAATTAAAAACCGTGGAGTATATAAAGAAACACAAACAAATAAAATAGAAACGTCAAATAAAATATAAACTTGTTAAGTAAGACTAGAATCACATAATTACAAAGGAGTGTTTGTACATTTGAGCATCGATTATTTTCCTTCAAATAAATGTAAGACATAAGAAAAATATCATGACTCTCTCAAAACTATGACATACAGAAGCATTGCTATAGTCTCTTAGCATTCTTTAGATATTTTTTTGGATATTTCTTTCAGTGTTTTAAATGGTTGCATTGCCGGCTGCTTTTTTTAAAACATTGTCGATCTTTTAGACAATATCTGAGGCTAGGAGTAACTAACCCAATTCGAAATACAAAGGCATTTTTTTAGTATTGCCAAATATGTCGGTTAATTACTTTTATTTTCAACAAATTTTAACTCTTCAGGTTAAACCAATTGTAAAAAATGGCTATATTAAGGCATCTAAGAATTAAAACTAAATTTAAAAAAACTAAAATTACTTTTACAATATTTTGTTATTTACACTTTAAAATGATATATATATATATATATATATATATATATATATATATATATATACATATATATATACATATATATATATATATATATATATATATATATATATATATATATATATATACATATATATATATATATATGTATAAATATATATAATTTAATCATTTCTTTTTGCTCTGTATTTTAAATGAGGCTGTATTTTCATATGCAATATTATATGTAATTAGAATTGTCTAATTTATCAAAAACCATTTAACTATTGAAATTGTAGAAAACAACATAAATGTAAGTAAAACAAACCTAAAATATATATTTTCATTTTTCTTTCAACGTAGCCAAGTAATTAAAGCAATTATCTATGTAGTTCCTGTGCATAGTATAAACTCAGGCTAAGATTAAGGTTTACTAAATTTTTGCTGCGAATATGTATAAATATGGACACTTATCTAACTAAGTTGGAATCGCGATTTTTAAATTATGTACTGATTAATGTGTTTTTAAAAAGAATCGGACTTTTACTTAATATTTTTTCAATATTTTTAGTCAATGATTTGCACAGCTTTTCTTTTATAGAGAGTTTGGTTTGATTTAATAGTGTGCGTTATACATTTTGTTAGATTCGATATTTCATATATATTATTAAAATTTAAACAAATTTTAAAAATATTTTCGGAATCAAAATACACTAACAAAATATTTTCTCCTTCGACTTTGTGTATATTAAAGGTTAGCAAAGTAGAAAACAAAACTTCGAAATAGAAATACATCCCAACTTTGCAAATTTTTCTATAAACAAAAGGGGGGAATGTATTTAACAATTTATTCATTGATCAAAACTTGTATCTCAATACAATTTGAATTTATCTTACTTATCAAAACATATTAAAATTTTGGGAATTTTTTTAAAAAATACCATGGACAAAGCTATCGCTGTGGATAAATTTAAATAGTGGAATGTACCAATCGATTTGCTATCTTATTAAAAATAGAATAAAAGTATTATTTCACACAGGGAAATAGTACAGAAAATTAAAGGTACAGATATATTCCTTGTTATATTTATAAAATATTCACTTAAAACGCAATATTAATACCTGGGTTTATACTTTTAAAGCGCTTCATCACTCATTTCCTTTATTACGTAACTTAACTCTAAGAAGACTTAGCTTTATCCCATATAATCAGAGGATAGGTATTTGGTTTCACGAAGCTTCCAATTCCCACTCAAAACTTTACGTATATAAGGAATAAAAAACAAATTATATTCAAAGTTTTTATAACCAAACATCTAATTTATTGTTGGTAAAGCCAGCAACTAATATAAACAACCAAAAAGCATTGTTTACTGGAATGGATTTTTAAAAATTTAAAATATTGAATTTTTCCTAGGAATGTGAAAGTGATTAAATAATATATGACATATACTATAAACTTAGTTTTGGGGATGAAAATATTATATTTGAAAGTGGATATTTAAAAGAAAATTATTTTAGCAGTGAATCTCGTAATGTATAAAAGTTACATAAATTAATTTTAAATGATAAAATAGGGAATTCATTAAATTCTTCTAACTTCAATTATTTCTTGAATGTTAACTGTAAAGTTCTGGGAACTTTCAAATTGAAAATGAATACTTACAACGCTAATAAATTCTCTTGCATAAAATAAACAGCTCGTTAAATATGCGGCGACTCGTATGTATATGGCGACATTGCAAAAGCCGCGACACATTACTCATGAGCTGAATTTCATTTGTTTTCATAAGTATTTTCTTCCAGCTTTTATAATTTCATATTTACCTGATTTCCACTTCGTGATATCTCCATATCCCTCTATTTAATTAGCTTACTTTGCATGTCGCCCCTTTCATTTTTCAACTGTATTCTTCCATGTAGACAATAATTTGAAAGCAAACTATTTTCAAGCCTGCATTATTGACTCTATCACGGGAATATTTTCCAATACACTCGACAATACTCTCATTTCAACTGATTTAAATATTATAATTATATAAGTTTAATTCTATGTTTCATGTACCGTTTTCTCTACGTGTTCCTTTCTTTCGTATACTTTTCCATTCACTCAATTCACAAGGAATTTTCATTTCTTTTATATGGCTCTCTTTCCGTTCCCCGTATATGGAAAGTCCTTAATGTACAAGTTCATCTAAATGTTGTGTGAACATATTTTCTATCAGTAATTAATTTTTTTTTCAATTAATCCTTTTGACCAAACACTACTTTACGCTTATCAACATTTATATATTGAACTTTGTCAGTACACAATAAGATGTTCACGTTAGTTGATAATATCACCTATATACAATATTCTTGAGCAAATTTTAAGCAATTTTTATTAAACAAATCTAACAACAATATAAAGCATTCCTGTACTACAACTTTATAATATAAAATTGTGATTTCTTTTTTGGTAAAATATGGATATTTAGGAATTAAGAAAATATTAAGTACAAGTGATATAAAAAAATAAAACCGCTCATTCAATTCTGTTCTTTTACCTTTTAAGTAAAGTAAAGGAAAAGTGAAATGATTCGTGATAACGCTAAATTATTTGCAGAGACTATTGCCTAACTTATCTTTTCATTTTTGACTAACACAACTATATTTATTACATTAAAGATGAATTTATTATTGTCCTATCCATAACCTAATTAATATCTAATTTTATATTCGCTTTTTCATAGCGAGACAAGAATTTTGACAATAAAATTCTTGTCCAGTTAAATCTGTTATTCAAGATTTTCTTCCTATCTATTCTTATAAATGGACCACATTTTCCCCATAAAAAGCACAATAATTTCAAAGCATATTTTTTTGAAGTCGGATTTAGTATTCGGACACAATTAACTTTATCGAATTTGGTATAAGGTGAAACAATTTCGTTTCAGAAAATTTTAACAGAGTAACAAATATTTTCTTTCCTATTAATCTAATAGAAGAATTTAAAAATATATATACATTTTCGTTTACTTGGAAATTTAAAGTATATTCACAATCAGAAAATTTGTATCTTTGCTAAAATACATATACATAGTAAGATAAAAGTCAATTTAAACGTTTAATATTTCCTTATAGTATGATGTCATTATCAAAATCTTCAAAAGGTTGTTGCTTCTTTAAAAATTTAAACTATTATATAAATGTGTAAATAAAGCAACTAATAACGTATTAAAAAACTCAAAGGTTAACGGTATGAAAGATTAGTGACCCTTTGTCAAAAATATAAAAGTTCATCGACTTTGAATCGCGTTTTATTCAAATGATGTTTACTTACAAGTTTATTTTAACTTTATATACCCAACGGCGAAAGGAAAATGTAAAACAAATTTTCGCTTAACTAACTTATAATACTGATACTCAAACGTAAATTACTAAAAAAAGACCAGCCGTATCGTATCCCCCGATGTATTAATTGAGAAGAAAAAGACGAAAAAGTCAATCATGAGCCGACATAAATGTAGTTTGAGTGTTCCTTATCAAGAAATTAATTTATGAATTTACAATTTTTATATTCTGTAACTCTCTAGTTCTAGCGTAAATTCACTTTATTATATTTATTCCAATTTCTTTTATATCATTTATCAATATTCAGAGATGGAAGGTTCTTTTAACTTTTTGGGTCAGTCCGTGTAAGTAATGTGTTGGCGTAAGAATATACAATATTTCGATCAATAAATTGTCTTCCAAAAATTATCGTTAATTTAAAAACTCAGAGTGACTTACTTTGTGTTTGTTTTCTGCACCATAGCATCGTTTTCTGCACCATAGCATTGTATCTTTTTACAATATTGATATCAAGTAAAAAAATATAATATTTCAGTACCTCGTTTCTTGTGGAGACTTATGTAAAAATTAATATCGGAAATCAAGGTTTTTGTGTATGCATAACGAGCGAGAAAGTAGCAATTGAATAACGTCGTATAATATTATTTCATCTAAAATTTATAAGCCATAATTTTCATAATTACATATACCAAACTCAATTTCGGTATACTATGTCTGCGTCAATATCAAAATGCAAAACTTGTTAATATTAGCATTTACTAGCAATTCATTTATGGTTAATCGTTATAAGTTAATTTTGAAATTCACCGGGTTAATATGCAGATTAGTTATTTTTAATGATTGACGAAAAAATTTTAAGTTTACATAAAATTGATGTACGTACGCACATAGCCGCATGCATACTCGTGCACGTGCGCTTGTGTGGGTGTGTGTGTGTGTGTGTGTGTGTGTGTGCGGGATTGTGTATGTGTTTGTGCATGTGTATTTATTGCGTTGTAATGGAAAACAATTCTGGATGCTTTGGAAAATATATTTCCTATTCGATCAGGATGAAACTAGGTAAAAAGTGTAGATCGAATTCAATGTCTAGTTCGTAGATGGGCAAAATTACCTCAGTACCTTAAAATTTCCGACTCTATTCTTTTTTGATGAGAATGTTTTTGAGCAGATTCAAAAACATCTTTTACAATCTATCCCATGATACTATCCCATATTATATATTTTACATTGTGCTTAACTGCAAGAGCACAACGTTTTAATTTGAATATTTTAATCGATGTGCTCTTGTATTCAATACACATATGAAATGTGTATTTGAATATATAAATTTAAGTTCAAAATAAATATACAAACAGTGATAAGGGTGAAAACATTTCTGAACAATCAACTTATTCATATTTGTTAACGAAAATCTCGCTAATTAATTAATTAATTTTCAATTTTTTCTTTGTGGTTAAATTTGTAATTTAAACTAAGTATGTAGATAAAATCGTCTAATAAACTTAACTATTTATTATAATTTCAATAAAAGAAAAATTATCCTGCCACTAAGTCAATCAGATGATTTGGTATTCTATTTCAATTTGTTGTACGTTTACAAGTGTTATTTTCCGAATTAAATTGCCAATCTAAAAGGGAATATTTGGGTAACTTAAATACAATTTAATTTTTCCTGTGCAAGGTTTAGTGTCATTATGTTTTCTTCAAAATATAAATCATTTAGCTAATCAAAAACTATACCAAATTAACCTTCCTAACAGGATACATAAATTTTTTTCATAATTTCTCTCGTGCAACAGAGCATACTTATGAAATCAAAAACTTAAATCTCTGTTATATAAATACACAAAGCGTTTCTATCTGCAGCTTTTGTTTAACATGTTTTCACCCCCTAGTTATATTTTGTTACGGTAGGATACCATCGGTAGAGGCGATGATGGGTTTGACTACCTTCGGACTGACTGACCAGCAAAATTTTATCATGTACGAATGTAAATCACAAAACCGTCAAACCAGTCTTGGTGAACACGTAGTTAATAAATTGACTCAAAAAATCCAAGAAGTTAACCCATATGTCCAGTTTTCAGTCTATTGTGACAACTTCTTTACTTCACCGACACTGCTGTCTGTTATGCAAGAAAAAGGCGTCAAAGTGACTGGGACTGCTAGTCAAAATAGAATAGACGTCCACTAATGGATGTTAAGGCATGCAAAAAACAGGCACGCGGCTTTTATGATTATAGGCTGGATACTCGTGACAAAATTTGTGCCGTACGTTGGCATGACAATAGCATTGTGACATTACTGTCCAATGAGTTTGGAGTTCATCCCATCCAGAAAGCCCGCAGATACTCTGTAGCTGCAAAAAAAAAGTAGATATTGATCAACCAAACCTTGTGCACTAGTACAACAGATTTATGGGAGGCGTGGACCGTTTGGATGCCAATGTTGGAGTCTACCGCATTGCTATTAGAGGAAAGAAATGGTATACGCCTATTCTGCTGTGGCTGATGGACGTTGCTGTAAATAATGCAACTTTATTAGCTTAATCTTATGGGTGCACGGTTGACACATTAGAGTTTAAACGAGCCATTGCTCGATCTTGATAGTTAACTACGGGACTGTCAGAAAAGCGGCAGAATCACAACCGAGGATTAACAGCCATGTTCCCATATCAGTGAGGAAATATTCCGCACAGCATCTTATTACTACCAGCCAGAACAGAAGAAGATGTGTCTTATGTAAGAACAAAACTGTGAAGATGTGCCACAAGTGCCAGGTTTACCTTCATGATAAATGTTTCATTGATTTTCATGACAAGTAATAATAATTATAATGTTATCCTTATGAGACTCTCTGTTATATTTCAAGTTGATTTGAAAATAAACAAACTACAAATAATGTAAATATTGTATTTATTTTAATGATTTCCTTTCACCATAATATATCGAACTCAGCTTGTTAGCCCAAAGGGTCATTAACGACCCATTAAAAAAAACAACCTTCCTCATACAGAATTTCAAAAGCACATATGCGACATGTAATCAAAACTATTAAAGACTAATATATGTAAATTTCACAAAAATCGCGATCAAAAAAGTTCTGGGCATATATGGGTTATGCTTTATGGAATAATCTTATATTTCAACATCCTTTTATGGAATAAATTTAGTCCTTGCTGTTATTTCAAATCCAGTATACCAAACTTTGCTGACTTTTAAAGTCTTACCTCTAAATGTATCATTTTTATCTTCATCCGTTGATAATAGGTGGCTTTAATATAAAATTTTATAAAAATGATTGAATAGTAGGAATTTCTTTGATAAATTGCAAAAAAGCATTTAAAGTCATCTTAATGTTTTTTAACATTCCATTAAAATAATATATATTCACTTTTAGACCTTGATTTAACTTTTTCTACAAAAAACGTTTTGATTTATAGTTTAATAATCGCTCCTTATAACTATAAATTACTAGTTATAAGGAGCGATTATTAAACTATACTACTACTACTTATAACTACAATTAATTGAGTAATCTTATAAGGACTCAGATTTTCATTTGAAGTACGGAGCTTAAAAAATGAGGTTAACGTTTTGGATTATTCTCATTGTTTACACATTAAGTGTAAACCAATATAACTCTGTCAATTTTTAAAGATTTAAAAAAAAGGGTTATTAATAAGGATATGACTTTTTTCGTCTTAAAGTATGTTATAGTAAATAATGAATTATGATGTGAATATCCAAAAATTTATATTTATAGAGTGTATTTTATAGAGCGTTATCTACATTTGTCTTATGGTTTTACATCTTTTTACTTAACAATACTTTATTAATATTCTCGTCAATTGAATTAAATTTGTTCTAAATATTTGATCTATATTGAACATTTAATTATTTTTTATATTTGTTTCCAGCGAAGCTAGTTATTTTACATAATCCATAAAATGTTACTAAAGTTGTCTGACTAATTAAATTTGGTTAACGGTCGAGATTGTAGATATCAACGCAAACGTTATTAAATAAAGTTTATAGTGGAGTAATTGATTTATTTTTTCAAGAAAAAATTCATCATTGCAAGAAAATGTGTACTAAGTAATTTAAAAAGTACAAAAACCGTCAAAGCCATACCACCTTTATAAATAATTTTTCTGGGTACTATGGATTTAACAAATCCAGTATTCATGAAATTCTCGTTATCTACTATTTTTTTAAATGTTGACATTTAAACTCGAAACGTATTTAACTTGAAAATAAATATTTTTCGCGCTTAAAAAATAAACAGCCCCTTAAGTATAGGGTGACTCGGAGGTACGACGTTGCAAAGCCCCGACACATTACTCGCGGTCTGCACTTCCGAACTTCCGTAGCACGGGAACTATGGCACTTTCGTTTTTATCAACCTCATTTACGTTTAACGCCTTGTTTCGTATAATCCTGTCTATAAATTACGTGTTATGGCCATTTTAAATGACGTAGAGTCACTATTTAAGGATTATTTAAAATAATTCGAGAATTCTGATCTAAGTTAATGTAATACGGCTTATGGCTACTCGTCACATTTATTGAATTTCCGAAATGGTTTCGAAGAGTAATATTGATGTGTATTACAACAACGTTTAAATAATTAAAGGATTAACAATATCTGTATCAAAATAACTAGGTTAAGTAACAGAAATAAACTTATTGATTCTTTTAAAAGTAAAAAGAATCCCGACGTAAATATAAAACAATATAAAATAAGCTTAAGTTGCGAAAACACTTGTTGGTAAAATAGATTTCTCACCCAATACTAATTATGCATCATTCATTGTTTTTGTGTTATAAATCGATATTATATAAATATAAGATTCATTCATTTATGATGTAAGACAAGCTTTTTACATCGAATCATCCTCGGAAGGAAAAATTATCGATTTAAAACCGAACCTCATTCCAAATCCTTATGCCAATAATATGCATTATAGCAATTGACGTTAACGTTATTTTAGGGTCGCGCACAGAAATTGTGAAATATTTATAGTTAAACACTGATAGCCTTACATTCACACTTTACACCTTTATTATACTGTAGTTATACACTTTGTCTTCGAAGTACAGTATCAATGGTTTTTCACTATTTCAGATGATTCACTGGAAACAGAACTTCGAATTTTCAGGGACTGTGCTAATTATTCTATTGTTACCATATCATGAAAAACTTTAATTTAAAAAGATGTTAAATAATTACAAAGAAAATGATTTCTTTTTTTTATTTATTATGTTATAAACGTCAACAAAATTACGTATTAAACTTAAAATAAATACTTTTCAATACCACGTACGCAAGTTACATAAACCCGAATGTTAACAAAAGTGAAATTGATATATCTATTTTAATAAATGTCTTCATGGTAAATTAAATTGGCGCTAATTTATAAAATGATGGAGTTTCAGTCACAGCCGACGAACAAGCTATTTGTGTAAGTTGCCAAAACTGTAAGAGTTCAGATGTATTGCGGGCAAAGGGAGTCACCTTCCGCGGTTGCAGCCTCACCCGTTGAGACACCAGTAGGAAGTTAAACGTACCTACTTTAGCTCTTAAGTTGTTTTTTTTCTAAAAATATGTACTTGAAAACTTTACAAAATCTTATCGTAGAGTTTTGAATATTGTTTATTTTATGGTCGATGATAAAACAGAAACTGGAGATATATCTAATGAAAACCGCATGCTACCTGCAACCGTATTTATTATCACATAATTCTTTTTTGGTATGGGTGAGAAAAGTCTACAAATGTGTATGTATATATATATATATATAAATATATATATATATATATATATATATATATATAAATATAAAATTACAGTGAAACAAATCTAGTATTGCAGTTTGGCCTAAGAAAAAGAAATCTTAGGGTAACATCAGCTTTCAGTATTGGAAAATGAAATTGGGTAAGGTTGAATTAAAAACTTCGGTAATATTTTATTAACGTGTTTTGTAAGAAAATTATTCGTCCGACTAACATGTGGTCGCACCACATGTTACTTGGTACAAGTCAGTACATGATTAGTCAACTCAGTACGTATTAATGAGTTAATAAAGTTATCACTCTTACACATAGATATTCATATCTCACTCATATATACTCATATCTTATACATAGATACTCATATATTATACATAGATACTCATATCTTACACATACATACTCATTTATATCAATACAATTAACAAAATCAGCTAAAAATAAAACTTGATTATAAATAGCGAACCAACGAACTCACCTGTAGTTAAAGAAAAGAAGCATGAATAAAAATTGTTTTTTTTAATATTTCTATTTAAGTTTTATCAATGAGTATGGAATGCTAAAGAACCAAAATTTATTTTGAAAAGGTTTAGTATATATTAGTAGTTCTATCTGAGTCGTAGCAATATTTACGTTAGTTAAGAATTTATGTTATTACTATATTTATATTTTGTGGCACGATTTTTTATATTTATATAATGAAAAAGCTGATAACAAGAATAAGTCAATTATGTTGAAAACAATGAAAGTAATTACTCAAAACATTCTTCGACTTTCAAGTAAACTTTGATTATTTTCTTTCATGTCATATTTGTTTGCACTTTTAGCCATTTATTATTTTTATTTTTGGTACGACTTTTTTTTAATACTCTGACTTTTATCACTTAAACTATTGATTGCACATTACTGAATGTAAAAGTTTGGGGTGCTCTCTGTTCCAATATTTATTTTATTTCTCCTTATTTTAACATGAAATTATGGTTATTATAAACATTAGACATGTTATTTATTCAGAACCACATACTTTTACAATATTTTAACTCAATTTTTTTTTGAATTCACCATTTTGTAAATAAATAATAAAAACACCATAAAGAAAACAGTTTGTAACACAGGCAATGTATGATGAATTATGTTGCAAGAATGAAAACTACTAGACAAATTGATAGTGAGTTGTTGTCCCAATATAATACAGAAATTAGCTATTGGAAAAATGTCCTTAGGAGGATTGTTGCAGTAGTGAAATTTTTAGCTTCAAGAGGTCTTGCTTTTCGTGGTAATAATGAAACATTGGGATCGCAAAATAATGGAAATTATTTGGGATGCTTAGAACTGATTAGTGAATTTGATCCTTTTCTTGCTGATCACATACAAAACTGCGGAAATTGTGGAAAAGGAAGTTCATTCAATTCATTAATGAAACAGCGAGTTTTAAAAAAAAATTGTCAAAGAAATTAAATCAGCAAAATACTACTCTATTAGCATAGATTCTACGCCGGATCTGTCCCACGTTGATCAGCTCACTTTCATCGTTAAAGACGGACAGCCTATTGAGGGATTTTTGCAATGTTTGCCTATCGATGGACATAATGCGCAATATATAGCAAATACCATTTTAAACTTTTTTGAAAGCCTTGAGCTCCCCATAAAAGATTGCCGCGGGCAGAGCTACGACAATGCATCAAATATGTCTGGAAAGTACTCTGGTGTCCAGTCTAGAATAAAAGAAATATGCGAATATGCAATTTACGTTCCATGTGCGGCACACTCGCTAAATTTAGCGGGTGTTCAAGCTGTTGAATGTATTACTGAAGCAGTAGCATTCTTTCTATTTGTACAAAAATTGTACCATTTTTTTTCAGCTTCGACCAAACGATGGAAAATTTTGACACATCATTTAGGTGTAAATAGAGTCCTGAAGTCTCTTTCGGAAACCAGATGGTCCGCACACGCCAATGCTATTAATGCTTTGTGAAATGGTTATTTATATATTTCCGAAGCATTGTCCTTCATCGCAAGTGACATCAATCAACCAGGAGACATTATAAACGAAGCCCAAAGCCTAGCAAAAAAAATTGAAAAATTTGAGACTGCTCTTCTAACGGAAATATGGAATGATATTTTGGGAATTATAAATAAAACAAGTTTAAGTTTACAGAATAGCTCTATGACCATGGACGTTGTAACAAAACTTTACGAATCCCTGATCAATTATGTCAATAACGCACGCAATAATTTTTATCAGTATGAAACGGCTGCTAAAAAAAATCCAGGTGCTGATTACAAAGATAAATTTGAAAGAAAAAGAATTCGCAGCTCACGCCTCACTTTTTTTGAAGGATCATCAGAAACTAGTCTAGTAGAGACGACTCTAGTTGTTTATTTCCATAATTGACACAGTAATAACACATTTAAAAAAACGTTCGGCAGCATACCAAGAACTTGATAATCGATTTTGTTTTTTTTGTCAATTAACAACAATCGAATCTGACGAATTGACTAAATAATGCAACGAATTTGCAGAATTCTATCATGCAGACATTAATGCATATGAGCTCAAAACAGAATGTTTTCATTTAAGCCAATATTTAAAAAATAAAGCAAAGCAATCAGCGGATTTAAATATCTCTGTCTTACATAACTTAATAAAGTCTGATAAATTAGAAGAAACTTTTCCAAATGTTGAAGTTGCTACAAGAATATTCCTTTGCCTAATGGTTACCAATTTTAGTGGTGAGCGTTCATTTTCACAGCTTAAGTGAATAAAGAATGAATTGCGAACAACAATGTTACAAAAACGTCTAAGTAATTTGTCAATTATGAGCATAGAAAGTGATATTCTTTAGAAAATTGAGTTTGAGGATTTAATAGGAGATTTTGCTCAACAGAAATCTTGAAAAAAACTATTATCGTGATCATAAAAAAAAGAGCACATATAAAATATCAGCATACTAATATCATTAGTGAGAAATTGTATTATAATAATATATTTCATTACCCATAATAAAGCAGACCATAGTGAAAAAAATTTGTATAGTTCGCTTTCTTTACATTCCAAAAGGGCCCTAAATTCTTGTGTGCCCAAGGGCCTCAGCATAGTCTAAGACGGCCCTGGCTGTCGGCCTAAAAGATAGACTATCATGAAGAAGGTTACATGTTCACACACATAAGTCACATAAAGAAGAAAATATTGAAAAGAAAACTACCAATGACATACGTTATTATGCATCTCAAACTACACCGAATGTCATTATAATATATTTGATTATCCATAATAAAGCAGATCATAGTGAAAAAAATTTGTATAGTTCGTTTTCTTTACGTTCCAAAAGGACCCTAAATTCTTGTGTGCCCAAGGGCCCCAGCATAGTCTGAGACTACTCTATTTCGTCGGCCTACAAGGAAGACTCTCATGAAGAAGGTTACATGTTCGCACACATAAGTCACATAAAGAATAAAATATTCTAAAGAAAACTACTATTGACATACGTGATTAAGCTTCTCAAACTACACCGAATGTCATTATAAGAAGAACACCAATATATCATCTGGCATTCATAAATTAGTGTAATATACCCATACGTTTCCCCGTGCATTATTATTCAGTCCGCTGAATATATGAATTTTAACGGAAACTTTTGCCATTTTTTATGACCCTTTTGGAAATTGCCGGGACAGATGTACAGTGAATATTGAATTTGTATTTGGAACTCGCCACGTGCAAGTTCCTATCTTTATGTTTGTAAAATTTTTGGGCGAGATCGGCCAGAAACCAGCGTCGCTCGGCATTAACGCTGATCAAACATCATGTTTTACTACCTCCTAGCGGTGCCGCGAAGTTAATTCTCGTTAAAAAGTTTATTAAAATTATCCGGCAATTAAAATCGAAAACTCGACCCTCATCTAAGTGTTGGCGGTTAAATTTAATACTTTTACTTTGTCTTGTAACTAAAATTATTTACCGTTTAAGTATATTAAAACGCAACGTAGAAATTATCATTCCTCGGCCGAGTCTTTTAAAGTAAGTTATTTAAAATACATTTGATTACCAATTATATTAGGATGGGATAGTTTAAAATAAAAATTATTTGTTGTATATTAATGTCAAATTAATTAAAAATCGTGCAGTATCAAAGACAAACGGTCAAATAAAATAGAAACTTGTTAAGTAAGACTAGAACCCTATGACTACAAAAAAGAGTTTACACATTAAGCGTACGCAACATTCATATTAAATATTAATTATTTTTCATAAAATAAATATAAGACATAAAACAAATATCATGGCTCTCTAAAAACTATGATATACAGAAGCATAGACATAGTATCCTGGCAATCTAAAGATATTTTTTGGATATTTCTTTCAGCCTTTTAAATGGTTGCATTTTCGGCTGGTTTTTTTACAACATTGTCGGTCATTTTGACAAAATTCGAAACCAGGAATCACTAACCTAGTCTAAAATAGAAAGGTATTTTTTTAATATTGCAAGATATGTCGGTTATATTTTGAACAAATTTTAACTTTTTAGGTTAAACCATTTCTAAAAAATGGCTACCATAGACTTAGAAAACGAGACGTGAGTGTTCTACTGAAGGTTATGTTTTATCGTTTCGAGATATATTAATACATTTGCACGAGCTTATCTCTGGAAATCTATGTTCAATTTGGAAAATGATTTTTGGATAAAAAAAACCTCAACTTTGGGGCAGATTATAGGCTACAATCATGCTATGTTGCATGGTTGCATAGTAGTAATAAAAAGGTAACTATTATCGATGAACACTATCCAAACAAAGCAAAGTTGAGAGAGACAGACTTATTTATCATCATTCCGAGTATTCCCGCTGATATACTCTCGATCTAGATGACCGATATCGTTTAGTGAAAGGAGCGGAGACGTTCAGTGAGCGCAGCGAGGGAGGAGGAGAGAGCATAAAATCGAAATTTTGCCCTTACATCAGAAACTCACCATATTAAGGCATTTAAGAATTACAATTGAAAATATTTTCAAAATATTGTGTTATTTACATTTGTGTTATACTTTTAGATTTTTTGTTTAAAATGATTTATGCACATATATATATACATATATATATATATATATATATATATATATATAGATATATACCTATATATATATATATATATATATATATATACATATAATTAAATCATTTCTTTTTGCTCTGTATTTTTATACGTGTAACACTATATTTTAAATTAGGCGCACCAATTCCTACACATTGGAGCTGTCTAATTTATCAAAAACAAATTTACTATCAAAATTGTAGACAACAACATAAATGTAAGTGAAACAACACACTTAAAACATATATCTTCCTTTTGCCTTTATCGTATCCAAGTAATTAAATCAATTATAATAATTTATGTAGTCCTCGTGCATAATATTTACCTATTCTAAGTTTAACGTTTACTAAATTTTTGTTGCGAATGTGTATAATTGGAGACACTAATCTAATTAAACTGGAATCACGATTTTTAAATTATGTTCTGATTTAAGTAAATAGCATCGGACTATTACTTAATATTTTCTCATTATTTTTAATCGATGATTTGCATAGCTTTTGATATAAATGTCAAATTGTAAAGAATTTGGTTTGAGTTAGTTGTGCGTGTTATACACTTTGTTAGATTCGATATTTTATATAGTATTAATGAAATAAAAAAAAAATATTTAAACAATTTTCAAAGTCAATGCAGTAATGAAATATTACAGAAATGCATTCCAACTTTGGCAATTTTTCTATAAACAAAAGGGTGGAAAAAATAGCCAGCCAAATTTCTAATACGAATGGTTTTTATTGCGTTATTTTTATTTTCTAACTATAATATTTCTAACAATTTATCAATTGATCAAAAGTTGTATCTGGATACAATTTGAATTTATCTTACATATCAAAACGTATTCAAATTTTGGAATTCTTTTTTTTAAATATTATGGACAAAGCTATCGCTTTGGATGTATAGCACATAAGTAATTTAAATAGAGAAATGTACCAATCGATTTCTTTTAGAAGAAAAGTATTATTTTACACAAGGAAATATTACAGAAAATTAAGGGTTCATATATATTCCCTGTTATATTTATAAAATATTCACTTAAAACGCAATATTAATAACTGGGTTTATAATTTTAAAGCACAAATACATTTATATCAACTTAAATGCGAAGAGACTTCCACTCATTTCCTTTATTACGTAGCTTAACTCTAAAAAAACCTACGCCTGCTTTATCCCATATAATCAGAGGAGAGGTGTTTGGTTTCACGAGGCTTCTTATCCCCACTCAGAACTTTATGTATATAAGGAATAAAAAACAAATTATATTCAAGGTTTTTATAACCCAACCATCTAATTTATTGTAGGTAAAGCCAGCGACTAATATAAACAACCAAAAGGCATTATTTACTGGAAAGGATTTTTAAAAATTTAAAATATTGCACTTTTCCTAGGAATGTGAAAGTGATTAAATAATATATGACATGTATTATAAACTTAGTTTTGAGGATGAAAATATTATATTTGAACGTGGATATTTAAAAGAAAACAATTTTAAATGAAAACTATTCAGGTCTGGAAAAGTAGTTATATTCAGTAATTTTAGTTTAACATTCACAAAAACCGGAAAAAACTACTTAAAAATAGGGAATTCATTAAATTCTTATTATTTTAATTATTTCTTGAATGTTAAAAGTAAAGTTCTGTGCACTTTCAAATTGAAAATGAATACTTACCATGCTAATAAATTCTCTTGCATAAAATAAACAGCTCGTTAAATATGCGGCGACTCGTAGGTACATGGCGACGTTGCAAAAGCCGCGACACATTACTCATGAGCTCAATTTCATTCGTTTTCATAAGTATTTTCTTCCAGCTTTTATAATTTCATATTTACCTGATTTCCACTTCGTAATATCTCCATATCCCTCTATTTAATTAGCTTACTTTGCATGTCGCCCCTTTTATTTTTCAACTGTCTTCTTCCATGTAGACAATAATTTGAAAGCAAACTATTTTCAAGCCTGCATTATTGACTCTATCACGGGAATATTTTCCAATACACTCGACAATACTCTCATTTCAACTGATTTAAATATTATAATTATATAAATTTAATTCCATGTTTCATGTACCGTTTTCTCTACGTGTTCTTTTCTTTTGTATACTTTTCCATTCACTCAATTCACAAGGAATTTTCATTTCTTTTATATGGCTCTCTTTCCGTTCCCCGTATATGGAAAGTCCTTAATATACAAGTTCATCTAAATGTTGTGTGAACATATTTTCTATCAGTAATTAATTTTTTTTTAAATTAATCCTTTTGACCAAACACTACTTTACGCTTATCAACATTTATATATTGGACTTTGTCTGTACACAATTAAGATGTTCCCGTTAGTTGATAATATCACCTATATACAATATTCTTGAGTAAATTTTAAGCAATTTTTAATAAACAAATCTAACAACAATATAAAGCATTCCTGTACTACATTATAATATAAAATTGTGATTTCTTTTTTGGTAAAATATGGATATTTAGGAATTAAGAAAATATTAAGTACAAGTAATATAAAAAAATAAAACTGCTCATTCAATTCTGTTCACACCAACTTCAATAAATTGTTAATTAATTGGATTGGATTCTTTTACCTTTTAGGTAAAGAAAAGGAAAAGTGAAATTATTCGAGATAACGCTAAATTATTTGCAAAAGCTATTGCCTAACTTATCCTTTCATTTCTAGCTAACACAACTATATTCAATACATTAAAGATGAATATTATTGTCCTATCCATAACCTAATTAATATCTAATTTTATATTCGCTTTTTCATAGCGAGACAAGAATTTTGACAATAAAATTCTTGTCCATTTAAATCTGTTATTCAAGATTTTCTCCCTATCTATTCTTAAAAATGGACCACATTTGATCCATAAAAAGCACAACAATTTCATATTATATTTTTTTGAAGTCGGATTTAGCATTCCGACACAATTAACTTTATTGAATTTGGTATAAGGTGAAACAATTTCATTTCAGAAAATTTTAACACAGTAACAAATATTTTCTTTAATATTAATCTAATAGAAGAATTTAAAAATATACATACATTTTCGTTTACTAGGAAATTTAAAGTATATACACAATCAGAAAATTTGTATCTTTGTTAAAATACATATATATAGTACGATAAAAGTCAATTTAAACGTTTAATATTAAAGGCATTAGTCTTATAGTATGATGTCATAATCAAAATATTCAAAAGGTTGTTGCTTCTTTAAAAATTTAAACCTTTGTATAAATGTGTTAATAAAGCAACTAATAACGTATTAAAAAACTCAAAGGTTAACGGTATGAAAGATTAGTGACCCTTTGTCAAAAATATAAAAGTTCGTCGACTTTAAATCGAGTTTTATTCAAATGATGTTTACTTACAAGTTTATTTTAACTTTATATACCCAACGGCGAAAGGAAAATGTAAAACAAATTTCGCTTAACTAACTTATAATACTGATACTAAAACGTAAATTACTAAAAAAAGACCAGCCATATCGTATTCCCCGATGTATCAATTGAGAAGAAAAAGTCAATCATGAGACGACATAAATGTAGTTTGAGTGTTCCTTATCAAGAAATTAATTTATGAATTTACAATTTTTATACTCTGTAACTCTCTAGTTCTAGCATAAATTCACTTTATTATATTTATTCCAATTTCTTTTATATCATTTATCAATATTCAGAAATGGGAGGTTCTTTTAACTTTTTGGGTCATTCCGTGTAAGTAATGTGTTGGCGTAAGAATATACAATATTTCGATCAATAAATTGTCTTCCAAAAATTATCGTTAATTTAAAAACTCAGAGTGATATACTTTGTGTTTGTTTTCTGCATTTATCTTTTTACAATATTGATATCAAGTAAAAATTAATATCGGAAATCAAGGTTTTTGTGTATGCATAACGAGTAATACGATACAATATTATTTCACCTGAAATTTATAAGCCATAATTTTCATGATTACATATACCAAACTCAATTTCGGTATACTATGTCTGCGTCAATATCAAAATGCGAAACTCTTATTAATGTTAGCATTTACTAGCAATTCATTTAGGGTTAATCGTTATAAGTTAATTTTGAAATTGACTTTGTTAATGTGCAGATTAATTATTTTTAATGATTGATGAAAAAATTTTAAATTTAATAAAAAATATATACATGGCCGCATGCATACTCGTGCACGCACGCTTGTGTGGGTGTGCGTGTGTTTGTGTGCGGGCTTGTGTGTGTTTGCATGTGTATTTATTGGGTTGTGACGGAAAAAAATTCTGGATGCTTTGGAAAATGTATTTCCTATTCGATCAGGATGAAACTAGGTAAAAAGTATAGATCGAATTCAATGTCTAGTTCGTAGATGGGCAAAATTGCCGACTCTATTCTTTTTTAATGATAATGTTTTTGAGCAGATACAAAAACATCTTTTACAATCTATCCCATGATACTATCCCATGTTATACATTTTACATTGTGCTTAACTGCAAGAGCACAACGTTTTAATTTGAATATTTTAATCGATGTGCTCTTGTATCCAATACACACATGAAATGTGTATTTGAATATATACATTTAAGTTCAAAATAAATATACAAACAGTGATAAGGGTGAAAACATTTCTGAGCAATCAACTTATTCATATGATGTATTTGTTAACGAAAATCTCGCTAATTAATTAATTAATTTTCAATTTTTTCTTTGTGGTTAAATTTGTAATTTAAACTAAGTATTTAGACAAAATCGTCTAATAAACTTAATTATTTATTATAATTTCAATAAAAGAAAAATTATGCTGCCGCTAAGTCAATCAGATGATTTTGTATTCTATTTCAATTTGTGGTAACTTAATATAATATAATTTTTCCCGCGCAAGGTTTAGTGTCATCATGTTTTCTTCAAAATATAAATCATTTAGCTAATCAAAAACTATACCAAGTTAACCTTCCTAACAGGATACATAAATTTTTTTCATAACTTTTCTCGTGCAGCAGAGCATACTTATGAAATCAAAAACTTAAATCTCTGTTATATAAATACAAAAAGCGTTTCTATCCGCAGCTTTTGTTTAATATGTTTTCACCCCCTAGATATATTTTGTTACGGTAGGATACCATCGGTAGAGGCGATGATGGGATTGACTACCTTCGGACTGACTTACCAGCAAAATTTTAAAACCCCCTAGTCGATTATGCTTTGTGGAACAATTTTATATTTTAAAATTATTTTATGGACTGAATTTAGTCTTTGCTGTTATTTAAAACCCAGTATATCAAACGTTGCTGACTTAAAAAGTCTTACCTCTAAATGTGTCATTTTTATCTTCATCCGTTGATAATAAATGGCTTTAATATACAATTTCATAAAAATGATTGGATAGTAGGAATTTCTTTGATAAATGGCTAATACCAGTAAAGTCATCTTAACAGCATCTTTTTTAACATTCCATTTAAATAATATACATTCACTTTTAGACTTTGCTTTAACTTTGTCTACAAAAACGTTTTGATTTATAGTTTAATAATTGCTCCTTGATTTTCTCATCAGGGCCTTATAATTACAAATTACGAAACCCCAATTTCAAACCTAAAATAAATTTAATGTGCAATTTTAAAACAAATTGATAAAACATTTTATTCAGATGTCTATACTATACGCTCGCATACCATTAAAAATCCAGAAACTGTTGAAGATGTTTTATTACTATATCAAAATTTCAAGTTTCTTTGTAAGGCGGTTTCTTAGGAAAACGGTTATAACGAGCAGACGGACACACACGTGAGTGATCTTATAAGGATTCGAATTTTCGTTTTGAAGTACGGAGCTTAAAAAATGAGGTTAACGTTTTGTATTATTCTCCTTGTTTACACATTAAGTTTAAACCAATATAACTCAGTCAATTATTCGGTCGTCGCCGTGGTATGTTGGGCTGATCACAAGGCATACGGCCTTTGACGATGCGACGCACCGCGGCGACCCGGGTTCGATTCCCGGCCGTTCGTCGAACGGGGCTGGACTGGTGTTGTGGTTGGCTGTGAGAGATTGCTTTTGTAGCAATAAGTCCGCCATATGTATCAATTAAATACATTAAAGTAGATAAATGAATAAAATAAATAAATAAATTATTAAACATTTAAAAAAATAAGGTTATTAATAAGGATATGACTTTTTTTCGTCTTAAAGTATGTTATAGTAAATAATGAATTATGATGTGAATATCCAAAAATTTATATTCATAGAGTGTATTTTATAGAGCGTTATCTACATTTGTCTTATGGTTTTACATCTTTTTACTTAACAATACTTTTTTAATATTTTCGTCAATTGAATTAAATTTCTTCTAAATATTTGATCTATATTGAACAATTAATTATTTTTGATATTTCTTTCCTGCAAAGCTAGTTATATTACATAATCCATAAAATGTTACTAAAGTTGTCTGATTAATTAAATTTGGTTATCCGTCGAGAGTGAAGATAGCAACGCAAACGTTATTAAATAAACTTTATAGTGGAGTAATTGATTTAATTTATTTAAGAAAAAAATCATCATTGGAAGAAAATTTATATTAAGTAATTTAAAAAGTACAAAAATCATCAAAGCCGTAACACCTTTATAAATAATTTTTCTCAGTACTATGGATTTAACAAATTCAGTATTCATGAAATTCTCGTCAGCCACTATTTTTTTAAACGTTGACAGTTAAACTCGAAACGTATTTAACTTGAAAATAAATATTTTTCACGCCTAAAAAATAAACAGCCCCTTAAGTATAGGGTGATTCGGAGGTACGACGTTGCAAAGCTCCGACACATTACTCGCGGTCTGCACTTCCGAACTTCCGTAGCACGGGAACTATGGCACTTTCGTTTTTATCAACCTCATTTACGTTTAACGCCTTGCTTCGTATAATCCTGTCTATAAATTGCGTGTTATGGCCATTTTAGATGACGTAGAGTTACAATTTCAGGCGACAATTCTGATCTAAGTTAATGTAATACGGTTTATGGCTACTCGTCACATTTATTGAGTTTCCGATGTTTCGAAGTGTAAAATTGATGTGTATTACATATCAAAGGATTAACAAATAATTAAAGGATTAACAATATCTGTATAAAAATAACTGGTTAAAGTAACAGAAGTAAACTTATTGATTCTTTTAAAAGTAAAAAGAATCCCGACGTAAATATAAAACAATATAAAATAAGCTTAAGTTGCGAAAACACTTGTTGGTAAAATAGATTTCTCACCCAATACTAATTATGCATCATTCATTGTTTTTGTGTTATAAATCGATATTATATAAATATAAGATGCATTCATTTATGATGTAAGACAAGCTTTTTACATTGAATCATCCTCGGAAGGAAAAATTATCGATTTAAAACCGAACCTCATTCCAAATCCTTATGCCAATAATATGCATTATAGCAATTGACGTTAACGTTATTTTAGGGTCGCGCACAGAAATTGTGAAATATTTATAGTTAAACACTGATAGCCTTACATTCACACTTTACACCTTTATTATACTGTAGTTATACACTTTGTCTTCGAAGTACAGTATCAATGGTTTTTCACTATTTCAGATGATTCACTGGAAACAGAACTTCGAATTTTCAGGGACTGTGCTAATTATTCTATTGTTACCATATCATGAAAAACTTTAATTTAAAAAGATGTTAAATAATTACAAAGAAAATGATTTCTTTTTTTTATTTATTATGTTATAAACGTCAACAAAATTACGTATTAAACTTAAAATAAATACTTTTCAATACCACGTACGCAAGTTACATAAACCCGAATGTTAACAAAAGTGAAATTGATATATCTATTTTAATAAATGTCTTCATGGTAAATTAAATTGGCGCTAATTTATAAAATGATGGAGTTTCAGTCACAGCCGACGAACAAGCTATTTGTGTAAGTTGCCAAAACTGTAAGAGTTCAGATGTATTGCGGGCAAAGGGTCACCTTCCGCGGTTGCAGCCTCACCCGTTGAGACACCAGTAGGAAGTTAAACGTACCTACTTTAGCTCTTAAGTTGTTTTTTTTCTAAAAATATGTACTTGAAAACTTTACAAAATCTTATCGTAGAGTTTTGAATATTGTTGATTTTATGGTCGATGATAAAACAGAAACTGGAGATATATCTAATGAAAACCGCATGCTACCTGCAACCGTATTTATTATCACATAATTCTTTTTTGGTATGGGTGAGAAAAGTCTACAAATGTGTATGTATATATATATATATATATATATATATATATATATATATATAAACATAAAATTACAGTGAAACAAATCTAGTATTGCAGTTTGGCCTAAGAAAAATAAATCTTAGGGTAACATCAGCTTTCAGTATTGGAAAATGAAATTGGGTAAGGTTGAATTAAAAACTTTGGTAATATTTTATTAACGTGTTTTGTAAGAAAATTATTCGTCCGACTAACATGTGGTCGCACCACATTTTACTTGGTACAAGTCAGTACATGATTAGTCAACTCAGTATGTATTAATTAGTTAATAAAGTTATCACTCTTACAGATATTCATATCTCACTCATATATACTCATATCTTATACATAGATACTCATATCTTACACATACATACTCATTTATATCCATACAATTAACAAAATCAGCTAAAAATAAAACTTGATTATAAATAGCGAACCAACGAACTCACCTGAAGTTAAAGAAAAGAAGCATGAATAAAAATAGTTTTTTTTTAATATTTCTATTTAAGTTTTATTAATGAGTATGGAATGCTAAAGAACCAAATTTTATTTCCAAATATTTAGTTACATATTAGTAGATCCATCTGAGTCGTAGCAATATTTACGTTAGTTAAGACTTTATGTTATTACTATATTTATATTTTGTGCCATGATTTTTTATATTTATATAATGAAGAAACTAATAACAAGAATAAGTCAATTATGTTGAAAACAATGAAAGTAATTACTCAAAACATTCTTCGACTTTCGAAAGAAAATAATCAAAGTTTACTACTTTGATTATTTTCTTTCATGTCATATTTGTTTGCGCTTTTAGCCATTTGTTATTTTTATTTTTGGTACGACTCTTTTAAATACTCTGACTTTTATCACTTAAACTATTGTTTCTAAATGTAAAAGTTTGGGGTACTCTCTGTTCCAATATTTATTTTATTTCTCCGTATTTTAACACGAAGTTATGGTTATTACAAACATTAAACATATTATTCATTCAGAACCACATACTTTTACAATATTTTAAATCAACTTTTTTTTGAAATCACCATTTTGTAAATAAATAATAAAAACACCATAATGAAAACAGTTTGTAACACAGGCAATCTATGATGAATTAGGTTACAAGAATGAAAACTACCAGACGAATTGATAGTGAGTTGTTGTCCCAATATAATAGAGAAATTAGCTATTGGAAAAATGTCCTTAGGAGGATTGTTCCAGTAGTGAAATTTTTAGCTTCAAGAGGTCTTGCTTTTCGTGGTAATAATGAAACATTGGGATCGCAAAATAATAGAAATTATTTGATATGCTTAGAACTGATTAGTGAATTTGATCCTTTTCTTGCTGATCACATACAAAATTGCGGAAATTGTGGAGAAGGAAGTATATCATATTTATCTGCAAATATTTGTAATGAATTCATTAATGAAACAGCGAGTTTTAAAAACAATTGTCAAAGAACTTAAATCAGCAAAATACTACTCTATTAGCGTAGATTCTACGCCGGATCTGTCCCACGTTGATCAGCTCACTTTCATCGTTAAAGACGGACAGCCTATTGAAGGATTTTTGCAATTTTTGCCTATGGATGGACATAATGCGCAATATATAACAGATACCATTTTAAACTTTTTTTAAAGCCTTGAGCTCCCCATAAAAGATTGCCGCGGGCAGAGCTACGACAATGCATCAAATATGTCTGGAAAGTACTCTGGTGTCAAGTCTAGAATAAAAGAAATGTGCGAATATGCAACTTACGTTCCATGTGCGGCACATTCGCTAAAATTTAGTGGGTGTTCAAGCTGTTGAGTGTATTACTGTAGCAGTAGCACTCTTTCTATTTGTACAAAAATTGTACAATTTTTTTTCAGCTTCGACCAAACGATGGAAAATTTTGACACAGTATTTAGGTGTAAATAGAGTCCTGAAGTCTCTTTCGGAAACCAGAAGGTCCGCACATGCCAATGCTATTAATGCTTTGTGAAATGGTTATTTAAATATTTCCGAAACATTGTCCTTTATCGCAAGTGACATAAATCAACCAGGAGACATTATAAACGAAGCTCAAAGCCTAGAAAAAAAAATTGAAAAATTCGAGACAGCTCTTCTAACGGAAATATGGAATGATATTTTGGGAATTATAAATAAAACAAGTTTAAGTTTACAGAATAGCTCTATTACTATGGACGTTGTAACAAAACTTTACGAATCTCTGATCAATTATGTCAATAACGCACGCAATAATTTTGATCAGTATGAAACAGCTGCTAAAGAAAAAAATCCAGGTGCTGATTACAAAGATAAATTTGAAAGAAAAATAATTCGCAGCTCACGCCTCACTTTTTTTGAAGGATTATCAAAGACTCTCCAGTTGAGATGCAATGAAAAGTTTCGTATAAATACTTTCATTCCCATAATTGACACATTAATTACACATTTATAAAAACGTTCGGCAGCATACCAAGAACTTAATAATCGATTTTGTTTTCTTTGTCAATTAACAACAATCGAATCTGACGAATTGACTAAAGAATGCAACGAATTTGCAGAATTTTATCATGAAGACATTAAAGCATATGAGCTCAAAAAAAAATGTTTTTATTTAAGCCAATATTTAAAAAATATAGCAAAGCAATCAGCGGATTTAAATATCTCTCTCTTACATAACTTAATAAAGTCTGATAAATTAGAAGAAACTTTTCCAAATGTTGAAGTTGCTACAAGAATATTCCTTTGCCTAATGGTTACCAATTTTAGTGGTGAGCGTTCATTTTCACAGCTTAAGTGAATAAAGAATGAATTGCGAACAACAATGTTACAAAAACGTCTAAGTAATTTGTCAATTATGAGCATAGAAAGTGATATTCCTTAGAAAATTGAGATTGTTGATTTAATAGTAGATTTTGGTCAACAGAAATCTCGAAAGAAACTATTATCGTAATCATAATAAAAAAAACAGCGCATATAAAAAACAGCATACTAATATCATTAGTGAGAAATTGTATTATAATAATATATTTCATTACCCATAATAAAGCAGATCATATTGAAAAAAATTTGTATAGTTCGCTTTCATTACATTCCAAAAGGGCCCTAAATTCTTGTGTGCCCAAGGATCTCAGCATAGTCTAAGACCTCCGGCCCTGGCTGTCGGCCTACAAGGAAGACTATCATGAAGAAGGTTATATGTTCACACACATAAGTCACACAAAGAAGAAAATATTGAAAAAAAACTACCAATGACATACGTTATTAAGCATCTCAAACTACACCGAATGTTATTATAATATATTTGATTACCCATAATAAAGCAGATCATAGTGAAAAAAATTTGTACAGTTCGTTTTCTTTACATTACAAAAGGACCCTAAATTCTTATGTGCCCAAGGGCCCCAGCATAGCCTAAGACGGCCCTGGCCGTCGGCCTACAAGGAAGACTCTCATGAAGAAGGTTACATGTTCGCACACATAAGTCACATAAAGAAGAAAATATTCTAAAGAAAACTACTAATGACATACGTGATTAAGCTTCTCAAACTACACCGAATGTCATTATAAGAAGAACACCAATATATCATCTGGAATTCATAAATTACTGTAATATACCTATACTTTTCCCCGTGCATTATTATTCAGTCCGCTGAATACATGAATTTTAGCCGAAACTTTTGCCATTTTTTATGACCCTTTTGGAAATTTCCGGGACAGATGTACAGTGAATATTTTATTTGTATTTGGAACTCGCACACGTGCAAGTTCCTATATTTAGGTTTGTAAAATTCGCGCGAGATCGGCCAGAGACCAGCGTCGCTCGGCATTAACGCTGATCAAACTTCATGTTTTACTACCTCCTAGCGGTGCCGCGATGTAAATTCTCGTTAAAAAGTTCATTAAAATTATTGCGTGTGCCGGCGATTAAAATAAAAAAATTCGACCCTTATCTAAGTGTTGGCGGTCAAATTTAATACTTTTACTTTGTCTTGTAACTACAATTATTTACGGTTTAAGTATATTAAAACGCAACGTAGAAATTATCATTCCTCGGCCGAGTCTTTTAAAGTAAGTTATTTAAAATACATTTTATTTCCAATTATATTAAGACGGGATAGTTTAAAAGAACAGTTGTCAAATTAATTAAAAATCGTGCAGTATCAAACACAAACAAAAACTTGTTAAGTAAGACTAGAACCCTATGATTACAAAAAAGAGTTTACACATTATGCGTACACATCATTCATATTAAATATTAATTATTTTTTATAAAATAAATATAAGACATAAAACAAATATCATGACTCTCTAAAAATATGATATACCGAATATAATATACCGAAGCATTGCTATAGTCTCCTGGCAATCTAAAAATATTTTTTGGATATTTTTTTGTCTTTTAAATGGTTGCATTTTCGACTGGTTTTTTTTACAACATTGTCGGTCTCTTTGACAATATCCGAAACTAGGAATAACTAACCTAGTCTAAAATAGAAAGGCATGTTTTTAATATTGCAATATATGTCGGTTATATACTTTTATTTTGAACAAATTTTAACTTTTTAGGTTAAACCATTTCTAAAAAATGGCTATCACAGACTTAGAAAACGAGACGTGAGTGTTCTACTGAAGGTTATGTTTCATCGTTTCGAGATATATTAATACATTTGCACGAGCTTATCTCTGGAACTCTATGTCCAATTTGAAAAATGGTTTTTGGATAAAAAGACCTCAACTTTGGGCAGATTATAGGCTACAATCATGCTATGTTGCATGGTGGCATAGTAGTAATAAAAAGGTAACTGTTATCGATGAACACCATTCAAACAAAGCAAAGTTGAGAGAGACAGACTTATTTATCATCATTCCGAGTATTCCCGCTGATGTACTCTCGATCTAGATGACCGATATCGTTTAGTGAAAGGAGCGGAGACGTTCAGCGAGCCCAGCGAGGGAGGAGGAGAGAGCATAAAATCGAAATTTTGCACTTACATCAGAAACTCACCATATTAAGGCATCTAAGAATTACAATTGAAAATACTTTCAAAATATTGTGTTATTTACACTTGTGTCATACTTTTAGATTTTTTGTATAAAATGATTTATACACGCATATATATATATATATATATATATATATATATATATATATATATATATATATACATATAATTAAATTATTTCTTTTTGCTCTGTATTTTTATACGTGTAACACTGCATTTTAAATTAGGCGTACCATTTCCTACACAATATTATATGTTATTGGAGCTGTCTAATTTATCAAAAACAATTTAACTATCAAAATTGTAGACAACAACATAAATGTAAGTGAAACAACACAACTAAAATATTTATCTTCCTTTTTGCCTTCATCGTAGCCAAATAATTAAATCATCATCATATATATGAATACGCTAAGGTTAAGATTTTACACTACCTTTTTAGAAAAAACCTCAGAACTAATCCATATAAATTATATATCATTATATAGATAATTGCTTGCTCTACCGGCATCCACAACTAAAAAATTTATTATTGCTATTGTTTTTGCAAATTAATTAATTATTAAAATTATATACACAAAACAGCAATGCTGCCATCTAAGGGCTCAACGTCAATATGATTGACGGTCAGTAAAATTTTTGTTTAATTTCAAATCCACTCACATATAAATAAAGTGGCGCTTTAGCTCAATTCTTTTGATACTTGCGCCTCTATATGTCAATTTTAGTAAAATAGAATAAATAATGCGAAGACTTCGCACGGGTCACGCTAGTGTATAATAATTTATGTAGTCCTTGTGCATAATATTTACCTATTCTAAGTTTAACGTTTACTAAATTTTTGTTGCGAATGTGCATAATTAGAGACACTAATCTAATTAAACTGGAATCACGATTTTTAAATTATGTTCTGATTAAAGTAAGTGATTAAAGTAAATAGCATCGGACTTTTACTTAATATTTTCTCATTATTTTTAGACGATGATTTGCACAGCTTTTGATATAAATGTCAAAATGTAAAGAATTTGGTTTGTGTTAGTTGTGCGTGTTATACACTTTGTTAGGTTCAATATTTTATATAGTATTAATTAAATAAAAAAAAATATTTAAACAATTTTCAAAGTCAATGCAGTAATGAAATATTTTCTCCTTCGACTTTGTGTAAATTAGAGGTTAGTAAACTAGGAATCAAAACTTCTAAACAGAAATGCATTCCAACTTTGGCAATTTTTCTATAAACAAAAGGGTGGAAAAAAATAGCCAGCCAAATTTCTAATACGAATGGTTTTTATTGCGTTATTTTTATTTTCTGGCTTTAATATTTCTAACAACTTATTAATTGATCAAAAGTTGTATATCGATACAATTTGAATTTATCTTACATATCAAAACGTATTAAAATTTTGGAATTTTTTTAAAAAATATTATGGACAAAGCTATCGTTGTGGATGTATAGCATATAAGTAATTTAAATAGAGAAATGTACCAATCGATTTCGATTAAGGCGCAAATACATTTATATCAACTTAAATGGGAAGAGACTTCCAATCAATTCCTTTATGATGTAGCCTAACCCTAACAAAACCTATGCCTGCTGTATCCCATATAACCAGAGGATAGGTATTTGGTTTCACGAAGCTTCCTATTCCCACTCCTGAACTTCATGTTTATAATAAAAACAAATTATGTTCCAGATTTTCTCATCTAATTTATTTTAAAATTTAAAATATTGAATTTTTCCTGGTATTTAAACGGAAATAAATTTGAATTGGAATCTAACAGTGACTAAATAATACATGACATGTACCTTAAATTTAGTTTTGAAGATGAAAATATTACATTTTAACGTGGATATTTAAAAAAAACTATTTTAGCAGTGAATCTCATAATGTATAAAAGTTACATAAAACAATTTTAAATCATAAACTATTCTGGTCTGGAAAAGTAGTTACATTCAGTAATTTTAGTTTTAACATTCACAAAAACCGGAAAAGAACTACTTAAAAATAGGGAATTCATTAAATTCTAACAATTTTAATTATTTTTTTAATGTTAACAGTAAAGCTCTGTGCACTTTCAAATTGAAATGAATACTTATCACGCTAATAAATTCTCTTGCGTAAAATAAACAGCTCGTTAAATATGCGGCGACTCGTAGGTATATGGCGACGTAAAGAGAGCCGCGACACATTACTCATGAGCTGAATTTCCGTCGCGCGCGTACTACGGTGCGTCTGCATTTCTGTTAATCTTATTTACGTTTAACGCATTTTTTCGTATCACCTGTGTATAAATTAAGTTTTATTATTGTTATATTTGACGTAGCGTCATGATTCCGTGCGAGAATTTTGATCTAAGCTAGTTTAGTACGGCTTACGTCAAACAGACGCTGATAATGCATTCAATTGAGTTTAATGTAATTTTAGGATTGCTTATCGAGAATTGCGAAACGGAACCCTTGGAGTAAAATGTTAAGATGAATTCAATCTTTGCTTGAGAACGTAGTCATACAATAAAACCTAGGTCGTGGTAAACAATTTAAATAAAGTAGAAATAATATTACATCACGTAGTTTCATTTAGGCGTGGGTGATTGTAATTCAAAACTTATATTGTACTACAATATTATTTGTGTTTAAAAATTAATGGTACAATGAGGTTTTTATCATACAAGAAAAATTTATCGTTAGAAAACAATTACACTGGGTATTCTTATATGTGATACTTCTAATCACGTCGAATTTTTTTTTAGTGTTTTGATCAATTTCTGGTATTTGAGAAGAAACTATGTGTATTTTTCCAGGTTTAATGTAAATATTGACTTTATTATTAAAAAAGAACTTACTTCTTTTCTCGAGTACAAATATCCTCATAAAAGTATTTTTACAGATATTATGAACTTATAAAAATACTTAGTATCGCCGTTGTCTTCGTTGGCATGTTGTTGTCCTGTATACTCTAGGCCACGCCTCATAAATATTAATATAGCTCTGTAGAATAACATGTACACAAACATTTCTTACATAAAAACCTTCTACTAGTCCTTTTAATACAAAAGGAGGTAAACATTATTGCTAAATTAATTTTCGTTAAAATTCCATGATTTTAAAAATTATTATTTACAATTATAAAAAAATACTAATTAGTATATGGATTAGCTGGACCCCAACTTTCTTAAAGATTCCGTAAGAAAGAATTCGGTTTTATGTGAATTTGTATTAAAAGTTGTTGATAACTTTTCAACTTCTCATCACAAATAAGATACATCTGTCTTTATCAAACAAACAAATGAAGTTCAAAGTTCAATAAAGTTTCAGTCTTGAGTGGGTAAGTGGAAATAATCGGGTACCATACTTCTCCATTACGACATAGTTATATATTTTGTATATAATTATATCTTTTATGCATAGTGTATTTATTTGTAATATATATAATAAATAAAAAAGGTAATAAACTTAATATCCTAGAAACATTAGAAATAAACAGACATTAGGAAGATACCAAGGTTAATATATTAAATGAACAACTAAATATAATATCATCACCCATTCTTAATATCTTCTAGATATAATATAAATATACAACATTGATACTACAGTACCCTGGAAATTGTTTCAGCACTAATACACATATAAATATAAGTATATATAATGAAAACAAAAAATTCAAAGAAATAAATAAATATATGAATACACAAAACCGGAGATATGTAGAAGTAGTGTATTACCTTGTCCTTACTTTCAAATACCCTTGCTTTTGTATAAATTTATTACCGATAATAACTTCCATTTGATTTTATTACATACACCGTTAAGTTTGCATTGTATAACCTCAGACAATAACAACAATTGAATTGATTACCCCCACTAAAATACTGGTATATTGTATAACTCTCGGTAATATAATAAAACCTACACTGCGCCCCTGCAATAACCTCACTAACATAAGCAATGGAAAAATCCACACAAACCAGGCTTCCGCTATTGTGTTTGAAACATATAAATGCTGTTGATTGTTCTTAAGAGTTAATCTTTGCTAATATCCCACCTGAAGATGTTGTAATACAACGAAACGTAGGTCGTGGTAAAGAAATTAAAGAAAGTAGAAATAATACTACATCACGTAGTTTCATTAAATTGTGAATTTAATTTCCTATTAATCTAATAAAAAATTAAAAAATATACATATATTTTCGTTAACCCGGAAATTTAAAATTTATACACAAATAGAAAATGTTTATCTTTGCTAAAATACATATGTATACTATTATAAAAAACAATTTAAAAGTTTAATATTATAGGCATTAGTTTTATAGTACGATGTCATAATCAAAATCTTCAAAAGGTTGTTAAGAAACTAATAACGTATTATAAACTCAAAGGTTAACGGTATGAAAGATTAGTGACCCTTTGTCAAAAATATAAAAGTTCATCGACTTTGAATCGCGCTTTATTCAAGTGACCATTACTTACAAGTCTATTTTAACTTTATAGACCTAATGGCGAAAGGAAAATGTTAAAAGAAAATAAATTTCACATAACTAACTTAGAATACTGATACAAAAACGTAAATTACTAAAAAAAGACCAGCTGTATCGTATCCTCCGATGTATCAAATGAGAAGAGAAAGTACGAAAAAGGTCAAACATGAACACAAATAAATGTAGTTTGAATGTTATTTTGAATGTATCACAATTCTGTAATTTTCTATTTCTACTATAAATACACTTTAATGTATTTATTCCAATTTATTTTATATCATTTATTAATATTCAGAGATGGAACGTTCTTTTTAACTTTTTGGGTAATTCCGTGTAAGTAATGTGTAGGCATAAGAATCGTCATTAATTTAAATACTCAAACTTATAAACTTTGTATTTGATTTCCGCAAGATAGATAAGGATGAGTAGATTTTATTTACATTTCATCTTTTTACAATATTATAATATGGAGTAAAAAAAATATAATATTTTAGTACCTTGTTTCTTATGGAGATTTATATAAAAATTAATATTGAAAATCAAGGTTTTAAAAATGAATAAGTCTAACTTGAAATTCATTGTGTATGCATGCATAAGGATCGAGAAAATGGCAATTGAATAACGTTGTATATTATTTCACCTGAAATTTATAAGCCAATAAATGTCAAAATTACATCTACCAAACTCAATTTCGGTATACCATGTCTGTGGCAATGTTAAATTGCGAAACTCTGTTAATATTAGCATTTACTAGTTAAAATGCGTGTGTGTGTGCATGTATGTGTGCGGGCGTATATGTGTGTGTGTGTGTGCATGTATGTGTACGGGCGTGTGTGTGTGTGCGCGCATGTGCGTGCTTGTGTGTTTATTGGGTTATAATGGAAAAAATCTGGATCCTTTTGGAAAATACATATCCTTTTCGATCAGGATTCAAGGTCCAGTTCATAGATGGGCAAAATTACCTCAGTACCTTAAAATTGCCGACTATTCTTTTTTGATGAATACGTTTTTAGAGCAGATTCAAAAATATATTTTACAATCTGTGCCATGTTACCAATTTTTCAATTTAAACTATTGTGCTTAACTGCAAGAGCACAACGATTTAATGTGAATATTTTAATCGATGTGCTCTTGTATTCAATAGACACACGAAATGTGTATTTAAATATATACATTCAAGTTTGAAATAAAGAAATAAAATAGTGATTAAGGTAAAAAACATCGCTGAACAATCAAATTATTTATTTGATGTGTGTGTTTACACAAAACTGGCTAATTAATAAATTAATTTTTAATTTTTCCTTTGTGGTTAAGTATGTAATTTAAACTAAGTATGTAGATAAAATCGTCTAATAAACTTAACTGTTTATAACAAATTCAATACAAGACAAAATTATGCTGCCACTAAGCCAATTATATGATGAGTTTTATTTCAATTTGTTGTACGTTTACGAGTGTAAGAAAATGCCAATCCAAAAGGGAATATTTGGGTAACTTAAATACGAAATAATATTTCCATCTGCCAGGTTTATTATCATTATGTTTTCTTTAGAAATATAAATCATTTAACTGGTAAAACATCTTATTCAGATATCTGCACAATACGCTCGCATACCATTGAAAATCCAAAAACTGTTGAAGGTGTTTTATTACTATACCAAAATTTCAAGTTTCTATGTAAAGTGTTTTCTTAGGAAAACAGTTGTAACGAGCAGACGGATAGACACGTGAATAATTTTATAAGGGTTCAGGTTTTAATTTTGAAGTATCGAGCTTGATAAGTGAGCGTTACATTTTGTATTATCCTCCTTGTTTACACATTAAGTTTAAACTTATATAACTCGGTAAATTTTTAAGATTTGTCAAAATATTCCCAATATTCATCAGATTGTATCTCGAAATTATAATTTTCAAAATAAAAGCAAGAATAAAACGGATACCCTATTCGAAAACAATTTTACGCTGTTAACCCGCCATTGGTGACGTATATGTCTGAGAGACCGGGTGATTCGAAAGATTCGAATAATTTTTTCGCCCGCCGTCCATTCGGGTTGCGATTTCGAGTAGCTGCCTTATTTCAAGTCCCATACCGTTAGTACCGCTCGCGACTTCGGCGCGGACGCACGTTCCCGAGTTTTGGCGCCAACCCGTCCGTGAGAGCGGCGTCAGCAGACATGTAAATAACATATTTACAATTAATTTAGCACACAATTTTAAAAACCTTAGAATAACATCAAAAGTTATTACTACAGTTGCTGTTATCTTTATTATTTTATTGTATTTGATTAATGTGATTTTTGTATAATTTTATGGATATTTTTTTAAAAAATTCACAGGTTTGTTTATCAAAAATGAACGCCTTGTTTCAGAATGTCTTACGAAAGAGAACAGTGCCTCTTTTACAAGACGTTTTAAGATCCGATGAGGAAAGCCCACAAGAATCATCGGATATAAAAACTGAAAGCGACGTTGAAACAGAAAATCTAGCATCAGATCGAAATACGGACAGCAAAGAGGATCTGAGTGACCGAGAATCTTCAGGTAACAACTCGTCATTTTACTTGGGAGAGGACAAATGTACAACATGGAGTAAGGAACACCATCATCAATCAGTGCGTACTGGAAGTCACAATATTATAACTCAGTTACCGGGCTATGCAAAATGTAAAGGAATCTCTCATTATTTGGCAACACTTCTTTGACAATAGTATAATTGATATAATTATCAAGTACACCAACAAGTATATATTGACATCATAAAACATAAATATAACAGGGAAACATATGCCAGATCGACTAATATTTACGAAACAGAATGTTTTATGTGATTGTTATTGTTATCCGGAGTGAAGAAATCCAATCATATCAATGTTGATGAGTTATTTCAAACAGATGGTGATTCGGTAGAGATATTTCAATTATCTATGTCTGCCCAAAAGTTTAAATTTCTGCTCCGAGTTTTGAGATTTAAACGACAGTACTACAATGCATCAGAGAAAAGCACTTGACTAGTTTTGTCATATTAGAGAAATATTTGAGAATTTTGTCCAGAATTACAAGGATAATTACACGTTATCTGCATTTGTGACTGTTGATGAATAATTAGAAGCTTTTCATGGCAGATGTTCACTTAGACAATATATCTCCAATAAACCAAACCCTTATGGTATAAAGAAACAAGCTCTCTGTGGTGCTAAAATGTTTTACACATTCAACATGGAGATTTATGCCGGTAAACCGACAAATGAAGGTCCATACAATGTAGATAATTCCGGCTTAGGTGTTATTCAAAGATTATGCGAGCCAATATATAATACTGGTCGTAACGTGACCAATGATAATTGGTACACTAATATACCCTTAGCTGAAGCATTGCTCTAGAAAGATCTAACAACGATTGGAACAATCAGGAAAAACAAAATAAAGGAAATCCCTCCGGAATTCAATGTTTTACGTGGCCGAAGTGTCAAGTCTGATATGTTTGGCATTACCAGCAATATGATTTTGGTTTCACATGTTCCTAAGACTGGCAAGAATGTCATGCTGATTAGTACTAGGCACAATGATGCTCAAGTTGATACAGAAACTCAAAAATCTGAAATAATTTTAAATTTTAATGACACCAAGGGTGTAGTTGACGTAGTAGACCGTTTATGTGAAAATTAAAATTGTGCCAGAGCAACAAGAAGATGGTCTATGGTTGTATTTTACGCTATGCTCAATGTCAGCACAATTAACAGTCAGGTGATACATACAACTAATAATCAAAACTCAAAACTGCAACGCCGTCATTTTATTGAGAATTTAGCCATGAAACTTATTGAACCTTATCTGAGAGAAAGACGTACACAATTGAACTTACCAAGGCTGATGAGAGAAAGGCTTTCAGAGATTTTAAAGATTGATGATGAACCTGGTCCTGCTGGTCCTTTACATAAAGGTCGAAGCCATGAGTGTGGGTGGCGGAAAACCAAAAACACTAAATTTTTTTGCCAAAAATTCAAGAAATATTTGTGCCTTGAGCATGTAATGCCATGTTGTAGAAGCTGTTTGGTCCCTCAAGAAGAGGGATTTTTGAGGAGGTTTCTATTTTTTTTTTTTTGGTTAGAAGAAATATTATTTTGTTTATTTTCTAAGAGTTTGTAATATCCTAAGACTAACAAAGGCTGATTTTAGTCGATAAAGTTAAACATTGTCACTAATTTCAAATTTTTATAGACATATGGGTAAAACGTAGTATTTTTAGTGTCGCAAGTACAGTTGTTTAATAAGTAACAAACAACCGGTGATGAATTTTTTTATTTTATTGTTAAAAATAAGTTTATAAATAAATCTAAACTAACTAAAAGTAGGATAACTAGTTAAGGGTTGGCCAAATGTTAGGTTGGAAACAATGGTCTATGAGATCGGCGTCACCATTGTTGTAAGTGAAATTGACGTCACCAATGGCGGGTTAATATTGAGAAAAAAGTATCTTAAAATTTTTTAATTATTTTGCAAAATTTGAACTTTCCAGGTTAAATTTAAAAAAAGGCTAACAATAAAGATACACTTTTATTCGTTTTAAAGTATGTTATGGTAAATAATGAATTATGAAGTGAATATTCAAAAATTTATATTTGTAGAGTGTCTTACGGTTTTGCACTTTTTTACTTAACAATGCTCTATTAATATATACGCCAATTGAATTAAATTTCTTCTAAATATTTGATCCATATTTTGATAACATACACTTTGAAAATTTGATTATCTTTTATGTTTGTTGCCTGCGAAACTAGTTATTTTACATAATCCATAAAATGTTTCTAAAGTTGTCTGAATAATTAAATTTGGAAAACCGTCGAGATAGCAGATAGCAACGCAAATATAATTAAGTAAACTTTGTAGTTGAGTAATTGATTTCATTTATTAAAGAAAAAAATCATCATTAGAAAGATAATTATATTAAGTAATTTAAAGAAGTACAAAAACCACTAAAGCTTTACCTCCTTTATAAATATTTTTTCTCGAAACTATGGATTTAACAAACCCAGTTTCCATGAAATACTCGTTAGTCAATATTTTTTTTTAAATATTGACACTTAAACTCTAAACATATGTAACTTGAAAACGAATATTTTTCGCGCTTAAAAGAGAATAAAAAAACAAACAGCCCCTCATACATGGGGTGACTCGGAGGTACGACGTTGGGAAAGCCGCGACATATTACCCGCGGTCTGAACTTCCGTAGCAGGGGAACTATGGCCGTTCGCTTTTTATCAACCTCATTTACGTTTAACGTCTTGCTTCGTATAATCTTGTCTATAAATTACATCTTATGACCATTTTAGATGACGTAGAGTCACAATTTTGGGCGATAATTCTGATCTAATTTAATGTAATACGGCTTATGGCTACTCGCCACATTTATTGAGTTTCCGAAATGGTTTCGAAGAACTGATGTGTATTATAATAACGTTTAAATTATTAAAAGATAACAATATATGTGGCAAAATGACTAGTTAAAGTAATAAATTCAAACTTATTGATTATTTTAAAAGTAAAAGGAATCCCGACGCTAATATCAAATATTATAAAATGATGGTTAAAATGCGAAAAGACTTGTTGGTAAAATATATTTCTAACTTAATATTAATCATGCATTATTCATTTTTTTTATCAGTCGATATTATATATACATAAAATGTATTAATTTACAAAGTAAGACAAGTTTTTCTACATCAAATCATCCTCGGAAGGAAATATGACTGTTTTTCTTTCTTGAAATTTGACTGTTCTTGGTTTTAAGTTTTTTGCGACTGTTGGTAATTGTGTTCTAAGTGAACGTGACTTTAACAACTGTGCTGGAAATGGTAGATTTCTTCTAGGTGTATTCCTGAATGGAAGCAAAACAAGATATGAATCTGTTCCTGACTCCTCTGAATTAGTAAGAAATCGTTTACATATCTTTACTACCGACTCTACCAACTTTTGACTTGGTATGTAGGGACTTGACGTATAATAATGTATTCCCCATTCATAAATAAAATTCTTAAATTCTACTGTATTAAATGGTGGCCCATTGTCAGAAAATGACTCACCTGGGATACCATGTCTACTAAAAATACTTTTAAGACAAACAATTACTGTTTTGGTGTTAGTACTTGTCACTGACATTAATTAAATCTAATTTGAGTAATAATCTTTTACTACTATGTATTTCTTAGATTTATAATTCATAAAATCAATATCAGATTTTTCCCACGGAAGTAACGTCATGTGGAAGAAGTGGTTCTGGAACATTTGAATTTCTATGTGACGAGCAAGTGTGACACGACTGTACAATGTTTTTTTTTATATCAGTGGACATAAATGGCCAAAATACATGTCCTCTAGCAAACGCTTTTGACTTTTCAATTCCAAAATGACCATTGTGTATTATTTTCAAAATATCTGGCCTTAATTTGTTAGTTATGATTATACTGTTACTTTGGAAAATTAAATCGTTTTTCACATGTAAATCAAAGCTTTTTAGCAAAATTTGAGGTTTACTTGACGGCCATCGTTTCTTACAGTATTTTTTTCAAAATCCGCAGACTTTCATCTTCATTTTTTTGACTAACCACTGTAGGCGTTCTGAAGAGACTGGTAATGACTTAATCAGTAAATTTACATAAAGAATGACATCATCGTCTAATTCATCTGAATTTGTATCAGAAAGTACTGCTCTTAAGCTATAGGGTTGCATTTTCAACAGCATTCTTTGGAGACGTGTTGAAACCTCGACTAAAGACTTTTTGAAGAAAGTTATTAAAGGTGCATAATCTGTCTCTACAGTGAGGGTTTGTCCATATATAAATTGATGGAAATTGATGCAGGCGAAAACTATTGAATATAGTTATCTCCCTATCTGAGCCATTCTTTATTGTATATCTGTTAGAGGTTTTGAAGTATAATATACAGGCGGTTGATTTTGCAACAACACCGCTCCGACAGCAATGATACTAGCATCACTTTGTAGGACAATAGGATCATGAAAATTAAAATGTGACAAAACTGGAACTTGACATATTAATTGCTTAAGACTACAAAATGTTATTTCATGGTTGGTAGTCTACTTCCAATTAGTAGATTTTTTTAATAATTGGCGTAGAATTTCTGTCTCGTGTGCGATATTTTTAATAAAAGGACTTAAATAATTCACCATGCCTAGAAATCTCTGCAAATCTTTTAGACAGGTAGGAGAGGGCATCTCTTTGAATGTTCTGACTTTGTCCGGATTAGCTGTCTTTCTGTATGCTGAAAACATATGTCTCAGATATTTAATATTCTCCTTGGCAAATGTACATTTTTCTTTATTAAATTTGATATTATATTCCTTTGTTATTTTAAATACTATATTAAGACGCTCATTATGCTCTTTTATTGTTTGACCGCTCACTAAAATATCATCACTATATACTGCCACCCCCTGGTATGTCACCAAACATTTCAGCCATAGTTCTGTGAAAAAACTCAGGAGCACAGTTGACTCCATATGGAAGACGTTTAAAGCGGTATCGACCAAAAAGTGTATTAAAAGTTGTGAGGTAAGAACTCTTCTCATTTAATTTACACATTCAAAATCCACTACTTGCATCCAAGGTGGAGTAAAATCTTGCACCAGCCATCTTGGCGCGGACCATGTCTACTGATGGAATAGGATAATGAGTCCTATTAATCACTTTATTTAAATTACGGGGGTCTAGACATGCCCTTAATTGACCATTTTTCTTTTCTACTGAAATTATAGAACTCACCCATTCAGTAGGCTCTGTGACCTTGATAATGATATCCATTTCATCCATTTTCTCAAGTTCTGGCTGAAATCTTTGATGTAATGCAAATAACATCTTCCTCGGAGCGTCGACTTTTGGCAGAACCTTAGGATTTGTGAATGTGGAACTGGTAAGGCAGAATTATTACAATCAACAAGACTGGTAAGGCAGAATTATTACATTCAACAAGTTTATTTAAATTTATATTTTGTTACTGACTTGACTGTAACGAAAATGACTGTGACTGACTTTTTGTGACTTTAGTACTTATTACTTGACTTGAATTTGACTCATTTTGGCTTATTTTAAAAGTCAATTGGCTATTACCACTTTCTGACGTCTGCATGCTTGTAGTGTCTACACAAAAAACTCTTTAAATTTTCCAATTTCTGAGCAAGTAAGTTTACCTAGTATAGAGAATTTACATTTGCAATTATAAAATTAATTTCTTTTGTCATATAGGAGTCATTAAATTGGAATTTACACTTTAAGTTTCCTTGACCTAGTACCTCTAGACTATTACCAGTAATTATGATGTAATTTTTACATCAGTTTTTGGAAAATTAATTTTTTGTATTAAGTGAATCATAAATATTTTTTGACATAATATTGACATCACTGCCAGTATCAGTAATACAGCTTATTTGTGAATTATTTATATATAAATTAATTGCCCATTCACTTGACAACTACTTGGTTGACTGAATAAGACTTATAAACATTTCATCTTGTTCTGACTGTACCTGTTGAATATTACAACTTGACCGTACATATGTTACTGACTTAGACTTCATTGACCGTCAAAAGACTGCAATATGACCCATTTTTTTACATTTTCTGCACTTTTGCACCTAATTCTGTACACTTATGACAATGCACCTGACCACACCTTGTACAAACATCCTTTTCTGACTGTTGACTATATTGACTGAAGTTCCTTGAGTTAGACTTTGCTCTTGAGCGTGACTGACTCTTATTATACAAAACTAAACTTTGATCTGCTGCGAATTCATCCCTTTGATGTCTGGAAGCAAGCACGACTTTTGCCATCTCTAATGCCTTTCATTAAAATCAAGATCTAGTTTATCTTGAATGATACCCTATTCTAATTCACCCATTTCTTCTATGGTTGAGCCAAGTTACCATTCATCACCATAGGCTGAAGACTCGACATTCCAGAAAGTTTCTTGGGCTTTTGACTTTCTTGAGACACGATATCGACTTTTCACACTAGAATTTCACAATGACTATACTACACAGATTACGACCCCAATTACTGACACCGTGTATTTTGTGTATATACTATATAAATAATAATACAAGACTTGAATTAGATTTGATTTATTATTATACGTTTGTTATATATTACGGAGATACAATTAGTAATGGTTAGGACGCCATCTTCACGCATGCATGCCTTATCGACTAGTGATGTGCCATGACAATAGGGACATCACATGCTCATAACACAGCAGACGAACAAACTATTTGTGGAAGTTGCCAAAACTGTAACAGTTCAGACGTATTGCGGGCAAAGAGTGTCGCCTTCCGCAGTTGCAGCCTCACCCGCTGAGACACTAATAGGAAGTTAAACGAAGCTACTTAGCTCTTAAGTTGGTTTTCTTCTTAAAATATGTATTTGAAAAATTTACAAAGCATTATCGTAGAGTTTTGAATATTGTTTATTGAATATAGTCTATGATAAAACAGATACTGGCTATATATCTAATGATAATTCCCAATTTACATCTCATCTAGCTACCTGCAACCTTATTTAATATCACATAATTCTTTTTTGGTAAGCGTGAGAAAAACCTCCAAAGCAATTTTTTGAATCATCGGTAGCATATTCACTCGAAGTTAAAGAAAAAAAAGCATGAATAAAATTGTATTTTTAATATTTTTATGTAAGTTTTATTATGAGTATGGAATGGTGAAGTACCAAAATTGTATTTCCAAAGGTTTAGTTACATATTAGTAGTTCTATCTGAGTCTTAGCAATATTTACGTTAGTTAAAATTGTATATTATTACCATATTTATATTTTGTGGCATGTTTTTTTATAATTATATAATGAAAAACAATAACAAGAATAAGTCAATTACATTGAAAACAATGAAACTAATTACTCAAACGTCCTTCGACTTTCAAGGAAACCTTGATTATTTTCTTTCATGTCATATTTGTTTGCGCTTTTTGGTACGACTATTTTAAATACCCTGACTTTTATCACTTCTACTATTGATTGTATATTACTAAATACAAAAGTTTGGGGTGGTCTCTCTACCAATATTTAATTGATTTCTCCGTATTTTAACACGAAATTATGGTTAATAAAAATATAAACCATATTATTCATTCAGCACCCCGTACTTTGACTCGAAAAACTTTTTGAATTGACCATTTTGTAAAAGCATTTAGCAAAATATTTACATAAAAATCTTTACACAGAGAACATTAAAGGGAACCCATAGTAATCTAAAATTATTATCCTGCAAAAAATATTAAAACAATAGAAAAGTATTTCATTCCTTATAACAAAGGCACGATTGTTCATTTATTTTTTTATTATTTTAATTTTTAATTTTCTTAGGTAAATAGGTTTAAAAATCTCTATTCCCATATTGTCATGCCCGATAGACCCAAGTATTCTAATTCTAAGTTAATAGAACATTTAATGGCTTCATTTGGCTTTTTTTTGACTTCATTCTAACATAAGTCTTTTCATAGGTAAAAAGTTGTTATGTAGATGTTGACAATAAAATAGCAAATATTAAGATTTTGATATGAAGATGACGTAAAAGAAAAACCAACAAGCGTATTATTCTAATGTCTGTCAACATCTGGAAAATTTAAATCCGCGGTAGTCTTAATTTAAGTCATATAATTGACTAACCATTGTTCATAAATATTCAAATGTGGAATTGTGAACATTAAGTAGCACAATATTCTTAAATAATCTGATCTGGATAAGAAGAAATTGTATACTTCTAGTGTCAAGTTTCCACTTTCTTGATGTTTTATTTTATATGATATATTTTGGACCTTAATCATAAACTAATGTTGAATACCCGGAATAAATTTTGCTGTTTTTATAATAATAAAAATGGGCTAACGTTATTGATAGCACTGTTATCCTCTGTCCAATGCATTTTGTCCATTTAGGTATACTCGTTACTCATTTTGAAAATTTATTGCTAAAGGTTTAACTGCAGAGTCGCGTCGTTCGTAAATTTTATTTATATTAGAAATAAGAGAGAATGCGATACGAGTTCATTGCTACTTAAATGTCTACCCATTTGATATCGTATGATTTCGTTGTTTTCGTTTACATTTTAAACTACAAATACGGCAACGTATGCACATATTTTAATGTATATTTTTTTGATCTACGTTCGTGGTCGCTACGAAACTCAACATTTATATGAACTTTATATAGTTTTCACAATAATGGCCAAAAATGGCACTACCGATCCATTTTCAATTTCAACGTTACTTGCAATGTTCCTTATGTGCATTATAGATGTTTTTCCACCATTTCCCATGGATCTTCTATAATATAAAGGATGACTATCGATACCAGTTATGGTATCTGTAAGTTTTTTCGGGAATCTATGTATTTACTGTTATTCATGCACAGAGAATTAATATTCTTTGAAACGCATGGACCATTCACATTTGGATCGGGTATTTCGGATGAATTAATTATAGCAATTTCTTATTGAGCGATTTTTTCAATAAACCAAATCAAAATATAGGCATGAGGTAATCCATATTCTTGTTACTCAAAAATAACTTTTAACAGTGTGTCTTGCCAAATATATGATGCTTAATAATAAAAGCAATAAGAAGTTTAAATTTTTGTTTGAAGCCATGTTTAGTAAGGCTGTGGTAATCAATTAATACGTATATTTATCACGATAGTAATATTTTTTAAATTTAATCCAATAGCAGATTGCAAATAAATATTATGTAATAAATGCAATGTAATAGATATATTATAAATAGAATCTAATCGATATATTAAATATTATGTAATAGATATATTCTTCTATATGAAATCGGTTGTCTGGATGTAACGATGGACATATGTGCATATGTTTTATCTCTTTGATATTGAAATAGCAATCAATATTATTGTATACAGCGTGTTATAAACGTACATGTTTTTCCGAATACAATTTTTCTTCATTAAATCCAATGTATGGCAAACGTTTGCCGTCAATTTTTGCATATATATCCACAATATGTTGGCGAACGTGACATTTTAAGTGTGACTTTTTTGTGCTATCTCTTATTATCAATCTACAAGCGTAATAGTCCTGCAGTCCACTGTTTTAATAATTTTTGCAGTTGCAAAAATTTAAACAAATTATATAAATAATTTTTTATTTAATATGTTGAAGGAATAACTTGTTTGTTATTGGTATGATCTAAGAAAATAAGTGGATATTTCAAAGCATGACAAAAAGAATAATTATGTTGTATATTTAGAATGGTATTATTTCTACGCACAAAGTTTGTATGTAATTGTTCAAATCGTTTGATTTTCTACCACAATAATAGCCCTTTATTAAGAACTGGCGTATTAAAAGGCTGAGCACGTCGCCTAGGATAGGTGTCTGCTTTAATTATGATCACGTAACTATCATTTTTAACCCCGTTCGAAATTTTATTGAATACTTAAACAAAGAGGCTTTTGTTTTATAAAAATATTTGTCATGAAAAACAATGAATTTTTGTTGCATCTGTATTATTTATTATTATATTAAGTTTTTGAAAATTAGTACACTACGGAGATCGAAAATATAAAGAATACCTAAACTTTTATTTCCTTTAATTTAAGAAAAACATTTAGAGTACGTAGTAGGAAATAAAATAAATTAATAGTTTTTCATATTTTTTTAATCCCCTCTTATAAATTGTAAAATGTCTACAAATTATATATGCAGAACAGAAAAAAGGTAATTAGACAAATTAATATTTTATATTATATATAAATTTACATTGAAAATATACAAAATGAAATTAAAAAATATGAGAAAAAACGTACTTTCCATTGCAGGAGATAGAAAATTTCAAATATTTAAAAAACCAGTAGCCATTCTCTAGAAATCGATGTGGGTTAAAAAGAAAACAATGCCAGACAATAGTGTGATTTAGAATGAAAAAAATACTAAGTATTCAAAACCACACTTAAGGTTTTAAACAACAAAGTTTTCAAATCTGTAAAGATAATACTCAAATCTACATATAAATAAATTGGAAAAAAAATTGTCGACAAAAATTTACCATATCATTTATCGTCATATATTTATTATAAACTGAAATATATGAGCAAACATATCGAACAACATTTGATCATATCATTAAAATTTTCATATGCAAATACAAAAAAAGTCCGATACGTTTTTTGGTGATTATTTTTTTCCGATAGAAAGACAAGATTTTAAATTAAGTGTTATAAATCTGCGAAAATATCCCTAAGTGTGCATTTCCTTATATATAAACATTTCTAAGTACCTTGGCTGTTAGTGACTTACGTGAAAGCGCGACGATTCCTAATTGGCATTAAATTCTTCCACTCTGAATTAAATAATACATTTTTCAAACTCTATTTCTAAATACTTTTTGAACAACAACTATATGTATTTATTATATTTAAATATACTAAAAAAACTAAAAGACTGCAAAATATATTTCTATATTTTCGGCCTCATAAATATGATAATATTTTGAGTTTTTAAAATGAATTACATAAATGGGTAAGTAGATGGTATCTTCATATTTTTGCTTTTCACTTTGTAATTCGCATATTGAACTGTATTCCTAACGTAATATGTCATTTTCTTTCAAATTTAAAAGTAAGTTATTAGATTATAAGTTATTAGTAGTACTAATTTAGTATGTCAGCAGCGTGACGATAGAATAAATTTAATCTAAACTGGAAAATTTCAAATATTTTCGATAATTATATGGCATATGTGGGTATCACCAAGTGGTGAAATATATGTAAAAAATTAAATTCTTTACTTTAGCCGTACCAAATTTCTTATAATCGACTGTGCAAAGCAAAATAAGTAGCATTTTTGGCATAGGTCCTCTGCAATTCAATATGATGGATGCTGTGGAGCTACGAGTTCGTTATGTTACTGAATGGAAATGGAGCGGCAGGATGATGTTCACAAAAGAACGCACCGCTTTTTACTAATATGCATAACCCAATAATGTAGAGAGTATTAATTTCTCAAGTAAACTTGTAAAAGCGTTTGAAAAAGAGACTAAGCGAAAAAAGTTTAAACCAAAAAATAACAATGATAAAAAGTTATACATTTTACTGAGTTCGTTAAAGTTTTAAATGAAAATTTATAGGCAGAGTTAGATTACGAGTGACAAATAAACATTGTTTGTTATCCGATATTATTTGCATATCATCGCTTACGAAAATTAATAATAACGTTATTTTGTATCTTAAATATGTACAAAAATATTTTAGAAACGTTTAGAAAAGAATAATTATTCCTGACAGAATTCCTTATTGAATAAAATAAACAACTTGTTTAGGTCACACTTTTGATGAAATCATAACTTAATAAGGATTAAAATTTAAAAAGACCCGTAGCAATATTATTAGATATATAGGTCAAAAAAAAGTAATTAGTTTGTGTTTATTATTAAAATTATTTTTTAATCATATAGTGATCCTTTCAAGTTTAGGAAACTACGTAATTACTTAAATAAGTGTAATTCACTATATAAAAGAAATTTAATTAGAATATGTTAAAGTGAATCCAAATCATATCAATTAGGTTCTTTCAAAGTCGCGAATATGAACAAAATTTAAAAGTTTGCAAATATTATCATTTCCGGATATCCGTAATTTTAATAAATTTTAATTACCCACAATATTAGTAAATTTGCAATGGAACATTTTGTTGCTAGTAAACTAGCTTTCAGTATATTAAATTTTTTACACAAAAGAGAACTTCGACGTAGTCAGTATATACCATGTGTATCTTTAAATCGAATAGGCAAAAGGTTAAATTCTCCAGAGAATAATTTGCTTACATTATCTGAAGGGCACCATCAATAGAACACTATATAGCGTCTCGACTTTATATTATTCCTCAAAAAACATATTTTAAGCTTTCTCTTGTTACAAATGAAAAGTTCTCTTGAATTACAAATAAGTTTTTAATTAAAATGTATTATCCAAGTCTTAGCTATTGAATTAACTGGTTCAGGATTATCTCACAAAAAAAATCGGCTTAAAGATAAATGTGTTATTAGCTAAAAGTCAGAGGCATTTTATATATTTAATAGGTTAAATTCTTCAGAGAACAATTTGCTTACATTATCTGAAGGGCACGATCAATAGAACACTATATAGCGTCTCGACTTTATATTATTCCTCAAAAAAAATATTTTAAGCTTTCTCTTCTTACAAATGAAAAGTTCTCTTGGATTACAGATACGTTTTTAATTAAAATGTATTATCCAAATCTTAGCTATTAAAGTAACTGGTTCAGGATTATCTCACAAAACAAATCGGCTTAAAGATAAATGTGTTATTAGCTAAAAGTCAGAGCCATTTTATTTTGCAGAATGGATTATTCTTCAATATTCTAAATTTTGTACAAAAAAAAAGTAACATAACATTTGAAGAATAATACGGGGGCCCCGCTTCATTTACATAATGAAAAACGAAACGTAAATATTACGAGACAAAATATTTTATTTTGCTCGATGGAAAAATACTTACCGGACTTGATTCACTATTTAATTATGTAAACCAATATATAAGTAATTGTTTTTCATTAGGTAAGTCACATGCATTTAATTTGACAGATCGGATCTTCTTCAATATTCTAAATTTTGTACAAAAATAAAGTAACATAACATTTAAGTAATAATAATTGGGCTCTGCTTCATTTGCACAACGAAAAACGAAACTTAAATATTACGAGACAAAACATTTTACTTTGCTCGATGTAAAAATACTTGCCGGACTTGATTGACTGTTCTAAACCAAAATATAAGCTATTGTAATATTCCAAAGAAGATATCACATTTCTTATTTAAAGTGATTATTTTTATTGACTTTTACTATTATAAAAAAAATTTAAAAATTCCTTGGAAATTTTTGTCTCGAGATATGGGTGCATGTTGCATTTAATATCGAAATTATGATTTTACGAGAATTGGTGAATTTTTCGCAACTGGTAAATAATTATGACAAAACGTATTGCACAATTTGATCCATAACTTCGTAACTAGTAGATAATTATGACTAAATATCCTATAGACTTATAATTATGCAATTGGTAAATATTTATGAAAATACGAATTGTTAATTTTTTCCACAATTTCGAATATTATAAATAAATATCACAAAAGACATTACACACTTCGTTTAATGCCAGAAAATGGAAGTAAACATGAATATTAATTATCTAGTACAAATATTAAATACAATACAAATATAATTGATATAATCAAGTTTCGATTGAAATTAAATATATTTTGCCTCTCATATCCTAATACTTTTAATTGACTTTGTATTGGATTATAATATATTTATATAGACTTTATATTTGATTACTTCATTTCTTTTTGACGTAATTTTTTTAAATTATGACAGTGATAAAGTACCTCAACAAATGTACCTTTGTCAAAAAAATACATTAGTGTACAGAAAACTAGTGCAGCCCCAAGGATTGTAGGAATATTAGAAATGAAAAGGTTAAAACCTTAAAAAATTATTTGAGTGTGAGGTAAAAAGAAATCCGAGTTATCGACGGCTTAACGAAATGAATTGAAAAATGTTCACATTTACCTTTATTGAAAAGGATATTCGTATTCTATCAAGCTCTGAAACACGCTGTATGTGACTACTATAATTATTCAAAACTTATATATGTTATATAAAATAGGTAAATCAAATGAATTTAGTTAAAAAAAATTCTCATGTAATTGATCAGCAAAATTCTACTTCTATACCTTAAATAAACTCCAAAACATAATAGTCGTAGACCGTATATTCCATTATAGTATTTTTGAACCATATGTTTACTAAACATGGCAGACATTACAAACTGAGTTATCATATGCAATCGGAAAGTGACTCACTTGATACGTGAAAAAGCTAATAGCGAATTACTTTAAAATATCTCTTACAATCAGTTAATTTCAACTAAGTTAGTTTCTGGTTCAATAAGAATAGAACCCCTTAATTTGAAAGTAAACTTAAAAAAGGTAGGGACCATAAAGTTGAATTACCTTACGCAATCGGAATGTGACTCGCTTGATATATAAATAAGCTAATAGGGGATTACTGTAAAGCATCTCTTATATTAAATTAATTTAAATTAAATTAGTTTCCTGTTCAATGTGAATAGAATTCCTTCATTATAAAGTAGAGTTAACACATTAAAGGGAACATAGTATTCCTATAAAACTATCAATTATTTACTTTTTCACTATACTACTAAATGTAAGATAAGAAAAACATCCTGAAGGTCTTAAAAATTGTGATACTAAAAAGCAATCTTCAGACAATTTTTTGTAGCCTTAAAATTTAAAATATTGTGGTCAATATTTTCAAGAATATATTTAGAACTAACATAATGGTCTTCTTCGAAATTAGGTAAATGACTACTATTAAAATTACTATTTTTATAAAACACCAAGAAAATGTGGGTTAAATAAAAACGAGTATTTAAAAAAATTATAAATTTAATTGAAAATAAGTGCTTTACGGGCTTATAAATTTAATGGCTAGTATACCTCTTCATCCCATTTGCTCTCCTAGAATGCAGCGAATATTACTAATATAATGTCACAATTCAATGTTAACTATCCTTGTTAAAAGGTTAAGTTTAAAACTTTTTAAATCGGTCAGTATTTAAACCTTAACCTTCAAAATATTATTTACGAAATAGAAATCGTCATATATCTTATACGTAAACAATTTATTAAATTCTTAAAATTTCAAAATATGCAAGTTAATAATTTCCATTAATATATCAAATTTAATTTTTTAGGTTAAACGGTTTTCGAAAAAATGCTGCCACAAAATTGATAGTTGACTATTAGGTTATTCTTGAGAAATAAATACATCTCCCCTGCAATTATTGCTGTCACTGTTACAGAAATTCAAATTAGCCGAGGCACGAATTTTATACCCCTTGCCGTAGATAATAAGGACCGTACAGAAAAAGATGATATTTCTGTATTTTAAGTCTCCTATCAATATTTTAGCACTCCTACCTAATTGGAATTTTCCTATAGGATACTAAATAAAAAAAAAGATAGAATTAGGTAAATAAAAAAAATAGTAAATTCTTCGAAGTAAAAAAAAATTATACAATGACCCGAATAGTGAAATTACTCTAAAATAAGTCAAAAATAATGATATTAATTTCAACAGACAAAAGTACACTGAAAAATATTATACAAAGTGGCATAATTCTCAAGACTGTATAGATAGTTCATAAGGTAGAAAGTTACCCTAGTTAAATATTTGCAATTATCACGGTTGTAAATTGCAAAATAAAGAATTACCTTCTTGTACAAAGTCGCTACTTACAACCTTGACCCTTTGGTTTGCCCTTGACGCGTAATGCCCATTTGCAACCATATCAACATGCTTAGTGTTATTTTATCAATGTTCATGTGTCATTCAAGTGATGGGATTGTAATTCTCATTTAATCGAAAATTCCTCCTCTTCAGATTACGACACGTAACGAACATGTCTTAAACGTCGTTTGAAAAAGAAAGTTAGGCTTGTTATAAACCAAACAATGTAGAAACGTTACTTTCTGCAGAATCGAACATCAAAGTTTTGTGACGTTCTTGTATAGAAAATTCGAGCAAAAACATAAGAAACTAACACTACGAACTATATTTTATTATAATAATAACAGAACTGATTGGAAAGAAACAGCTTCTGTTTCTCATTTCATAAATTTTATTGAAAAAGTTACCGTGACACCGCAGTTTTAGGAAGAAAGTTGCGTTACAATAAACTACTATGTAGAGGTTTCCAGATTTTTTTATAAAATGTAGAGGTATTTTCCAAAAATCAACTCCTGTTTTAAACCTATTATTTTGTTTACTTTATTATATATTCTTTATTTTATTATCCAGGATTCTGCGCTTCATACGTATGTACTTTAAACCCACATAAAATAAAAATACTATTTAGGAAAGATAACATTTAAAAAATAAAAAATTAAACTATTGCAAATCGGGTAGACATGGACTCAATTCTTGACTTAAGTTTTCCATTATTCCTATTTTTATTCGAGACAATGGTAAGTAAATTTTGAAACCTAAATAGGCAATAAAAATATAAGATAAAATTAATTTATATATTTTTTATAATAAATTTTATAACAATTGCTTGTTTACTAAAATAAATTCATATTAATCTGATTTTTACTAGTTATATCGAATGTTAATGAAAAAATACGTACGTAAAGTAGTTTTTAAAACTTATATGGTGCTACTCCACATCACATATCTCAACCATTACCAACGAATCATCGGCGAGGAGAAATATCATCGTAATAACACACAAATTCAATGCTTTTAATTGTATATCGTACTCGATTTGAGGTCAAAATAATTTGAAAACGCTGATGAAATCATTATTGGTTGTATTCATATTTTACGGAAACTATGCAAGAATATGCAGTCGGCCTATAAGTAAGGCTCGCACGAAGAATGATGTTCACGAAGTTGCATGTTCACACACATAAGTCACATAAAGAAGAAAATATTCAAAAGAAAACTACTAATGACATACGTGATTAAGCTTCTCAAACTACACCGAATGTCATTATAAGAAGAACACCGATTATCATCTGGCATTCATAAATTACTGTAATATACTTATACGTTTCCCCGTGCATTATTATTCAGTGCGCTGAATATATGAATTCAAGTATACAAAGCATACAAATATTTCATACATAAAAACCTTCCAATAAACTTTTGCCATTTTTTATGACCCTTTTGAAATTTCCGGGACAGATGTACAGTGAATATTGTATTAGTATGTGGAACTCGTACACGTGCAAGTTCTTATCTTTATGTGTTTGTAAAATTTTTGGGCGAGATCGTCCAGAGACCAGCGTCGCTCGGCATTAAGGCTGAACAAACTTCATGTTTTACTACCTCCTAGCGGCGCCGCGAGGTACTTACTCGTCAAAAAGTTCATTCAAATTATCCGGCGATTAAAATCGAAAACTCGACCCTTATCTAAGTGTTGGTGGTTAAATTTAATGCTTTTACTTTGTCTTGTAACCAAAATTATTTACGGTTTAAGTATTTTAAAGCGCAACGTAGAAATTATCATACCCCGCCGAGTCTTTTAAAGTAAAAACTCTTAAATAATATTTTTATTTACTTAAAAAATATTGATTTTTTTCTAGTATTTAAATGTAAACAAATTTAAATTGTTGTGGTAAATATTAATGGTTAAATAATATATGTCATGTGGTATAAACTTAGTTTTGAGGATGAAAATATTACATTTGAATGTGAATATTTAAAAAAAAGTTTTTAGCAGTGAATCTCATAATGTATACAAATCATATAAAATTATTTTAAATAATAAACTATTCTAGTCTGGAAAAGGAGTTAAACTCAATTATTTTAACATTCACAAAAATTTTAAAAATTGCTTAAAAATACGGAATTAATTAAATTCTCATCATTTAAATTGTTTTTAAATGTTAACAGTAACTCTTTGTACTTTCAAATTTGAAATGATTATCTTTCGCGTAAATTCTCTTGCGTAGCTTATTAAATATTCGGCGACTCGTAGGTACACGGCGACGTTGCGAGAGCCGCGACACATTACTTATGAACTGAATTTCCGTCGCGCGCGAACTGTGGTGCGTCTGCATTTTTATCAATCTTATTTACGTTTAACGCATTCTTTCGTATCACCTGTATATAAATTAAGTGTTATTGTCGTTATAGTTGACGTAGCGTCATGATATTGTGTAATAATTCTTATCTAAGCTAATTTAGTACGGTTCACGTCAAACTTGGTAAAGTCGCAATATGAACAATATAGCGCTGTTCGAAAGAAAGAAGGGTCTTCTTTTAATTTTTAAACGCAGATAATGCATTCAATTAACTTTAACGTAATTTTATAATTGCGTATCTAGACTTGCCGAACGGAACCCTTGGAGTAAAATGCTAGGATGAATGCTAACTTTGCTAATTACCCATCTGAAAATGTTGTCATAGAACGAAACCTAGGTCGCGGTAAGCAATTTAAATAAAGTAGAAATAAAACTATATCACGTAATTTAATTTAGTTGTGGATGAATGTAAGTCAAAACTTAAACTGCAACATTATTTGTCTTTACGAATGAATGGTACAATGATATTTTTATCATACAGGAAAAATCCATCGTTAGAAAGAAAGCTGAGTAGTCATATATCTTTTACATCTAATTATGACGAAATTGTATTTTAGTGTCTTGGTCAATTTCTGGTATTTGATTTGAAACTGGGTGTAATTTCCAGGTTTAATATAAATATTGCCCTCATTCTTAAAGAAAAACTTACTTCTTTTCTCGTGTACAATTATCTTCATAAAAATATTTTTACAGATATTATGAACTTATAAAAATACTAGTTATTAACTTCAGCCCCACTCATTTGGAAAATTTTGTATTGAATATCGTCCTTATCTTCATCGGTATTTAGTTGGCCTCATACTCTAGGCTATAGGCAAAATATACAAATATTTCATACATAAAAACCTTCCAGTAATCTTTTCAATTCAAAAATGAGGTAAACATTAATGATAAATTAAATTACGTTCAAATTTCGAGATTTTAAAGATATTATTTACAATTATAAATAATTTTTAATAATATCTATTTATAGACATTATTTATAAGATTATTCTATGTATGGACAGAATACTATTCTCTATATATAGATTAACTCAACCCGAACTTTCTGAAAGATTTCAGTAAGAAATAATTCAGTTTTATATTTATGTCAATTTGTATTAAAAATTGTTGATAACTTTTCATCTTCTAGCACAAATAAGATAAGTCTGTCTTTATCAAACAAACAAACGGCTTAGGGTCTCACTTTATTTAGCTAAACCTTGCTATTTTCAATCTTGAGAGGGTAAAGGGAAATTATCCTACACCATACTTCTCCATCACGAGATAGTTATGTCTTTTCTCACACACATGAGTAACATAAAGAAGAAAATATTCTAAGGAAAACTACTAATGACATACGTTATTAAGCTTCTCAAACTACACCGAATGTCATTATAAGAAGAACACCGATATATCATCTGGCATTCATAAATTACTGTAATATACCCATACGTCTCCCCGTGCATTATTATTCAGTCCACTGAATATATGAATTCTAGCATACAAAACCGAAACTTTTGCCATTTTTTATGACCCTTTTGAAATTTCCGGGACAGATGTACAGTGAATATTGTATTTGTATCTGGAACTCGTACACGTGCACGTTCTTATATTTATGTGTTTGTAAGTTTTTGGGCGAGATCGGCCAGAGACCAGCGTCGCTCGGCATTAAGGCTGAACAAACTTCATGTTTTACTGCCTCCTAGCGGCGCCGCGAGGTACATTCTCGTTAAAAAGTTCATTCAAATTATTCGGCGATTAAAATCGAAAACTCGACCCTTATCTAAGTGTTGGCGGTTAAATTTAATGCTTTTACTTTGTCTTGTGACCAAAATTATTTACGGTTTAAATATTTTAAAGCGCAATGTAGAAATTATCATACCCCGGCCGAGTCTTTTAAAGTTTTAAAGTAAAGACTCCTAAATAATATTTTTATTTACTTAAAAAAATATTGAATTTTTCCTAGTATTGAAACATAAACAAGTTTGAAGTGATATGTTAAATATTAGTGATTAAATAATATATATCATGTACTATAAACTTAGTTTTGAGGATGAAAATATTACATTTGAACGTAGATATTTAAAAAAAAACGCTTTTAGCAAGTGAATCTCATAGTACATATATACAAGTTATATAAAATAATTTTAAATGATAAACTATTTTGGTCAGGAAAAGGAGTTAAACTCAATAATTTTAGTATTCACAAAAATTTGAGAAACTACATTTAAATACGGAATTATCTAAATATCTGTACTTTCAAGTTGAAAATGAATATTTTTCGCGCTAACACAACAACAACAATAACAATTCTGTTGCATAGAATAAACAGCCTGTTAAATATACGGCGACTCATAGGTACACGGCGACGTTGCGAGATCCGCAACACATTACTCAAGAGCTGAATTTCTGTCGCGCGCGAACTACGGTGCGTCTGCTTTTTTATCAATCTTATTTACGTTTAATGCATTCCTTCGTAACACCTGTCTATAAATTAAGTGTTATTGTCGTTATAGTTGACGTAGCATCATAATATTTTGCAATATTTCTGATCTAAGCTAATTTAGTACGGTTTACGTTAAACTTGGTAAAGTCACAATTTGAACAGGATAGCGCTGTTCGAAGGAAAGAAGGGTCTTCTTTTAATTTTTAAACGCTGATAATGCATTAAATTAACTTTAATGTTATTTTAGTATTGCGTATCGAGACTTGCGACCCTTGGAGGAAAATGTTAAGATGAATGCTAACTTTACTGATTACCAACCTGAAAATGTTGTCATTGAACGAAACCTTGGTCGTGGTAGACAACTTAAAAAAAGTAGAAGTAAAATAATAAAAAATAAAGTAGAAACTACATCACGTAGTTTCATTTTGTTGTGGATGACTGTAAGTCAACACTTATATTATACTACAACATTATTAGTCTTTAAGAATGAATGGTACAATGAAGTTTTTATCAAACAGGAAAAATCCATCGTTAGAAAAAAAGTTACACTGAGTAGTCATATATCTGATAAATCTAATTACGACGAAATTGTATTGATTAACTGTGTGTATTTTTACAGGTTTAATATAAATGTTGCTCTTATTCTTGAAGAAGAACTTGCTTCTTTTCTCGAGTACACATATTCTCATAAAAATATTTTTACAGCTATTTTTGCAACTCCACTCACATGAAGAATTAGATATTGAATGTCGCTGTTTTCTTCGTCAGCATCTTGTTGGCCTGCATACTCTAGGCTATAGGCTACGCGTCATAAATATGAATATAGCTCCGTAGCACAACGTCTACACAAATATTTCATACATAAGAACCTTCCAATAGTCCTTTCAATTCAAAAATGAAAAATATTTATGATAAATTAAATTAAGTTCAAATTTCGAAATTTTATAGATCATTATTTACAATTATAAAAACGATTATTCTATATATGGACAAAATACTATTCTCTGTATATGGACTAGCTACACCCGAACTTTTTACAAGATTCAGTCAGAAATAATTCAGTTTTATATTTATGAGATTTTTTTTTTTAAATTGTTGATAACTTTCATCTCCTCGGCAAAAATAAGATAAGTCTTTCTTTATCAAATGAACAAACGGCTTAGTTTCTCACTTTATCTAGCTAAACATTGCTATTTACAATCTTAAGAGGGTAAGGGGAAATGATCGTACACCATACTTCTCCATCATGAGATAGTTATATCCTTCCTTAATCCTCATAAATACTTACTTCCAGTTTTTATAATTTTATGGCTCCTTGATATTCTATTTGATTAGCGGGCTTAGCATGTTGTCCCTTGTTTATATTTGCACCTTTCTGTTCCGTGTACTAAACCGTGTACTAAACTTGAAAACAAATTATTTTCATACCCTGTACTAAACTTTTTATTTACATACCGTGTACTAAACATTTTTTTCAACCGTGTACTAAACTTGAAAACAAATTATTTTTGTAGCCAGATTTTGGTCAATTCTGCATTATCTTATTTAAACTGATTTAAATAATATAATTAAATATCATAAATTTAATTCCATGTTTTATCTATCATTTTCTCCACGTGGTCTTTTATTTCCTACACTTATCCGTTCACTCGATTCACAAGGAATTATATGGCTCTCTTTCCGTTTCCCATATGTGAAAACTGCTATTTTACGCTTATCAACATTCATATATTGACCTTTATCTGTGCACAATTATGATGTTCACATTAGTAACATATAATAATATCACCAATACAGATTATTCTTGAGACCAGAGTACTTTGCATTGGTTTACCTTATCGAGCGTGATACAAATTTTAAGAAATTTTTAATATACAAATCGAACAAGGACATAAAGCATTCCTGCACTACACTATTTTAATATAAAATTAGAATTCCCTTTTTTTTACCAAATATGGATACTTATGAATTAAGAAAATATTAAATACAATTAATGTAAAAAATAAAACTGCTCCTTAAATTGTATTCATTCTAACTTCAATTAATTGTTAATTAATCTCAAGAAATTAGATTGGATTTTTTTACCCTTTAAATAAAGAAAAGGAAAAGTTGAAACGATTTGAGATGACGCTAAATTATTTGCTAAAACTATTGGCTAATTTATCATTTCATCTTTAGCTAATAACTATTTTATTACATTAAAAGATAAATTTATTATTTTCCTATCCATAATCCAATGAATATCTGATTATATATTCGCTTCCTGATATCAATGCAAGAATTTTGATAATATAGCTCTTGTCTTTTTAAATTTGTTATTCCACATTTTCCCCTTAAAAGCACAAAAATTTCAAACTATATTTTTTCGAAGTTGGCCTCTGTATTCATTCACAAATAACTTCATCGAATTTGGTATAAGGTAAAACTATTTCATTTCAGAAAATTTTGACACAGTAACAAATATTTTGTTTCTTATTTATCTAATAGAAGAATTTAAAAAACATATATATTTTCGTTTACCCGGGAAATTAAAGTTCATACGTAAATGGATAACTTGTATCTTTGCGACATGTGTATACATTTACTACTATAAAAATTAATTTAAACGTTTAATATTATAGAAATTAGTCTTATAGTATGATGTCCTAATCAAAATCTTAAAAGGTTGTTGCTTCTTTGAAAATTTAAGACTTTAGAAATATGTAAATAAAGAAATTAATAACATACTTCAAAACTCAAAGGTTAACGGTATGAAAGATTAGTGACCCGTTGTCAAAAATATGAAAGTTCGTCGACTTTGAATCGTGCTTTATTAAAGTAAGTTTTTTTTAACTTTATATACCTAATGGAGAAAAGAAAATGTTAAAATAAAATTAATTTTGCATAACTTACTCAGATTAATAATACTAAAGGTTAATTAGTCAAAAATAGACAAACTGTATCGCATCCTTCGATGTATCAAGTGAGAAGAGAAAATACGAAGAAGGTTAATCACCAGTCCTAATAAAAGCAACTTGGAGTGTTACTTATTATTATATTTGGTCCAATTTCTTTTATTTCGTGTATTAATATTCAGCGGTGGGACGTCCTTTTTAACTTTTGGGGTAAATTAGTTTAAGTAATGTGCAGGCATAAGAATATACAAAATTTCAGTCAATAAATTGTATCCAAAAATATATAAAAAAACAATGAAAACTATGCGAGTATACGCAGTCGGTCTACAAGTAAGGCTCTCACGAAGAAGGTTGCATGTTCACACACATAAGTCACATAAAGTAGAAAATATTGCAAAATAAAACTACGAATGACATACGTGATTAAGCACCGCAAACTACACCGAATGTCATTATGAGAACACGATTATATCATCTGGCATTCATAAATAACTTTAATATACCCATACGTTTCCCCGTGCATTATTGTTCAGTCCGCTGAATATATGAATTTTAGCATACAAAATCGAAATTTTTGCCATTTTTTATGACCCTTTGGAAAGTTTAAGGACAGATGTACAGTACATATTGTATTTGTATCTGGAACTCGTACACGGGCAAGTTCTTATCTTTATGTGTTTGTAAAATTTTTGGGCGCGATTGGCCAGAGACCAGCGTCGCTCGGCATTCAAGCTGAACAAACTTCATGTTTTACTGCCTCTTAGCGGCGCCGCGAGGTACTTACTCGTTAAAAAGTTCATTCAAATTATTCGGCGATTAAAATCGAAAACTCGTCCCTTATCTACGTGTTGCCGGTTAAATTTAATGCTTTTACTTTGTCTTGTAACCAAAATGATTTACGGTTTAAGTATTTTAAAGCGCAACGTACAAATTATCATTTCCCCGCCGAGCCTTTTAAAATAATTTTCATTAACAATCATATGAAGACGGATAGTTTTATAAAAAAATAAATAGTCAAAAAAAATTAAAAACATTGCAGTCTAAAAAAAACACAAACGGTCAGATAAAATAGAAACTTATTAAGTAAGACTAGAATCACATAATTACAAAGAAGAGTTTGCACATTGAAACGTACGTAACATTCATATTAAACATATATTATTTTTCATGAAATAAATGTAAGACATAAGAAAAATATCACGACTCTCTCAAAACTATTATATATGGAAATATTGCCATAGTTTCCTGGCAAACTTTAAATATTTTTTTTCATATTTCTTTCAGTATTTCAAATGTCTGCATTGTCGGCTAGTTTTTTTACAAGATTGTTGATCTTATTTACAATATCTGGAATTAGGAGAACTAACCCAGTCCAAAATTCAAAGGCGTTTTTTAATATTATTTTTTTTATTACTTACTATTGTTTAATTACTTTTATTTTGAACAAACGTTAATTTTTCAGATTAAACAGTTTCTAAATAGAAAATGAGACTTGAGTGTTCTAATGAAGGTTTTGTTTTATTGTTTCGAGAAATATTAAACTAAATATTTTAGCACGAGCTTATCTCTGAAATTTTACGTACAATTTAAAAAATTTTTGGATAGGAAAACCTAAACTTTGGAGCAGATTATAAGCTACAATCATATATGATGCGTGGGGGCATAGTAATAATAAAAAGGTAACTTTTATCGATGAACACCGCTTAAACATAGCTAGATTGTAAAAGACAGACTTATTTATCATCATTCCGAGTATTCCCGCTGATACACTCTCGACCTAGATGACTGATACCGCTTAGTGAAAGGAGCGGAGATATTTAGCGAACGCAGCAAAAAAGGAGGAGAAAGCAGATAATTGAAATTTCGCACTTACATCAGAAACTCACCATATTAAGGCATCTAAGAATTAAAATAAAAAATACTTTCACAATATTGTGTTATTTACATTGGTGTTATACTTTTAGCTTTTTTGTTTAAAATTATATATATATATATATATATATATATATATATATATATATATATATATATATATATATATATATATATATATATATATATATATATATGGATATATATATATATATATATATATATATATATATATATATATGTATATATATACATAATTATATAATTTCTTTTTGCTCTGTATTTTTACACGTGTAACTTTCTATTTTAAATGAGGCGCACCATTTCCCATACAATATTATATGTTATTAGAGCTGTCTAATTCATCAAAAACAATTTAACTATTGAAATTGTAGACAATAACATAAATGTAAGTAAAACAACACAATTAAATTATATATCTTCCTTTTGCCTTCATCGTAGCCAAGTAATTAAAGCAATTATAATTATGTATGTAGTTCATTTGCTTAATATTAACCTGGTCTAAGTTTAACATTTACTAAATGTTTGTTGAGAATGTGTATAATTAGAGACACTAATCTAATTAAACTGGAATCACGATTTTTAAATTAGGTTCTGATTAAATAAATTTAAATAGTATCCGACTTTTACTTATTATTTTTTATTGTTTTTAGTCAATGATTTGCACAGCTTTTGATATAAATGTCAAAATATAAATAATTTGGTTTGATTTAGTTGTGTGTATTATACACTTTGTTAGGTTCAATATTTTATATAGTATTAATGAAATCAAAAGAAAATATTTAAAAAACTTTCAAAGTTAATGTGCGGTAATGAAATGTTTTCTCCTTTGACTTTGTGTAAATTAAAAGTTAGAAAAATAGAAATCAAAACTTCGAAATGGAAATGCATCCCAACTTTGCAAATTGTTCTATAAACAAAAGGGCGGAAAGAAATAGCTAGCCAAATTTATAATACGAAAGGTTTTTATTATGCTATTTTTATTTCTGGCTTCAGTATTTTTAACAATTTATTAATTGACAAAAAGTTGTATCTAACGATTAGAATTCATCTTACTTATCAAAACGTACTAAAACTTTATAATTTTTAAAAAAAATACCATGGCCAAAGCTATCGCTGTGGATATATAGCATAAAGGTAATTTAAATGGTGAAATGTACCAATCGATTTGGTTTCTTATTAGAAATAGAAGAATAGTATTATTTCACACCAGGAAATAGTGCAGAAAATTAAGGGTTCGGATATATTCCCTGTTATAATTATAAAATATTCACTTAAAACGCAATATTATTACCTGGGTTCATAATTTTAAAACGCTAATACATTTAACATTTATATCAACTTAAATGTGGAAAAATTTCCATTTAATTCCTTTATTACGTAATCTAACCCTAAGAAGACCTATGCCTGCTTTATCCCATATAATCAGAGGATAGGTATTTGGTTTCACGAGGCCTCCTATTGCCACTCAGAACTTTATGTTTCTGAATAATAAAAAAAAATTATATTCAAGGTTTTTATAACAAAACATCTAATTTATTGACGGTAAAGCCAGCAACTAAATAAACAACCATAAGGCATTATTTACTGGAAATAATTTTTTAAAATTTAAAATAATGAACTTTTCCTAGGATTGAAACGTAAATAAATTTGAATTGAAATGTAAAACTGATTAAATAATATATGACATATATTATAAACTTAGTTTTGAGGACGAAAATATTACATTTGGACGTGGATATTAAAAAAAAAAGTTATTTCAGCAGTGAATCTCTGTATAAAAGTTCTAATGTATAAAAGTTACATAAAACTATTTTAAATGTTAAACTATTGTGGTCTGGAAAAGGAATTAAACCCAATAATTTGAACATTCACAAAAACTTGAAAAACTATATTAAAATACGGAATTAATTAAATTCTTATTATTTCAAATAGTTTTAAATGTTAACAGTAAATCTCTGTGTACTTTCAAGTTGAAAATTAATATTTTCCGCACTAACAAATTTTCCTGCATAGAATAAACAGCTCATTAAATATACGGCGACTCGTAGGTACACGGCGACGTTGCGAGAGTCGCGACTCATTACTCACGAGCTGAATTTCCGTCGCGCGCGGACTACGGTGCGTCTGCATTTTTATCAATCTTAATTACGTTTAACGCATTCCTTCGTATCACCTGTCTATAAATTAAGTTTTATTGTCGTTATAGTTGACGTAGCATCATAATATTTTGCAATATTTTTGATCTAAGCTAATTTAGTACGGTTTACGTCAAACTTGGTAAAGTCGCAATACAAACAAGAGAGCGCTATTCGAAGGAAAGAAAGGTCTCCTTTTAATGTTTAAACACTGATAATGCATTCAGTTATCTTTAATGTAATTTTACGATTGCGTACCAAGACTTGCGAAACGTAAAATGTAAAGATAACTTTGCTAATTACCTACCTGAAAATGTTGTTATACAACGAAACCTAGGTCGTGGTAAACAATTTAAATAAAGTAGAAATAATATTACATCACGTAGTTTCATTTAGGTGTGGATGAATGTAAGTCAAAACTTATGTTATAATACAACATTATTTGTCTTTAAGAATGAATAGTACAATGACGTTTTTATCATACAGGAAAAATCCATCGTTAGAAAAAAAGTTACACTGAGTAGTCATATATCTGATACATCTAATTACGACGAAATTGTATTTTAATATTTAGGTCAATTTCTGGAATTTGATTGGAAACTGTGTGTATTTTTCCAGGTTTAATATAAATGTTGCCCTTATTCTTGAAGGAGAACTTGCTTCTATTCTCGAGTACAAATATCCTCATAAAAATACTTTTACAGGTATTATGAACTTATAAAATACTAGTTATTAACTGCAACTCCACTCATTTGGGAAATTTGATATTGAATGTCGCCGTTATCTTCATCGGCATCTTGTTGGTCTGCATACTATAAGCTATAGGCTACGCCTCATAAATATTAATATAGCTCCGTAGCACAACGTCTACACAAATATTTCATACATAAAAACCTTTTAGTATTCCTTTCAATTCAAAAATGAGGTAAACGTTAATGATAAATTAAATTACGTACAAATTTCGAGATTTTAAACATCGTTATTTGCAATTATGTAAAAGATTATTTTGTATATGGCCTAACTATACCCGAACTTTCTAAGAATCAGTCAGAAATAATTCAGTTTTAAAAATTGTTGATAACTTTCATCTCCTCGGCACAAAAAAGATAAGTATGCTGTTATCAAACAAACGGCTTAGTTTCTCACTTTATGTAGTTAAACCTTGCTATTTACAATCTAGAGGGGGGAAGGGGAAATGATCGTACACCGTACTTCTCCATCGTGAGATAGTTGTATCCTTCCTTCATCCTCATAAATACTTTCTTCCAGTTTTTATAATTTCAAGGCTCCCTAATTTTCCTTTTAATTAGCGGTCCCTCTTTTATTTTTGCACCGTTTGCTTCCATAAATTAAATAACTTGAAAACAAATTATTTTCATAGCCAGATTTTGGTCAAGTCAGCATTATATCATTTAAACTGATTTAAATAATATAATTAAATATTTAAAAATTTAAATTTATAAATTTAATTCCATGTTTAATCTATCATTTTCTCCATGTGTTCTCTTCTTTTCTTTCCATGTATCCTATTTTTCCATTCACTCAATTTACAAGGAATTATGTGGCTCTCTTTCCGTTTCCCATATTTTAGGCTCATCAACATTCATATTTTGACCTTTATCTGTACACAATTATGATGTTCACGTTAGTAGATAATATCACCAATACACATTATTCTTGAGACTATTTAGTAGATAGAGTTAGTAGATAATATCACCAATACACATTATTCTTGAGACCATTTAGTAGATAGAGTTAGTAGATAATATCACCAATACACATTATTCTTGAGACCATTTAGTAGATAGAGTTAGTAGATAATATCACCAATACACATTATTCTTGAGACCATTTAGTAGATAGAGTTAGTAGATAATATCTTCAATATACTTTATTCTTGAGACTTACTTTGCATTGGCACACCATATTGAGCGTGATACAAATTTTAAGCCACTTTTAATATACAAATCGAACAAGGACATAAAGCATTCCTGCACTTTACCATTACAACATAAAATTAGGATTCCCTATTTTTACCAAATATGAATACTTTTTAATTAAAAAAATATTAAATACTATTAATGTAAAAAATAAAACTGTGCCTTAAATTGTATTCACTCTAACTTCAATTAATTGCCAAATAATCTCAAGAAATTGGATTGGATTTTTTTACCTTTTAAGTAAAGAAAATGAAAAGGTAAACCAATTTGAGATAACGCTAAATTATTCGCTAAAACTATTGGCTAATTTATCATTTCATCTTCAGCTTACAACTATTTTTATTACATTAAAAGATGAATTTATTATTTTTCTATCCATAATCCCATGAATATCTAATTATATATTTGCTTCCTGATATCAATACAAGAATTTTGATAATTTATCTCATGTCCATTTAAATCTGCTATTCAACATTTTCCCCTTAAAAAGCACAAAAATTTCAAAGTATATTTTTTTGAAGTCGGGCTTAGTATTCGTTCACAAATAACTTCATCGAATTTGGTATAAAGCAAAACTATTTCATTTCCGAAAATTTTGACACAGTAACAAATATTTTGTTTCTTATTTATCTAATAGAAGAATTTAAAAAAAATATATATTTTCGTTTACCCGGGAAATTAAAATTCATACGTAAATGGATAACTTGTATCTTTGCGAGATGTGCATACATTTACTACTATAAAAATTAATTTAAACGTTTAATATTGTATAAATTAGTCTTATAGTATGATGTCCTAATCAAAATCTTAAAAGGTTCTTGCTTCTTTGAAAATTTAAGACTTTAGAAATATGTAAATAAAGAAATTAATAACGTACTTCAAAACTCAAAGGTTAACGGTATGAAAGATTAGTGACCCGTTGTCAAAAATATGAAAGTTCGTCGACTTTGAATCGTGCCTTATTCAAGTAAGTTTTTTTAACTTTATATACCTAATGGAGAAAAGAAAATGTTAAAATAAAATTAATTTTGCATAACTTACTCAGATTAATAATCTAAAGGTTTAATTAGTCAAAAATAGACAAACTGTATCGCATCCTTCGATGTATCAAGTGAGAAGAGAAAATACGAAGAAGGTTAATCACCAGTCCTAACAAAAGCAACTTGGAGTGTTACTTATTATTATATTTGGTCCAATTTCTTTTATTTTGTGTATTAATCTTCAGCAATGGGACGTTCCTTTTTAACTTTTGGGGTAAATTCGTTTAAATAATGTGCAAGCATAAGAATATACAAAATTTCAGTAAATAAATTGTATTCAAAAATATATAAAAAAACAATGAAAACTATGCGAGTATACGCAGTCGGTCTACAAGTAAGGCTCGCACGAAGAAGGTTACATGTTCACACACATAAGTCACATAAAGTAGAAAATATTGAAAAGAAAACATACGTGATTAAGCACCGCAAACTACACCGAATGTCATTATAAGACGAAAACGATTATATCATCTGGCATTCATAAATAACTTTAATATACCCATACGTTTCCCCGTGCATTATTATTCAGTCCGCTGAATACATGAATTTTAGCATCCAAAACCGAAACTTTTGCCATTTTTTATGACCCTTTGGAAATTTTGGGGACAGATGTACAGTACATATTGTATTTGTATCTGGAACTCGCACACGTGCAAGTTCTTATCTTTATGTGTTTGTAAAATTTTTGGGCGCGATCGGCCAGAGACCAGCGTCGCTCGGCATTAAGGCTGAACAAACTTTATGTTTTACTGCCTCCTAGCGGCGCCGCGAGGTACATTCTCGTTAAAAAGTTCATTCAAATTATTCGGCGATTAAAATCGAAAACTCGACCCTTATCTAAGTGTTGGCGGTTAAATTTAATGCTTTTACTTTGTCTTGTAACTAAAATTATTTACGGTTTAAGTATTTTAAAGCGCAACGTACAAACGATTATTTCCCGGCCGAGCCTTTTAAAATAATTTTCATTAACAATCATATGAAGACGGATAGTTTTATAAAAAAATAAATAGTTGATTATTTATGTCAAAAAAATTAAAAACCGTGCAGCGTAAAAAAACACAAACGATCAGATAAAATAGAAACTTATCAAGTGAGACTAGAATCACATAATGACAATGAAGATTTTGCACATTAAAGCGTACGTAACATTCATATTAAACATAGATTATTTTTCATCAAATAAATGTAAGACATAAGAAAAATATCACGACTCTCTCAAAACTATGATATACAGAAACATTGCTATAGTTTCCTGGCAAACTTTATATATTTTTTTTCATATTTCTTTCAGTATTTTAAATGTCTGCATTGTCGGCTAGTTTTTTTACAAGATTGTTGATCTTATTAACAATATCTGGAATTAGGAGAACTAACCCAGTCCAAAATTCAAAGGCGTTTTTTAGTATTGCAAGATTTATCGGTTAATTACTTTTATTTTGAACAAAAGTTAATTTTTCAGATGAAACAGTTTCTAAATAGAAAATGAGACTTGAGTGTTCTAATGAAGGTTTTGTTTTATTGTTTCGAGATATATTAAACTAAATATTTTAGCACGAGCTTATCTCTGAAATTTTACTTATAATTTGAATAATGTTTGGATAAGAAAACCTAAACTTTGGAGCAGATTATAGGCTACAATCAAATATGATGCATTTGGCGTAGGAATAATAAAAAGGTAACTGTTATCGATGGACACCCCTTAAACATAGCTAGATTGTGAAAGACAGACTTATTTATCATCATTCCGAGTATTCCCGCTGATATACTCTCGACTTAGATGACTGATATCGCTTAGTGAAAGGAGCGGAGGCATTTAGTGAACGCAGCGAGAGAGGTGGAGAGAGCAGATAATTGAAATTTCGCACTTACATCAGAAACTCACCATATTAAAGCATATAAGAATTAAAATGGAAAATACTTTCATAATATTGTGTTATTTACATTGGTGTTATACTTTTAGCTTTTTTGTTTAAAATTATTTATATTTATATATATATATATAAATATATATATATATATATAAATATATATATATATATACACATATATATATATATATGTATATATATATATATATATATATATATATATATATATATATATATACATGAATGAGGCGCACCATTTCCTATACAATATTATATGTTATTAGAGCTGTCTAATTCATTCATAATTAAAGCAATTATAATTATGTATGTAGTTCTTTTGCGTAATATTAACCTAGTCTAAGTTTAACGTTTACTAAATGTTTGCTGCGAATGTGTATAATTAGAGACACAAATCTAATTAAACTGGAATCACGATTTTTAAATTAGGTTCTGATTAAATAAATTTAAATAGCATCGGACTTTTACTTAATATTTTCTCATTATTTTTAGTCAATGATTTGCACAGCTTTTGATATAAATGTCAAAATATAAATAATTTGGTTTGATTTAGTTGTGTGTATTATACACTTTGTTAGGTTCAATATTTTATATAGTATTAATGAAATCAAAAGAAAATATTTTAAAAACTTTCAAAGTTCATGTGCAGTAATGAAAAGTTTTCTCCTTTGACTTTGTGTAAATTAAAAGTTAGTAAAGTAGAAAACAAAACTTCGAAATAGAAATGCTTCCCAAATTTGCAAATTGTTCTATAAACAAAAGGGCGGAAAGAAATAGCCAGCCAAATTTATAATACCAATGGTTTTTATTATGTTATTTTTATTTCTGGCTTCAGTATTTTTAACAATTTATTAATTGATCAAAAGTTGTATCTGGATACGATTAGAATTTTTCTTACTTATCAAAACGTACTAAAATTTTATAATTTTTTTAAAAAATACCATGGCCACAGCTATCGCTGTGGATATATAGCATAAAGGTAATTTAAATAGTGGAATATGCCAATCGATTTGGTTTCTTATTAGAAATAGAAGAACAGTATTATTTCACACCAGGAAATAGTGCAGAAAATTAAGGGTTCAGATATATTCCCTGTAGGGTAGGTATGTATAAGTATATTACAAAATATTCACTTAAAACGCAATATTAATACCTGTGTTTATAATTTTAAAGCGCTAATACATTTGTATCAACTTAAATGTGAAGAAATTTCCATTCAATTCCTTTATTACGTAATCTAACCCTAAGAATACCTATGCCTGCTTTATCCCATATAATCAGAGTATAAGTATTTGGTTTTACGAGGCCACCTAGAAATTCTATTGCCACTCAGAAATTTATGTTTATGAGTATTAAAAAATAAATTATATTCAAGGTTTTTATAACAAAACACCTAATTTATTGACGGTAAAGCCAGCAACTAAATAAACAACCAAAGAGCATGTGTTGCAATATTTCTGATCTAAGCTAATTTAGTACGGTTTACGTCAAACTTGGTAAAGTCGCAATACGAACAAGAGAGCGCTATTCGAAGGAAAGAAGGGTTTCCTTTTAATGTTTAAACGCTGATAATGCATTCAATTATCTTTAATGTAATTTTAGGATTGCGTACCGAGACTTGCGAAACGTAAAATGTAAAGATAACTGTGCCAATTACCTACCTGAAAATGTTGTTATACAACGAAACCTAGGTCGTGGTAAACAATTTAGATAAAGTAAAAATAATATTACATCACGTAGTTTCATTTAGGTGTGGATGAATGTAAGTCAAAACTTATGTTATACTACAACATTATTTGTCTTTAAGAATGAATGGTACAATGACGTTTTTATCATACAGGAAAAATCCATCGTTAGAAAAAAAGTTACACTGAGTAGTCATATATCTGATACATCTAATTACGACGAAATTGTATTTTAATATTTAGGTCAATTTCTGGAATTTGATTGAAAACTGTGTGTATTTTTCCAGGTTTAATATAAATGTTGCCCTTATTCTTGAAGGAGAACTTGCTTCTATTCTCGAGTACAAATATCCTCATAAAAATACTTTTACAGGTATTATGAACTTATAAATACTAGTTATTAACTGCAACCCCACTCATTTGGGAAATTTGATATTGAATGTCGCAGTTATCTTCATGGGCATCTTGTTGGTCTGCATACTATAAGCTATAGGCTACGCCTCATAAATATTAATATAGCTCCGTAGCACAACGTCTACACAAATATTTCATACATAAAAATGAGGTAAACGTTAATGATAAATTAAATTACGTTCAAATTTCGAGATTTTAAACATCGTTATTTGCAATTCTAGAAAAGATTATTCTGTATATGGCCTAACTATATACGAACTTTCTAAAATTCAGTCAGAAACAATTCAGTTTTATATTTATGTGAATTTGTTTTAAAAATTCTTAATAACTTTCATCTCCTCGGCACAAATATAAGTCTGTCTTTATCAAACGAACAAACGGCTTAGTTTCTCACTTTATCTAGCTAAACATTGCTATTTACAATCTTAAGAGGGTAAGAGGAAATGATCGTACATCATACTTCTCCATCATGAGATAGTTATATCATTCCTTAATCCTCATAAATACTTTCTTCCAGTTTTTTATAATTGTATGGCTCCCTAATTTTCTATTCAATTACCGGACTTAGCATGTTGTCCCTCATTTATATTTGCACCTTTTGCTTCCGTGTACTAAATAACTTGAAAACAAATTACTTTCATAGCCAGATTTTGGTCAATTCTGCATTATCTTATTTAAACTGATTTAAATATTATAATTAAATATTATAAATATAATTCCATGTTTTATTTATCATTTTCTCCACGTGTTCTCTTTTTTCCTACACATATCCGTTCACTCGATTCACAAGGAATTATATGTCTCTTTCCGTTTCCCATATATGAAAACTGCTATTTTACGCTTATCAACATTTATATATTGACCTTTATCTGTTCACAATTATGATGTTCACATTAGTAGATAATATCACTAATACAGATTATTCTTGAGACCAGAGTACTTTGCATTGGTGTATCATACCGAGCGTGACACAAATTTTAAGAAATTTTTAATGTACAAATCGCACAAGGACATGAAGCATTCCTGCACTACACCATTTTAATACAAAATTAGGATTCCCCTTTTTTACCAAATATGGATACTTATGAATTAAGAAAATATTAAATACAATTAATGTAAAAAATAAAACTGCTCCTTAAATTGTATTCATTCTAACTTCAATTAATTGTTAATTAATCTCAAGAAATTATATTGGATTGGTATTTTTTTACCGTTCAAGTAAAGAAAATGAAAAGATAAAACGATTTGAGATACCACTAAATTATTTGCAAAAACAATTGGCTAATTTATCATTTCATCTTTAGCTAACTATTTTTATTACATTCAAAGATGAATTTATTATTTTTCTATCCACAATCCAATTAATATTTAATTATATATTTGCTTCCTGATATCAATACAAAAATTTTGATAATATTGCTCATGTCCATTTAAATCTGTTATTCAACATTTTCCCTTTAAATAGCACAAAAATTTCAAAGTGCATTTGTTTGAAGTCGGGATTAGTATTCGTTCACAAATAATTTCATCGAATTTGGTATAAGGTAAAACTATTTCATTTCAGAACATTTTGACACAGTAACAAATATGTTGTTTCTTATTAACCTAGTAGAAGAAATAAAAAAAATATATATTTTCGTTTACGCGGGAAATTAAAGTTCATCCGTAAATTAATAACTTGTATCTTTGCGAGTTGTGTATACATGTACTACTATAAAAATTAATTTAAACGTTTAATATTACAGAAATTAGTCTCATAGTATTTGTCCTAATTAAAATCTTAAAAGGTTGTTGCTTCTTTGAAAATTGAAGCCTGTAGAAATATGTAAATAAATAAATTAATAACGTACTTCAAAACTCAAAGGTTAATGGTATGAAAGATTTGTTACCCGTTGTCAAAAATATGAAAGTTCGTCGACTCTGAATCGTGCTTTATTCAAGTAACGTTTATTTTATATTTATATACCTAATCGCGAAAGGAAAATGTTAAAACAAAATTAATTTCTTATAACTAACTTAGAATAATGAGACTAAAACGTACATTACGAAAAAAAGACCAGCTGTATCTCATCCTCTGATGTATAAATTGAGAAAAAAAAATACGAAGAAGGTCAATCACCAGTTCACAAAAGCAACTTGGGATGTTTCTTATCATATTAATTAATTAATGAATTTGCAATATTTATTATTTTGTACTTTTCTATTTTTAGTATAAATACACTCTATTATATGTAGTTCAATTTCTTTTATTTCGTGTATCAATATTCAGAAATGGAACCTCCTGTTTAACTTTTTGAGTAAATTCATTTAATTATTGTATAGGCATAAGAATATGCAAAATTTCAATCATTAAATTATACTCCAAAAATTGTCATTAATTCGAAAACTCAAAGTTATAGACCTTGTATATTTTCCGCAGAATAGACAAATAAGCGAGAGTGTATTTTATTTACATTCAATCCTTTTATAATATTGATATCAAGTAAAAAGGAGTTACAATATTTCAGTACCTTGTTTCGTATGGAGATTTATATAAAAATTAATATCGAAAACCAAGGTTTTAAAAATGGAAAAGCCTCACTGGAAATTCATTGCATATAACTGGAAATTTATTGTATATATTGCATATACCGAAATTAAGTTTGGCATATGTAATTATGATATTTATGGCTTATAAATTTCAGGTGAAATAATATTATACAACGTTCTCGCTCTTTTTGCGTATGCAAAATAAAAAAGCAGCAATAGAATAACGTTGTATAATATTATTTCACCTGAAATTTATAAGCCATAAATATCATAATTACATATGCCAAACTTAATTTCGGTATATCACGTCTGCTTCAGTGTCAAGATGAATGTAAACGAAAGATGGGAAATAATTTATTATGTATATTACTCTTATTGTTAGTATTTACTAACAATTTAATTTAGAGTTTATCTTTATAAGTTAATTTCGAAATTTCTATAGTTAATGTGCGGATTAATTTGTTTTAATGATTATAAATGATGATAAAATTTTATATATATACGCGCATACGTGCATGCATACTCGCGCAAATACATGCATACACATGTGCGTGCGCGCGCATTTTTGTGTGTATGTGCGTGTTTATTGGGTTGTAACGGAAAAAAATTCTGGATGCTTTGGAAGATACATTTCTTATTCGTTCAGAATGAAACTAAGTACAAGGCGTAGATCGAATTCAAGGTATAATTCGTAGATGGGCAAAATTGCCCTAGTACATTAAAATTGCCGACTCTATTCTTTTTTAACGAATATATTTTTAAAGCAGATTCAAAAATATCTTTTACAATCTACCCCATATTACTATTTTTTTCAATTTAAACCATTGTGCGTAATTGCAAGAGCACAACGGTTTAATTTGAATATTTTATTCGATGTGATCTTGTATTCAATACACACGCAAAGTGTATATTTGAATATATATACTCAAGTTTGAAATAAATATATAAAATAGTGATAAGGGTAAAAAACATCGTTGAATAATCAACTTATTCATTTGATGTACATGTTAACGAAAATCCTGCTAATTAATTAATCAATATTTATTTTTTCTTATGTGGTTAACTATGTAATTAAAACTAAGTATATAGATTAAATCCTCTAATAAACTTAACTGTTTATTTAATTTTCGCTACAAGAAGTTGCAATTTCAATGAAAGAAAAAATTAAGCCTCAATTAAATCAATCAGATGGCGTTGTATTTTATTTCAATTTGTTGTATGTTTACGATTGTTATTTCGCAAATCAAATTGCGAATCCAAAAGTAATTTTTTTGGTAACTTAAATAAAAAAATAATTTTTCCTTGCACAAGGTCTCTTGTTATTATGTTTTCTTCAATAATATAAATATTATAGTTAATAAAAACCAGACCAAATTAACCATCCCTATATATCAATTTTTTATCGATATATCAATTTTTTTTTCATGAATATTTTTCTCTCGTACAACGATTAAAACTAGGATATTTCGATTTTTAGGGAATTATATAACACAGAAAATAATGTTTTATATTGTAAAGTAACAGGGACTTACTATATTATTTATCAAAATTACTCAACATTTGATATAACTTTATATAAGTTTGACAATAATACTTGAAATTTAAGTTCTTTAAATACAACTTAATTACACGTATATTTCACAGCTTAAATGTTCAAAAAATTTCTGCGTCATATTTATAATCGTACCACGCAATGCAATTATATACATTGTATTCATAACTTTAAATTTTACATCAGGGCCATCGTATTAAATCGTTTTATAACTTTAAATTTAAGTAATTCTTAACAGTCATTATAAAAAAAGTTTTTTAATAGTAATTGCTATGTTTTCAATTATAATGAGTATTTAACTGAAAACTTTTAATCCGACCAAAATAGAATAAATACGTTTACCACCACGAACACTAAGGAATAACATATTACTCGCCATTAATATGAATAAAGAATAAATACATATTATTGAAATTTATTTCACCGAACTGCATGATTTACAAAAGCAACCCTATGAGCTGCGTGCAGCGTCTACCACACCGTTCACACCGACACACACATAATGTCCTTTAAATCGCCTTCATCTGCATTCTGCGATTTGTTGTAAGAGAATTCACGGTATGCTTGGTTCTCTTGTAAGAAAATCTGCCCATTTAGAGTACCGAAGTCAGGAGTAGGAAGTGAAAAGTAGGCGGAAGACTCTTAATGTACGAAGTGAAAAAAAAGTTTGGTGTCACGCATTCACAACCTCCCCCAATGTAAGGAAACTGTGCTGCTTCTCCACAACAGAAAAAAGACTTGAGGGCAGTTACCATCGTAAGGCTAACTTACAACGCGTAAATCAACATCCTTTAGTTATGAGATCTATTGGTTATTCTGTTTTTTTTACAAGCAGCTAGAGGAGACACAACACTTGGAGGCACAAGTACACTCCAAGTGATTCCTCGTTATACCAAGGCAAACAATATTCATAGAAATGTTTTCACCTAATTACTGCTGGACAATGAATTGGAAGAGGTGAGGTTTCCAGAGGGATTTAAGTAGGTTGTTATGCGGTAGAAACATCACATTCTTTAGAAATCTGTAAATATTAGTTTATTTATGTTTTATTAGTTGTCGTTCATAATTGTCATATGTCGTTCATAATTGTTATAATTTAGTTATATTTTGTAACATTACCCAAGTTTCAAAAATTATTTTTGCAATGTGTAATATCATTATTCACAAGATGGTGCCTTTTTATTTTTCACATTTTAATTTTTTAATTATCGGAAAGGGGCTTTCATTACCAACCTATGTTTTCTTTTCTTTTTTATCGTTCTTTAGCTATTACTTTTTATTTTACGAATTCTTTATTCAATATATTATGTTTCTGCTTCCAATTATCGGCGGTGAAAAAACTATTTTTTCATCAATAAAACTATTTCAGTATTAATTTTGTTTTTTTGTACATTTGTTTTAATTTTTTTTGGCATTGTTATATCTGTAAACTAAAATTATCTATTAAGAGGTATGTGGGAGGATATTGTAAGTGAAGTCTTTCTCTTCACTTACAAACTCCGTCGTTTCTTTATCCTCGTATCCCATACACGGGTCTTCTTTCTCGGACGATATAGAAATGTGTCCTAACACTCATCTGTCCACCCGTTACGTACTCAATTTAACTTTTACTTTTGAATACATAAATTTAAACTTCAACCATTTAAGTCCACAAAGAATTTCTGTCCACCGCTTTGGTTTCACATATATTCACTTATTAGTTATATATTTTTACGGTTGAATCCCATTGGTAGACGCGGTGATGGGATTGACTACTTTCGGACTGCTGCTGGTAAGTACCAGCAAAATTTTAAAACAATCCTCTTTTTTTAAAACAATCCCTGTCTCATGGAATAATTTTATATTTAATATCCTAATATATGAAATAAAATTACTCCTTGTCGTTATTTAAACTCCAGTATATCAAACTTTACAGACTTTACAAATCTTATCTATAAATTTTTTATGTTTTTCTTCAACCGTTTTTAATAGGTGGCTTTAATAGAGACCTTTATAAGAATGATTCGACACTCGAAATTTCTTTGATAAATTGCTAATACCACTAAAGTCACCTTGATAATATCGTTCCTAATATTCAATATAAACAATATGAATTCACTTTTAGACCTTACTTTAACTTCCTCTACAAACCACGTTTCGTTTCATAGTTTAATCATTGCTCCCTGATTTTCCCATCAGGGCCTTATAATTCTGTCATACAGATTGCAAATTCCCAATTCCAATCCTAAAGTACGTTTAATGTGTAATTTTAAACAAATTTGTATAATATCTTATTCAGATGTTTACACTATATGCTGACATACTATGAAAAATCCAGAAACTGTCTATAATTAGGTTTGTGAACTTAAAGATAAAGTTTTCTCACTCTTCGGTAAGTATGCCTTCTCAAGTGAATCAAAATCAATTAACATCAGATTCTTGACTCAATAAAAATAATCCTAAATACATGGTTAAGCGAGAAAAAGCGACATTCAAATACAAATTCGATTCTTGTTCTGAGCCCTGGGAAACCTTCAGAGTGTTAAGAAAGAAAAATGCATCATTTTCAAGCCAATTCCACAGGACTCATTTATTAAGATTTAAAAATTATTGGAAACTCTTGTTACTAGCAAATCGATGAAAAAATACCTTGTCAGTTGGACATGTGGACATTTACTTTACTGGCCTGCTAACAGACCTTGATCGAGCTACAAGGTTGGCGACTATGAACAATTTTGTCTCTTGTAATAAGAAGCGATCAAGTTTTAATTTGTGAATCTGAAGTCAGATGAAATATCCTTAAAAACATCCGTAACGGTTAGTTGCGATAATATAACACCGATGTTCTCATAACCCTAGTATACATTTTTCTCACCGTCACTAAGATATTTAATTCATAAATTAAAATTTTTTAATTTCTTCCTCTGTGACAAAATGCTCACATTTTTTTATAAATTTTTCAAGCTTCTCAAACCTGACCTAACAATAATTGATCACCCATATCTTAGTTGCCAATTGATGTCAGCTGTCAATTCATTAGTATGATGCAAACTTTTAAATGTTTCCAAAGGTCCATTTTCTTCAGAACTAAAACCATGTGATGTCAAATAGTTTAATATTTTTGTTTGAATATGAGAATTTTGCTTTCCAGGTCTTACTAACTAATTACTAAACAAAGTAGAAAAAATTCCAAGGTATGTGTTCGTTATGTGTTTGGCTTCAAGACATATCATCACATTATTTAATTCAGATCTTGACTCAATTGGATGTCTATTTGTGATCGGCATAATTTTCTTATTCTTTCATTACTTCATGTTATTTAAAACAATCTACATAGGCCTTCTTACCTCGGTAATAAGTTTACGAAATTATCTGCCCATGGGTTAGATTTACCTTTTGAAAATGTACCTAAGCTACTCAGTCGTAAACTTTGTTCGTCCCTTTACTTAAATTTATTGGCTGTTTACGTAATTAATTTTTGGAATTCACTAAATTCTAACACCAAAAATTTCCTGCCCATATACAATTTCAAATCATCATTTCAAGAGCCAGATATATTGAAAAATATACCTGGCTTAACTTTCTTACCTTCATGCTAATTTTTTCTTCTTAGTTGAAAAAAATTTTTTTTTCGCAAAATTTTAGGAACGTACTCTTGTATAGTCTGCCTTTGAATTAATGAATTAACTTTCTTTACTTTGTGTATTTTATCTTGAAGCTGTTTTGTCACCTTAGCACTGGATTTACCTAACGCTTGCATATATATATATATATATATATATATATATATATATACATATATACATTTATAAAAGTGATGAAGAACTTTTTTATATTTGATGTCGATTAATTTACATTAAGAACTTTAAAATTACAAAAAATAGAAGGTTCAATTTGGAAACTAATCCGTGCATAAGATGTTCAAATAATTAAAACATTAGATTTTATTACTACAGCTGAGTAAAAACAAATTGATTAAAACTTGATCTTATTTTTTGAAAAAATTTGTTGAAAACGGAAATTAAAAAATACCATTAATTACAATACGAAATATTCTCTAAATTTACTTCAATTCCATCTGACTCACTTTATACGCACATGCGATAATTAACTGTCAAAAAGTAACCTTAGTAATATAAGTAGTATTAAATTTGTATTATGTATCGATTAATAATTTAAATATATATATATATATATATATATATATATATATATATATATATATATATATATATATATATTGCAAAAAAACTTCATACATTTGTACAGAAGAATAAAGATTTTACAAATAATTTGAAGACTATTTTCCGGCGACGCGTGTGCATAAGAAATTTGTGTAAAATTTATCGAGTGCACTAAACAATTCCTAACAATCACATAATTTTTTTAGCTTTAAATAAATCTTTAATGATAATACGATTGTAAAATTATAAGCTTTGAAACATTTCCTACAGTTGATTCTTTTAAATTTATATCTATACTTGCCACTTGGTAAGTAACGAGGGCTAAAATCTACATTATGCGTATATCTTTCTTAATTGGAATAACATAATAAACTAGTAAATTAAGCTGACAGACTTGTTGAAAAATTTAATAGTAAAATGGAAATTAATATCTTTAAATTTTTTTACAAAGTTTTCAATAAATGAATTGGAAGGTTGTATTCCGGAAAGCTCTGCGGTAACAGTATTTCGTTGCCGCGTAAAAAATTTTATTTATTGAGCACGTAGTAATTGTTAAATTGAAATATATTAATATCATGCGATGAAATAAATAGTAACTACGATTATCTTTGTGCAACGTTTCACGCTTTTTCATACTAACAAATTCCTAAGCTCTAGGACATCCCTAGACAGATTAGACTAATTGCATAACTAAAACAAAAGAAAAATGATTTTTTCCAAAATATGTCGAACATGTTTTCTAAATAAATATAATGAAAAATATTATATATTATTATACGTTTTTATTATGTTTATTCATTGCATTTTCCTAATATTTAAAAAGAATATGCATTCAAATTCTTACTAAATAAATAAGGCCTACGAGTATTACAGGACATCTTTTTGCCCAACTTTTTAAAAACATTAATAGATATTAAAGGAAGGTTTAAATATCGTATTTAATTCTTTTACGAATTTAGTTTAATTAAACACTCAAGTGGTATTTATAAACCACCATAATGTAAAGGAAGGGAGACACACGTTTGCTTCTTTGTTATAGAGGATTTAACAATATAATAGTACTTTACTTAGTTATACTGCGGCTAATTTTTTTGACCATCGGAATCATATCACGAGGCCTCGAGACAATATTATGAAACTCGAATTTACTGGACCTTAGTCATTGAAAATATATGAAATTTCCAGTTTAAACCTTTTTCAATTTTTTAATTATAACAAAATTCTTAACACATTTTATAAAAGTTAAATACTAATTTATTAAATAATAACCTTTACTAAATCAAATTACAAAAAATTAAAAGATTCTTGCCAAACCTAAAATAATTATATTTCGCTCGTCAAAATATTTGTAAGTTTGCCATAAAATGTTAGGCCAAACAATTTTAAGTAGCTATTTTTCCAATTTTTCACAAAGAAGCGAACTCTTTTCATAGTCGGTCTATATCAACGAAGCGGAACATATATTTGAAAACCAAACCAAAGGTCAAATCTCTAGAGAGAACAACTCTCTCATATTATCCAGCGCATACGATCAATAAAATGCTTCACTAAGTGAATCGACTTTATACTGTTTTGCAATGTTATATCTTTTACAATTTCTTATAGATGCTATAGAAAATCTTAATTGAATTACCAAAACTTTGTAGGTATTACGAGTGATTTATTAGGAATTTTTTTCTGGTTTCGCTATATATGTATCAACTGCTCGTGCAAAACAATTATTAACAAAATATCCTCTTCCAATAATATTCATAATAATGCAATATAAATTGGAATTTTAAAGGACTCAATACAAGTATCTCATACAAAAAAAATTATATCACTAAAATGTTGGTACCTAATTTAATCATGCTTGAATAATTATTTGTAATATCTTCACGGGATTATTATTTCCCAGAAATTGATCTCCTCCACAAACGCTAAAGTAATCCAGTGGTAGTAAAACGACTGCTACCTCGCACAGTACAGGGCTCAGATTTAAACACTTCAAATGAAATTTTGCAGTAAGGTGGATCGACCATTTAGGCTTCATCGTATAGCGGTTAATACAATCGATTTCTTATTAAGACTGCTTATAAAAATTAGAGTTTTCCGTAAAAATTATAGCCTTTCTTAGGTACATGAAAATACAGTGTCTTCAGGTTAACTAGTTTTTTAAATATTATTTTATTGGATAGTACAGAGTTTGTATTAGGGTCCATGAACTTCAGTTGAAACATCTTATTAAAATGGTTGTTTTCTACTTCTTTTACATTTTAGAGTTCACTACTCAATTGGGACGCCATTGGGACTTTATTACTAAATCTCTGCTGTCTGTGTCCGTCCGTCTCTATGTCTGTCACAGGATTGTACCTTTTGAAACGTACTATGTAGACCGTAATAGGTAGCCAAATTTTTACAGAAACCGTGCGAGTGGGACTCGCATTCGAAGGGTTATTGTTATAGGAAACACGTGATTCGTAATGATATCTGTCAAATACGAGTAGAAATTTCATCACTCATAAATATTTAAGAGAATTATAAAAAAAATTTATAAAAATGTGTAATAATTTAGACTGCAAATAAAATATTTTACCATTACCTTTTCACAGATTTATTTCTATCAGATGTAATTAACCATTTATTATATAAATTATATTCGAATCCCGTATTGTTTTGGCATCTGTTGTTATTAACCAAAGAGTTAGTGCTATTATTATGTCTGGGAAATTTTCATGGGCAAGTTCGATTTGAACTTGTCCGCTTTTTTCTATATCTATTACATTTTAATGAAAAATTTATGAGCTGCAATCAAATTTAAAGCATACTAGTTCAATGAAAGTAGAATTGAAAACTTAAACCTAACTCTATGTATATTCATAACAATGTAGGTCATTATAGGACTTTATGAATAATGTAGGTCATCATAGGACTTTATGATTTTTAGTCGAGCGGGACTGGAGTGTTGGGGGTGTATAGGTATTATTTAATTTATTAAAACAGGTACAATAAAATATAAAGAGCGCCTCCATTGTTTTCATTTTTTAATTAATTCATTGATATAAATATATTTAATTACTGAAATTGAAAGCAATAATAAATAAAAAATAAATAAATAAGAAATAGCACGCGCACGAGCGCGTTGGTGCTCGTCGGTACTCATACGATTAATAAAAATATTATGTATTAAATGTTTTTAGGTGCCTAAATTGAAGTTGTATATATACTTAACAAGTTTTCTCAATATTAGGTATTACTAACAAAATAGGTTGACGATTTACAGTGTTGACATGAGGTTTTCCTTATAATTTTCGTTATATCTGATTTGTCCTATTATTTTGAAGAAGATAAAAAAAAGAGTTTTGAATACTGAGAACCCCAACGTTTCTTCCCTTTCTATGTATTCTATTCTTCTTTATTATTTTTAAGAAAATGACATTAATTTAACCATGCCAACGCGTTTTTTCATTTTATCTTTTCATTTTGCAACTCTAAACTTAAATTAAAACATCATCTAAATGGTCCGCGACCACATTGATTTTTATTATTGAACCTTTTGTTCTCTATTCTTGCTTTAAATAAAATATCCCCTTAAGCTTATAAACGTTAATTTGAATATATTTCTCTAAACATACATAAAGTGATATTACCTGCAGTCATCACACACATATACCATCAGTTCATAACATATTTATCACCAAAACATTTCTTCAGCAAGATATAACGATGGCGTAAATAAAACATGCTCTTTACTCGTGCTATTTTCTAATTAAATTATCCTTTTATTCTAAATTATAGACCATATATTAAGCATGTATGAAGATTACAATGAAATAATAAAAAAGTGAAATATTATATTGGTTCACATGATTTCATTTTATATTCATGATTGCATAATTTAATAAGTTTTTAAACCGTGTTAAAAAAAGCCAAGACTGAAGAATAAAGCTAAACGCGATCAATATCAAATGTATGATACGAAAAAGTTTATATATGTTTAATATCTTCCTTCATATTAAGTAAATAGAAATAGTACCCCGTTAAACGATGAATTCGCTGATATTCTATTGATTAGCTCATGAATAGAATATTGGCCAATGCTTGTGCGCGCGCGCACGCTAGCATGCACTTATGCACGCACCCTCGCACATACCACTTTGCTACTTAGAGATTCATAGAAGTAACGCAAGTTATTTATGATTGATCACTATAATTAGTAGTAAAAATAAGAAATAAAATGTGGCTAGCAAACAAATATGAGGTTAGAGTCATTCACGGTTAATAGCCATTTACCTAAATTATCTACTAGCTTTAAAAAAAGAAAAGTTTACCTTTTGAGAAAAATTAAGATTTCAGAGTACAGTATTTATCAATATAAGATTGCGAGACGTTCCCAGACTAAATATTTTTTTTTGTTCTTTTGACTACTTCTCTCTTTATTATTACTTCACTGTTAATACTATTTGAAAGTCCCAGTTAAAACCATCTGTAAATTATGTCCGGAGTCCGGAGACTACAATGTAAACATTTATTTCAGTAAACATTTGTCATCTAGATGTTTTCCTCATTTCATGAAAAATTGTTAATCGGACCATAAGGACCGTGTACTATAAACAAAGTTGTAAGTCATAATTTTTTTGTAAAGTGAAATTAAGAAGATGTGATAGTAATAGATATATAATCATTTACTGAATTCATATTTAACCTAAATATTGCACCCACGGAAGCGTTTGACCACGTGCTACGGATGTAAAAGATAGGTGAACACTGCAAAGTGATTCTACCATTGTTTTCATAAACGATATTCTTGATAGTTACAAAAACAGTTCATGATTTATTTTATAATAACCAAAATTTAATAGGTTTTGAATACACATTATGATTTTCATTAAATAATTCATATCTTATAGCTTTTTCGACAAAATTGACAATGTTTATCATTTACCACTTAATGTACGAATAGAAAAACAAATTCTGAATATAAAAATGTGAAAAACTGAAAAATCTGTGTGAAAATATAAATTTGAATTTAATTACAATTTTTCGGTGGTAAAATACTTTTAAATCAATTTTTTGTTACTTTATGACGGACTTTCTGATTGTTAAATGTGTATCTTATAAATAAGAACAAACACAATTTTAGATAAATTCTTCTGAAAATATCTACCACAGAATATTCACTATACCTAGATTCCGCTTTTTTATATTTTGCACAATAAACTCTAGAAACTTGCATTGAAAATTATATTTCTTAGAATGGTAAAATATTTGTAATGACCTTTTTTGTAATACATGTATAACCATATGCTGCCCTGAACTTTGTTAAGACGAACACTATTTTCATACATTATTTTTTCGGCTTCATAAACATTGATCACTATATTTTATGAATCCAAAACGAAATCCGTTTAGTATATGAATCCAAAACGAAATCCGTTTAGTTACTGAGGAAATCGTGAACATACAAAAAAACAGTTGCAGCGGGGGACCATAGTTTAAATATTTCTAACCCTTTTATATCAGCAGATATAAATTTATAAAAATCTATGAATGTGGAAATATTTTGGCAAGTTGTACGACATAAAAATGCACAGAATTACTAGTTGAGTTTCCTTATCGACAGAGAAAGAAGTGATTTATTAAACTCTAAGTAAAATATTGAGTCAAAAGAGTTTGTTATTACGCATACATCAGTAGAATATTGAGCACGGATTACCAAAATATACCACATTTCATACATAGGGATTAGTTTAGTTGGAAAGCTCTTCGTTTTTCAAAAGAAGAACATTATATTTTGCCTTTAAGTTCTAGCTGCTCGAACTCAAACGAAGTAAATTGAGTTATAAAGATAATTTTTTTCGATTTAACCTCTCTTTAACTGTCATCATCTCAAAAGGCTAATATTTTTAATAATTCTAAAGGTATTGATAAATTAATAGATATTATGAAATTCAGACAATACTGGCGAGTTATTTTCTGAAATAATCATTGATGAAAACAGAGCATTATATCAAGGTTACGAAGTGAAATTTTGGAAATTATCAACGATATTAAAAAAATTACTTTTGTCTTTTTAATGAAAACTTTATGACCAAATTACATATTTATTTAAAGCATTTGATATGCGTTAGTACCATAATAGTATATAATTTGAACTAAGTGTAAACGATACAAATAAGACAATTAAATGAAACTACGTGATGTAGTATTATTTCCACTTTCTTTAAGTTCTTTACCACGACTTAGGTTTCGATGTATTACATCTTCAGGTGGGCTATTGGCAAAGATTCAGAATATTCTTATATCTTTGCTAATAGCCCACCTGAAGATGTTGTAATACATCGAAACCTAAGTCGTGGTAAAGAACTTAAAAAAAGTAGAAATAATACTACATCACGTAGTTTCAATCAATAATTAAATTGTCAATAATGAATTTCTACAAAATTAACATCAAATATATTTGATACAAATGAGACAAAAATAGACACAGTATTTTAAATAAGTATCAATCTAATTAGCAATTAGCCGTGAATTATAACTCCATAGGCCAATTCTTGAAGTAGTCAAAGGAAAAAAAAAATTTAGTCTGGGAACATCTCACAATCTATATTGATAAATATGGTTGAACTAGAAACAAGCCAAGGCTGCAGGTTATTCGTGTGCGCTCTATATATGTGAGATCTAATATAATATCGTCCTTCTATTAAACCGCCAGGTTTATAAAACCTTAATAAAATTAGAATAAAGGTGTTGTGAACGTAGAGATTTGACCATTTGCAAAAATGTATGACCGAAAATAATTCCCGTAATCGTTGAAGGAATTTATATCTCGCCAATATACTTTTAGATTTTATGTTATAAAATTTGAAAGGAAAAGATACGGATAAAAGTCATATATTTTATAATTCAAATTCATTAAATTTTTAATATTTTCTCCAGGACGAGGATACAATTAGCTTTAAATGGAGATTACATCAGTTTCAAAATTACTGCGGACTTAACACGAAAAATAATTTCGAAGGTCGTAATAGAAAAATGACACGAAAATTGGCATCTGGCCTGTTGTTTCATCAAAATGATGGGCTCGCCCATCGACTTCTCAAAGATAAATTTTTGCGAAGTCCACGTTTTAAAAGATTTAATTGACTTCTGATTTTTACATTCTTTTGTATAATTTTTCCTTCATAATGTAATAAAAATACGATAACATAGGTATCACTTAACACAAGGGATAAATCACTGTTATTCAAAACAATTTTTTTTCCGTAATCTGTCTGTATCTTTTTATTGTATGGACTAATTTCAATGATGTCTATAGCAAATTTCCTTGGATTTTTCTCTTCTTTCATATTGTAAATTAAAAATTTTTCGGAACTTAGCGGTTTAATGATAGAATGTGGTTTAAGTTAAAAAATGTTTTAGTTGTGCCTAACGCTACTTAATTTGGTTTTTAAGCAAATGTGCCTATGTGAAAGTATTTTAGAACCATATTACTGTCAAGTTAAAGTATATGTCTTATTCATACTTGTATTATAAATCCAAATCAATTATTTTTGTCTGCTTGTTAGTTTTTTATTTATATTTTTTTATGACGAAGGAAAAATATTTAAAATTGTTTTGTCTCAATTGAACTACAAGGCAATACTTATATAAATAAAAAGTTGTAAAAATAAATTAAAAACTTTACGACTATTATTTTATGAAATTATAATCTATACATTAGATCACTGATATAAATCTTCTGAGTATTTGATACTTTATTTGTGAATTTTCATCAGTTTCATCCTCGCTGTCATTGTTAATTTTATTGAGGATTTTCTGGACTGGCATTTCATTTGAAAGGTTCGAATACGCATAATTATATCTAATTGGAAATTGACGGTGTTACACCATTATATTTTCAGAGGTCATTATACTTTGCTAATAATACTTGGCAACCTTTGTTTATGAAGAGATGATAAATTATATGCTTTACTGGTACTTTCTGCTATCTGTGGTTTTGTGTTGTCTAAGCTCTTTTTCCGTTATTCCCTAAAAGAAGTCTTTTCCCAATTCCTTCAACCCTTCTTTTTTCTTTTTATAATGTAAGAAGAATCGTTCTCTTACGCGATTTATTTGACGTCTTTTTTGTTCACTCTTGATTCACTCTTGATTTTAATATAGATCTTTATTAAAACCTAAATGTGCAGATTAAATCGGAATTTGCAGAAATTTTTCGTACGCAGATCTTTACCTTTTAGAGTTACTGAAGTGAATACTGTATCCGCTAGATTATTGACGTTAACGAAATCTTTATTTTCTAAGACTTTCATACGGGTTTGACTGAGGTTGTTTTCTGGTAGACTCCATGAAGTATGATCATTGAAATGATGCTCAATGGATTAGTTTTTTGATTTTGTATCAATAAGAGCATGTATGCTATCAACTGGCATATAGGTATGTCCAATGTGTAGTTTGTTTTTAAAATTTTTACATTTTCAGACAGTTCCCAGAAATGATTGGACATTGAAAGTACCACCTTCTTTTTATTTTATACCGTGCAGTTTTTCATTTTTCTGGTATCGACTTCTTTTAAGTATCAAAAACCATGTTATTATTTTACCTTTACTACTTTTATCATCTGGATCTCCCCACGTGTAAAAGAATCCACATAATAAATATAAATAAATCTATATAATTAATATAAATAAATATATATTTAATTTTCTGCTCTCTTATATAGTAAAATTTTAACCGACATACATATCTTATGAAAATCTGGAATTGGTCGTGTAAACATGCCTTATTGTTAAAACCTTCCAAATCCCGTTTTCTAATTACGGGAAGTAGGGCTCAGTTAGCAAGATCAGGAAGACTGAAGCTTGCCATAAACGGGCAATCCATTCCTATGGTGGAACACGCCAAAAATCTAGGCATTATAATGGACTCACAGCTGAGATTTCATGAACACATAACCACAAAAATTAAATGTTGCTTTATGCGTCTCAAAACGCTATACAGATACCGTCCTTATCTCTCAGTTCCCGTTGGGAAAATTCTAGTTGAAAGCCTCATTCTTCCTGTACTCGATTATGGTGATATCGTATACGGCCCGCGTTTACTTTCAAAAACAGCCAATTCAATCTAAAGAATACAAAATGCATGCGCGCGTTTTTGTTTCGGCATCCCGCGGCGATCCCGTGTATCACCGTATTTAAATGAGCATGGAATGCTCCGAATGCACATTCGTCGCAGTTATCACACTCTTTGTTTTTTGCGTAGACTTTTCACAGCAAAAGAGCCGAAATATCTCTACGACATATTAAATTGGTCCGGCAGTGCTCATAGCCACATGACGCGCGCCAGAAACCGACTTCTCTTAGTCCCGGAACATCGCACAACCGGTTATCGGGGTAGTTTCAAATTTTCCGCAACTAAAATTTGGAATGACCTCCCTCCGCCCCTGAAACTGCTGTATCCATGACTTTTAAAAGGTCAATCCGTAAGTGGCTTTTTACCCAGCAAATGCAAACGGAATAAACGGAAAATATCAACTTCTATCTTCGAAATCATTTCATCTAAATTATATTTTCTTTGTGCTATATTTTCTCTTTGAGTAATAATGTGTATGTAGTTACATGTCTGTATATAATACCTGTATTAAAAATAATTATTAATATTATTATATATTGTGTATCTGTGCGTGTATGCGTGTAAACTGTATATGTATATGTGTGTATATGTATATATGAGTATTTGTTTGTATATGTATGTATATCAACAGGTGCTAGCTGTAAACCGGCCGTGTCGGTTTTGCTTATAGCATAACTGCACAAGCCGAGCTAGTAACCTTTTTGTGGATAAAATATTGAATAAAATTTAGGTTAAGGCGTGTAACTTAATTTTTAACTTTAATTTTGTCATTAGCCCTAAGAAAATTTCTGTACATGTCTATTTCTTTACCTGTTGTGTTTTATACCCACAAATAAACTATATTATTATTATTATTATTATGGAATAGTGTAACATCATACTTTCACTCTTAGGTGTGGCTAAAACTTTTTAAAAGTCGGAATGAGCCACAACTAGCGTCTCTCCAGGTTTAAAATTTTTATGGATATAGAAACATTTACATACAAATTTTTCTAATATATGAGTGTGTAATTTTTCGTCAGCCATCGTAGTTGGATAATTTAAATTTAAGTTATATAACGGACATTTATCCTATTTAAACACGTGAAATTAACTTATACGTATTTAAACATATTTACAGATGTATTTTCGTTAAATTCTTTTCAAATATTTCCTGACAATGTTAATATATAAACGGTATAAGTTTGATACGTTCTTGAATAGATCCGGCAGATACCATTTGATCAACTTTTTCTATTATAGTGGGACTGTAAAACTAATTATGTTTGTATGTAGTTCTTGGCATTCAGTTTTGTGTGATTAATTTGGAGACAGTCATTCTTTTGCACTGTTTGATATGTACACAATTTATCTTTGACTTCTATTCAACATCTTCAGTATAAACTGTTGATACATCTGCCTTCATCCGTTACTTTTGTTTATGAAGTATTCGTAAAGCTGGCTATGTTTTTAAACTTTTTACGTTTTGTTTTGGCTGTTTGACAGCTTTGTATAATTCAATCACGTTTGTTTTGTCAGTAAAGCCTAAAAATAATGAAATGTAGAATCCTTTTTTTTTCTAATTTCATATCGTTTTCAAACACATGTTCTTTTCATAAGAATTTTCTTCTAAAATCCGGTCTTCTTTTACTTTAAGAGATAGATAGTTCTGCCTTATATATTTGCAAGTTTTACGTGGATTTTGAAATTTTCTTTCCTTCACGGGCGCTATTTCTTTTTTATATTATTTTTTGGACTTAGTTTTCTTCCGTTTCTGATTTACTTAATGATTATTGTTTTTATGCTTAAAAAAACAATATTCAGGACACACATTATTTGAATCATTTTGAATAAATATCAACAGAAATTTTACAGAAATAATCATAATCGTAGTAACAACAAATTCTACATGCTCGTGATTTCATAGCTCGCAATGCTCCTATCCACCGCCCACAAATTTCCTACTTAATTAAATAATATTCTTACTAAATTAAATAACATATTAAATAATATTTTTACAATGATAGCAAATCGATTTATTTACTTATTTTTACGCGCAAAATCTAAGTAAAAAATGAGGCAAAAGATACTTTAATTTAATTTATATTTGTTAATTTTAAACTAGAATAACATAAGAGACATATTAATTAGGATATTTGATATGCATATTAGGGTAAGGAGCACTTTCTTCGTGTTATCTCCTGATAAATAAATGTAAGGGATTAATTCTCGAAAAACTCAAAAAGCTAAGTAAAATAAGCTATATATTATGGAAATTTTATAAACTAGAGTTTTATGTGAGAGTCAAATTAATATACTAAAGTGACTTAGTTTATTTTAAGAAAAATTATAATTTTTCGTCACTTTCTTTTTTTGGTAAAACATTCTTAGCTGTCCTAAAATTTGTTCCATAAAGAAAATTGTTTTAAAGACATGACACTTTCTACTTTATCAGTCAATGGTGGATAATTCCGAATCCAGTGATATATTATAACTCGTTTTGGACCAAATATCCCTTATAGCTAAGTGATACTTCCAAAATTAATATATTCCCAAAGTAGTATTTTTTATTAAAACCATATTCATTTTATTTTTCATATTATAATAACTATCATGTGTAGTAGCACAAATTCTATAAACAAAAATAACCAAACTTCGAGAGACTAGTCTTCACTTTTTATTATCTTTAAACATTGCTATCAATAGGGAAATTCTATCAATCTAATTTTACATTGAAAATCTATATTGTTTTGTCTATTAATAAACCGTGATCGGTGACCTGCTATTCACGCAATTGATAGAACGCGAAACAAGTTTTGACTTATACTATATTTTTAAGTGACTTTTTGAACAAATGCAGTAATGGCTCAAGAGAAATGCATTTTCATTATTTTGTATTAAAACTAGATATGCTCAACGGTTTTATCTGCGTAGAATTATTAAAATTAGGTTGCTTTCTTTACGTTTTCTTTTTTATTTTTAATGACGTTTATTACTAATTTTATTTTTCATTGTCAGCATTATATTATAATATATTTTGATAATACTGTACGAAGTTTGGTTTACCAACAGCGTGTATGGACTCAGGACATTGGCCAAACGTTATAACAAAAATATATATAATATAATAATAATCATCACTAAACGAATAAATATTCGTGACAATAAACAATAAAATGAAATATCGTGAGCAACAAACAAAGAAATCGTCTTGGACGGTTGGGTCACATACCCAACCATCGAAGACGAGATCCAATTCGTGCGCGTTGGGTTGTCCTCTACAAAGTAAAATTACGTTCGTACTGAAAAGTACGGAAATACGAAAGGAATTTATTTATTTATATTCTTTGTTCAATATATCTAAAGAAAAGATGGAATTTTAAAGCATACTTGTCCATAACATAATTAATCTTATTAAATTTCATGCACATTTATTACGTTAATCATTTGGTAAAGATTCGCCATTTTTCATTCCTGTCATCAGTTTTTATTGCTAGTTTTATAGCTTTTAATGCAGAAATAAAAACAAAGTTGTATAAATTGTTTGTTTAGTTGTACCTTAAAATTTGAATATAAAACAAAGTTGTATAAATTGTTTGTCTAGTTGTACCTTTATTTATCAAAATAAATGGAAATTAATGAAAAGTTTGTCAATTATTGTGTGGAAAACGACAGATTTGTGGAATTCTTGGGAATAGATACTTTATATAAATTTGTTTTACGCCGAAAAAAAATTAAATTAATTTCCTTTGAGATTAATAGTTTTTAAACATTATCATTGGTTGCATATTGAGTAAGTTTATATTAGCATCAGCCTCAACGACCAGAATGCTAAAGTTTTTTTGCTGACCGAACTGGTCGGCATGTATTCTGAATGAGAGCTTTTTAGCTAATTTCTTCATGAAATTTAAACTAAGTATCTTCGATTAAACTTAGTTAATTTTATTGACGTCGTTCGCATTTGCTACTGATAGTTACAAAACTATAAAATCGACATTGGTCATCGCAGCGTATTGTGTTGCCCTATAATTATTATTAATAACACAGTTCCGCTCTCATGATTCTCATGTTAACATGATAACGTATTCCGGCTCTCAAATCATCACATTACTACGACAGTATTTCGTTCACAGGCTAATCAATAAACGTCGCTTCAAGATGCCTCAATATTTCTTACCCTTTATCAACCTTAAACAGAAGCCACGCAAGGTTCAGACTATCTCAGTTTAATTCAGTCTTTAGTCAGCTTCGGTCACAATTCAAGTCTAACTAAATATTTAATAATCAATAAAATTAATTTCTAATACAACATTATTTCTTAAGTAATATTAATAATAAATAATTTAAGAACAAATAAATTTTTTAAAGTCACATTTTAAAGTTGTCAACATTTTGATGACTGCTTAAGGATTTTGAAATAATATTCGAGAAAACGCCTCAAGACAAATTTCTCAATTAATGCACAAGTTACCGTCATCAAAAACAAGAACCAACGCACTAGCAGTCAGAAGTCAGTTATGGAGAGAAATCAAATTTTACTTTCAAACCCCGTACACGTCACTTAAAAGATAACGATGCTTCTTGAAATACAAACATAGACTCTGATACCCCAGTCATTTATAATAATAAATGTCTCACCAAACGGTAGTCACATTTTTTCAAATTTGGCACTCTTTTTAGTAATATTCACGGTAATATAGTCAATAACGAGTAACAATCCTAACAAGCCTAATGGACAAGGTAACCAGAAACAAACTCACGAGTAAGAAAAATAATTCAAATGATTGTGGATCACACATGGGATCCAGTTGTTTATATATGCTTCTAAAACACTTAATAAATGGGAATATAATCTTAATATAACCAAAATGGAATTGTTATCCATCATGTTTATTGTAAAGTCTTCCGATAATATTTACTTGGCCGTACATTCGATATTATCACTGATCGCTCAAATAATTATTTAGCCACAAGATCTAAGTACTAAATTTCAACAATGGTGTTTGAAATATGATTATAGAATTGTCTATAGAAAGAGAAAACTAAACTCGGCAACCAAAGTTCTCTCTTGTTACCCTGCAAACCTTCTTCAGCCTATAACCATGAAACACAAATCCATTATCATATTCTCCTGAATTTATTATAGTAAAACCTGCCTCTAATGTTAATTATTTAATTGATGATAATATCCTTGATTAATCATACACAAATTTTCTAATCCACCTATCAAAACATCAGATTATAATAGAGTCACATTCAAATAAAATGACGGTTTTCTGAGAGCATAACAAACATTAGATGTAATCACCTATACTAGAAATATATGAAATAGTATAAACTCGATTCTATAGTTAAGCCTCTCACATCTTAGAATATAGTTAGTATTATTCATGTACTACTATGCGTATATTCGTAAGCAACGTATTCTATATTAGCTATAAGATTTATGGCTGTAAATGTTAAAAAAAACTAGTTAGACCTGTATCTAATCCAAGTAACCTAGACCTTGAATATATTTCTGATAGACAAAGGGTCAAACTGCATTTGAAGTTCCACAAGGATATTTTGAATTTACGCACCTGCCATTTGCAATAAAAAATACGCCTTTCACCTTTCAGTAATGAAAAATTCTACGTGTACCTATAACATTGTTACTAGTACCTAGAATTAGAACGTCTTTGTCATAAACTCACACAAGCGTGTAAATTTACTCTTTAATGGGAGAGCTCTTATAGCTAGTATTTTCTAGCGGTAATGCTTATAAATTACCGTTTTCATTATTTTTATATTAAAATGATAACACCATCTGGCTCTCAATATATTACTTTACCATAATGAGGGTCTGCTCCAAGGCTCATTAACGAACTCGTTTCTAGATGCCTCAGAATTTCTTACGCTTTTATAAACTTTAGGCAGAAGCCCCGCGGGGTTAGAAAACACCTGAGTTCAATTCAATCCTTAGTCTACGTCAGTCATAATTAAAGTCTAACCAAATATGTAACAATTAAAATTGATTTGTAATAACATTTAATATTAAAAAAATAATGGATAAACTCAAGAATAAACTTTAAAAGAAGTCATAATAGTAATGTGCAGAGAAGTAATGTGCTCTGAATATCTTTGAGATAACATACCGACATCATAAGATTATCTTTTAATTTTTTTTTCATTTTTTTCACTGCTTCGTAAATGATACTTATCAGATAGAATACTTACAGATTTATTTTGTTTTGGTATGTAAGAATATAAAGTAGAATCTGATGTGACTATGAACATAAACTAATTGCCAGTTGTATATTTCTGTGCATGTAATATACTAAAGATATATCTCAGTTTTTAGGCGTTTCTCTTTCTTAAGCTCTCTTATAAAATTAATTTAATTGCGTTAACAATAAAATATCATCGTCGAAGAATGAAGACAAATCTTTAAACTACCTCCTGCGTTGCTTCTGTTTTACTGTTTGTGAATACTACTCGCTCTAACATTCAATGACGTGATCAATTTGAACGTAATCTATGTTATTGCAATCGTCATTTGAAAATTAATGAGCCCTGTTCACCTTTCCTCTCTGTATGTATCTCTTTCAAATATGTTAGAATATGTTAAATTTTTCTCTTTTTCTGTCATAACAAACTTATAAAAAGGAAATAGTTAATACAGAAAAAAACGTAACTACCTATCAATATTAGTTGCCACAGCGCACATGTTATTTGTAATTATCAGAAACGCACGCACGTTTCGCTGGCCGAGTTCGTGGAGTGTATTGGCTGGGAAGAAGCAAGTTTGATCGGCTCTCACATGCATCGCTCAGGTAACGATGAGATAAAAAGAACAAGAAACATTGCTCTCACTGTGATCTATGGTAGGTAGTTAACCTTAAGCTTATATATGTATTTAAGTACTATATATTATTTCACTCATAAAGGTCTCTCGATTCGACAAAGTCAATAAATCTAGTTAGCCTGGATATTGACTAATAAAATATAAATGTCCCGTATAACTTTCAATGATCAATGTTAAATAATCAAAACTATTAGATATTCGATTTTCAACATTAACACTGATATAATATAAACACTGAATTTTATATCTTTAATTTATATTTTGGACTTTCATGGTTTTAAATTTCAGGTGAAATAAATTATGCAACATTCTCCGATTGTCAATTTGTTAAGTCTTACTCACTCCAATTAATATTACAAAATTCATTTTCTTGGTAAGAGAAAACAAATATTTAACTTTGTATTCATGAGGTTGTGAGTAGAATAAAAAAATCATCTTATACTTCTAAAGAAGACAGAAATTGGTACTTATCGCGTTTATCTTTATCTAAACTCATTTTAGATTTATATTTTCTTTTCTGATACAGTCAGTATACTTTCTGATTCAGGAAAATCTCCATTTAAAACTTTAGTGAATAAACTTAAAGAGAAAATTTATTTATTTTTTTTATTAAAGTACTTGATATTACCATGAGTAATAAATATTTATAAAGAAAACTTTACATAGGGAGTTTTATATGGAATTTCATTTTCACGTTTTTAATATAACCAATACTTTTTTGACAGTGTATAGAAGAGCATAGAGATAATTTTATGACACATGTGTAACTAAAATTACTTTGTGGTATCGTCTGACACTGTTATTTTCAAGAAATAATAAAATACGTTGTACAATATATAAATTTCAATATTTTGAATATTGTCCGGTAATTGTTGAAAAATGTTAACATAAAGTAAGATTTTTTTTGTACATAGTTTATTGTTTTTCGCAATACTAAGAATTTTTCATTTAAGCGGTAGGGACCAAAACTCTCTTTGAATTGTAATGGACCTCTACCAGTGAAAACCATATCTAAATCTCTTTACCTGCTTTTGCGTGATGCGCGAACAAATAAACATACGAACACACAAAAGTAAGAATATTCCATAATCAATAATTTTTTGTTTTATAATTAATGCTAGGTTCCTCAATAATTTTTTTTCGCTAATATCCTTAATATACCGACACGTCAATCCCAATTTATCATATCTACGTAGAAAATAAAGTATGTAACATTCCGATTTATGCAGGCTATAGTTACCAATAATTGATTTACTAATATTTAAAACTAATTAAAATTTAAAAAAAAATGTAGCAAGCCTACGACGTATATATATATATATATATATATATATATATATATATATATATATATATATATATATATATATATATATATATATATATATAATATTTCAATTATATCAAGGTGAAACTTTACATTTTTAGTAGCTAAGCATTTCTTTTTATTTGACTAATATATTGTAAATGAACTTTTAAAAATATTGAATTTATAAACCTTCTCGAAGAATTAACCAATTTGGAGTAGGTACGCACTTCTTTGTTATTATTGTATTAACGAAAAATTAATAATTTTTTAAATATTACATTCCAATCTCCTCTTTGATTGAAACGATTCTGATAAAATAAAAGTATTCAAATTAACAAACATGCAAACGGAACAACAGAGAAATAGGTAATTGGACAAACGGACAAATAATTCCAAAAATAATATGTTCATTTTCTATTTCTTTTACTATGACTGCGAATTATGTGTTACAAAATGTCTTCATTGTATTCGATAACCTACTTTTACAGTTTTATTATATTTACACAAGTTCATATTGGGAAACAGAAAGCCACAAAAGTTTTTATACTAACACTATAGTTTTTTCCCTATATTTGAAATACTTCACAAAAATATATCTATATTTTGTACCAAATATTTGATTAAAAAACTTGTACTGGACGGAATTTATATTCATTTGAAGTAATAATTTACATTAAATTTGAAAAAAAACACATGGGGTTTTTCTCCACTACTGAAAAATCCGACCACAGAAAAATATTTACAATAATTTTAACTATGCAATCAACTTCCAAAGAAGACCGAAATTTAATTGGTTTCATGATCTAGGACACCCTCTGAAAATATGCTTATTCTTCTTTTTCCCAGTTACTTAAATACCTCTATTAGAATTTTTTACCCAAGCTGCCAAATTTTGGGATCAACTCGATCCTGGTATCAGGAACTTGCCCTCTCTATGCAATTTCTACTCCTTAACATTTTATTTCCTTTAATTGTTTTTTGTTTCCTTTTGTTAATCGTAAGTATTTGTAAATTTTTTCTTTTATATATATTATTTTAAAATTAAATTTTTGTCATTTATTTTCGAATGTTAAACTTATTTTTCTAGTAATTTTTTTAATATTTTTACAGTACTCCATATAATAAAATTTTAAAATTAAGCCAATCATTTTGAATGACAAAATGATTGACGATATTATTGAAAAATCTAATAAATATAACATTTATTTAAATGAAACATATTGATTATAATTTTTCAGCCCACGAACTTGATTTTTGCGAATTTCTCCTATTTATATCTATAACATAAATTCCACTCATTTGTTGTACTTTCCCTCATACAGAATTTCAATAAATCAGTATCTAAATTATAACATTTAATCAAGAAATCTGGAAGTCAGATGAAATAAGGAGCTTATTAAATTTACAAGCAACAGTTTAAATAATCCAACAATTCAAATGCAATTTTAACCGCCATTACGTCGTAAATTATCTTGTCTCCTAAGAATTTGGGCAGGCGAATTAAAAGTTATTTATAACGAACCCTTTCAGCCCATAGAGGCTTAGCAATTTACTTTCTGGTTTGAGGGATGCTATAAATCCATTCCTTAACATGTAAGTGGGCGAACTAATGAGCGAAATGAGTTTACTTTTGTATCACTACTCCTTTAAAAACTTAAGTTTGGAATGTTAAGGGTGATGTTACCAGATGAATGAATAAAGCTATTATTTGTAGCCTATGCTTAAAGTATTGAACAATATCTACATCTACAATATTGAAGACATGTTTAAAACTATGATTATACAGACTTTTTTTTAATAAATTTAGTAAATTTTAAAGGTAAATTTTGTTATCAATATGAATATACTGTTTCCTTTTGGGAATTTTGAAAGCTATTTCTTTATAAAAATACTCATACTTTTGTAACTGAATGTAATACAGGTTAGGATGAAAATTTTTCAGTTTTAATCCCCATCAGTTACCTCTATAACTCATATTAGCAAGTATGATTAGTCAGTAATCTATAATTTGCAAAAAAATATTCCCTTCGTGGGTTTAGATCAGGACTAATTTTTAAGAAAGTAAATCCACGCGTAGTTTCCTATTATAGTTTACAACAAATAATACTAATTATTAGAATATTGTAAGTTTAATTGAATTATACATTGTATTCCTACTGATTCTCATTTTCAGGCAAATATTTCCTTTAAAGGTACTTGTAATTTATGTACTGCTAAGTTTGAAATATTTTCTTACTCAAACGTATACATTTTTCGTCGACGAAAAGTTTTAATATTTGTCTTAGAACGTAACAATTTCATATCAATAATGGTCAATCTTTACCTACCATTTCTTTCTCATTCCTAACGAATCTATTAACATTTTATATGCGTTATTAGTAATTATTTGGATAAAATACCTAATTCTCATTTACATTTGATTTTTATTTTTTTGCCTTTATTACATATTTTATGTTCTTAGTAACTTTGATACGTACTTTTTGACCCAGAACTTTGCTCTCTACGTTATTAGCCTAAAAATTGTTGAGTTCCAAATAATAATCATTTTCAATATATTTGGCCCATTTTAATTCCAAGACATTTTATTTTCATTTTCTTTTAACAATTTTTCAGATTGTTAGAAAAATTGAAAAAAGAATTTTATTATGTATTTTAAAATTTTAATTTGTGTTAAATCAGTATTTAATAAAATATTCCGAGAATACGAGTATTACACGGAACGTCGTGACAATTTTTAGAAAACGACTTTTTTTCACTTATCTGTAATTAAAAATGCAAAACTAATTCGAGTAGTGCTTTAGTATATTCCTTAATAAAATGTATTCTCTTAAATTTGTTCCATAATTGTTGGTACTAATGATGAAATAAATTACGCTAACATGTTTACACACCATCAAAATAATTCCCTTGAGTACCAAAACATGTTCGAGCCGCGTTAACCGGATATTTTTAACAAATTACTACCACTTTATTAACAGCATTTCCTTGTTTATTCGGTACAACTCGAGCTCCCGAAATAGCTCATTCAGTTCGGTATAGTGGCGTTGTACATAAATCAACGTAATGACGAAATGAGTGAAAATTTTCGACTTATTCAATGGTTGCTGCAAAAGCCGTCACTTTGCAGCAACCATTGAATAAGTCGAAAATGGTCAGTAATTGTAGAAAATGTTGATTATTTATATTGATGTTAACGGAAAATGTGCTAGTTTTGAATCGCCTTAATTACTCATTGAATACCCCCATCAATTTTATAGTAATTAATGATTAAATAAAATAAGAATTTGATATTAAAACATAAAAATTCACATTTAACATTAAAAAATTGTTTTGGTTCTGTGCTATATATTTGAGATATTATAAGTTCTATCAAAAACAATTATTCGTAAAAATTTTTTAGACCCATAAAATAAGCAGATGCTGCCTATTTGAAACGAATACCTGTGAAAATCAAGGTTGATAGAATTTTGTTTGCAGAAAATGAAAATTTAGATGACAGAATTATTAAGCTGAAAAAAAAGCAAGCGAACAAAACGTCTGAATCGGTACTATGAACAAAAAAGTATACTCACTCGCCATGATGTGCCCCATCTTGGTGATTGAGATGAAAGGTCACATTTTTATTCTATCTTGTATGAAACTTTAATTTGATTTAAGTTTGAGAGTAATTAGAAACGTTTGGCAGCATCATTATTTAGAAATGGTTGAATATTACGAAATTAGTACCAAGAGTTTTACTTTGTATATAAGTAATTATGAAATATTGGGTAAATAAGCAATGATATATTTGGATATAAAATGTTAACTTCAGTTTTTTACGGACGGTACCCGATTACCCGAGGTACCCGGGTCATTGTTTTGACATATTCGTCACCCCGTTTTCTCCCGTATTGTAAGAGATATATTATTTTTATCTCTCGCCGTATAGTTGCCAAAATGAAATTCATAAATTAGGAAAGTCCATACTTGATGCTTCTTTAAATACAATTTCTTTGATGAAACGTTTCTAGAAAATTTCTGAACTCGTAGACAAGAACTTATTTGCTAACCAAATATATTAGATGTACTGTGATGTGATAGTTTAAGCAGATAATATGTTAAGGAAGCATGAACATCACAATTTTAACATTTATCTGATTTACATATCTAATACTAACTTATAAACTATAAATTTGTGTATAATCAAAGATTATTTAAATAGTACGTATACCCAAAACAAGAAACACAATTTTTAAAAAATCAACAGTATCAAAAATAATATTGAAACAATAGTAAACGTATTTAATAGTTCATCACCTCCTGCACCCGTCGCGTGACAGTCAATTTCAGTGTCACAATACACCAAAGTTTACAGTACTACTAAGGGACGACGTCACTGTCTCCCCAAAACAAACTGATTATCACATCGTAAGGAAGCAAATAATTCAAGCACAAATCATTGCGGCAAAATGGGCGTTTCAGCAGGTATCTGACACGAAAGGCTCCAGATCCGCACGCCCGATGACATTGAAGCTTGACGGGATCAGAATACGTCGTCTCTAACTGATAAATAATAATAAAACGCGTCGGCGGAATCGGGATCGTGAGTGGCTGGAGATAACGAGAGAGGAACGGTATGAGTGAAAGAAATACGAGGTGTGCGCGAATAGTGCATGTATCGTGGGCATATATCATATATCTCTTTATACATGCATATATCATTTATGGGTTCAGTAGTCAAAAGCGGAATCCTAGTAATTTCGCCACGCTTGTAAGTCTGACCGTACTGTGACATACGGATACACAAGACCTAACGGGTAGGGGAGTACTGATACGTAAGACCTAGCGGATAGGTGAATTTTAAAATGCAAACAAAAAGGTCGAATAATCGCAGCGTGTTCTCTACTAATTTTAACTATGGTTGTAAAAAGTCATGATAACGGCCTTTATAAATTATTATAATCTAACATTATATAGGTCAAGTTATGTTAATATATTAGAGAGTAGTTGGCAACCTACCTATTTTGCGTTAAAGTTATTTAAGCAATATATCCATTTAGTAAAAATAATCTTTATAAATATTTCTATGGAATTACTACGTACGTGGTTTAAATATTAAATTATTGTGTAATATAGTTAACTGTGATCGAAACCTGCTTCCTAACTGGGCCATTTTAAGAATAGGGAAAAATAAATATCCGCAGAATTTGATGCGGAACCCTACGGGTCAGTCTAAATTATTGTGGGTACAAAATTATTACTAAATCAGTAATTTTCAGGAGCTTGTTATTCCAACCTAAGTCAATGTATGAAAAGTCACACCAAAGGTGAGTACTATGAAGGTGGTAATAATATGGCACTATTAGCACCACAGGTTACAAAGTGGAATCATTTAGTATGTATTTATTACCTCCTCTTATTATATCGCTATGGGAGAAGAAGGTGATGGAAGGTAGAAAAGTCAACTGTTGAATTGATGACATTGGAAGAAAGAATAGTTTCCCTACAATCAAAACATATGATGGAAATACTAGTCGAACTTACACAGAATATATCACAATGGATTTGCACTATATTTGCCGATATGTTAAACGTATTGATAATTACAGATTAATAATTTTATAATACCCCAGATTACCTCGTTAACGCTACATATAATCTTGGAAATAACAGATTTAACAGTTTCGACTTCATTGTACAGAAGAATATACATAAAATTGGAATATTCTAAAAAAAGCGAAAAATATTTAAATGAGCTAAAGTTATATATCACTGAAATTGTGAAAAGACACATCTGTTTTAATTAATATAGATTTTTCCATTAAAATTACCTATACTCAATTACAATGTAACCATATGTATACATGGGATAGATATAAAATATAAATAGTAAGAATATGCGCACATACGTAATCAATAAAACGATCTATTTATTTTAAATAAATTAATGTAATTCATAGCGTTCCATATTTAGGAAACCTAACTGATTGTGAAGATAAAGAATAATAAAATGAAGAAGATAGAGAGATAAACAAAAACTCTTATATTTAAATATTTAAAATCAGATGCTTATGAATTAAAAACCAAAATTTTTAGTTGTCATTTCAAAAATATAATTTCCTATGACTATAATTAGCAATTGAGATAAAAGGAAATAATAAAAGTCGTAAGGGAAGAAGCATGTTTAAGTTATGATTTTCGTCATTATCCTAGTTATACATCATGATTTATTTTATAACCAAAACCTTATGTAAGTATATGTCAACCTTTCGTTAATAAAGCCAAAATAATCATCGAACAAAATGTTTGAAAATAAAATTTTTATTCATTGATATGTTATGCCAATAACTATGCTTTAAACATGAATGATATAAAAAAATTTAATCATGCTTCAATTTCTGAAGCTTTTAGTGGCTACCTGGCTAATTCCGCCTGTCAATTATTTATAAAATTGTTAGCACTTTTTGTCTACCTATCAAATGAGAATTAAGTCATATAAAGTAATATAGTAGTTAACACGGCGATGTGAACCAAAAACTTTCATTATGTTTATCCACAATGGCTAAATTATTTCCTCATCAAATACTGAACAAACGTCGCCTAAAACTCTGTACAAGCTTAATATCGTTTCGTAATCCTTTGAAGTATATATAGCAGAAAAGTAAGTTTAAATCGAAAATAGCTATTTTCGATCTGCGCTCAGTATCTCAATAGTAACTGAGCTGAGTGAGGCTGAAACCGCGGAATGCGGCACTTTTGTTCGCAATACCACAAAATTTTTACAGTCTCTGGCAACTGCCACAGGTTTTAGTTTATTCATAAGCAGCGAACTTAAACTTCATCGTTTCATAACAATTTGTCAGGAAAATGTTCATTAATATGAAATTGATATAAGATGTTTATTAAAACAATTTAAATTTGAAAAACATTCGTTTTTATGTAAATTGTCACACTGACATTGGTTAAGATGATTATTAAGGTTATCGAATTAAAATCGTTTTTTATCATTTCTCTCCGTGCTCTTTAATATTCTTTAGAATTAAAATTTTTTCATCATATGGTAACAATAAAATATTTGGTACAGTTCCTGAAGTTTCGAAGTTCTCTTTCCAGTGATTACAACTATTTTTCTACGCATTATTGAAGTTAAAACATTTAATGAGTGGACCATTCTGAAAACCATTCAATTTAATATAAACTTTAGTAATTGCTAAATTAATTATAAACTCAACACGTAGCTTTTGTGGTTTTTTGTACATCTTTGAATTACTTTTTGTAACTCTTTCTCTACTGATGGATTTTTCTAGCTTAGAATACTCTATTATACCAAATAGTTATATTAAACCCACTTTCACATTATGAAAAACCTACTTTCACATGTGGTAAAAACAATTTTTTAAATACCTGTGTTCAAATTTTATATTTTCAAGTTCGGAAACTAAACCTGTAGTATTCTCCACATGTTGTTTAAGTATTTTTATATACAAATTCTAATTTGTTTACGGCTTAATACGGAAATAATATTGTTTTTTCTGTTTTGTTTTAAATGCTAGTCTTACAGTCAGTAAATTAGATATTTAGTTAATAAAAATATTCAAAATAATCCGTTTTCATTCCCTAGAAACATAAATTCTGTATAAGATTATGGAGGCTAATGAAACCCCATTCCCAATCGTAAGGGCTTGTCAGGCTTCAATCTAAAGGTTAAGCTATATAATTTATGAAGTCGCTATTTAACTATATGTAAAATTTGCGTATCTAAGGTTTTTAGGTTATGAAACCGGTTTGTCATTATCACTTTTATGTATTTTTTTTAAAATGTAATAAATAATATCGCTGAGCCTTCCATCCTAATTTTTGAGCGAAATAATATTTAAAAAAAACACAACCGAAACGGTGATGAAATTTTACTATCTAAATTGTAATAATACTGTATATCTGTGACGATAATAATTTTCATAAAGGTTTTGAAGAAATTCCATATATATGTTGATATTTTTTAGAAGTAAGATAAATTTCCATTGTGTTCGGATACAAGTTTTGATTACATAATAACTAATATTTTGAAACCAGAAATTAAAATATTATAATTCGTACCACGAAAATGTAGATATTTTCGTAGTGCGAATATTTCGTCGACGACGATGTAATTCTTTCCAGTAGTTTCTTTTTGAAAAATACGCAGTTAGGATACATTTGCATTTCAAAAACGACACAATATTTTTTTTTAATTTACTTACGTCAGTTACGTATTTACTTTAAAAAACCATTTAATATTTTTATTTTAATTTCTGCAAGTAATATGAAATAGTTTAAAAAACCTAAAACTAATTCAAACTAATTTCTATATATTATGGCATTTCTATCAAAAGCGGTGCAAATTATGGATTACAAACATTAAAAGCACAAATATTCCAGACTATTTTAATGCAAATTAAGAATCTTAATTCCAATTACAACTACCATACGTAGTAAATGTTATACCTAGTTTTATATCAATGCTATTTAGTTTGGTTACTGTCCATAATTTTACACGCTGGATACTGAAGGTTTTAAATATATAAATAAAAATTTTTTCATTAAACATTAATGTAGATAAGTGGATTCTTAATAAATACTATGAATAAACACCGTAACAAACAATTTTATCCTTCCCAATTATAAAGAATTTTTAAAATTACATGTATAAAAACCATAAAAACGAAGCCCTCATTGGATCAATTACCCCGTCTGTGATATTTATTCACGCCGTCGGTTGTGTTTGTTTAGAAACCGTTTAAGCTAATAAATTATTTTTTTAAATAGAAGTTTTTAAAAGATACGTTTTGCAATAGAAAAATTTTAAAAATTTTCCTTAAAATTTTGAAAGGAGTTACCCACATTTAGTTTTAAACATGTAATTAAAAATGTCAAAAGACATTCCCATGCTGCAAAACGGTTTTAACATTGAAAAAAGTTATTAAAAATTATTTCAAGTTTGGATGGTAACTATTATTATAGTTTCTGGATATCATATTTCTGAGAGATATTTGTCTTAAGTCTTGCATGTATAAGGTAAAAAATAATAACCGATAATTTAATAGCGATATGTACCCACTTTTTTAATTAAGTGATTTTACTATTATGTAAAAAGTTTTATTTCATCTGGCCGCTTGGTTTTTTAAAATTTTTCCTGCAATGTCTTTAAGCCATTGATATGAGTAAGCAATGATTTATATTTCTTTTGAGTGGTTCAGCTTTATAAAAGTGGCCAGTTAACCACTTCGTTTTAAAATACCTGTAATGACAAATATAATTTCTTCGTTGCGCTTTAAAACAACCGAGTCGCAAAGGATTTTGGATACAAGACGATGTAAAGATATGAAATTTAATCGGTACCACTTAGATAAGGGTCGAGTTTTTGATATTAGTCACCGCATAGTTTAGCTGAACTTTTTAATAAGAATATACCTCGCGGACTCCGCTAGGAGGCAGTAAAACTTGAAGTTTGTTCAGCGTTACCGCCGAGTGACGCCGGCCTCTGGCCGATTTCTCCCCCGAAAATTTTAAAATCACATAAAGATAATAACTTTCAAGTCTATGAGTTTAAAATATAAATACAATATTTGCTATATACTTACCTCGCAAAGTTTCAAAAGGGTCATCAATAAAGAGAATAATTTCGACTTTTTATGATAAAATTCATATATTCAGCATACTGAACAACAACGGACGTCGAAACTTTTGAATATGTTACATCAATTTATGAATATCACATGATATATTCCTGTTCTTTGTATGATGATATTTTATTTGGTCTGATATGCATGATTAAATTCCTAGTTTGTTTCAATATTTTCTTTGCTTTTTGGTCTATATAAACTTGTAACAGTTCGTTATATCGTCGTGCATAGTTTTCGTATAATATGGATACAATAAACAATGGAAGTGTTAAGTTTACTTCCCTCTGTTTTCAAATTATTTCTCTTTAAACAATTTACAATCCACTTTAAATTATTACAACATATGATTATAAAGGAATCTATTTATTGCACTGTCGTTATGTTATGGCTTCTCGCCCAAGACTCGTCTTAGGTAATCGGGAAGTATTCCTATGTGGATAATCTCCATTTTAGTTTTAAAATTATTCACTTTTTATACTTACATATCGCTTAAAGCTGAATTAAATATAATAATCAAGAAAAAGGATAACAGCTATATGAAATTATTTTAGTAAAAAATTTATTTATATTACTATTTTTTATAACATGGATATTTTAAATCTTACATTACGTTCAGTATAGCCTAAAGGGAAACGTTTCATAATTTATTTTTAGCTATTCATTGATTCTTTATTTAGTCTCTCCAAAAAAAAGTAGAATATAAGTTTTATTTCATCAATTAATATTTTACCGAAATGGTTTCATATTTCATATGCAACCTGTATTTAAAAAAAAACATAGGAGGTGGAGATACTAGAATTAAAGTCAACAGAGGTAAAGTAGCAATGGAACCATAACGTAAAACTGCACCAATATGTGTTCTTTTTAATTAGGTTTGTGAAATTTGACATAGATGGCGTTGATTTCCATCAATTTTATTCCATTTGTTATAGAAAATTATACCAACTTTATCGGATAGATGGTGCTAGTTTATTAGGATACCGTTTCAGTTTTCTGTATGTAAACATGGCATATATGGTGCGACTTTTATGCCGGGTTTTACATGGCTACATGTCTATCTTCTACAGTCCATAATATCTTAATATTAACATATTATTTGTATAAAAGAACTTAGGTCGGATCAAAATTTTACAGGTTATTTCACTATTTCATACGTCATTCTTTAGAACTATATTTATTATGAAGTTACAACTTACTTTGGAAACTTAATTTTTACTGCACCGAGATAGGATATGATTCATTTTAAAATTATTTAATGCTATATCTAAAAGCTCACGAGAAAGTTTTCGACGCGTATTTCATTCTATATGTTGATATTTTATTTTAAAAATATTACTTTGAAATTATTATATAAAACGACGAACATGTAACGAAACGATTCATCTGAATAACGCCGTAAAAGGGCATATAAATAAATGTATATATATATATATGTATATATATATATATATATATATATATATATATATATACACACGCACAGAAACACATATGTATATAGTTATACACATCAGCTTACTCATACAATTAATAGGGAGTAAAAAATGAAGCTTCAAATAACAATTAAAATTTTATACCGGGCAACATTATGTACCAGAAACTGTGATGATACAAAACTTCCGTATCAGATTTGTGCCTGTCACTAAAGATGAGAATAAACTCATAATATCTATGACCTTAGATAGTCCTGGTATTGAACCGCAGTACATCACCACGATGATACGCTCGTGTCTTGCAGGTATGTTAACCCGGCTTGCGGTATTCTTTATTTTTTATTTGCAATAGCAAGCAACGGAAAGTCCGTCAGTAATAAACCAGTTGGACAGCAATATGGTTTTTTATTGACCACGCTGATCAAAACATTCTGGACTTTGAAGATAAGACTGTCTTTGCAGCTGCTCCTTAAGTAAGTACCTATACCATATATCATAATTAATTGTGCTAGTATACAATACACAGCCGTCAAAGTACGCGTGTAAACCGCGTTGCATATGTTTTTGAAAAAGTATATGAGTCGCCTTAGTTTTGGGGCAAATTTGTCGATATAAACAATCCATAATCGAAAATAATCAGTGCAGATTCTTTTGAGCTCTTTATATTCACGCGATATATATTACGTACATTCATGAGTCATTATGATTCAGTCAATATTTTGTTGTCGTTTAAAAATACTGAATACGGGTTTCCGGATATTTAGTATTAAGTCCATGCATTCGGTTACAATGTCATTTACTGTCATTAGTTGATTGTGCGTTCCAATCCCTCTCCTAAAGCAAAATTTTCCGTCAGAAAACATTTGGTCTCTCTAAAACACAATCTCTAAGAAAATGGTCAAAATGCTATTTATTGCATATTTTGCTGAAATATTTTGATAAAAAAGCTTAGCAACGAATTAAGCCTGTAGCAGTTAAATTCCATAATGTCATGTTCTTTAAATGTCGGTACGATGTTATGTCTTTATATTTTTCGAATATTTAAATTTGAAATACGACTTAGAATTTCTGCAATTTTACTACAATCTAAGTTAAAAAATAGGGGGTAAGTCTTTGGATATGACTTTCCCCGAGGCTTTGTAACTAAATTTTCTACTGTATCAGTTTGCTGTGCTGACAAAATAAATTAGTTCAAAAAATCTACTAAATTCTGTTCTGATAATAATTGAAAGTCTATTTCGATGGCAGCCAAAGAATGTTCCCCAAGTATATTTTATACTTTCAACAATAGCTAAAGGGGATCATATTTCGTTATATTTTGTGTTTCATTAAATTTTATCTTCTAAATTTGGGTTTATATAATGTAAAAAGACCGACTTAAGACAATTATATTAAAAACAACGCATTAAAAAAAATTAAATACGAAATGCTTGTCTTCTTTTGAATTAGGACATGAAATATTCTTACTGAAAATTCCCAGAAGTTTGCTTTGCTAAATTAATTTTCAATAAGATTTTTTGCTTCTACTACTATTAATCTAATATTATTGAAATTTGACAGCTAATTCTAATATAGAAAGGAAGAAAATAAAAAATAAATAGAAACGACGATTATTTGAAAGAGTCAAATAGGTTGTAAAGTTCGACGTCCACCGACCCTAACTTTGCATCATCCAACGAAATATTGTTTATCATATCTAATGAAGGTAGAGATACTAATATCTTGTGTTTGTAAACTTTTGTATGCTCCCTTTACTAAAATTTTACTGAATTGAAGGTGAAGTCTAAACGACAAATTCATATTTTTGGAAAAAGTTAATCTAAGCACTCTCATATTCAAACCCTGTAAGGGGCGCGAAACTTATCGCACTGAAGCGCTATTGGTCTGCTTTATTATCAGTCAAGCCAATGATCAACTTCATGTACCATATACTCGTAAACATTATACAAATAGTTATTCTAAAGTAAAGGAAATAAATTTTTCTTTACTTTAGATTTAAAAACTTTAGACTTAAAGTTTAAAAATTTAATTGTTTCTTTACTTTTGGTTAAAGTGAAATAAATTTTGGTTTATAAGATACTTCTGTCGAATACCATGCCTTGTATTTTGATTAATATTATGTCCTTATGAATATATTTGGATACTTTTAATTGATCGAATATTTATATCAGGTTAATCATAGCTATCAAGTAACATCACCCTATCTTCTTATTATATATTGATGGGTAAATAAAACTCTTTTATTACGGTAACTCTCTTCTTTATCGGTGACAATAATAGTTTCGTTGGCAAAGTTACAACCTGCCCGGAATGCTCATCGTCAAATAAATCAAGAATCATATGAGCACGTGTTTGCAATAAATTAATTATATTTTCACAAGTTATATGTCATTTGTCTTAACTTAGAAATTGTTCGAGGATTAAAATAGGTAATAACGGAATTTTCAAAAAACTAATAAACGGGTTCTTTTGCCTTGTCAACATCTCTTAAAGAATCAAACTGCAACATGACTTAAAAATTCTTTGTCACTGACTGAAATGTAATTGGTTTTGAAAATGTTCTCAAGTAAAGATAGTGTTATATAGAGTAGATTGTATTATATACAGCAACCACATCACAGATCCGAAACAAAATTTTGAGGTCAGATCGAAAATAATACCAATAATACATTTCTCAAATTATGTATACGCAAAAGGAGCTCAAAGTACGAAGGGAATGTGGAGAATCTTCAAAGATTCATGGCTGACACGCCGAGTGTTTTAGTATTGAGATCGACGTACCATAACCCCTGCCGAATATCAAAATATGGAGGAATATGTTAGTAAAGTAATGGCTAGAGCGTATAAGCTGCAAAATATTATGGCTAAGTAAGACAATGGACATAGAATGGACGATAATGATATTGAGTTAGATATTAAATTTATAGTTGACGACGAGCTATTTATAACAATAAGATTCTCCGATTTATTCAACTCCCACAAGCCAATGATCGAGTGTTCCGGTAAGAATATATATGTTAATTTTCTTAAAGCAAAAATTCCGTAACACGTTAGTACGAACAAAAACGACACAAAACTTTTTGCAGTTAATAAATGTTTAAAATAAAATGTACATAAAAAATAATTATCAAAGAAGAAATCGATGTTATGATTGCAATGAATTTGGTCACCTAAGCACAGAACACAAAATAAAAATGAATACAAAACCAGAAGAACAACACAAGAAATAGGAAAAACTTAAGCTAACACAAGAAATAAGCATGCCTGGTATGTAGATTCCAGTGTTTCCATGCATATGATCAAATATCAATATCTCCTGCAAGAGAAAATGGATGACCACGTAGACTCGTCCATAGAAACAATATCAACATAATCAAGTGAAAAAAGACAAACGTTTGCAAATAAAAGATTCCGATCAAATAAATCCCGACGTTTAAAGCAATAAAGGTCAGTGTAACAAAATTTTGCTTAAAAGTTTGTTGTATGTCGATTTGTCAAATTACCAAAAATGTTGGTCACGAGAAATAGGCCTTTAAATAAAAAAACCGAAGCAATGTGGATACTGCAAGTCTAATTAATAATATGTATTGGCTAAATATTTATATATAATATTTATGCATACTTTGATGAAATCGATACTTTTTTGGAACCTTTGTTTAAGATTTGAACTGAATTTATTTCGAAAGAGTGCAAAAATACTGACAAGTTGCCATTATCCAAGAGAGATTACAAGTTGATAGGCATAAAATCTTTTAAGTTCAAATAGACTCAATAGTTTGATTCCATTTCAAACACAAAGCCTCAAAAATAATAAAATTGCATGAATTGTTGCACTCGGGCGTATATAGTCTATTGGAAACTGTATCTAACGTACGTGTAGAGCGATATATTTACTGATATTTACACATGATTATTCTAAACAGGTATTCACCAATTTCATCGAGAAATAATCAAATGTAAAAGAAGAATTGTAACATCAAATATCTCACCTCCAATAACCTACTCAAGTATATAAACGGGCATTTCCTTAAATTTTCCAAAAGCACCTGAACTCAATCAACCACGCCCTAAAAACCAAACAATAACGTCATATATGCTCAAAAAGATTGAAGCTGCGGAACGTATGAATAGAAAGCTAGTCGAAAAGATAGAATGCATTCAATCGATTCCAGTCTACCAAAACAATATTGGGCAGTAGCAGTGCACACAACTACTCACCTCTCCAATTGAGTCCTAACGCGGGTATTTTCATACAAAATCCAGGAGAAATGTGGTCAAGAAATTATGTAAATACAAAACGATACAGATTCACAATACTCAAGTACTTAATGGTTATAATGAAGCAAAAATATAGTATTTTTGTAAATCACCGTTAAAGGAAACAATATCTCGGTGAACGAAATTGAGTCCAAGTGTAAGTCTATTTCCGAGAGCTCCAATTATACTTCAGAGTCTATAGACATCCACAGACCGCCGTAAATAGTCAATCTAATCTGGAAGATACATTTGAGAATAAGTCTTCATCAATTTACTGCATGTAGGTATTGACTGCATGTATCGAGCTATTGATACCCTTATATAATAATAAAATCAAAGAAATAACAAATTTGTTCTAAAATACAATTTTACCCACCATTGCATCGTGAATTAACTTGTAATATAAGAATTATTGCATGAGAACTGACAGTAATTTATAACGAAACGTTTTTACGTTTAAAAGCTTAGGAATTTATTTTCTGGTTTGAGGGATGTCGTAAACCCATCCCTAGGTATATAAGTATGCGAACTAATGAGCAAAATGGGTTTACTATTACATCTTTCCTCCTTTATTTAACTTATGTTTGGAATGTTAAGATAGGTGTAAATAGAGCCATGAATATATATGTGACCTGCATCTTGTGCTAAAAACGGCCATCTAATTATAAACGCTATCAAATGTCTACTCTGTTTTAGGCAAATAACAATGAAGATGATAAATTTTGTCATGAGTGACAATGATGTTTAGAAATATTGTGGAATATGCGAACCTTTTTTTTTAAAGATGTTTTAAGTTTCAAATATAAATATAGTATTATTCTTTACATTTCTTCTACGTATATTTGCCATCGATGTAAATAAAGGTACTATATTGTTGCGGGAATCTTGTAAATTATTTATTCCAAAATATATTCAATATGATACACTAACAAATAACTCAATGTGATACAGTTTACTAGAATTAAATTTTGTTTCGCATTCAATTTCCGTCATACCGTTAATTTTTTTTTAATTTGTAATTGTGTCTATTAAGCATATGCCCAATGTATGATGTATTAGTAATTTATAACTTGTAAACAATTCTTTAAACATCGCAGAAAATATTTAGCTCGCGGACTTTGGTCCTAACTCGTGTATATGAAAATATAATGCAGATTCAATCTATGCATCATCTACCTCTTCTACTATGAAATAAACGATCTTAAATCTCCATTACACCATTGCTAGTGTATTATAACTTTAATCTAATTACGTATTGGATGTAAAAGACTTACTCTAATTTTCAACCAAAGTATTTCTTTTAGTGTATATTGTTTGCGATTTGTATCGCCAAGGATGACATATTTTTTAGACAAATCAATTTCTCCGTCGAGAAACGCTTTTAACCTAGGTTATAAAATAGAAACCTATTAACTTAGAAAGTTAACTTTTAGTTAACAAAAGCAACTTTACTTTAAGTCTTTGTGTCTCAATATTTTCACTTCTTATTAAATCTATTAAATTTTACGTAATTTACTTGTAAATTTAATATAAAAACACACAAACCTGATTTACTTTCCATTTAGGTATTTTGCTTAACATTCTGATTTTACATTTAAATTTTTACTAAATTTAAAAGATTCCTTTTGACTGAAGTTTGCTTGACGTATTGTTGGCCTATATATTAATTCGAAAAAGTATAATACGGTATTAAAATAACAATTCCAGCGTTATCTATATACATAAAATTAAAATATAAATTGCTTTCTTCTACTTTTGCAATATGCTCTTTCCGCATGTGTATTAACTAGCTCTCTTTAGTTAAAAAACAGAAGAGGGCACAAAAAGATATATAAATTAATTTGTATTGTACATATCAATACGGTTTTCTATATATTGCGCCAATTTCAATCACAAATACTCAATTTTTAAATTTTCGTTCAAATTGTATTTTAACATTTGTTAACACGCGATACATAAAGTAAGTCATAGAAAAACAGACGTAACAATTTTTAGAAAAGGATTAGTTTTTCCATTTATGTATGACTCAGAAAATTTAAAATGAAATTGAGTAGTGTCTCACCATGTGTATTAAATAAAATTTCTTCTCTTAGAATTGTTTCATGTTTCTTGATATTCTTAATGATATATTAGATTATACCTTAATATAATTAAAACAACTTGCTACCACTTTAGTGAGGGCATTTCCTTGTTTATTCGATACAAATCTTCGAATATATCTCGAAATAGGTCATTCAATACAACTCGATATAGCGACTTAATCCATAGATTAACGGAAGAACAACTTTCATGTGACTTTTCAACATATTCTATGGGTACGTTATATGGTGCACGTAAAACGACGAATGGTGAGTATTTGTATAAATTTTTTACTATTTAACTTGATGTAACTAAAAACTTTTTTGTGTTTTGAAATCCTTAATTACTTACTGAATACCTTCATTAATTTCAGAGTAAAAGCAAAACATAAAACTTTTTATTGTGACTTTTGCGAAATTTCTTTAATTCTGTTTTATATATACAAAAAATTACAGGAGCCATTAAAAATAGTTAGTTGCAAAAAATGTTGAGGCTTACAAAATAATTAATAGCTAAGGAATATATACAATCAAGAACATGTTGGTTTTTAATTTCTTGATATATTTAAGGAATATCTACTTGTAAAATGAAAAGTTCATAGAATTTTATCGATTACAAATGAAAATTTGATGATAAAATCTGTGAAATCGAATAATAGAGCAAAGGAAAAATATATTTACACGTCACGCTAAGCGCAAATATTTTGATAGCGATCGTCTTCTTGAAATAAAAGACATATACTTTATTCCACCATGTTTGAAACTAATTTAACTTTACGGCAAATAATTAGAGACTTTCTCTTTACTTAGAAATAATTAAATACTAAGAAATATATTTCTACTCTGTATATAAGAAATCACGAAATGTTTGGTCATGAATTTGATATTAAGATTTTAACCTCGTATTATATTTGAAGAATAAGCAAGTACCACATTTTGAAATATCTATTATGCTAGGTAGTGTCTTGATTGTGCCCTGATTGTATTCAGCTCCTTAGCCAATTGACGGGTAGTCAATCCAGGGTTTCCTCCAATTAGGTGTCCTAACGGTTGTACACCTAATTCAACATTGCAACCCGAAGGGTTTTCGCCATCAAGATTATAATAATTTTTCTTGAATATCCTTAATATATAATTGTTTATGTGACGTTTTTGGATGCATACACTTTCACTAATCATTCCCAGTTATGTCTATAAATAAATAAAATAAAATTCCTAGAACTTTGAATTGAAAATTCTTCAGAATATTTCATCAAAAGTTAATTTGCCAACCGTGTTTATTTTATATTTAGTAACCGTAAGGATTCATAATATTTAGAATATACACGTGTGTATATTCTAAATTTGCACGCAGTCAAAAATTGGTTGAATAATAATTATACATGCATGGAATACAAAATATATATTTAAAAAAAATTAAAATCAATCACGATAAAAACGTCATTGCAACAATAGAAAAGGCCATAGATTGCACAACGCCGCAATACGACGCCACAGTTTAGCAGTCAACACCTTTAAGATACTACGTCAGCTCACGACCATAAAGCAAGCGGCTAGAATAGTCGCGTCTCCACAAATCTAACTGTTCACTACAAGGCTCCCTCGGCGGATCAGGTTGAAGCTTAGCAGAACAGAATACACCATCACCACTGGGTGAAAGTCGCGAAAGTATTTATGGTGTGCGCATTACAATTTGAATAAAATGCATTTCCATTAGCATCAAGTAATTGAATTTAGGCGTAATTTTGTGACCCATCTACACCTGTAGGGGTTTTCTAAAATGCATCCAAAATTTTCGAATGACGATATTTTTTGAAATACGATCTAATTCACTAATTCAAATCGTTTCCATTTGTGTCCTCATTTAAATTTTCATTGTGTATATTAAGAATTATGATAGCGATATGAGTAATTATTGTAATATATAATTGTTAATCACCTCATATTAATAAATTAAACAGATGTAGGAATTATATTATTTGTTTTACGCGTGTGAAATTTATTGCCAGCAATATACTCGCATGATTATAATATCTATATTAAATTTTTGACATCCAAAAATGCCATTATGCTGTTTTACTTCCTCGCTTAACTGTAAACCATTGAATATTTAAATTTTCTACGTACCTAAGTTTGTATGGAACTATCGTTCTGCAAATTCTACTTGTACTTAACCAGTTTTTAATTAACCTTCTTTAGCCTGACTTGTGACTAACTTCGTACGTAAACAAATTTTAAATCTTGATTTTTACCCACTTTCACATTTTGAAATTCATTTGGAACTTTGCAAACTTAATTAAACTTAACAACTTTAATTAACCTGTTGATAAACTAGAATTAAGCTCTTCGAATTAACTGTTCTCAATGTCAGCCTAAATAGTTGTATCAGGTGAATATTCCATCAGTCTGATTATCCATTAGTGAGAATGATGTATACAAATGAAGGCTCTAGTAATTCAATTCCTTGCTAAATACGAAACAAATTTAAAAATAGAGTTATTGAAAACACAGTGCTAATTCTGTTACGTCATTGATCATCGAATAAATATCGTTAAAAGCTCCACGCAAGCGTGATACAGTTTCTGAAACCTTTCAATTACATCTAGAAGGAACCCAACTTATGATCTACAGTAGCTACGCTTAGTATTTCATTAGTATCTGAGCGGAGTGAGGCAACGACCGCGGAAGGCAGCACCCTTTGTCCGCAATACGTCCGAACTATTACAGTCCCTGGCAACTTCCAAATTGTTTGTCGGCGCCGAACTTAAGCTCAATCATTTTATAAACTAGCGCCGATATAATTTGTGGTCAAGATTTTCATTAATATGGATAATTCAACTTCACTTTGGATGACATTCGTGTTTATATAAATTGCCTGCCTGATATTGGATAAGATGTATTGCAGGTTTAACATGTAGATTCCTTTGTAGATATAATTAAATAAATAAAAGTAAAATGTTAAGTTTATTATAACTGTACTATGTCTTTTTGAATATATTTTAGAGTTTAAAGTTGCTTTACCGTGTGGTGACAATAAAATATATAGCACTTTTCAGGCAAATTTTTTTCAATGGTTACGAATTTTACTACGTAAAATCACAAAAGATCTCCTTGCATAAAATAAGATTATAATTAATGGAACTACATTTTTGGGATTTAAGGTTTAAAAAGAGGAATGTTTGTTCCTTGCAAAAATGATTCGATTTAAAAGAATCTTCCATAATTGCAAAAATGAATGCGTCTTGTATTTACAAAATATTGGTTTATTTAATAAAAAATTAAATCATTTACCGATATGGAATAATAATCTAAATTAATTGCGAGTGATTTCTAATCTTGTTCGTCACCATCTACGTTATATATTTACTTCAGGAGTTCTGTATCATTTTTAAAACCTAAATATATTCAGTTTTATAATTTTAAACAAGGTCTTGATACAGGTATTATAAATCTTTTAATTACACGAACAAAGTGTTAAAGACAGGAGTTCCTTATCACAAATTCAATAAATGTTGCGAGGGATAGAACAATCTTATACACACTGATAAATTTGACGTAAACTGGATTATCTTAGTATAGATTAGAATTGTAGCGATAAAATTGTACTATATCAACTATAATGACTTAAACTCTTTATTCATGGAAAGGATGATACGAAACAACGTCTTAAACGTAAATGAGATCGAAAAAAAGGCTGATGCGCCATAGTTCGCGCGACGGAAGTTCACGTCGTGAGTAATGGATCGCGGCTCTCGTAACGGCATGTCGTACCTTCGAGTCGCCGTATATATACCGGGCTGTTTATTTTATATTCTCTTGTGAGCGCGGTAAATATTTATTTTAAAGTTGAATTTATACGAAGATTAATTTATTTTAAGAAATTGGAAGAAAAAAAGTTCAATAAATATGTTTTTTAAACCTGTATTACAGTTTTGAAAGACACCATTTAAAAGGTAAACGTAGTTCTTGTGATTTTGTGTGTATTAAAATTACTCTGGTTTTTCCATATTAGAAGAAGTTATTATTTGAAATTGTTTAATGTAACTTGTACACATTTCAGGATTCAGTGGTGAAATCAGTTTTAATTTTCCACCTAAAATTTTCAAGGTCAAAAGTAAATTTGTCCCAAACTTCGCATGTTAATTAATTACGGTTATATTACATTTTCAATTTATTGAAGTTTTAGCGACATAATTAGGCTTGAGGAACCACTATTTTAAATTTATACGTTTAAAAGAAAACGATTCATGGAAATAATATTGTTTAATTGTATTGTTTTAGATGCTAGTAATACCATTAATAAATTATAAGTTTTATTATTAAAGTCCTTAAAAACAGTATATTTTTATTCCGTACAAATAATAAGTTTTGTGTAAGTAGGGGTCTTGGTCGTAGGGAGAAAGCAGACCTCGTCTAAAAAAAAAAGTGAAAGCAGTCTTCTAAGTCTTCAGTTATATAAATTATTAACATTTCATTTAAGCAAAAGTATTTTGCAAATGCATTTAAGCATATGCATTTTATGAAACTAATATTTCTCAGTCACAAAACTACGATGTAAATATCCCTTCATAAGTGAATATTATTAAATACTGACTGTGCATACGACTTAGTTCACGTAAAACTCAGAAAAATAAAATATGTGTTAGAAAAGGATTAAAGCAAAGAGACCATTATTAATGACGTTACCACCCCTTTGCGTCACGAAGGAAATATGGAGAATCTTCAAAAATTCAGAGCTAATACACCATTTTAATTGAAATCGTTGTACAATAAAGCATGCCAAATGTCGAAGCATAGAGAAATGTGTTAATAAAATCACTTCAAACAAACTTCTAAATATTGGATTAAAATGGACGATTGTTGCAGAACAATACTTCTCTTCAATCTACCCGACTTCGACAAACCAATGGTCGAAAGTTGCGCTAAGAAGTTAAGCGCTCTGTGAAGAAAAAAATTCTGCTAAAAAATTTAGATAAAAAATCATTATCATGGACGACTTTATGTTACAATTGCTATACATTTGGTCTCGTAAGTACACAATATAAAATCAAAAGGGAACTGGAAGAAAAATTCAAGAAATGAAGAAAACTTAAACTACCACAAAAACAACATTGTTTGGTATGTAGATTCTGGTGTTTCCATGTCTCATTAGTAGAAATAGCATTACGTGTCAGGACAATCGAATTATGTGACAAGTTTTCGTAAATAAATGATTTCGGTCAAATAAATCAAGACGCTTAAAATGATGGAGGTCAGTATTGATTGATATGTATATTACTGACAGAGGCACACTTTTCTGAAAAGTGTGCCGTCTATACAAGAATGGCAATAATTCTATTGTCGGTTTATCAAATTATCAAAAAGATTTCTTTGCTAATACCCCACTTGAAGGTTTTGTAATACAATGAAACTTCGTGGAGAAAACTTAGTGGAGAAACTTAGAGAAAAGAAAGTAGAAATAATACATCACGTAGTTTCATTTAATTGTGAATAGTGAATTTCTAAAAAAATTAACGCCAAATATATTCAATGTAGATATGCTTAAGATACCTGGAGTTAAAATAAACAAGATTGCTTGTAAAATACAAAGTATAAAAAATATCTTTATATATAAATATCTTTATACATGATTACTCTAAATACGTATTCATCAACTTCCCCCACAAAAAAATCAAAAGTTAAAGAAAAACTTTAACATCAAATGCCTTAGTTCCGATAACCGATTCGAGTATATAAACGGACATATCTTTAAATTTCCCAGAGGTACTTGAACCCAAAAAAACCACGTCCTAATAGCCAAACAATAAAGCCATGTATATCTAAAAAGATTGAAGCTGCGGAAAGCACGAATAGAAAGCTAGTCTGAAAGATAAAATGCCTTCAATCAATTTCAATCTACTAAAAAAATATTGGGCAGAAGCAGTACACGTACTTCCCCTCCAATAGAGTCCCAACGGGCGTATTAACATACAAAACTCCAGGAGAAATGTGGAACAGAACAGAAAAAAAACAAACATTAATCATCTGAAGGTTTCGGCTGCAAGGAAATTATTAACCTACTGAGAAAGTAAAGAAATTGGATCTTAGAATAATAAAAAAAACTTTCGTTAAGTAATATCAAAAGATATAAAATCACAAAACCCAAATCCTTAACGGTAATAATATACAGAAATATAATATTTTTGTAAACCACCGTAAAAGCGACAATATTTCGGTGAACGTGACCGAGTACAAGTATGGGTCTACGCTCCATATTTCCAAGAGCCCCAATAATATATCGGAGTCTACAGACATCCACAGACCGTCGTAAATAGTTCATTTAATTTGGAAGGTTCCTTTGAAAATGAGTTATCAGTTTATAATACATAGTTCATGAATAGAAGTATCGAGACATTGATACCCTCACACAATATTAAGATGAAGGAAGAAACGGATGAGTTTCAAAATTAAATTTTACGCACCATTTCGTCGTAAATTATTTTGTTACCTAAGAACTGGAACGCGGGAGCAAAAAGTAATTTATGACGAAATGTTTCTACGTATAAAGGCTTAAGAATTTATTTTCTGCTTTGAGCGATGCCATAAATCCATCCTTTAGTATGTAAGTGTGCGAACTAATGAGCGGAATGGGTTTACCTTTACATCACTCCTCCTTTATCTTTGGAATGTTAAGAAAGATGTTAATAGAGCAAGGAAGGCTGTCTATTATATAACTCTATTAAATGCCTAATTAGTTTTAGAGAGACGTCAATGAAGACATGAAGCAATTTTAATATGTGATGATGCTATTGGGAAACAGAATAGGCAAACATTTTTAATAGACATTTGAAGTTTTAAAATATTCTTCCGTCGTGTGAGAGCAATCGTAATAATCTTTAGACTACATTTCCATTTATGTATGACTCGAAAAATGTAAATTTTAATTTAGTGGTCTTTCATCATATTTCTTAAATAAAATTTATTACCTTATACGTGTTTCGTGTTTCTTTGCCATACAAAAATAAAACTTAACCTTTTAATATACTAATGTAATACTTTCGTTAAGTATCGATGCATATTTGGGTCTCGTTAACCGAATATTTGTAGGACATTGCTACCACTATTATAACGGGATTTTATTGGTTTACTCCATACAATTCCAGCCCTAAAAATAATTCATTCAATATAGCTCGATATGGTGACTTGATCCATAAGTGATTTAAATCCATTATCTTTTATGTAATTAACTTAAAGATTCGGCGCTGACTGTTATTTATATATATATATATATATATATATATATATATTCATATATATATTTATATATATATATATATATATATATATATATATATATATATAAATATGTATATTTCGCCCATATTAGAGAGTCAGTTTCAATGCCGCAATACGACACCACAGACTACACATCACAGTTTACAGCACTTCTAAGAGGCGCTACTAAGCTAACAGATTATCGCATCGTAAAAACAAATAATTGAAGCACGAGTTATTGCGGCCAAATAGGCTTGGCGGCAGAGATCTGACATGGATTGTCTCTTGATTCGCACAGCGGATGAGACTGTATCATAGCGGGATCAGAATACGACATCTCAAACTAATAAGAAACAATAAAACGCGCTGGAAAGATCGGGTCGTGACTGGCTAGAGGTCAACTGAGTTGAACACATGCGTGAAAGAAATGTAAGTTTTTCACAAATAGTGGATTATTTATTACATAAAAAAATGAAATCGGCATCGAGCAATTGAATTAAGAGATGATTTTATTGACGCACGTCATTAAGACTCCTTGAGACTCAGTGGATTGTTTTAAAATGCAACCAAAAATTTCAAGTAATACTATTTTTTTGAAATAGGATTTAATTCGACTAATAATTGTACAAAGCGTTTTGCTGTCTTCTCAACTAACTTTTAACTGAGTATGTTAAACAATTGCGATAGCAACATTTAGTATATAAAATTTAGTTGATCAATTTAGATTAATAATTTAAATGAAATAGGAACCGTGTTATCTGCCTTGCAAAGGTGAAACTTGTTGCAAATAATATATTCGCAAAGCGAAAAATTACACCTTCACTAAACTTGTCAAGATTCCAAAGTGACAGTGCTGTACTTCTTTACTAAACTAAAGATCTATGAATATTTAAATTATCATTATACCTCAGTATGTGTCGGATCCTCGTTGTGCAAGTTCTGTTCGAGCTTAACCGATCTTTAATAAATCTTTTTTACCTTGACTTACGACTAAATTCGTATATAAATAAATCTTGCTACTTAATTTTACCCACTCTTAAACTACAAACTCGACCTAAACTATAATTTAAATAACCTGTTGATGCTCTGAAATTGTGACATTGGAATTATCTATCCAAAATTTCTACGAAATCAGATGTATCAGATGGATATTTAATATATTTCATAATTAAAGTTGCAGTAATACGATTGTTGTAGAGTAAGTATTGATAATTAAATAAATTTTAGAAAACAAAACTTCAGATTTAAATAGAGATATTAATTTTGAACACAAAAACAACAAATTAAATTTTTATTCATACTTCCCTTTCCAAAAATTCAGCGGAGTAGTTTCGACAGAACAATTTTGTCAATGACTCGCAACTGACTGAAAGATCCCATTGAAAAACAAAAATCGCTTTGCAGTTTTGCGTATTTTAATAGGATTGATTGATACTAAGTAAAAATGTGGATAATACTGACATTATTTGACTTTCATTACATGCATTCACATTGCCTAATTTTTTTAGTGATTGATTATTGACTAAATATTGTATAAAACTATACACAACTTCGATATATTTTTCTAATCCTTTTAAGTATATTAAGCGCAGGAACAACTTAAGATTTGCAGTAGCGACGTTTAGAAGCTCAATAGTGGAGTGAGGTTTCAACAGCAGAAGGCGATACCCTTTGTCCGCAATATGTTTGAACTACTGATAGTACTCTACCTTAAACTCTATTTTATAATCTAGCTCCAACGTAATTTGTCATAAAGACGTTCATAATATGAATATTTTGATTTCACTTTCGGGTTTAGGTAATTTGTATGCCTGATATTTATAAAAATTTATTGTAAGTTTAATAAGTGGATTCATTTGTACACATAATAGACAAAAGTAAAATAATACCGTTCGATGTAATTTTACCATCTATTCTTGAATATTATTTCCGACTTAAAATTGTATTTATCATTTGGTGACACTGAAATATACAGCATCATTCTTAAAGCATAGACGTTCTCCGTCCAGTGATTACGAATTTTATTACCAAAAGCATTTGAGAAAATATCTTTTAAACCTTTGAAAATCGATAACATTTTGGTTTAAAATATGTGTGTACTTAAATCTATGTATCATTTTACTATAACTAGGAAGATTTTACAATTTCTGGCACAAAATACGTTTTCTTCTAAAAATTGTTGAACTTAATAAGATTTTTCATAATTAAATAAATTAATGCCTTTTGTGGTAATATAGTATCGACCTCTCGGAAAAAATAACTTATGGCTAATATTGATTTATCTCAATTATAGGCAAGTGTACTCGAATATTGTTCTTTACAACATACGTAATATATTTACAGTAGGTTTTCTTACTTGCAAAGAAGACCTTATCACAATCCATTCAGACAATTGTAATAAAATTGTAACAAACGTTCAAAGAATTGTAACAGTTGTTAGTTGTTTAAATATTCAAACATTATTTAAAATTGCATGAATTATTGGTAACCCAGTCAGGAATTCAATAAAGCTAGAGAATGTCGTGCATACGGCGACTTTAGTAAATTTTAAATAAGTTACATTAAATTATATTAGATCAGAATTGTCACTCGATATCTAGACGGAACGTCAACTATAACGACCATAACACGTAATTTATAGACCGGATAATACGAAGCAACGCGTTAAACGTAAATGAGATTGATAAAAAGGCGGATGCGCCATAGTTCCCGGCGACGGAAGTTCAGCTCGTGAGTTATGCATCGCGGCTCTCTCTACGTCATGCCGTACCTCTGAGTCAACGCATATTTAAAGACTTGTATATTTTATTTCCTTTTGTGAGGGTGGAAAATATATTTTCAAGTTGAATTTGTATACAGCGTTATGGTCAACCTGTAAAAAACAACATCAAGAATGAGAATTTGGTCAATACCTGAAAATTTTGTAGCGCACATCAATTGATGTTACGATTTTCCTTTTTACCTTTTACGAGTAAGACATTAAAATCCTGGAGCCACCTTTATATATTTAGAAGCAAATGACAAAATACTGTCAAGAATATAAAATATTTTTCTTTTGCTATTATAGATGCGAGCTTCACCGCCAATAAATGAAATGTTTTAATAATAAAATCTTTGAAAATAATTTGTATTTATTTCTTACAGACATAAAGTTATTGATATGAATAAGGAGTCCTAACCCTTCCAACATGATCACGATATACTTGAAATTTTAATTTTTTTCGAGTACTTAATTTTTTCCCTAAATTTGCATATATTTTTAAGTGTTATCTATCAAAGTATATACTACTTAATATCTTTATTATTGTGCCAAATTTCAAGACTTTACATCAAGGGTTTCTCGAAGTAAAACGATTGTGTCATACAGGAAAACAGAATTGTAAATTATCTTATGAGAGTTCCTTTGCCGTTTTGAGGTACGAAACACTAAAAAGAAAAGTTTTCAAGTTTATTGAATATAGTTTCATAATACAGAATAAAAGGAATAAATAAATTTCATTAACATATGTATTGATCGCAGTAATTTACAATAAGCTTAAAATGAAAATAACACGATATTGTAAAATTACCAACGTTATTACTTTTTCATCGGACTAAATACGTTGAGTTTCTATATGCAATCAAAATTATGCAAAAGAATGCACATTATAGGAATCATAATTTATGAATATAATATGTAAGCAGTTCACTGTTCTTAAAAAATACGATAAACTTTTAGTTATTCCATTCACAACTGGATTATAAAAATGGTTCGCAGTTCGTTTTTAAGGCGGTTATGAGTCAGCCGTTTTTGTAAAAATCGGTTCCCCTTGGAAATTAAATTTGGCACAGCAACTGAAGTTTTTAACTCATATATTTTGCAACGTTAAGAGCATAACATATTGTTTTCAAATATTTGTAACAATTTAACTATTTGTTTCTTATTTTATGAAACATATCCCAAGGTACAAATTGATGAGTCAGGGATTTTTTCCCGCAAATCTTAAAAACGGACTAAATTAAAAAGTTTTAAACTTAACGTTTAAATAAAGGCGGTATTATTAAATTGCACCATCATTTTAGCTATACTCGTATTCTATGAAAGCAGATGAGACGAAGAGATATTACTGCCATTAATTTCCTACCATTAAATAAAACAGCGCACAACACGTTTATTTTTGAACCAATTTTTTTAATTTATTCAATATAGGTTTGTAATTAATCTATGTCTTCATGGTAGTTTATGAAAACAGCAATTTTAAAAGTAGTAAATTTTAGAGGGAGAAAGTTAGATAGTTATATATATATTCTTATAAATGTTGACTAAACTGACCTCCCCATTTTTGAAACTTAAATTTTTAATTTTATCTAAAGGTTGCTTCCTGGTCTTACAAGATTTGAATTGTTAAGGATCTTAAATTTTACACTTACCCGTACATGATGTAAAACTATATTTAACATTTTAATAGTAATACTATATGCCTTTTAATGTGTTAACTCTTATCTGAAATTAAATGATTTTACTTTTTCTTGACACGGTTTTTGATGTATCTAGTCGCTTGCATTTTTTTATTTTTTCCTCCATAGCTTTTAACACTTGTAATATGATTATTCAAACATTTTTATTAATTTTAAGCATCCTTATTTTATATAATTGAATAATAATTTATTTAAACTAGTTTACTTTTCAATATTTGAGCCATAAATAATTTTGGGTAGTAGCCAGAAAAAAGCATTGAATTTAATAGGCAAAACTTAGATAAGGGTCAAGTGTTAGATTTTAGTCGCCGGATAATTTAGATGAACTTTTTAATGACGATATATCGCGGCATCGTTGGGAAGCAGTAAAACTTAAAGTCTGTTCACCGTTAGCGCCTAGCGAAACACGCGTCTGGTCTATTTCTCTGTAAAAAAAATACACAAATATAAGAACTTGGGCATGTGTGAGCTCCAGATAAAAATAAAATATTCACAGTTACAGAAATTTCAAAATAGTGACAAGAAATGGAAAAAGTTTCGGCTTTGTATTTTGAAATTCATATATTCCGCATACTGAATAATAATAAATGGCGAAACATCTGACTTATCCAAAGTTACATTAATTTATGGATATCATCTGATATATGCATGTCCTTTTTGTAGTGATATTTGGTTTGGTCAGATTTTGATTAAATTCCAAGTTTCGTTAAAAAATTTTCCTACACTGTAGGATGTTACGTGTCTATATGAACACGTAACATCCTTCTTGCTTACAGGGTGACTGCGTATACTTACGTAGTTTTCGTATAATGTGGATACAACCTACAATTAAAGTGTTACAATATTTTTATCTCATATGGAGTATGTTCTGCGATGAAAGGGCATGGTATTCGTTTGCTGTTATGGTCTCATTTCTTCTTGCTAAAGACTAGTCTTCAGTAATGATCGAGTTACTTGATGTATGTAGCTAAGCTTCGTTTTAGTTTAAAAATTATCACTTCGAATACGTAACAAGTTGAATAAAATAATTATCTAAGTAAAATAACGTTAAAGCGACTAAATTACATTGCATATGGTTTTAAAAACGTACATGCGTCGCTTTAGGTTTATGGCAAGTTTGTTAATAATTTGTAGGATATTAAATTCCGATGTCAGGAATAGCCAATGTAAAATCATAAATACTTGACTTTGCAGGTACTTTTAATTTGCATTCAGACGATATATATTCATATGATATATCGTCACTACAATAATACATCATTATGAGTTTATCAGCAAATTGCTGTCGTTTTTCAATGTTAATTGGAACGTTCTTGCTTTCCCTCATATTCAGTGTTACGTCTATCCATTCGGGTATATTGTCATATACTGTCGGAAGATTATCATACTTTCCTCTGCCTCTCCTGAAACCAAATCATCTGTCAGAATTAATTTTGCTTTTCTCTAAAAAAATTACCTAATGTGCTACTTATATTTTTTTCTATTATTTTGCTCCCAACATTAAGCATTCAATTAACATGTAGTGGTTAAAGTCCACAATGTTATTTTCTTTGAATATTGATACGATGCGGGCTTCTTTAAATCGGGTCGAGAAAGTATCAACTCATATAATTAAATTATATATATATATATATATATATATATATCCAATTTAATATAAGGTATTCTTCTGTTCCAAGGCACAATGACCTAAAAGTAGGTCTCAAGTCCATTAGTTCCTCCATATGTAATTTTTCATAACTCCTTGATATAATTTTCCACTCCCTCATTGGCGATGTCTTCTACAGAAAAGGTTTCATTAGTTAAATTTCTTTAAAAAAACTTTCTCTAAAAATCTGGAAATACAGTAAAATTTCGCAAAAAAATTTCCCCTTTTTCGCATATCCGTTAGTATCTTATATGCCAGCTGTTTGCAAAGTGTTACCTAATCGGCCAAATCAAAGTTGTTCGCTATATCTGTTTTATTTCCGAATGTATGTTTTCCATAATTCACTGAGTCAATATTTGTAGCAAATTAAGTTCTTTATTAAAGTCAGTCAGTGAAATAAGTTAGTCCAGTTACGGAAATGTAATCTGGATTTTCTTTCATGGAGATTATTGGATTGTCTAAAAAATAATTTCTCAATATTGCACAAGGAAAACTTCGGGGAATATTGTGTTTAATATATTTATATAAATATGATATATATAATAATTAGCAGTCGGCATATTTATGGAACTATATCGTAATATAATTGTATTAAATTTCATGTATACGTTTTGTATTTAAAATATTAAAAATCAAAATTTGCTGTCATTTAAAATATATTTTAAACATACATTTTTAACAGAATCTTTTTTGGTTATGAAGAGGAAATATACTTACGTAAACTTATTTGATGGAAATGTATATGTTAAAGAGAGAAAAAAAATATCAACATTTCTCAGCTTTTCTAAAATTGCCTAATTTCAAAGAAACCTTCCATATATCATTTTATAATAGAAAATCTTATTACTCTTATATTTTTAAAAGTACCCAAATATGCAAAAAAAAAATAATAGCTAAATGTAAAAATCATATCCAAAAATTTAAATTTTGTCCTAGTTTAATAATTACAGACGTAAATGGAATTATTTATTATACCATATCATATCTGGGGTTAGGATATCTCTTGCTCTTCTCCAATACTACTTAAATAGATTCATGAATTTGTGAATCATTTTAGGTCAAAAACGGTATCAAGTTTTATTCTGGAAACAACTGAAAGTCTAGTTCGATGAGAGCTACAAGACGTTCCACAAGTATAGTATGTACCCTGTCAACGATAGACGGACAGTCGTATTTTGTGAGATTTTATGCATTAATGAATTTCACTTTCTAAGTTCGAATTATGAAAAGTTGAAAAAGACGGAGATAGATAATAATGTAAAAAAAGCATTTAGAAAAAAGTTTAAATAGCAAATGGCTTTCCTTTTTCGTTTTGGTACAAAAAAATAATTTTTTAAAAATTGCACAAGGGTTTATTGCAATATAATTTTTTTAACTTTTATTTTTTGGACTAATAGGACAAATGTTCCTGAAAATTTAATTTATTTAAGAATAAAATATTGAAAAAAGAAATGAACACAACGAATTATTGAAAAATCAAATAAAGTGCTGAGACTGACGACCACTGGTCTTAATGAAAACTCTGCAACTTAATAAACATGGAGGCACCGATATCAGTGCGTGTTAACTTTTTTTACGCAAACTTAACAAAAAGTCAACTGGCTGTTGAGAAACAAAGTCTACATGGCGGATTTACATTCCTGGAAAATGTTACTTAAGTTCCCTCTTATTCGAACGATATACCGGGTGGAACATCTCCCATTCTGCAGCTACACGGTCTTCTTTAGCGTTAGTCGAGCAAATGATTAACTTCACAGAACCAATATTACAGTACACAACAAATAGCTATCCCAGCGTGATTTAATTACAAATCATAATTTTAGTGAAATTTTGGTTTACGAGATATTAACATTAATGTTAATATATCGTAAGCAATTAAAATATATTAAGAAAATAATATCCCAATGTCTTCATAAGTATATAATATTGGAATCTAAAAGGTGGTATTTAAATACCACCTTACTTATGATACTTATGATTACTTATGAAGACATTGGGATATTATTTTCTTAATATATTTTAATTGCTTAAGTATAGGAATCAGGACAATCACATAGTAGTGAAACTTTTTTATATTCAGTGATAATAATAATTTTGGTGACAAATTGTCTAGGTTACTCACCATCACACCATATTTACAATAAATTAATTATACTTCCTCAAGTTATGGATCAAACATTTCTTGCCTACAAATATTTCGACGATTAAAAGAGAAAATTACCAGATTATCAAAAATTTTACCTACAACGTGTTCTTTATCAAAATATATCCAAACATTAAAATAATTGCATGTGAAGATTGGCAGTTATAACTTATCTTCAATATTAAGAATTGTGTATTTGTTCTGTGACCCTCGATACCGTAGAATCAAAATAGGTTTTGACATCCAGATCAAAACTATGGTAATAATATATTCGATAAATTATGTAGGCAAATTAACAGAAAATGTTGAAAAAACTTCGACGATTTAAGTCCAATACGCTTAGTGGATTTTCTTTGATATTTATGTACGAAAACCCCAGCCTCATGTTAAAATATAGAGGAATCCGGATATATAGAGGATATTTAGAAGCAAATCGTCACAGCAAACCAATACCGCAACATCAGATTTCGAGTGAATGACAAGCGATTCTGAACAATATTTCTATTCGATCTTTTCAACTTCCATAAACATAGGATTAAAAGTACTGGTCTGAAGATAAGCGCTAACTTGGCCAAGGTAAATATTTTGCAAAATATAAAAATTAGCGAAAGCGAAAGAAACTTTCGCTTCTAATCACTATTTAAAAAAATGCATGTAATGATAATTCTCAAAATTGGTTACGTTATTATAATTGAAATGAATAGTTTTCATCTATCTGGTATGGAATAAAATTAAGTGTCAGGGAAATTCAAGGAAACAAAAATCAGGTAGAACACTAGTTAAACTGCAAAAAATGTCTGCACTAAATGGTGCTGTAATCTAAACTTTCACGCCTTATAAACCAAAGAATTAAGTTGCAGAAGGCATGAATAGAAAGTTAGTCGAAAAAACAAAATGCCTGTGACTCGATGCCAATCTATCACACAGAGTATGGTCAGGAAAAAATACGATATAAAAAATACGAAATAGGAAGTAATCTAAAAAGTTTTTGGTTGTAAGGCAATTATTTATCCGCCGAACGAAAACGTCAATAAATGAGATTCTAAAGCAAAGCAACCAATTCTCAATAAATATTGCGCACAATTAAAACATAAAGGGATTAGATTTATAATACCCAAATCACAAAAGGTAATAAAAATTTTAAATAATAGTCTTGTTACGATGCACGGTAAAAGAGAAATATATCTCCGTAAAAGGAACTGAGTACAAATGTGAGTGTACGCCCCACATATCTGAGAGCTCAAGCAATAGGTCTGAGTCCACAGATTTCGTCATGAACTATCAAATAAACCTTTGAAATTAAGTCTCCATCAAATCTTAAATATAATACGTACATACTGAAGACAAGAATCGAGATCCCTGTACCCTCACATGAAATTAGATTCAAGGAACAAACGGACGTGTTCCAGGACAACAGAAGAGGTTACCTGTGCTACAATGAATGTTTATATAAAGTTTACGACTTTAGATATATATCACATTAAACTCATAAACATTTAGATATCGAAACAAACATGGAATATAAGGATATGTATGAAAATTCCGATATCTTCTAACCTAACACTGAGACCAAGTAACAATCAAAAACGTTCCAAAATAATTGGATAAAATTACTACCTGTATTAAAATAAGCTTAAAAAGGAATTGCGATCTCATCATCTATACTAAACATGGAAGCTGGTTAACATACTTTCAAATGCAAATAGGTGTTTCGCATTAAACATGAACCGACGGGTTGAGAACTCTGTAAATACTAATAAAATTTGGGTAATGTAAATGACATTTTCATTGGCGTCCAGGAGAAAGTTCAAAATATTTGTATGTCTGTGGGAAGTAATATTAAACTGATTCGCCAGTTAAAGAAATTTATTTATCATGCGCATCAGATAATATGAGAGAGTTGTTCTCACTAGAGATTTGATATTTTGGCCGTTCTACAAGTCTTTACAAATACACGTTTCTCTTTATTAATATAAATTCATTATAAAAAGTGTCCACTTTTGTGTGAAAAACTTGTTGACATTTATAAAGGATAATTAAAAAAGGGTCCTCACGTATTTGGTACATAAACAAATTCAGAGTGTCAAAAAAATTAAGTAATCTCAAAATCATTTAGAGAATCTGTTAATCTGCAAAAACAAATATTTTCGCTCGTGTATATTATTGTGTTAAAACAACTACGTTCTGTTAATCAAACAACCATACCACATATGCCCGAAAAGAACGTAGTTACGAAATACGTGAATAGAAAGCTAGTTGAAAAAGTAAAATACCTGCTACTCGATGCCGGTCTAGCCTCATAATTTTAGGTAGAAACAGTATCTATAGCTGTTTATCTCACCATTAGATCCCCAACACGGGTATTAGTATGACAAATTGTAAGCGAAGGGTGGTCACGCATTGGTTTGGTATCGTATGGACCAGTAAATATGAAAGAGTAGTTTTTTCTAGATATTTGAGCTTTTATCTGTTCTATTTACAAATACATGCACCGCTTTGTTGATAAAAACTCATTATAAAAAGTATCCACTTTGGTATGAAAAATATGATGCAAAAATTGTTTATGTTTAAAATTTCAAGGTAAAGGTGCAAATATGTTGACGTATCCATATTTTATAATTTTTATTAAGTTTAGAATTTTTCCTAATATATTTTGTTGTATAATTTAAAAAGGCGCTTATGTTATTAAATTTCTATGAAATGCAAGCAAATCACTGTTAAAAAATAATACAAATTTCGGAACAAATTAAAATTTAATAATGTATGTAATTTAATATTATATTTTAAAATTTTAAAAAAAGGTGTACACCATTATTATCGTAAATTCTTGTAAATGTCTCCCGTTTAATAAACCTCGGGTTTTATAATCGTCATGAACCGTCTAGAACAAGATAATTTGTTATTGATTATCTTGCGTCAATAATCAATTAGAAGTTTAAAACGTAGATTGATGGATATCTTCAGTGTTTGTTTGCGTTAACTACGTGGTATAATTCTACAATTTTTAATTGCTTCAAACAATTCCATTTAACTAGATTCTAATAAAATGACGTCCGAGTGATTTTATGAATGACTGAAAAATTATCTATTATTGGAGTCCTTAATACTAAAGAACGCTTAAATACACTTGTATAAAAATAATGTTTGCACAGAAAAATTATGTTTAAACTTTTTTAAATTACGTTATTTTACCCTTACATCTTAAGTGACTGCGTTTAGGTTTTGATAATGTCTGTAAGACAAATTTATTTACTAATTTATATACTGTACAATTTAGGTAGTAAAATTGTTATGTTTGTTCACATGTTTTACTACATTGAAATGAAACTACGTATTAAGCAAAATACTTATAGTAATCAAACTTAAATGAAACTAAGTGATATATTATTGTTTCTACTTTATTTAAGTTCTATACCACGACCTAGGTTTTGTTGTACTACAACATCTTCAGGTGGGCTATTAGCAAAGATGAAAATGCAATCTTTGCTAATAGCCCACCTGAAGATGTTTTAATACAACGAAACCTAGGTCGTGGTAAAGAACTTAAAGAGAAATAATACTACATAACGCAGTTTCATTTAATTGTGAATAATGAATTTCTACAAAATTAACGCCAAATATATTCAACAATTATAGTAATATTTAATTTTTAAAATACCGATAAATCTTTCAATATATGACTAATAATTGACAACGAGCAAAAATTTAATCAAACGTGAATAAAATTATTGGCCCAAGGGTAATACGTTTTTAGATTTTTATAAATACTTTGTTCACAAATGTTAAAAAAAAAACAGTAGTAATATACAATTTCATTTTTTTTGATAATGTGCAAAACAGATATATCCAGAAATTCATACAAAGCAAATTTTTCGTAGAAATATGAAATAACTAAAAAAAGTGACTTAATATATCAGGTTCAAAGTATACTTTCAAACTTTCAAAGGCGACAATGTGTTCTACGATGTTGTCTTGAGAAGAAATAACTAAAAATATTTGCCTCCCATAACAAAATTTATTCAAAGTATTCTAAGTCGATTTAAGTTCTCCTTACACACTGGGCGTTAAATAAATCTAGTCAAACATTCCCAGAGATATAGTTTTCCTTTGAGAAATTTAATGTTAATAGTAAAATTCTGTTAAAATTATTTGAATTTAACTAAAAATTAAAATAAAGTAAACAAATATAAAATTTCTTGGACAATTTATCAAAGCTACTTCTCAATGTTAATATATTCGCAATAGTCAGTTTAATAAATAATGTTTATTTGTATGTCGCTCGATACTGAAATAAAGTTGACGCGCGGCTTCCCGGAAAACTCTTTGCTTAAATTGTGTTTAAGGAAAAAGTAATTTTATTAGTATTCTTTACTAATATTTTCGAACATGTGATGGTTTTTTTTATTCGAGTTTTAATTATTCGAGTTTAAAGATTAACGGGTGATATAGGCTGTGTTACCTTAAAATAAAATCGAAATCGCTCCCGTACTATTTAAAATTGTATTTATAAAATCAAATAAATCGTCGTCAAGGGTTCGTTTAGAAGATTTCGAAAATAACATAAATACTTATTATAGTACAAAACAGCAAAAAATTTTAATTAATTAATAAATGGGTGAGTAATTATGATATTAAACAAAAAATAAAGCTCCAAAAATAATGGTAATAATAATAATAAATAATGACGATTCGCCATCCATAACTCTGTCGGCCAGTCACGCACAAGTCCACAGAAGAGTGAAACGGTGTTGTGTTGCGTGCGCTATGGCGTTGGAGAGCACGTTAGTTAGAATAATCTAGAAGGGTACAACGTGTAGGCGTATGTTGTTGCGAATTGATGTTTTGCTTTTTAATGCAGAATTATTAATTGCGGACACAAGTGTTAAATTTACTTTGACTTCATGTTAACAGGATTTTCATTTTGTTTTTGTGATTTTAAGTGGTCGATTGCTTAAAATATTTACAGTCTCAGGCCAAGGAATAATATATTGATTTTTCTTCATGTTACTAAGATTCTTGTTTGGCTTCTGGGAACGGTCTGAATTTGGACACTTGGTAATTTAGATACCCGTAATATAAGATAAATATGGCTTTGATAAATAACGAAATAGGAGCCCCACTGTAAAAAATTACCCGAGTAAATAAAATCGCTTAAGAACTAGGAGTTATTAGATATTTATTGCATATTTACTTTCACTTTCATGTATACTGTCAATTTTATCATAATTTTTAAGTCTGTGTTTTAAAAAAAATACGAATAATTTGAAACTTGATAATTATAGGTTAATACAAAATTATAAAAATCTAAACAATTAAAAATTATATAAACCTAATTCTCTAGAAAATAACAAATTAAAGACAATAAAACTAAGTTTTTTAGTTGATTTGCCATATCGTATTCATTACGGGGAAATTTATGTTCCTTTATTGAAATTTTTACCAGAGTTGGTAGGACTGTTTGACAGTAGACCGATTTAAATTCTCTAGTGAATAATAATTAGTTTTTTAGTATATTGATTTTTCTCTATGTTACAAGAATCTTAATTCTTGTTTGACATCTGTGAACGGTGTGAATATGGTTTTGATAAATAACGAAATATGAGTCCAAGTATAGAAAATGACTCAAGTAAATAAAATCGTTAAAGAACTAGCAGTTAATAGATATTTATTATATATTTACTGTCACTTTCATGTTCATTGTCAACTTTATCATAATTTTTACGTCTGTGTTATAAAAGAAAAATACGAAAAAAATTAAAACTTTAGGATTATAGGTTGCTATAAAATGATATAAATAAAAAAACTAAACAACTTAAAACAATGTATACCTAACTCTCTAAAAAATAACAAACTGAAAACAAAGAAAAACAATTTATCTTAGTAGATTTATCGTATCATATTTATATATAACATGGGATAGGGAAAATTTCGAGGGAGATGGGAAAATTTCTATTAAAATAACTTAAATAAAATTTTGTTGGTTATATGTAATAGTAAAAATATGCCCTTTGGCTTACATTTTTTAGTGTATATAAATATATATTTATTTATTATATTATAATTTCTTATAGAATATTAAATCCTTAAAAGATATCAATTTGAGCCTTTGAACTTGATTTCTTTTAATGGAGTTGTTTTTAATTGCAGATTTTCTTTACGTCTCACAATTCATATTATCAACTAGATAGACAGCCATTACATATCATAATTAGAAAGGTTTCACAGATGAAAGCTCTCAATGATAAGATTTCACAATAAGTGATTATACTTACTATATCTTTATAGTTTATAATGATAATATGTCATTATAAACTATAAGGAATAATAAATCCGATGTCTACTAATTAATCACAAATATTAATTATTGATCTCTATACAAGGTTTATGAAGTGTGGCTACCTAGATTAGTTTTGATTTATTCTGTTCTGTTTGCACTTAGCAGATTTTATAATTATTTTCTTTGAAGGATTAAATCTATTAGCAGTCATGAAATAGATCGATGACAACAAAGCTACACTTTTATGTTAATAATTATGTAAGTTACGTGTTGTAAATAAATAAATAACTATTATGTTTTTAAATCTGTAATAAATAAACTAATGATAAACAATTCAAATGTCTCCCTTTCGTTAGATTATATTGTTTTATGGATATATATCATATATATTTTCTACCGTTATTGAAAATGTTAATAAAGGGCAATATTTGAAATTAATCTTTAATAAATAATTTCTTTTTCCGAAGTTAGCCACAAGTATAATATGATGCAAAGTTCAAGTGACTGTTAAGCGCTATTTAATAAGAAAAAACATTGTCGTATATCCTTTTGAATTTTGAAAGAATTGCTGAAGTACAGAAGGAATTTACAATTATTTATAATTTTCATTTATCAGCAGTTTCAATTATTTTTAATTTTTGATTAAAAAATAAATCGACTCAATCATAATTTTTTGAAAAAAAGAATTTGAAATTACACTTCGTTTGCTTTAATTATTGTTAAATCTAGTAGGACGTCCTTAAAGCTTAAGAATTTGTTAATAGGAAATTCCAATGTCATTATAATAAATGTTGTTCGAAATTAATTGCTGTTACAATTTAAACATAAACAAACCAAAAGTTAACACTTTTGCGGCATTGAAAGGATAATATAAACTTGCGCTTTATGTAAAGGAGATTTTTTAAACAATTTTAGAAAAATCTACTTCCATATTCTTTAAGCAAGTCAGATCAATTTATTTCACTGTTTATTTAATTCATTCATACTGAAAAGGAGTATGCAAATAATGTAAAAATTTTCCAGTCATTGCTTACCTTTTGGCAAATTGTGTAAATGCATGAATATAAAAAAATAAACTGGATAATATATTCACAAGCTTGTAATTTTAAATAACGTAAGTTAATGTTTGAAATATGATGCATGAAGCTAATTTTTAATTAATGTTAAGGATTTTTTTTCTAAATTTAATAGGGTTTTACACAGATTATTTTTTATTCCGAGATACCAAAACTGAAAACATTATGAAATTATTTTCAATCCTTCTATTTCCACAATTTAAAAAAAAAAAATTAATTGAGTTTTACGCAAATTTTGTTTTACTAGGATGTAACAACAAAACTAAGTATTGTTAATAATTTCATATCCTTAAATATGTGGTTCTAAATAAATATGATTTATAGATTCTCGTTTTTTATTTGTCCTCGGAATAATTTCTATATCCACTTTTATCACAATATCATTTTATAAATGACTTCACAAATAAATGAAAAAAATTAAAAAAAACCTGTGAAGCCTGAGTTGAACTCGCACTATAAGAGTTTTGTATACATTTAGACATTTATAAACATTTAATGGACATAATATTCCTATTAAACTATTCACAAAATTTTAATTGTCTAGAATGAAAATATATTACCTACTATATTTTCCAATAGAAACATATTTAAAAAATTATTTTTTTATGTGATATAACTACGAATTAACGATTTCTTGACTTTTTCTTTTACTTCTGCTAATAGACCGAAGATCTTGTCTCTTGCCAAATTTCATGATTCTACGTCAACCGGAAGTACCATATATAGGTTTTGATTTATTTGTGAGCGCCGAAATAATCGTATTTTTATGATTCTTCTTGATTCCATTAACTTAGACGCTTGATTATTATAACTATAAGACACCGTAGATGTAAGGGTTTGATAATATAATGTAAGGGTTTGATATTATATTAAACTTGATACCTCCACGCGTTTCTAAGAAAAAAGGTCTTTACAGATGGATAAAAAAGTGATCCTATAAGGATTCTTTTTTTGTTTTGAGACACGGAACCCCGAAAAATTATTTTTCATGTTTATTATATTCCCAAGAATATACTATAAATAGGTGCTTAATAAGTGAGATGATATTTAAATTAATTTAGAGAATTACTTTTGTTTTTAGCGGTTTTTGATGACAGTCAAAATGTTCCGTTTTCACCTTCATGTTTTTAAAGAGACAATAAAATGACAATATTTTTTCAGGCAAAGTAATGCAAGATTAAGTTAATCTAAAAGAAAAAAATGAAATATGTATTTTTTTTGTTACGGCAGAATTATGATAAAATCAATAAATATAAATTAAAGTGGAAAATTTACCGGACCATTTGTTCGTTCCGGCCCGCGGTATTTATTTTTCCAATTAAGTAGCCGGTACGGGTTTAATGAATAATTTTATTTTTGTGTTATCCAGTACAATCGTGAATTTAAAGCAAGATTTGTCTGAAAATTCAATAAGAGACTTTAAATAAATGTGAAATAAATATCATTCCCTGTTTGTTTTGAGTATCGCATGTCGTAATAACAAGTTTTTAGGAGGGCTTATAACTAAATTAACAAGTTATTATTATGATCAAAGATATTATTTCTCAGACCATGTTATTCTCTTATAATTGAAATGTTTTAGCACTTATCCCTCGAAGCTAAAATTTATGGAGAGATAAAAGTTTCATTTAGTCCTGGAAATAACGCCCACGGCAAGCGCCTGTCGGAAAACGTAATTCTGTACGTCTAATCACCAGTATCATTTATATGATTAAGGAAAAACAACGACGAGATATAATATAGTTGTGATATGTAATGTACATTTCAATTATTTGAAAATCTTTTAGAATTTTCCCGTTCATTTAGGGAAAAAATATTTATACATTATTGGTAAAATAAATAAAAGTCCAGCTCTATCTTGTTAACTTCCAGTAGAAACACAACAATTTTATTAATAAAATTGTGGCAATAAAAATAAGCACTTAGTTTTACTGAGCCATGTTTTGACCTTTTCAGTTTCATTGGCATAATTAATTGTCGCACGTGAGTAAAAACAGATATTAATTAATTAGCATGGTTTTTGTTAACGAATGTATTAAAATTTAGTACCAAGTGTGATATTTTTTAAAGGAACAATTGTCAAAAGAATTGATGTTTTGCAAAGATGTCGCAATCATCATAGGTGTGTAGATAGAAATATATTTTTAGATATATTTTTTTTTCTGAAAAATTATTAAAGAATATTTTTAGACAAAAGTTGTAGTATTTTAAGTATTGTATTTTTGATCGTATTGTAGTTCTAAGATGCACTTTTAGAGAAATATTTTATCTGGGGTTAAAATCTACAAAGTACAAGATTCCCAGTTATAAACAATAGTAGCCAATGACGATTTTTTATAGATTGCTGGATATACCAGCGGCGAATGCGGATGGAATAAAAACCAATCCCAACAAAAGGTTTTGTGAAGAAATAAAGAAACATTTTGGGAAGAAATTACCTAAATCTTGACCAATCCTTATTTGGAATGCCATATGGATAATTTAATCTAACAAAGACAACGTCGGGTTATGCTACCAAATTTTTTCCAAGTGTGTTATTTACAAGTTTAATGTTATTCAGAGCTGGAATCAAATAAACCACCTGTTGAGCCCATGGGCGTAAATAGTTTTACATAAATATACATATGAAATACAACTATTAATCTTTCCTAAATGTTTAATAAACTCACATTAAAACAACAATGTAAAAAGAAAATTAAAATTGTGACCTGTTCAGTCATTTTCACAGTTCATGCAACTGCTGAGGTACTACTGCTGAGGTACTAGAAGTACATTTAACATGAACCCATTGCCGTCAACCAGATCACTGCAGCCACTGTTTTCCCGGAAGACTATCTGAATAAGTCTCGATGCACACAAGACAGAAATATTCTTCCTCTTCGGTGTTTAATAAACGTTGTTCACTTGTCTTTATTTCTTTCCTCTTATTTTCCTTATCGAACATTTTAGAAATTTCCTTAATAGATTGAACGTCTTCATCAGAATCTGAGGATCTTTTAAAAATTGCTTTCCTCACTGTCTTTATCTTGGACTTGTCTATTTTTTTTACTTTCAATTTTTCTTTTACTTTATTCTAAAGCGAGCGCGTCTTTCGTAAAACAGCACGTGTCCTCTTTTTCCCTCTTGTTGGATGTTATTTTCCGGGTCCAGTGTGGCTACAACAACGTATTTAAGGAACACACATAACTTAAAAAATTTAATATTTAAAAATATTTAAAGCATAATCATATATTCTCTCCGCAATACGATTGGTTTGTAGGTTGCGACAGCGATCTATCACAGATGGCGTGTATTATCATGATACCAAGCTATTGCCAGAGGTCGTTGTATAATGGTTGGTTTACCGCCAATCCCTGCCGAGATTCTGTCATCGATTCGAGACCCGTTTGTCCACACCCTACCCTCCAGGTTTTATCCCACGCTTATATCTATCACACGACGTTTGACTGTTACTATTCGTGGTGCACTAAACCCCGTGGCTCAATCGACCCCACCCTGCCCTACTAAGCATCGAAACTATCGTCAACCGATAACGTGTCAAATTAAAATTTCGAGAATCTTGCTAAAGATACAGTCCTAAAACTAATTCCAAGTTTTAATATTAATTCCAATGGAAAGTTATATATAAATAAATATTATATATAAAACACAGTAATTGATATTTCTATATGAGATATTTTTTCTAAATAATCTAGTGTTTAGGCAAACTTATAAATACGTGATTTAAATCATTTCTATTAAATTCAATTTTTAAAAATTCTTACGAGATTGAAGGGATTTATATACAATCCCTTAGGATGATGATTATTTTAAATTAACATTGTAATAAAAGTTATTATCATTTCTTGTGATCATCCTTATTGTATTGTGCTATTTTAAATGTTCGAAGAATTAATTCGACTAGATTTTAAAATGTATCTAAAGGAAATCCGTATCAGATTTCTGAAATTCTATAACTCTAGGAATATTGAATCTTGTTGACAAATTATACAAAAAAAGCTTAAAAATCTAATTACGTTTGTCTATTTTTATGTAAAAAGCGGAAGAATTTCTTTATTTAATTAGTTATTCGCACTAATCTCTGAACGACATGTTCAATTACAAATATTTTTGTTCGTGTTACAAAACTGTATTTGTAATGAAGGTTAGGATATTTACCTCATTACACTACGATTTATGGAAGTCAACAATGAACAAATCTGGGAACACTGCTAAAACAATTCAAGGAAAGGAGAAACCAGTTTATTTATTGACTTATCATTGATATCCCTGCCGAAACACTCACGACCCCAACCGCTATTGTTGTGATTTGAATAACTTAGCAGCAACATGTAGTGACCGCAGAGGAAGAGCACATATGACGTCTCTGGATTTAACAAAGATTATAATTCTAATTAATATGCATGTATTAATTAGTTTTTCAATTAACTTATAACGATGAAGGTTAAATGAAGTTGCTAAGAAATGCAGACATTAACAGTTTCAAAATTTAACATTAACAAGAAGTGATAAAGCAACGTAAAATTTTGACTAAAAGCATTTTAAATTTTTAATAAAATGATATGGTAGTGTTTCCCAATTGCTACTTTCTTGTGTTTTATGCTCACATATTACACAAATTTACCATTAACAAAACTTAAATAAATAGCCTAACTGAAACCTCTCTGATGCGAAAAACCTTTCAATTAGCTTCTTAAGACGATTTTTGATATTATTATGTCTTTAAAATTAGTATGGAAATTTAAAATTTATAAAATATTGTGTTTTATAATTTATTTTAACGTGAAATGAATATTGTAAAAAGAACGTTAGTGTTTGTTTTTTAAGAAAATTAAAATCGTCTAAACGACATTAAAAAACATTAATATTTAAAGTAAAAAAAAGTTTTTGAAGAATTTAATAAAAACCTTCATAAACATGATGAAGTAGTTAAATATTTTTGTTATTTCTTGTTTTTGTTATTTGTGTTATTAAATAATTTTGTTATTTCTATTTAAAAGTATTTACACCACGTAAATATGAAAATTTGTTTATGTGTGTATTGACTTTAATCTTGTAAACTACTGGATATACTGCAGAGACTAATTTGAAAGCAAAATATTTTAAAATTTTTATACTTTTTAGGGAAAGAAAAAAGTTATCAATTTTTATTTTTTTTTAATTAGACCAATAAACAAGAAGAAAAAAATCGTTGCAAGTTTAAATGGAAACTTGTTATATTATGAAATACACAATATTATATTCATGATCTAATGAACAGAAGATTAGCAAATTCATCTTTTGATAAACAAAAATTGTTTGTATTACCCAAAGATAAACGGATAAGAGAGCATGTTTAAATTTTTGAGCCTCGCGTTACCTTGTACTAGTAGCGTTTTGCTTTATATTTGTTCATTATAGCTTTGTATTTTCATTATTAAAACGGCCAAAAAACTTTGATTCTGAAAAAAAACTTTGCCGACATTAGAATTTGAAGCTGAAAAGGGTTTTTTTTCTTAAGTTAATTAAAACAATGTTTGTTGGTAAATTAAGCTTTCAACTTTTAACACAAAATAAATCACAGTTATGTAAAAAAATACATGACACAGGTATACCTCACGTCACTGTTCGAGTTGCAATATTTATACAATTGCTTAAAATAATTGTCCTGTAAGATGGTACAGTCTGCTTAAACTCTGGAGTTTGCAGATTTGCTGCTCTTAAACTAGTAATGTGAGTCTCAAAAAGATATTTTGATTATACTAAATAATAGCTTAAGGAACCAAAAAAACCTGCAAAATTTTATAAATACTGCACTAAACGTGCAATCCATGGTTTTTATTGAATATAATATTTGAGTGTAGAAGTGTGGGGCGTTTGTCTTGAAATCCAACTGCATATCGCCATTCCTGCCAATGCATCAGTATTGGAATGCGTCTTTCAAATAAGTTTAAAATAATTCAATTCTTCCATCTGAAGCCCACGCAGTGATTTTATTCTACTTAGAGCTACGTACGCTTGCCTGAGGCAAAAGTAAGCGATCCTAAAAAGAAAACTGCGCAAACATCAATCAGAACAAAGTTTATTTTTGGTTAGAAACCAAAACAGTTAAGATACTTTGTTCTGTTATCGAGTTCAGTGTCTAAATTCTAGTTCTATTTAAATAAATCAGTCCGATGTTACCACTTTATTATATTGTCGTTATAACTGCGCACAACTGCCAAATTCCACATGGATACAATATTCGCAAATATGATTAGGACACGTTTTCTCGTTATCGAGTTCAATACCTAACTCCCGTTCTATTTCATTGAACCAGTCCAATGGTAACATTTTATGTTTTTGTCATCAGAACTGCATACAAATGCCAAGTTTCATGATGATACACTAATTAGAAATCCATGAAACTTAGTTTTGTGCATTCCAAAATATAATTAGATTGTTATTTACAGGTCAACCTAATAAAGCATGGTAAACAATTATTATTATTAATCTAAAGTTAAAATATTCTTAACCAACAAGCAAGCCACTTATTTTTATAATGTTAACTTACTTTTTTACGGTTACTTTATCTCCTGTAGGAGTCTTTAGTTAAAATTAAATGGTATTCCCTATTTAATTAACCGTTATTTGATGCTGTATTTTGATGAAGAGAAAAGAAAAGTTTCACCTTTTCATAGTTTTCTTTTCACATTTATTTAGTTTTTATACATTACATCCTAATATAATGCTATATTTATTGAATATATTTGGCGTTAATTTTGTAGAAATTAATTATTCACAATTAAATGAAACTACGTGATGTAGTATTATTTCTATTATCTTTAATTTCTTTACCACGACCTAGGTTTCGTTGTATTACAACATCTTCAGGTGGGATATTAGCAAAGATGTATAGCAAAGATGTATCTTTGATATTAGCAAAGATGTATCTTTGCTAATATCCCACCTGAAGATGTTGTAATACAACGAAACCTAGGTCGTGGTAAAGAAATTAAAGATAGTAGAAATAATACTACATCACGTAGTTTCATTTAATTGTGGCTATATTTATTTTTCAACTTCCTTTTCTATTGGTGTGATAAAATATATTCCCAAAAAACCCTGATCTGAAATTATACTTCGTATCTCAAGCATAAATTTTGTTCTAAATAGCCTTCACCGCAGCTTTATTCTCAAATAAATTTCATTGGGAAAAATACAAATTTGTATATATTAATTTGTAACAAAAACTTTAGTCTTAAAAAACGTATAGCTGTTGGGATTCAGTCCCTAGTGATCTTTATGAAAATATGCTTTTCTTCAATATTAGTTTTCTATATATATATATATATATATATATATATATATACATACACGCATTCCTACAAAAAACATATTTAAGAAACCAACAATGGTGTAAAACACATTGATACAAAAGTAAACACTGCAGCACATTTTAGCCCGCACCTGTTCTCTGGCAGTCAATTTCAACAGCACAGTTTTGAGCACCTCTACGCGGCGACGTTAGTCAACGACCAAAAAGCAAGCCGCCAGCTTCGTAACGGCTCCAACAATGGAGTTGATTGTCGCATTGTAGGGATACAAGTAATTCAAACAAGAATTATTGCGGCAAAGTTAGCTGTCAGCGGGAATCTGACACGGAAATCTCTGGATCTGCGCGGCGAGTGAGATGGAAACCTACTGACTGGGGTCAGAATACGAAGTCTCTGTCTGATAAGGAACAACAAAATGTACCGATGGATCGTAATCGTGACTGGCTACGGTCGCGAGCGTGAAACGCGTGAGTGAATGATATGTGAAGTGTGCGCGAATAGTGCATATATCACGAGCATATTTCTGCATTTATGGATATATGCAGGCGCATACTCTGCATTCATATGTGCTTCTTCAGGTTTTTATGGTTCAGTGACCAAATGGCAGAAACAGAACAGAAGCCCGTCTTAACGACATAGAGTGTAAAATCGTGAATAGGAACCGGTTAAACTCGTTAATCGAAAAAGACAGCCGATTAACGACACGTTGGCTAGCAAGGTTGCTCCTACAAAACTATTGAGAATCATTTGCACCGCTGGTAAAAAGCTTGAAATACGGTGCGCGGGCACTAGGGTGATTCATAAAATTCAAGTTTTAATTATTTTAACTCTCAACCCATAATATCATTATATCCACCAAAATAATAATTTGATTTAAATTTCGGATTTTTTAATTAATATTTAAGGGTCACTACCTCCTCATAAGGTTTTTAAGAATTACCCTAACATTTGCACTTACTGCGATGTTGGCTATGGTTTACTTATACAACTTTGATGACGGTATTTTGTTGCTAATGTAAACAGTTCTTTGTTTACTCACTTCGTCGGCACCTCAGTGCTCTCTGTAGATACCCACACTTTAGTTATTATAAACAATCCATTGCCCTTTTATACACTTATCCAGTGACGCAATCGTTGCGAGTCAAAGTGATTGTGTATGATTATAAATGTGATTACTTTAGCTTTATTCTCGTAATTGTATTTCTAAAAAGACATCGAATATTATAAATACACAAAAAAGGACTGAAATATGATTAACTGGACAATTTCATTCCGAATTGGTGCAAACATAATTACCGTCAGTGAAAGAAATTATGTGTTTATTTTTTCATCATAAAAACGTAATGAGCAAACAAATAGAGAATGGGCGGCATTAACAGCAAGTGATGTGATAATACTACACCAAGAAGCAACTATTCTTGCAAAAGAAAAATAACATGTTATGACAATATACTTAAATATTTCAAAGAATGGCAGAATTTAAAAAAGTAAAGAAAATAAAGCAAAACGCTCAGCAGCAATAAAAGAAAAAAAAAGAAATGGCAATCAAATTTAAATGTTTTATTGCTCACTCAAATGACGTTAATATGAAGGATATAAGCAATGAAGAATATAAGCAACTATGAAGAACGTAAGCAATTTCTTTTAAATCAAAGAGAAATGAGTCGTACGACTAGCTCTTGGCTGGTCCCAAGCTTAATATTGGCTTCTGCTATTTTCGAGACTAATTTATCACGGAATTTACATGATAAAATAAAATGAATGTGTTTCGATACAACAGTATCGAATACAGGATGAATAAACGGAGTATGTGTTCTTCTAGAACAGAAAATAAAAAAGGAACTGATTTGGTTTGCATGCCGGCATCACATACTAGAAATTTTACTCGAAAGTGTTGTTGTAACAGCTGTAGGGCCTTCCAGTGGTCCTGAAATTATGATTTTTATAAGATTTAAAAGCCACTGGCCAAAAATAAACCAAAAAGACTTCAAAACCGCAATGTCCGAACCATCTATTTTTAAGTAGATCGGAAGGAAATAATATAGTTTACTTTGGTTATTTTAGATACCAGATCGCCAATAAAACATATATTTTATTAACGGAAACTTTCATAATATTTGTTTTATATTTTAGAAACCTAAAATTCTGGGTGAGAACAAGGAGGCTTGTGAAGCCCCATCGCTTTCTTTTGTAACAGACAAAGCAGGCTTCGGTCTTCTGAGGGTTAAGCTATAAAATTTATGAAATTCTAGAGTGAATATTCATAAATTTTACGTAACTAATGTTTTATATTTATAAAATCAGGGTATCAGTATCGTTTTTTAATTAAATACTTTTTTATTTATTGGAAAATTTTGTTCTACGCTGCATTTTTTGTCCTGTTTATTTTTTTTTTGAGTATAATAATATTTTATATTTAAGAGGGAACATCCAAATCTGTAGTTAAATTTCACAACTGGAGTTATTATAACGCTCTGTGTGGATTGTTTTTTTCATGGCAATTTTATAGAAATTTCCTAAAAATTTTAATACGCTTTAGAAAGAACCATTAATTTAAATTGTATTCAGGTACAAGTTTGGTTAATTAACAAGAGGTCAAACATACTGAAATCAGAAAACAAAATATAATAATAAAAAATTCACAGAGCGAAAATGTCTTTTTAGTTATTCGCAGAATTTGTAAAATTAATTTGCCTATACTTTAAATTTGAAGGATTCATATAAATTTTCTTCGTGTCACTAAGATTTATATCATATATTAAGAAACAATATCGTCTTGCTTACATATTTACTTCGGAAAATCTATAAAACATTTTATGTTTATTTATCCTGCTAATACTATGCATATTATCAAACCTAAAACATAGTATAGAATATAAAAGTAAATGAAACCCAAATTCTGCATATTTTAAATCTTGTATGGTTTCTGTTGATTTATATACGAATACCCAAAACAGTACAATCTAGATTACACATTTTCAAGAAATTTTATATAAAGTCTTTGGCTATTTCAATTATTTTAGTTATTACATAAAGTATAAATTGTCTAAAACAATTTTTATTAATGTATCTTATAACCATCGTATATAGTTACGCAAATTGATGTGCTGTTAGTTTAGTGTAAATGATAAACCTTCATAAGCACAATTATTTTAACAATTTTTTTTACTGAACTATGATGAAGCTGAAATAAGGTTATTGTTTTACGCCACGTATATTTATATTCATACCTGTGTTGCTAACTACAAGATCTATGGTTATACCTATATTAATCTAATAGACAGTATTGACAACATATATTGAACGAAATAGGGAGCGTCGTATACAACAAAAAGATAAACCTCCCAGGTACGAATTAAACTCGCATGATTGTTTCGTACGCAATTAGACAATTACATAAGTGTATATAATATTTCTATTTAACTACCCAAAAATAATTTCTACAAATTAAATATATTGCCTACTCTACATTTCACAAGCTTAGAAGATATAGTAGACTATATATTTCCGTAACAATATATAACTTTTATATTTCTTATATATCTTTTAATATATAATAATTAAAGTTATAAAATTTGTTGCTTGCCTTTCAAACGATACTCCACATTATATATGAAATTCCATTAACGAATATTTTAGTAACATAATTTCCAAAAGTGGCTAAAAATATGAAGTAAGTGAAATAACATGTCATTGTGGAATTATCTTCGTTATAACCTTTGCACTTGAGTTACTGTCTAGAGTTAATATATAAATACAAATTAACCTAAGAATAATCGTGACAAGAAATCAGGATTTATATGTATATATATATATATATATATATATATATATATATATATATATATATATATGAGATATATTAAATTAATAACTTTGTTTGGTGCAATGGCTATGGAATCTTACAGTTTAGTTTTCCGATATACACTTAACCATTAAAAAGTTCCGCACCTGAAAAGGAAAAAGGGAAATCTTATAGGATCTTTCACATTACCGCCCGTCTGTCCCTTTGTTATATTCGTTTCTCTCAGAAACCGTTTGATATAGAAATTTAAAACTTTTTTTTAAACAAAATTTGGGATGGTCAAAATATTGGTGTATATACTGAGATATGTTTTAAATGAAACAACTTTACCTGTGAATTCCATTTTAATATTTTATATAATATAATTTTAAAGACATTGCATCATTTGATTTCCCATTATGATAACACATATTAACTCTTTTATATTTAAACAATGAGTAGAATACAAAATACATTAAAGTTTTAGAGGACGCAAATAAAGTGCTACAGTTTCTTTTTAATTTTATCCATCGTGTGAAATCATTTGAAAAAGTAATTTATGTATATTTCAAAACTAATTTTATGTCAGAATTTTAATTAAGATAATTCTAGTGATGTAGTCAAAAATGTCGCTAAAATTACTGAAATTCCCGCAACTGTTAAGTAAAAATTATAAAAAGAGTAGTATTGTGCGAGAAAATTTACTGCAGAACTATAGAAATTACTACTATAGTCACTATTCTGAGTCTCGCGGTTTTTAAACAATACGCAACATCAGTACACTTGGGTAATTTGTCTAATCTCAAGTTAAGAAAAATCAATTTGACTCTTTCATTGTTGGTTGTAATTACATTGCACAAAAATTATTCAAGTATATATCATGGGTCGAACTATGTTATTTATTTATATAAACCACACAGCCAAGAAAATATTGAAAACATAACTAAAAATATAAGCATGTGTCTCAAATTAAGCAGAATTTCATTATACAATAACACGAATAAATTAGGTAGTATTCGCAAACTGATATAAAATGTCTGCTGTTCATTATTATTTAGTACGTGTTTGCTATCCATTATTATTTAGTACGCTGAATATATAAATTTGAAAATGTAAAGCCGTAACATTTCCTATTTCTTACGACCCTTTTTAAACTTTCGGAACAGATGTACAATAAATATTATCAGGTACTTTTTATTTTTTTAAATTTTAAGTAGAGAAATCGGCCAAAGCCCAGCGTCACTCGACATTAACACTTCGATATTCAAATAGACTCCAAGTTTTACTCCCTCTTAGCGGTGCCCGCGAGATATATTCTTGTTAAAAAGTTCAGTTAAATTATCCGGTGACTAAAATTAAAAACTCGACCCTATCTAAATGTTGCCCATTAAATTCAATGCTTTTGTTCTGTCTTGTACCCAAAATTCTTTATAGCTTTAAAGCGGTAAACAGAAATTATCATTGCTCGTCCAAGTACTTTAAAGTAAACTTGTTAATTTAAACTTTTTTAACCAATTACATAAATTTAAATGGCTTGGAAGAAAGTTAAAGTTTAGTTAAGTTATACCAACTGGATTAAAAACTGGGCAAGAGCAAATAAAAATACAAGCCGTCAGATGAAGTGTTATCCTTGTTACGTAAGAGTAGAATCACTTAGTTACAAATAAGAGAAAAACGTTTAAAGATACGAAATATCCTTATTACGTCATTAATTTTCATCATGTACTCAAACGTATAATATCTATGATAAATTTCATGAATCTGTCAAAAATTGTGAAGCAATCTTTATATAAACTTGCGGTGACTTTATTTTTTCAATATTTGGTAATAGTTTTGGAAAAGGGAAAGCATGTTTATTATTATTATTATAATAAAAAAAATATACAATACTAGCTTAAACACCTTTTCCAAAGTAGACTGACACTTCTTAAAATTCTGTTTTTTCTTAACATCACGACAATATAGTTTAATTGAAAAATAGTATCAAAAAAAATTAAAAATTGATTTAAAGATAACCGAGTTATAAAATTTTGAATTTAATTGTAGGAATGGAGAAGGGATATCTATTCGTCTCATTTGCTCTCCTAGAATACAATAAGTGTTACCGAAATGACGTTACGGTTCAGTATTGCCGTCTTTTTCATACCATAATTTTAAATTACATAACTAGGTGGATTTTTAAGACTTGTCAAAAAATACACTCCTCATCAGTTTGTTCCTTGAGATTATGATTTATGGATTGAAAAGAAAAGTAGTCAAACACAAATTCGAAAAGAATTATTTAAGCTCCTAAAATTTCAAAATATGGGCGTTGAAAGCTTCCACTACAACGCCTTCCAGGGTAATTTGTTTAAAAAAATAGCTGTTCCATTTTTGAACGATTTATACCTGGAATTGTTAAAAATTTATATTACTCATGAAGCATGGAGATATGCTATATATATATATATATATATATATATATATATATATTTATATATGTATATATATATGTGTGTATATATATATATATTTATTTATATATATACATATATGTGTATATATATATATATATATATATATATATATATATGCATATATATATATATATATATATATATATACATAGCATATCTCCATGCTTCATGAGTAATATAAATTTTTAACAATTCCAGGTATAAATCGTTCAAAAATGGAACAGCTATTTTTTTAAACAAATTACCCTGGAAGGCGTTGTAGTGGAAGCTTTCAACGCCCATATTTTGAAATTTTAGGAGCTTAAATAATTCTTTTCGAATTTGTGTTTGACTACTTTTCTTTTCAATCCATAAATCATAATCTCAAGGAACAAACTGATGAGGAGTGTATTTTTTGACAAGTCTTAAAAATCCACCTAGTTATGTAATTTAAAATTATGGTATGAAAAAGACGGCAATACTGAACAGTGACGTCATTTCGGTAACACTTATTGTATTCTAGGAGAGCAAATGAGACGAATAGATATCCCTTCTCCATTCCTACAATTAAATTCAAAATTTTATAACTCGGTTATCTTTAAATCAATTTTTAATTTTTTTTCAATACTATTTTCCAATTAAACTATATTTTCGTGATGTTAAGAAAAAATAGAATTTTAAGAAGTGTCAGTCTACCAACTTTGGAAAGGATGTTTAAGCTAGTATTGAATATTTTTTAAAATATAATAATAATAATAAACATGCTTTCCCTTTTCCAAAACTATTACAAAATATTGAAAAAATAAAGTCACTGCAAGTTTATATAAAGATTGCTTCACAATTTTTGACAGATTCATGAAATTTATCATAGATATTATACGTTTGAGTACATGATGAAAATTAATGACGTAATAAGGATATTTCGTATCTTTAAACATTTTTCTCTTATTTGTAACTAAGTGATTCTACTCTTACGTAACAAGGATAACACTTCATCTGACGGCTTGTATTTTTATTTGCTCTTGCCCAGTTTTTAACCCATTTGGTATAATTAACTAAACTTTAACTTTCTTCCAAGCCATTTAAATTTATGTAATTGGTTAAAAAAGTTTAAATTAAGAAGTTTACTTTAAAGTACTTGGACGGGCAATGATAATTTCTGTTTAGCGCTTCGAAATACCAAAGCTATAAAGAATTTTGGGTACAAGACAGAACAAAAGCATTGAATTTAATCGGCAACGTTTAGATTAGGGTCGACTTTTTAATTTTAGTCACCGGATAATTTAACTGAACTTTTTAACAAGAATATATCTCGCGGGCACCGCTTAGAGGGAGTAAAACTTGCAGTCTATTTGAATATCGAAGTGTTAATGTCGAGTGACGCTGGGCTTTGGCCGATTTCTCTAGTTAAAATTAAAAAAAATAAAAAGTACCTGATAATATTTACTGTACATCTGTTCCGAAAGTTTAAAAAGGGTCGTAAGAAATAGGAAATGTTACGGCTTTACATTTTAAAATTTATATATTCAGCGTACTAAATAATAATGGATAGCAAACACCTACTAAATAATAATGAACAGCAGACATTTTATATGAGTTTACGAATGCTACCTAATTTATTCGTGTTATGGTATAATGAAATTCTGCTTAATTTGAGACACATGCTTATATTTTTAGTTATGTTTTCAATATTTTCTTGGCTGTGTGGTTTATATAAATAAATAACATAGTTCGACCCATGATATATACTTGAATAATTTTTGTGCAATGTAATTACAACCAACAATGAAAGAGTCAAATTGATTTTTCTTAACTTTCAAAATATTTCCGTCAAATAAACTAATAATGGCGAGCGACTAAAGACTAAAATGCGACAAATTTGTGTGCAGTTATTGTGTTACATATTCTTTAAAAATCGCCACTAGTATTAATAAATGTCCTGAAACGTGATGTGGAGCAGCTCCATTTCAATTTTTTTATCATATATATTCAAATTTACCGATTTCAACATTTATTTTATGTTTGGTGTTTCAAAAGAAAAATTGGACTAATTGAAAACTTAGAAAATTAACTATGTTTCTATCTGGCGGTAATAATTTTATTTTCGCAAAGATCATTTTTCCAAAATCGGTGGTTTTGTATAAAGTATCTGTAGGTTGTGTGGGTTTTCAAAACATAGAGCAAAATATTATCTTGCACGTGGATACACATGGTTGATGCGCCATGTGAAGCATTTTATCGATCGAACGCATCAGTTTGATAATGGATCAGTTTTGATAATGGACACTTGTATTATAAAACAAATATATACTTTATGCAAATTACTATTAAAAATTTTATACAAAATTGGGAACGGATTAAAACTGAACTATGCTTATAGTTAAATAATACATATTGATATGTAGAGAAAATAATTTTTATTATTATTTTAAATACTCAGGAATGACTCGGGTTTAATAAACCTGGGGTTTCATAATCGTCAGGATTAAGTCACATGATATGATTGAAATCTAAAACACGGTGATATATTATGGAGTATCAGATGCCATCATTCAAACAGAACTTTAAAATCCACATTTATAAAAGTTCTCTATCTAAAATACTAAGAAGAATTCAGATCATTTATATAATTAATGCTGCGTAATGAAACTGGTTATAAAATTAGTTGCAAAGTTTAATAGATTTTAACAATGAAACCTAACTAGATTCCAAAAATTTACTTTAGAATAATGTTTACTGATTATGTGTATATGTATATGGTATTACAGTCCCTAATAACCATAAAGTTGAAATACTCTTGAATACATATTTTCAAGCATTCAAGGTCTACAATAAATGTTTGTATGTTTTCTTAAATTCCAGTCATTTTAGTGACTTGTCTATCATAATACAATGGATCTCAAGAATTGTAAAGTAAAATATAACGAAGTCCTCTCAGAAACCAGATATTCAATCGATTTAATAAAAAATTCCTAGAGAAAAGCTGCTCCCTTGAGAAATTTATTATTTAAAAGGTAATCCTTTTAAAAAAAATTATAAAGCAAACAAGTATAGTATTTTTTTGGAAATTTGACCAAAATCTATCCCCAGTATTTATGAATTTTAACTTAATAATAATATTAATTAACAAAGTTTATTTATATATTTCTCGATACCGGAGTAAAGTTGACATACTATTTTACAGAAAATATGTACTTTACAGAGAAGTGTTTGGTTAAGTTGTGTTTAATGAAAAAGTAATTTTATTAGTTTCGTTCGAATTTGTTCCTAGACCGCCTGACACTTAAATAAAACCATTGACTCCCATAGGTCACACCATATATATATATATATATATATTTATATATATATATATATACATATATATAGTATAAATATATAGTATATATATATGTATATCGTGACATTCCAGGGTGATTTAAAATTTTATTATGTATTGAATATATTTGGCGTTGATTTTGCAGAAATTCATTATTCACAATTAAATGAAACTATGTGATGTAGTATTATTTCTACTTTCTTTAATTTCTTTACCACGACCTAGGTTTCGTTGTATTACAACATCTTCAGGTGGGATATCAGCAAAGATTTTTGAAAGTTTGTGAGAAATTAAAGAAAGTAGAAATAACACTACATCACGTAGTTTCATTTAATTCTGAATTTTATTATAATTTTTTACAGGATTCATGCATGTGTAAGTAACATTTGTATATGTGTAAGTTCTTTTATTTCCTCATAGTGACGAAACATCTCAAACCATTTTAGTAAATAAAGTATGACTAAGCTCGATATATTATCGCAAATAACATTGGATAGATGAACTTACAGTAAAATCAAAATGGCGCCCGCAATATCTACATCTTTATATAAAGAAAAATGAATAGCAAATCTATTGAGTCTCATATCATCGTCAATAATTCGTTTAAAGGATTTCAAAAACACTTATTAGTATAGAACAGGATAACAAAATTACATATATAATTATTGAATGAAATGTAAATTGTTGAACATAGCGGCGTAAGAATTTATATTAGATAAAAATTAAGTTTAAAAAATAATTGTGAAATTAAAAATAAATATTAGGCATTCACCTTCTAAAGCTCAGTTGGGTTAGTCACGCACAAGTGCACAGGGGAGAGTGGCATCGATGTGTCCCACGATGTAGGAGGTAAGTCAGCGAGTGAGTAGCTCAATGGGCACATAAGTGAGCGCATATATCGTTGCGAATAGACGTCTGAATTAAATTCGCATGGTACTTGACTTAAATTTACAAACTTCAATTTTGGAAATTTTCAAGAAGATTTAAAACATCTTCCTTTGGCTATGCATTAAAAATTGTATGGCCAACGTACGTACTTACCTAAAGAGTTGGATATGTGGAAGTAAAGTAAGAACAGGTAGCTGTAAAATGTAGTTTTATTGCCACTTTATATTGTAATGTCACTCTAACTTGTAATCAGTGGTGAACTCTCAAGCAACTCCATATCCCCATTTTTGAACGGTTCAATGGAGAAAAAACAATATTAACATTCGGAACATCTCACATTACTATTTTAATAGATATGAGTACACAAAAGTTAAGCGAATGCTAAAGGATATTCGTGTGCACTCTAGACGTCTAAAATAAACTATGGTATCGTCCTTCCATGGAGCACCCATGAACATAAAACCCCCTTAAACTCAAGATCAACGAATTGTAAACGTTAGAAATAATAAAGATTTAAAAATTCTAAAAAATACATAATCAAAACAATTGTCCTCAGCATTGAAGGGAATTATGTCAGGCTGTCCCAGCTATTGGAAAGGGAAAATTAGTATATACCATAATATAATAACCATAAATGTCGTTTCACCCACATGATGACCGCCCATTGATTAGATCAAATTAAAATTTTTGCCAAATCGGCGTTGGTAAGATTTAATCGACTGTTGTTTTTTTTCATTCTGATGTCCAATTTTTGTTTTACAGTATAGTAAAAGTATATTAAATAAGAGTCATTTTTACGTATTTTTTATAAGAGTCATTTTTTCGTATTGGTTTTATTTACATCATGTATGTTAAATGCAGTAGCACAAGGACTGTAAGCAAAAGAATCCAAACTATGAGAGCCTAGTCTTCAGTTTTAATATTATTTATAATTGCTATTAACAGGATTTTACACGTGTTAATTATGCAGAATACAAAGTATCTAATTTCCTAATTGTCAGAACAAATTATAAGCCATATAAATCGTTTAGCAATCCGTGATTCGCTATTGATTCATTTGATAGATTGGAACCCAAGTTTTCACATTCGCTGAATCTTTCAATCGCTTTGTTTCAACAGATTTTGAAAAAAAATGAAGAGATTCGAGGAAAATTCATATTAATTACTTTATATTAAAAATAGGTGCGCTTCGCGATTTCACTGCATAGAATTATCGAGGTCATCTTACCCTTCTCTCGTGGTCACTAAACGCCTCCGTTCCTTTGGCCAAAGGACATCAGTCGTTGAGATCGTGGGTTTATCGGTAGAATGACAAAGATAAATCAATAAGTAAGCCGGTTTTGCTCTACCTTGAGCGTATAATACTGATCCCCTATTTTGTCACATTTTTGTCATTTTTATATAGCTTTTAATCTTCCTTAAAAAATGAGTTCCTTTATTTACAATAAAATTAAAATCGAACATATTTTACCAGAGATTATCGCGGACAAACGAGCAAACTTATCCGCTTTACCTATAAATATTGATAATGTATTATGCGTTAATTATTTTCTATATACAGTGTGTCAATGCGAAATAACAATACATTATTCTGATATGAAATCTTAGAAGCCTCGTAAGAGTAGCCCTTGTATACATTATAAAGAATTAAAATTTATTGCAGAATAAGAGTTATCACCCAAAATATTGATGAATATTTTATGGTCATATAAATCTAAAATATTCAGCATTCTTGAAAGGCCTTTCTTTAAACTGACTTCTAGACATTTACGATTCATATGTGCAGAAAAATATCTTGCATATAAATATCAATTACTTTATTTTATTTTGAATATTTAAATATAAACATTTTTATAATTCCTTATTTTAACCAAATTCTAGAGCCCACCGTATAGAGCAACTAATTTTTTTTAATACGGTAATAAGTATAACCTTTAGTTTGGATCTATTTTTGGCAAAAATATATAAAAGTTATTGGAATATTTGCATGGCACTATTATATTTTGTTGCAATAGTCTAAACATACTTTTTTTGAGCATTTACTTTAATTATGTTTCTACACTGAAAACAAATAAAGTTACTTCTCTTTGAGATTTATGCGTTCAATAAGGACCTACTTTGTTCTGATATATTTTTAACTATCCTTGACTGCATTTTCTTTATTAGCATTGGTTGAGCTTGGTTTATTTTAATACCGACGTTCGCATTTTCTGCTGATATTCAGCAACCTATTAAAATTACCATTGGCCAACATTGCCTACGATGAGAAGTAGAGTCCTTCGAAAATTTTACAGAAGGCTGAAAACACTTTTCTTTCATTATATAGCAGGCCGAATCCATTTTTCTTTCATTACAAAGGCAACGTTAGGTTTTTATGTAAATATACAGTGTGTAACAATAAACATATCTATTACTTATACAGGAAATACTCTGTTTCAAACTGAGTAGAAACTGTTAAGGCACCTATGACAAAATCAATCGTTTCTTAGAAGATCATTGTCAAAGTTGCAATTTCAATAAAAAAAATTTACACTTTTTTACTCACATATGCTTCAAATATACTTATATTGAATAAATTTGGTCCCATGATAAAAAAAAACAGGAGGATGCTAAATATTTCAAAAAAACTTTTCAATATCAAAAATATTATTGCGAAATCATCTGACGCTGAAGTGTCAGTCAGTAGCTTTCCTTGTTTCGATTCATTTTAGTATTTCTAGTAGCTGCAGTATCTTCAAACGGTGTTTGATGACTTACGCGACAACTATTATTGTAAAAAAAAATTCTCTTAATTTTAGTTTATACTTATATCTTCTATATATTTTTTCTCTTTGTATTTGTTTGTGTATTTGTTTCACTTTGTATGTTTTTTATGTTGAAATACCTGCAAGTAATTTTATTCACGCTGAATATTTGTATATGATACTGATATATGAAGAATTTAACACATCTATTCGATCACGCATTTCGTCTTCATTATCACGTTCAGTATGAAAGATCTTTACTTAGCTCCACAGAAAAATATGTCCATTTTCATTAAATTTGGATACCTAGCAGCTCACGGGCTCGGTGTGGATTGGCCAATCCGTCAACCGTCAAATTCTGCTTAGCATACCAGCATCCAACATCGACATTAATATATCTAGAAACATAAGGATTCATCAGTATTAAATGCAGATAGCAACGCAAATAACTTGGTCCTGTTTTCATATGAGCATTGATATAAGTGTAACATTTATTTCTTCTGACATTTCTGTGCTACGTTCATTATTTATAGCAGATAATTTGTTTGTATGTTTATTTAGTAATTAATTTTTCCGGAAATTATGACACTTAATAATAATAAACATCAAAGTGCTTAAGCGCGGCAAGGCCTAATAATGTCGGTATTTTAAACCCCTTCAGGGCCCGGGTCCTGAAATATAGAATATTTAAATGAAAAATTGATATTTTCCACAAAATAAAAAAATGTCCTTTTTCCTCAATTTGTTCACTTAGTTTAGATTTAGTTTCGTGCAGAATATTGACTGTATGAATAAAAGACACGTACGTTGTTACAAACGGTATATAAGATTTTTATGAATTATGTGTCAGACATAATAATCAGATTTCTTTTTATTTCGCTTCAGATAATAAAAAGGTAAAGTAAAATCTGCCATTAATCCAAAAATCGGAGATGCACCTTGCCAATGGCGAAACGACAAATATTGAATTGGAATATCACGCTGTTTTTTTTTCAAACTACAAAAAGTTGCTAACAATTTTTTTAGGGAGGTCACAAGCTCTGCGGAAAGGAACTAATTGTCAGTGGATATATTTTTGTGCACATCTTTTCCAGCAGCTATTAATCTCAAAACGGATTGCGCAGATTTTTTCAGTCTTCAATATTAAGCAACGCTTACCAAAGTAATATATAGCTTAATTTATCAATTCCATCTATTTCTGAATTTGATTTGCACATTCCAACAATGATATGATCAACTTGAATTGCATGCCACTAAAATGTAAAATCATCTGACGCTGAAGATATGATCAAATTGAACATCATCTACGCCATTTCCATCGTCATTCAGAAACTGGGAAGTTCGGTTCTCTTCCTGCCATATTATAAGATTTCTCTCTTCTTTTGTAATAATAAACCAATAAAAATGTGAAACACGGAATATGGAAAAAAACTACTTATTGACGTTTATTTTGACCGCGAATATATTATTTGTAGTTACCACAAACGTCTTGGCGGGGAAGGAAAAAGTTTGATCGGCTCTTACATGCATCGCTCACATAACGATAGAATAATTTGAAAAACAAGGAAAACTGCCACTGTGCCCGATTTTAAGTGGTTTCAAACTTATCTTATACGTGTATCTAAACATCATGTGTGAATTCACATATAACATTACATCTGCATTCAGCGAAGTCAATAAATCTCTGATTATGTGTTTCCTATATCCGCTAAGTCCATTATGTGAGTCTGCAAGACTCTTTTTGTGCTCTCATAGTCTCATAGTTACGCAGTGTTCAAAATTCTTGTTGAATTTGAAATAAGTTCTATCTTTTAATATTTTAAGAATACATCTCACATTGCATCGCAACTTGTTTCTTTTTTAGTGGCATGCAATTTATTGAAATGTTTACCTCGTCCTGTAATTTATGTTCTAGTAATATGCTTAATTAAATATAGAATATTTATTTTGTTTTAACATTTTCACTTACGCCATTAACTACCTTAAACAAAATATAAGTAAACTTATAAATTAAGAAATAAGTTATTCACAGTTGATGAAATTTCATATTTTTAACAATTGGTCACTAAATTGTTAAGCTGCAGATCTTCGAGTTTTATATTCTATTGTCAATTTCTCTATTTATGTATTCAGGCACAGACTTTTATTTTCAAAGTAGCCTTTTAATGATGTTAATAAGAATAGTAATACCACATGGTAAATTTACATTAATTAATATTTGTTATTATTGAAGTACAGTTAGATATTTATATAACATGCGGATGATTTTTTTTACTGGTACATTAACTTCAAATTCTTTAGTGAGTGGACACATTTTGTTTAAATCAGTATATTTGATTGTAGGAAAAAAGTATATACGACTTGTCTGTCAAATGTTTTTAAGTTCTAACCGTTTTACTTAAAATGCAGAATTATATGTTTATATATATATATATATATATATATATATACATATTTATATATATATATATGTATATATATATATATATATATATATATATAATGGTAGACTAATCCTAAAAAATAATTGAAATAAAGCCTAATTTTTGTACTTGTTATGGGAACGTCGGAGTTATAAATTTTTATTTTAACTATTTTGGAAGAATGTATCCAAGGAAGGAAGAAAAAAAAATATCATTAAAAGATTTAAATGGATAATAATTAAATCATAAAATTTCTTATCTTAGCATTAGAAAACAAATATTTCATTTTTTATACATAAGCTTAAGAATAGAAAATTAAAAAAGTCATCTTAAGGAACTAAAAATATTTGTTTTAGCCAAAGATGAATAGATAAAGAAAAGGAATTCCTACCGATCGCATTTAGTTTTAATTCGACTAATTTTTTCTTTGGGTTTTATTTACAAATTTGCCAAAAATCTGTCTGATTCGTGATATTATAAATTTGAAAATTTAATGAAATTAAAGTGAACCAAAATGAAGGAGAGGTTTAATTTTTTCATCTTAATTAAAATATTTTATATATTCATGACTATTAAATATTCATGCAGAAAAATTTACGTATGAAATTTTGCGGAGCATTTCCATTTCTAGGTTTTTTCATTACAAGATTTATACCAACGTTTTATTGATATTTTTTAAAATAATATAGTGATATATTGACAACACAAACGTGACCAAGATTTTTTGTTTGACCTTGGTCCCACAATATCATTAATAAGTGGCATTTTTTAAGAGATAGTAAAATGTTTTAATACGACATAGAAAATTTCCATTTTTTTAAATTCGTTCTTAAATTTTTACACAACTGAGAACCTTTGTTTTTCTCAAAACTCATAATTTCCCATTTAAGTAGTAGGGGTCAAAACTATCTCTGAAATGTAATGAACCTCCACAGAATTCACATATTCATTTTGGAGTTTTTATTTACTTTATATGCAACTATTTATACATGTAGCATACACGATAACTTTTCCTGTATAAAATTTATTTCATTTATCAAATACCTTACATATTGACACAATTCGCATTTTTTCAATAGTTTTTAAGTAATATATGCATAAATAAATACAGAAGTGGACAAAAGCACAAATGCAACATTTGTTGGTTATTTATATATACAAATATATAAATTATATAAATAAATTTTTTTTTCTATATAAATTTTCTATATATATAAATTTTGTTTTTTCGTAAAAATATTTAATTTACAGGTAGGCTAATTCTATAGTTTTATTATATGTGTTGAGAATAAAACAAGTGGCATTAAAATTTATGCATCCTAATAGGATAATCAATTAACATATTAAAGTAATTAAATTAATAATGTTTGCAGCAGATTCACATTTAGAATAAATCAAGAAAACAGGGTTAGCTAACATCAAACACACAAAACATTAAAAAAAGGTGCAGAAGACAACAAACAATGCCATCTGCCCTTAGCCTCTGCCCGTATTCAGACTGATTACTTAAGCTTTTTTCCCACTCCTACCACTCCGTACTACTCCTCTGCCATGCCCAATTTGCTAATATATGTCTGGGTGAAAAAAGGTTGCTGCGACAGTCGGCGTAAGGGATTTGGATTCGCAGCCGCACAATTGGAATATATGTTGCGGCGGTCTCCAGCGTCGGGGATGTGAATTCGCCGCCGTCCGTTTACCGCGTTAGTAATTTTTAATATTAATTTAAAGCGATTTATATAAAGAAAATGTTCCCGTGATGGAAGCTAAAATGCAAATAATTTAGATGAATTCAATTGTAACACCAAAAATTTTAGATTTTTCTATGTATGGAAGCAGTGAATAGCAATATAAAAGACAAAAAATATGTAAAGTAAATAAATGTTCCTCAATTTAAATAGTTTACTATTTAAATTGAGGAACATTTATGAGATCAAAATTAGGAAATCACAAAGTTTAAAAAACTTAAAGGAAATATTTATGAAAATAAAAATAAAACATTCGATTATTGCTCTTAACCCTGTCTAAATTGAATGTAGCAAGGTATAGCCAGATAGAGAGAGAAACTAAAACGTCTGTACTTAAAAAGAAAAGACTGTTTTTCTGGCCGAATAGTTGATTTGTCAAAAACAGTTTGGTACATAAAAAGTTCATATTCATATTTTGTATAAAAGTGTGCGTCGGAAAATTTCTACTAGAGACAAGACGTATTTATTTGATGACACCGCCTATAACATACTGAGAAAAAAATGTATGTAAATCATCTTAAATACAAGAAATGAACGAAATAATTAATTGAATATGCCTCAGACGACTTCTTTTACTTTCTGTGAAGTCTTTCGCTGTCGAAGCTGCCACTGAACTTTTGAAGTAAACTAGATCTTTGTACCAGGGACCTTATTGTAAATCGTATCATATCCATGTTGGTAAGTTTTCTTTTTTAGAGGTATTATTTTTTACCAGTATTTTTTTTACTTCTTCTCTTATTTTTGAAATATTGAATTTATATTTCAAATAAATTTTATAACGGTTCTTCAATCTTTGTATATGCATTTCAAGTTGATTTTATTTGTTTATACCGTGGACTTGATTTTCATAAATCTATCCTAATTTTCGTCATATAATTAATTTTTTTCTTTCATAAATGCTTGGATCTTATTACTCATATTCCCACCGTATGATGCATTAGAAATCTATAATTTGTGAAATATCTTCAGTCGCGGAAGAAAATGTTTCTAGGCATCATTCACAACTCATTTCTATGAAAATATCTCTTTGACTCAATCTATGTATCGTTTCTCTACTGCTACGCAACAAGTAATCTTAAAGCTCCATTATATCATGGCTAGGGAATAAATGCTTTAGTCGAATTATGTACTTCCGGCGTACTTAATATATTTTTTAGACAAAACATTTCTTTTTAAGACAAAACACTTCATTGTTAAGTGTCAAAGCATGTTCGGTTCGCATTAATTGGACATTTTTATCAAATAACTACTTAGTAGCAGAATTTCCTTTTGTACTTATTATAGCTCAAACCTTCGTAATACTTCATTCAAGACAGCTCCATACAGTGACGTAATGTATAAATAAATGTAAAAAAGAAATTCGTCGAATGTTTCAATTATTTTAAGATTGCATCTAATGGTGCTGTAAAAACGATGAATAGTGAAAATGTCTAGAAAAATATTGGTTGTTTAAATTGATATAATTAGGAAATCAGGTAATTATTATTACCTTAATTATTTATCGAATACCGTCGTTATTATTAGAATAATTATTGATTAAATTAAATTTGGAAATGATAGCAAAACACACAATTTTGTATTTTGATATTTACAACATTTTGTTAGTTTCGTTATATATGTACAAGGTATCATATGTTTAAACATAAACAATTACTCTACATCTTAAATAATTAGTCTTGATTGTGCCGTTACTGCAACTGAGCTCCTTAGCCAATTGACAAGTAGTCAGTCCATGATCTTATTCGATTAGTTGTCACAATCGTCATACATATCATCCAACATAACGACCGAAACGATATTCATCTTCAAGGTCATATCGGTCTTGAACATCCTAAACGAATTTTCTGTAATCCCTATTGACTCCCTCGTCAGAGAATGTATATTGTTTGAAGCGGACTTCGCAATGTAAGTCAGATGGGTTATGTACAATAGCTATGAAGGAAACCCGAATGTGAGTTTATAAAATTTATTTTATTGTCATATTATCTACTTGTATATTATATCTACTTGTATGTTAATTTATTTTATTGTTATATTATATACTTGTATCTACGTATACTCTAAGTTTGTGTGTAATTGAAAATAGTGTAAATACTATTTGCCTCCCTCAACCGTTATAGAATAATATCAACATCGTAGTATCGTAGACGGCACAGTTTATATCACGGCTAACAAGCGACGTCAGTCAACGACCATAAAGCAAGTCACCCGCGTCGTCTGGCCTCCCTAAATCTAACTGATTATCGCGTCGTAAGGAAACAAATAATTCAAATACAAATCATTGCGGTGAAATGAGCTTGTCGGCGGGGATCTGACACAAAAGGTCCCGAATCCGCACGGAGGATGAGATTGAAGTCTAGTGGGATAAAAATACGGCATCTGAAACAGATAAGGAACAATGAAACGCGTCGGCGGGATAAGGTAGTACCTGACTGGTGGGAGAATGAAAGAAATGCGAGATGGGCGGAAACAGCACATATATAGTGCACATATAATTTTTGTGTCAAATAAAATGAGTATAAATTAGTATAACGTATTTGATTTTCAAAATAATGGTGATTCAAATCCTTACTAAACTGAAGGAAGACCTTGGAATAGCTAAAATTCCTAAACACCATGTGGAGGCCTCGTGAGGCTGAGATCTACCCTTGCTTAAACAGTTTTAAATACAACTTTTTAGCTTGATTTGTAACTTCTTGTGAATAAAAATTTGCAATTTTCACCTACTTTTAAATATTGTATTGAATTTAAAATTTGCAAATTTAAACTAAATTTTACAGCTTTTCAAACTTATGGAAAATCCAACATTATGATGAAAGAATAAGCTATCCTCCGATTTGACGTAATCAGGTGTATCAGGTAGATATTCTATTAGTCTATAACTTTAATAAGAATAGTGTTGACGTAATAAAGTCTACATTAATACAGTTTTCAGCTGAATACTATTATGTTAGAAGAAGGACCAATGAGTTAATAATTTTTTCAAAGAAAATTTTAGACCCTTAACATTCCAAAAAAAATCAATATGGCTGTCTAATCTCCTTGCGCGTATCATGAAATATGATATGCGTATCATATAAGGATTCATTGATATTGAGTAAACGTTTACATAACACTGCGACATAAGTTATTAACTTTCATTACATGTATCTGCAGTGCTTAGTCTCTTTCATTATCGGCTAATAACTAAACTTCATCCAAAACGTTATACCAGCATGACACTTTTCCTAAGCCTTTAAAGTTTATTTAGCATAAAACTAACTTAAGATCCAAAGTGGCTGCGCTTAGTATCTCAGTGATGTCTGAGCGGAGTTAGGTCTTGACCGCGAAAGTGGCACCTTTTGCCCACAATATGTCTGAACTATTTGCCTGCGGTGAACCTAAACTCAACCATTTAATAAATTATCGCCGATATGACTTGTCAGTAAGGCCTTCATTGATATGGATATTTCAATTCAATTTACAAGAATAACATTCATGTTTACGTGACTTGCCTGCTTGATATTGGGTATGATTTATTATAAGTTAAAAAACATATGTTCATTGGCGTCCATAATATAAAAGATAAAACCCAAATAAGACGGTTTGAGATAATTTTTCTTAATGCTTTTTAATATTCCTTTTAACTGTGACTATAAAATATACAGCACATTTCCAGCAGCCTTGAAATATTTTTTCAGTGGTTATGAATCTTTCAACATAAAAAATTATTTAAGTTGATGGAATAAACAAAGTTTTGGGTTTTGAGGAGTTAAAAATAAAGACATTCTTATAATATTCCCTAAATGAATATGTATTCTTTAGGGATATTATTCCATAACTGAATATGTCTTGTGTATATAAAACATTGATCTATAAAATAAAAAAATAAAGCATTAATGGTTAACATCGGTATAATTACATAACTTACTCGAAAGTGATTTCCAATATTGTTTATATTCCAATATTGTTTATTTCCAATATTGTATATTTAATATATTTGAGTGAGTATTCTTGTACTTTCAACCAAACCCTTCATATAATCGGTTCAAACTATAACAATAACTGACATTTTTAAGAGATAGTAAAGTATCTTAGTACGATGTAGAACATTTCAATATTTTTAAATTTATTCTAAAATTTTTGCACAATTGAGAACGTTTGTTTTTCTCAAAACTCGTCATTTCCCATTTAAGTGGTGGGGTTCAAAACTATTTCTGAAATGTAATGAACCTCCACATAATTCACACATTCATTTTGTAGTTTTTATTTACTTTATATGCTACTATTTTATACGTGTAGCACGTACGGTAACTGTTCCTGTACAAAATTGATATAAATTTTTCAAATTCCCTACATATTGACATAATTCGCATTGTTTCAATAGTTTTTAAGTAATATACGCATAAACAAGTACAAAAGTAGACTAAAAGTACAAATACAACATTTTTCTTTTGTGTTACTTTGTTATATCTCCTTAAGTTTTTTTTTCATAAAAAGATTTAATGTACAGGTAGGCTAGTTCTGTAGTTTTATTATATACATAGAGAATAAAATACGTATCATTAAAATTTATGCATTCTAATAGGATAATAAATTAATACAATAATGTAATTAAATTAATAATGTTTGCAGCAGATTCACATTTAGAATAAATCAAGAAAACAGGGTTAGCTTACATCAAACACATAAAACATAAAAAAAATGTGCAGGAGACAACAAACAATGCCATCTGCACTTAGCCTCTGCCCGTATTCAGACTGATTAGTTGAGCTTTTCTCCCACTAGTACCAGCCCGTATTACTCCTCTGCCATGCCCAATTTGCTAATATATGTCTGGATGAAAAAAGGTTGCAGCGGCCGTCGGCGTAAGGGATTTGAATTCGCAGCCGCACAATTACAATATTTGTTGCGGCGATATCCAGCGTCGGGGATATGAATTCGCCGCCGTCCGTTTACCGCGTTCGTTATTTTTTTAAATATTAATTTAAAAACGACTTAAATATAATTATTGCAAAATATATTAAGAAAATGTTCCGGTGAGAGAAGCGAAATTAAATATTTTAGAAAAATTCGTTTGTAAAACCAAAAATTACAGATTATTTTATACATGGAAGCAGTAAATAGGAATATAAAATACAGAAAATACATAAAGTTAAATAATTAGATTGAGGGACGTTTATGAGATTAAAATTAGGCAACCACAAGGTTTGAAAAACTTGTAGGAAATATTTACGAAAATGAAAGTACAGTATGCAATCATTGCTCCTAGCCCTGTTTTAATTGAATACAGAAAAGTATAGCCAGAAAGAGAGAGGAACTAAACCGTTTTTTGTTATGAACATGAAATGACTGTTTTTTCTATGCCGAAGAGTTGAACATTTAAGAACAGTTTGCTATACAAAGATATATAAATATCTTATTGAATTGTACTTTAATGTCGTTAAATATCGTTTCTATATTTGAAAATAGTTTGCATTTAAAATAATAAAGTGTAATATTCTGTCATTAATATTCATTTCATGTTTGTACTAACGTAGTTATAATCCTACATTTGAACCAATTCAGATACATATTTTGTATAAAAATGTTTATCGGAAAATTTCTACTAGAGACAAGGTGGAGTCGTATTTATTTGATGACACCGCCTACATTAAACTAAGAAAAAAATGACTTGGATATCAAAAATTAAAGAAATAATTTACTGAATATACCTCAGACGACTTTGAAGACGTATTATGAATAATTTAATTCATCCAAACTAAGCAGATCAATTTCTGTTCATGGTATAAGGTTACGCTTTAAAAATTGCCAACCTTTCATTAACTTTTTGTGAAGTCTTTCTCTGTTGAAGCTGCCAACTTTTGGAATAAACTAGATCTTTGCACCAGAGATCTTCTCGTAAATCTTATCGTAACAATATTGGTAAATTTTCTTTTTACAAATATTATTTTTAACAGTATTTTTTTTATTTATTCTCTTATTTTTGAAATATTAAATTTATGTTTGAAATTAATTTTATCACAGTTCTTCAATCTTTTTATATGCATTTTAATTCCATTTAATTTTTTTATACCGTGGAATTAATTTTTATATATTTGTCTTATTTATATCTTAAACACAATTTCACTCCTATTGTAGCTTTCTTGATATAGCATTAAAACGAATTAATGTACAATTAATTAAGAAATCTGGAATTTGGATAAAATAAGGAATACATTAAATTTATAAGCAAAAGTTCTAAAAGTAAAACAATCTTCATGTCCGCCTTTTGTCCGCCGTAAATAATTTTGTCTCCAGAGAATTTGGATAGAAGAATTAAAGTTTATTTGTAACGGACCCTTTCATCATATAAACGTTCAAAAAATTTGCGTTCTGGTTTGAGGTATAAAATAAATTCATCTTTTAGCATGTAAGTGGGCGAACTAATGAGCGAAATGTGTATAAGTTTACATCACTCATCTAAGAGAGTTATATTCAGAATATTAAGAAAGGTGTTGAAAGATATACGTTTAAAAGAATTATACTTATCTTTATGTTATCTTCAAAACGGCAGACTGTTTATAATGCTTTTTTAAATTTCTAGTTCCTTTACAACTTTACTTTTTTAAATATTGAAATTGACGTTGAAAACATGATAAATTGTAATCAGAGTTACGTTACTATTTAGAAATCGGACTGGGGAATTTTGTTTTCTAAAGTAGATATATTCAATTTTAAATATAAATATAGTTTTATACATGCCGAAATATATTTCCTCTATGTATATTTGCATCGATGTAAATAAACAAAAACATATATGTATCCGAATGTAATACAATTATACATAATACAAATTCTTTCAAGTTCAATTTTCGTCATATAATTAATTTATTTCTTTCATGAACGCTTATTCTTGTTACTCATATTCCCACCCCAAGATGCATTAGTAATCTATAATTCGTGAAATATCTTCAGTCGCTGAAGAAAAAGTTTAGTTTCTAGGCATCATTCACAAATCATCTTTATGAAAATATCTCTTTGATTCAATCTATGTATTGTTTCTTTACTGTTACGCAACAAGTAATCTTATAGCTCCATTATATCATGACTAGGGAATAAATGCTGTAATCGAATATATGTGTTTCAGGCATACTTAATATCTTTTTCAGGCAAATCATTTCTTTTGATAAATATTCCTTGTTATGCTTAGTAATAAGTATAGAATACTATCTTAGACAGACATAAATTCCACGACGAAACATTTTCAACATTTGTTTAGGAAGTTATAATTTTTATTAGCCATAGTAAATTGCTATGTTCTATGTATATGTGTGTATATATATATACATATATATATATATATATACATATATATATATATATATATATATATATATATATATATATATAATTGAATTAAAACATGTTTTAAACATTTATTGAATAAGGTTTCCTATAATAGACTGTCGCTTTCTTCTTCCGTAATAGATAAATTTTTTTTAATATTTGCATTAAATAGATATTTGTTAAATAATAGGTGAGAATAACTATACTATAATAATAATGTTCTACATATTTTGCCAATTTTAATACCAAATATTCTTATTTTCAATTTCTCAAAAATTGTATTCCAAAAATTGTGAATACGCGGAATAAATATTCAAAATTTAATACGTGTTTAACTATTATTTAAGCCAATATTCCAGCAGCCATGTAAAGCAGTCTTAACTTTAGAAAAGAGTAATTTTTGAATTTGTCTATGACTTTAAAATGTAACATTTAATTGAAAAATATTTCACCATGTTGCTTAAGTAAAGTTAATTCTCATAAAATTGTTTCATACTTTTTTAATCTCTTGAGGAAATAAGTTACTTTAACGTGTTAACATACCTTCAAAATATTTCCGATAAGTGTGAATGCATGTTCGAATCGCATTAATTGGACATTTTTATCAAATAACTACTTAGTAACAGAATTTCATTTTGTACTTAGTATAGCTCAAACCTTCGTAATAGTTCATTCAAGACAGCTCCATATAGTGGCGTGATGTATATATCAATGTAAAAACGAAATTCGTCGAATGTTTTAATTATTTTAAGATTGCATCAAATGGTGCTATAAAAACGATGAATTGTGAAAATGTGTGGAAAAGTATTGTTTGAATTGATATAACTGGGAAATCCGGTATTTATTGAATTAATTTAATTATTTATCCAATACTGTCGTCAATGTTAGAATAATTATTGATTAAATTAAATTTGAAATTGAAACAAAACGTGCTATTTTATATTTTGTTATTTACAACATTTTGTTGGTTTCATTATATATGTACAAGGTATCATAGGTTTAAACATAAACAATTACTCTAGATCTCGAATAATTAGTCTTGATTGTGCCGTTACTGCAACTGAGCTCCTTAGCCAATTGACAAGTAGTCAGTCCATGACCTTATTCGATTAGTTGTCACAATCGTCATACATATCATCCAACATAACGACCAAAACGATATTCATCTTCAAGGTCATATCGGTCTTAGACATCCTGAACGAATTTTCTGTAATCTCTGTTGACTCCCTCGTCACAGACATATTATTTCAAGCGGAGTTCGCAACGTAATTCAGATGGTTTATGTACAATAGCTATGAAGGGAACCCGAATGTGAGTTTATAAAATTTGTTTTATTTTTATATTATCTGCTTGTGTGTATTCTCTAAGTTTATGTATAATTTAAAATAGTGTAAATAATATTTCTCTCCCGCATCCGCTATAGAATGATATCAACGTCATAGTATGACGGCACAGTTTATAGCACGTCTAAGAGGCGACGTCAGTCAATGACCATAAAGCAAGTCACCCGCGTCGTCGCGCCTCCCTAAATCTAACTGATTATCGCATCGTAATGAAACAAATAATTCAAGCACAAATCATTGCGGCGAAATGAGCTTGTCGGCGGGGATCTGACACAAAAGGTCCCGAATCCTCACAGCGGATGAGATTGAAGTCTAGTGGGATCAAAATACGGCATCTCAAACTGATAAGGAACAATAAACCGCGTCGGCGGGATAATGTAGTACCTGACTGGGAGTCGCGAAAGTATCACGCGCGAATGAAAGAAATGCGAGATGAGCGGAAATAGCACCTTATTATATGCGGAATGCATATAATTTTTACGTCAAATAAAATGAATTTAAATTAGCATAACGTATTTGAGTGGATTTGTTTCCGATGCACACTTTTAAGATTCACACTTGCACATATTTTAATGTAAAAGCAAAAATTTGTAATAACGATATTTTTTGAAAAGAATTCAATTCACATATATAGTCCTAAAATGTTTCGCTTCGGGCTCTTATCTAACTTTTCGTCAACGTGTTTATGATAGCTACAGTTAGTCATTTACTCTAATGTACAATAAATTTGATTAATTACATTGATAAATTATAGAGATGTAGGAAATAAATTATTTGGCTTATATCTGTGAAAGTTGTTATAAGCAATATACTCGCTTGGTGTAAAATAATATCTTTGTGAAACTGACTGACAATCCAAAATAATGGTGAAATAATGGGATTCAAATCCTTATTAAACCGAAGACCCTGGAAAAAGGCTAAAGTTCCTAAGCACCGCATGTGGAACCCCCGTGAGGCCAAGATCTACCCTTGCTTAAACAGTTTTAAATACATCTTTTAGATTGATTTTTAAATAAATTTGTGTAAAAAAAAATTTGGAATTTTAGCCTAGTTTTAAATATCCTGTTTAATTTGAAATTTGCGAATTTGAACTAAATTTTATAGCTTTACAAACCTGTGGAAACTAACTATAATAGTATAACTTATTTGCCTGCGGTGAATTATGATGAAGGAATACTCTATCCTCCAATTTGATGTAATCAGGTGTATCAGGTAGATACTCCATTAGTCTAGATTAACTTCAATAAGAATAGTGTGGACGTAATAAAGACTAGAGTAATACAGTTTTCAGCTGAATACTATTACGATGGAAGAAGGACAAATAAGTTAATAATTTTATAAATGAAAATTTTGACCCTTAATATTCCAAAAAAAAATCAATATAAATACCAAACGTGATGTTTTTATTCATGCTTTGTTCTCGGAAAAACCTGAGCGGACTATCTAACCTCCTCGCGCGTATCATGAAATATGTTACGCGTATCATATAAGGATTCATTGATACTAAGTAAACGTTTACATGTGTTATGTACGACATAAAGTTGTGTGCGACATAAGTTAGTAACGTTCATTACGTGTATCTGCAGTGCTTAGTCCCTTTCATTATCGGCTAATGACTAAACTTCATCAAAAACGTTATACAAGCATGACACTTTTCCTAACCCTTTCAAGTGTATTTAGCAGAAAACTAACTTAAGATCTAAAGTGGCTGCGCTTAGCATCTTAGTGATGTCTGAGCGGAGTGAGGTCGTGACCGCGAAAGTGGCACCCTTTGCCCGCAATACGTCTGAACTTCATAGTCACTAGCAACTGGAACAAATAGCTTATTTGCCTGCGGTGAACCTAAATTCCACCATTTTATAAACTATTGCAGATATGACTTGTCAGGAAGGCCTTCATTGATATGGATATTTCAATTTAATTTACAACAATAACATTCATGTTTATGTAACTTGCCTGCTTGATATTGGGTAAGATTTATTATAAGTTGAAAATATATATTCATTGGCGCCCATAATAAAATAGATAAAACCCAATAAAAACGGTTTGGAATAATTTTTTTAATGGTCTTTAATATTCCTTTTAAGTTAAATTTTTTTTATTACATGAAGCACATTTCCCGCATCTACGGAATATTTTTTCAGTGTTACGAATGTTTCAATATAAAATATTATTTAAGTTGATGGAATAAATAACGTTTTGGGTTTTAAGGAGTTAAAAAAAAGATATTCTTTCTGAATATGTCTTGTGTATATAAAACATTGATCTATAAAATAAAAAAATAAAGCATTAATGGGTAACATCGGTATAATTACATAACTTGCTCGAAAGTGATTTCCAATATTGTTTATTACTAAATACTTAATATATTTGCGAGAAGATTCTTGCTACTTTCAACCAAAACCTTCATATAATCGGTTCTATAATTGTAAACAGTCATCTTGATACAAGTATTGTGAGTATTTTAGTAATTCAAATATCAAAGTAAAAGACGTGAGTTCTTTAGTCCTTGTCAATAATTTTATTATGATTGCGAGGTGTTCTTTGAAATCATATGCATACAGCGTCTTCGGAAAATTTGACATAAACTGATTTTTTTATTTAGGGTTAGAATTGTAGCCCGATATTTTGACACTATGACTATTATGATACTATGACTACTATGATCGAAACCCTTAAGATATAGACAGGATAATATGAAATAACACATTTAACGTAAATGAGATTGATAAAAAGGGGGACGCACAATAGATCGCGCGCGACGGATGTTCATCTCCTGAGTAATGGGTCGGGGCTCTAGTAGAGTCCTGTCGTACTTCCTAGTTGCCGTATATTAACACGCTATATAGTTTATATTCTCTTGTAAGCGCGGAAAATATTCATTTTCAAGTTGAAAATATTGATATTTTTATTGCGAATATTAGTAAAATAATTTATCTAATGAGAATTGAATAAATATAATATCTTTTTAAAATCTGTTTTGCAGTTCCGAGAAATACTACTTAAAACGTGTGTCCGTAGTTCTTATGGTTTTTGTACATCTTTGAAATACTCAACAACTGTCTAGCTCTTTTTCTAATGAGGATTTTTCCAGGTTAGATTAGTTTATTATTTAAAAGTATTTCGTGCAACATTCGGGATTCTATGGCAAAAGTGGTTTTTAACTACCTACGTCCAAATATTACATTTTCAAGCCAAAAACTAATGTGGTTAACATAATATTGTATTTAATTACTGTCACTTTCAATGCAATTTTTTTCATATCTTAATACTAGATAGACTAATTGGCTTTATGGAGACACGCTAAAATAAATAAATGTTTAAAAATTAAAAAAAAAAGCCTTTAAAGGAAATAATATTTTATTATATACTTTTGTGGTTTTAAGTCTTAGCATTATCGTCAATAAAACAGATGTTTTATAAACAAAAATAATACATTTTTTCGATGAGAAGAGAGAGATCATTGAAGCCAAATACCTTCCTCTTAGTCGTAAAGAACAAAGCATACCCCGGCTTTCTAAAGGTTAAGCCATATAATTTAGGAACATATATATATATGTATATGTATAAATACACATATATATATATATATATATATATATATATATATATATATATATATATATATATACTAACTTTATCTCAGTCAAACCTGAGGTACCCATTTCTATTTTTAAGTGAATATCTTTAAATTAAATCGAATATTTTTTCATTAAAAACCCCCCTTCTCCCCACCACGATTACTAAACGTCCATACTTCGTTCACTAAACGACATCGATCGTCTTGGTCTTGGCTATATTGACGGGAATACTAGGAATGATTATAAATAAATCAGTCTTTCTTTATCTTGTACAGGCTAAGCAAGGTTCCACTACTTCTGTTACCATTTTATTTCTACTTTTCCCCTACAACTCGTAGCATGATTTTATTGTCCATAATCTTTCTCAAATTTAGGCTTTATTTGTAGGCTTTATTAAAATTGAACGTGAAGCTCTACAGAAAAGTGTGAACAAACAAATAAATAAACCAGATTTTTCCCTTTACATATTAGTGTAAAAAATCTGGTAACTATCCTTAATAAACACTATAAATAAACATTTTAATAAGGTTTTTTATCCCTACAATTTATAATTAATTTATAGTTATATATTTCAGAACAAAGATCTCATTGGATTAGTTACAATTTATTCACTTCTTCTGTTAATCGACGTGTTTACAAAAACCATTTATCTTAATAAGGTAAATTTTTGTCATTACACTAGAAGCTATTAATTCACATATTTTGTAAAGTTAAGGACTTATTAAATAGTCTTACAATTTTGACCGGTGTTACCCGTCGGTTAAAATTTAGAACATTGGAAAGTGAGGTTTGCTAGAAAACCATGTAAAGAGTGCCGGGAAACTATTGCGATGTCTTTGATTATTATATTTCATGAGAGATTCTTGATATTTATCTTATATCTCACATTTACATGGTTAAAAATTAAAATTGGTATTTATAATAGTTTTATAGGAAAGCTTTGCGTTTAAAGTGTGTAAAATTTTTAAGGTTTCTTTTTATCTAGACGCTTTTCTTAATTTCTCACTTATTAATTTTTAATCCATTTGATATTGTTATTCAAATTATTATTTTTCCTTAAAGCTGCCCAACTTTATATAACTGGATAATAAAGTTTATTATATCTAGCTTACTTTAAAATACTTAGGCCATAACGATAATTTCTACCTTGCACATAAAAAAACATAAACAATAAAGAATTTTTGGGTACAAAACAGAATAAAAGCATTAAATATAAGCGGTAAAACTTAGACATGGGTCGAGTTTTTGATTTCAATTGCTGGATAATTTAACTGAACATTGTAATGAGATTATAACTCGCGAGCACCCTTAAGAAGCAGTGAAATTTGAAGTTAATGTTGAGCCTGGCCTGACCTGAATGCTGACACTGGCCTCTAATCCTAAAATTTTATAAACACATATAGATAAGAACTTGCGGTCGTATAAATACAATATTCACTGTACATCTGTCCTGGATATTCCAAAACAGTCATAAAAAATGGGAAATTTTCGACTCTCTATATAAACATTCATATATTCAGCAAACTGAATGGTGGCGAGACGTACGGATACGTTACATCAATTTATGAATACCACATAATATATTCGTATTCTTTGTGTAATGGTATTTGGCTTAGTTTGAGATGCGTGGCTAAATTTCGAGTATTTTTTTCAATATTCTCTCAGTTCTCTGGCTTATATGAACACGTAACATTGTTCGCGAGAGCCTTGCTTACAGGACAAATGTGTAACCCGTGATTGCATAGTTTTCATACAATATGGATAAAACCGGCAATGAAAATATTTGCAATTAATAGACATTTATTCTTTGCTGAGAAGAAATAACTCCACATCAGAAAAAAAGTCACTTTGTACCAATTAAAAACAATACAGTTTAAAAATAATTTTTTACTGAAATAATTTAACTGATGTGAAAACATCTTAGTAGAAAATGATTTTTTTTAAAGAATTACTATGCAATTAATTAATATTGCCTAATTGAATATGTTTCAAAAGTGATTCACCAATTATTTGTTTCGATCAAAAATTGGAGTAACAGAAAACTTATGAAGTTTAATCTAAGTCTACAGAACGTTATTTGTTTTATTATATCAAATATGATATCACCTAAAAAGTTGATATATAACATATTACATATGTCTTATATGGTTTAAAATACAGATATAAAATGTTAAAATTCTTAGGTTTCCAAATTAATAATTATAGGGTATTAATTTTTACTTCTAAGTTCATTGTATAATAAAGCAAAAACAAAATAAGGATTTCAAAATAAAAGCATATTTTTATAACAAACCTTCGCATCTTCTAAGAAAAATCTGTAAAGATTTGATTGTTTTATGTAGACTATATTTTACAGCAGCATAGTAGTAATTGTACCGCAACTCTCAACTTATAGTCATTCATCTAAATGCACAAGTGATATCGACATAAAAAATATTTTCTAACTGTTCTAAGTTGATGACTGCGACTAAATTTTAATTTATCTTCTTATTATTCTATTTTCTAATTTATCCACATTATTTATACTTGTAGCACAGACTACTTTCTACTATAACACCATTTAAAGAATCCAGAGGTGTAAAATCTAGTGACCGTGTTTGTCGGTCCAAACAGCCCAACCCATTGTTTCCCCAATATTTCAGTGAGCCGCTCTCTGGCAGGCACCGCTGAATGTGCATGTCCTCTATATAACCTCAGATACTCTCTTATCGGTGTAATTTGTAACGGGACTGCTAAGGAGTTCCAAAAATGTTTCTATATGGAGATGGTCTTCAATGAAAACTAAACCGACTATTTGATTTCTATGGATAACCGCTTATATATTCAGCAAACATGGTACCGATGCGCAGATTCCCGAAACAGGTGTGGATTTTCCTGGGTCCAGTACTGAAAGTTTTGTCGACTACAGTTGCCGATGCGTGTGAAAATGTTCTCATCTCTCCATATGATAAAAGAAAATCAGGCTTACTATTCACTTTGTTCAGTAGCCACTAGCAGTAGATTTCTCTGACTGACATACCTTTCGTCAAAAGGATTGAACCTTCCTATATTTGTCGAGTCTCTATTTATTTCTTTCCAAAATCTTATGATATATCTATGGGCCACATCAATATGGCAAGTGGCCCTACGCAGATTAAATATTAGCGAAAAAAATTATCTAATATTCGTTCTTCACGTCCTACTTGTAATACCCTTCGAGGAACCCCTTTTTGTTCTCGGATTATACGCGTATAATTTTGTATTCCTTGGACCGCCTGAATAATAGTGCAGGGATTTGATAAAATTTTAATTTCTATGAAATAAGATTTTATGGAGTAAATTAAGTTACTCTTTAAAGAAAATGTAATTTTTTTCCCGATACTTGCACTGTTCAAATTTGTTTCTCGAAACCAGTTTTTCAAAATAAAAATTAAATGCTGTTATAACTTAGTTAATGTGTATAACTTTTTACGTATTTTAAATAAATACATATCTTAGGTTAATTAGAAAAATAATAAATAAGCACGTTATACGCATTCCATTTACTTATCTATTCGAAATAATTTCAACATTCAGCAAGGTACATGAGTACTCATAAACTCACTAATTGAAAGTGCGGTCTCCTTCCCGCGTTGAAGGTAACTTTATTGATAAGTTCGAGGATTAGCCACCGTAACATTAATGTGTACATGACCCTAAAGTTTGGGCGCAGGCCTAAACAAAATACCTACAACATTTTCCTGAATTTAAGCCACTGTTATCAATTAACCATTAATAAAACTTGAATGTACTGGCGCTGGTTAAGTTGCTTTAAGTGTTTAATTGATATTTCAGTAAAATTATCCTACTCTAGTTAAATGTGTGTTTAGGAAGAGTTAAGAGTTTTATTAGTTTTATTCTAAAATATACATGTTTGTCTCTTTCGCTCATAAATGAAGTTGATTGGGCTTGTTATAGGTAACAAATTAACTGCAGAATAAAATATAAAGTAATTTCTTTGACTAAATTATTTAATTAAAACACAAGAATTAAAATACAATAGAACAGCTTTATCATATAGCTTTATAAACTATTATCATTGGAAATTTTATCAAAATTCCTCCACTAGATTCCACGTGATTGACGAACATATTAACGTACAGAGGCAAAAATCTTAAAAGGAGTTGTCTGGATTCTATACTCCTCAATTTATATATATATATATATATATATATATATATGTATATATATATATATATATATATATATATATATTATAGAGAGAGAGAGAGAAAGAGAGAAAGATTTAAAAACCTGTACTAGTAATTTTTATAGCATATTAAGAACTATTTATTGGTAAATAAATCTATGATTATGGGAAATTTTTAAATAAGAAATTTTTAATTTTTAATTACTTTTAAAGATCTTTTTTTTTAAAGTGGGATATGGGATTTCTATGAGAAACATGAGTGATTTCTTACTGTTTTTGTTTCCAACTGAATTAAACGCAAAATTAAAATTAGACAATTTCTATTATTTTTCAAAAATCAAAATATTGTTTTCACACCTAACGATCACCAGTTTTGCTATATAGTACGTTTGTTATATATACATACTCAGTTAGTAAAACTCTACTCAATCAGTAATAAGACTATTTTTTAAAATCAGTTCAGTTTCGATGCATCGTTTTTACGAAAATAAAATATAGTATCACCTATGTTGCTATGTCCTGATCTAAAGCTCGCGTAGAATTTGTTGTTCCCGGGATTAAAGGATGACGTATGTATATCTCTATGACACACGCTAGATATATATATATATATATATATATATATGTGTGTGTATGTATGTGTATATATATATATATATATATATATATATATATATAAATGTCATTTCGTGAAAATGATTAATTAAAAAAATTACTTTCATGTTTATTACATTAGTGAGGGTAATTAGAAAGAATTGTATACAATTGAAGACCTCTGTAAAATTTATACAATTGATTTCTTAAATAAGCAATTCCTTTCATGGGAAAGCTAGTAGTTTTTATGTATTTCAAATCAAGCCATATTATATTCTTGAACTAATGAACGTAAACAAATTGCTCTGTTTTCTAATAGAAATATTAAGCAAAATTTATTATCGTAAATAGTAAAATATATATTTTATTTCTAGCCAACAACTTGCTAATTTCTCATTTCTGCCTTTGTAAGTATTCTAAACACTGCATATGTATTTATCAGGTTTTAATGAACTGCCAATGAATGAGTAATGGTTAAGTAATTCAATAAACTAGAAAAATGAATGGAAACTGTGGTGATAGCAAAACAGTAGTGTAGTACTTCGGATAAAGGTGTAGATCTGATAGCGTAGTTCGGAACTTTCGATGCTGTAATTAGATAGATAAATTCCATGGCCATGAATCACAGACCCGCTTTCCTCCGATATCGATGTAGCTTTGAACTCCAAATTTAATAACTTAATATGAAGTCGTTTCTTTGTTTTGATTAATGCTTTTATTTATAATTAAAATGCGTAGATAAAACTTCTTTACACACGCTTGACTTGGGGAGTAAGCTGGTGAATACGTGATGAGAGCATTACGAAAAGCGTAATAGGGCGAGGCGAACGGAAGTTGAGAGGGAGATATAAGTTAGTGAAGACAGAAAGAGAGAGAGTTACGTTTCATATATTACTGTAGGGATAAGAGAGAGAGGTGCAAGCACACATTTTCTTTCTCTCTTTCTCTCATAGCCAGTTATGTTTCGTATATCTAAGACACGGGGCAAGCCTATTGTCTGTATCACACTGTAGGAGCAAGAGAGAGCAGTGCGCGCGCACATTTTCTTTCTCTCTTCCTCTCATAGCCAGTGCATGAAATATATATATATATATATATATATATATATATATATGCGAGTTTGCTAGCGGTACGCGAATGGTGACTTTTTGATTATTTTGTAATTTCATTTCGTTCTTGAACAATTTTAGAAATTATTATTTTGTTCAATACGTTAAATATTCTACGTTTAACGTGAATCAAATTGTAAATTCATTTTAAAGTTCATATTTTGTGAATTTGAAGTTTTACTTCAGTCGTGTGGTCATTCATTTTAATACTTGTTTTATTAGTTTCAATTCAGTCTTATGTATTAAATAAGAATTATAACACTATTAATTTGGTCGCAAAATCTATGGAAATCCGTTTTTTCTTTAAAATCAATAATTTCCATTAGAGTGTAGCAAAATATGTGAAACTACATTTTATTGTCGTAAAAATAATGCTCGGAAACTGAACTGATTTCCAAAAATAGTCTGTTATCACTAACTGATTAATTAACTGAATATATATTGTAAATGTGTTGTAACGCAAAACTAATTATTATGTGAAAAAATTATATTTTTATTTTTGAATAAGACAATATAAATTTTGCAATGAATCGAGATAAAAATGAATGAGACTAAAAAATCATTACACACTAAAAACGATGTTGTCAGAGAAATTTAATATCCTGCGTTTTGCATATGGAATTTCTACGTCGTTATTTTTCAGCAGAATCTCATTCCTCAGTTTATTTTCGTTTTACTAATTTTATCGCTGTAATTAACATTTTTTGATGTATTTGACGATTTTTATGTCACGTAATTTATAAAAATAATAATAGAAAAAGGTATGAACAGAATTATTCTAGTTAGAAGTTACAAGGAGCACGCCCGTTACTGACTAAATCGTAATTAAATATTCAGTGGCGCTGTTGGATTTGTCGTATGACAGTCACATATTTTCTTTTCATCCTGAGTTCTGTACTTTATGCTTAATTTTTTGAAAATAATTTAACATTTTCAGCATTCGATATCAGCATCATTTTTCTTGATATTTACTTAAGTTACATGGAACTTAATTGTTTCCAAATCAACAGAGAATTTCTTGAATACAATACAATGTTCATCATGTGTAAGAGAGATGGAGAGAATAATATCACGTATATACTTGTTAGTGTAAGTGATGATGCAAAGACGTCGTGATTTGACAAGTGTGTATGCTTGAGGCCTATTTATATTACTTAAGTCAGTGATTTTTATACAAGTATTTATGCTTGCTACGGTATCTCTCTACAACGTCATTTTATTTTGCTAGATGTTTACTTGAGAAATTATACAACTGACTTTCTATTTGATTGTACTTATTAACCATATCTCGCTATTTCATTAAATTTCTTTTTAGTTTTCTTTCTATAGCACACTAATTTAATATATGCTATAAAAAGTAAAAACCTAACTAGATAATTAACTTGTCAAAACAACATTAACTATCGATGAAATTATATTATTTAAAACTCAAACTAAGAGAGGACATTTTGTTATTTATCGCAAGAAATTTATATTTTATCAAAATAAGCAATTAAATTTCGACTACGAGTCAGTAAGATGGTACTGTTTACCTTTGAAAAAATAGAAAAGTTATTTTTGGAAATTTGACAAATCTTACCCCAATTGGAAGGTAAATTTTAATAAAATTGAAATATTTGTCCATATATCCCTCTCACACCGATTCTTATTTTTTGTATATTTTTTTTTGTTTATAAACAATCTAAAATTGTAGGGAATTAAATTTACCGACTGACACCGTGTTATTTACTTATTTAGTTATTGCCGTAATACAAATATTTTACTTGGGATATTAACGTTGTTAGAAGTTAAAAAATAAATAACTTCTTCGAAACGTATCAATCAAATCGATAAAGTGGTGAGCTTATCAGGGATTCTCTCCCATCCCTACCCGTTTCTGTTCAGTTACTATTAGTCCATGAATTGGAAACACCGATTTTTATCCATAGACTCGTCAATATTTGCCAGCATTTCTATTAAAACGTCACGCAATAGTGATGATAAACCTAAAATTCTTAATAATATCATAAAATGCTGAAGGTTTTACAGGGAAAGGCAGGCTTTTGTTCATAAAGAAATTTGAACTGAAAAGGCAACTATTGACGTAACAACTGATCCAAACATTAAGTCACTGAAGTCCTCGACAGCACATATATCATACACAAAATTCTAACTATGAACAAATATAAGAATTTCTAGAAATAATTTCAATTTGGGTTTTTTTTCTTCGAATACAGCTGACGCGATATATATTGGTACCACAAAATACAGATACCAAAAAGTATAGTATCTTTTATTAGCTATTCTAAACTGACTTTCAACTTCAGTAAAATAAATAATAATAAAGACATACTCAGACCGTTCTTAAATGAACTTTTGAGATGATGCGATTATTTTCGTAATGAGCGTACAAAAGTAGGTAGAGTTTTCATATAAAAATTGAACTGTGTTTAATATTTTCTCACGTATATTGTTTTTTTTATTGTGAGAACTAAAGTTATATACAATAAATGTAAGTTATTTCTTTACGTTTCTACCTATTTTACTCTAGTATAAAGAATATTCAGAAGTAGATTAAAAGCTAGTATTTTTGCACTGTAAAAATGTTAAAAAGTACCTACAAACTATTGAGCGTTTTATTGAGGAAGCCACTTGGATATCTGTTCATAAGTTTGTTAACGATTATATTACGCTACTTCCTCTTCTGTTTACTAATGTGTTAAGTACACTCCTAGAATCCAACTCCTAGAGAAGAATGAGTGGCATAAAGTAGTACATAGGGAAAAGTTTCAGTTTTACACTTGTGCCGGAATCAATCAAAATTATTCTAAATATTGACTTCATATTCTCGCCATACTGGAGATTTATAGGTATAGATTAGTAGATAATTTTTAAAGCTAAAAAGATGTACTGAAATTTACCTTAAATTACTATATCCGCAAGACAATATATAAAAGGGTAAGAAAATAAACTTTTTGCAAATATTGCTTTCCTTATACTTTGCGTGTTGTTAGATGTTACGATAGACATTCTCATTATAAAGTTTTCTACAAATTTATTTTTTCCTTTGTATGGCTGACTTCTTTGGAAATAAAACGCAGAAAGTGGCGTTTTGCAAGCTGAGGAATTTATAAGTGACCCTTTGCAAATTGCGGAACTGCTGACTTAAATTCATTTCATAGAAATACTTTTATCACTAATATAAATTAAATTAGTATAGACATAAAATATTTATAAATAACAAATAAAGTAAATTGTGGAAGAAATAGAACAAAGTGTATTTTTTTTACTTTTCTTTGGATATGGTATTTTTTAATTATTCAGTAACTTAAAAATTTATAATTTTATGTTATTTCTTAGTTATAAATATTTGCAGAAGAAAGTTTTTTTTTATCTTTCTTTTAAATAACACTTTTACAATATACATAACTTTGTTAATTGTACTATGCGTTTGACTCGGTAGTTTTCATGGTGTTGTCGAATAAACGTACGCATGCTTCGCAATTTTCACTCATTATAGAAAAAATATTTGTTAAAAAATGCTTGTGATTTTCGTGTTAGCTGTTAGATAGCCTATGATACATTAATACGACTATCCACTAGTAAAACTTAATATACTAAAAATCCCAGGAATAGGACAAGGTTTAAATATCATGAGATCTATATCAATACCCTTCAAAATTCCATAATATGTGAAATCCATCAAAATTGCCGTAGGATCGATCATGGTTTTGAAAATTATTGCCGTGAAAATTAGAAAAAATATCCAAATTCTTTCAGAAATTTTAAGGGAACTAAGAATTTATAAATTAGAGCTTTGCAATTAAATTCGTTGAATATTATATTTATAACCACATTGAACTTGATTGCAACGTATAGTTATGAGTTATTTATAACTTTCCAAACCAAGGTTATTTAAAAAGAAATCCAGTTGCTTTTTAGATCTTATAACATGGAAAAGGGATTCAGAGATAAAAATTTACTCGGGATAAAAATATTTTATTCTGATCTATAAATATGTGAAATTTTTCTGAGTTATTGCTATCTAAAAGCGAAATGAACAAATGCGCCTACATCCACATATACAATATTTTTAGCCGAGATTAGTTAGAAAAACTAGGATTAATTTTGGTAACTTTGTCATAAAGCGCTGATCATTATACTGTTGCGATATATTGACTTCATCCCCCTCGTCACACTTTTCCTTGCAGTGGAAATGAGCGCTTTTTTTGTAAATTTTGTATAAGATATATTCTAATGCAACTTTTTTGGAAATAAAAGGATTAACATGTTTGTTAATTTATAAAATACTAATAATATAAAAAGTTTGAAGAAAATTGTAAGATAAGAAACCATTAAATTTTTTTTTAGGTAATTATCCTAAATTTCAGTAAATGGCGAGGAAAATGGCTAGAGGAACAATACTAAATTTCATGTGGATTGGTTCATCGATTCATACGTGCTTGACATGAAAAATACATGAATATATGGCATGAAAAATACATGCTAGTGAAATTAATTATAGACCATTTTGTATCACTACGTATATTTAATAACAAGAAAGAGATTTTAATTAATTTAGGAAAAATTATCACAATATATGTTAAAAATGATGTATAAATATTCGGACATATTTTTTTCAAAACTTATAATCTTGTACCTGTTATATGTATTATATATGTATGTATATATATATATATATATATATATATATATATATATATATATACATGTGTAGGTAATAGCATTTTAAAAGCAACGATATTTGAATAAGCAATCATTAATTAGTCATGACCCCCGAATGGAAACTGTTTCTTCAAGTTTTTACCAGATATCATATTTGAGTAGAAAAGAATAAGTGCAATAATAAGTCTGGAGACTACAAACAAATAATTGGCGATTGGCCCGGGATTGTAAGTGCATATAAAGGAAACAAAAACTTCTTTGGAGTTGTGGGTCAAAATAAGAACCATATTCGATGACTCAGGATTTTCTAGGAAATTAACACTTCTACGACATTTAATCTCGTTACGACAAGAAAATGGTAATTCCATGGCTTTATGTGCCACGCAAGTGGTCAAAACAGGTCAGAGATTTAAACGCATAGGATTTACAATAAAAGGTTTTTCAGAAAAAGTGAAAAGATATGTATATAATTCCAAAAAAAATATAGTAACTGTGAACAGAGATATCATAATGATGGAAGAAAAAACAAAAATATGAGAAAGAAATAAAAAAGAAACTACAGGTTGGATACAGAACGACGTTGAAACTAACACACATGACTTGCCAGCAACAAATGAAGATGGCAGGGATTCAGTGAGAAAGGCTTCAATAAATGAATCTCTCCATGATTCACATTGAAATACATGTGTATATACTGATCCACCTAGTGAAACCGATGATGACATTCAAACTACTTCAAATATAGAGACAGATATCTCAAGTTGTGAGTTTAAACCAGTTTCAGAATTCATACAGAGCAAAAGAACAGGAAGACTTCCAGAACTCTTTGGTTTTGGTAACATGTGCGTTTCAAATTCTAGTCCAGAAATCGAACAGTAGTAGGCTATGCGAGAGGAGCTCCCATCTTTGGAGAATAATAATGCGTGAGAACTTGTTTATATACCAAGCGATGGCTCAATTGTGCAGTGCAAATTGGTATTAAATAAAAAAATGTTATGTGAATGATAAAGTAGGGTATCGTGCCATACTTGTGGCAAAAGGTTTTCACGATGACATTATATCAATTACAAGTACACCTTTTCTCTAGTCGTAAAATATTCCACTCCGGGAATGCTGTTTGCCCAATATGTACACATCCAGATATAATAATGCATTTTTAAATGAATATTTACAAGAAAATATTTACATATCAATTATGTCATTAAACAAAAGCAGGAGAAAGGTTTTCAAACTCAAAAGAGCTATATATGGATTAAAGCACTGCTAGGTCTGGCATGAAAAAGTGAGACTGCTTGCTTCATTTAGATTTTAAAATGAGTAGATTTAAACCATGCTTATTCACGAAGTTTTCTGAAAATGTTAAGATTATTATAACTACCCATGTTGATGATTTTTTTAATTATTTAAAATTCTACAAAGGAGACTGAAAAATTTAAAACTGTTCTAAGTCATAAATTCCAATTGAAAGATTTAGGTTACGTTAGATGTTACTTAAGCATGAGAATTAATATGAACAAAGAATGTAAGACTATAACAGTAAATCAACATGAACATATAGAGCAATTATTATCAAAATGTTAAATGTCAAATTGCAGAACTATACAGAATATTCCCCTATTGAAAATGAATTGAACATTCACAAAGGCTCATAATTGTGCAGTAAATATTCCACACCAAAGACTGATAGGAAGCGTTATATATTTAGCTGTTTTGACTAGGACTACTTATCATATTCTATTAGCTATCTCAGCCAGTATAATAATTGTTATAATGAAACTCATTTCGATTATGCAAAAAGAGTATCGAAATAAAAGACTTGATATTAATTCTGTTTCAAATAGTAAATTGTTTGTTACAAGGGTTAACAAATCAACAAGACTTAAGCAATCGTAAATAGTTTTTTTATTATGTATGTGCTAATTATATTGGTACTTGACAAACTCTTATTTATTGTAAGTTCTTTTCACCTACTGTACACTTTACTATTATTTACCAATTGACATTTTACTTTTTAGTAAATCCTTGGGCAGATACTATTACACATATATTTTGTAACGAAATTAGTTTTTTCCTTTTTCATTAGGGTATGAACTCTAGGATGAAAAATATAACAAAATGGTTCTATGATCATTGTGTTGCGCGTATTTCTGTTAAGATCTTTTTTGCCAGAGACGGCCAGAGCTGACAAATCAAGTTAAAATCTTGTAAATTTAAGAAATAGAAATATCAAGTATTTGTTATAAGAAATATCACACATTTTATATTCACTCATTGACTCGCTCATTAAAACTTATAGGGCTAAAACTTATAGCCCTCGTTAACCTAGAATTTTGGCACAAAGAAAGATCTTAACAATTTAATGTGGAATTATTAGGTGAAAAACTTATTTTTTTACTTTTACATTTTTTAATTTGTAACGTACCTGCTTACTAAGCTTTGCGTTAATGTAATGTAACGACACGAACCCCTCTGCACGAGCCCTACTCACACATGTGATTCGTAAGACAGTTTCGACCTAAAAAATACGTTTCGACATAAAAAATACGTAAAAAATACGTCGAATCACATTTCAGCTGGACATTCCTATTGTGAATCTTCGTCCCTCACTCTATGTTTAAAAGTTTTTTACGTCGTATACCATATTTATATTAGTTTTTAGCAAATTGTAATTTAACAAAATCGGTAAATAAATTTTCTTCGAACCGACTCATATGTTCTATTCTAGTTGATACCTATTAAAATCACAATATGTGTTACAGTATGTCGTCGCATGGGATATACTCGAATTCATAACCATTCAACTTTTCATACCGTTTTCGTAACAACCCCCATAAACCTTTCCTCACTCTGAAGGTTATATGCAGATTTATAATGACAGATCCCTAAATAGATATATCCGCTCCTAATTTTCAAAATAATGTCTTTTTTAATAAAACTTTTAAAGTCGCAGCAACTTTGTTTCATAAAAGTGGAAATGACTAACATTTGAATATAAATAGGTAAAGTTAGACCCCCGCCTGTGTGTGGGGGAACACACCTACTTCGTTAAACTAATATCGTTACCTACGATATACTTATCTGTTCTTAACTTTCTCTTGAGTAAATACTTAAAATGTTCTTAGCTGATACCGTATTCGTTACTACGGCCTCGTATTAGCGCGAGTTTGTTTAAGATTTCGCTTCACTTCCGAAAATACAAATAAATACTCGCATGATATGAGAGCGAGTACACGTGTGTGCGGGTACTTAGGTTGTGTTTCTGAATATTTAACGTAATAAAAGAGTTAAAGATCTAGCTTATAACTAACGTAGATATTTTTTTAAATTTGTCATATTTTCGTTATTATTCAAGCATTTCGAGTATAACTTCCGCATATTTTAATGTATTTTTCATATTTTTTTTTGAAAATAAGAAATACTAACTACTAAGAAATATGTGAATCAACCCTATTTTTAAATTCAGAGCTGTGCATAATTTGGACCGAATTGATACTCCAATTATGATATATTTCATATATAAAACTAACAAATGCGTACAATTTCATTTTTTATTAATAGCTCCTTTTTTTGTAAATTCTTAAGGCCACCCATTATTTGAGTAATAAAGATAAAACGTCACGTTGCATATTCGCGCTAACGCAAAAATACATTGACTTTTAATGGAATTTTTAGTTGTTTTTGTAGACCAAATGAAAGTATATTATATTAAAAACAACAAATTATTAATAGCTTCCGATGTTTTGTGGCAAAAGTAGATTTGAAATATCTTTGCTATATGCACTGTATTTCTGCGATGAACAAGTATTTGTTACAATTTTTTCAACTTAATTGTCATTCTTTATGAACACTGATTAGACAATGTAAATACTTATTTATTTAGAAAAAAAAAATATAAAAGGAAACCAAAATTGTGCTAAGCAAACATAAATGTGATGTTTAGCAGCCAATCGACAGCCGTAGAATCACAGTAAGAAGACTATTAACATTTATTTCCCCTATTAATATAGTGCCAAAAGACTAATATTTTAATAAAGTACATCGGTTTTGACATATATATTTTCTTAAAAAAAGAATCATCCCCCCCTATACTGAACTACACCTATAATAATATTTAGAATAAATGAATACATAATTAATAAGAACAAATAAGAGCTTTATTGCGAGATTATAATTTATTGTAAAGGTAAAAAGAAGAAAAACAGTAATAAAATGATGTCCTACACATGCGTAAAATATTGAGAATAATAGCGGAAAGCGGTAGAACTACGGCGAACTTTATTTGCTTGAAATGTTGGTAGGTCACAAGAGTCAAATATTGAAGTCAGAAGAAAGGTGCCTTTTAATTGCAGCTACCGTAAGTCTAAAATGCGTGTTTTTGTAAAAGTACTTAATTACCGTTAAGGATATTGTTAAAATATATAATTAAATTAGTAACATCAAATTGTGATTATAACTATTGTCTCTGACATGTCAACATCACTATCATTCAGAAATAAAGTCAGTCAGCCATTGATTATCTAATTGAGTACACGTCGTTTTAATTTATAATAGATATTACGACACGATGGCTTTCCTTAATCGGCCGACTTTATTTCTTACAGCATGTAACATTGAGTGACACATAGGGGGCGCTGCAAACACCTTTAAAAAAGTTTGTTACTTACATTCTGACATCCCCACTTAACAAAACAAAACATAAATTTCTAAACAAAACGTTTTTTATCTAGATTTAATTCCCAGCATATATATGAACTTTTAATGTTTAGTTGACAAAATACCTTTGGTTTACATATTCTCTTTCCTTTTATTTTATTCAGAAATACTTTTCTTCAAAGCATTTTAAATTTATTTAAAATTTAAGAACGCTTACAAAATGCCATTAAATAGATAATATTGACTGCAACTATTAAAACATGTCATCGACTAGGGCACTCTAGGCAGGAACATGACCTTTTTCTTTTGGTCGTGGTGTAAATTCTTTTGTAAAGCTTATAATTTTTAATTTCCATTATATTTTTCTCGTAGCTTTTTATAATTTTATTCTTGTATAACTTTTCTTAAGGTATAAAAATATCAGCTTTTCAACTTGACTGATTTTGTAAAGGTGTAAGTTAATAAAACCATTTGTCGCTTTTATTAATATTTTACATCCGGTTTCATTTCTTTTCAAAAAATAAATCTATGAATAAATATACAAAAATATTGAATCTTCAATTTATTCTTATGGTTTGTAATATTATGAATGTTAACATAAATTGCTAATAGTAATAGTTCATTCACCCGAATTTACGTTTAGCAAGAGTCATTTCATTTTCTTGAAAAGAGTAAATGTTTTACGAATGTATTCTAATTGATGATTATTGTATTTGAATGGTTTTAAGTATTTAATTGTTTTTATACCAAATACATTAGCCCAATATTTTAATATTTCCATTATCATAACAAATATGGAAAATTTCTATTTCGAATCACAATTTCTATTCGAATTAACTTAAAAATTTATTTATTTAAAATACGTACTAACGTTACTAAAAATAATTTCGTTAATCGTAATATTTTAAATACGAGTACATAGAAATATAACAGAAAAGGAAAATTAAACAACAAGGATATAACAGCATTTCAATTTTTTTATTATGTAATGATTATATTAACATTGTGAATATCGGGACAAAATTTACATTTTCTTTAAATAATAACTTGATTTACTCCATAAAATCTTCTTTTTTGCAAAATGTAAACTAAAATTTGATTAAAATATAATCAAATAATTTTTTTTTTCAATAAATTTTCGTGGTAAATATTGCAACAAATTATCGTCCATCCTCACAAATAAATTTGGAATTTTGAAGGCTAAAGAAGTGCAGTGGTTATACTTCGGTTTCAAAATAAAATGAGGGTACAGATAATTCGTCTATTTTAATAAAATCTTATTTTTCCAAAAACATGAATTAAATTTTATTGAAATATAATGAAATTATTGTTTTTTTAATAAATTTTCGTGGTAAATATTGTAACAAATTACTATCCATCCTCACAAATAAATTTGGAAATTTGAAGGCTTATGGTTTTAGAACAGCAGTGGTTACACTCATACTTTGGTTCCTAAAAAAATGACGGTACAGATAATTCGTCTATTTTAATAAAATTTTGCTTTTTCAAAAATATATACTAAAATTTTATTAAAATATAATCAAATTATTATGTTTTTAATAAATTTTCGTGGTAAACATTGCAACAAATTATCATCCATCCCAGCAAATAAATTTGGAAATTTGAAGGCTTATGGTTTTAGAAGTGCAGTGGTTATACTTTGGTTTCTAAACAAATGACGGTAGAGATAATTCGCCTATTTTAATAAAATATTGTTTTTCCAAAAATATAAACTAAAATTTTACTGAAATTTAATCAAATTATTATTTTTTTCAGTAAATTTTCGTGGTAAACATTGCAACAAATTATCGTCCATCCTCATAAATAAATTTGGAAATTTCAAGACTTATGGTTTTAAAAGTGCAGTGGTCATACTTTGGTTCCTAAAAAATATGACCATACAGGTAATTCGTCAAGCCTCAGACTTCTAAAACACATATTGTTTTTTTCGCAAAATGATAAATTGCCGGCTTTCGTAAGGAAAATATTTAATATTGTGATATGGAATGAAATTTTAATGTTACCCTTAATAAATTAGTAACATACGGCGGAATGACTACTATTGTAATAATCATATAAATAGAGTTTATAGGAATATTATAAAAATTTTTATTTTATGCCTAGCCTACCCAAAGTTCTGGATGTAAAAGAAACGCATATATGAACGTTACAAAATAAATTTTGCACATTCTTATCGTCACGACATAGAGTTTCCATTGATAATAATGAAAAAATATATAATCAAATTTTACTGAAAAATAATAAATAAGCACGTTATTAGCATATACCTACTATTCATTTTACTTATCTATTCGAAATCATTTCAACATTCAGCAAGGTATATGTGAGTACTCTTAAACTTACTAATTGATAGTCGGGTGGTTACCGTGTTGAAGGTAACTTTATTGATAAGTTCGAGGATTAGCGACCGTAACTTTAATGTGTACATGACCCTAAAATTTGGGTGCAGGTCTGAACAAAATACCTACAGCGTTTTCCTGCATTTGAGTCAGTGTTATCAATTAACCATTAATAAAACTTGAAAGTCCTGGCGCTGGTCACTTTGCTCTAACTGTTTAATTGATATTTCATTAAAATTATCGTACACTAGTTAAACGCGTATTTGGGAAAAGTTAAGGGCTTTATTAGTTTTACTCCAAAATCATCAACCCGCCAGGATGTCATTCCTCTGTCCCTTTTTCCATTTAATTGCAATCTGTCCACCGCTCGTTGGCAATAAAATAAAAAGTCAATTGTATAATTTTTGAAGTAAATATTTATGAAACTTATGATATATACACACACTCGAGGTACTGATAATATATCATGTACCAATTTTTTAAGTCGTAAGTTTTTTAAGAAAATTTTAAAATAAGATCGACGCCGAGATAGACGGTGATTTGATTTCATAAGTTTTCCTTTATTTCCACTTTTGGTCGAAATAATAAAACAAGGAATATGATAGAAATACGATAGAAGAAACCATATATGTTTTCTGAAACGTCTTTAATTTTGTAAAGATCGAATATAATATACAGTTAAAATATTTATTTTATTTTAGTTATTATTTAGGATTTATCAAAAAAACATTTGATTATAATTATGGTATTTTCATTATAATTATGGTATTTCCAATAAATGTAAATGTAGTCTTTGTATAAGTACATAAAGTGATTATGTTTCAAAATCAAATGAAGCGACTCAATGATCACATATCTCAACGAGTACCGAAGATAAGTCTACGGTAAAAAAAAATAATGTCAAAATACCACACAATTTCAATATTGTTTAATGACACCCCTTTCTCGGTTTGAAGGAAAAGTTAAGTAATTTGAATATTAAATTACTTTTCCTTCATTTCCTAAAATCAATTTAATACTTTTATTTATATAAATTTAGAAATAAATAAATAATTTAAAATTTTCCGTTATCATGGATTTATTTACCATGAAATAAAAAATATCTTTTAAAATTTACTGGACGCTCTCTCGCTCTCTCTCTCTCTCTATTTATATATATATATATATATATATATATATATATATATATATATATATATATAACGTTCTAAATTTGAAATTTATTCTTTTTGAATGAAAATTCTCTTTCACTGCCAAAAACGTATTTTTTGGCGGTAAATGAAATTCAACTCTTATTAAGTTCTATTTCATTTGATACGTTTTTTATTTAAACGAATAAATTTTAATTAAATTTCTGCTATTTGCTGTATTAGTTTACTTCTGTTTTCTGTTCTCAGTATGGTTGAAAAAACGATAAGAGCTAGTAAAATTATTGCGCTGCTTGAAGAAGGCTGCAGCCAATTTTATGTGTCTCAGCAGTATAATGTGAGCCGTCCGCCATCCAAAGGACCTGGCAACGACAGCAAAAAACGAGCTCTGTTAGTAGAAGACCCAGTTCTGAAAGAAAACGGTACACTGAGCCACGGGACGACCGCTTCATAGTCAGTCAAGCACTACGAAATCGTCAAGTTACGTACGTGGATCTCAAACACAACCTCGAGGACGTCAGAGGAACAAGTAAGCCTATGGACACTCAGAAGGAGACTTCAGGCCGTACGTCAATATACGTAGCTATCGCCCAGCTCGGGGCCCTACATTGCTTCGTGAGCATCGAGTTGCTAGATTGAGATTTGCTCAAAATTTTTCATCATGGACTCAACAGACTGGAATAGCGTTTTATTCTCCGATGAAGCTCGTATATTGATTAGCTGTGAGGATCGACGTCGGCGAGTCTTACGTAGACCGGGAGAACGCTTCGCAGAAGTGTGCTTTGAGGAAACCACCCCTTACAGTGGAGGCTCCGTAATGTTTTGGGCTGGTATTAACTCAGATGACCGTACCGAGTTAGTTTTTATTGAAAATGGCACACTTAATGCGCAAAGGTACATAACAGAGGTTCTTATTCCTCAAGCCCAACCCGCATTAACAGCAGTTGGAGGCGAGTCCATTTTTATGGACGACAACGCTCGCGCCCACCGCTCTAGAGACGTTGATGCGTATATGCAGGAGGCCGGAATTCGTCGGTTGGACTGGCGAGCTAGAAGTCCCGACCTCAATCCGATAGAACACATATGGAATTACCTCAAACAACGCGTCAGAGCCAGCCCCAGAAAACATTCAGGCCCTTAAAAATATGATCGTTGCTGAATGGGAACGTATTCCTCAGGAAATGATAAAAAACGTCATCGAGAGCATGCCTAGCAGATTAAGCGCATTGATTTTAGCTAAAGGAGGCCATACTCGTTACTAAATTTTCAAATTTTATGTGCAAAAATAAACTTTAGCTATTTTTAATGTACCAGTATGAAAACGTTCGTCTGTGGACTTTACGTGGTTCTTTTATTTATTCGCATTTTTAATGACTGAAGTATGTAAAAACGATATTTCAATAATAAATAACATTATGCTCATCACATCGTCATATAAAATGCCTCAAATAATAATAAAATAACTCTGATATGGTTTATTCCCATAAGTGCCCGTTTTTTTTGGAAAATAGTATATATATATATATATATATAAATGTATATATAAGTGTGTGACTTCTGTGCATAGAAATTATTTTGAAAATTGTGATTGATTTAACAATAAAATCCATAGAACCTTAATTTTTATCCGTCTCTGTGTACGTTAATTTGATCGTCAATCACGGGAAGAAACTGTTTTATATTTAATTCTGCAGTTAATTTGTTGCCTATTACATGCCCAAACAACTTCTTTTATAAGCGCAAGTGTCAAACTGTATATTTTTAGAATAAAACTAGTAAAGCTTTAAACTTTTTTCAAACACACGTGTAACTAGGGAGGCTCATTTTAATGAAACGTCAATTAAACAGTTAAAGCAACCTGACCAGCACCAGGAGGAAGTTTTATAAATGGTTAAGTGATAACACTGACTTAATTCAGGAAAACGCTGTATGTATTTTGTTTAGACCTGCGCCCAAACTTTAGGGTCATGTACACATTAATGTTACGATCGCTAATCCTCAAACTTATCAATAAAGTTACCTTCACTACTGGAAGTGGACCCCACTTTCTATTAGTGGGTTTAATAGTACTCATGTACCTTGCTGAATGTTGGAATTATGAATGGTATTTTATTCATCCATTTAAGATAATATTGTGACTTCATTCCAATTGATAATATTAAATTTTAACTTTGCTAAGACTTGAATTCATGAATTTGAAAATAAAACATAAGTCAACAAATTTTAGGTTTGACGAATTCCTTCTATCGTCATATTTCATTAAACATCTAATTATGTTCACGTTGCTGAATTTCTAAAACCGAAAGCCTGTCATCAAGGGTTGATGACAATTTGTTCAAATGTCAACTCCGAAAGTTTTATAGGAATAAAATTATAACATTATGAGAAAATATAATGGATATTGATAATTTTACTCGTTGCAGAATAAATTACGTTAAATAATATACACCACGATCATAAGAAAAGAGAACATTTTTTAATTAAGGGTCCGGTCAGTAGTATTTTTAAAATTTAATTTTGCATAAATTGAAAGGAATTTCTGAAAAAAAGTATTTCTAGATACAATAAATAGAATATATTTGGTTCAATTTGGAAAAATTCATTATTCGCAATCAAATGAAACTGTATAATGTAACATTATTTCAAGCTCTTTTACACTTTCAGGTGGACAATTAGCAAAGATCTTTGCTGTTGCCCACCTGAAAGTGTTGACATACAACGAAACCTAGATCGTGGTAAAGTATTTAAATTAAGTAGAAATATTACTAGATAATATAATTTTATTTATTTGTAAATACAATTAAAGAAAGATGACATATTTTTGTCCACACTAGACAGTGTGTTAGTGACATATTTTAACAGTTATTAAATTACAAATAAATTTAAAGAATTTAGAAAATACGTATTTCTAAATAAAATAAGAGGAAGGAGGACATATTGCCATCCATACCATGTGGTCAGTGGCATGTTTTAATAGTTATTCAATAACGATTAAGTTTAAATGTATTTAAAAATAAACATTTCTTAATAAAATAAGGAAATATTGCAGTCCATATTGTTAAGTTTTTAAATAAGCATTTCGTAATATTGATTAAATTAGAAATAAATTTAGAGGATTCTGAAATTAAATGTAAAGAAAAAGGACATATTCATGTCCATACTTTCTAGTTAGTGGCATATTTTAACTGTTATCAAATTTGCAATAAATTTAAAGAACTTTGAAAATAATAATTTTAATATAAAATAAAAGGGGAAATAAAAGATAATAACTTTGTGCGCTTATAAATAAATAATCCGTTATCTAAATACACACACGCGCACATACATACACACATACATACATACACACACATATATATATATATATATATATATATATATATATATATATATATATATATATATATTAAATGTTATTAAAAATAGAAACTGACAGTAACACCCTAATGTAGACTTAGATAACTTTTCAGAAGCGATTAGACAAAAATAATACTCATTGATCAATTTTTAAACTGTGAAAGTAGCTACCTGTTTTATGGATGTGAATATATTATTTGCACTTTTTTAGCTTTGCATCGCTTTTTCGCATGTAAAACTTGGAAGTTTATCGGGCAATATGTAATATATGTGTGCAGCGGATATTTCACTTTGTTCCATTTCAACAGCTTGAAGAGTTCCGTAGAAATAACGTTCATAAAACGTTTAGAAAAATTTAATTAAAAGTATTTATGTGCGTATGGTTTCATCTGTCTGTACAAATGTATCATATTCATTGTTTAACAAGCGGCACACAACACCTCATATACTTTTGCTAGTATCCTTTCTAGAATTTGATTAATGTACTGAATTACATTCAAAATGACACACCACTTATCCCACAATAAATTGTTGATATTATTCAATTTGTTTCTTATTAGATTATATAATAACGGTTTCATAGATTTTTAATACATCAACTAGATAAACAATTGAAGCTAATTTGAAATTAAGATTTTAGCGGACACTGGTTCCCAGAAAGCCTTTACAATTGAGGTATATTGAAAATAAACTAGAGAGTACAACAACAAAAAATTGTTATCTTCTGAAGGAAAAAATGTTTTTAATCTTATCATAACAGATTTTTCTTTCTTTTTGACATAATTTTATGTTATGTAATATTGTAACTACTTTTCAAATATTTCTTGAATTATCATGTAACATAAAAATTAACGAAATTTTGAATTTATAATATTGGTGAGGAATAATGAACATGTCAAATATTTTCTTGTTACAGATACTCAAATCGAGCTTTAATTTTTTTATTTCAAAACCCCATTACAAAAAATCCCTCCATTGCAGCATTTTCAAATAAAATACTAGATCGAAACTATATAGATATAAGATCCTACATACTTTTGAGAATATTTTACGTTAAAAAAAAAATAAGTCTAGCTCATAGCATTCACATAAGCTGATGAGTCTGTTTATTATATATATATATATATATATATATATATACATAAAGGTTCCCCTAACTATCTTATATATAAGGAAATCGATGCTTAAGCATATATTAATTTTTCCTTGTTTAGTATTGTCCATATACTGGCCGAAGATTACCCAAATAATAGGCGATGAGATTTATAAATATGAAATGAGTACTTACAAACTGTTTATAATTTATTTGTTGGAAAAACTTATAGAATATTTGCCAAAAGAAGGATTTCATTTTAATAACTTTGAAAATATCGTACGCATAAAAAACGAAGCACGATAAATTGAAAATAAAACACAAAATACCATAAAAAAAGTTATTCAAATTAAATTAGATAAAAATCAAACAAAAAGTTTGATTGATTAGTTACTAATGGAAATAAGTTGCTATTTGTGAGAAAAAAAACCTTTTATTTTAAATAGTTAATTTAATTTTGTGTGTCTTTTCAATTCAAATATCAATTTTTAATCCAAGAAAACATAAAAACTGCTTTACCTCCTTTCACCATATGATAAAAGATGCAATAAAAGGCATAATTTTTAAATACCCTGAATACTCTATTAAATAAATGTTAGATGTTTAACGAATATTATTTTACTAGTCACGCTAACTGAAAGAATTAACCAAGTGGCAAAAAACCAATTAATTTTTTTTATCTAAGCCAAGACCACCAAGGCTTATGAAAACCTCTTTCCATTTTTTCTTCTGGACAGGCTTAGATAAAACTGTTAAAAAGTTATTTATTTTTTATTAAACTACGCATTAAATGTTATGTAACAATAATAATTGTCGTTTTATACAAATTTAGTGCACAATTTATGGAACGATCGAAAATTTAACGAATGTACTGATATAAATATCAAAGTACGAAATAAAACACGACTTGTTATGTTTTATTCCCATTAGGTTTTTGATATTGTCGTAATATAATTTAAACATAACCTATATCTATTATCTCAATACAACAATAATTACGGGCCGATGGTGAAGTCATAATTGAAAAATTGTTATCTTTAATCACACCGATGTTTGAAACACTGAAATAAATTGGCTAAAACTTTAAATAGGTCAGAATTTTGTTTCTAAAATTTAAAAAAATACGATGTTACCTTTCAATCAGAAATTGTGGAAAAGAAGAAACAATACGAAAAGATTGCAACATAAACAGTTTACTATAAATTATTGAGTGCCTAGAAGAGTTTGTTCATATTGCAATAACCAGTCCTCTAACTGTATACATAACTTAACGTGTAAAATTAAAGTTTAAAATGAAAAAAATATATGAATTGTCGTTACTTTATGAAAACATGGAAATTTTTTAAAAAGTATGAAATATGACTAATATACTTTAAATGTGTATCCAACAGTGAAATTACGCAAATTATAAATCCAATATAATAAAAATAGTCATTCCTACAGAACGCGGCATCGAAGTTGTATTCTTTGTAATCACAAACTCGAAGTTTTTCCATATTTTTCTTACCAGATGCGATTTTATTTACTTTCATATTAATATTTTAAGCAATCAATTTGAGGACAAGGACAAATTATTTGGTTATTCATTTAGGGTCAAAAAATTACCCTTAAAATACGGAGCCCAAAAATGTCTGCTTCCTAGGTATATTTTGGACACACACTCAAGTTACAATTATTGTATCATGTACCAACTTGTTTAGTCGAATAACTTTTGGTAAATATTACAATCTGATCAACGCAAGGATAATTTTGACCTTCCCATTTTTTTATTTTGCGTTTCCCATTTTTTCTAATTTCTTTTGGAACAACAAGGAATAAGCAAATTGTTGTCTAAATTCTGGAATATTCTTAATTCAATAAAACTGAACCTAATATAAAATTGAAAGTATTCGTTGTATTATAGCTATTCTATGGAATTTCCTTTTCTATGGAAATAATACTGAAATAGCAAAGAAATTCGATACTCTCTAATAACACCTCATACTCCGTTTGAGGGAAAAATAATTTGAATATGAGGGAAAATCAATTTTGTACTTTCATTTATGCATATTATATGATCAATATGAAAACATACGAAGTCGCACTTCGACAGCACAGTTCGCATGAACTATATTATATGTTCTTATAGGCCAAAAAGCGAAGGAGATTCTGAAAACAAAACTACGAATTTAACCACGCACCTCGAACTAAGCCGAATATCATTATATAAAGAACACGAATATATTATCTGTTATTCGTAAATTTACGTAACGTATCCATACATTTCGCCGTCCATTATTATTCAGTGCACTGAATATATTAATTTTAACAAACTAAGCCAAAACTTTTCCCATTTTTTATGACCCTTTTGAAATTTCCGGGACATACGTACAGTGAATATTGTATTTGTATCTGGAATTTGTACGCGCATACGTTTTTGTCTTTATTGCTCGTAATTTTTTAGGAGAGAAATGGGTCAGAGGCCAGCGTCCTCGGCATTAACGCTGAACAAACTTTAAGTGCTACTGCCTCCTAGCGGAGCCCGCGAGGCATATCGTTGTTAAAAATTTCAGTTAAATTATCCGGCGACTAAAATCGAAAACTTGACCCTTATCTAACTGAGGCCGATTAAATTTAATGCCTTTACTCTATCTTGTACCGTCGATTCTTTATGGCTTGAGTATTTCAAAGGGCAATGCAGAAATTATCATTACCACTCCAAGTATTTTGAATTAAACTGGTTAAAATAAACTTTTTTATCCAAATACTTTTTCATCCACATAAGTGGAGAAACTTGAAAGAAAGATAAGAAATAAATAAAAAATATAAGCGGTTAGATAAAGTATAAACCTTGCTAAGTTAGAGTACAATCACTTAATTGCAAATAAGAGTTTACATAATTAAGGATACTTAATGTCCCTATTAAAAAAATCCTTAACTAATTTTCGTAATTATAAGACGCGAGATAAATATCATACATGTATTAATGACTACGGCAGGAAAGCAATCTTTAAATAAAATTTTAGTAACATTTTTTTAATGTTTTAAATTTTGACATTTTCGAAAATGAGGAGGCAGATTTTTCTACAGAGTTAGCTTACACGCCTTCTCCCAAATTAGCTAATTTCCTACTCTTATTATTGCTGTTTTTATATATTTCACAATTCAATCAAAATATAACTCAATTAAAAGCCTGTAAGGAAAAAAATATTAAATTTAATAGTAGGAATAGAGAGGGGAAACTTCTTCGTTTCATTCGCTCTCTTAGAATACAAGTCTTACAAAAATGGTGTCACAATTCATTATTGTCGGCTTTGATTTTACGTTGTTTTCTAACGTTTATAACTCGATAAATTTTTAAGATTTGCCAAAATAATCTATTCATCGTCAGTTAAATTTTTAAGATTTTCCAAAATAGTCTACTCCTCGTCAGTATATTCCTTGAGGTTATGATTTATGAAATAAAAAATAAACAACGTTTTAATCTCTTAATGAAGAAAAATATGCGAGTAACCATTTTGTTATGCCAAACGAGATTTTCTAAATAATAGGTTTAAAATAAACTCAATAGTTTAAAAAATACCCTTTTGTAACAACAAAAAGCAAAAAAATCATCTTTAAGTATAAAGATTACGGCCTAGAAAATATTTAGAATTGTGAGATATCATTTTACTTTTGACAGAAATCTGTATATTTAAAAATTATTTTTTATTTTTAAGTTCCTATTGCTACAAAAACGTTACTAGAATAATTTTTTTTTAATATTGAAAAATATCTTTTTAGGTTTTTTGTTTTCATTTATTTTTTTTTTTTTTGGTTACTATTATGGGTTATTGATACCTATACAAACATTTTAAATAATTCTGACGTCTGATAGTGGGTTAATATTTAATTAAACGATTCCGTCACATTCATAAAAACATATTTACATAAAAATGAAGTTAATAAAAGCGTATTAAAAAAGGCTGTAACGGCGTTAGCGGTTTTTTACCTGAATTATAAATGGAATAATAAAACATTTGTATATATTTATGAATTTTGAATTCTATAACAAGTATTGCACATGTTACTTTCTCTCTTTTTGCATTTACGCATTAACTCAACTTATTCAATCAGGCGACAAACTAAAGACGAAGATAATTTCATATTAACTTCTCATTTTCAATTGTGTTACTATTTATTTAAAAATTTCTAACTATTTTATTTAAAAATTTTAATTAATTTCTGTCAATGGAATTTAATTATTCCCTTTTGCCAGGTAATTTGGCATCGATGTCCTGCACCTTAAAAGAAAAATGGAACCCTTACAAAATCACCCACATGTGTGTTTGCTGTGTGTTACAGTCGTTTTTAGCAGAAACGGCTTGAAGTAGAAACTTGAAATTTAGCACAGTAATAAACCATACTAACCCCGATGCGTTTCATTAGAAAAAATTCAAAATTAGCTGGGTTTAAATTTTTGTGGGGAGCATTAAATAAGTGAAAACATTTTTAAAGTTCAATCAGTACACTATAACATTTGAAATCGTTATTGGATCTCGTTTGAAAGGACTAGTTGGAAGGATCTCAACAGTTTTTTCGTAATTTAAGGTATTATGTCTTCAGATATACTGAAAAACTCCAACAACCGCTCCCCCTCACTTCTTCCATTTTTTATACTATTGTATCTAATGTTTAAAAAAAAACAGAGTTTGTAGAAGCCTGTATTAAGGTTGTAGGAAAATCCTGCGATGGTACTAGATGTCATAATTAATTAAATATGCACGGTGTTATTATGCATGTTAAGGCCATAACAGGCAATATATTTGCGCTGTGAAAAAAAAAACTAATATGTATAAACAATTTAATAGAAATACAATATAACTTAAATTTTTACAAGTGCCTAAATGTGTACGGAAAGCCCATATTGCGAGTTGTACTCATACTTGGCAGGTTTTCCTTATTGTTACTTTCGACGTCTGCTAATTTGTTTGATCCATTATATGTTACCGGTACTGCCTAATTAATCAAAACTATTGGCCTGTGTTGATAAATATGACGCAAATACCACATCCTCATTATAAATTCACTATATTCCAGCAATTAAAATAATTAAAATAATGTACGTTGTTCATATCTATAATACTGTCTAGTTTTGAAGCTCACTAAATTTTAGCTTCCAGTTTTTACAATTAGGGGCAGCAACCTAACTAGAGCAAGGCATTCACCAGATATTTGATTAGAAATTGGAATCACAATTTATAATTTACATAATGATTAAAATTATTAGAAAAGACTGAGACTTATTTAATTTCTATCGAATATGTGTAATTTTTATTCGCCCCGCTTTTTTGTATTCGAGTAGAAATCAAATACACACATCAGATACAAATATCAAAATATATAGAATTTAGTTTTTTGTTTGTTGGTAAAAAAATATTTAATAAAATAAGTATACATGTAATGAAATACTTTCATTTTTCATTTCGTGTAAATGAAATCTGAGTGACGGGAAGAACATTTTTACTGATTTTTCGAAGTCTAAACATGGGCATCGGACTGAAAATTCTGTGGATACGGAAGTGGTGTATAGAACTTGTTAGACATTTTTAGAGTTCAAATGTTTTTTATTATGACGTTTTGTTTTAATATTTCTAAATGATTGACATTTATCATTAACCAGAACTTGTACATGGATGTAAAAGAAATGATGTTATTTTTCAAAACGTATTACGACTTTTGGGAAATTGTGGATAAAACATAATAGTTCATAATTAAATGCAACTACGTGATGTAGTGTTATCACTACTTTCTTTAATTTCTTTACAACGACTTAGTTTTGTTATATTACAACACCTTTATGTGGCCTATTAGAAAAGATAAATCCAATCTTTGCTAATAGATTACCTGAAGATGTAATACACCCACCTGAAGATGTAATACAACAAAACCAAAGTCGTGGTAAAGAACTTAAAGAAAGTATAAATAATATTACATCACGTAGTTTCATTTAATTGTGAATAATTAATTTCTACAAAATTAACGCCAAATATATTCAATATTATAATAATTGTAAATATAAACTTTTACTACCGAATTGCTTGCATTTTTTGCCGGTGAAATATTAAGTCACACAACCAAGAAGCAGAAAATGCGTTATTCGTGGATATTTTCAATTACATTTAAAAAAATATTAACTTAGAAAACCATATCGCTACACCCTTTTATATTTAATAAATATTATTGACATGAAATACAGGTAAAGGTACTTAAGTGCGAAGTTCATCATTTAACCCTTATAAGACCGAAGCCACCTTTCTCCCTTAAGGTCAAAGTCAGAGGATGAAACTTTACAAACCGCCCTATTTTCACCCAGAACTTTATGTTCTGAAGAATAGAAACAAATAATTTTTAAGGTTTTTTATCAATAAAACATCTATTTTATAGACGATGTAGCAATAAGTCTTCCTATTGTATAAATGTAAACAAATTTGAATTGGAATAATAATTGGATTAATAAAATATAAAAAAATATAACATTAAAACCTAAGCATGTGAAAAACTGTTTTTTTGTTCGGAATGACAGTACAAGCTAATAAATAATAAATAAATCTTCGAAAAATTCGTAAAATTTTTTAATAATAAACTGTCCGAATCCAGAAAAGGTAAAGAGCTACAGAAATTAAATAAAGAGCTACAATAAGTAATTTAAAAATTTACGGAAATCACAAAAATATTTTAAATTACATTTTCCAGAAACATAAGACAAGATTTAAAAGAAAAAAGGTATTAGTGAAATTGTTATTGTTTCAGTGGTTTTTTAATAAAACTGTGTAAATATTCAATTAGAGAATGAATTTTTTCATGGCTTACAAGAGAATATAAAATAAACAGAGTTTTAAACATAACTATGGCGACTCGGAGCTACGACAAGACTATACGTGAACCGCGACCCATTACTCACGAGATGAACATCCTTCGCGTGCGAACTATGACGTGTCGTCTTTCTATCAGCCTCAGTTACTTTTAATGTAAGGCTTTGTATTATCCTGTCTATTCATATATAAATTATGTGTTAGGGCCGTTATAGCTGACGTAGTGTCATGATACTGAGCGCCAATTTTGATATTAGCTAATTTAATGCGGCTTATGTCAAATTTGTCAAAAGTCCCTTATGTAAATTATTTCTCTGTTCCTCGCAACATTTATCGAATTCTCATTCTCATTCTCAACTGTATCATTATTATATTTTCAACATTTTTAAATATTGTCTGAGTCATTAAAATACTCTTATCTGCGTCTAGATGACCAGTTGAAATTGTGGAAATAATTATATCGATGTTTTGTATACAGGTAAAAATAAGCCTAGCGCAAAATCTAAAATCCAAAGACTTAAAAGAATGCTAGAAAAAGAAAGTTTCTAACATTCTTTTTACTCTCATTCATTTTAATACTCCTTATCTCGACATGCATTTACAGTTGCCAAAAATAAGAAACAAATATAGATTAAGTATGGCACTTATATTTTAACATAAATAACTTTCTGGATCCATTACTCTTTAAAAGAATATTATATAAAATTTGTGGAAAAGTTCTCTATAGAGAATATAAAACGGAATGTGGAACGATCTAAAATGTTTAATTTGTACAAGAAGGATTAAAGTTCTATCCCAATATCAAAATATTAAAAATATTTTTAATACTAAATAGTTAATAAAAAGGGCATGTTTTTTAGTCTCTCATGAAATTATCGGTATATTCTTTAATTTTATGCTGTTAATATAAGACTTTCTGAAACGTTGCGAACGTTTCTCTTTTACCTGTCAGCGTTTCCTTTACCCTTCAATTTTTGTTAAAGCGTAGCCATTGCATAATGTAATACCTTGTAGTACCGAGCATCTCAATTCCACGATTTCTAAAATATTTAATAACAGAATGATATAAGACTATCCTGAGGAAAAAGCCGCAACCCTAATTCAGTGACATCGTGATCTTAAAGTGTAGTTCTACATGTTGTGAATACCGAGCTAAATATTGGAAGCGAAATCGGTATTTCTCCAATTGAATAGGTTCATTTACGCGGAAATTACATAACTATAGGCTCGATTATGTGAAAAACCTTTCTTACTAAATTATATTCTAGCTGATGAAAAATTTACTTGATACTCATGATTACAGATAAATATCATCAATGACAAAATTAATGTTTGCGTTTATGAGTCACCTCACTAGGCTAATGTTGGAACGTAACATAAGTTTAGCTCATTCGAACATTTTTTTTGCATATTTAGGTATTCCCTTGTCTTAACGATTTGTTTGTCAACTTTTGGTTTGGTAGAGTCTATACTTGCGTTCCCAAAATTGCGTACAGTGCCAACATGCCCATTCTGAGTATTACTTGATGATCAGTCTCTATTTTCTAAGTCTAAAGGTATTTCCGATATTGGAAAATACCTCCTTGTGGGTTATTCTGTGTAAGTTTGACTAATTTGAAGACCCAATTTGCAGCACATGAAACCCGTGCTGTTAGAAAACTTATCCTGCTCCCCTTTATTCTCTTCTCCTTCTATAAAAATATAACGGAAAAGGGTAATGAATAGGTGCAAAAAAGTTTTTCTTTGTATATTCATACCACTCATCTGGCGTGTTTCTCCACATATTGGCCTATGATGGAAATATACATTCCTGGACAACTGTTGTTTGAATAATAATTTCTTATCAAAAAAAGTCATCACAACCGCTAAGCTTCTACATTAGATTCTTCAGACGTCTATTTTTCTTAATGCTTTGAATTGGGTCAGGATTTCAAATGATTTTTTTAGCAGTATTTTTGCATTTTAAATAGTTTAGATGGACAATTAAAGTTTCAATTCACGTTCTCCAGACGTCCATGTGGAAACAATTTTCGAAAAGGGCAATTGATTTAGAATAACTTATCTCAGATCTTTTAATAGGATCTCTAGTATTCTATATTAGATTCTCCAGAATTTGGTATTCTTTTTATTTTCAGTTTTGATCCAGGGTTGCGAATAAATTTTCATTGAGCTGCCGTATAGCTATCGAGCTGGACTGAAAGGGTCTTCTATATAAGAAACAGCAGGCAATATTACATTAATAGCAGACTTAATAAAGTTTCAAAATTTAACTCAAATTTGTAAAATTTCAATTTACATTCATAAGTGGATGAAAACTGAGAACTAAATTTATTTTAATTTAAGTAGAAGTATATTAAACACGAGATAAGTACCAATAAAATGATCTGCGGGTGTCCGTACACACTTAAGGATATACAAACATTTAAATATTGAAAGGTACGCAGTGCTTCTTTTAAACTATTCATAAATAACATTACTATTTTTCTTTCTATAAGTATATGGCTTAGAATTAATTTTACAATCATGAAACAAATAAATCGGTTACCAAAATTTCTCTGATTTAATAATATAAATTGCTGAAAATAGATTTATATCGAAGCAATTTCTTAATAGCCTTATCATGATTTTTTTTAAAATTGAAATTGAGGGGAGAACACGCAGTGAACCGCTCTGAAAAAAATATTATTATTTGATTGTATTTTAAGAGACCTTTCTATAACATTGGATCTCACTGTAAAATTTCATCATAATCGATTTTATACTGTTTATCAAAATACGAACATATAGATGAGATGGAATTATAAGGTTTACATTTATACCTTCTCACCACTGAACTTTAAAAATCTTTCATGTGCACATACAGATATGTGTTAATATATATGTCCGCGCACAATTCGCATTTCTTTCATTCAAGCATTCGACCCTCACCATCCCCATCCAGTCAAAATCCCGACCCCGCTGCCGCGTTTATTGTTCCTTATCAATTTGTGACGCCACATCCTGATCCCGCTAGACTTCAATCTCATCCGATCACCCTGGATCGTGCGGATCCAGAGCGTGCAGATTCCTGCTGACAAGCCCATTTCGCCGCAATTATGCGTGTTTGAATAATTTTTTTCCTTGTGATGTGATAGTCAGCCAGATTTGTGGAGATGCGATGACGCTGGCGGTTTCAGTTGTTAGCTGACATCGCCGCCTCTTAAAGAGTATCTGTAAACCATGGTATCGTATTGTGACATTGAAATTTAATCTCTGACGAGAGGTGTGGGAGATAAAATGCTATAAATAGGGTTTACTATTGTTTAATAACATTTTTGCTTTAGTTAGCATTATTTGTCTTTTTTAAATATGTGTTTTATTAAAATAATTTTTTATTATGTTTAATATCGTGCTTTCTTTGCAGCTACTGACTTTGGGGCTATAAGTTGGGGAATTTTGTATGAAGACTTTTAATAAATTACATACAGGCTGAAGTGGCTGGTTAATAATAATTAGCACAAGCCTTCTAATTTGTTACATTCAAGAAAATAGATTACATCAGCATCAAGTGCAAACTTTTTCACTTGAGGGGTTCCACCTGGGTTATCCTACAAAGCCGCTACATATATAACATATCTCTTACGACGAGAAAATCAACAGTGTGACGAAAATTTCATCGGAGATATGCAAGACCGGTAACTATGATTTTGAAGATGAACGTTGTTCGGGTCCCTACGTTAAACTAGAGTTAGAACAATTACGAAACCTAACTCAAAAAGATCTTGAATTATTACTTCTCAATTTCCTCAATTCTGAGGCTCAATTATAGCCACAACACAATCCTAGTTACATAGGTTAGGAAAAATTTCAAAATATAGTACTTTTCTACCCTCTATATCTAAGTCGTCATAAAAAATTTATAAACTAACTAAACATTTCACGATTACATGGATACAAAGTTACACTGTATGCTACTTGTTCTCCCTCTGAAAGTTAAATTAGAGTTTCAAACATGGTACATGATATGTACTTTACATAACTTTCATATGCTACGAATGTCTTTTTGTTCAAAATGTTCATCCAAACGGTCCAGTCTTTGCTCTAGTTTTTGAGTTTGTTGACATTTTTATCTAACTAGTTTTTAGTTATAACTAAACAATATAAATAGAAAGACAATAACGTATGACCATATCCAGGGTTGTACCCGAAGCCCAGAAATTAACTATTTTCTTCAAATACTGAAGATTTTTTTTACCAACCATGGTTCACTTATATATCGTTCTTGTTTAATTCAAGTAATACATTCAAGAACATATCAAAGAAAATAAATTAGTATCATGATGAGAATTAAACCTTGAAAAATTTTCATTCCCTTAAACCGTGGAGATATATGAGGATTATTTTAAGAAATCGTTTAGAATATTCACAAAATAATATAGTATATTTGTACAAATGGCAAATATATCTAAATAAAATATGTAGAATAACATTATATTAATCTATAAGACTTAATACGTTTATTGTGAAAAAAATATTTAAATAATTTTATATCTAAATGGTAATGTCACTCATTTTAAAATTTGTGATATCTTCATCGTCATATGTTTAAAACAAATTAGGAATTTAATACTTTTTTTTAATTCACAGCCCCTTCTAGCATACTATATGGTTAAAACCTATTATTCATCTATCAATACCCCTTTAAATATTCCAAAGATGAGTTTTATAAAGAAGTAATGATGTAAAGCACACTCATTTCTCTCAATAGTTCTTATTTTTTATGCCAAAAGACAGATTTATAGCATTCCTCAAACTAGAAAAAAATGGAGGAATTGTACGTTTTACATAAGTTTAAGTTTTCATATCTAATTTCTAGGATAAAAGATAATTTATGACCCAATAGCGGGAAAAATGTTATATGAATTGTTGTATGATATTACTGGAAATATTACTCATAACTTGAATGGACATCGTATTTTACTTATCGTTTGGATTTCTTGGTAAACTTCATTACTTAAATAGTATATTATTAATGTATTTTATTAGGGACGCCAATAGACGTAAGTGGTAATAATGTTATAGATATAAATAATATTAATTTATAAAAATCGAGTCTGTCGTCCAAATAACTATATTCATTTAAAAACAAACTATATTACGTGAAGTTTTTATTACATGATCCATATCTTGGTCAATCGCTATGATTGATTAAAATAAAAAAAAAATTATAAGGAAGACTGCCGAATTTTTCCAAAATTTACTATGGAATTAAATTATATAATTCAAAGTTATAAGAGACTTGAAAACAAAATGAAGTTTAAAAATAATAGTTTAAAAAAATTCTATTTATCGTGGCAAAATTTATGTAAGGGAGTAATACAGAATTAAGAAAGCTTATATTATGTATTAAGCATGTTATGTATTAGAAGGGATTGGACAGAAAGGGTCCTGATACTTGAATGTAGCCTATTTCTTTTTGGCAGCATGGACATAGAAAGGCTTGTCACAAAAAGTATTAAAATGTTTGAGAAAAATTTGTTTTCAGAGCGTAGCACTAGTTCACGAATGTAATTGAAAATTTATCTGCTTAGGAGGTAGTTTGGATTATTCCAATTATTCAAAAAAATAAAATTAAGTCATTTATTGTATACTGAATTAATATCTTCTTTTATTATTGGTATTCCAGAGGGTCCGAATATATTTTTTCCAAAATTTAACATAAGGATATCTTCAGATAAACACGCTTTTTCTACAGAGCAAATTTGCCAGTCGAGTCGAATTTTACGATTTTAAAGGCCATCATTTCTAACAGTAAAAAAGCAAATTCTAATAGTATTAAAATACCATTCCGTTTTATATGCATATACATTTGTTTTATAAATTGTTCTTAACTTCTCAGCACAAACAAGGGCTGCTACCAGGCAGACCTTACTTTTTCGTAACAACAAACAGCTCGTCCCTCTTTCTATAGCCATACCCTACTTCATTCAATCTATATCTCTATCTAATTCTCATGAAGACTTTCTTCCAGCTTTTGGAATTGTATGGTACTATAATTTTTGTTTTGTAAACATTCCTTAATTGAAATAGCTCATTTTATGTGTTTTCTATCTTTTAGATTCCTGTTCACCGCCCCATACGTAAAATAAACTTGACCTTTTTGACTTCAAAATCAGATTGTGTTAAATATTTGCATTTTTGATTTAAACACTGGAACATCCTTAATGCATTCTGTGATAATTTAATTTTATTGGCTTTAATTCAATTTTCGTATTATCTCTCTAATTTTCTTCCTGTATTATTTTTATACAAATGTCTCATTTTTGGTATGATCTCGTCTTTCCGTTTCCAGAATAAGAATTTCTGTACATATGATAAATCTGTACAAGTAGCCTATCGGTATACTGAAAATATTTGATAAAAATTATTCAGGGACACAAAATAAAAGAAATATATCAAGAAAATATTGTTTTCTGAATCTTTGTTTTTTATATGTCGATTCATATGTGAGTTTATTTAAAGACGCATCACGTAAAAACTCTTTACTGAATTCAAATCATTTAGAAGTAGACAAGAAGTAATAATTAGTTTTCCTTTCATCGGAATCGATTCATTCAATAAGAAAATATCCGAGTTAAAAGTTAAAAAAAATCTGAAATGCGTGCAGATCTGAATGCATGAGGACAAATGACGTTGTTGGTTGTCCAACTCACATATCATTTTTCTATATTGTGTATATTTGATGTGAGCTAATTTTATTTCTTCAATTAGTCTAAATTTTGAATCTATTTCGTATATTCGTAAATTAATTCCTTCAACGTGTAAACAGTTAGACTGTATAAATTTGAATGTTACGGTCTTTATTGTCCATAGATGTAATGAAACAGCAAAATTAGGCTATCTGTACAATAAAGACATTTTCAAAAAAAATAATTTAGGGAAACACAACAAAATAAAAAAATAGAAAAATATAATTTTTTAAATTTTGTGAGTGTGAACGACAGTATACTTAATGCCTTTTTTCATATTGAATATGTATCACATTTTTGCGGATATACCAAATTTAATGCCTCTAAAATGAAATCTTTATAACCTTCAGTCTCTTTTTAATACATTTTATTAATTCAAAACTGGATGAATTCAATATTATTTATCTCCTAGGTGCCTGTCTTTAAGAAGCTACTATAGAAGTATAAAGACTAGTTTAATGCTGTGAAATAAAGTCATAAGACATGATGGTCGTGATTTTATCAGCAGAATTGTGCTATGTAGAGCTTGTTTCTAGTGCTCTGCTCGGTGTTTTTGGAATAAATAGCAATTATGGTCTGTTGAATAGATTGGGCCAGACATAATATTTGCTTCCTCTATTATTAATTTTCGGTGTTTTCGTTGCCATATGTTAATCAATATTATAATTAGAATTTACTAAATACACCGAATTGTTTAAGACCCACTTAAATGAAGTATTCTCTGAAGTTAAATATTCACATTGACACACTTGCCACAATATTAAGTTGACTCATTTCCCAGAACCATACGCTAGGTTCGTTTCTTTCGTACCGTGATATTTATTATTGTGGACTACCAAATTCATTCATGACTTATGGTGTACTTACTTAGGAAGCAGCTGCCAAGAAAGCAATTAATCCGTTCTCGAAATACCAGAAAGTTTTAAATAAAATTATAAGTAAAAACCACATCGCTATCACATTGTTCTAAAAACGTACGATGTACTAATTTGTTATTTCCCAAAAATGAAAACATCAAAAAATGTCTCATTCAAAACATCAGTTACCCGCCGGAATATGTTTAGTAGCAAGCGCAGTTTGGACACAAAATGTATCATTTTGTATCATCACCAGTTTTGCTATAGGATATAGCCCGGTATCTCATTCTTATTGTTGTGACTTTAAATTTTTCTCCCCAAAATATGTATTGAATACGTAGGCACAAACATACATGTGTAATCTTGTAAATATATGTGTATATTTATGTTTAGATTTATACAATACGGACTTGATCGATCGACATTGAATGAATCCTCATTTACCTTATGATGTTCCTCAACCGTGTACCAAAAATCAATTAACAGAATTCAGTAGATTAGCCATAGAAATCGTTTAGTTTGTAATTCCAACCACCATGTATATATATTTTCAAAAAGAATTTTATAGTTCAATATACGTTGTCACATAAGCACATTTGCGTGTAGTTATTTTATTTCTTAATTAGAGGCAAATTCATGTGAGATAATTCTTATGCCTGCACTGTGAGAGTCAAAATAAGAGTCCCCATGAAATAAGAAATCATACTTGCGGAAATGACCCTGTCACATTCTCGTAACATTTAATTCAATATGTGTACAAAGACGAGGACTGGTACGTTTGTTACTGTTATATGAATGCAAATCGCTACGCGTTGAGGACAAAGAAATTTATTTATCATTAAGATTCCGATAGTTCTCTTGCCCGAAGGACGCTTATCGCTAAATTTACTGTACTGGAAAAGCAGGAAAATCGACATCTATTTCAGGAATCTTCTCACCAGTTCCATGTTTGTTGAATATGTGGACTGTTATCAATAGAAATTAAAACAGTTAGTACAGTTTTCTTTGAAGGGCATCTTAATATTGCAGAGTACACCGAAAAATTTCCGTTAAAAGCGTATTTACGGTTGAAATATTCTGGCTCACTGAAATATTCTGGAAGCAATGGATCGGGCAATTTGGACCGATAAGTTGACAAGCACGGTTACCAGTTTTTGAATCACTGGATTCCTTTAATGGGGATATATTAAAACGTGGTCTACGCTACAGGCATAAATATAGTGGATGAGTTAAACAATAGAATAGTAAAAAGTTTCGATAATTTAAAAGTATTAGTCGTGAACAGTTATCAAGTTAGAAAAGTGAGGAAAGATATTTTATGTCGATATCACTTGTGCATTCAGATGAATTACTATAAGTTGAGAGTTGCGGTACAATTGTTACTATGCCTCTATCGATTTTTTAAGTATAGTCTTCACAATAAAACAATCAAATGAAATATTTTTCTTATGAGATTGGAAGGTTTGTTTTAAAAATAAACTTTTATTTTGAAATTATTATTTTATTTGTTTTACTACACAATGAACTTGAAAGCAAAACTCAATCGTCCTTAATTTTTTATTTCGAAATCCAAGAATTTGAACATTTTATATGTGTATTGTAAATCCATACAAAATGCAAGTAGTATGTTACATATAGACTTTTTAGGTGTATTAAATTTGAGAAAGTAAAAGAAATAAAGTTCTGCAGTCTTAGATTAAACTTCATAAGTTTTCGATTATGCCAAGTTTTAATCGAAATACTAAAAACCCAAAAAATCACTTTTAAAATATATTGTTTTAGGCAATATTAATTTTATAGTGACTATTAAAAAAAATAATTCTTACTACAATATTGTTATGTCAGTAAAAACCTTTTATTTAAAATTATTTTCAAGCTGAAGTGTTTTTAATTGGTATAAAATTACTCTTTTTAAAAGTAAAATGGATCCACTTCATATCATGCACTTTCAGGATTACCAAGGTGATTCGCCGGCGGGAAGAAATAACACGATAACAGTATATAAATGATTATGTTGTAGAGTTAACAAATAAATATCCGTTAATTGAAAATTTTACACCGTTTGAAAGGAAAATATCTGAAAACAGAGGTAAATTTATTTATTATTTTTATTGTCGCTGTCCATATTGTACGAGAACTATTCAAGTACGGCTTACGTAATTGTCCTGTAAGCAAGGCTCTTACGAACGATATTGCATTTTTATATAGGCCACACAATGGAAATAATAATGAAAACAAAACTAGAAATTGAACCACACATCTCAAACTAAGTAGGTATTCATTACACAAAGAACACGATTATATCATTTACTATTCCTAAATTGATGTAACGTATCCTTATGTATTGCCACCATGATTATTTGAATGTTAATATAGAGAATAGAAACTTTTCCCATTTTTTAAGAACATTTTGGATGATCAAGGATTATTTTATCTTTATGTGTTTTTAAAAGTTTTATGAGAGAAATCAGTCAGAGGCTAGCGTCACTCGGCGTTAATACTGAAAAAACTTCAAGTTTTACTGCCTCCTGGCAGTACTTGGGGGATATATCCTCATTAAAAAGTTCAGTTAAATTATTCAGTGACTAAAATTGAAAACTTGACCTTTATCTAAATTTTTCCGCTTATATTTAAGGCTTTTATTCTGTTTGTACCCAAAATTCTCCACGGTTTATATATATTAAAGCGTAGGACCAAAATTACATTATAGTAGTCTAAGTATTTTAAAGTAAGTTAGATGCAATAAATTGTATCATCCAATTATATATAGTTGGATAGCTTATAGGAAAAATAATAGTTTAATTGATAATATCAAATTGATTAAAGATTATTTAGTGAGAAATTGGAAATGAGCGGGTTGATAAAATGAAAACGTAAAAATGTTATAAAACTTAAACATTCCCATAAAATTATTATAAATACCAATTTTAATTTCTCGCCATAAAAATATCATGAATCTATGATAAACTATAATATCCAGAAGCATTGCAATAGTTTCCCGGCACTCTAAATAATTTTGTAGTAATTTTGTAGTTAATTTTCAATACTCTAAATTTTCACCGAAGGTAACACCATCCAAAATGTTATGACTGTTTAATAAGTTCTTAATATTACAAAATATGTAGATTAATAACTTCTAGTATTATGACCAATTGTACCTTTTTAAGTTAAATGGTTTTTGCAAATACGTCTATTACAGATGAAGTGACCGACGAATGAGTAATCCAATGAGACCCCTGTTTTGACATATGTAACTCTATAAATTAATTTTAAATGGAAGAAATAAAACACTTCACATCACAATGTTTATTTATTGGGTTTATTAAGCATAGAGACATGATTTTCTGGGGAAAATTTGGTTTATTTATTAGTTTTGTTTACGTTTAACTTCTTCTATTATTCTGGGGCTCTAGGTTCAATTTGAAAAATTAAGCCTATACTTTGAGAAAGAAAATAGATAATAAAATTACGCTATGGTTTATAGGGGCAAAGTGGAAAGAGAATGGTAACATAAATAGAGTAACATTGTTTAAACGGTGGAAGGTAGAGAAAAACTGACTTATTTGGTTATGATCATTCCGAGTATTCCCGTCAACTTACCTCCGACCAAGACGACCGACGTCGTTTAGGGAACGAAGTGGTGACGTTTAGTAATCGCGGAGGGGAGAAAGGGGTTTTTCAATAATAAAAATATGAATATACTTAAGAAAATGGAAGAGAAAATACTTATTCGCCACCGAATTTACAGATATTCATTCAAAATTAAATATTGCTACCTCATGTTTATAATTGAAATATGTTTAGTTAGGTGGAATGCTCGCATATATACTTAAATGTATGTTCGTCAATTATATGGCCTAACCCTTAGAAAGCTGAAGTATGCTTTGTTCCTTACGACCAAGAGGAGGGGTTTGACTTCAACTCTCTATTCTCACCCAAAACTTTACGTTTATAAAAACTAAAAAATTAATATTTTTATTAATAAAGCATCTGATTTATTTACGATAATGCTAGGGCCTAAAACTATAAAAGTATATAATTAAATATTGCTTGCTTTAATGGATTTTCTAAAATTATAAAAATTTTTAAGTATGGCTCTATAAGCCCAATTAATCTTTTTATTAGTAGGATACGAAAAAATTTGCATTTAAAATGACAGTAATTAAGTAGCATATATGTTTACTACTAACTTAGTTTTGACCTTGAAAATATAACATTTCGACGCGAGTTGTTATAAATCCCTTTTACTACAGAATCCCAAATGTTTTATAAAACAATTTTAAATAGTAAACTAATCTAACCTGGAAAAAACCATTATTAGAAAAAGAGCTGCACTGCGTAATTTTAAGACGTACAAAAAGCACAAAAATTACGGACATCTTTTTAGTATTATTTCTCCGAACTCTAACCTATGTTTAAAAGTAATATGGTATTTATTCAATTTCCATTATGTATGTAATTAAATTTACATTTATTAAGAGTAAAACTCTGTATATTTTCAACTTAATATTTTAAAAAATGAATATTTTCCGCGCTTACAAGAAAATATAAACTATACAGCGTGTTAAATATACGGCAACTTCGAGATACGACACGACTCTATGAAAGCCGCAACCCGTTACTCACAACTTGAACATCGAACAAAGAGCATTAAAAAATTATTTAAAATCGTCTTAATGGTGTTTTATCTCGAACATTATGTACACGAATGAATTTACGTATTCAACTTATATTAAATCTTACCCAACATCAAGCAGGCAAGTTGCATAAACACGACTGTTTTCGTTACAAATTAATTTAAAATATCCACATCAACAAAGGCCTTCCTGATAAGTCATATCCACGCTAGTTTATAAAATCACGGAGTTTACGTTCAACGCAGACAAATAACTTATCTCTGGAAGTTGCTAGTGACTGTGCAGACGTATTCCGAGCAAAAGTTGCCGCTTTCCGTGGACGCAGCGTCACTCCGCTCAGACAGTATTGAGATACTAAGCGTAGCCACTTTAGATTGTAATTTGGTTTTCTTCTAAATACACTTGAAAGGATTAGGAAAAGTTATCATGTTTATATAGCGTTTTGGACAAAGTTTACTAATTGGTATATAATGAAAGAGACTAAACCCTGCCAATATATGTAATGAACATTCCTATCTTACATCTCAGTGTTATGTAAAAGCTTACTTAGTATCAATGAAGTATTATATGATACACATATCATATTTCATGATATGCGCGAGAAGATTCGACTGTCCACTCAGTTTTGTAGAAAAGAAAATATGAATAATAACTCACGTTTGATATTTATATAAATTTTTTTATAGAATATTAATGGTCTAAAATTATCTTTTTAAAATGATTTACTTATTTGTCCTTCTTATAACATAATAATCTTTAGCTTAAAATTGTATTACTATAGACTTGATTGTCACTAATTCTCATTCAACCCTTTTCTTACTAAAATTAATTTAGACTAATGGAGTATCTACCTGATACATCTGATTTCATCAAATTGGAAGAAAAATAATTTCTCATCCAAATTTTATATTTCCAACAGGTCGGTAAAGTTGTAAAATTTAGTTTAAATTTGTAAAATTTAAATTGAATAGCATATTTAAATGTGGGTAAAAATTGAGTAGCAAAATTTATTTATACACGAAGCTAATTAAAAGTCAAGTTAACGAAGTTATGTTTAAAACTAGTTAAGCAAGACTATGTCTTGGGCCCAAGAGAATGTGGAACCCTCGTGGTCCCAAGATACATAGGTGCATAGCAAATTCAATTATTCCAGACCGTTAGTATATTTTGGATCGTCAATCAGTTTGACAGAGATACTATTTTACACCATACGAGTATATTGCTTGTCGTAACTTTCGCAGATGTAAGACAAATAATATAGTTCCTACGTGTCTTTAGTTTATTAATGTAATTGACCAAATTTATTTTATATTACAGTAAATAATTAACGGTCGCTATAACGAACACATTGACGAAAAGTTCGATAAGAGCACACAGCGAAATATTTTAATTTTACTTTAAAATATATGTTTTTTACAAATTTTTGCTTTTATATTAAAATAAAAATCTCAAAAGGATGCTTGAGAAAAAACAATTCATTTAAATATCTTATGCTAATTTAAATTCATTATATTTGACATCTCGTACTCCTTTCACTCGCGCTTTATACTCTCGTGTCTCCCAGTCATGTACGACCTTATCCCGCCGACGCGTTTTATTGTTCCTTATCAGTTTGAAATGCCGTATTCTGATCCCACTAGACTTCAATCTCATCCGCTGTGCGGATCCGGAACTTTTGTGGCAGATCCCCGCCGATAAGCTCATTTCGCCTCAATGATTTACGCTTGAATTATGTGTTTCCTTACGATGCAATAATCAGTTAGATTTAGGGAGGCGCGACGACGTTAGTGACTTGCTGGTCGTTGGATGACGTCGCCTCTTAGACGTGCTATAAACTGTGCCGTCGTACTGCTACTTTGAAGTTATTAGATAACGGGTGAGGGGGTTAAATATTATTTAAACTATTATCAACTACACACGAACTTAGAGTATTCATAGAAGTAGATTTTATAACAAGAACTAAAATAATATTTGGTTTTCCTTCATGGCTATTGTACATAACCTATCTGGCTTAGGTTGCAAAGATCGCCTCAAATAATAAATGTCATTCGACGAGAGAGTCAACGGGGAAAATTGAAATTCGGTTCAGGTGTTCTAGACTCTCATAATCATCACTTGAAAGTAAAAACCGTTCCGGTCGTTTTGATGAATAACATGTACGACGATGACAATACCCATTTTAATACAATCCTGTACTAACTGCTCATGAATTGATTAAAGTCCTCAATTACACACATGACACATTCCATATCAATTGTTCGAGATCGAGAGTAATTATTTTTGATAGAATATATGATAACTCTTGTGTGTACAATTGAACCAAAAAAGATTCTAAATTTCAAAATATAAATTGTTTATTTTGGTATCAACTACAACTTTAATTTAATCACTAAATATTCTAATATTTAGATCGGTATTCAATAATTATTTAAAGTAATTTAAAACTTACCTTATTTCTCAGTTATATCAATTAACACGACTAAAATTTTATACAATTTCTACATAGGCAAATGAAAATTAATCCTTTTAAAAAATTGTTACGCCTATTCTTGTATGGCTGTCGAATTATTGCCTTTAATAATAATTTAACATAGACTAACTTTAAAATGTATATTCCGTGTTCACAACATTTTAAGAACGCTATTTATACAAAGTGAAAAAAAATTATAATGGATCAAAATTGTTGAAATTTGTGGAAAAAAGCATCATCCATAAAATACGAAATAATTTATATTTCTTCCCATGATATCGTCTACATTTCACCAAATATTTGGGTAATGCAAACATCAAAGAATCATATCAATTATGGAAAAAGAAAGCAAATTATATTCTAATTTAATGGTTGTTGAAAACCGTTAAATTGTATATTAATAATATAGATAAGTTTAATTTATTAGTTTAATTGTATGTAAGTAAATAGTAAAGAAAGCAAAGTTATATTATAAAAGTATTCTTTAAAGTTAATAAAAACATAGAATATTAATATCAAAGTTAAAAGCAAAAAATATCAATGGTATGTAAATCAGAATTCCATATTTTCTTATAAATATTCACAAACAAAGTAGGCTAAAAGTTAAACGGTTAAATAGAGAGGAAAAAGATGTGTAAGGGAAATAAATTTACCAGGTATTATGATTAAAAAAATTACAACTTTTAAAATAAATATTTAAAGTATTTCTCAGCCGAGACGTTTATGCGTCTTGGTAAGAAAGTATATCATATTTGATAATTAAATGAAACTACGTGATGTATTATTATTTCTACTTTCTTTCAGTTCTTTACCACGACCTTTTCGTTGTATTAAAACATATTCACGTGCGCTATTAGTTTTTTATTATTATCAATAATGAATTTCTACAAAATTAACGCTAAATATATTCAAATATATCATACTTAGTGGTATGACTCGCTAGTAATATTTGTTAAATGGAATATTTTGTACGAAGAAGAGAATACATATGCCTCCTATGCGTAATTCAATAAAACCTGTTATTCTCTGGTCATAATGTTATGAGTCTTAGGATTACTTACTGCATTGTACAATAGGGAAATAATGCACAAATTGAATAAATATTATATTTTCATAAATATCAGTTGAGAACCAAGTCCATACGCTAAATATCTTCTTCAGGAATCGAAGATTTTTTGCAAGTTTAAGTCTAAGTTACACATTACTAACACAATTTATATCTTTTTTGCAGATTACTGATAGATCACACGTTAGTAATATGAGTAGTACGAACATGCATCTATTCAAGAAATAAATTATTATTATGACGAGAATTAAAACTGAAAGAATTTTCATTCTCCTTAAGTCGATTACATTTATGTATTTGCATCGATGGCAAATGTAGGTAGAAATAAAATGTTTTTACATGTACGAAAAAGTATTTATCTTTAAAACTTAAGTCTATAGCAGAAAAAAAAATTTACAGTCCTATTTCTAATATTTTGACGGTTCATAAACCGATGGCCATTTTTAGCACAATGGACAGATACGGATAATACTTTTATTCACTCATCTATCAATATTCCTTTTAACATTCCATAGAAGAGTAATGATGTTAAAGTGAACTCATTTCGCTCATTGGTTCGCCTACTAACATGCTAAAATATAAATTTATAACATCCCTCAAATAAGAAAGTAAATAGCAAAGTCTTTATATACCGGAAAGGTTCGTTATAAGCAAACTTTAGTTTATCTGCCCAAATTCTTAGGAGACAAGATAATTTACGGTGAGGAAAAATTACTGTTTACTTATTTGAATTGTATTATTTAGACACTTGCTTGGGAATTTAATGAGTTTCTTATTTTATCCAAATTACCAGAATTCTTAAATAAATATTATTATTTGTATGTTAATTTATGTTAATACTATATCCGAGAAGATTTAAAAATTAGCTAAATTTCGTTAAAGATGTAAATAGGATAAATTTATAAAAAAATTATTACCGGGTGTGGAAAAATATAATCAGAGTTTTTCTTTTAAATGCATATTTGTTGAACTTTATATTATATATTCTATCTCTTTGTCAATTAAAATAATAAAATACAATAAGTAAATATTTTAGAATCGTCACAAAATTTACTTCAAAAATAAATTCAATAGTTGAAAAATAAAATACCGATTAAAAATAATACATGTAAAATAAAGTTACCAATATTGATATGATAAAATTTATGAGAAGAAACAAAACAGGATTAATGAACATTACATGCTAAAAATTAGAATGAACCCTGGAGCCAAAATCTAGTTGACTCCAAAATTTGATAGTTTCCACAGAGAAAGACTTTTCACAGAAAGTTGTCAAGTGTTTGGGAAAAGAAGGTTGGGCAAATTTTTAGAGCCTTAGACCATGGAGAGAAATGATTTCGCTTAATTTGGATAAATTAAATTATTCAAAATATTTTTTAATGTAATTTAATGCTTATTCAATTAATATTTCGATTCTATCTTGGTATTTAAGAATATCTGTATACATTTTTTCTCTGTTTAATATAGACGATGTCATCAGATAATACATCTGGTCAAGTACAAAATTGTCAAGTGCAAGTTTATGTATAAAATATTAATATGATATATTTCAAATATAGGATTTTGAGACAATTATTAATATTTGTCGCATTTTTGGACTAACTTAATCATAAATAATATATTGCTATTCATGATGACATACACAACTATTTTAACTCTAGAAACTATATTCAAACAATACTAAAATATAATTTAATTGTATATTCACATATCTACATTTAAAACCGTTTGTATCTTTACAAGTTTTTCACACAGACAAGACGGACTTCATTTTTCATAACAAATAATCGACCTAGTTCTTCTCTCTACCCAGCTATCTATACTTAGCTACATTTAATCAGGTCTTCAAACGTTATGGTCGCTTAATTTCCCTTCCAAAAATAGTCTTAAATCTTATTAGTTCGCTACATATTGTCTATCTTTATTCTCCCAGCCACTGCTTCCATATATAAAATAATTCAATCGGATTCTTTTAAAACATTTGAATTGATTTCACCACGGGAATATTTTTTTAACATATTCTGCAATAATTATATTTTGAAAGCCACTTATTAAATTTAATATTAAAAATAATTAATGTGACAAACAGAAGGCTGTGTGTTCACATACTCGACGCTGGAGACTGCCATAATTGATATTGTAATCGTGCTGCCGCGAATACAAATCACTTACGCCGACGGTCGCTTCAACCGACACAAGAATCAGAAAGCCGCTAAGCCATGTTCCTGACACCGAACACCGCTGCAACGAAACATACATATCCCCTGAATACATAATCCCTGGTGCGGGAAGTGGGCTGCCCAAAGAAATAAAATCGTGTACGACCACTAAAGTTATTATCACGGCAGTGGTACTCCGGGTTCTAGCTATTGTACAGCAGCTTCAAACAGACTAAATAACAACTCAGTTCAGCGCTTTTTATAGTGTGCGGCGGTCGAAGTACCAACACGATTTAATTAATATTAGATGGATCGATATTTTTATATGCAGCCCATAACGGACGTATTGAAGATATTAAGGAAAATATATTTAGAGGCGCGAAATAGAATTCTAAAATATTTTTCTGGGATTTATGACTTTTTTGCATTGTCTGTTTGTTTATTTATAAGTTTATTTGAACCCGCATCATGCAAAAACTATTGACTCAATTATGACAAAGTTTACTTAAAATATATTTATTTGTTAATTAATATGTTCACTCAATCAGAAGATATCCGAATTTAATATTTTAAAAAATTACAACAATATAACAACAATATGCTTAGCTACTCGATGCATAGTAACTACCAAAATGCATAGTGTGTCCCAGTTTATCAATAGATGGCATTACGTCTATTTTATATCGTTTAATGATATTTTTCACCTGGATATACTCGTATATTAGCAAATTGGGCATAGAAGAGCTGAAGTACGGAATGACATGAGTGGGATAAAAGCTTAAGTAATAAATTTGAATACGGGCAGATGCTTGAGGACAGATGGCATTGTTTGTGGTCTTCTGTTTATTTTCTTTCTATATTTTGTTTCTTTGATATAATCTAACTCTGTTTTCTTAATTTGTTTAAAATAATGGTAATTTAATCACTTTAATAGGGTTTTATTTATTTTATTAAGCCACAATTTGAATGGTTCCAATTATACTATAGTAAAACTGTAGAATTACTCTATCTGAATTTTAAAGGTTTTTACAAATAAGACAAAAGTAACAAAATCGTAAAATGTCTTTGAAATTTTCGTCTATTGGTATGTTTTTTTATACATACATCACGTAAACATTTTCGAACCAATGCGAATGGTGTGAACGGACCATATTTTTGTTACATCGCTATAAATTTTGGAAAGGAAAAGGTATCATGCGTGCTATGCATACAAAATTGTTTCTTGTATATGCGTACATAGTAATTAAAATACAAATTCCATTATTTTAAATTACACTCACTTAAATTTTACGTTCCGCTTCCGTGTTAAAAATCTTCCCCGTGCCTACCGGACTTTTGCAACCGACAACAAAAATTTCGACTTAAACTATCTACGCTGTCCGTCTGGTATTCGAATTTTGCTCTATTTTAAATTGAGTTAGTACATTTAGTTCCACATTTTTCGATATTTTTGGTAAATTATAATCTGATATCACTTAAATGATGGGCTTATTCTCCTGTATTGCATTGATAATAACTAGACTTGGTTATCGGATAACGTTCGACGTACTTTATTATAATGGCATTCGATATATACTAATACCATGTTCCACCAGCACTAAAAACGACATTCGTAATTCCACCCACTCGATATCACAAATAACAGAAACCAGCAATGCGCATTAAACTAATCAACTGTTATGTCAAAATTAAGCTTTCAAAAATATTCTAACCAGGGAGGGTTGTGAGTGAACTTGTGAGTGAGGGTAGCCATATAAAATAATAAATAATCGATAAAGATTGAATTTGAAATAAGCAATTATAATTAATGTTATAATATTTGAAAGAAGCAATTAATAATTTGGTTTTTGAATCGGACTAAAGAAATTAAAATTATTTGTCCTTGTTCAATAAAGATTTCTAACCACACACATATGCTGGTGAAAATATTAAATAAAACTTTAGAATTACACAATATATCAGTATCATACTAATTTTTCCTTTCAGATTTTATAATGGTCATAACTGGATATAATTCCTTTCTATGCCGACCGTACCCACACGCACACACACATGTGTGTGTAGGTGCAAGAAAAAACACGTCCTTAAGTGTATGTGAAAAAAACACACCCATTGTATTTTAGCTTGTGAGCCCATTTTAGCCTATATGCAATTTTGACAAAATATGTTTAAGAAATTTTTAACTAGATATATTTTACGATAAATTCTAATTAACGAATTAATATTTATTTTTTTCTCATGTGGCATAGGTTTTTTAAAATCATCTAATAAAATTAACCGTTATCGCATTTCAACTAAAACATCATTCAATTTAAAAGAAAAAAAAATTATATTTTTGCAAAATGTCAATTACTCCTTATGAATCGATTTTCTTATTCAGCGCCCAGTATGAACTTTTATAAGTTGTAAAATCAGAAGTTCGGAGCTTACAAAGCTGGGAGCATTAAAAAAAAGTGTAATGAGTTAATTTCATGTACACCTTCAATTAACATACCAAATTTTTTACTGATATTTATAAGCGTCGTTTTTTTGGCCGAAAGCATCGCGTTTAACAAAAGTATTAAAATGAATAGAAGATAAAGAAACTACGCAAAAACAGAGAAAAGGCTATTGTTACACATATTTGTCTCTTACATTAATTCAGTGATTAAAAATAAAAGCACCGATGGGGCAAACGTGAAGATTAAAAAAAATGCAGAGATATATACGCCTAGTGGCATTTTTGACAAAAGGGTACAGTTAAATCGATGAGTAGAAGTAAAGCTTTTGATGAAGCTGCGGAAATTTGCCAACATCGTCCGAGACAACGGAAAATATTCCTACTGGTCAGTCTAAGGGTGAAGTGCAAGAAATCATATTGGACGTGGACAAAAATGTACTAATACGCAGGAGACGCACCAGTCGCCAGCATTCGGATATCAGGATCACTTTTATCCAACATCAGTTGCTTCAAATGAAAAAATTGAAAAGAAATTGCGTGAGGTATGAAATGGAGCAGGGAAAACGAGCTCCAAGAAATACGCGAGAAAATTTTGTTAAATCAAGTTTGAAAAGCGAGGGCTCGTGCTGAGTTTGCTCAGAGGGAACTGAAAAATAAATGAGATATGTTTTCAGATTATTAATTTTTTTATTTATGCATTTTTATTCTTGTTTGTGTTTTTAAATAAAGTTTTTTTCTTATTTCGTTTTTATTTTTTACATACATTATATATAAACTCTTTGTACTATTTTTATTACTTTTATTTTTATAATTTTTTCTGCTTACATTGCATTCTATTTTAAATTTTTGAAATTTCACAACAGACAGTTCAATTTTTCATAATAAATCACATAGTCATTATTTCGTTGTGTGTATAAAGGCAGTACGCTGTTTAAAACATTTAAAAGCCGAAAAATGTTAATGTTTATATTTTTGATCTTACACAAAATTATTTACTATTTGATAAAGTCGCATTTGTGTCGTACAACTTTATTAACAAGGGTCTATAAGTGTACATTACAATTTTGTAAGAGGCTGGTAAAACAAATATTCAATGAAATGGTGTATTAACTAACAAAATAGTATTTTCATGTTGAAACCCTATGAAAGCATGGTTGGTATTATCAAGTCCAAACTAATTTAATGCACGTTTCTGTTTTATTTATGGGCAAATGGAACCATACATTGCATTTCAAAAACAGAATTTTTACTTAATGTAGCTTTATTTGTACTCGTGTTCAATTTGTCAGTATATAATACGTTATTGCAATTATTTGTTAAATTGCCAAATATCAACAATAAATATGCATTGATAACTTCTTGAATTCAAGTAGTCATTGGCATTATCCAATATAGTCCAAATTAAATGAATGCACATTTTTAAATTCTGGCTATAGGTAAAGTGAACCATTGAGGAAAAAATTATTTTATTGGATGTAGTTTAATGCACATCTCATCGTAATGGATATTGTTTAATTCACACTTTAATCTATAAGTAAAGGAAATCATGCCATTAGTCAGAATGAATTTCAACAACTTTGTTTTTTAATTCCAATTTAGAAAACTAGTAAATAGCTTTTCAAAATGCAATATATGTTTTTGTAAAAATATAGTAAATTTTCAGATATGAAAAATAAATAAATATTAACAAGTCTCTAAATTAAAGAAAAAAAATTGTTTTTGGTAGAAAAAAAACTTTGTGTTTTTTCCTTGAGAGTAAAATAGACTAATCAGCATCCTACAAAATTTCTCTTTCCGACTTGTGCTTAATCTCGGCGTTATGTTCAGGAATACATGGAGTTCTTTTGCTTAAAACGATAAGTAATCAAATATTTCCATTTTTTAAAAATGACATGACACGGAAAACAATAATTTCAATCGTAACATAATGGTGACTCGTAATTATAACCACTTCTTAAAATTTGTTTTAAAAATATGTGATTGTTAATATAATCACTGAAATATATGTTCATTAAATACTATTATTCTATATAGAAATTTATTTACCGACGAATGAAAAGAATTAAAAAAAAATGTATTTCTATGTTTGTTATTTTCACAAAAATGTAATTTGTATGTATCAAATAACTCAGATAATATTTAGCTATAATTATAGTTTTTTTTTATTACAAGTAATTTTTTTATAAAAATTAAATCATCGTAATTAATTCATCGTATATTTCACAGTTAGAAAATAATGCTTTGCGAAAATAACCTTCAATAATCAAATTAAATTATTTAGCTTTGAAACTTTTATTAATAATATTAATTTATTCTACTCAAAAATATAAGCTCTGGAATAATTTTATGGAATAGTTTACATATGCCAGATGTACAGAAAAGCATGCCAATGCTGAGGACTACTGGAAAACGATAACTATTGGGAATTAACACTGAACAAATCAGAGACTCGTTCGCCATAATTCTTACAACATGTAATGCACCGAATCCAAAGCAGCTATGGGACTCCTTCAAAGAGATTATGACTGAAAACATACCGTACCAAATCCAATAAGCTCATCCAGAACTGGCCATCGAATTTAACGACGACATCTTCAATGAAACACTCTCTTGGCTAGAAGATAAATGTCTAGCAATAAAAAACAAATGATACTCAAAAACAAATTTGCAACAATATCACGGACCGGATCAACACAACCCTAGCAGAATTATTTACTTGAACGCACCAGGCATCACCTGGAAAACATTTCTACTAAATCTATTGCTGGCAGAAACACGTGCTAAACAACACTTCGCACTTGCATTGTCATCATCCATTATTGCCGCTACACTTATAAATGAAGGCGAACTGCTTATCCTACCCTACAACTACAGTTGAATATAGCCAAAGAATAATAATTCCTAGTATGTAAAATCTCAAGAGCATCTGGACGGGGTAAACTTCTAAAACTAGCTAAAATTATTTTCTGGGACAAATGTTCAATGGCACATAAAAAACCATTCGAAACCATGAACAGAACGTTACGAGACTTGCAAGGAAACTCTGAAGCGATTAAAGGAGCTCTACTCATGCTCTCAGGGGATTTTCGACAAACACTTCCAGTTATACCCAAGTTAACACCAGCATAGCAAATCAATACATGTTTAAAAAAATCATATCACATGGCCACACATAAATACTGCGATTAACAAAATATGTGAAAACTGAACTATCGAAAGAACTCAACAGTGATTTTTGTAACATAGCCACTACTGAGAAAGAACTCTTCGGCTTAATTTATTTAAATATTGTTCACAACTTTATTTATCCGGAAAGAATATTTCAAAGGACAGTTTTGGCAACTAAAAATAAAATTGTCGACGATATCAATTTTAATATTCAACAAAAATTCCTAGTGAGAAGAGATTATACAAATCGATCGACACGATGGTAAACGTTGAAGAAATTGTCAACTCCAGAATTTTTGAACTTTTTGCAGGAATGCAATTACTCGGAAATCTCAACTCACCAAAACATGTAATGAAACAAGGATGATCGGCAAACAGCTATCGAATAACATTATCGAAGCCGATGTTATGACTGGAAAGGCAAAGAATAAACATTATTATCCCCAGATTACCACTGATGTCTACTGAACTGCCATTCCAATTTAAAAGACTGCAATTTCCAAACAAATTAGCCTATAATTTTACAATTAACAAAGCGCAAGGACAAACTTTAAAACATTGCGGTTTCAACCTCAAAGAATCCTGTTTTTCTCACGGTCAACTATACGTAGCTTACTGTCGAGCAGGAAATTCGAAAAATTTGTATTTATATACCCTGGATAACAAAATGAAAAAAAAATGTTTGTAATTAAGTATCGTAAATAGTTTATGTATTTTATCGTTTATCTTTTTATTCTAACTACCACACAATCTCATAACAACTTCCTGAGCGATGCCGAGTACTCCAGCTCGCATTAATAATTATGCTCTGGGATTAGCTTCGTTCTTGATATTTAGATATAAATTAAGGCAGTCGAACATTATTTTTTTCAATTACAGCTTCTAATAAAAGAGCACCTTTAATTTACTTATTAAAACCATATTATCTACTCATTATATACACATAGCGTACGATAATTAAAAAGCTTTCTCAATTATAAGGTTTGACAATAAATTATTTTCAATCAATAAATCAAAAGAATTCATCATTATAAACTATAAAAACGATCTAACATTTTGAGATTGAATAGTAAACGCGATATCCACTAGTTACCTCAAATAAAAGTCAAAAATAACGGTTTTGATGGTCTCCCTACGAGGCTTATTTTAATGTAGCTATCCAGATTTAGTTTAAATTATTCCCTTTCGTTTGTACTTATCAATTGTTTTTCCTTGAAAGCATAAATCCTTTAATGGTCGATTATCGTACCGGAAATAGTCTAGAATAAACGTTTATTTCGCGTGAATAATTACATAAGTCGCGATATAAGAAACTAAAATGTCATTATTAAATCTTCCACAGTTATAAACAAATATAAGGAAAAAATTATCATTTTCCACTCTCATCAACTTATGGGGGTTTATAAATATTTATCGCATGAGTGTTGGAAACACTATTGCATATTAGAAGTTGGAAAAAATGGAATTAAACTTGAACAATAATTCTATTCAACTACTTGTTTTTTTTTTAAATTGGCCCAGCAAAAGTGTTTTGTTAAGATCGAAGGCAAAATTTTAAGAAATAGTCATTTATAAAATAAATTCAGTTATACCTTTTTCAATAACACAAGTTTCAAAATTAAATGAAACTACGTGATGTAGTATTATTTCTACTTTCTTTAAGTTCCTTAACACGAACTAGGTTTTGTTGTATTACAACATCTTCAGGAAGAGCATGTAATGCAATAAAGCCTAGGTAACTGAAACTAACGAACTGAACAACTAACTTAATATATTTCTAAAAAAATAACGCTAAATGTATTCAGTATCTAGTTTCACAAATTTTTAAACAATCTAAGTCATACTTCCTCTATTTAGTCATTAAATTATTTTAATCCGACATCTCCAGGGCTTAAGAATTTGCCAATATTAAATTCCGGTAACATAGTAGTCGACGGTATAGACAAATTGTTTTATGGCATGATGTTAATATCTTCCTGAGCGATTATGAAAAATTAATTTTCAATTCATCAGAGTATAACCTTACGCTGTATTTAATGGAAAGCTTGTAATAAAATTTGAAGAGATATACTCCGGAATATTTAATAAATCACGCCAGCTTATGTCACTGCTTTATTTAGTTTCTTCGTATTCAAAATAAGTATGCGTAATGTAGCTTTTTGCTATCTCAGCTTACCTAGTGACAGACAGTATAAATATATGAATTGTAGATAATAAACTGGCGAAATTATTTCAGAGTTTATATTTCCGGATATAGCTTAAATTAATATTAATAATACAACTTTTAAAGCTAAGTAATTTAATTTGAGTATTGAAGGTTATTTTCGTGAAGAATTATTTTCTGACAGTGAAATACACGATGAATTAATTACGATGATTTAATTTTTATTAAAAACGAATTGTCTAGTTATAGCTAAATATTAGCTGAGTTATTTGATACACACAAATTACATTTTCGTTGAAAAAAACAAACGTGGAAATTAATTTTTTTAATTTTTTTTCATTTGTCGGTGAATAAATTTCTATATGGAATAATAGTATTTAATGAATGTATATTTCAGTGATTATATAAACAATCACATATTTTTAAAACAAATCTCAAGAAGTGGTTATAACTACGAGTAACCATTATGTTACGACCGAAATTATTATTTTCTGTGTCATGTAATTTTTTTTAAAATGGAAACAGTTTATTACTTATCGTTTTAAAAGAAATTATAGAGAAAAAGAACTCCATGTATTCATGAATATAACGCCGAGATTAAGCACAAGTCGGATTGGGAAATTTTGTGGGATTCAGTCCAATTGAAGGGTTGTTATATAAATTTTTCGCTTCGTATTTTTAAAGTGATTAAATTACAATCCACTTTTGTTTGTAATACTGCTTTTCAAGCATTATATATTAAATCCAATTGAAAGGTTGTTAAATATATTTTACGTTTGGTAATTTTTAAGGTGATTAAATTACAATCAATCATTTTTGTTTGTAATACTGCTTCTTAAATATTAAAAATAAAATTCACATCAAATAAATCAACCTAAACTTTCAGCGTCTTGTCACTATATTAATCACTTTCTAAAAAAACAATGAGTAAAATATTAATTGTACACTTCAAAATTTTCATTGTTTACCTCGATTGATTTGCTAGGTAGAACCGCTTGATTGAAATTAAATGATTAGCCCTAGCCCTATTAAGGAAAAAATGGGGTAAATTTGGATGTCATTAATCGCACCTCCTCCCCCGGTGGCCATCCGCTGCTGTCTATTGCTTGCCAACTCTTTTATCTGCTTAGCTTTTATATTAAGCCAAAGTCGGCACAGTTGACTTCCTTTTGACTAAATAACCAAATAAAGTACACGTTTCTTAACAAATCATTAAAAAAAAAGAAATTACATTCGTGCAAGCACATTAATTCTGTACTTAGGAAACAAATTCATTCTGACTTCATCGTAGACAAGACTATAGATTCTATGAAATTCAATTAAAGAGATTTAATTGATCATCAATAGCTGCGTGGAGAACAAGTGCTGATCTATTATATTTATATAAATCCGCATGTTGATTGTCCCTATCTCCTCTCTCTACCCAACTTCAACACTCGATTCAGATCCGATATACGAGAGATTATTCGTACTACAAGTTTATAAAACATTTATTATATTTTTGAACCAAAATTATTAATTCTTATGAAGAAAATACAAAATCTATTATTGATAAATTAAAACCAGCTGCAATAGATTTAACGGTGTGTTTTTTATATAGTAAATGATATAATTCTAAGTTAATAGTAACTTTAATAATTTATCAGTACATTTTGTAATGTATTTAATAACACAAATAACCATTGAAAATGTATATGTAAATACTCCAGCCATTTTGTGCATACATCATTAGAGTTATAGTCTAGTTTTATACTCTGTTATTTTTATTATACATCTACGTGACACACACACACACATGTGTGCGTGTAGGTGCAGTCAGCATTGAAAGGAATTATATCCATTTATGACCAATGTAAAATCTGAAAGGAAAAATGAATACGATACTGATATATTGCGTAATTCGAAAGTTTTATTTAATATTTTCCCCAGCACGAGAATATAAGTAGCCCCATATAGACACTGCATTCTTTTCGAAAATACTGCCAACAAAGGCGAAGAATAATTTCAAAGTCATGAATATTGTTTCACCTACATAATAGGTCAATCGCTGATTTGATCAAATTGAAATTTTTGCTAAGCCGATGATGATAAGGTTTAATTGAATGTAGCAAATAGCAATTGCTACATTCCGTTATCCAATTTTTATATAAAAAAATATAGATATAGTAAAAATCAATTTTAAAAATTAGTATTTTTATTATATTATTTGCATCATATATACTATATACAATAGCACTAATGCTAACAACAGTTTTCTATTTCTTTTTAGAATGCTGTCACCAGGAATTGGGAAATATTGATTTCGCAAAGTATAAAAAATCTAATTTCCTAATCGTTAGAATAAATTATAAGCCATAAAATTGTTTTAGCAAGCCATGATCCGTTATTTATTCATTTGATATGTTGGAAACTTAGTTTTGACTTTCGCCGAATTTTTTAAACACCTTGTCACACTTGGAAAATAAATCAGGTGCAGTCGAGGAAAATTCATTTTAATTTTATATTACGTTGTGCACCACTAAAGAGCAGAAAAAATTATTTACATATAAAATCTTAATTTATGTTACGTCTTAATTATAGTTATGAAATTTTAAATTAATATTTAAAAAAGAAAAAAATTTAAATAATTTCTACTCGCCCCATAAAGGTTTATAACCCAATACAAATTTGTAACCACAAACATATTGTCCTGGAAATTTGTGATCGTGAATTTTTAATAGCTATGAAAATACTTCTAAGAAGTAAGATCTAAAATGAAAAACATGTCGCAAGCTCATCTAAGTCACTAACAATTTTACTGCTCCAAAAATTACATGACCTGTTGTGTGAGTTCTCTCAACAAGAGCTATTCTCAACACTCCTTACTATCATCGAATGTATACACTCCACATTATTTCTTTTAGATCTTCCAAGTTTTTTACAGTTAATATATATTCAAAATCAAAAATTTCCAGGACAATATATATGTGGTTAGAAATCTTTATGGAACAAGGACAAATTATTTGAGTATTTTCAGTCCGATTCAAAAACAAGGCAAATTAAAAAAAATATGTGCAGGTGATTATTTGTTAGAAATTTATAATAATTTGTTGGGATATTTACATGACACTAAATATTATATTTTGCTGCGATAGTACTTCATATAGAGATACTTTCTGGGAACATTTAATGCAAATTATATTCTTACAAATAACTATATTTTTCTTTAAGGGGTATAGAATAAATGAGAAATTACGAGTGTTTTAGTTAAATGTTTACTAACTAATTTTGGTTGAGTTTTTTTTAAGTAGCTTTCCTTAAACTTGGTTTATTTTATTAAAAATATTACTAATATAATAATCGATAATTGTTATTAATGTAACAATTATAATTTATCATAAATTACTATGAATATAAGCATCAATTTCTCTTTTGCTGCTAATATTCAGCAACCTATAAAAATGCCATTAGCCATAGTTGCTTATATTGAACTCTAGTTTTCTTTTAATGTTTTTGATATAGCTTACAGATACCACCTTTGTTTCAGTATAAATCGGTTTTTGTCTATAAATATAAATGATTTGTATATGATACATTTGAGATCTACAGATGCTAATAAATTATTGGTGGTTAAACAGTACGTAAAGTAAGGAAACTCCGGTAATGTAATCCGTAATATTGCATCATGAGTAGATTCCAATACATCTATATTTTTTTTAAATCACACCACTTACTTTAAAAATTGAAATATTGTCATAAGTCTTTAACATGAAAATGCATCAACCTATATATTATATTTCGATAAACGTAAGAAATATGAAAATATTCCATGATTACTTTTCTTAGCAAACGATAGTAAATTTAACTTGTCTGACTATTCCTTTAATTTGCATAGTTTAATATAAAAAAATTAAAAAAGAGAAAGGCATATAATCAAAATTAATTTCAAGGCTAAATTTGATTACATTTCGTAAATTAAATTTATTGCCATTAAAACTTTTTAACATCTATTCATTATTATTTCAAATATTAAAGATTATAAAAAATATTATTACCGATTTTTAATATAAATTAATCCGAATAATTATCAATAAGATTTTTTTTTATTTTGTCGCTTAGATAAATTATTATTTGCTTCTAATCTATATTATAATATTTATTTTCATTGCTTATTTCAAATTCAATCTTTACGGATTATTTATTATTTTATATGGCAACCCTCACTCACAACCCTCCCTGGTTAGAATATTTTTGAAAGTTTAATTTTGACATAACAGTTGATTGGTTTTATGTGTGTCTCTGGTTTCTATTAATTAATTTGTTATTTGTGATATCCAGTGAATGGAATTACGAATGTCGTTTTTTAGTGCTGGTGGAACATGGTATTAGTATATACCGAATGCAATTATAATAGCCCTAAGAATGTACGTTGAACGTAATCCGACAGCCAAGTCTAGTTATTATCAATGCATTACAGGAGAATAAGCCAATCATTTTAGTGATATCTGATTACAATTCTCCAAAAATATCGATAAATATGGACATAAATGTACTAACTCAATTTAAAATGGAGTAAAATTCGAATAGCAGACGCAGAGCGTAAATAATTTAAGTCAAAATTTTTGTCATCGGTTGCAAAAGTGCGGTAATCACGGGGAAGATATTTAATACGGGAGCGGAACGTAAATTTTAAGTAAATGTACATACAATCTAAAATAAAATAATTTGTATTTTAATTACTATGTACGCATGTATAAGCAACAATTTTATAAGCGTAGCACGCATGACAACTTTTCCTTTCCAAAATTTATAGCGATGTATCAAAAATATTATCCGTTCACACCATTCGCATTGCTTCGATAGTTTTTACGTGATGCATGTATAAAAACGAAAATTTCAAATACATTTTTCGATTATGTTACTTTTGTCTTATTCGTAAAAACCGTCAATATGCAGATAGACAAATTCTATAGTTTTATTATACATATGGAAAATAAAATTGGAACCATTCAAATTTATGTGGCTTAATGAAATAAATAATACCCTATTAAAGTAATTAAAAAATCAATATTTTCAACCGATTCATATTTAAAACAAATTGAGAAAACAGAGTTAGATTACACCAAAGAAACAAAATTTAGACAGAAAATGTGCAGAAGACAACAAACACCTTCTGCCCTCAAGCATCTCCCCGTATTTAAATTGATTATTAAACTTTTATGCCACTCATATCATTTCGTACTTTATCTCTTCTATGCCCAATTTGCTAATATATATCCAGGTGAAAAATTTTATTACACGATATAAAATACACGTAATGCCATCTATTGATAAATTGAGATACACTATGCATTTTTGTAATTACTACGCATCGAGTAGCTAAGCACATTGTTGTTGCGTTGTTATACTAATGCAGATTAAATTAATTATTTAAAATAATAAATTCGGATATCTTCTGATCGAGTGAACCGATTAATTTACAAGTAAATATATTTTCAAGTAAACTTTGTCATAATTGAGTCAATAGTTTTTGCGTGATGCGGATTCAAATAAACATTTAAATAAACAAACAGAAAATGCAAAAAAAAACAGTCAAAAACTTCAGAAAAATATTTTCGTATTCTTCTTCTTCTATTTCGTGCCCCTAAATAATTTTTCCGTGAATATCTTCAATACATCCGTTATGGGCTGCATATAAAAAGTTTTATCCATGCAATATTAATTAAACCAGGTAGGTATCTCGACCGCCGCAAACTATAAAAAGCGCTGAGCTGAGTTCTTCCTTGGTCTGTTTGAAACTGCTGTACTCTAGTTGAAACCTCGCGCACTACTACCGTCATAATGATTTTAGTGGTCGTACACGATTTGATTTCTTTGTGCGGCCACTAACTCCCGCACAAGGGATTATGTATTCGCGGCCGCCGGTTAATTGTGTTCGTTGCAGCGGTGTTCGGTGTCAGGAACATGGCTTAGCGGCTTTCCGATTCTTGCGTCGGATGCAGCGACCGTCAGCGTAAGGGATTTGGATTCGCGGCAGCACAATTACAATATTAATTACGGCGGTCTTCAGCGTCGAGTATGTGAACGCACAGCCGTCTGTTTGTCGCATTAGTTATTTTTAATATTAAATTGAAATCTACTTAAATATTATTATTGCAAAATATGTGAAGAAAATATTCCCGTGGTGGAAACAAAAATTCAAATGTTTTAAAATAATCCGATTGTGACGCCAAATAAGATTATTTTATATCTGGAAGCAGTGGCTGGAGCATAAAAAAAAGACAATATGTAGCGAACTAATAAAATGTATGAAAGGAAAATTAAGCAGCCATAAAGTTTGACGAGCTGGAAGTTATTATGAGATCAGGGGTAAAACCTAATTATACAGTGATAGAAAAGTAAAACGTCCAATCATTACTCTTTACACTGTCCAGATTAAATGTAGCAAAGTATAGATAGCTAGATAGAGTTTGTTTGTTATGAAAAAGGAAGTCTGTCTTGTCTATATGGACACAAACAACAACAAAAATACAAACAGTTTTAAATGTAAATATATGTAAATATTTAATTAAATTATATTGCAGTATTGTTTGAATATAGTTTCTAGAGTTGAAAATATTTATATACATAATCATGAATAGCACTATATTATTTATGATCACGTTAGTACGAAAATACGACAAATATTAATATTTATTTCATTTTTGTACTAACGTTGTCTTAATCCTATATTTGAACAATGTCATATTAATATTTTATACAGTACCTTGGACTTGACAATTTTGTACTTGACCAGACGTATTATCTGATGACATTATCTATATTAAACTGAGAAAAAATGTCTACAGATATTCTTAAATACCAAGATAGAGTCGAATTATTAATAGAATAACTATTGAATTAATTGAAATAAATATTTTGAATAATTAATTTATAATATTAAAATATTAAGAGGAATATTGATAAATGAACGAATAAAAGTATTATCCGTATCCATCCGTTGTGCTAAAAATGGCTGTCTGCTTATGAAGCGTCAAAATATTAGCAATTTGAAATTTTGTTGTTATTTATAAATAGGACTGTAAAATTTTTTTTCTGCACTAGACATCTTAACTTTTGAAGATAAATGCTGTTTCGTACATGAAAAAACATTTTATTTCTACATACAATTGCCATCGATGTAAATACGTAAATGTAATGGACTTAAACGGAATGAAAATTCTTTCAGTTTTAATTCTTGTCATAGTAATAATTTATTTCTTTAATAGATGCTTGTTCCTATTACTCATATTACTAACGTGTAATCTATCAGTAATCTGCAAAAAGATTTAAATTTTGTCAGTAATGTGTAACTTAGAGTTAAATTTGTAAAAAAAACTTCGTTTCCTGAAGAAGATATTTAGCTTATGGGCTAAGTTCTCAACTGAAATTTATAAAAATATTATATTGATTCAATCTGTGCATCGTTTTTCTATTTTTCAATGCAATAAGTAATCCTAAAACTCCATAATATAATGACCAGAGAATAACAGGTTTAATCGAAATACGCATTGGAGGCATATTTAATCCCTATTTCGTACAAAACATTTCATTTAACGAATATTACTAATGAGTCATACAACTAAGCATGATATACTTTCTTACACAGACGCACAAATATCTCGGCGGATAAATACTTTTAATATTTCTCTTAAAACCTGTAATTTTTTTAATCTTAATAACTGCTATATTTATTTTCCTCACAGATCTTTTTCCTCTCTATTCAACCTTTTAACTTGTAACCTACTTTGTTCGTGAGTATATAAAAGAAATATGGTATTCTGATTCACTTACGATTGATATTTTTTGCCTTTAACTTTAATATTAATATTCTTTGATTTTAATAACTTTAAAGAGTACTTTTATAATTTAAGTTTGGTTCGTTCACTATTTAACTACATATAATTAAAGGAATTAACAAAAATTTTCTATATTATCAATAAACAATTTAAAAGTTTTCAACAACCATTAAATTAAAATACCATTTGCTTCCTTCTTCCATAATAGATATGATTCTTTCATGTTTGCATTAACCAAATATTAAGTTAAAAGTGGACGAGATCACAATTTCGTATTTCAATGATGATGCTCCGTTCCACATATTTCGAAAATTATGATCCATAATAATTTTTTTTTCACTTTCTTTAAATAGCGTTCTTATAATATTTTAAACATAGAATACATATTTTAATGTTAGTATATATTAAATTATTATTAAAGGCAATAATTCGACAGCCATACAAGAATAGTCGTAACAATCTTTTTAAAAAGATTATTTTTTATAGAAATTGTAGAAAATTTCAGTCGTGTAAATTGATGTAACTGAGAAATATGGTATGTTTTAAATTACTTTAATTAAATAATACCGTTCTAAATATTAGACTAATTAGTGATTAAATTAAAGTTGGAGTTGGTACCAAAATATAAAACTTTATGTTTTGAAATTTACAGTCTTTTTTGATCCCATTGTACATACATGAGTTATCATTTATTCTATCAAAAATAATTACTCTTGATCTCAAACAATTGATATGGAATGTGTCATGAGTGCAATTGAGGAATTTAATCAATTATGAGTATTTAGTGCAGGATCTTATTTAAATGGATATTGTTATCGTCATACATGTTATTCATCATAACGACCAAAATGATACCTTTAAGTGAGATAATGATAGACATCGTTCTCGAACACGTGAACCGAATTTTCATTATCCCCGTTGATTCTTTCGTCAAATGATATTTATTATTTGTAGCGGTCTTTGTAATATAAACCATAGCTATAAAGGAAACTCAAGTATGATTTTAAGACATTTATGTTATTGTTGTATAATGTACTTGTGTGAATACTGTAAGCTCGTGTGTAGTTGAAAATAGTGTAAATAATATTATCCCCCTCACCCGTTATCTAAATATTTTAACGTCGCAGACGACGCCACAGTTTCTAGCACGTCTAAGAGGTGACGTCAGCCAAAGACCATAAAACAAGTTACCCGCGTCGTCGCGCCTCCCTAAATCTAACTGATTATCGCATCGTAAGGAAACAAATAATTCAAACACAAATCATTGCGGCGAAATGAGCTTGTCGGCGGGGATCAGACACAAAAGTTCCGGATACGCACAGTGGATGAGATTGAAGTCTAGTGGGATCAGAATACGCCATCTCAGACTGATAAGGAACAATAAAACGCATCGGCGGGATAAGGTCGTACATGACTGGGAGTCGCGAGAGTATGACGCGCAAGTGAGAGGAATGCGACATGTCAAATAAAATAAATTTAAATTACCATAAGGTCTTGAGATTCGCAATTGCACATAGAGGTATCTTAATATAAAAGCAAAAATTTGTATAAAAGATATATTTTTTAAATGATTCAATTCAGTTATAGTCCTAAAGCAATTGGCTGTGTGCTCTTATCTAACTTTTCGTCAATGTATTCGTGATAGCGACAGTTAGTTATTTACTGTGATGTAAAATAAATTTGGTCAATTACATTAATAAACTAAAGAGATGTAGGAACTACATTATTTGTCTTACATCTGCGAAAGTTATTGCAAGCAATAAACTTGCATGGTGCAAAATATGTTGAAAATCCTTATTAAGCTAACGGCCCTGGAATATTTGAATTTTCAATGCAACTGCGTATAGCAAAGATCTTTGCTAATAGCCCACCTGAAGATGTAACACAACGAAACCTAGGTCGTGGTAAAGAACTTAAAGGAAATAGAAATAATACTAAATCACTTCGTTTCACTTAATTGTAAATAATGCATTTTTGCAAAATTAACGCCAAATATATTCAATACTTTTTTTTATTGAAAACCCCTTCCTTCCCTTCGCGATTACTAAACGTCCCCACTTTGTTCACTAAGCGACGTCGGTCGTCTTCGTCGGGGCTAAGTTGCCGGGAATACTCCGAATGATCATAAATAAATAAGTCAGTTTTTCTTTACCTTCCACCGTTTAAACAATGTTACTCTACTTATGTTACCATTCTATTTCTATTTTGCCCCTATACATCATAACGTAATTTTATTGTCTATTTTCTTTCTCAAAATATAGGCTTAATTTTTAAAATTGAACGTAAGAACTCCAGAGATAATCGTGAACCAACTAATAAATAAACCAAATTTCCCCCAGATAACCTGATCTCTATGCTTAATAAACACAATAAATAAACGTTGTGTTGTGAAGTGTTTTATTCCTTCCATTTAAATTAATTTATAGTTTTACATATGTCAAAATGGAGATCTCATTGGATTACTTACGCGTCGGTCACTTCATCCATAATAGACATATATAATATAGATACATAGACATAGATAAAAAGACAAAATTTCTCCTAATACTACAAGTTATTAATCCACATATTTGGTAATATTAAGAACTTATTAAACAGTCGTAAAATTTTGAACGGGGTTACCTTCGGTTAAAATTTAGAATATTCAAAAGTTAGAGTTACTACAATATTATGTAAAGAGTGCCGGTATATTATCGTTTATCAGAGATTCATGATATTTTTATGGTGATAAATTAAAATTAGTATTTACAATAATTTTATAGGAAAGCTATATGTTTAAATTTATAAAATTTCTAGGTTTTCATCTTATCGACCCGCTCGTTTCTAATTGTGCACTAAATAATTTTTAATTCATTTGATATTATTAATTAAACTATTATTTTTCCTTTAAGCTACGTGACAAACGTATATTGGACCAGAAAATTCTTTATGAAAATATACATACATGGTGGTTGGAATTACAAACTACTTGAAACTATTCCTGTTGCTAATCTACTGAATTCTGTTAATCGATTTTTGATATACTGTTGAGGAACACCATAGGACAAAAATGATTCATTTAATGTCGATCGATCAAACCCATATTGTATAAATCTAAACATACATATACTCATATACTTATAAGATGACACATATATATTTGTACCTACGTATTCAATATTTATATTAGGAAGAAAACTTTTAAATTCACAACAATGAAAATCTGATATCAGGCTATGTCCTATAACGAGACTGGTGATGATACAAAATGATACATTTCGTGTCCAAACTGTGCTTGCTACTAAACATATTCCAGCGGGAAACTGACGTTTTGAATGAGATATTTATTGAAGTTTTAATTTTTTGGAAATCATAAATTAGTGCGTTATACATTTTTAGGATAAGAATAGCAAAATGTCCATACCATTATGTAGCACCGATATTGGTTTTTATGTCACCAACGTCACCTTCTCGAGTCCTATAGATATGAGGAATGGGCTTATGATCATCTTTCTAGGTGAGAAAACGAATAAGCATAAATTTAGTAAATGATTTACAAATATCAAATACCGGAAAGTCAATAAGGGATAGTTCACTGTCATAGCGATGTGGTCTTTATTTATAATTTTATTTAAAACTTTCTGGTATTTGGAGAAAGGATTAATTACTATCTTGACAGCTGCTTCCTAAGTAAGTATACCAGAAGTAATAATTGAACTTGGTAGTCCACAATAATAAATATTACGCTACGGGATAAAAGCATGCAGCGTATTGTTTTTGGAAATAAGTAGACTTAATATATTAGCCAGTGTGTCAATGTCAATATTTAACCTTCGAGAATACTTAATGTAAGTCGGTCTTAATTGATTCGAAGTATTTAGTAAATTCTAAGTATAATATTAATGAATATATGACAGTCTTGCCCAATCTATTCAATATACCATAATTGCTATTTAGTCCAGCAGAGCTTAAGATACAAGCTATAATCTCTACATGGCACAATTCTACTAATAAAACCACAACCATCATGTCTCATGACTTTATTTTCACAGCATTAAACTAGTCTTTATACTTCTTCAGCAGCTTCTCAAATACAGGCACCTAGGAGATAAATAGTTGAATGAATCCAATTTTGGGTTAAAAAAATGTACCAAAAAGGGACTGAAGGTTACATTGATTTAATTTTAGAGGTATTAAATTTTGTTTGTGAGCAAAAATGTGACAAATGTTCCATATGAAAAAAGGCGTTAACTATACTGTCGTTCACACTCACAAAAATTCGAAAAATTATATTTTTATATTCTTTTACTTTGTTATGTTCCCCAAAATTATTTTTTTTGAAAAAGCCTTTGTTGTACAGATAGCCTAATTATACTGTTTTATTACATTATTATACAGTCTAATAGTTTACACGCTGTAGAAATTTATTTAAGAATATATGAAACATATTCACAATTGAATCAAATATTAACAGATTCACAATTTAGTCATATCAAATATACATAATATAGAAAAATGTAATGTGAGGAGGACAACCAACACCGTCATTTGTCCTCATGCCTCCGTACGCATTCAGATCTGCACGGATTTCAGATTTTTTTTAAGTTTTAACTCTGATATTTTCTCATTGAATGAATCAATTCCCATGAAAGGAAAACTAATTATTACTTCTTGTCTACTTCTAAATTATTTAAAAGGAGTACATTTGAATTGAGTCTAGAGTTTTTACGTAATGCGTTTTCAAATAAACCCACATATGAATCCACATATAAAAAACAAAAATTCAGAAAACAATATTTTCTTGTTACATTTCTTTTATTTTGTGTCCTTGAATAATTTTTTATTAAATACTTTCAGTGTACCGACAGGCTCCTTGTACAGATTTATCATATGTACAGAAATTCTTATTCTGGAAACGGAAAGACATGAGATCATACCAACAAATGAGACATTTGTATAAAAATAATACAGGAAAGAAATCAGAGAGATAATACAAAAATTTAATTGAAAGCCAATAAAATTAAATTATCACAGAATGCATTAAGGATGTTCCAGTGTTTAAATCGAAAATGCAAATATTTAACCAAATCTGATTTTGAAGCCAAAAAAGTTCAAGTTTATATACGTATGGAGCGGTGAATAGTAATATAAGGGATGAAAAATACGTAAAATGAGCTAATTAAATTGATAAATGTTTACTAAACGAAAATTAGAGTACCGTAAAATTTTAAACGTTGGAAGAAAATATTTATAAGAATTAGAGAGAGATATATATTGATTGAAGTAAGGTATGGCTATATAGAAAGAGGGACGAGCTGTTTGTTGTTATAAACAAATAAGGTCTGCCTGGTAGCAGTCCTTGTTTGTGCCGAGAAGTTAAGGAGAATTTGTAATATAACTGTAAATGATTATAAAACGGAATGGTATTTTAATATTATTAGAATTTTCTTTTTATTGTTAGAAATGAAACCATAAAACTCGACTCGACTGGCGAATTTGCACTGTAGACAAGGCGTGTTAATCTGAAGATATCTATTATACTAAATTTTGGAAAAAATATATCCAGATCCTCTCGAATACCAATAATGAACGAAGATATTGATTCAATATACATTAAATGACTTAATTTAATTTTTTTTTAATAATTGGAATAATTCAAAGTACCTCCTGAGCAGATTAACTTTCAATTATATTCGTGAACTAGTGTTACACTCTAAAAACATATTTTTCTCAAATATTTTAATACTTTTTGTAACAAGCCTTTCTTTGTCCGTGCTGCCAAATGGAATAGGCTACATTCAAGTATCAGGATATTTTCTGTGCAATCCCTTCTAATACATAACATGCTTAATTAATAACATAAACTTTCTTAATTCTGTATTGCTCCCTTGCATAAATGTTAGGAAGAAAAATTTAATTTTTTGGAAACTATTATTTTTAAACGTGATTTTGTTTTCAATCCTTTTATAATTTTGAATTGTAAAATTTATTTCCTTAGTAAATTTTGGAAAAATTGTGTAGTCTTCCAAGGAAAAAAAAAATGTTTATTTTAACCAATCATAGAGATCGATCAAGATCTTTAATAAATGACTATCTAAGTAATATAGTTTACCAAGAAATCCAAACGATAAGTAAAATAAGATGCTCATTCAATTATAACTTGAATGAGCCTCCTATTTTATTTATCGTTTGGATTTCTTGGTAAACTTTATTACTTAGTCATTTATTAAAGATCTTGATCAGTAACAGAAAATCTTCAGTCTTTGAAGAACATAATTAATTTCTGGGCTTCGGGTACAAACCTGGTCATACGTTATTGCCTTTCCATTTATATTGTTTGTTTATAACTAAATACATTTAGATACAAATATCTATAACTCGAAAACTGGAGCAAAGACTGAACCATCTAGATGGATATTATGAATAAAAAAACATATGTAGCGATTTATACCAACGTCTTGGTGACGATATTCTTTGTATCATGAAACTTATGTAAAGTACATACCTTGTACCATGTTTGAAACTCTAATTTAATTTTCAGAGGAAGAACAATTTGCGCACAGTGTCACTTTGTATTCAAGTAATCGTGGAATTATTAATTAGTTAATAAAATTTTAATGACGACTTAGATATAGAGTCACTAGCAGGTGATGTAACTAGGATAGTGTTGTAACTATAATTGAGCTATTTAGGCAACTGGGAAGTAGTTAATCCAGGATATTTTTTAATTAGGTATATTAATAGTTGTAAATCTAGTTCAATGTATCTACCGGAGCGACGTTCATCTTCAAAATCATAGTTGTCATTCTTGGCATTTCTCGGATCAAACTTTCGTCACACCGTTGATTTCCTCTTTATAAGATATATAATATTTGTAGCGGCTTTGTAGGATAACCCAGGTGAAACTCCTAAATTTAAAAAGTCTGCACTTGATGCTGATTTAAGTCTATTTTCTTTAATGTAACAAATTTGAAGGGTCGTGCTAAGTATTATTAACCTAACCCATTTCAGCCTGCATGTAATTTATTAAAAATCTCTTTACAAAGTTTCCCAACTCATAGTCCCAAACTCAGTAGTTGCAAAGTAAGCACGATCCAATATCGTAAATACCTTTAGATTTAGAAAATAAAAACTGATCACCTTGTAATACTCAGGATGGGCATATTGGTACTATACGCAATCATGGAAATGCAAGTTGAGACTCTATAAAGTGTTTTCCAATATTTTTCATCGGTCTTTGAATTTTTGATTAGCGCTAGGCTTATTTTTACTTGTAAACAAAACATCGATATAAATATTCCCACAATGGCGGTCAGTATCATGACAGTACATCAGCTATAACGGACATAACACGTAATTTAGAGACAGGATAATACGAAGCGTTACATTAAAAGTAACTGAGGCTGATAGAAAGAGGACGCGCTATAGTTCGCACGCGAACGATGTTCATCCTTAAGTAATGTGTCGCGGCTCTCGTAGAGTCGTGTCGTGGCTCGGAGTAGCCATAGTTATGTTTAAAATTCTGTCTATTGCATATTCTCTTGTAAGCCATAAAAATATTTATTCTCTACTTGAATATATACAGAGCTTTATTGTCAACATTTAAAAAAAACTGAAATAATGAGAATTTCACGAATACGTCTTTTCTTCTAAACGTTGTCTTATGTTTCTGGAAAATGTAATTTAAAATATTTTTGTGATTTCTGTACATTTTTAAATTACTTATTATAGCTCTTTATTTAACTTCTGTAGCTCTTTAGCTCTTTTGGATTAGAACAGTTTATTATTAAAAAACATTTTAGCTTGTACACATTATAATTTAATTTTTTATTTATTAGCTTCTACTGTCATTCAAAATGAAAAAAAACTATTTTTGAAACGCTTAAGTCTTAATGTTATATTTTTAAGAGCTCCAAAATTAATTTCTAGCAAGCTTCACTTGTTACTTAATTACTGTTACATTCCGACTAATTGCTACGTCGTCTATAGCATAGATATTTTATTGATAAAAACCGTAAAAATAATATGTTTCTATTCCTCAGAACATAAAGTTCTGGGTGAAAACAGGGCGGTTTGTAAAGTCCCATCCTCTCCCCTTGACCTTAAGGGACAAAGGTGGCTTCGGTCTTATAAGGGTTAATTAATTAATTTCCCACTTATGTGCGTATACCTACATTTTACGTCAATAATAGTTATTAATTACGAAAGGGTAAAGCGATATGGTTTTTTAAGTTAATATTTTTTTTAAATGTAATTGAAAATATCCACGAACAATGCATTTTCTGCTTACTGGTTGAGTCAATTAATATTTCACCGGTAAAAAAAGCAAGCGATTCATTAGTAAAAGTTTACATTTATAATTATTATAATGATTTATTCACAATTTCCCAAAAGTCGTGATACGTTTTGAAAAGTAACATCATTTTTTTTACATCCAGTTACAAGTTTTGATTAATTAATTAGATGCCATTAATTTTCAAATATTAAAACAAAACGTCATAATAAAAAATATTCAAACTCTAAAAACGTCTAACTAGTTCTATCCATCACTTCCATATCCGCAGAATTTGCAGTTCGATGCCCATATTGAGACTTCAAAAGATTCGTAAGAATTTTCTTCCCGTCACTCAGATTTCATTTACACGAAATGGAAGATGAAAATATTTCGTTACATGTGTCTACATTATTTTTTAAAATATTTTGGCTTTCATATCAACAAACATAAAACGGGAATCCAAATTCTACTTCTTTTGATATTGGTATTTGATTTCTACTCGAATGCACAAAAGCGGGTCGAATAAAAATTACACGTATTCAATAAAACGTAAATAAATACTCAGTCTTTTCTAATAATTTTAATCATTATATAAATTACAAACCGTGATTCCGATTTCTTCTCAAATATCTGGTGAACGGCGTATCTAGTTAGGTTGCTGCCCTTAATTGTAAAAACTGGAAGCTAAAATTTAGCAAGCATCAAAACTGGACTAATGAACTGCGTTAGTATTGTAGATATGAACAACATACATTGATATAATTATTTTAATTACTGGAATATGGTGAATTTAAAATGAGGATATTGTATTTGCGTCAGATTTATTTATTTACCTTCTTGTTGCTACCTACAACCTCAAGAGTTAAAAAAATTCTGATTAATTCGACAGTACGGGTAACATATAATGGATCAAACAAAATAAAAAAGCAAACGTCGCAAGCAGTGATAAGGAAAACCTGCCTAGTAAGAGTTTCCGTACGCATTAATGCACTTGTAAACATTTAGGGTATATTATATTTCTATTAAACTGTTTACACATATTAGTTTTTTTTACATCGTAAATATATTGCCTGCTATGCTTTTAACATGCATAATAACACCGTGTATATCTAATTAATTTTGACGTCTAGTACCATCGCAGCAATTTACTGCAACCTCAATATAGGCTTCTAAAACTGTTTTTTATAGTATTAGGTACGATGGTTTCAGAAATGGAAAAAGTGAGGGGGAGCGGTTGGAATAGTTTTTCAGTACATCTAAAGATATAATACCTAAAATTCGAAAAAACTGTTATGTCTGTATCCTTACAAACAGTCTTTTCAGACGAGATCTAATAACGATTTCAATGTACATGGAAATTAATTTTTTTTTCGCTTATTTAATTTTTCCAAAAAAAATTTCCACATAGCTAATTTGGAATATTTTTTATTGGAACACATTGGGTTAGTATGGTTTATTACTGTGCTAAATTTCAAGTTTCTACGTCAAGCCGTTTCTGCTAAAAACGACTGTGACACGTAGACAGATATACACGTGAGTGATATTAAAAGAGTTACAATTTTCTTTTAAAGTATAGAACGTCGGTGTCAAAATACCGAGGAAGAGGGAATAATTAAATTCCATTCACACAAATTAAGGAAAAAATAAAATAACTAAACATAATTGTAAATGTGAACACAGAAGTTAATGTGAAATTATGTTCGTCTTTACTTTGTCGCCTGATTTAATAAGTTGAGTTAATGCGTAAATGCAAAAAGAGAGAAAGTAACATGTGCAATACTTGTTATAGAATTAAAAATTTGAAAATTTGTACAATTTTTTTATTATTCCCACTTTCAGACGTCAGAACAATTTAAAATTATTGTACAGGTGTCAATAACAGATAGCAATAACCAAAAAAAATTAAATGAAAGCAAAAAACCTATAAAGATATTTTTCAATATTAAAAAAACTTATTCTGGTAACATTTTTGAAGAAATCGGAACTTAAAAATAAAAAAATTTTAAATATACACATTTCTGTCAAAAGAAATATCATGTTTCGCAACTCTATACTTTTTTTGACCTAAATTAGTATACTTCGAAATGATTTTTTAACAAAAGTGTATTTTTTAGTTTTTGTTTAACTACCAATTTTGTTTTAAACCGATTTATCTAGAAAATTTAATTTGGCATAATAAAGAGGGTACTCTCATATTTTCCTAGCTTAAGAGGTTAAATTGTTTTTTTTTATTTCATAAATCATAACTTCAAGGTACAAATTGACGATGAGTGGCTTATTTGTGGAAAATATTAAAAATTGACAAAGTTATAAAAGTTAGAATTAACGTAGAAACAAGGATTGCAATAATGAATCGTGACATAATTTTTGTAAGACTTGTATTCTACGGGATCGAATGAAACAAAAACTACCCTCACTCTATTCTTGCCATTAAATTAAATAATTTTTTAATTATTTTTGATACAGGCTTTTAATTAACCTATATTTTCATTATGTTTGTGAAAAATAGAAAAACAGCAATTTAGTAGTAAATTAGCCAATTTTGGAGACCTCGTGTAAGCTAACTCTACATTTATTGTTGACAAATCTGAATCCACATTTTCAAAAATAACAAAATTTAAAACATTGAAAAAAAATGGTTACTAAAGATTTACTTAAAGATCGCTTCCATGTCTCACAGGTACTGATAGTTGTATGAAATTTATCTTACGTCTTATATTCACAAAAATTAATTATATAAATTATTACCCTCAATTATCAAAACTCTTATTTGCAATTAGGTGCCTTTAATATTACTTCCCAAGGTTTTTACTTTATCTAACTACTTGTATTTTTTTCTTATTCCTTATTTTTCTTCCAAGCTTCCCAACTTTACGTAATTGGATGATAAAGTATATTTTAACCAATTTAATTCAAAATACTTGTAGTGATAATGGTAATAAAAATACCCAAGCCATGAAGAATTGTGAGTACAAGACAAAGTAAAGGCAATAAATTTAATCGACATTACTAAAATAGGGGTCGAATTTTTTATTTTAGTCCGGATAATTTAACCAAATTTTTTAACGACCGTAGACTTCGCGGCACCGCTAGGAGACAGTAAAACTTGAAGTTTCTTCAGCGTTAATGCCGAGCTACCCTGGCCACTGGCCCATTTCTTTCCTAAAAAATTACAAACAATAAAGATAAGAACTGGCGCGCATACGAATTCCAAATACAAATACAATATTCCCTGTACATCTGTCCCGGAAATTTCAAAAAGGTCATAAAAAATGGGAAAAGTTTCGGCTTTGTTTATTAAAATTGATATCTTCAGCGCATTAAATAATAATGCATAGCGAAACGTATGCATACGTTATATCTATTTGCGAATAACAGATTAAATATTCGTTTTCTTTGTATAATGATATTTGGCTTAGTTCGAGATGTATGGTTAAATTCGTAATTTTGTTTTCTCTGTTTTGTTGCCTATAAGAATATAATATCGTTCTTTCGAGCCTTGCTTACAGAGCTACATCGTATGCTTTCGTATTTATCGCACAATATACACAAATAAAAGAATTAAACTGGTTTTCCTCCATTTCCAAATTATTTTTTCCTCAAATGGAATATATGGTGTCATTAAAAAGTATCGAAATTGTTTGCTATTTTGATGTTATTTATTTTCGCCTTAAACTTATCTTCGGTACATATTGATGTACATAATGTGGAGTAGCACCATTTTAATTTCAAATATAATGACTTGATATACTTGTACGAAGTTTCAATTTACAAACAATTGTTGAAAAGAAATACAATTATTATATGCGAGCATTTTGTAAAAAAATAAATTTTTGTAATATTTATTAAAAAATGAACACTTTTAGTTTTAAATTATGTTCCGTTTTGTTTAATTAAATATGTTCCAAAATTTACACAATTTGCTTTTTCTTTGCTTTAACGTTTCTAACAAAATTTTAAAAGAAATAGGTAACTTATACAATTAAGTCGAAGCCTATTTTGCATCAATCGGATTGTACCATTTATTATTACAACAATAGTATCTTGAGTGTGTCTACAAAGCACACATACCAAGTGCAAATTCTTGAACTCAGTGTTCTGAATGTGATTCTTTGGCTTCAAATGAATAACTAATAATTTGTTTTTCTTTTCAAGTTAATTGCTTAAAAAATTAATATGAAAGTAAGAGAGAGAGAGTAAGAAGATAAGGGTTTCTGGTAAGAAACACACGAAAAACCTCAAGTTTATGATTAGAAGATTACATTTTAATAACGAGAGAGTTCAACAACTAACTACATCGCTATAACATTCTTCTTAACAAAGTCTATGCATTGAGAAATTGGTGGCGTTAATTTTCGACCAATTTTCCTAATTTTAATGGACCAATGAGCAAACAATATCACAAGGATTGTGATAGTTTCTTAATGCTCAGTACTTTTATAAGTGAATCTAGCATAAATCACACAACTCCGATGCCGTGTCCCGTAAGTATGATTATTTGCATTACATTGGGTTTACAAGATGGGTAACTTCTCTCTTCAATACACATTTAAAGTATATTGGTTATATTTCATACTTTTTTTTACATTTCCATGTATCCATAAATTAACAAAAATTGATATATTTTTTCATTTTAAACTTTAACTTTACACGTAAATTTAAATATAAATTTATATGACCGGTTATTGTTATATGAACAATCTCTTCTAGTCACTCAATAAGCTATAGTAAACTATTTATGTTGCAATCTTTTCGTATTATTTTTTTTTCTTATGGACAATTTCTCACTGAATGGTATTATCGTTTTTTTCTCAATATTAGAAACAAAATTCTGACCTAATTAAAATTTTGTCCAATTAATTGCAGTGTTTCAAACTTCGGTGTGATGAAAGATAATTTTTTTTTAAATATGACGGGCGGTAATTATTGTTGTCTTGAAATAAAGAATATATGCTATGTTTAAATTATATAATTATAATATCAAAAAGTTAATGGGAATAAATTTTCTCGAGTCATGTTCTTTGTCGTACACTGATATTTATATCGATACTTCCGTTTTCGATCATACCTTAAATTGCGTAGTAAAGTAGTATAAAACTACAGTTATAATTACAAAAAATTTAATGCGTAGTTTAATAAAAAACAAATAAATTTTTATTTTTCTAACAGTTTTGTCTAATTTTTTATGAGTCAAGACCGCTATAAATAACAAAAAATAAATTGGTTTTTGTCGCCTTGTTAATTCGTTCAGTTAGCGTGGCTAATAAAATAATATTCCTTAATCTTCCATGATATTTATTTAGTAGAGCATTCTGAGTATTTAAAAATTATGCTTTTTATTTAATTTTTTGTCAGATGATGACAGGATGTAAAGCAGCTTTTACGTTTTCTTGGATTTACCAATTAACTTTTAATGGAAGAAACAGACAGTATTAAATCAAATATTTATAATGAAAGGTATTTTTCAAACAAATAACTTATTTCGATTGATAACAAAATCAATCAAGCTTTTTGATTATTTTTTTTATCTAATTCAATTTGAATACATTTTTGCGGTACTTTTGTTTTCTTTTCGATTTATTACGCTTCGATAAATAATTGTCTTATTCATGCTTAGGTTATTTTCAAGTTTGTTAAAATGAAATCCTTCTTTTGGCAAATGGACTATAAAGTTTTCCAACAAATAAATTGAAAACATTTTTAAGTACTCATTTTACACGATAGGTTTATATAATCTTATCGTCCATTATTTGGGTAATCTCAAGGTAATAATAAACAAGGAAAAATTAGTATTTACTTAAGCATCGATTTCATTGTACATAAGACAGTTAAAGAGACCTGTGAAATAAACGGCCTCATATACTTTTGTGAATGCTATGAACTAGACTTAATCGCTTTTTAACATAAAATCTTCTCAAAGACAGTGTAAAATACGCCACTAGCCGCTGTAGGCAGGAATATGTATTTTTCCCTTTTATTTTATTTAGAAACTATTAAATCCAAAGCCCTTTAAATTTATTTCTAATTTAAAATAAAAAAAATATAAAAACTGTTAAATCAAGCCACTGACTCGATAGGGTGGATAGGAATATTTTCTCTTCCCTTTTATTTTATTTAGAAATTCTTATTTTCAAAGTTTTTTAAATTTATTCGAATTTTTATAACTGTTAAATATGCCACTTACTAGAAAGTATGGAAAGGAATATGTCCTTTTTCCTTTTATATAATTTCAGAATCTTTAAATTTATTTAAAATGACACTAACTAAATATTATAAACTGGAATATGTACTCATCTCTTTATTTAGACATTTTATTTTCAAAGGCCTTTAAATTTATTCGTAATTTAATAATTACTAAAACATGCCACTGACTACATAGTGTGGATAGGAATATGTCCCCTTTCCTCTTATTTTAATTAAAAATACTTATTTTCAAAGTTCATTATATTTATTCGTAATTTAATCACTGTTAAAACATGCCACTAACTAGACAGTGCGGACAGAAATATATCAGCATTCCTTTAATTGTATTTAGAGTTACATGTTTTCAGAAATTCCTTTAAATTTATTTCTAATTAGTAACTGTCAAAACATGCCGTGCCTCTTATTTTTTACAGGAATTCTAATTTTAAAGTTCTTTAAATTTATTAGAAATTTAATAACTTAAGAAACGCTTCTTACTAGATACTGTGGACTGGAATATGCCGCATATTCTTTTTCTTTATTTAAAAATTTTCATTTTCAAAGTTCTTGTAAATTTATTCGACGTTAAACTTTAAAAATACCATTGACCTGAATAGGAAAATGTTTCCCTTTCTTTCGGTCGTAGTGTATATACTTTAACGTAACGTATTGGGCAACAAGTAAAATTATCAATTTTCTTTATATTTTCTCGTAGTTGTAATAATTTTATTCTCCTATTTGTAATACAAGTAGTTAAAAATTGTCTACAAATTTTCAGGGTAAGGGTTTAAAAAAATTATCATCAATCCTGATAAATAAATTTGGAAATCGAAAGGTTTTTGGTTTTAGAAATTAAGTAATGTGAAAATACTTATGTTCTTAAAAAAATATGATGATATAGGGAATTCGTCCAACCTAAAATTTTTGGACTAGTGTTGTTTTTTTTGGAAATTTATAAATTACCAATCTTAGCAAAGTTAAAATTTAATGTTATCCCACAGAATAAGGCCATAATATTATTTTTTACGGATGAATAAAACACTATTCGTCATAATAATCGATTTTTATATCTACTAATAGTGTACAGCAAAACCAGAAGTTTACAAATGAGTAATATTCATAAATATAATTTGTGGAAATATTACTTACATTTTCATTTCATTTATAACCTATCAAATGTTCGAAAATAATAAGAACCGCATGTACGATGCCTCATAAAATAAATTTTGTATATTCTTATTACCACAACATATGGTTATCATTGTAAAAATACACAAACGTATTTCATTGTAAAAAACACATAAACGAATAAATGTATTAAAAAATTAATTTAAGCACGGTATTTACATACACTATTCCTTCTACTTACCTATTCGATATAATTTAAACAGTCAGCAACGTACATGAGTTCCATTAAACTCACTAAAGAAAGTGGGGGGATCCCACTTCCCGTGTTGAATGTAACTTTATTGATAAGTTCGAGGATTAGCGACCGGAATATTAATGTGTACATGACTCTACAGTTTAAGCGCAGGCCTAAACAACATATCCAAATCGTTTCCCTGAATTTAAGTCACTATTATCAATTAACCATAAATAAAACCAGAAAGTCCTGGCACTGGTCAGGTTGCTTTAACTGTTTAATTGATGTTTCATTAAAATTATCCTACTCTAGTCAAACGTGTGTTTGGGAAAAGTTCAGAGCTTTATTAGTTCTATTCTAAAAATATACACATTTGGTATTTTGACTTATAAACGAAGCTTACTGGGCATGTTATAGGTAACCAATTACCTGAAGAATGAAATAAAAAGTAGTTTCTTTCCCTACATAATATAATATTGAAGAATAGATTTAAACTCATGTGCTGTTTAGTTTCCATCGTATAACCGGAAAAACATTTTTCTAACCTAAATAAAAATGTGCATACATGTTAATTATTTAACCAGATAATTATCGGATACTGTCACGTTACGTAAAAACTGTAATTTGACTATTTTTGTAAATTAAAGTTTATTTCGGCAAATACTTAATAAACTCAAAAAGCATAATGGAATATAGCAATTGAAAATGTTTTGATCTTTTATGTAAACTAGATTTGTCTGCGGTTTCAATTGCGTCAATTTCGGGATAAGATAAGTTATTACATTTCTCCCCTCTTAATCGTTGCTCTTTGTTATTTTAATACACCATATTATATCAAAATTTTTCTATATATATATATATACATATATATATATATATATATATATATATATATATATAGAGACAAAGAGAGAGAGATAGATAGAGAGAGATTTGAAGAAATTGCACTAATAATTTTTAGAATTGTGTCATGGTAAATAAATCTATGATTATGGAAATGATATATTATTTCTAAAATTTTATCATTCAATTATATTTTGTATATATTCGTTAACATTGTCAAAGTGTCAGAAAAATATCCCTTTCCCAAAAATCGTTTCCTGGACTATGCATGCTAGTAAGATTAAGTTTACACAGGTATTTTAAAAAGCAACAAACGACTGGGTTAAAACGTGAAATCATTATTCTAAATTAAAAGTCGTCTTAAGATGCAGGGTAAAGTGTCTAAAAAACAATTATTTATCGTGTAATGTTATTTGTGGTATATTATATACTGGTATCTGTGTTGTAAACTAAAATCATTCTTACATAATATCATTTAAAAATCATCAACTTGCCTGCATGTCATTCCTCTGACCTTTACTTGCAATTTGCCCACCGCGCGTTGTTAATAAAATACCATGTCAATTGTATAATTTCTTGAATAAATATTAATAAGAATAAAATAACATATAAAATATATCGCAAATAGCATAAACACATGTATTAAAACACTAACTTAAATAATATTAGCTAGGCCTCAAGCAGACATAACTTGTGAAATCACAGTGCTATGCGTAATCACTCACACTAACAAATATATACGTGTGTAATGATATTTTTCTCTCCATCTATCTCACATTTATAGGATGTAAGGTATATATTCCGTAAAGCTTCGGTAAGATTTTCCTATCTCTCATAGCCGAATCATGTCAAATTTTTTTCTATCTCTTACTAACAACGCCATTTTATAAACATTAAAAACGTTATTTATTAAAAACGTTATTTACTAACAACGCCATTTTATAAACATAATAAACATTAAAACGTATTTAACTAACGCCTAGAATGGTACATCTTTGTTATTTATGGTAGGGCTGTATGATGAGCACAAAGCTATATTGAAAAAATATTTGTTTACTTCACAACAAATTTAATCGGCAACAATTAGATACGGGTCGAATATTCGATTTTAGTAACCGGATAAATTGACTGAAATTTATAACGGCGATATACCTCGCGGACACCGCTAAGGGGAGTAAAACTTGAAGTTTATTCGGCGTTAACTTCGAGTGATGCCCGTCTCCGGTGGATTATTCTCTTAAAATTTAACAAACAATAAAAATATGAACTTGCGCGCGTACAAATTCAAGATACAAACCCAATATTCACTGTACATCTGTCCAGGAAATCTCAAAAGGCTTATAAAATGGCAAAAGTTTCGGCTTTGTTTATTAAAATTCATATATTCAGCGCATTGAATAAGAATGGACGGGGAAATGTATGGATAAGTTACATCAATTTACGAGTAACAAATGATAAATTCATTTTCTTTGTATAATGATATTCGGCTTAGTTCGAAATGCGTGGTCAAATTCGTAGTTTCCTTTTCCGTATTTCCATAATTTTCTGACCTATAGGAATACATAGTATTGTTCGTGCGAGCCTTGCTTATAGGGCCGCTGCGTATGGTTTAATATTTTTAGTATAATATGCAAAAAATTTAAATTTGAAATTAATTTTCCCCCATTCTCAAATTATTTTTTCTTCAAACGGTGTAATACGTATTATTAAGCAGCACTAAAATTGCGTGCTGTTTTGAAATTATTTCTCTTTACCGTAGACTTATCTCAGGTACTAATTGAAGTACTTGGTAATTGAGTCACTTCATTTGACTTTCAAACATAATCATTTGATATAATGATACAATGTCTGCATTTACATTTAATTATTAAATGGAAATACCATAAACATAAACAAAGGTTTGTATTATAATTTATATATTCCTGGTTTTAATGTTTCAATCAAAAGTTAAAAACGGATAAAGGAAAACTTTTGAACTCAAATCACTGTCACAATATGATTGTAACATTTTCTCAAAAAACTTTCAACTTTATATATCATGTACCTTGAATGTGGCTACAAAACACACATAGCAAGTGCAAATTCTTGAAATCAATATTCTGAATGTAATTTTTTGGCGTCAAGTGAATAACTAAAAAGTTTGTAATTCAAGTTTGCAAATGAAATTTTTAAATGAAATCCAGGTAAGAGAAATCTGAAAAACCTCGAATTTGTTATTACGAAGATTATATTTTCCTAATTGTTATAGAATAACGAGCTAAGAATATCATGTAGACGATGTTAGTTTGGTACTTTTCAGTATGCATCTTTCATATTTAAATCTAACATAAATGTTACAACCTCTGTGCCGCATCATGCAAGAATGAATATTTATATTATATTTGGTTTACAATATGAGTCACTTCCTCTTTCAAAACATGTTTAAAATATATTGGTTACATTTCATACTTTCTTTTTAAACTTCCATGTTTTCATAGAGTAACGTAAATTTACTTACTTTCTTTATTTCAAATTTAATTGTACGATAAGTGAAAGGAGTAAAAGCCGATTTGACGTTTTCTTGGAATTATAAGTGCTATGTCCTTTTGAATTAAATTAAATATTACCACTCAAAAGTCCATTTTTTCTGACCAATAGCAACTTATTTCATTTATTAATAAAATACATCAAGCCTTATTATAAACCTGATTAAATTTAAAGTTTTACATGTAATCATTTTTGTTACGATTAGACTACTTTTATTTCTTTTTGATTAATTTTGCTTCAATCAGTAACTCTCTAGTTTGCGCATGCAGTATTTTAAGGCGACCACAATAAAATACTTCGTTGCGAAATAAACTGTAAGGTTTTTCGACAATTAAAATGTACACAACATTATATAAATATTCAATTTGTATATATAAATTTCAGCTAATAAAATTTGTGTAATCTCCGGCCTATAATAAACTAGGAACAATTAATATTTATTTAAATACACATTTCATCAGCTAAGTGAATATGTGAAATCAATGGATTCATATAATCCCGTTAATGCTATGACCTTTACTCAATCGCTTTTAAAGGCAAAATCTTTTCCAAAATATGTAGGATATACAGAAAGTTCAATAAGGGTTTCAATATAGTATTTTATTAAGGGGTTTTCTTTATGATCGGGTTTTTAATTCACATATTTGAAGCCCAATTCGAGTATGTGTATCATTATGTCGTAGGGAGTAATGGGTATTCATGATACGAAAGTACTGAACATCTTTATTATTCCTGGAAAATATTATAAATGCAAAATTTGTTAATTATTCTATTACGTTGTAACTCAAAAATTATCTAAAAAATTTTTACAAAATTTTGCAATTTGTTAGCAATTATCACATTGGATAACATTATGTCAAAAAAAATAAAAGTCTCTTAGTATATGATTAAACACTTTTTTGATTCAGCAAAGGGCAATTTTTGATCGTTGCGTTGTCCTGTTTATCTCAAACGAAACGATTTAAAATGGGATTAGTGCTAAGTCATTCTATATTAAATAATTTTTATTAAATTGTCATTCTTCTCAAAAATTCTTCAAGTTGAACTCTTCAAGCTGTTTTAACGAAACACAGTGAAATATGCACTTTACACGTATGTAATGACCAATGTACTTCCAAGTCTCAAAGGCTATGCAAAACTCAAAAACAGCGAATAGTACATTTACTTGTTCAAAACAAGTAGCAACTATCACTACTAGTTTAAAAATTGATCGATATAGATTACTTTTTTCTTATCGCTTCTACAAGAATTGTATGTTTCATATTATATATTATTAGTTTTTCTGTTTATTGACGCTTAAAAGATTTTTATCTATGCATTTATATTGTGTATTTGTATACATGTTTGCATATATATGGAAAATAAACTGTTTGGTTATAAGCCCAAAAAGGCATTAAAAGCTATTGTTTAATTAACCCTTTAATTCCTTTATTTTTTTTCCAAATTTTTATTTTCAATATTCTTTAAATTATTCTGAATTCAATAAAATTTCAAAATGTAACTGATTAGACACGATGGATAGGAATAAGTCTTATTTTATTTTAATTTTAAATTTTTGAGTTCAAAATTTTTTAAATGCGATCGAAGTATTTAAGTTCTAAAAAATGCCACTAACCAGACAGGAATATATTATTTTCAAAGTTCTTTAACTTCATTTCATAATTTAATTTCTTAATTAATACGGACTAGACACTATGGACTAGAATATGTCCTCTTTCCTTTGTTTTACTTAGAAATTCTTATTTTCCAAGTGCTTTAAATTTATTTGTAATTTAATAACTAATAGAACTCGCCACAGACTAGACACTCTGGAAAAGAATATGTCCTCTTTCCTCAAATTTTATTTAGAAATACTTGTCTATTAATAGCCGATAGTAATATTTCGTTCATCCAAATTGACATTTGACAAGAGTCGTTTCATATTCTTCAAAAGAGCACATCCATGTTTACTTAAACTGTATTTTCAGCACATCCATGTTCCTTAAACTGTATTTTCAATTTAATGAGTGTTACAAAATATCACGGCATAGATATTATGGACCGTAGTATGTCCTCTTTCCTTTCTTTTATATAGAAATTCTTATTTTTGAAGTTCTTTAAATTTGTTAGTAATTTAATAACTTTTAAAACATTCTACTAGCTAGGGCACTCTGGAAAGGAATATGTCCTTTTTTCTTTTGGTCGTGGTGTACTTCTTTTGTAACGCTTATAACTGTCAATTTTCATTATATTTTCTCGTAGTTTTTATAATTTTATTCCCGTATAATTCATTTTAAGTTATAAAAATATCAGCTTTTTTACTTATTCTGATATTGTAAGGGTGCAGGTTAATAACAAAAATTACGTATTGCGTTCCGCGGGTACTCATAAATATAACTTTTAAAATATATTTTATTGAATTACAATTTAACAAATAATAATAATTAAAATTAAAATCAAGGTTAACATTTCTGAACAACGTTAACTCTAAAACTGTAGCTGGTAGACTCTCCTCCCCAGTTGCTCGGACTAAATTGTATAGTCTTGCTGACGCTTGCGTTCTGAGAAGCTTGGTTTTATTTGATGTTTTTGCTGACTTGTTTTTAGTAATAATAATAATAACACCATTTATTTGTGGATCTAAAATACAACAGGTAAATAATAGGTACGCACAGAATTTTTTTTGGAGCTAATGACAAAATAAAAATTAGAAATTAAATAACACGCTTTAACTTTAAATTTTTCAATATTTTATCCACAAAAAGGTATCTAGCTCGGCTTATGCAGTTATCCAATATGGCCGGTTTACAGCTAGCACCTGTTAATATTCACACGCACACACACATACACATACATAAATATATATATAATATATATATATATATATATATATATATATATATATATATTATATATATATATATATATATATATATATATATATATATATATATATATATATATATACTCACATACACAATAGATAATAATTATTTTTAATACAGGTATAATATACAGAAAGAAGTACCAACATTTTTCATTTGTTCCGTTTGCATTTGTTGGGTATAAAGCCATTTACGGATTCATCTTCCAAAAGTAGTCATGGATCTCATGGTATTCAGGGGTGGAGGGAGGTCCACATTTTAGTTGTACCAAACTTGAAACTAACCCGATAACCGATTGGGCGATGTTTCGCGACTAAAAGAAGTCGGGCTTTGGCCCACGTCACGTGACGATGAGCACTACCGGACCAGTTTAATATGTCGTGAAAATATTTCGGCTCTTGCTGTGAAAAGTCTACGCAATAGCAAAGTGTGATAACTGCGACGATTGTGCATTCGGAGCATTCCATACTCATTTAAATACGGTGATACATGGGATGCCGAAACAAAAACACGGGCATGCATTTTTAATTCTTTGGATTGAATTGGATATCTTTGAAAGTAAACGCAGACCGTATACGATATAAACATAATCGAGTACAGGAAAATTGAGGCTCTCAACTAGAATTTGACGTTGATGCGATGTTTATGGTTTCTTGTTGATTAATTTATTTGACGTTTATGTTGAGTTGCTTCTTGATATCCTGTTGCTATGTTGTGAGTTCACTTACATTCTTGCTACTCAATTTATTTAACTTTTATGCTGAGATGATTCTTAGTAATTCGCCGTTATCAATCGGATGTTATTATGTTAAGATTACTTAACTCGCTATTGGTAGCTATTAGTAATATTTCATTCAAACGAATTGACATTTGGCAAGAGTCGTTTCATATTCATAAAAGAGCACATCCGTGTTTACTTAAATATTTTATGAATGTGCACTAATTGATGATTGTTTCCATACTAAATAATTTAAGTAAATATTTTAATATTTACCATAACATAATAATTCTAAAAGAAATTCTATTTAATTTTTTAAGTCACGAAAACCTTATATTCATATTTATTTACTATTAACTAACCCACAAATTAATTTATTCAAAATACATACTAACGTCACAAGCAATTTTTTTGTTAATCGTTACCAAATATTTTAAATATAAGTACACAAAAAACATAATAGATAAGGAAAAGAAAACAACAATGATAGCAAATAAAACAGCATTACACTGTTTTTTATTATCTGAATACTGGCTAAAAGAAACAAAATTTTAACAGTGAAATTATCTGCAAAAAATTATATTTTTTTTAAATAATAACGTAATTTACTTCATAAAATCTTATTTTTCCAAAGATACAAATGATAATTTAAATAAAAATAATCAAATTATTATATTTTTCAATAAATTTTCGGGGTAAATGTTTAAACAAATAACTATTTATCCTCAAAAATAAATTTGGAATTTTAAAATCTTTCGGTTTTAGAAGTAAAGTAATGTAAAAATATTTAGATTAAAAAAAATAAGGCGACACTGAGAATTCGTCAAGCCTAAAACTTTAAGAACTGAAGTTGTTTTTTCCTAAATGATAAATCCCCGGTTTTATTAAAGATAAAATTGCATATTACGATATGGCGTGAAGCCATAATGTTATACTTAATTAATAAATAAAATAAAATTTTTCGGAATAATACATTTTTAAAAACTCATCATTTTAAATCGAAATAAAAAATTTACAAGGGTAGAAATAATCACATGGATATTATTTGCACGAAACTTACTCATTTTTATTTCACGTACAAATGTTCCGTAAAATAAATTTGGCACATTCTTATCACTGGAACATAGGGTTTCTATTGATAGTAATGAAAAACATATGAACAAATAAATGTAATTGAAAACTAATAACTAACCCAATTATTCGCATTTACTGTTGCTTCTACTTATCTATTCGATATAATTTCAACATTCAGCGAGGTACATGAGTACTATTAAACTTATTAATAGAAAGTAGGGTCCCCTTCCCTTGTTGAAGGTAGCTTTATTTATAAGTTCCAGGATTAACGACCGTAACATCAATGTGTACATGACCCTAAAGTTTGGGAGCAGGCCTAAACAAAATACATACAGCGGTTTCCTGAGTTTAAGTCAGTGTTATCAATTAACCGTTAATAAAACTTGGAAGTCCTGGCACTAGACAGGTTGCTTTAACTGTTTAATTGATATTTTACTAAAATGATCCTATTTTAGTTAAACTTGTGTTTGGGAAGGGTTTAAAACTTCATTAGTTTTATTTTAAAAATATACACGTCAAAATATGCACGTCTAAAAATATACACGTAAAAATATAAGTGAAAAGGTCATCCCTTTCGCTTATGACGAAGGTAATTGGGCCTATAAAAGGTAAGTAACAAATTAATTGCAGAATGTAATATAAAGTAGTTTATCGAATGAAGAAATAAAATGTATTTTATCACAATAATATTATATTAAAACACATTGAGGAAGAGATTTATTGGTTAAGTCCTAATATATGATTTGAAAGATATTTCTCTAACCACAATATAATTGTGTATACACGATAATTATTTAATTTTATTATATAATTACTGGATATTGTCATGTTTTGGTAAAAACAGTAATTTTACTATTTTTGTTTTTTGAAGTTAATTTTGGCAAATAATCGATAAACTTAAAAATTATAGTGGTATGAAACATTTGACAATATTTTGATCTTATATATAATGTAAAGAACCTGTACTAAACATTTTTAGAAAATGTCAAGGAATATTTTATTTTTAATGAATCTATGATTATCGAAAAATATAAATTAAATGTCCCTTTTATATATTCATTATAATTATAAAAGAGGAAGAAAAATATTTTTATTTCAAAATAGTTTCCCAAACTGTGGATGATAGTGAGTTTAATTTTACATAATGCAACAAATAAATGGATAAAACATACAATAATTACTTTTATTTAAACGTAACCTTAGGATCAAGTTTCTGGAAAACAATTTTTTGTTGTGTAATTTTACGTGTGAGGGTATCATAAAAAGGTATCTGTGGTGTAAACTAAAGTGATCCTTAGATAACATCATATAAAAATCATCAACCCACATTCCCATCTATTTGCAATTTGCCCGTCGCGTTTTATGAATAAAATTTATATTTTATTCATAAAATATAAATTAGTATATTTTATGAATAAAATATAAATTTAGTTAATTGTAAAATATCTGAAACCAATATTTATAAAAATAAAATGATGTTTTATGGATACATCGTAGATAGCATAAATAGATTTGTTGAAGTCACTGACTTAAATAATATAGGTAGACCTCAAGCAGACATAACTTGTTAAATCACAGCAGTGCGTCATCACTCACACTAAAAATATATACGGGTGTAAAGATATTTTCTCTCCATCTCTCTCACACTTGTAGCAGGTAAGATATATATTCGATAAGTTATTCCTGTCTCTCACAGTCGAAACGTATTATTCCCATCTCCTAATGCCAACGCCATTTTGTAAACATTATACTAGCTAAATATTATTAAATAATTACGTTTTTTTTAATTGAACTGATGCGTAGTAAGATATGTCTTTGATCTTATTTATGTTAGGACTGTATGTTGAGCATAAAGCCACATTGAATAAATTGCAATTAAATTTAATTATTAAATGGAAATATCATAATTACAGGGAAAGTTTTTTTAAAGCGATCTTTGCTAATATCCCACCTGAAGATGTTGTAATACAACAAAACCTAGGTCGTGATAAAGAAATTAAAGAAAGTGGAAATAATACTACATCACGTAGTTACATTTAATTGTAAATTCTTAATTGAGAAAACCAGAGAATTTGTTGAAAAATATGATAATTTGAATATTTTTATTTAAATGTATAGTTCATATTTTTGGTAAAATAAAATTAGAAGTAAAGTAATCAATTACCATTAAAGGAAAGGTAATTTTTTTACAATATTTGTGCTGTTAAAATTTTGTTTCTCAAATTTTTAGAAGAAAAAAAATTAAATGCTGCTGTAATTTTGTTTTTTCATTTTCCTTACCTGTGATGTTTTCCGTCTACTTACATTTACGCTATCCGGTCACGATTAACAAAAATATTGTTTCTAACGTTAGCACGTATTTTAAATGAATAATATGTAATCATAAATGAAAGTGAATGTAACGTTTTCATTATTAGAAACATTGAATAGAATTTTTCTAAAATTATTATGAATTCCTAAAATATTGGCTGAAATTATTTAGTATAGAAACAATTCAATTAAAGATTTAAAACCATATAAATATAATTATCATCAGTTGGAGTACATTCATAAAACATTTAAGTAAACATGAATCTTTTCAAGAACATGAAATGACTCTGGCCAAATGTCAATCCAAGAGAATGAAATATTTTAATAGATATTCATATTAACCTTTATATTATAAGAAATCAAACAAATTGAGATGAAATTTAAGATTCAATATTTTTTGTATTAAATTCTAACCTGCGGAACTCGCGCTATGAGTATTTTGCTCACGATAAATTTAAAAACGGCGTCATTTTATCAAAAACCTATCTAACAGTCTTGTGTCATTGTACATTGTACTGACACGGAACAATCTTCATCATAGGCCGAAGAAGATGTGATTTCTTCAAGTCAGTCAGCAAAAGGTTTATATTATTTAGGCAAAGACAAGGTCACTAAATGGAATTATCATCCACAGCGCACCAACGTTAGGACGAGATCGTATAATATAGTTGACCATAGATTAGGGGTGAAACCAATAGCCAAAGATGCCAAAGAGATAATGAAACATTTCCTCTTTTTGGTTACCAAAGATAAGCATGTAATCTGGTGATCACTTGGAGTGAATACTGGAAAAAAGTTTTTTTTTGTTAAACCAGTTACAGATCAACCATAGAAATACTTTACAGGATATATCATACCCTCATCAACAAAGTATAAAACGTTTTTTAATGAAAGAGAGGCCTTAAACACCTAATGTTATGTGTGCAGTGTGCCCATGACGTAAAACCACAAAACGTAAAAGGCTTGTGTTTAATACTAAAAATGTTTGTGTTCTGAACATGCTGTCATATTATGTGGTATGCATAAATCAAGCATATACGATGAAGAGTAAGTTGTTGCTATTAAATTTTTTTCTAAGACTGTCTGAGAAAACTGGCCAAATTAAATTCCTCTATGTTAATATTGAAAAATAGGTTTATAATTTATTTCTAAAAATAAATATTTAGTTAATACTGTGTGTTTTATTACATTTACAATAAAAAAATATACTACCAAGTATGTTTCATGCATAGATTTGACTGTTTTTTAAACGTGAACAAAATGCTGTATGCGCGAGTGCTCGCGTAACTTTTAAGGGCGCGGGTTCTAGCGGGTTAAAAATGTTTTTTGAAGTGATATGTAACTGTATATATAAAAAAAATAACAAATAGCTATAAGTTTTATTTTTAAAGTGCATCTTTACAAAATTAGATCAAATAGGAAAGCTTATATATTTAAAAATTAAGAAAAGTTTTATAGGAATAAAATTATAACAACTACGAAAAAATATAATGAAAATTTATAACTTTGCTTATTGCAGAATACGTTTCGTTAAAGAATATACACCACGACCAAAAGAAAACAGAATATTTTTCTATTCAGGGTACCCCCCTGGTCAGTGGTATTTTTAAAATCTAATTTCGAATAAATTTAACGAACTTTGAAAAAAAGAATCTCTAAATAAAATAAAAGAAAGAGGACATATTTCAGTCCGCAGTCAGTGGCATTTCTCAAGTTTTTAAATTTGGAATAAGTTTAAAGAACTTTGAAATAAGAATTTCTATATAAAATAATAGGACATATTTCTATCCAAAATATGTAGTTAGTGACATGTTTTAATAGTTTCTGAATTACGAAAAAATTTACAGGAATTTTTGAAAATAATTATTTCTAAATAAAATTAAAAGAAAGATGGCATATTTCTCACCGCACTGTCTAGTTAGTTACATGTTTTAACAATTATTAAATTACAAGTGAATTTAAACAACTTTGAAAATAAGTATTTCTAAATAAAATAAGAGGGAAGAATATATATATTTATCCGCACTATGCAGTCAGTGGTATATTTTAACAGTCACAAATAAATAACGAATCAATTTATAGGCGTTTGAGAATAAAAATTTCTAAGTAAAATTAAGAAACAAGGACATATTCTAATCCGTAGTGTTTAATTATTGTCATTTCGTAACAATAATTAAATTTGAAATAAATTTAAAGTATTCTGAAATTAGATGAAAGGAAAAAAGACATATTCCTGTCCACTCTTTCTAGTTGGTGGCATGATTTAACAATTATTAAAATTCGAATGAATTTAAAAACTTTTGAAAATAAGAATATCCAAATAAAATAAAAGGGAAGACGATATATTCCTTTCTATACCATGTAGTCAGTGACATTGTGTAACCATATATATATATATTATATATATATATATATATATATATATATATATATATATATACATATACATATATATACACACACACACACATATATATATATATAAAAATAAACAACGACCTAACATTGAAAATTTTAATGTTTTAGAATTGATTAGGAAAAATAACAAATACTGATACATTTTTAAAATAACTGTGAGGGTTGTTACCTGTTTTGTACAAGAGAATATATTATTTGGTCTTTTTGAGTTTTGCATAGCCTTTTTCGCGTGTGAAACTTGGAAGTTCAACGGCCAATATGCAACATATGTGTACAGCGGATATTTCACTTTGTCCCATTTCAACAACTAGAAGAGTACCGTAGAAATAATATTCATAAAACTTTTAGAAGAAATGAAAATTTAACTAAAAGTTTTAAGGTGCTCATTTTTTCATTATGTCTGTACAAATTAATCATATTTATTTTTGTGACAACCAAGACACAACACCTTATATGTTTTTGCTAGTATCCTATGTAGAAGTCGATTAATATACTGAATAATATTCAAAATGACACAACGCTTATCCTATATTAAATTGATGATATTATTCCGTTTGTTCCTTTTTTCAACAAGCGAAGCTAATTTTAGAGGACACTGGTTACAAGAAAGTCTTTGTAATTTAGGTATGTTAAAAATAAACTGGAGAGTACAACAATAAAAAAAATTGCTATCTGCTGAAAGAAAAAAATGTTGTTAATCTTATTCTAACAGATTTTTCTTATTTTTTGATATAATGTTTTTCTATGCCAGAATAACTTTGTACAGATTTTTCAAATAATCATTATTGAATTAACAGTCAAGAAAATAATTAACAAAATTTTCATTTATAATATCGGTGAGGAATAATAATGATACCAAATATTTTCTTGTTGTTAGTACCCATTACTAGCTACAACGTAATAACACAGATACTCGAAAAGATCCATGGCAGCATTTTTAAATAAACTTGCTTTGAAACCTTTATTAAGCTCGATATCCTATATATATTTCAGAAGATTTTGCGTTAAAAAGCGATTGAGTCTGGTTAATACCATTCACAGAAGTATATGAGTTCGTTTATTACACAGGTTCCCCTATCATATATATGATGAAATCGACGCTTAACTATATACTTATTTTTCCTTCTATATTATTATCAATATACCAGCCGGAGTTTACCCACATAATAGATGATGAGAATTATATGTGTAAAACGATTACTTCAAAAAATATCTACGGCTTATTTGTTGGAAAACTTGATAGTCCATTTGTCCATAGGAAGAATTTTATATTCATAACCTTGAAAATATTTTATGCATAAATAAGAACGTAATAAATCATATATAAAACAAAAATACCATAAAAAAGTTATTCAAATTGAATTAGAAACAAAAATAAAAAAAGCTTGATTGATGTTGTTACTCATTGAAATAAGTTGCTATTTGTGGGAAAAAAACATTTTATTATAAATATTTGATTTAATTCTGTCTGTTTTTCAATTAAAAATTAATTTGTAAATCCAAGGAAACGTAGAAACTGCTTTACATCCTTTCACTATTTGACAAAAAACAAAATAAAAAGCATACATTTTTAAATACCATGGATACTCTATTAAATAAATGTCATAGAAGATTAACGAATATTATTTTATTAGCCACGCTGGATGAACGAATTAACAAATCGGCCCAAAAAAAACCTATTTATTTTTTATTGTTTATTATAGCGGTCTTGGCTTATATAAATCTCTTCTTACTTTTTTTTCTTTTGGATAAGTTAGATAAAACTGTTAAAACACTAAATGGCAAGTGTTTTTAATTAAACTTATATAATTATAAGTGTCATTGTGTACACATTTAGTTTTGAGGATTAATCGAAAATTTAACGGAAGTGTTTAGATAAATATCAAAGTACGAAATAGAATACGACACGAGAAGTTTTTTCCCATTAGCTTCATTATATTATAGTAATATAATTTGTACATAGCTTATATCCAACATCTCAACACAGCAATAATTACAGTTCGATGGTAAAATTGCAAAATTATTAATCACACCAAAGTGTGACTGAAACACTGAAATAAATTGGCTAAAATTTTAGTTAGGTCCGAATTTTGATTCTAAGATTGAATGAAATATAAAATTACCATTCAGTGAGAAATTGTCATCAAGAAAAAACAATACGAAAATATCGCAACATAAACAGTTTACTACAGCTGAGTGACTAGAAGATATTTTTCATATAGCAATAAGTAGCCCTCCAAATGTATACAAAATTTTACGTTTAATCAAACATAGGCGTGCTTCTATCGCGATCTTTAGTTTCAAACATTAATTGTGGTATCTCGCGCTTATTTGTTTTAAAGTTCCAGCCATAGTAATTCCCTTTTCCAGTAATGTTTTTGGTAGTTGATATGGTCGTAAACCAGTTGTCACATGTTAAATTTCGTTTTATACCATGTATAGGCTTTGTCTATTCCATAACATAATAGTCGGCTACTGGTATTCCTTGCGGTGTACTGTCCTTTCTTAGATACGTGGTACTATTTATCATATAACCAGCCTTGGCGTCATAGAGTACAATATTTTTCAACCCATGTTTGTCAGGTTTTGATGGGAGAAACATCTTGAACAGACATCGATTTTCATTTTTTTTTGCACATCAATTTTCACGCAATCTGATGGCGTATACATATCCTTACCGACTGTTAACGATGTCATCATATAGATCTCTGTTTGAAGCGAAATGGTCAGTTTCACGACGTAGCGCCCTCCTTTCTTTGTCATCGAATCTCAAGCAGTTAGACAAATATTCGAATCATGTTCTAGGTACAGTGGCTCTGAACAAGACAACTCCAGAGTGTGTTAAACATTTCTTCAGTCGACAAATGATTCACATTGAAAACTCCAAGCAGATAATGCATACCTATCAGTGCTCGGATTTCGGATGCCGTAGTAGCGCGCGTAAATGAGGATCGAACGATTTCAGGCGATCCATCATCATCTTCCACGTTTTCACGTTCAGGCGGGTTATATTTTGACCGTTGCGTTTGTATTTGAGAATTAGTATATATTACTATTTTGTTTATGATTTCTTTAGTAGAGTTCAAAGACCTCTGTAGTACATTCCGAGGGGTATTTTTACTTCCAGGTGGGTGAGATGATATGTTTCGACGAGGAATTCTCAATCGTGAACATGTTATTACTGACTGAATGTGTCTATTATTTTCCCTTTATCATACATAACCAAAGGTGTATCTATTAGCTTTATTGAGATTTTACTACTTGATGCCGGTTCTTATGCTAACTCGTTCTCGGCGTCGTCGACAGCAAGATAATTTTCATGGACTACAATAGTGGAATCGTGGTTTCGAGAATTAAAATTTGGCTCTTCTAAAAGATGAAAGTCTTGAATGATACTGTCAGGTTCTTCATCATAAGCATCTCCAGAATGTAGTTTCTCGTTGTCCGATTTTTATTCCAGAATAGCGGCTATATCATCATCACCTCTAAGAGGTCTATTTGAACTCTGACTGGCTATGACTACCAGAAAAGTCGTACATGTGCGACAGAAATTATTGTATTAATAGATTTTATTTATTATAATTAGTACGTAAAAGTCTTAAATTAAGTAGTATTTCATGTAAAATACCAATAAAACAACAAAGTTTCAATCACGTTCAAATGTAAAAAACCTTTCAGTACTATTATCGCCAGCTTATACAGTACCCCGGAACACTTGTATAAATGACTGCACTTACGCGATATAAGCGCACGGATTAAAGGAATTACCCGGGAACTATTGATTAAGGATTAGCATGAGCGGCATTGGTGTGGGTACAATAGTTTTTGATATATTGGAATTTGAAAATGGTGTGGGGTGCTCCATTACCCATTGTAGTGTTTAACAGTTAAAATAAACATGAAATTTAACAAATTTACTTTAAATGTGTATTGACGAGGGAAGTTACGTTTGATTTAAGCCCAATATACTACAAATTATCATTATTAGAGGACGCGGCATGGAAATTGTGCCATTTATTCCAGATTTACATATTAGATATGCACCCAGAATATTAGGAAACTAACACCATCCTTATGATACTGCTTGCTTATTGGTCCAAAAAATCAGGAAAGTCGATCGAAAATTAACACCATGCGTTTCTCATTTCATAAACTTTGTTAAGAAGGATGTAATAGTGACTTAGTTCATTTATGTTTTTCTTACCAGATGCGGGAGATTTTATACAAAAATAAAATTTGTATATCAAAACCCTTAATTTAGTTAGGTTTATATGAATATTTTAAGCAATTACCTTGAAAAGAATTGTTCATTTGGGGCCACAAAATTATATTCAGAATATTGAGTTTTGGGCACACATTCAAGGTACTATTATCATATCATATACCAACTCGTTAAGCTGAATGATTTTCGAAAAAATTACAATCTAATCGACGCAAAGATAGACGTTGAATTAATTTCGTAAATTTCTCGTTTTTTCTAATTTTGTTAGAAACATTAAAACAAAGAATAAGGAAATTTTTGTATACATTTTTGAAACATTTTTAATTAAGCAAGACTGAACTTAAAATAAAATTAAGTGTTCATTTTATTGTAAATATTATAAGTTTTATTGTAAATATGAAATATTTTTTAACAAAATATTTGTATATAATAATTGTATTTCTATTCAACAATTCATTGTAAGTTTAAGCTTTGTACAAGTACATCAAAAAAGATATTTGAATTTAAAATAGAATAGAGCTATTCCACATCACGAAGATAAGTTTACACAAAAATAGTAAACAATTTTTATGCTATTTAATACACTTCATACTTCATTTGAGGGAAAAATAATTTTAAAATGCGGGAAAATTAATTAAATACTTTTATTTACGTATATTACATGATAAATATGAAAGCATAAGAAGTTGCCCTATAACCAAGGCTCGCACGAAAGATATTATATGTTCTCATAAGCCACAAAGCGAAGGAAATTCTGAAAATAAAACTACGAATTTAACCACGCATCTCGAACTAAGCCGAATATCATTATATAAATAACACGAATATTTCATCTGTTACTCGTAAATTGATTAAACGTATCCATACATTTGGTCATCAATTATTATTCAATGTGCTGAATATATGAATTTTAATAAATAAAGCCGAAACTTTTCCCATTTGTTATGACACTTGAAATTTCCAGGACCGATGTACATTGAATATTGTATTTATATCTGGAATTCGTACACGCAAAAGTTCTTGTCTTTATTGCTTGTAATTTTTTTAGGAGACAAATCTGCCAGAGGCCAGCGTCGCTCGGCGCTAACGCTCAACAAACTTCAAGTTTTACCGCCTCCTAATAGTGCCCGCTAGGTATATCGTCGTTAAAAATTTCAGTTAAATTATCGAGCGACTAAAATCGAAAACTTGACCCTTATCTAAGTGTTTCCGATTTAATTTAATACCGTTACTCTGTCTTGTACGCACGATTATTTATGGCTTGAATATTTTAAATCACAACGCAGAAATTATCATTTCCACTCCAAGTTTTTCGAACTAAACTGGTTGAAATAAACTGTATCATCCAAAAACGTAAAGTTGGGAAACTTGGAAGAAATATAAGGAATAAATAAGAAATAAAATCGGTTAGATAAAGTAAAATTCTTGCTAAGTAAGTGTAGAATCACTTAATTGCAAATAATAATTTATATAATTAAGGGTACTTGATGTTCCTATTAAAAAATTCTTAAGTATTTTTCATGAGTATTTAAACGAGAGATAAATATCATGCATCTCTCAATAACTGTGAGACACGAAAGCAACCTTTAAATAAATATTTAGTTACCGTTTTACAATCTTTTAAATTTTCTTATTTTCGAAAATGGAGAAGCAGATTTTTCAACACTGTTTACATTGTTGAAAAATCTGTTTAGTTTACGCGCCTTCTCCAAAATTCTCCTTCTCTTCCAAAACTACTCTTAAAATTGCTTTTTTTCTATTTGTCAAAAATGCAATGAAAATGAAGTTCCAATCAAACTAAGTGGATATTTTAGTGGGAAAAATGAAATAAGCGAAAAAAATGTTAAAATTCTATGTATAGTATAATATTTGAAATCGTTATTGGGTCTCGTTTGAAAGGATCTCAACATTTTTTTCATGATGTTAGGTATTATATCTTCAGAGATGTACGGAAAAATATGCAAGAAAATATGTTCCACTTTCCCTCACTTCTTCCATTTCGGACACTAATATTGAAAAAACAGAGTTTTTAGAAGTCTATATGAAGGTTGTAGGAAATTACTGCGATGGTACTAGATGTCAAAATTCTTTAAATATGCAAAATGTTCTAATGTCAAAAACGTTTAGTTGTGAAAAATAGATATTTTTAAACAGTATAATCGAAATAATCTGGACTCTTCAATGTTCATATGGACCTAAACTTGTAGGAAAACTTTTTTTATTTTGAGTTGTACTCGTACTTGACAGGTTTTTCAGTTTGTTGCCTGGGATATTTGCTATTTGTTTATTCTATTATATGTTACCGATACTGTCTAATTAATCAGAATATTTTTAACTATTGAGCTTGTAGGTAGCAACACGAAGGTGAATAAATAAACATGCTGTAAATACAATATCCTTATTTTAAATTCACCATATTCCAGCAATTAAAATAATTATACTAATGTATGTTGTGCATATCTACAATGCTAACGCAGTTCATTGGTCTAGTTTTGAAGCTTGCTTTTGAACAGCACCTATCCAATTAATAAGACTTGGCTTAGCCATTAAGCTTTTAGACAGCAACGCAAAGGTGAAAAAATAAATATGCCGTAAATACAATATCCTCATTTTAACTTCACCGTATTCCAGGAATTAAAATAATTATGCTAATGTATGTTGTTCATGTCCACAATACTAACGCAAATCATCGGAGTAAGTTTGATGATTGCAAAATTTTAGCTTGAATTTTATACAATCGGTGGCAGCAACCTAACTAGTTATGTACCTAACTGGATTCACGAGATATTTCAATAGAATTGGGAATCACGGCTTGTAATTTATAATCTGATTAAAATTATTAGACAAGACTTTTGTTACACATTTTACTGAATATGTGTAATTTTTGATTTACCTCGCTTTTGTATATTCGAGTAGAAATGAAATAAAAATATTATATATAAATATCAAAATAGAGAGAATTTGAGTTTTCTTTATTTGATTTAAAAAAAAATAGTAAACGTTTTCCAAAATAAGTATACAAATAATTAAATATTTTTCCGCAAATTCTGCGGATAAAGCATTGGTGGATAGAATTATTGGACGTTTTTAGAGTACATATGGTTTTTATTTTGACGTTTTGTTTTATTATTTAAAAATTATTGACATCTAATTAATTAACCAAAAATTGTAACTGGATATAAAATAAAATAGTGTTGCCTACTTTTTGAAATGTAACTGTTGGGAAATTATTGATAAAACATTTTAATAATTCTAAATGTAAACTTTAACTATCAACTCGGCTGCTTTTTTTAACGGTAAAATACTATTTCACTCAACAAATAAGCAGAAAATGTGTTGCTCATGGATACTTCCCCTCACATTTAAATAAATATTAACTTAAAAACCATATCGCTACACCCTTTTTAATTAATAAATAATATTGATATAAAATACAGATAAACGTACATGAGTGGGAAGTTCATAAATTAACGCCTGTATGACCGAAGCTTCTTTGTCCTATAAGGTCAAGGGAAGATGATGAGACTTTACAAACCTCTACTTTCACCCAGAACTTTATGTTTTGAGAAATAAAAAAAATTATTTTCCATCTAGCTGTTACTCTTCCTGTTGTTTAAATTTAAAAAAAATTAATTAAAATGTAATAGCAGGATACGAAGCTTGCCAAAAATTAATTTTTGTTATCGGTAGTTAAGAACTTCACCAAATTAATTTTAGTTAATGGTCACAGAACATTGGGGAATTACAATTGCCACAGATACCATTATTGGTTTTTTACAGTGACCATTATTGGCGAAAACTAAACCATCAAATGCTTCCGGTATAGTATTCTTGAACAGGGAATATAGTAAAAAACGAATTGGACATAGATAGTGGCGCAAGTGCATATATGACGACAAATAAGGAGTGGGAAAAAGAACGCAAATTTTAAATTTTACGTGTTTTCAGAGATAACCGTCGCAAATGATATGAAAGTGCTAGTTTTGTATGACCGGGAATGTACAAATATCGACGAACAATATCATGGTTAACTTTGTTGTCAGTTAATCAAAAACGGAAACAATGTTGTTTTTAAAGATAGTTAATGTTATACTTGCACCAAAAAGAATGAATTGGTGGCTACAGCAGTGTTAACAAACAGAATGTACAAACTAAATATTAAAATAGCAGATTGTATGCTGGAAGCAATTGCTATAGCAAGTGCGGAGCTTTGGTATAGGCGGTGAGCACACATGTTAATGTACAACGCTTTAAACAAAATGAAGAACGGAATGGTGGGTGGATGGTCTTATTCAGATACCAGTTATATTACGAAGAATAAATGTTTGACTTGTTGCGAAGGTAAACAAATGAAGTTGCTTTTTTCTCATGTCGGACAGAGGAGTACAGAAACACTACAGATAATGAAAATGAATTGAAATTGAAACGAAATTCATTAACGGCTCTCAGTACTTTGTTCCGTTTATTGACGATTACAGTCGCATGAATTTTACATTCTTTCATAAACAAAGAGTGAAGACTTCAATATATTAAAACATTTGAAAGCAATGATTGAAAACCAGCAGAATAAAAATCAAAATAGAGCGCACAGACAATGGGGTGAATTTTGCAAAGGAGAAATGGAAAATTACTTATTCGAAGAGAGAATTATCCACCAGAAGACAAATGCATACACAGCAGAATAAAATGGTGTTTGTAATATTGCTAATAAAACTGTAGTACAGAAAGCGCGATGCTTACATTTTGACACAAAGCTAGAAAAGAAGTTCTGAGCTGAAGCAGCTAACAACAATATACTTAAAGAACCGATCTGTAACTTCAAGTTTGGAAAATAAAACATCTTATGAAACGTGGGATAAAACGAAACAAAACTTAGTCTTATACGTCTCTTTGGTAGCCCTGTAATGATTGAAATACCGAATTAAAAGCGATAAAAATGGGACAGAAAAGCTGAAATGTACATCTTTGTAGGGTTTTCAGAAAAAATAAACGGATATCGTGTATAGTAACTGTGAAGAGAGACTTCATAGTGATTGAATAAAGAACAAAAATATTAGAAAGCAATAAAGACGAAACTACAGGTTCGATACAGAACGACATTGAAACTGAAGAAACGAAGAACTTCCATCAACAAATGAAGATGGCAGGGATTCAGTGCGGGAAGCCTACCAATTAATGAATCTCTAGATGATTCAGATTTAAATTTATTTGCATATACGGATCCACCTAGTGAAACCGATGATGACATTCTAACTACTTCAAATATGGAGACAGATATCTCAAGCAGTGAAGCACAACCAGTTTCAGTATTTGTGCAGAGCAAAATAACATGAAGACCTCCAGAAATCTTTGGTTTTGGTAACATGTGTTTCCAGTTCTAGTCCAGAAGTCGAACACATAGTTTTGCTTCTGAGAAGCGCTGAGTGGACCTGAAGCTGATTAGTGAAAAGAAGCTATAGAGCTCCAATTTGTCGAGAAAAATAATGCGTGGGAACATGTTCATATACCAAGCGATTGCTCAATTGTACAATGCAAGTGGGTGTTAAATATAAAAATTGATTTGAATAATAAAGTGCTGTATCGTGCCATTCTAGTGGCAATAGGTTTTCACGATGACATCATATCGATTAGGAGGACACCTTTTCTCCAGTCGTGAAACATTCCACTGTGAGAATGTTGTTTGCCTTAAGTGTACAGTGGGACATGGACATTATACATATAGATGTGACAATTGCATTTATAAATGGACACTTAATAGAAAATATTTACTTGTCAATTCCAGAATATTTTGTAAACAATAGAATGAGAACATTTTTGAAACTCAAAAGAGCTACATATATGGATTAGAGCAATCTTCTTGGTTTGGTATGAAAAAGGGAAAGACTCTTTGTAAAATTAAGATTTTAAAATGAGTAGATTTGAACTATGCATGTTTATGAAGTTTTTTGATAGTGATAAGATTATTGTAACTACGTATATTGATGATTTTTAATATTTTCAAATGGTACTAAGGAGACTGAAAATTTGAAAACTGTTCTAAGTTCTGAATTCAAATTGAAAGATTTAGGTAAATTTGGATGTTACTTAGGCTTGAGAATTAATGTGAATAAAGAATGTAAGAATATAACAGTAGATCAACAGGAATATATGAAGCGATTTTTATCAAGGTTTGAAATGTCAAATTGCAGAACTACAGATTCCCCTATTGAAAGTAAATTGAACACAACAAAGGCTAGAAATTGTGCAGTAAATATTGTATATCAAACACTGATAGGAAGCCTTATGTATTTTGCTGTTTGACTAGGAACGACTTATCATATTCTCTTAGTTATCTCAGCCAGTATAATAATTGTTATAAAAAAACTCATTTAATTATGCTAAAAGATCAAAACACCCAGAAGTTATATTTAGTTACGTTGGAGATACAATGAAAAATAAATTAATTATGATCGAATATATTCAGGAAATGCCCGCTGACTTGTAAACCACAGGTCTTTTGTCAAGTAAACATTATAAGTTTATGTGTATCCTGGGAATTAAATCTAGATGAAAACATTTTGCCTAGAACCTTATATCTATTTTGTTAAGTGGGGATGTTACAATGATGGTAACAAAATTACTATAAGGTGTATGCAGCGCCACCTATGTGTCGCTGCATAGACCTTATAATAATTTTGCAAAGATCTTCAGGTTGGCTATTAGCAAAGATCTATCTTTGCTAATAGCCCACCTGAAGATGTTGTAATACAACAAAACCTAGGTCGTGGTAAAGAACTTAAAGAAAGTAGAAATAATACTACATCACGTAGTGTCATTTAATTGTTTACCACACATTATAAGTTTCTAATATAATACGTATTTTATATTTATTTAATCTAATTAGTTTTATATAGGTAGTTCAGCATAGAGGGGAATTATCATTTTTTTATGAAATTTTTAATGTGAAAATCGATGTTCGTAAGAAAAATATTAGTCTTTTGGCACTATATTAATAAAAGATATAAATTTTATTGGTTTTCGTACTATGAAACTATGACTGTCGATTGGCTGTTAAACATGAAATTTATGTTTGCTTAGCATCATTTTTATTGCTTTAAATAAGTATTTATATTGCCCATTAAGTGTTCACAAAGGATGACATAATTTTCATTCTATTCATTCGAAAAAATTGTAACAAATACTTGTTCATCGCAGAAATACAGTGCATATGGAAAAGATATTTCAAATCGACTTTTGTCACAAAATCATCCAAGCGATTAATATTTTTGTTAAATATGTCATTTTTAATGTGTATATTTTCATTTAATCTACAAAAACAACTGAAAATTCCATTGAACTTTTGCGTTAACGCGAACATGCATTGTGATGTTTCATTTTACTCAACCTATCGGTGGCCGCAAGAATTGGCTAAAAAGGAGCTATTACTAACACATGAAATCGTATGCATTTGTTAGTTTTATATATGAAATATAGTTTCATATATGAGATTCGAGTATCGATTGTATCCAAATTATGCACAGCCCCGAAATTAAAAATAAGGTTAATTCACGTATATACGTTATTTTTTAATAAAAATATGAAAAATAAATAAAAATTTGCAGGAGTTACACTCAAAATGCTTGAACAATAACGAAAATATGACAAATTTAAAGAAACACCTACGTAAGAAATAAGTGAGGCCTTTTAGTATTTAATACCGTTAAATGTACATAATCAAAACCTAAGTATCCGTGCACACGTGTACTCGCTCTTATGTCATATGAGTATTTATTTGTATTTTCGGGAGCGACGCGAAATCTTAAACAAACTCGCGCTAATACGAGGCCGTAGTAACGAATACGGTATCCGCCAAGAACATTTTAAGTATTTACTCAAGAGAAAGTTAAGAACAGATAAGTATCTCGTAGGTAACGACATTAGTTTAACGAAGTAGGTGTGTGCCCCCTCACACAGGCGGGAGTCTAACTTTACCTATTTATATTCAAATGTTAGTCATTTCCACCTTTAGGAAACAAAGTTGCCGCGACTTTGAAGGTTTTATTAAAAAAGACATTATTTTGAAAATTAGGAGCGCGTATATCTATTTAGGGATCTGTCATTATAAAGCTGCGTATAACCTTCAGAGAAATGGTGAAAAGTTTTATGGGGGATGTTACGAAAACGGTATAAGAGGTTTAATGGTTATGACTTCAAGTATATCGCATGTGGCGTCATAATATAATAAATATTGTAATTTTTACAGGTATGAACTAGAATAGAACATATGAGTCATTTCAAAGAAAATTTATGTATCAATTTTAATCAATTACGATTCGCTAAAAACGAATATAAACATGGTATATAACATGAAAAGGATTTAGACATAGGGTGAGGACTGAAGGTTTATAATAGTGATGTACAGTTGAAATGTGATTCATAAAACAGTTTCGACGAAAATATACTGTTAAGTGTGAGTAAGACACGTGCACGGCGGTTTCGTTTCGTTATATTACATTAGCGCAAAGCTCAATGACAAAACAAATTACAAAAACGTCACAAATTAAAAAAAGAAAAAAAGTTTTTCAAGCAATAATTCCACATTCAATTATTAAGATCTTTCTTTGTGCAAAGATTCTTGTTCAAAGAGGGTAGATGACCTATAGGTTTTTCAATGAGTGATAATTCTTGTAACAAACAAAATCTTGATATTTCTTGTTATTGCATTAAATTTACAAGACTTTTATGCCATAAACCTTAGTATTTGATAATAATTTCAACTTGTAGGCTCTGGCCATCTGTGAGAAAAAAGATCTTGACAGAAAGACGCACAACAAAATATCATGTAAATATTTTGTTAAATTTTTCATTCTATAGTTCAAACTCTAATGAAAAAAAAAAACAATTTCGTTATAAAATTTACGTGTAATAATATCTTCCCAAGGATTTCCTAAAAAGTAAAATGTCAACTGAAAAATAATAATAAAGTGTGTAGGTGAAAAGAACTTACAGAACATAAGAATTTATCAACTACCAATATAATTAGCACTACGGAATTCAAATTTAAGGATATTTAATATTTTTTACAAACTATTTGGTTAACCCTTGCAGATTTTTTAACTCATGAAACTATTTACTAATATCAATATTATTTCCACTATGTGAATATATATATATTCCAGTTATATACTATATTTCGTAGTATATCGTGAATGTATAGAAAAATCAATGAAATGAGATGTTATACCAAGTAACGTTGGATAGATGATCTTTCAGTAAAATTTAAATTGACTTTCGTAATATTTTTATTCTTTTACAATAAAATATATAGTAATGCCTATTAAATCTGGTATTATCGTCAATTATTCATTCAGAGGTTTCCAAAAATACATACTATTATATATATATATATATTTACTATAGAACAGAATAGCAAAAATTAAAAATTAATAATTAATAAATGAAACTTAACCTATTGAGCGGTTATATTATATCCAAAATAATATTGGGAATATAATTGCGAAATAAGCAACAAATAAGAAGCATTCACGATTTCAGGCTGTTGTTGGCTGGTCACGTACAAGTGCACAAGGGAGTGTGGCATCAACGTGCCGCGTGCGCGATGATGTAAGAATTATATCAGCGAGTTAGTAGACCAATGGGCACATGAGTGAGCGCACGTGTCGTTGTAAATGGACGTCTTAATTTTTATTGCAGAATTTTGGATTCAATTATGGATCGAAGTCTTAAATTGACTTTAAGTTCAGATTCGTGAAGTCAGAGCCATTTTTGTGAATGAGAGTAATTCATTCAATTTTGTCTCAATCATATGAATATTATTTTGGCTTCACTTTACGTTGACAATGTATTTGCTTGAATTTTGCGAAATTAGAGAGTTATTTACGTAGTGTGTGTGAAAATATGACTTTGCAAAAAAAATTAAATAGGAATCCCACGATAAAAAACCGCTAGAGGAAGTAAAATCGAATAAGAACTAAATGTTTTTCGTTTATAGATTTTTATTATATATTTACTTTCACTTTCATGACACTATACAAGCTTTGTCATAATTTATACGTATTAGTTATAGAGAAAAGTCATAAAAATTTTTAAAAATATAATTACTGAAATAATTCACTAAAAATAATAGAAACAAGGAATTCCAGTAGAATTTTGATTAAAAATCCTTATAGTAGATTGCTCTCAAGTTTTAAATACAACATATCATATTCATTACGGGGAAATTAAATTCTTTGATTGAAATTTTAATCAGAGTTGGTTGGTTAGTGGTAGCAGACCCGCCAAATTTTTTTAGATAATAAATAGATATTTTTGTTTTTTTTTAAATACATATCTTTTAACTAGATCCGCACGGCACTCGTGGTCTCTGAAAAGAAAAGTAATGAATATATATACTAGATTAGTCAGATTCGACGTAATTATTCTGCTTGGTTTGCACCTAAAAAAACACTAATAGTTCTTAGTAAATTCTAGATATTCTCGATTTTTGTGAAACTTCTTTAATCGGTTATATAAAAAAACCCCACATTTGATTGTTTTGTTCAATTATTTAATGAAACTTCTTCAGTTGGTTATATAAAAAAACGCCACATTTGATTGTTTTGTTCAATTATTTAATGAAACTTCTTTAGTTGGTTATATAAAAAAACGCCACATTCGATTGTTTTGATCAATTATCAACTGAATTTCGGCAAGTAATGGACAAAATTATAAGAATGAAGGACAAAGAGAACTTTAAGTGCTCCAGAAATTCAAATAAGGGCAAATAAAATTTTAGCAACACAACCATGAGTAAAAGTGTATTCTTTTATAATAACGTATTGGTTTCAAAATTTAAAGAAAACTATTTTCTTCTTTCTAAAGATTATCATCCAGACCGACATCCTACAGCAAATTTCGGTTAAGTTGGGATTATCTGGCCGAACTACTCTCATGCTGTAATACTGCAGTAGAAAAAGAACTTTGTGTTTTGAATGGAGAAATATGAAAATACTCCATTTTGTTAAAACCTGAGCAAATACTTGGATGGTAGGTTTAATGGATGCCAATTTTCTAGCTAACCGTACTTTATGTCAAAATACCTTTTCAAAGATTCCATAATTGATATACTTTTGCGCAATTGATGTTCGTTGCAACCATCTTATGCCCATAGGTATAATTTTCGTAATGAATTTAAAAATTAATCAGATCAAGTTCTTCAGTATAAGGTTTAGCATAACTTGATCCCTATAGTTGCTATTTGAAAAAGTTATTGCGTATATTCCCGTGATATCAACAGATGATAAAAGATTATAGGTCTGTAGTTTTAGAAATAACAGTACTTTAGAAATGTAATGGTATCGATCGTTTTGGAATAACTTCACTATAATGTATCCTCCGATATAGCTCATTTTAATCACTTGTCATTTAAAATCCCAAGCAGAAATTGAAATTCAGCGTCGCAAACCAATGATTTAAATTTGAAAAAACAGTAAAAAATGTTGACAAAATTTAGTTATTTAATTTCTTCTTTTTAACTTCTTGCTTTCCCTTTAATGTATTTTGTTTTTTTATAATACAACTGTTTTATGTTGAATATGGAAAATATAACTTTTTAAGTCTATTAAAGTGTGATGGAGATAATAAAAAATACCGATATCGCCATATTTTTCAACGTCTTTAAATGTTTAATGTAAGACGAGCAATACAAAAGACAAATAAAGAATTGGTACACAATGCTGCAATGGAAGATGAATATATTTTTTACACGACAATTGGCTAACTTTTAACCTGAAGTCGAAGAATGGAAAAATTGTATAATGTAATTTATATGCAGGAGAAATGCTAAAGGAAAGCCCAATTTGTTAGCCTTAATTTGTTTAATACACACACATACACACATAAACACACACACTCACACACACACACATATATATGTGTATATATATATATATATATATATATATATATATATATATATATATATATACACACACGTTTGTGGGTATTTAACAACTGAAAATTGCAGTTTTGACGATAGAAACAGAAATTTTCTTACTTGGTTAACTATATCCAAAGAAAGTTTATTATAATTGAACATATTTAATTCATTTTAAATAATTAAGCTTTGGTATTTAGTTTGCTCTTGATATATAGATATAAATTCGGGCAATCGAGCTTTATTTTTTCAATTATCTATTCCTAATAAAATAATACCTTTAATTTACACATTAAAACTTTATTATCTACTTTTTAGATACACATTGCACACCATAATTAGAAAGCTTTCTCAAAAATATGGTTCGAAAATTAATGATTTTCAAAAGCATACATCATTATAAACTATAAAAACGATCTAAAACTTTTGTGAATGAATAGTAAACGCGATATCCAATAGTTAATCTCAAATATGTTAGTCACAAGTAACGGTGTTATGATCTCCGTACGAGGCTTATTTAAATTATATAAATAATTATCTTTCATTTGCATTTATCAATTGTTTTTCCTTGAAAGTTTAAATCCTTTAATGGTCGATATCATCGATCGATCGAGAACCAATATTAGTTTTACGTGAATAATGATATAAATCACGATATAAGAAAATAAACTACCATTGTTAAACCGTCTACAACAATAAATAAATTAAAGGTAAAAATTTTAATTTTTCACTCTCATTAACTTATGAAGGTTTATAAATATTTAACGTATGAGTGATGGAAATACTAATCTGTATTCGAAATTGGAAAAAAATGGAATTAAAAAATTTTAACTTAACCAATAACTTCTTTTTAAAATTCCTCCCAATGAAAGTGTTTTTTGATAAACGATTTTAAGAAGACAGTAATTAATAGAATCAATTCAATTATACCTTTTTGAATAAAACATGTTTCGCAACGTTTTAAATAATCTAAGTCCTACTTGCTGTGTTATAGTCATCCAAATAATTTAACCTGACATCTCTAGGGCTTAAGAATTGCTAATATGAAATTTCGATAACATAGTAGTCGACGGGATAGACTATTTGTATTATGGCATGACATTAATATTTAAAAATTTGACAAATATTTCAGTGTCCACAAATAAGGCTGAGCGACATTGAAAAATTAATTTTCACTTCATCATAGTATAACCTCACTCATTATTTAATGGAAAGCTTGTAATAGAACTTAAATAGACATACTGGGTAATATTTAATAATTCACGCCAGCGTATGTAACTGCTTCATTAAGTTCACTCATACTGAAAATAAATATGCAGGGAATGTAGTTTTTGCTATCTCTACTTACCTCAGGAAAGACAGTATAAATATATGAATTGTAGAGAACAAACTGGCCAAATTATTCTATTGCTTATATTTTTGATTAGAGTAAATTAATATTCTTAATACAACTTTTAAAGCTAAATAATTCAATTTGATTATTGAAGGTTATTTTTGTGAATACGATCAGTTATTTTTTAAAATGGTGTTTAGCTACAGAAAACGGTATTGAAATTATTTGATTTAAATATATTTTTTTTGACAGTATCTATTTAGAAATAATCAACGTTATTCAACGTTTATCTATTTAGAAATAATAAACACTAAAACTACACCCATTACGATGGTTCCATTTTCTCAGTATGTGAGATATATATATTTATATATATATATATATAACTGTAAAATATACGATGCTTTGGTTGTATTTAATCTTCATTAAAAAACCACTTGTAATGAAAATTTTGAGATAATTACAAATAGAGTGGTTAATTTTCTTTTTTTTAAATTAACCATAAACCATACTTTCATAGGGTTCCAATATAAAAATCCTATTTGCTTGGTTAATACCCCATTTCACTGAACATTTGCTTTATCGATCTCTTACCAAATTACAATGTATACATACAGACCGTTATTAATAAAGCTTGACAACACAAATGCGACTTTAACCATTTGTAAATCATTCCACCATTTTTGTGTAAGGACAAAAGTATAAACATTAAAATTTTTTAGCTTTTAAATGTTATATATATAATAGCGTGCTACACTGCCTTTCTACACACAATAATATAATGCCAGTATGATTTATTATAGAAAGCTTAACTGCCTGTTGTGAAATCTAAAAACTATAAAATAAAACACTATATAAATAGATAAATTTATGAAAATAAAAGTAATGGAAATAGAAATAGTGCAAACAGTATATAAATAGGGTATTTAAAAAATTAAAACGAAGTAAGGGAAAAAACATTCTTAAAAATTTAAATTGTATGAAAATGTGTAAGCAAAAAAATTAATAATCTAAAAATGTATTTTATTTCATTTTCAATTCCCTCTTTGCAATTTCAATACGAGCCTTCGCTTTTCAAGCTTGAATTAACAAAATTTCCTTGCGCATTTCATAAAGTTCGTCTTCTCTTCGTTCTCTCTGCTCCATTTTGTACCTCATGCAATTTCTTTTTAATTTTTCCGTCTGAAGCAACTGACGTTGGCTGAAGGTGAGCCGGATATCCTAATGGTGGCCTGCATCTTACCCTTAGGCTGACCAGCAGGAACATTTTTCGTTGTCTCGGACGATGTTGGCAAAGTTTCCGCGGCTTCAGCAAAAACTTAACTTCTACTCGTCGATCATTGCTCAGTCGGATCTGTTATAGGGGTAATTGACTCTAATTAATTATCAATTCATGAATATTACAAATTTACAAATTTAAAATTTCAACACATTTTTGCATATTACTAGAAGGAAAATAAAACATAAGTCCAACTGAATGAATCTTAAATTAATTTTACAATACCTAATTTTAAAGGTGATTAAATTACAATCTACTTTCGTTTATAATGCTGTTTCTTCAGTATTACACATACATTCGACTAAAATTCACGTGAAATGAATTAACTAACAACTTTCCGTATCTTGTTAGTTTCTAAAGAACACTTTGAATATAAATTAATTGTACATTTACCAAAATTTGCTTCGTTTACCTCGATTGAATTGCTGGGCAGAATCGTTTAATGGAACTTCCACAATTAGCCCTGGCGCTACTAAGGAAACAACGCGGTCAATTTCGTTGTCGCTAATCGCATCTCCTCCGCAGGTAGTCATCCGCTGCTGCCTTTCCCTTGCACACCTTTCCTTTTCCTGCTTAGCTTTAATATTAAGCCAAAATCGGCGAAAAAAAAGAAATTACATTCGTGCATACAAATTAATTCTGTATTCATCAAGCAAATTAAATCTAACTCCAACTTGGACGAGAGTATAGATCCTATGGAATTCAACTAAAGAGATTTAATTTGTCATCAATAGCCTGCATGGAGAAAAAGCGCTAACATGTCTTATTTATATAAAATCATATATTCGTATGTTGATTGTCATTATCTCATCTCTCTACTCCATTTCAATACTCGACTCAGGTCCCGTATACTATTACAGAGATTATTCGTACTACCAGTTTATAATAATAATACCTCTCTTTATAACCCCATAATTCAAATGTGCAGATAACATAACGATATTGTTTCTCAACATTCATCCTCGGACATTTTGAACCTAAATTAACTTGTGTGAAAGAAATACAAAGTATGTTATTTATATCTTTAATAACTGATAAACACATTTTGTAATATATTTAATAACACTAGTAACCCTTGAAAATGTGTATATAAATACACTTGCCATTTTGCACACACATAACTAGAGTTATATTTTAGTTTTAGACTCTGTGACTTTAACTTGTTTTATGAGCCTTTAAATAAATAAATAAATTCTATTTTTATTACAAACGTGAACATTTAACTGTATTTACGCTTTTGTTAATAACACCTACTAGCTATATATACTTCGGCATTTTTTTCATCTTCACGTTTACTCTGTCGGTGGGTTTATTTTCAGTTACATCTCTGTAGTTTCTTTTTTTTTCTATTCCTTTTACTATTTTCGTTAAACGTAATACTTTCGGCCAAAACAAACGACGCTTACAACTATAAGTAAATCATTCCATATGTGCTTGAAATTAGCTCATTAGACTTTTTTTAACTCCTTGAGCTTTGTACGCTCTAAATTTATGATTTGATTACTTATACAATTTCATACAGGGCGCTGTATACGAAAATCGTTTCTTAAGTAGAAAACTCTAAAAACAAAGTGTCTAGTTGACACTTTTCAGAAAGTCATTTTTTTTCTTAATGAGATTGAATGAGATTTGAAATGCGATAACAGTTAGTTTTGTTAAATGATTTTATCTACATACTTAGTTTAAATGGCATAAAAACTTATGCCACATGGGGAAAAAATAAATATTAATTAGTTAATTGGAGTTTTTCGTAAAATGTGCGTAGAACAGAAAAAAATTCTTAGAGATGCTTTTGTCAAAATGAAGTGACGTTATACGGAAATGTGTTTGAGTGTATGTTCATGTGTATCATATATAAACAAGAAAAATTATATAAATTTTTAAGTTCAGATTTGGTATCTGAAGCCATGATTGATGAATATTTTTGAAGTACGAGTTAAAAAGTCGACATTATCGCGGAAGCAGTACTTCTGAGGAACTCAACTTAAAATATATAACTGGGAACTTTTTTGATACTTGGGAAACTTCAGAAAATAATACGCCCTTATTTTGTTACAAGATACTGGTGGGTCAAATTCCTACTAGACAGAAAAAATTATAGACATGTTCTTTCCTTTAGAGACTCGTTAGCCTCCTTCGTTGATGAAAGTGATTTAAGTGCGGAGAAAACAGTTTTTGAAAGAAGAACTTACTCTCATAGGGCTAACGTTTCCAAGAATTTTAAGGGTAATATAAAAATAGCAGATATCATTAAATTCATACAATGTTAGCAAGATAATTTCTTAGGATGACCAGTGACGACAAAGTTAAAAAATTGCATAGTTAAATTTTCAACGAGAATTGAAATATTTACCTTTGCTTATGTATTAAAAATTATATGCCCAAAATATATACTTACTCAAATAAAAGGATATGTTGAAGTACGGTAACAATAAATGGCTGTGGAATTTAGTTTTAACATCACTCTAACTAGTTATAAGTGGTAAAATATGAAGCAACTCCATAACCTCATTTCAAAAATGTTCAACGGAACAAAAAAAAATAAGACTTGGAGCATCTTCCAATGCAATGTTGATAAATATGAGTAAACAAAAGATATGCGAAAAATATTCATGTGCTCTCTAGACATGTAAAATAACGTGTGACCTTGTCATTCCATGGAGCAACCGCGAGCATAAAACCCTATTAAACTGAAGATTCATAAGTTGTAAACGTTAAAAATATTAAAGAATCAAAAATGAAAAAAAATGTGTGATCAAAAGCAATTGCCGTCAGCATAGAAAGGAATTATATCCAGTCATGTTCATTACAAGATCGGAAAGAAAGAAATTGGTATAATACCGACATACTGTGTAATTCAAAAATTTTATTTAATATTTCCCCAGCACGGGGACATATGTAGTCTCATGAGGAGATGGCATCCATTTCAAAAATACTGCGGACAAAGGCGAAAAATAATTTCAAAGGCATGAATATTGTTTCACCTACATAATGGGCCATCCGCTGATTCGATAAAATTGAAATTTTTGGAAAGTCGGATTTGATAAGGTTTAATCGCCTGCTATTTTTACGTTCTGATATTTAGTTATTGCTTCACAATATAGTAAAAATATATCCCAAAAAGCAATATTTTTACTTTTTTTATTTGCATCAAGTATTTTATGTAAAGTAGCAGTAATATTAAAAAACAAAGGAACCAAACTGTTAGAGTCTTCAGTTTTTTATTTCTTTATAAACATCAATTTGGACATGTTGATCGCGCAAAGTACTCAAAATCTAATTTCCTAATCGTTAGTATAAATTGTAAACAATATAAAGCGTTTAACAAGCCATGATCCGATATTGATTCTTTTTTATCTTTTGCCGAATTTTTAAACGCCTTGCCAGACTTCAAAAATATACGAGGTGTACTCGAGGAAAATTCGTTTTAATTTAATGTTAAAACCAGCTGTGCATTACTAAACAGCAGATAAAAATTACTTACTTAAAAAAAATTAATTGACCACGTTACGAAATCGGTAAATTAAAATTTAAAAAAGAAAAAAAATTTAAATAATTTCTACTTTTTATTTTTTGACCACATATATATTGTCCTGGAAATTTGTAATTATTAATTTTGAATAGCTATGAAAGTACTTGTAAGACTCAAAATTAAAAACGTGGGGTGCAACCTCACCTGAGTCACTAACAATTTCATTGCATCAAAAATTGTATTTATATCTTTTGGGTAAATGTAAATTTGTGTGAATACCTTTCGTGTGAGTTCTCTCAAGAACAGCTAGTCTCAATACTCCTTACTGTCATCTATTAGATACGCCCCACATTTTTCTTTTGAGGTATCATAATATTTTATAGCTATTACAAATTCACAAATACAAATGTTCAGGACAATATATATGTGGTTAGAAATCTTCATGGGACAAGGTGAAATTATTTTAAAATTTTCAGTCCGATTTAAAAACCTGGTAAATAAAAAACATTATGTAGATGATTATATGGTACAAATATATAATAATTTGTTGGGATATTTGCATGGCACTAAATATTATATTTTTTGCGACAGTACTCGTACTTCATATAGAGGTACTTTCTGAGAACATTAAATGCAATTTATATTTTTAGAAATAAAGTTATTTTTCTTTAAGAGATATAGGATAAATGAGGAATTATGAGTGTTTTAGTAAAATTTATCGCCAAATTTAATCTTTGTAACAAACTTTGGTTTTTTCTTTACTTAATATGGTAACCGTCACACATTTCATCTGGTTAGAATATTTTTGAAAATTTAATTCTGACATAACAGCTGATTGGTTGGAAGCGCGTCGCTGGTTTCTTTCAAATTATTTGTTATTTGTGATACCAAGTGAGTGGAATTACGAATGTCGTTTTTAGTGCTGGTGGAACATGGTGTTAGTATATGTCGAATGCCATTATAATAGCCCTAAGAATATATTTTAAGCTGTTTTTTCTTTTCAAGTCCTCGGCGCCGACAAGACTTCCTTTTTCATAACAAACCTAGGACCTAGTTCCTATCTCTATCTAGCTATTTATACCTTGCTACATTTAATCTAGACAGTGTAAATATTAATTATCGGACGTTTTACTTTCTATCACTCTATACTTACGTTTAACCCTTGATCTCATGATAACTTTCTTCGAGCTCTTCAAACTTTATGGTCGTTTAATTTTCATTTCATAAATATTCATACATTTTATTAATAAAATTTAGGTAAGTGTAAATACATTCTAAAACAAAATACTTTGTATTTTAATTACTAAGTACGCGTGCATATGCAACAATTTTATATGCCAAGCAGGCTAGAGACCTTTCTCTTTCCGAAATTCATAGTGCTGTATGAAAAATATCATCCGTTCACGTCATTCGCATTGGTTCAATAGTTCTTACCTGACGCATATATAAACCCCACATACCAATAGATGATTCAAATACAACATTTTTTTTTGGCTATGTTACTATTGTTATATTCCCCCAAATTCCTTTTTCGTAAAAACCTTTAGTATACAGGTAAGCTAATTCTATAATTTTATTATACGTATAGATAATTAAAATAGTAACATTCAAATTTACAGGGCTTAATAAAATAACTATTACCGTATTAAACTAACTAAATTACCAATATTTTCAATGGATTCACATTTAAAACAAACTAAGGAAACAGATTAAGCTTATAAAAAAAATATAAAAAAACATATGTAGAAGACAACATCTACCGTCGAGCCTCTGCCCGTATTCCAATTGATTACTAAAGCTTTTATCCCACTCGTACCACTCCGTACTTCACATTTTCTATGCCCAATTCGCTAATGTATATCCGAGTGAAAAATTTCATTTCACTATATAAAATACACGTAATGCCATCTATTGATAAACTAAGATGTACTATGCACTTTTTAATTACTGCGCATTTATTAGTTAAGCATATTACTGTTGTTATACTAATGCAAAATAAATTAATTTTTGAGACAATAAATTCGGATATGTTACCATTAAGTGAACCGATGAATTAACAAGTATATATTTTCAAGTAAATTTTAACTAAGTCGATAGTTTTTGCGTGTTGTGTGTTCAAATAAACATTAAAATAGACAAACGGACCAACAGACAGTGCATAAAAATCAGTCATAAATCCAGTAAATATTTTTGTACCTTTCTTCCTCTATTACGTGCACCCAAACCATTTTTTTGTGAATATCTTCAATGTGTCCGTTGTGCATATAAAAAAGTTCGATCCATGCAATATTAACTATACCAGGCATGTACCTCTACCGCCGCACACTATTAAAGCACTCTACTGGATTCTTCTTTGGTCCGTTTCCAGTGCTAAACTTTAATTGAAACCCAGAGCACCGCTACTATAATAATGACTCCAGTCACTGTACGCGGCCACTTACTCCCGCACCAGGTGTTATGTATTTGTGGCCGCCGGTTTATCGTGTTGGTTGCAGCAGCGTTCGGTGTCAGGAACATGGCTTAGCGACTTCCTGATTCTTGCGTCAGTTGCAGCGACCGTCGACGTAAGGGATTTGGATTCGCGGCAGCACGATTACTTTGTTTATCACGGCGGACTCTAGCGTCCTGTATGTGAACACGGAGCTATATGTTTATCATATTAGTTATTTTTAATATTAAATTGAAAAATATTTTAATATAATTATTGAAGAATATATTAAGAAAACGTTCCCGCGGTGAAATAAAAAATTCAAATGTTTGAAAAGAATCCGATTGTGAAGCCACATGAAATTCAGATTATTTTATATATCGAAACAGTGATTGAGAACATAAAAAATAGAAAATAAATAGCGAACTAATAAAATGTATGAATATTAATGAAATGAAAATTAAACGACCATAAAGTTTGAAGAGCTCGAAGAAAGTCATCATGAGATCAAGGGTTAAACGTAAGTATACAGTGATAGAAAGTAAAACGTCCGATAATTAATATTTACACTGTCTAGATTAAATGTAGCAAGGTATAAATAGCTAGATAGAGATAGGAACTAGGTCCTAGGTTTGTTATGAAAAAGGAAGTCTTGTCGGCGCCGAGGATTTGAAAAGAAAAAACAGCTTAAAATATAAAGATATGTGAATATATAATTAAATTATATTTCAGTATTGTTTGAATATAGTGAATGTATTCACCGTCATGAATAGTAATACTTTATTATTAATATTTGTCTCATTTTTGTACTAACGTGGTCATAATCTTATATTTGAACAATTTCATATTAAAAAGTTTTATATAACTAGAGACAAGATTTATTATCTGATGACATCGTTGATAATAAACTGAAAAAAAATATATACAAGTATTCTTGAAATCAAGAAATTAACCAAATTATTAATTGAAAAAGCACTAACCGATTTTAAATAAATATTTTCAATAATTTAATTCATCCAAAGTATGCGGATTCATTTCTGTTTATGGCCCAAAGCTACGTTCTAAAAATTTGCACAACATTATTTTCCCAAATACTAGATATTTTTCTGTGAAAAGTTTTTCTCTGTCGAAGCTACTAAATTTTTAAAGTAACTATCTTAATACCAGGAATCATTCTAATTTTTAACATGTAATCTTCTATAATCCTATTTTGTTTCTTCTCGTAAGTCTTATCAATATTTGTCAATTTTCTTCTTTACGTGAATAATTTTTAATAGGTATTTTTTATATCTTCTTTTATTTATTTTGTATTTACTTTTAAAATAAATTTTGCAAAGGTTTTAAAATATTTATCATTGTAATTGGCCAAGAGATTAATTATATATAATAAAGGTCACTAAATATAATAATCATTTAAATGAAAAAGATTTCCTATATTGTTCCAGACCCTGAAACAGATTTTTATAAATTTATCTAGTTTATATCTCTATCGAAATTTCACTAATTTCTGTACTTTTCCAGAAATGGTACTAAAATAAGTTAACATACAAATAATAATATTTAATCAAGATTTCCTGAAGTTTGGATGAAATAACGAGCTCAATAAATTCACATGCAAATGTCTAAATAATACAACGATTCAAATAAGTAAAAAGTAATTTTTCTCACCGTAAATTATTTTATCTCGTAAGAATTTGGACAAAGGAATTAAAGTTTATTTATAACGAACCGTTTCACCATATAAAGGCTTAACAATTTACTCTCTGGTTGAACGGATTTTATAAATCCATCTTTTAGCGTGTTAGTGGATAAACTACTGAGCGAAATGAGTTTACTTTAACAAGACTACTCCTTTATGAAAGTTATGTCTGGAATTTTAACAGGAATGTTGATATATGAACGAATAAATATATTATCCGAATATATCCGTTGTGGAAAAAAGACTATCTGTTCATGAAGCGTTATAAAATTGCTAATTTAAAATTTTTGTTGGTATTTATAAATAGGATTATACAATTTTTTTTCTACAATGGACATCTTAAGTTTTTTTCGTACATGTAAAAATATTTCAATTCTACGTACATTTGCCACCGATGTAAGTACACAAAAATACACAAGTCCCTGAATGTGACAAACTTAAAATATTGAAAATTCTTTCGGTTTCAATTCCCGTCTAACTAATAATTAATTTTTTTGATAGATTTTTGTTGATATTACTCATCAATATATCTTCTATCAATAAACTGTAAAAAAGATTTAAGTTTTGTCAGCAATATGTAAATTAGATTTAAATTTAAAAAAAAATCTTTAATTCCTGAAGAAAATATTTAGTTTATGGGCTAGGTTCACAACTGATATTTATGAACATATCATATTGATTCAATCTATGCATCTTTAACCTATCCTACAATGCAATAAGTGATCCTAAAACTCCATAACATAATGCACAGAGAATAACAGGTTTAATCGAATTACGCATTGGAGGCATATGTATTATCTTCTTCGTGCAAAATATTTCATTTAAGGATATTACTAGTGAGTCATACTACTAAGTATGATATACTTTCTTACAGAAACGCACAAATATCTCCGCGGAGAAATACTCTCAATATTTATTTTAGAAAGTTCTAATTTTTGTTAATCGTAGTAACTGTTCTATTTATTTTCCTTATTCATCTTTTTCTCCTCCATTTAACCTTTTAACTTTTTACATACTGTTTATTTAATTTTGATATGTTACTATTTACTTACATACAATAAAACAAATCAAAACAAAAAAGATAATGTTTTTCAATAAACATTAAATTAGAATATCACTTGCTTTCTTCTTCCATAATATATATATATGATTTTTCCATGTTGGCATTAACCAGATATTTGTTGAAAAGTAGACGAGAACACTGGAAGAAATATAAATAATTTTGTGTTTTAATGATAATACTCCTTTTTACATATTTTATATATTTACAATTATATAAATTTTGTATATATATATAAATTTTGTAAACTCGGAACATACATTTTAAGGTTAATATCTATTAAATTATTATTTAAGTCAATAATTCGACAGCCACACAAGAACAGTCGTAACAATCTTTTTAAAAGGATTATATTTCCATTTGCCTCTGACTCTAAAACGTTAAATTGAATTGAGAATTCCACCGTGTTACTTAAATCAACTTTTTTTCATAAAATTGTTTAATGCTTCTTGAATAAATAAATTACTCTAACTTGTTAACATCTTGAAATATTTCTGTTGAATATCAAAGCATGTTCGATTCGTATTAACGGAAAATTTTTCGTTTTTTAAGAAATTACTACACATTTGGTAGCAAAATTTTCTTATGTACTCAACATGATACGGTCTTCGAAATAGTTTACTCAAATCAGCACGATATATAAGTAAATGTAAGAACTTAATTCGTGGAAATTTTCGACTTATTTGATGAATGCATTGCATAAAGCTGTAAGAACGACGAGTGATGAGAACATGTAGAAAATTTCAGTCGTTCAAATTGATTTAACTGGGAAATTCGGTATTTTTTGAATACCCTTAAATGTTTATTGAATACCGTACTTGATATTAGAGTAATTGGTGATTAAATTAAATTTGGAATTTATACCCAATTATGCAATTTTATATTTTGTAATTTAAAATTTTTTTTGGTACCCGGGATATCATACAGTCTAACGGATATAATTAATCCCTATATTGAACAATTGATCTCGATTGTACCGTGAGTGCAATTGAGGACTGAGCAATTCATGAGTAGTTAGTACAGGATCTTATTCAAATAGGTATTGTTATCGTAATACATGTTATTCATAAGAACGACCGAAATGATGTATACCTTCAAGTGAGATTATGGCAGTCATGGTTCTCGAACAGCTGAAACGAATTTTCGTCTTCCCGGTTGACTCTCTCATCGAATGATATTTATTACTTGTTGTGGTTTTGCAACGTAAGCCAGATGGGTTATGTACAATAGCTATGAAAGAGACCCTAATATGATTTTAGAACATTTGTTTTATTTTTATATAACGTAATTGTGTATGTACTCTAAGTTCGTGTGTAATTGAAATTAGTGTAAATAACATTTATCTCCCGCACCCGATATCTAACAATTTCAACGTCACAGTACGACACCACAGTTTATAGCACGTCTAAGAGGCGACGTCAGCCAACGATCGTAAAGCAAGTCACCCGCATCGTCGCGCTTCCCTGAATCTAACTGATTATCGCATCGTAAGGAAACAAATAATGCAAGCACAAATCATTGCGGGGAAACGAGCTTGTCGGCGGGGATCTGACACAAAAGGTCCCGAACCCCCACAGCGGATGAGATTGAAGCCTGGTGGGATCAGAACATGGCATCTCAAACGGATAAGGAACAATAAAACACCTGACTGGGAGTCGTGAAACTATGATGCGCGAGTGAAAGAAATGCGAGATGGGCGGAAATGGCACAATTATATTACGAATGTAATTTTACACGTCAAATGAAATGAATTTAAATTAGTATCAGGTATCTGAGTGAATGTTTTTTCTCCCGCACATTATAGAGATTCGCACTTACACACTTCTTCTACATTAAAATACATAGATGTATTTTAATGTAGAAGAAAAAAATTGTAATAACCGTATTTATTAAAAATAATTCAATTCACACATATAGTCCTAAAGGGTTTCGTTTAGTGCTCTTATCTAACTTTTCGCAATGTGTTTATGATAGCGACAGTTAGTAATTTAGTGTAATGTAAAATTATTATAGTCAATTAAATTAACGAATTAAAGAAATGTAGGAACTATAATATTTGTCTTACATGTACGAAAGTTATTGCAAGCAATATACTCACATGGTGTAAAATAATATCTCTGTGAAACTGATTGACGATCCAAAACAATGGTGCTTCAAATTTTTACTAAACTGAAGGCCCTGCAATATTTAAATTTTCTGGGCACCGAAGTGTATCTTGGGACCATGAGGGCTCCGTATCTTCGTGATTCCAAGATATTTTTATACTTAACTAGTTTTCAATATAACTTCTTTAGCTTGACTTGTAACTAACTTCGTGTGCAAACAAATCTTGCTACTTAATTTTTACCCAAGGTTGAATATTGTATTCAATTTAAGTTATGTAAACTTAAACTAAATTTCACAATTTTATAAACCTGTTGAAAATATGAGAAATATTAGTGTTGAATGAGAATTAGTGACATAATCAAGTGTAGTAATACAATTTTCGGCTAAATATGATTATGTTAAAAGAAAGACATATAAGCGAATAATATTTTAAAAGAAAATTTTAGACCATTAAGATTAAAAAAAAAATCAATATAAATATCAAAAGTGAAGTTTTTATTCATACCTTCTTTTCTGTAAAAACCTGAGTGAACTGTCGAATCTTATCTTCAAATATATTATGCGCGTCACGCAAGAATTCATTGATATTAAGTAAGCTTTTAAATAACACTGCGACATAAGTTAGGAACGTTCATTACATGTATCTGCTGTACCTAGTCTCTATCATTATAAGCCAGTAAGAATACTTCGTCCGAAATGCCATAAAAACAATATTTTTTCCTAATCCCTTCAAATATATTTAACAGAAAACCAACTTAAAATCTAAAGTAGCTATGGTTAGTATCTCAATAGTGTCTGAGCATCTCCCACAAATAAGTTATTTGTCTGCGGTGATCCTAATCTCCGCAGATCTAGCGCAGATATGACTTATCAAGAAAGACTTCATTGATATAGATATTTCAAATTAATTCATGACCATAACATTCGTGTTTATATAACTTGCCTACTTAATATTGGGTAAGATTTTTTTATAAATTTAAAACATATATTCATTGGTGTACATAATATAATAAATAAAACCCAATTAAGACGGTTTTTCGTAATTTTTCTGAGTGCTCTTGAATTTTTTTTAATGTTAACAGTTTGTTGTTTTTATATTCCTTCATAAAAAAATATTCGATTTTAATTAATATTCCCTAAATACATAAATTAATGTGTCGTATGTATATAAAACATAGACCTATAAAATAAAAATTAATATTGGATTAATTACATAATTTATTCGCAAGTGATTTATAATCTTGTTTGTCACCATATACTTTATATGCTTGCGTGAGTATTCTTGTTACTTTAAACCAAAATGTTAAAATAATCGGTTCAATAATTTTAAACAGTTGTCTTACGATAGGTAATGTATGTATTTTAATAACTCAAATATTAAAATAAAAGAGATGAGTTCTGTAGTCTTTGGCAAGAATTATATTAATTGTTGCGACGTATTCCTTTCAACTGCATGCATACTGCGACATTGTATGCATACTTTGACCTGAACTGGATTATATCAATTTGGATTAAAATTGTGGCTCGATATAACTTTGTTAATTATAATGACCGATACTCGTAATTTATGGACAAGATAGTACAAAACAACGCGTTAAACATAAATGAGTTTGATACAAAGGGATATGTGCCATAGTTCCCGCACGATGAAAGTTCAGCTCGTATGTAATGAGTCGCGGCTTTTGTAGATTCATTTCGTACTCCAAATTGCCGTAAGATTAAATTGTAAGCGCGGAAAATATTAATTTTCTAATTGAAAATTTACAAAGATTTTTTGTCATCATTTGTAAAATAAATTAAACAAAGAGAATTCAATAAATGTCATACCTTTTTCAAATCTGAAAAATATTATTAACCCGTAGATAACTAACCTTATTTTTCGATGTTTAATACAAACCGTGGTTTCGACTATGCTTTTTAATGAGGGGATTTATGGTACACATCAAGTTTGTGTTCCCACTACCACGACCTATTGCACTTGGTGCAATTACTTTTAGTCATCCTTTGTTTTACGGGGGGGACATATGGCTCATATTTTCCTTTTTTTTTGGTCTCATGGTACATCAGCTGCATTATTTTGCAGCTGATGTTTTGCAGCTGATTTATCAGTCTCATTGGTAACACTCTCACTACTACTTCCTGGCATGTTTAAAATTAGTGTAATCTAGTTCCGTAGCAGTTTGTAAGGTTGGTATAAGCAATATTTTTTGTACGTGTGACTTGATCTGCTTGTGATGCAGAGCTTTTAGGTATTCACGCCTCGACAAAGGTTATTTTTGGCCTCTATAGTATTCGTTACATAAATGTCGTAATTGTTTATGAATGCAATATTAAGCATTCCATAAAAATTGCACAATGGCTAGAGCTGCATTTTTCATTTTCAAGAGGCAAGAGAACAAATTTAGTGTAAAGTATCTATCCCTCCTTTTGTCTGGTTGTAACATTCAATGATTGTGAGCTTTTTAGTATTTTCATTTATGCGTCTTTCTTAATCACCGGTTGACAGTAAAAACACTACTTTTTGGGGTTTCGGTTTGTAGGAAACCACTGTGACTTCATCATCATAAGAGAACATAGCAGTTACAGTTCTTCTTGTGCGTTCATTTTGAAATTTTACTGGTATCTCTCTTTTGTTCGCTCTTAGAGTTCCAATCACATATCATTCTTTTATTAAACTTTTGGCTAACGACTTCGAAGTTAACAAGTGGTCAATAGTAATGTTTTTATTCATGTTTTTATCATTGCGTGTCAATTTTTTTACAAAATATTCAATAAGTGGTACCCCATCTGTTTTAGTAAAATAACCCAGATAGGGCTTTGCATACACCATATACTTTGTAGAATTATCTACACTCATCATAATTTTTATACCATATTTGTTTCGTTTATTTAGTATATAAATACAGAGGGACATCTACCCCTGAAACCTAACAATTGTTTATCAATTTTAAGGTAGCATCCAGGTTTGTAGTTCTCTCTATATTTAGCTAATAACACATCTGATATATCTTGATATGGAGCGAAGACATTAACTAGCCTGTGTTCTTCACGCGTAGATCATCAAATTTTAGGCAATTTATTAGGAAATCAGACTCTTACAAGAGATTGTACTGCGATATCGATTTCCACAAAATTTTGTGTCAAACAACTCCCTTGATGGTAAATGATTACCTTTCATTGCCGCAGATAATGTAAGAATTCCAATGAGGGCTCTAATTTCATTAGCATCTGTTGGTCTCCGAGTTGTTTTTAGTGTTTTACATTTATGAGATTTTATTGGTGTCTTAGCATTGGTGGTAGGTGTCAATTAAAACAAGCGTATCATATGTAATAAGAAGTGAAAAGCAGTGAAGGTTATTTAAGACATTTTTGCAAGAGCGTACAGGCCTAATATTAACTATGTTCTTTAAAGGTCTTCTTTACAACCTTGACTTTAGTGATGAATATTTGTGTCTATCTTTCCCAAGAAGAATGTTAAGCGGTGGTCTTTTAATGAAATCGCTGGATTGTACCGAAATGCTAGGTTTCGAGTCGACTCAATGGATTATGGTGGAGATGTATCACTGTTTGCCTGTTCATCTTGAACTGAAAGTTGTTGTTGGTTTAAATTAGAAATTTCTTCAACACCATCCGTTTCATAAGCCAGATCAGCTTCATCGTGGTCTTCACTGTCACTCCCTGATGTGTTTTCATCATCGCTTTCACCGTCTAACAATTATCGACGAATTGTACCTAATATCACAAATAATAAACAAGGTTATATTAATATAAAAAAGAAAAAAACGGTAAATTACACAAACTAAATAGTATAAAATGTTACGTTACCACTAACCTTCGTTGATGCGACGAGACATGGGTGCTGGAAGGGCGATCAAGGGCCTCTTACGCACCAAGGCACTACCCTCCGTCGCGAGGGCAACGAGTCGACTGAAATTAGCCAAAATACGAAAGTCGAACGGTGCGTGCGCAAAGATTACTATAATTTTTTGAAGGCGCGTCGTCGATTCGACGAAGGTTCATAATCTGAGGTTAAATAGAAAAACGTAGTTGCTCTGGTTTTTGTATATATTAAAATTACTCAGTACAGTTTTTCTCTTTCTATCTCTTTATCTTTATGTGTATATGACAGATTTTTCAGATTTACACATTTCGGGATTCTGTGGTAAAAGCGGTTTTTAACTACTTATGTGAAAATATTATGTTTTCAAGCTCAAAACTTAATTAGTGTTAAACTTAAAAACCTATTTAAGTACAGTCACTTTCAATGCATATTTGTTCATATTTTAACACTAGAAAGACTACCTGGACTTATGGAGTTATATATGTAAATTTTTAATGATAACAGGAGGGCTCCTGAAACCAAACTAACCTGAAACCCTTAAGTCGTAGGGAATAAAGCATACCTCGGCTTTCTTAGTATTAAGCCACATAATTTACACAAATATATTTAAATATTCATTAGTTTATTCCACCTAACGAACCTTATTTAAAATATAAGCCTAGGATATCACTATCTATTTTTAAGTGAACATATTTAAATTCGATACCGCCGAAACCTTCATTTTCTCTCTTATTTTCTTCAGTAAATTAATAATTTTCCAAAAAACCCCTCCTTCCCGCCATGACTACTAAACGCCCCCGCTTTATTCAATAACGATATCGGTCGTCTCGGTCGGGGATATGCAGGAATATTCGGGATGTTAATAAATAAATGATTCGGTCTTTCTCTACCTTGCGCCATTCAAACAGCGTTCCTCTACTTCTGTCACCATTTTATTTCTACTTTGTCCCTACAAATATTATCCTATCATTTTTTCTCGAAGTACAGGCTTTCCAACATAAAAATTATTATTCAAATTGAACATAGAGCTCTGCGGAAAGAGGGAACAAACAAATAAACAAACCAACTTTTTCCCTTTACATACTAGTGTAAATGAATTGGTCACAATTCATAAAAAATACAATAAACATATATTGTGATAAAAGATTTCATTCTTTCCATTTATAATTAATCTGTAGAGTTACATATATCAAAAAGAGAGATACCACTGGTTTATTTATGCATCAGTCATTTCATTGGTAATAGTCGTTTTTGTAAAAACCGTTTAAATTAAAAAATGTATATTATTATGACATTCGGTTTAGTTTGAGAGGCGTGGTAAAATTTCCAGTTGTGTTTTCAATATTTTCTTTGTTGTGTGGCCTATATAAACATGTAACATTATTCGTATGATCCTTTCTTATAAGATAATTGCGTATACCCGTGCTTGCATAGTTTTTGTACGAGATGGATACAATTGGCAATGAATATTGTAAATAGATTTTCATTTGTTCTCACATATTTATCCCTCAAATAAAGTATCATTTGCTATTAATAGACATCTATTCTTCGCGCGAGAAGAAATAATGGCACATCAGCATCATTTGTGTTCTCATGTCGTGTTATTTCTTCTCGCCGAAGTATCGACCACGATAATCGTTTGTAGTTTGATATGTGTGTAGTCCTTGTTAGTTTTATAAATAGTCACTTTGTACCAGTGAAAAATATCACAGTTTAAAAATAATGTTTTACTAAAATATTTTCATTAAAATGCAAATAACAATAAAAATACAATATTTTCATTAAAAGGTAAAAAACTTAACAAATTTTAATCTATGTCTGCAGGCTTTAATTGTTTTATTTACTCAAATATGATATCACTTAAAAAGTTGATATTCAATATACCAGCTGCATCTTTTATGGGTTTACAATACACATATAAAAATTCAAATTCTTGTATTTTGAAATGAATCATTATAGACGATTAGTTTTTGCTTTCAACTTCATAGAGTAATAAATAAAAAAAATAAGTTTATTTTTGTAACAAACCTTCGCATTTTGTAGGAAAAATCTGTAAAAATTGTATTCTTTTATTATGTAGACTCTATTTAAAAAAAATTGTAGAGGCGTAGCAGGAATTGTACCGCAACTCCTCACTTATAGCCATTCATCTGAATACATAAATAATATCGACGTAAAATATCGTTCCTCGCTATTTTAAGTTGATGATTATTCGCGACTAAACTTTGAATTTATCAAAACTTCCTACTTATCAATTTTTAACCCATCCACATTATTTACGTCTGTAGCGTAAACCTCTAATATATGCCCATAAAAATCCAGTGGTGTGAGATCTAGTGACCATGCTGGTCACTTTATTGTCCCAAATTGCCCGATCCATTGCTTCCCGAATATTTCACTGAGTCGCTCTCTGGAAAGCACCGCTGAATTTTTATTTGCTTCATACAACCGCATATACACTTTTAATGAAAATTTATTGGTGTACTCTGAAACGGGACCGCTAAGGAGTTCCAAAAGTGTGTCTTTATTAAGATGGCCTTCAATGAAAACTGTACGGACTATTTGATTTCTGTCGATACTATCTCACATATTGAGCAAACATGGTACTAGTGCATAGATTCCCGAAGCAGGTGTGTATTTTCCTGGCTACAGTAGGTTTTGTCCATGCCGATACATTTGAAAATGCTCTATTCTCTCCACATATTATTAAATAGAAAACCAGGGTCAATATCTACTTTGTTCACTAGCCGCTGGTAGTAGATTTTTCTGACAGGCATAACTTTCGTCACTTTCGGCCAGGGCCTCAATTTATTTCCTTTCAAAATCTTACAGAGAGTTCTATAGATTACTTCAATATAGCGAGTGGCTCTATGTATATTTAATAATGGTGCGGGGATTCGCAGTATATACCCGGATGTTTTCATATCTCGCTCTAATCCAGTTTAAGCTAAGCTTTCTAGTTGTGGAACCGAATAATCATAAATTAAGTAAATAATTTGCGAATGTCAAGTACCAGAATGTATATCAGTAATAAGTCAGTGCGACAGCCATGTGGTTTTTATTGATCATTGCAACCGAAACGTTCTGACATTCAAAAAGGGGATTAATAACTGTCTTGGTAGCTGCTTCCTAAGCAAGTATATTATAATTCACAACTGATATTTTTAGTCCATAGTAATAATAGTTACAGTACGGGAGTACTATAAGTACTGTAAGTACGTTGCGTGTAGTTTTGGAAATTTACATGAGTCAACTTAATATTGTGGCAAGTGTGTCAATATGAACATTTCATCTTCGAGAATACTCAATTTAGATATTCAAATATTTGACTTTGCGGGTTCTGTTGAGCCGTATGCATTCACACATTATACTGTCTGTAGAGTCATAGATCTTAATGATTTGGTCTATAGGTTACTGTGGTTTGTCATTGCAGAATGACGCGTATTGGTTTTTCAAAATTCAATGTTGCATCTGTGCGTCTGTTTATATTGTCATTTATGGTCGTTATATCAAACGTGCATTCCCATTCCTCTCCTAAATTTAAATTTCCTGTCAGAATAAATGTCGTTTGTTTTTAAAAATGAGTAAATTTGCAGATTATTTAAGGTTCAAGTATTTTCTTTCAATGGCTTAGCAACGAAATAAGTTTGAAATAATTAAAGCCACTTATGTCAGCTGTTTTTAAAATATTGAAAACAAGCTGGTTTCGACAAATAAGGTAAAAGTTTCAGTTTCAGATCATAAACTTAAATTATAAGTACGAGTGAGTTGCAGCAATCTGACCATAGACTGACTTAAACAAAATTGTCCCAAGTCCGTCAGGTCTTGAGGCAAATTTGTTTAATTTCCATAAGTCTTTAATATAATAATTTTCTGTAAGTCTCTGACATATTTAATTTGTTCATTTATCTACCTTAAGATATCTAATTGATACATACGGCGTACTTATTGCTTCGAGAACAATCCCTTTCATCCAACCAGAATACCAATCCAGACCCGCTCGGCGAGCGACCGGGGTCAGGAAATTTGTTTCTGTTTATTATTTCCTTTAATAACAATAACAACATTAAAATGGACTTTATTTTTGTTGTGGTCATCATCTGTATATTTGTATATACATACATACATACATATATATGTATATATATATATATATATATATATATATATATATATATATATATACATATATATGCATATAAAGTGGTTATTATTATTATTTAAATATTATTTTCCAACAGGATTTCATATTAGTTTATTAATTACAGCTGTAAATGGACATATTTATTTAAAATATTCATGGTGAGTGCGGAAATATGCAAACTGTTTCCCTACTCCAATACAACTTAAGTAGCTCTCGAGAGATTTTTTAAAAAATGGGGTCTACTTTTTATTTGTAAAATAAGGTCTACTTTTTATTTGTTACTTTTCTTGATAAAAGAATTGGAGTCAAAAAAATAATTTAGAAGAAACTTAGAATGGTAAAACACTTGGTTTTTTTTCATTTGGAACAGAAAAATATTATTACAGAAAATGCATAGAAGGTTATTTCGCCCAAACTTTATTATAAATAAAATTTGAAATTCAATTTTTATTGAACTAAAATAAAGTTAAAGTGCTTGATATAAGATTGCTGGTTTTAATTTGTTTTGTAATTTAATACACATATAAATTAACAAAATAATAGGAAACATAAATGGACATGATAATTTATTAAAAACCATCTTATATGGTTTTTACATATACAGATCTTGTTTCCGGCATACGGTGTATATCGCCAAAGATATACACCGTATGCCCGAAACAAGATTTGAATATCAAATAAAAAATAATGTTAATAATATATTACACAAATTATGCACATATTATGTACGCGTATGTATAAGAAGTTTAAACTTCAAACGAAATATGACGGACAATCGACGACTCAGGGCTAACCCGCCTAGTTTTGAGATTCATGCAAAACAATTCCGGTCGAACATCAAAATAAGTAGGAACACATTATTAAAGTGGCGCACTAACTACAAAATATTGAATTTAGAGTGAAAGATGAGAAACTCAAAATAATACTTCTCTCCAATCTACCAACTAATGATGAAAAGCTCTGAAATGAAAGTGAGCGCAAACTCAATAAAGGCAAACATTTTGCAATAATTTAGAATGAGGGAAAGCGAAACAGAAATTTTAAGAGCTAATTAACATTTCAAAAGAATATGAAAATAATTATCGAAAGGAACTTCGTTGTTATAATTGCAATAAATTTGTTTACATGAGCACAGAGTTCAAAACAAAATGAAAATAGATGAACAATTCAAGTAATTGAGAAAGCTTAAACTACTCTACCGTATTTACAGCTGCGGTAAACAGCAATACCGGGCATATTGACTCCGAGTGTTTCCATGAATATGGCCAAACATAAATATCTCCAGCACTATGAAATGAATAATTACTGCAACGCAACAGTAAAAGCTGCATTACCTGTTAAGATAATAGAAGTGGGTCTAACTTTTGTAAATAAAAATCAAAATTTTCAGTAAAATGCCTTTTGACGTTTACAACAAAAAACATCAGTGTAGTCAAATTCTGTTTGAAAATATTCTCCTCGAAATAGAATGGTAACAAACACTTTGTCGATAAGCAAATTATAAAAAAATATTGTCAAGAGAAATAGGCTATTTAGACATAAAGAGAAAGAATAAAATTGTTACTACTCCGAGAGTACCTGGCAATGTAGACAGGCTGTATATATACAATATTTACGTATACGTTTATGAAATTGATACTTTCCTGTGGCACCGACGTTTAAAGTGTCTGCTGTTTGGAAAGAATTCCGGAAATATTAGACGGGTGTAATTACCCAAGAAGAATAATTTGTTGACATACATAACATACATATTTACAAATACAAAGGGTCAAGAATCAAAACAACATAATAAAGTGGTTACTTGTACAATAACAAACGTTTGTCTAACATATATGATGTTAGGTAAATATGAAAGTCAAGAGGCATATCCGTAGACTGCGAATATAAAATGGAAGGCACACTTCGTAATAAATCCTCATCTAGTCGAAGAGCGTATTCAGCAAATATAAATATAGAAATCCCCAAACTTTTTAAAATAACACTGAGACCAAAGAACATGTAAACAAGTTGCAATACGATCAGATAAACAGCTACCTAGAATCATTAAGGTGGGCTGATACCGTAAAGAGGATTAAAAGTAAATTGCGATACCATAATCTTTATTAAACATGGACATTGGTATTTAGGCTTTCGAATGCTAAAGCAATGCGATGTAAATTGGTATTCCGCATCAGGGGCGGACCAATGGGTGAACGTTGCAAGTCATGAATTTGCAAGTAAGGCTGCGCACAAATGGAAGCAGAAAGAAATTATTGATTTTGATGGAACACTTTTCCCTACAATCAGAAAAGAGCTGCTGTTATCTGGTACAGCTGAAGCAAATATATCGTGCAGTTTCCAAGAAGCTGCACGTTTAAAACAATTGTTGCATGACATAAACGAAATGAATCAAAATATTGTGTAAGTACTGAGAATTAAAGTACAAAAAATATGATTAATGTAGTGAATTTATATCTCCTATAAATGTATATTATTTTGCTTTATAATTTGTACTTTGCTTTATAGTTTTAACTATTTTACCTTTTAATTTTGCAGTTAACTGTTTAATTTTGTATCCAAATATTTGCCTCAACTTAGATTAATCGCTATGTCTAGTTATCTGCATAATAACTTTTTATGTCTAAAGAACCTGCACTCTTTTTAGGAAGGTTTTCTTAGGTAAATGTGTTGAAAAATTTACATCACGCTAATCGTTGAGATATGTCGCCTCTTTTTGTGTAGTGCATATTATATAAAACTAAAGGGCATGAAATATCTATCACTATCACTGTAACTCTCATTAAATTCGGTTACCCTAATTGTTCCGGGGCAATGTATTTATTTGTCTGGGATATTCATCGCCAAATGGGCCAAAAATCAATCCAAATTTTTTTAACAAATTAATTACATTTCAACAAAAATTAATTTATATTCTGGTCATTTTTTTACTTTATCCAGGTATTTGATTAATATTAACAAAATTTAACGATTTTCTCAAATAAAAATTACTGAACCCCAATAAACCACTGAATTATTAATATAATTCAATTAAAGTTTTCATCAAAATATGACTAGGTGAAACAATATTAAATCGGTGTAATATATAAGACATTTTTTTATTGCACGCATCGGAAAATTAAGAATGTTGCTTTCTCTAAAAATTTGACCATCGTAGGTTCTGTTTAAAAATACATATCCCGTTTAACTTGGTAATAATTTCACAGATTATAAAAAGAGTCGGTTCTGTATGAAAAATGTGAATTTAAAAATTGTTTATGGTTTAACTTTTCAAGGCCATTTGATAAACGTTTTGCACCATAGAAATTTAATTATTTTTATACAGTTTATAAATCTACGCTTGTGCATTTTTTGTGGTTTTAAAATAGACCTCAATTCAATTAAATTGGTACAAATACTTAATAAAAAATTTTAAAAATATACAAATTAAAGTTTTAGTATTGCATTTTAATCAACTAACCGAATCTTTGTTTGGCTGAACTGATTATATTGCTGAAAACTACTTAATTTAATGCCGTTAAAATAAATTGATTAGAGTTGTAATTTCTATGTAGCAATGAATATAATTTTCTTTGAAAATATATCTCATGAACAATGTTTTGGTGTTTCTTTTTTAATAAAATTATATCGACATTTCTACACTTTCCAAAGCTATTCAGGGCATTACGTGGTTATAATCCTATATTTAAACAATTTCATATCAATGCTTTGTATAAAAATGTATACTTGAGACAATACGTATTATCTGATAACATCGTCTATATTAAACTGAGAAAAAAATGTATGCAGCTTCAATACCAGAAATTATCCGAAATATTAATTGAAAAAGTATTAAAAGACTTTCAATAAATATTTTGAATAATTTCATTTATCCAAAATAAGCGGATTCATTTCTGTCCATGGTTTAAGGCGACGCTCTAAGAATTTGCATAACCTTCTTTTCCCAAACTCTTGACATCTTTCTGCGAAGTCTTTCTCTTTTGAAGCTACCAAATTTTGGAATCAACTAGATCTTAGCACCAGGGATCATTCTAATCTTTAACATATAATCTTCCTTAATCCTGCTTTGTTTCTTCTGGAAAATTTTATCATATCAATATTCTTAATTTTTATTTATGTGTATTATTTTTAATTGGTGTTTTTTATTTCTTCTTTTCTTTTTTATTTTATTATTGGATTTATTTTTGAAGTTAATTTGTAACGGTTTTAAAATATTTATCATTTCGATTGATAAAGAGATTGATTATAAAATATATAGTTCAGCAAAAATAATATGCATTTAAATGAGAAACACTATTTATATTTTTCCAGAGACTGGAATAGATTTTTATAAATTTATCCTACTTATATCTTTAATGAAATATCACTAATTTCTATAACATTTAATCAAGAATCCTGGAAGTTTTGATAAAATAACGAGCTCATTAAATTAATTAAATTTATGTAAATTTTTTAGAGAGTGTTTAAATATTACACCAATTCAAAAAAGTAAAAATAAATTTTGCTCTCCGTAAAATATCGTGTCTCCTAAGAATTTGGGGAAGAGAAAGAATTTAGAGAAATTAAAGTTTATTTCTAACGAACCTTCTCAGCATATAAAGCCTTAGCGATTTACTTTCTGTGAAGGACATTATAAATTCATATTTTAGCGTGTTAGTGGGTGATATAATGAGCGAAATGAGTTTACTTTTACATCACTACTGATTTATGAAAATTATTTCTTGAATGTTAAGAAAAATGTGAAAAATAAAAGTATTATCCGTATCTATCCGTTGTGCTGAAAACGATTATCTGTTTATGAAGCATTATAAAATTCGTAATTCTGTTCCTGTTTAGAAATAGGACTGTACAAATGTTTATTTATACAATAGACATCTTAAATTTTAAATATAAATACTGTTTCGTACATGTAAAAACATTTCATTTCTACGTATAATTCCCATCGATGTAAATACAAAAAATTACATATGTACTTGAATGAGATAGACTTAAAGGGAAAGAAAATTCTTTCAGTTTCAATTCTCGTCATACTAACAATTTATTTCTTTAATAGATGATTGTTCCTATTACTCATATTACCAATGTGTGATCTATCAGTATACGGTAAAAAATATTTCATTTGCATCAGTAATGTGTAAATTATTGTAAAAAATATTCAATTCCTAAAGAAATTATTTAATTTATGGGCTTGGTTCACAATTGATCTTTATGAAAATATCATATTGATTCGATATATGCATCATTTCCCTATTCTACTATGCAATAAGTAATCCCTAAACTCCGTTACATAATGACCAGAGGAAAACAGGATTAATTGAAATACACATTGGAAGCATATTTATTCTCTTCTTCGTACAAAATATTTCATTTAAAGCATATTACTATTGTTGTATAAGTATGATATACTTTCTAAGTATGTACGATATACTTAGTATGATATACTGAGTATGATATACTTTCTTACACAGATACACAAATATTTCTAATAATAATGATGAGAAATACTTTTAATATCTGTAGAAAGTTGTAATTTTTTTAATCATACACACTGCTCTATTTATTTTCCCTGCACATATTTTTTTCGTCTATGTAACTTTTTACATACTTCGTTCGTAAATATAGTATAGTTATTTACATATGACTAATGTTTTTGGCTTTAGTTTTGATATTAATATTCAATGTTTTCAAAACTTTAAGGAATATTTTTTTATTGAACATTACATTGTTCACTATTTACATATGTTTAATTAAAGAGATATATAAAACTAATCAAAATATAAAATTTAACGATTTTCAATAACCATTGTTAGAATATCACTTGCTTTCTTCTTCTATAATATATATGATATTTTTATGTTTGCATTAACCAGATATTTGTTGAAAAGTAGAAGGGATAACGGGAAGAAATATAAATAATTTTGTAATATAATGGTAATTCACTTTTCCACATATTTCGCAAATTCTATTCCATAATAATTTTGTTTCACTTTATGCAAATAATTTTTTTCTTAATTATGTAAACACGGAATATGTTTATTATAAGTTAATATGTTTTAAATACTATTTAAGTTAATAATTCGACCACCATGCAAGGACAGTCATAGCAATCTTTTTAAAAGGATTATTTTTCCATTTGCCCATTACCTTAAGATATTAAATTGAATTGAACAGAATTCCGTAGTGTTAATTAAGCAAACTTTATTTTCATAAAATTGTTTCATGCTTCTTGATGCTGTTGAAGAAATAGATTACTCTAAGAAGTTAACATCTTGACATTTTGTAATGAATTTCAATGAAGGTCGATTCGCATTAATCGGACAGTTTTAAGATGTTACTGCACCTTTAGTAGCAGAATTTTCTTGCGTACTCAATATGTTACGATCTCTCGAAATAGTTTAATCAAGACATCTCCATAGAGGAGCGTAAATGAATCAATTAAAGAAATTAATGCGTAAAAATTTTCGACTTATTTGATGAGTGCATTGAAGAAAGCTGTAAAAACGACTGGTGACGAGAACATGTAGAAAATTTCAGTAGTTTTAAATTGTTATAACTGGGAAATCCGGTACGTTTTAAATTACTTTAAATATTAATTGAATACCGTCCTTAAAATTAAAGTAATTTGTGATTAAATTAAATTTGGAGTTGATACCCAAGTATACAATTTTATATTTTGAAATTAATAATTTTTTTTATTCCATTGTACACACACGACATATTATACATTTTATCAAAAATAACTACTCTCGATCTCGAACAATTGATCTCGAACATGACTAAAATTGAGGACTTTAAACAATGCATGAATAGCCAGGTCAGGAATTCATGAATAGCCAATACAGGGTCTTATTCAGATAGATTTTGTTATCGTCATATATGTTACTCATCATAACGACTGGAATGATGTTTACGTTCAAGTGATGATTATAACAGTCATCTGTCTAGAACACCTGAACCAAATTTTCAACACCCCATTGACACTCTCATAGAATGATATTTATTACTTGTAGCGGTTTTCGCAACGTAAACTCTATGTATTATGTATGGTAGCTATGAAGGAAACCCGAATAGAATTTTAGAACATTTGTTTTATTATTAAATTAGGTACTTGCGTGTATACTCGAAGTTCGTATGTAATTGCAAATAGTGTAAATAAAACTTATATCCCGCACTCGTTATCTATAAATTTTAACGTCGCAGACGACGCCACAGTTTATAGCACGTCTAAGAGGCGACATCAGCCAATGACCATAAAGCAAGTAACCCGTGTCGTCGCGCCTCCCTAAATCTAACTGATTATCGCATCGTAAGGAAACAAATAATTCAAACACAAATCATTGTGGCGAAATGAGCTTGTCGGCGGGGATCTGACATAAAAGGTTCCCGATCCGCACAGCGGATGAGATTGAAGTCGAATGGGATCAGAATACGGCATCTCAAACTGATAAGAAACAATAAAACGCGTCTGCGGAATAAGGTCGCACCTGACTGGGAGTCGCGAGAGTAAGACGCTCGAGTGAAAGAAATGCGAGATGGGCGTAAATACTCTTGTACAGATAAACAAATTTTATGGTGCGCATATAATTTTTTACATCCAATAACATGAATTAAGTCAAAGTAAGGTATTAAAATGAATGTTTTTTTCTCAAGAACTCTATTAAGATTCGTACTAGCACATAGAGGTATTTTAATATAAAAGCAAAAATTTGTAACAAAGATATTTTTTAAAAAGTGATAAATTTAAACATATAGTCCTAAAGCATTTCTCTACATACTCTTATGTATTTTTGTCAATGTTTTCATGATAACGACAGTTAGTTATTTACTGTAATGGAAAATAAATTTGGTAAATTACATGAATGAACTAAAGAGATATAGGAACTATATTTGTCTTATATCTGTGAAAGTTATTAGAAGCAATATATTCGCATGATGTAAAATAGTATCTTTGTTAAACTGATTGACGATCCAAAATAATACTAAACTAAAATAATGCTAAACTAACGGCCCTGGAATATTGCAATTTTCTATGTACTTAAGTGTAATCATAGGTGCATAGAAAATTTCAAAGGATAAACTGGTGCTTAACTAGATTTAAACAAAACTTCGTTAGTTTGATTTGTAACTTCGTGCGTAAACAAATAGTCCTACTCAATTTTTACCCACATTTAAATATCGTATTGAATTTAAACTTTGCGAATATTACCTATATTTGCAAAGTTTAAATTCAATAACTTCACAAACCTGTTACAGATCTAAAATTTTTATGAAGGAATTACCTTTCCTCCAACTTGATGAAATCATATATATCAGGTATATGTTCTATTAGTCTGAATTAACTTTAGTAAGAATAGTGTTGAATGAAAATTAGTGATAGAATCAAGTCTATAGTAATACAATTTTCAACTAAAGACAATTATGTTAGAAGAAGGACAAATAAGTAAATTATTTCTTAAGCAATAAAAAAATCAATGTAAACATCAAACGTGAAGTTTTTATTCATACTTTCTTTTCTACAAAACCACAGAGTGGACTGTCGAATCTTCTCACGCGTATCGTGAAATATGATACGCGTATCATATAAGAATTCATTGAGGTTAAGGAAGCTCTTACATAGCACTGAGACATAAGTTAGGAACGTTCGTTACATGTATCCGCAGTGCCTAGTCTCTTTCATTATAGGCCAATGAGTAAACTTCGTCCAAAACTCTACAGAAGCATGATACCTTTTACTAATAATTTCAAGTGTATTTAGCAGAAAACCAACTTAAAATCTAAAGTGGCTACCCTTAGTATCTTAATAGTGTCTGAGCGGAATGAGGCCGCAACCGCGGAAAGCGGCACCCTTTTCCCGCAATACGTCTGAACTTCTCAGTCGCTGTCAACTTCCACAAATTACTTATTTATCTGCAGTGAACTTAAATTCCATCATTTTATGAACTAGCGCAAATATGACTTATCAGGAAGTCCTTCATTGACGTGGATATTTCAAATTAATTTATAACAGTAACATTCGTGTTTATGTAACTTGCCTGCATTATTTAAGTCAGAGGAATTCATTTAAAAATGGATTTTGAGGAATATTCCGTAAATGCATATTTGAATACGACTTGTGTATATAAAACATAGGTTTATAAAATAAAATATTCATGATTAAAATTGGAATAATTACATAACTTACTCGAAAGTGATTTTCAATCTCTTTATCACTATATACTTTATATATTTCCGTGATGATTTTTGCTTATTTTAACCAAAACCTTAATAAAATTGGTTCAATAATTGTAAACAGTCGTCTTGACACAGGTATTGTGAGTATTCTAATAAGTTATATATATTAAAGTAAGTAGTTATATATATTAAAGTAAGAGACATGATTTCTTTAGTCCTTGTCAAGAATTCTATTAGTCATTGCAGGTCGTTCCTCGAAATCGTATGCATACTGCCTCTTCGGCAAATTTTACATAAGCCGGATTTTATTTTATTAGTTGAGATTATAATTGTAGCCTGATATATTGATACTTGATCAGGTATAATGGCCGAAACACTTAATATATAAATAGGATAAAATGAAAGTAAGGCGTTAAACGTAAATGCTGTTGATAAAAAGGGAACGCGCCGTAGTTCGCGCGCGACGGATGTTCAGCTCATGAGTAATGGGATGCGGCTCTCGTAGACTCGTGTCGTGCCTCCAAGTTACCATATATTTAACACGCTGTATAGTTTATACTCTCTTGTAAGCGCGGAAAATATTAAATTTCAAGTTGAAAATATACAGAGATTTGTTGTCAATATTTTTAAAGTAACTTAAACAATGGGAATTGAATAAAATCTTATTTCTTTTAGATCTGTTTTGCAGTTCGGAAGAATATTATTAAAAAATGTGCGTAATTTTTGTGGTTTTTGAAAATCCTAAAATTACGCTACGATGTACCTCTTTTTCTAATGATGGTTTTTGCCACGTTAGATTAGCTTATTATTTAAAATTATTTTATGCAACATTCGGGATTGTGTGGTAAAAACGATTTTGAGTAACTAATTTTATGTTGTCAGAAAAACCATTAACGGAAGTCATATTTTATTTTATACTTTTGTGGTTTCAGGTTCTAGGGTATCGTAAATAAATCAGATGCTTTATTAATAAAAATATAAATTTTTTTAGTTCTTAGAAACGTAAAGTTTGGGTGAGAATAGAGAGACACTTGAAGCCAAATCCCCTCCTCTTGGTTGTAAGGAACAAAGCATACTTCAGCTTTCTAAGGGTTAAGCCATATAATTTACGAACATACATTTAAGTGTATATACGCGCATTCCGCCTAACTAAGGTCTGAGGACTGGGGTATCAATGTCTATTTTTCAGTGAAATCTGTAAATTCAATGGCGAATAACGCTGAAACCTATATTTTCTCTTCGATTTTGTTGAGTAAATTAATATATTTTATTGAAAAACCCCTTCCAAAAGAAGTGAGGGCGTTTAGTAATCGCGAAGGGGAACTTCGCGATTACTAAACGCCCTCACTTCTTTCACTAAACGACATCGGTCGTCTCGGCTGGGGGTAAGTTGGCGGGAATATTCGAAATGATTTTAAATAAATTAGTCAGTCTTTCCCTACCTTGTACCGTTTAAACATTACATTACGGACATTACTCTACTTATGTTACTATTTTATTTCTACTTTGCCCTCATAAATTATAGAGTGATTTTGTTATTTATTATCTTTCTCTAAACATAGGCTTAATTTTTCAAATCAAACGTAGAGCTCTAGAGCTAAGCGTGAACAAACAACAAACAAACCAAATTTTTTCCTTTACATATTAGGGTAAGTAATCTTGTCACTATTCTAAATAAACACATAAATAAACGTTATAGTAAGGCATTTTATCCTTTTCATTTATAATGAATTTATAGAGTTACATGTATCAACTCGAAGATCTCGTTGGATTACATACACGTTAGTCACTTCATTAGTTAATAGAGTTATTTGCAGAAACCATTTAACTTAAAAGGTAATATTTGTTACAATTCTAGAAGTTATTAATCCACATATTTGGTAATGTTAAGAACCTATTATATGCATTGTATATTAAGACTGGTTGTCTTACTATTTTGGACAGGGTTACCCGTCGGTTAAAATTTAGAACATTGAAAAGTAAGGGTTACTAAAAAATCATGTATAGAATGCCGGGAAAGTATTGCAATGCTTTTAGACATTATAGTTTATGATAGATTCATCATATTTATCTTATAACTTACATTTATATAGTGAGCTCGTTTCCAAATTGTCTTTATATAATTGGACAATAAAGTTTACTTTATCTTACTTACTTTAAAATACTTAGACTACTATGGTATTTTCTGCCCTGTGCTTTAAAATAAATAAGCTAGAAGAATTTTAGATATAAAACAGAATAAAAGTATTAAATATAAGTGACAAAATTTATATGAGAGTCGAGTTTACTATATTAGTCGCCGGATAATTTAACTGAACATTTTAATGAGAATATGTCCCGCAAGCATCGCCAGGAGGCAGTAAAACTTGAAGTTTTTTCAGTGTTGATGCCGAGTGACGCTAGTCTCTGGCCGATTCATCTCCTTAAACACATAAAGATAAGACCTTACGCACGTACAAATAAAATATTTACTATATATCTGTCCTGGATATTCCAAAATGGTCAAAGTGGTCATAATAAATGAAAAAAATGTCGGCCCTTTATATTAACATTCATATATTCAGCGTATTGAATGATGGCGAAACGTTACAACAATTTATGAATACCAAATTGTATATCCGTGTTCTTTGTGTAATGATATGCGGCTTAGTTTGTGATGCGTGGTTAAATTTCCAGTTGTTTTATTTTTCAGCATTATATTTTCCGTTGTGTGGTCTATATAAACATGAAAAAAATGCATAGATTTTATTAAAAAAATGCATTAACAGATATTTATTCTTCGGCGAGAAGAAATAATTCTACAACAAATCATTTATGTACTGTTATCGTGTTATTTCTTCTCGCCGGAGAATAGTCTTCGGTAATCATGAAAGTAAATGATACGAAGTAGATCCATAAAACTTTTAAAAATAGTCACTTTGTACCAATTACAAACAACACACTTTAAAAATCTTTTTAATGAAATGTTTTTACTGAAATGACATTATTTAATTGAAAAAATATTTTTTTAATAGTTACTATAAAATTAATATTGCGTAATTGAATATATTTCTTAAGTGATTTACCATTTTTTTATTCTTAAGGATTTCGATTAAAACTTAGAATAATGGAAAACTTATGAAGTTTAATCTAAGTCTACAGAACTTCATTTGTTTTATTTTCTTAAATATGATAACACCAAAAAGTTTATATGTGACATATTACTTGTATCTTGTACTGATTTAAAATACACATATAAGATGTTCAAATTCTTCGATTTCGAAATAAATAATTAGTTATGAAGTTTAATCTAAGTCTCCAGAACTTTATTTGTTTTATTTTATTAAATATGATGACAACAAAAAGTTTAGATGTAACATACTACTTGTATCTTGTATTGGTTTAAAATACACATATAAAAAGTTCAAATTCTTGGATTTTGAAATAAATAATTAGTTATTAAGTTTAATCTAAGTCTCCAGAACTTTATATGTTTTATTTTATTAAGTATGATGACACCAAAAAGTTTATATGTAACATACTACTTGTATCTTATATTGGTTAAAATACACATATAAAATGTTCAAATTCTTGGATTTCGAAATAAATAATTAGTTATGAAGTTTCATCTAAGTCTCCAGAACTTTATTTGTTTTATTTTATTAAACATGATAACACCAAAAAGTTTATATGTAACATACTACTTGTGTCTTGTATTGGTTTAAAATACACATATAAAATGTTCAAATTCTTGGATTTCGAAATAAATAATTAGTTATGAAGTTTAATCTAAGTCTCAAGAACTTTATTTCTTTTATTTTATTAAATATGATGACACCAGAAAGTTTATATATAACGTACTACCTGTATCTTTTATGGGTTTAAAATACATATATAAAATGTTCAAATTCTTGTATGTCGAAATAAATAATTAGAGACAATTAATTTTTGCTTTGAAATTCATTGCATAATAAAGTCAATAAAATAACGATTTCAAAATAAGAGTTTATTTTTGTAATAAACTTTCGCATATTGTAAGAAGTATCTGTAAAGGTACGATCGTTTTATGTAGACTATATTAAAAAAAATGGATAGAGGCATAGTAGCAATTTTACCGCAACTCTCAACTTGTAGTTATTCTAAATACACAAACGACTTAAAATATCGTTCCTCACTTTTCTAAGTTCGATGACAGTTCACGACTAAGTTTTAAGTTGAGTTTTAAGTTATAAAAACTTCTTACTATTATATTTTTGAACTTATCCACATTATTCACAATTAAATGAAACTACGTGATGTAGTATTATTTCTACTGTCTTTAAGTTCTCTACCACGACCTAGAATCTGAATATGAATCTTTACTAATAGCCCACCTGAAGATAATACAACGAAACATAGATCGTGGTAAAGAACTTAAATAATTGTGAATAATGACTCTCTACAAAATTAACGCCAAATATATCCAATATTATCCACATTATTTATACTTGTAGCGTAGACCACTTTTTAGTATAACTCCATTAAAATAATCCAGTGATGTAAGATCTGGTGACCGTGGTTGTCACTTTATCGGTCCAAATAGCCCAATCCATTGCCTCCCAAATATTTCAGTGACCCTCTCTCTAGCAGGCGCCGATGAATATGCTTGTGCTCCATACAACCGCAGATACGCTTTTAACGGCAATTTGTTGATATAATCTAAAACGGGGCCGCTAAGGAGTTCCAGAAATGTTTTTATATTAACATGGTCTTCAATGAAAATTGTATCACATATTTGATTTTTATGGATAAGAGCCTACATATTTAGCAAACATGGTACTGACGCGCTGATTCCCGAAACAGGTGTCGATTGTCCTGGCTCCATACTGAAAGTTTTGTCGGCTGCAAATGCCGATACGCATGACAGTTTTTTCATCTCTCCACACGATATTAAAACAAAATCAGGGTTACTATCTACTTTGTTCAGCAGCCACTGGGAGTATATTTCTCTGACAGATGTACCTTTTGTCAACCTTCCGATATTTGTAGTCTCAGTTTATTTCCTTTCAAAATCTTATGAACAGTTTTATGGGTCACTTCAATACGGCCAGTGGCTCTACGTAGATTTAATATCAGGTCGCGAACAAAATGATCTAACATTCGTTCCTCACGTCCTACTTCTATTACCCTTGGAAGGACTCCTTTTTGCTATGGGATTATAAGCCTATACTTTTGTATTCCTCGGACTGCCTGAATAATGGTGCAGGGATTCAAAGTATATGCACGGATGTTTCCATAAATTGCTCGATTATTCGTATAGCTTGAGCCGGGTTTCCAGGACGTTCCCCTTAAATCAATACAATATTCTGAAGTCGTGAAATTTATACAAAGCGTTATGATATTTGGTTTTAAATAGTATCTATTTAGACCAAAAAATATATAAACATAATTCACTTAATCCAACTTACGTTTCCCTTCAAACATAATCATAAATAAAAATAAATAAAATAATACACCCACGATTAAAATATACTATCATACATATTCTGTCTATATCATAATATATCAAAAACGTTACGCTGCTAACGCAAGTGTCTGAATGGCGAACGAACTATTGGAATATTAACGATAAATAAATTTCTTTGTCCTCACCGCATAGTGATTTGGAATAATATAGCAACTAAAGTACCAGTCCTCGCCATTCACATATTCACATATATTAAATTAATCATTACGAGAATGTAACAGGGTCATTCCCGCAAATAAGTTTTTCGCTTTAATGGGAACTCGTATCTTGACTCTCACAGTACACGCATAAGAATTATTTTACATTAATTTGCCTGTAATTAAGAAATCAAACAACTACATGCAAATATGTCGATGTGGAAACGACTATTGGAATAGAAAATTCTTCGTGAAAATAAACGTTCATGGTAGTTGGAATTACAAACCACTTGAAACTATTCCTGTGGTTAATCTATTGAATTCTGGTAATTGATTTTTGGTTTAAGGTTGGGTAACATCATATGGTAAATGAGGATTCATTTAATGTCGATCAATCAAACACATATTATATAAATCTTAAGACACATGTACACACATATTTAAAAAATCACACATATGTGTGTGTGCCTACATATTGAACATTAATTTTGGGGAGAAAATAATCACAACAATAAAAATGGGATATCGAACTATGTCTTAAAGTGGGTTCGGTGACGATGCAAGACATTTCGGGTCCAAACTGTGCTTGCCACTATTCCAGTGGGTAACTAATGTTTTGAATTATATATTTGCTGAAGTTCTAATTTTTTGGAAATTATAACTTAGTACGTCGTACATTGTTGGGTTAAGAAGAACAAAATGTCCATACCATTAGCAGCACTGATATTGGTTTGCAGTACGTTGCCAAAGTGAACCTCTCGAGTCCTATAGATATGATGAATCGACTTATGATCACCTTTCTAGTTGTGAAAACGAATGAGTATGAATTTAGTAAATGATTTGCGAATGTCAAGTACCGGAAAGTCAATCAGTAATAAATTAGTGTGATAGCGATGTGGTTTTTATTGATAATTGTAGTAAACGTTCTAAGATTTAAGATAGGATTAATTACTATCTTGACAGCTGCTTCCTAAGTAAGTATACCATAAGTCATAACTGATTTTGGTAGTCCACAATAATAAATATTACAGTGCGTAAGAAAAGTAGATTGCGTACTGCTTTTATAAATTTACACGAGTCGACTTAAAATTGTGGCAATTGTGTCAATGTGAACATTTAACCTTGGAGAATACTTAATTTTTGTGCTCACATATTTATATTTTCATATTTTGTTCAGCCCCATGAATTCACACATTATCTCGTCACATATATCGTCTGTAGAGTCATAAATCTGGATAATTTAGTCAGTGGGTTACTGTTGTTTATCATTCTTGAATGACTCGTACTTGGTTTTCCCAATATTCAGCGTTACGTCTGTGCGTCCGATTATATTATAATTTACGGTCCTAATATCAATGCGTGCGTTCTTCTTCTTTTCCTAAATTAAAATTTTCTGTCGGAAAAAATGTCGGTTGTTTTTAAATCTCAGTGGATCTGCGGTTTATCTATTCTCCAAGTATTTTCCTTCAATCGTTTAGCAACGAAATAAGTCTGAAGCTATTGTAGTGGGTTATATCAGCTTTCTTAAATATTGATACCAAGCTGACTTCTTTAAACTGGGTAAGGGACGTATTAGATCGTAAACTTAATTTAGAAGTACAAGTAAGTGATTCAGCAATCTCACCACACGCTAACTTAAAAAAATTGCATCAAGTACGTAGGAACGTAGGATCCATCGGATATAATTTTCTGTAAATATCTAATGTTTATATTTATTCATCCATTTGTTTACTTTAATGTCTCTAATTGATATATATGACGAACTTATTGCTACGACAGGAATCGCTTACACCCAACCAGAATATCAGTCCAGCCACGCTTGGCGCGCGATCGGAAATCCAACACGGGTATCCGCGGTGCATCGTGCCGCTAAAGGCCATGTGCCTTGTGATCAACTCAACATACTATAGTAACGATATAGCTTTCCCTTCCTCAGTTGAGATATCGTAAATATATAACTGACATTTCAAGTAAATATAATTTGTAAATATAAATAACAAAATAATTTTTCATTAGACCTTATCGACCTTAAGACCTTATCGACCCTTCCCGCTTGTGCATTGACGTTAGTAGCTTATTTGTTAGCTTTCTTCTTATATCAGTAAAATGTTTGTTAAGGCTGCCTGATATATCACTCTGATCTATGAGTGTCTCTTTTTTGTAGGACGACGATTCATCATTTGTTATTTTTTTGTTTTTTGGTTCCTTAAACAATACTGACAACATTAAAATGGATTTTTTTTATGCTCATCAAGTTATTTTTTAATCTTATTTCTAATTACCTTAATAGGTTATGTGTATGCATTTATATATTTGTGCATTTATATATATGTGTATATATATATATATATATATATATATATATATATATATATATATATATATATAGAATAATGTTGCTAGTATATTACATAATTTTGTAAAGGTAAAAGAAGTTCAGACTTTAGAGGATATATGACGGACAGTCGACGGTTCAGAGTAAACAAGCCGAATTTGTTTTGATATTCACGACTACTACCAAACATCAAAATATGGAGGAATACATGATTGAAGTAGAGCATAAAGTCCATAATATTGGGTGAGCTTTTTCAGCTAATCAGTCTTTAAAAAAATATGAAAACAATTGTGAAACGAAACGTCGTCGTTATCTCCGACTCGAGGAAATAAATATCCACCGTAACTCGGCAGCAGTAGCAGGGTCATCTGTTAAGAAATCGAAGTTGGTAACGACTATCCTTTGCAAATAAAAAATTTAAAGTTTCCTGTCAAATTAATTCCAATGTCTGTAATAATGAATATTGGTCTAGTAAAATTCTGCTAAGAAACATTCTGTATGTACTAGTGTAGTAACAAATATATTGTCACTAAGACAAATTATCAAAAAGGTCATCAAGAAGAATCTCATAACCGAATTTAATCAAGAGCTTGTATCTCTAAATATTGAGAATCAAATTAAAATAAATGTTATTAAAATAGTGAACTCCACTTCATTTTATGATTTGCTACAATTTTAACTAACTGTATAATTAACAATCTATATTTGTCTATAGAATCCACCTGCAATATAAGTCAACTCTGGAACTTATGATCTATCTTGAGAATAATGTAACTATGAAATAGTGTTTATTATACAGTTGACTGTTTGATTTGTGTTCACATATTTATCTCAATTCAGAGTAAGTGCTTCTGTGGTGTACCGGTATGCCAAAGTTTTATGTCTAAAGACCATGCACTCTTCAAGAAGATTTAAATTAGGTAAATGTTTTGAAATATTTCCATGAGATTAATCGTGGAGAAATATAACCCCTTTCTGTGCAGTCTATATTATTTAAGGGTGAGGTGCATAAAAACCTTATGACTTTTATTGTAACTATCTTTCATTTCTGTGACCGTAATTGCTATGTATCTATTTGCCTGAGATATTCATAGCCAATTAAGTCAAGAATCAATCCAAGTTTCTTCGACGAATTAATTATATTTCTACAATAATTAATTTTTATTTTAGACAAATTTTCATTTCATTCGAATATCCGATAAGTATTTGACGAAACTAGAACGATTTTCTCAAATAAAAACTCCTAAACACCAATAAAGTATTGGTAATTGAATTAAGGTTTTCATAAAAATTTTCCTTTATTAAAGAATGTTAATCGATTCAACAGGTAAAAACTTTTTTTGTTTGCATGCATACATGCAGACATTTGACTTTCGTTGATTCGGTTTAGAAATACACGTTCCTGCTTAGGTTGGTGATCTGTATACTAATTACGAAAATACTCCGCTTTTGTATGAAAAATAGGAATAAAAAAATTGTTTATGGTTTAATTTTTCAATTAAATTTAGCAAACATTTTGACCTGCTGAAACTTGTTTATATATATATATATATATATATATATATATGTATAGAAGCGGCGATGTCAGCCAACAACCGTAAACCAAACCGCCAGCATAGTTGCATCTCCACAAAATTGGCTGACTATCGCATCACAGGAAAGCAGGAATCATTGCGGCGAAATAGGCTTGTCAGCCGGAATCTGATACGGAACGATCTGAATCCGCACGGCGGATGAGATTGAAGTCTAGCGGGATCAGGATATAGCGTCACAAACTGATAAGGAACAATAAACGCACGGCGGGGTCGGGATCGAGAATGAGTGAGAGTGGAATTCTTGAGCGAAAGTAATGCGAGGTTTGCACGTATAATGTATTAATCGCATGCACATATATATTGACACATATCTGTATATGCAAATGAAAGGTTTTTTGAAGTTCAGTAATCAGAGGGTGTAAATAGCGGATGGAGTTATAAGGTTAACACCTTATAACTCCATCCGTCCATTCGTATTTTGATATACAGTATAAAATCGATTGTGATGAAATTTTACGGTAATATCGAATCTATTAGAGGTTTCTTAAAATGCAGTCCAAAATGTCAAACGATAATATTTTTTCATAGAGACATGCAGCAAACTGCATGTTCTCCACTCAATTTCAGTTTTGTAAAAAAATCATGATAAGGCTATTAAAAAATTACTCAGACATAAAATTATTTTCAACAATTTATATTAATAAATTAGAGAAATTTTGGCGACCGACTTATTTGCCTCATGATTGTAAAATTTATTCTAACCCAATATGGGTTAGAATAGTACTCACATAGTGAAAAATAGTAATAATATTTGTAAATAGTTTAAAGGAAACCTGGCGTACCTTTAAATAATTATACTTTTTTATATATTTAAGTGTGTACGGATATCGGTATCGCAAGTTTTGCTGGTGTTTAACATACTTCTACTAGGTTCACTTTTGACTAATTTTGAGAGTAAATAAATTTTTAGGTAACTCAGTTTTCATTCACTTATGAATGTAGTATTGCTTTAAAATTTTACAAACGTTAATTGCACTTTACAACATTAATAAGTCTGCTTTTAATCCAAAATTGTATAATTACACTTTTAAAACCTGCAGTATCTCAGCTAAACGGCAACTCAATAAAAATTTATTCACAACCCTGGACCACTACTGCACATAAAAGGAACACTAAATTCTGGAGAATTTGATATAAAACACTAGAGATCCTACTAAAATATCTGAGATAAATTATTCAAAACTAAGTGCCTTTTTCAAAACTCGTTTATAAACGGACCTCTGGAGAACATGAAATGGAATTTTAAATCTTAACTATTTAAAATGCAAAAATATTTCCCGAAAAAACTCGTTTTGAACCTTGAGCAAATTCAAAATATTAAGAAAAATAGAAGTCTGAAGATTCTGATGTGGAAGCTTATGGGTCGTGATGACTTATTCTGGATAAGAAATTATGATTAAAACAACAGTTGTCCAGAAATGTATAGTTCCATCAGAGGCCAATGTGTGGAGAGACACGCCGAAATGAGCCGTATGAACTTATATAGAAAAATCTTATTACGGTATGAATTATCTCTTCCCGTTATGCCTCTATTGGAGGAGAAGAGAAGATGGTAGAGCAGGACAAGTATTCTAACAGCAGGGGTTTCATGTGCTACACACTGTTTCTTCAAATTAGTCAAACTTACACGGAATTCACCACAATGAAGGTACTGCCCAATATCGTAAATATCTTGAGACTTAAGAATAAAGATTGCTCACCTTGTAATATTCAGAATAGGCATGTTAGCGCTATACGTAATCTTGGAGACTTAAGTTTAGACTCTACCAAACCAAAAGTCATCGTTGAGACTGGGGAGTACCCAAAAATGCAAAAAATGTTCGAATGAGCTAAATTAATGTTGCATTCCTAACTTAACCTAATCTACTGAAAAGACTCATCAGTGTTAACATTGATTTTGTCGTTGATATTTCTTCTCAATTTCAACGTAATCTTGAGTATCAGATAGACTTTTCTTCAGCCAGAATACACTTTAGTAAAAAAGGTTATTCGCATAGTCCAGCCTATAGTAATGTAATTTTCGCGTTATTAAAACTATTACATTGAAGAAATACAGATTTTACTCTCAATATTTAGCTCGGTATTCACTCTATATAAAATGTAGGACTACACTTTAGCTCACGATATCATCGAATTATGGCTGCGGCTTTTTATCGCAGTATAATCTTATATAATTTTGAACTAAATGAAGTCATTAAATATTTTAGAAATCGTGGAATTCGGATGCTCGGTACTACAGGGTATCACACTTTGCAATGGCCACACTTTAACAAAAATGGAGAACGTTTCAGAAAGTCTTATAATAAGTGCAGAAAATTAAATGTTTATAATTTTATGACAGACAAAAACATGCTTTTTTTATTAAGTACTAAGTAAGTATTTTTTTGTATTTTAATGTTAGGATAGAACCTTAATCCTTCACATACAAATGAAATATTTAAGATCTTTTCAGATTCCATTTTATATCCTCTATAGAGAACATTTAAATAAATTTTATACAATAGGCTTGTAAAGAGTTCAGAAAGTTATTTACGTTAGAAATATAAGTGCCACACTTGATATCTGTTTCACATTTTTGGCAACCGTAGTTACCTGTCGAGACAAGTTGTAATAAAATGAATGAAAGTACAGAGAGCGCTCCAAGCCTTTATATTTTGTTAATTACAATCAATAATATAAATCATTGTAATTAATTGAAATAATACCAGTAATATAATTTCTATATGAAGACAAATAAAAAGTAATAAGGAAAATGAACAAGAAAGTATTCATAAGTCCCAAAGCATGTTTAAGTTGCAGCTGGCATTGTTATTAAAGTAGTTAGTCTTGTTCTTATTAACAGAGATTTTGGCTTTTTCCATTACATAAAATGAAATTCAGGTTGATCATTTCACTCAAATTACATTCAACTAATTCTCTACTACCTTGATAATCGGTATGATTAAAATAAAAAGTACAAATAAATGTATTTTTTTTAAATAATTCTATTATTCAGAGTTGCTTTGATTCAGCTCATTCATTTCCTAATCCTCTCAAGCATATTTAGAAGAAAACCAAATTAAGACCTAGAGCAATTATGCTTAGTATCTTAATAATATCTGAGTGGAGTGAGGCTGAAACCAAGATAGGCGGCATCCTTTACCCGCAACATATCTGAACTGTCATATTCCCTGGAACTTCCACAAATAGTATGTTTTTATATGGCGAACTTAAACTCCGCTATTTTATAAACTAGCTCCGATATAAGTCGTTATGAAGACGTTAATTAATATGTATAGATATTTCAATTTCGCTTTGGATAACATTCGTGTTTATGTACGAGTAACTTCAATGGCTGATATTTAGTAACATTTATTTTAAGTTTAAGGTCTAAGTTAATTTGTACACATAATATAATAGATTATGCCTGTCAAGTTCGGTACACATTTGTGCACTCGAAAATATTTAAGGGTAGTACAATACAGTATTTCTATTAATATATTTACAAATATTAACGTTTCACAAAGAAAATATATTGCTTATTGTATATATCGCAGGAGTAAAAGCATGGTGTTGGATGGATAGTAGAAAATTATAAGATTTGAATATTTCAAAATTATAAGATTTAAGATAAACTCTATAGTTTTTCTGTAATTTTCCGGTCAGATTTTAACAAACCTATTTTATTCATGATTTTTACCTCAGTACATACGGAAATAAGAGAGGAGAATGCTCTATTTTATAATTTTTTGGGTATTTGTATAAATACGCATTTTATGAAAAAAGATTTTCGTATTCCTCATAACAAGCACTTTCAATTAATACCCTACATGAATTTTAAAATTAGGAAAAAAAATTAATCCTTTATTTATCCCCTCTCCCTTTCATTCTTACATCAACATTTTAAAATATTGCGAAATATGTGGGTTAAATATTATGGCAAATTTAAAGTTTCTAAGTCACATGGTTTCTAAGAAAATCCTCTGTGGAAATAGAAAAACGTAAATATATTACCTGTGATATCTTCCATAGGTGTGAGAATTTGATGCATATTTGAAAAATCGTGACATTTACTACCATCAATCTAGTTTTTATACAAGTTTTGCGCGGGCTTCTGAAAACACATATTTTGTTAGAGTTTCATCTTGGGAACTTTCGGAACATATATATGAAGATATAAGACATGAAACTATAAAAAAAACATTTTGCATTCTCTTTCTAACTAACCTTTTCAAAGGAAGAGTTTAAAAATTATCGAGTATTGCTTTTTAAACACTTTTTAAAAAAAATGACTTTTCCAATAAATATTTCTGTATTCAAATAATGAAAATATGTGCAGGTTACTATGTTTTATTACCATGATAAGTTTTCTGTTTCTGCCCTACCCGATTACTGAGAAAAACGCTTGTCACTTACGGACAGATACGTGAGTGATCTTACAATGGTTCCGTTTTTCCTTTTGTATCCTTAATAAGAGCAACATAATATCTTTTCGAATTCTTTTTTTCATCACATTTTGACAATAAAATATTTAGCAGAGTTCCTGGAGTATTCTCTTCGATAATTAATAATAAAAAAAATCATTGCACCATACATGAAGAAAGATAATGCTGCAGGTAATATAAGTTTGTAATAAGACTTTAGAGTATTTGACACCAAGGGTTTATAATTTTGGCTTGAAATACTAATATGATATTTTAGTCAACTAAAGGAATTATCGGTGTTTAAATGTTTAAAGAACCAATATTTTTTGGAATGAGAACCTCCAAAAATGATTCCACTTAATTTTTCCTAGTTGTATAAATGAATGCTTCTACCTCTGATATAAAAATAAATTAATTTATGGTTAATATGAGAATGATTAAGTAAATTACTTGTAAATGTTTTCCAATATTTTTCATCGGTCTTTACATTTTAAATTTGGGCTAGACTTATTTTTACCTGCCAACAAAATATCGACATAATTATTTCCACAATTTTAACCGGTCATCTAGACGCAGACAATAGTATTTTAATGACTCAGATATTATTATGAAATGTTAAAATTTAGTAATAATCAAGTTGGGAACTCAATAAATGTTGCGAAGAATAGAGAAATTGAATACACAAAGGGAATTTTGGTAAATTTAATATAAGCCGTATAAAAATAGCTAATATCAAAATTGGCGCTCAGTATCATGACAGTTCGTCAGCTATAACGGCCATAACACGTAATTTATAGACAGGATAATACGAAGCGTTACATTAAATGTAAATGAGGCTGACAAAAAGAGGACGTGCCATAGTTCGCACGCGACGGATGTTCAACGCGTGAGCAATGTGTAGCGGCTCTCGTAGAGTCGTGTCGTAGCACAGAGTCGCCATAGGTATGTTTAAAACTCTGTTTATTTTATATTCTCTTGTAAGCCATGAAATATTCATTCTCTAATTGAATATATACAGTTTTATTGTCAACATTTAAAAAACAACTAAATGAGAATTTCGTGAATACCTCTTCTCTTTTAAACCTTATCTTATGTTTCTGAAAAATGTAATATAAAATATTTTTGTGATTTCTGTACATTTTTAAATTATATATTGTAGTTTTTTATTTAACTTCAGTAGCTTTGTAGCTTTTCCGGATTGGAACAGTGCATTATACAATTTTTTTTAGCTTGTACAGATTATACTTGTATTTATTAATTATTAGCTTGTACCGTCATATAGAAATAAAAAAAAAATTTTGCAATGTTTTAGTTTTAGTGTTATATTTTTAAGAGCTCAAAAATTAATTTGTAGCAAGCTTCCTGTGTTACTTAATTACTGTTACATTCAAATTCTATTTGTTTATGTATAAACAATAGGAAGACTAATGGCTACATCGTCTATAAAATAGATGTTTTATTGATAAAACCTTGAAAATAATTTGTTTCTATTCCTTAGAACATAAAACTCTTGGCAAAAATAGGGCAGCTTATAAAGTCCCACCCTCTCCCCTTGACCTTAAGGGACAAAGGTAGCTTTGGTCTTATAAGGGTTAATTAATGAACTTCCTACTAAAGGATATCTGTATATCTGTATATTACGTCAATAATGTTTATTAATTTTAAAAGGGTGTAGCGATATGGTTTTTTAAGTTAATATTTTTAAATGTATTTAAAAATATCCTCGTGCAACGCATTTTCCGCTTATTAGTTGAGTGAATTAATATTTCACCGTTAAAAAAATTAAGCGATTCGCTAGTTAAAGTTTACATTTACAATTATTATAATGTTTTATCTACAATTTTCCAAAAGTCATGATACGTTTTGAAAATTAACACAATTTTTTTTACATCCAAGTACAAGTTTTGGTTAATTAATTAAATTTCAATAATTTTTTATGTGAAAAGAAAACGTCATAATAAAAAAACATTCGAACTCTAAAAACGTCTAACTAGTTCTATCCACCACTTCCGTATCCGCAGAATTTGCAGTCCGATGCCCATATTTGCACTTCGAAGGATTTTGGGCGAAACATTTTCTTGGGGAGAAGTTTCGAGGGAATAATTTTCTTCCTGTTACTCAGATTTCATTTACACGAAATGGAAGATGAAAATGTTTTATTATTTGTATATTTATATCAGAAGTTTTTTACATAAAGGAAACCCAAATTCTGTATATTTTGATATTTGTATCTGACATTTGATTTCTACTCGAATACACAAAACCGAGGCGAGTAAAAATTAAAATAAAAGACTTTTCTAGTAATTTTAATCATTATATAAATTATAAACCGTGATCCGATTTCTACTCATATATCTGGATTAGTTAGGTTGCTGCCCCTAATTGTAAAAAGGCTAAAATTTAGCAAGCACCAAACCTAGACCTGCGTTAGTACTGTAGATATTAACACCATACATTAGTATAAATATCTTAATTGCTGGTATATGGTGAAGGTCAAATGAGGATATTGTATTTGCGTCATATATTTATTCACCTTATTTATCTTCGTGTTGCTACCTATAAGCACAATAGTTAAAACTATTCTGATTAATTAGACAGCACCGGTATATAACAATAAATAAAACCTGTCAATTATAAGTACAACTCGCAATTCGGGTGTTGGTACACCTTTAGGGTCTTAAAAACATTTAGGATATATTGTATTTCTATTAAACCGTTTATAAATGTTATTTTTTTTTCATAGCGTCAATATTATTGTCTGCTCTGTTTTTAACATGCATAATAACACGGTGCACATCTAAAGAATTATGACATTTAGCATCATCGCAGCAATTTCCTAAAACTTTTATATAGGCTTCCAAAAAGTCAGTTTTTTGTGTAATATTAGATATGATAGTATCGGAACTGGAAGAAGTGAGGTGGAGGGGAATATATTTTCTTACATGTTTTTCAGTATATCTCTAAAGATATAATACCTAATTATGAAAAAAATTTTGAAATCCTTAGAAATAATCCTTGCAATCGATATCCAATAACGGTGTCAAATGTTATAATAGAACATGGAATTTTAAAATTTTTTTGCTAATTCAATTTTTCCCACTAAAATTTCCACATAGCTACTTGGAAGTGTTTTCTATTGTAACACATCGGATTAGAATGATTTATTATTGTGCCAAGTATTAAGTTCTAGATAGTTAGCCAACGCCCGTCAGTGGTCCTTCGACCATTCTACACCGAGTAAGTCCCAGTAGCGTCCGACAATGTCAGTAGTTGGGCATTTCAAAGTCTTACAAGTACGAAGATGGTCACTGTCCATTGGCGCAAAGTCACATGGTGGACAAATCTTACAATCAGGCAAGCCGATCCTATGGAGACGAACTTATAAGTAGTCGTGACCGGTCCTCTAAAACGAGCAACGGCCTCTGCCCTCTGTAGGTGTTTTAAAATTGGCACTTAGAGACGGGTTTGATGTTTCTACGTCAAGCTGTTTCTGTTCAGAACGACTTTAACACGTAGAGAGACATACACGTGAGTCATATAATTTTTTTTAACCATAAAAAGAAATGATTAAAATCTGTTAAGTATAGTTTCAAAATACAGGGCAAAGGGAGTAATTAAATTCCATTGACACATAGTAATCAAACATTTGAAATAAAATAACCACACACAATTGTGACTAAAAAGTTAATGTGAAATTATCTTCGTCATTACTTTCTTGCCTGATTTAATACATTGATTTAATGCCTAAATGCAAAAGGAGAGAAAGTAATGTGTACAATACTTGTAATAGAAATCAAAATTTATACATATATGGAAATTTTTTATTATACTATTTATAATTCAGGTAAAAAACGGCTCACGTTGTAACAGTCATTTTTAACACTCTTTATTAGCTTCATTTGTATGTATGTATGTTTGTATGAAAGTAACGGAATCGTTTTAATAAATTTTGACTCACTTCTGGACTTCAGAATTATTTAAAATTACATACAAGTATCAAGAACCGACAGCAATTAAAAAAAATTAAAGTAAAAAACCTATAAAAAAGTATTTTTCTAATATTAAAACAAGAAAACTTTTTAGTGATGCCTTTGTAGCAAATAGGAACTTAAAATATATAATTCTATAGTTTTCTTGACCAAAATATTCATACTTAAAGATGACTTTTTTAATGCGTATTATTACAACAGAATATTTTTTTACATTTTTTTAAACTGTCAATTTTGTTTTAAACCGATCAATCTAGAAAATTCAGGTTGGCGTAATAAAGGGGGTATATTCCTACATACGCATATTTTCCTACATTAAGAGATTAAAAAGTTGTTTTTTTTATTTCATAAACCATAAACTCAAGCTACAAATTGACGAGGAGTGGATTATTGTGGAAAACCTTAAAATGTGACCGAGTTATCAAAGTCAGAATTTAACGTAAAAACAAAGATGCCAATAATTGTGACGTCTTTTTTGTAAGACTTTTATTCTACGAGAACGAATGAAACGAAGAAATATCACCAATCTATCCCTACTATTCAATTTATTATTTTTTTCATAACCGGCTATTAATTAATCTACATTTTTACAGTGTTTAGCAAAAATAGAAAAACATCAATTTTAAGAGTAATAAATATGCCAATTTTGGATAAGGTACATAAGCTAATTCTGCACATATTGTTCAAAAATCTGCCTCCTCATTTTCGAAAATACTGAAATTTAAAATGTTAAAAAAATGCTTACTAACAACTTATTTAAAGATTGCTTCTTTGTCTCACAGTTACTGAAAGATGTAGGCTATTTATCTCGTGTCTTATATTTGCAAAAAGCAGTCAAGAATTTTTGAATAGGAATATTATGTACCCTTAATTACGTAAACTCTTATTAGCAATTAAGTGAGTCTGCTCTTATTTAGAAAGGTTTTTACTTCGTCTAACCGCTTTTATTTTTTATTTATACCTTATCTTTATTCCAAGCTTCCCAACATTATGTAATTGGATGTATAAGTTAATTTTTAGCAGTATATTTCAAAATACTTGGAATGATAATGGGAATTTCTTCGTTGCGCTTTAAAATACTCAATCCGTAAATAATTGTGCACACAAAAGAGAGTAAAGGCATTAAATTTAATCGGTAACACTTAGATAAGGGTCGAGCTTTCGATTTCAGTCACCGGATAATTTAACTGAACTTTTTAACGACGATATACCTCGCGGGCACTGCTAGGAGGCAGTAAAACTTCAAGTTTGTTAAGCGTTATTGCCGAACGACACTGGCCTCTGCCCCATTCCTCTCCTAAAAATTTACAAATAATAAAGACAAGAACTTGCGCGCGTAGGAATACCAGATACAAATATAATATTCACTGTACATCTGTCCCGGAAATTTCAAAAGGGTCGTAAAAAATGGGAAAAGTTTCTGCTTTGTTTATTAAAATTCATGTATTCAGCGCATTGAATAATAATGGACGGCGAAATGTATGGATAGGTTACATCAATTTACGAATAAGAGATGATATATTCGTGTTCTTTGTATAATGATATTCGGCTTAGTTCGAGACGCGTGGTTAAATTCGTAGTTTTGTTTTCAGAATTTCCTTCGCTTTGTACCTTATAAGTAAATATACTATCGTTCGTGCGAGCCTTCCTTATAGGGCGACTTCGTATGCCTTCATATTTATCGTATAATATACATAAATGAAAGTATTAAATTGATTTTCACCCGTTTTCAAATTATTTTTCCATGAAAGGGAGTATGATGTGTAATTAAAAAGCATCGAAATTGTTTACAATTTTGTTATTGTTTCTTTTCGCCTTAAACTTATCTTCGTTAAATATTGAGGTACAAGATCTGGATTAGCTCCATTTTAAATTCAAACATAATGACTTAATGTACTTGTACAAAACTTCAACTTACAATTCATTGTTGAATGGAAATTACAATTACTATATGCAAATATTTTATTAAAAAATAAATTTCTTATAATATTTACGAGTTTAATTTTATTAGTCACGTTGGCTAAAGGAATTAACAAAACGGCAAAAAAACAATTTATTTTTTGTTATATGTTTTTTTTAAACTACGCATTAAAACTTATGCGCAGTTTAATAAAAAAAAATTAAAATAATTTTAAATGTCGTTGTATGTAAATTTAGTGCGCAATTTAAGGAATAATCGAAAATTTAACGAGAGTATTAAAATACGAAATAGAACACGACTCGAGAAGTTTTATACCCATTTTCTTTATGATATTATAGTAATATAATTTAAACATAACCTACATTTCAATGCAATATTAATTAAGGTCCAATGGTAAAGTCATACTTGAAAAATAAATATTTTTAATCATATCGAAGTTTAAAATACGGAAATAAATTGGCCAACATTTTAATTAGGCCAGAAATTTGTTTCCAATGTTGAAATAAATACGGTATACCCATTCAGTGAGAAAATGTCGATAAGAAAATCAATACGGACATATTGCTACATAAACAGTTTACTATAGTTTATTGGGTGACTAGTAGAGATTGTTCATACATCAATTACCGATTCTCTAATTACTATATAATTTGACGAATAAAATTAAAGTTTTAAATGAAAAATATAAGAATTTTCATTACTTTATGAAAACATAGAAGTTTAAAAAGAGTATGAAATATAAGCAATGTATTTTAAATATGTATTGAAGAGCGAAATTACGCACATTATAAACCCAATATAATACAAATAATCATTCTTACAAGACGCGGTGTCAAAGTTGTGTCATTTATGCTACATTCGCGTATAAATTATGCACACTGAACATTAAAAAGTTAAGACTATCTTTATGATATCGTTTGCACAATGATCCATGATGATGTTTGTACAATGAAATTAGGAAAATTGGTCGAAAATTAACGCTATGATATGTTACTTTAACGAAACGTATTCTGCAACGAGTAAAGTTATAAATTTCCATAATATTTTCTTGTGGTTGTTATAATTTTAGTCTTATAAAACAATTGTTAAATTATAAAATGTGTAAGTATTTCCATTTAATCTAATTTTGTAATCATGTACTTAAAGAATACAATTTACTGCTATTTGTTAATTTTTATATGCAGTTATATATCACTTGAAAAAAGAAATTTAAAAATGAAAATAGAGAAATATTGAATAATAAATTTAATCTTTATTTTTTTGGTTTCTAATAATATGAGAGTTAATATGAATATCTATTAATAATATTTCGTTCTCCCGGATTGATATTTTCATGTTCTGGGAAAGGGCACATTCGTGTTTATTTAAATATTTAATGAATATACTCTAATTGATGATAATTATATTTATATGGTTTTAAATGTGTCATTTAAATGTTTTTTTAATAAATATTTTAAGCCAATATTTTTGGAAAGTATAATAATTCTAAAAAAATTCTATTCCATGTTTCCGGTCACGAAAACGTTACATTCACGTTCATTTATTATTAATTAAACTACATAATTGTTTATTTAAAATACGTTTATTTAAAATTTTATAAAAAGGTCTTTATTAATCTTGAGAAGATAAAAAAATATGAGTAAATGGAAATCGTTATAAGTAAGGAACATGAAACAACAAAAACGTAGCAATATCTAATTTTTTTTCGTTTTCTCGAAACTGTTTTCGAGAAACAAAATTATAACAGAACAAATATCGTGAAAAAATTTACCTTCGCTTCAAATAATAACTTGGCTAACTTAATAAAATCTTATTTTTTCAAAAATATAAACTATACATTTAGACAAAAATAATAAAATTATTATATTTTTTAAACAAATTTTCGGGGAAAACATGTGAACAAATTGACATAAATCATGAAAAATAAATTTGAAAATTTAAAGGGTTTCGGTTTTAGAAATTCAGTGATGTAAAACTACTTGGGGTCTTACAACGATATGATAGAGGAACTTCATCAAAGCTATAACTTTTTGAACTCATGTTGTTTTTCTTCCAACTATATAAATTACCAGTCTTAGCAAAGTTGTAATTTAATATTATCATATGAAATTAGGCCATAATATTATCTTTAATAAATTAATATAATATCATTCGGCAAAATAATAGATTTTTATATCGCGTAGTAGATTTACAGTGAAACCAAAAATTTATAAATTAGTAATATTCATAAATGGAATTTGTAGATATTTTACTTATACTTAATATAACACTTATATATTATATTTATTTCACTTAATATAAACCTACCAAATATTAAAACAAATTTTGCATATTCTCTTCACCACAACATATAGTTTTCATTGTAAAAATAAAAAAAATACGTAAACGAACAAATATAATATAAAAATAAATTTAAGCACGGTATTCGCATAACTTCCTTTTGCCTATTAGATCTGAATTTCAACACTCAGCAAGATAAATGAGTACTATTAAACTTACTAACAGAAGGTGGGCTCCCCTTCCCATGTCGAAGGTAATTTTATTGATAAGTTAGAGGATTAGCGACCGTAACCTTAATGTGTACATGACCCTAAAGTTTGCGCTCAGGCCTAAACAAAACACTTACAGCGTTTTCCTGAATTTAAGTCAGTGTTATCAATTAACCAATAACAAAACTTGAAATTCCTGATGCTGGTCATGTTGCTTTAACTGTTTAATTGATATTTCATTAAAATTATTCTACTCTAGTTAAACGTGTGTTTGGGAAGAGTTTAGGGTTTTATTAGTTCTGTTCTAAAAATATAGACGTTAGACATTTTGGCTTGTAAACAAAGTTGATTGGGCATGTTATAGGTAACAACAGAATGAAATAAAATGTAGTTCTTTCTCTACAGAATATAATTAAAATACATTGAAGAACAGATTTAAACCAATGTGCTATTTAGTTTCCTTCGTATGATTGGAAATATATTTTTGTAACCTAAATAAAATTGTGTATTTCTGATAATTATATAACTACATAATTATCGGATACTGTCACATTGCGTGACAACTGTAATTTGACTATTTTTGTACTTTTTAGTTTATTTCGGCAAATACTCGATAAACTCAAATATTATAATGGAATATAGCGATTGAAAATATTTTGATATTTTATGTAAACTAGCTTTGTTTATGATTTCAATCGCGTGAATTTCGGAATTAGAAGTAATTACATTTTCTACCTCTCACCTGTTGCTTTTTGTTTTTAATTATTACTACACCAAATTTAATCAATATTTCTCTAGTAGATTTCGCGTGATTTACGAAAAAAGTAATGTACAGAGAGACAGGAAAAATTACGCTAAATGAATCTTAATTTTCAAAATAATTTCTTTGTACAGAAGTCACCCCTATATATATATATATATATATATATATATATATATATATATATATATAATCATTGAAAATTTTAAATTATTTATTGAAATTATATATATTTGGTATAAATTAGTTAAAGTGATTACAGCATAAGAAAAGTATCTCATTTTCAAAAACAGTTTCCTGATCTGTGCACGATAGTAAGTTTAAGTTTAAATAGACATTTTAAGAGGCAACAAACGAATGGGTAAGACGTGAACTCATTATTCTATAAAAAATTCTATTAAAAGTCGTCTTATGAAGCAAGATAAAGTATCCAAAAAACAATTATTTTTTGTGTAATCTTATTTGTGGCGTATTGCATACTAATATCTGCGGTGTAAACTAATATTATCCTTCGATAATATCATCTAAAAAACATCAACCCGCCTGCATGTCTTTCCTCTGACCCATTCTTCATTTACTTGGAATCTGCCCAGCGCGCGTTGGCAATCAAATATAAAGTCAACTGTATAATTTCTGAAGTAAATATTAATCAAACAAAAGTAACGTTGTATGAATATGTCGCAGATAGCATAAATACAGTAATTAAAATCTCTGAGTAAAATAATATAGCTAGGCCTCAAGTAGATATAATATATAAGTTATTCGTGTCCTTCACAGTCGAGTCATCTCGTATTGTTTCTATCTCTTACTTTCAACGCCATTTTATAAAGATTAAAAACGCTGAATAATTTTTAATAAGTACGGTTTTTAATATTTACCTTACGGCTAGAAAGGTACATTTTTAATAATTATGTTATCACTGTATTTTGAGCATAAAACCACATTGAATAAATTCTCTACTGACCTGAAAACAAATTTAATGGGCAACAATTAGATAAGGGTCGTTATCGATTTTAGTCGCCAGATAAATTGACCGAGATTTATAACGGTGATACTTCGCGGGCACCGTTAGAAGGCAGTTAAACTTGAATTGGTTTCAGTGTTAACGCCGAGTGACGCTGGTTTCCGGCCGATTTTTCTCCTAAAAATTTTACGGACAAAAAACTTGCTTACGTACGAATTCAAGATACAAATACAATATTCACTGTACAACTCTCCCAGACATTTAAAAAAGCTTCGGCTTTGTTTATTGAAATTCATATATTCGGTGCACTGGATAATAGAAAAAAACGTATGGATACGTTTTATCAATTTACGAATAACAGATGATTTATTCGTGTTCTTTGTATAATGATATTCGGCTTAGTGTGAGATGCGTGGTTCAATTCGTAGTTTTGTTTTCAGAATTTCCTTCGCTTCGTGATCTATAAGAACGTATAATATCGTCCGAGCGAGCCTCGCTTATAGGGCGACTGCATGTGGTTTAATATTTATCGTATAATATACACATAACCAAAAATAAAGTGTTAAATTGATTTTCCCCATTTTAAAATTATTTTATCCTTCAAACGGTTTAATACCTGTTATTAAGCAGCATAGGAATTGTGTGCTATTTTGGTATTATTTCTTTTTACCGTAGACTTATCTTCAGTACTCTTTGAGGTACATGATAATTGAGTCGCTTCATTTAATTTTCAAACATAATCACTTGACGTACTCATACATTTACCTATAATTATGGCAATAATTTTAATTATCAAAGGCAAAAGAAATGCTATAATTATAGTTAAAGGTTTTTTTTCAAATAAATTCCTTATAATAATTGAAATGAAACATACTTTCAATTTAATTTTACATTTGATTTTTATATGACTAAAAACGTTTCAAAATTTAAATAATAAATTGTTTATTCCTTGTTTTAATATTTCAACCAAAAGTAGATATAAAGGAAGACATTGAAAACAAATCACCGTCTATCTCTGCTTTTATCTGTACAAAACACACATACCAAGTGCCAATTCTTCAACTCAGTATTCTGAATATAATTTTTGGCACAAAGCGAGTTACCAAACAATTTGTATTTTGGTTTCAAGTTAGTTACTTAAAATAATATATCAAAGTAAATGAAATAAGTATTTCGAAATACAAATATTATTTTTACATGAGATCCGGATAAGATGGAGCTAAATCGCTATTACGTCGTTTTTAATAAAGCTTATGAACAATTAAATGGAACTACGAGATGTAGTATTATTTATACTTTCTTTAAGTTCTTTACCACGACCTAGGTTTCGTTGTATTACAACATCTTCAGGTGGGCTTTTAGCAAAGCTTATGAAATTAGAATCAGATGGCGTTAACTTTCGACCAATTTTCCTAATTGTTATAGAACAACGTACAAACAGTAATATGTAGATCATAGTTTCTTACTCTTTGCTTTGCACCTTTCATATTTAAATCTAACATAAATATTGAATACATTTGGCGTTAATTTTGTAGAAATTCATTATTCACAATTAAATGAAACTACGTGATGTAGTATTATTTCTACTTTCTTTAATTTTTCTTACCATGACCTAGGTTTCGTTGTTTTACAACATCTTCAGATGGGATATTAGCAAGGATCTAAATCTTTGCTAATATCAACAACGAAATCTAGGTCGTGGTAAAAAAATTAAAGAAAGTAGAAATAATACTACATCACGTAGTTTCGTTTAATTGTGTCTAACATAAATGTTACGACTTCTATTCAGCACCGAGTAAGAATGAATATTTATATTATATTGGGTTTCCAATATGTGTAACTTCTCTCTTCGAAACACGTTTAAAATATGTCGGTTACATATCATACTGTCTTTTTGAACTTCCCTGTTTTAATAGAGAAACGTAACTTGATTTTTTTTTATTTCAAATTTAATCAAATGCGTAAAATTATGAATACATTTAGGGGGCGGGTTATAGCTATATGAGCAATCTATTGTTGTCACCTACTAAGCTATGGTAAGTTCCTCATGTTCCGATCCTTTTTTTTGTTATTTTTTCTTATCTACACTTTCTTTCCGAACATTAATATATTATTTCTTTATTTTTTTTAAATAAAATTATAACCTAATTAAAATTTTGGCCAAATTACAAATTTCAGAGTGATAAAATAAAATAATTTTGGAAGTATAATTTCACCATCGGACCGTTATTACTGCTGCAGTAAATATACGTTATACATTAAATTCAAATTTGATCAATATAATATCAAAAAAACATGGGAAATTAAATTTTTCGAATCGTGTCCTAGTTCATACTTTCATGTATACATAAATACTTCCGTTTATTTCCGATGAATCTTTAAACTGTGTACTAAATTTATGTACAATGGCAGTTATAATTACACAATTTTATTTCTTTTACAGTTTTACAAAAGTTGGTAACAAAAAAAGAAAATTGGAAACAGGTTTTTCTAAGCCATGATTACTGTAAAAAATTATAAAAATAAATTCGTTTTTGATCGCTCCGTTAATTTGCTCATTCAGCGTGACTAATAAAATTCGCTGATCTTTTGTGTTATTATATAATTAACTATTCAGAGTATTTATAAATTATGCTTTTTAGTTTGTCTTTTCACTACTGGTGGAATGAGTTAAAACAGATTTACTGCTTTGGCTTGGAATCACAATTTAACTTTTAATTGTAAGTAGTAATCAAACTAAATATTACCATTTTAATTTCTTTTTTCTAACAATTTGCAACTAATTTCATTTAGAAATAAAATCAATCAAGTCTTATGGTTGATTTTGTACCTGATTCGAGTCAAAATTTTACGTGTAGTCGTTGCTGTTACGGTTAAACAAATTTTATTTATTTTTGATATATTATGCTTGAATCGGTAATTCTATAATTTACGCATACGATATTTTAAGGCGGCCAAAATAAAATCCTTCATTGCTAAATAAATAAAAGATTATCGAACAAACAAACTTTAAACATTTTTTAAATGTTCAATTTACATATATAAATTTTTTTTTCTAACAATTTGCAACTAATTTCATTTAGAAATAAAATCAATCAAGTCCTATGGTTGATTTTGTACCTGATTCGAGTCAAAATTTTACGGGTAGTCGTTGCTGTTACGGTTAAACAAATTTTATTTCTTTTTGATATATTATGCTTGAATCGGTAATTCTATAATTTACGCATACGATATTTTAAGGCGGCCAAAATAAAATCCTTCATTGCTAAATAAATAAAAGATTATCGAACAAACAAACTTTAAACATTTTTTAAATGCTCAATTTACATATATAAATCTCATCGAATAAAATTTGTGTACTCGCTGGCCTATCATAAACAAGGAATAATTAATATATACTTAAGTATAGCTTTCATTAGCTAAGGGAATATATATAATTAATGGACTCATATAATCACGTTAATCCTACGAACTCGACTTAATCGCTTTTCAAGGCAAAATTTTCTTCAAGATTTATAGGATATACATAAAGTTCTACAAGGGTTTCAATACAGTATTATATGGAGGGATTTTCTTTATGATCGGGTTTTTAATTCACACTTAAGAAGCCTAATTTAAGTATCTATATATATATATATATATATATATATATATATATATATATATATACATCACTATGTTCAACCAAGTAATGAATATGAAAATCACGAAAATATTTGGAATCTGTATTATTCAATTTCTGGATAACTCAATAATTAACGGAAAAATTATTACAAAATTTTGCAGTGCGTCAGCAATTATCATATAGGATGACATTATATATAAAAAAAGGAAAAATCTCTTAGAATGTGGTTAAAAATATTTTTTTTTTTAGCAAATTGTGATTTTTTAATCGTTATATAATCCAGTTAATCTTAAATATAACACTTTATAATAGTATAAGTGCTATGTCATCTTGAATATTATTTGGTATGTTGATCGACTTCTACAAAGGATATTAATTAAAATATACAATATGTTGTGTCTCGATAAATATCATAATTTAATTTTCCTTTTATTTTCTTTAAACTGACTCCGAGAAGATATTGGAAGATAATTTACATTTTCTTTAAATAATAACTTGATTTTTAATAACTATAATGTCAAACAAAAACCAAAAATTTACAAAAGTAATAATAATCATATAAATAGTATTTGTAGGATATTACTTATATTTTTATTTCGCACATAACTTATTCAATGTTCGGATATAAAAAGAACCGCACATATGAATGTTTCATAAAATAAATTTTGTATATTCTTATCGCCATAACAAAGGGGCTCAATAAATAATAAATAAAAATATATAAAAAAAATAAATATAATTCAAAAATAATCAATCAGCACGTTATTCAGATGTATTATTCCTTCTAATCTATTTGATGTATTTGCAACCTTCAGCATGGTACATTAGTACTATTAAACTCTCTAATAGAAAGTGGGGTCCCCTTCCCGTGTTGAAGTTAACTTTATTAAGTTCAGGGATTAGCGACCATAACATTAATGTATACATGACCCTAAAGTTTGAGAGCAAACCTAAACAAAATGCCTACATTGTTTTCCTAAATTTAAATCGATGTTATCAATTAACCATTGATAAAACTCGAAAGTCTTGGCGCTGTTCAGGTTGTTTTAACTGTTTAATTGATGTTTCATTCAAAGGATCTAGTTAAACATGTGTTTGAGGAGAGTTCAGAGCTTTATTAATTTCATTCTAAAAATACACACGTGTGACACTGTCACTTATAAACGAAGTTGGTTGGGCATATTACAGGTAATACAACAACTGCAGAATGAAATATAAAGTCATTTCTTTGACTACATTATTTAATTAAAACACATCTAAGAACAGATTTAAACGGACTTGCTGTTTAAGTTCTATTGAATGATTTGAAACATATTTTTCTAACGACAACATAATTGTGTATCCATAATAATTATTAAATTTTTTTCTATAATTATCCGATAGTGACACTGCGTATAAACTGATAATTAACGATTTTTGTACTTTTAAGTTTATTTCGGCAAATAATTGTGTAAACGCAAAAATTATAATAATAAAGAGCGATTGGAAATATTTTGTTCTCGTATATAGCTTTGTCTACGATTTCCATTGCGCGAAATTCGGGATTAGAAAAGTTATTAAAATGTTTTTCTCTCATATGTTGCTCCTTGTAAACAATTACCACACTAAATTCTATCAAAATTCATGAAGTAGATTTTGCATGATTGACGAACAAATTCTGACTTTCCTGGATTCTATTGTCATTCTTTACGTTAAATCAATTACAATTTTCAAAATGATATCTATGTACAGAAGTCAATCTTATATATATATATAATATATATATATATATATATATATAATATATATATATATATATATATATATATATATATATATAAGTATATATATGTGTGTGTGTGTGTGTGTGTGTGTGTATATATATATATATATATATATATATAACGAACGGAGAGAGAGAAAGAAATAGAAAATATTTTAGGAATTTAGAAAGTATTAAGAATAATTTAATGGTGGACAAATCTATGATAATGGACAATTTTAAATATATTATTACTGAAATTTAGCCATTCATTTAGTAATATTGTGTATGTATTCATTAAAATTATTAAAGCATAAAACAAATATCTCTATCTAATATAAGAAGCAACAAACGAATGGATAAAAGGTGAAATCATTACTCTAAATTAAAAATCTTCTTAAGAAGCAAGGTAGTGTCTAGAAAAATTATTTTTTGTGTAACTTTATTTGTGGGGTATCATATACTGGTACCTATGGTGTAAAGTAAAATCATTCTTAGACAATATCATCTAAAAATCATTAACCCGCATGCATGTCATTCCTCTGGCTATTTGTTCATTTCCTTGCCATCTGCCCACCTAGGGCACTCTTGACAGCAATATGTCATCGTTGCTTTTGGCGGTGATGTAAATTCTTTTGTAACACTTATAATTGTCAGTTTTCATTATATTTTCAGGTAGTTTTTTAATATTATTCACAATACATAATAATTGTAATAATTATTTTTAATACAGGTATTGTATAGAGATATATAACTACATATACGTTATTATCTATAGAGGTAACACAGCACAAAGAAAAAAAGCAAAACCAAAATTCAAAAGCAAGAGAAAAAAATAATACTTGTAACAAATATAATTTAAATCAAATAATTTCGAAGTGCCGATATTTTTCGTTTATTCCGTTTGCACTTGTTGGGTAAAAGTCATGGATCCAGCGGTGTTCAGAATTTCGAATGACCTCCCTCCGCTTCTGAATTAAATTGCAGCAAGCATGAAACTACCCCGATAACCGATTGTGCGAGGTGTCGGGTCCAAGAGAAGTCGGTCTTTGACACGCGTCACATGGCAATGAGCACTGCCGGACCAGTTTAATATGTCCTAAATATTTCGGCTCCTTTGTTATGAAAAGTCTAGGCAAGAAGCAGAGAGTGTGATAACTGTGACGATTGTGCATTCGGAGCATTTCATGCTCATTTAAAAAGGGTGATACATGGGATCTCCGCAGGATGCCGAAACAAAAACGAGCATATGCATTTTGCATTTTCTGGATTGAACAGGCTGTTCTTTTTAAATTAAACACGGGCCATATACGATATCACCATAACCGAGTACAGGAAGACTGAGGCTCCAACTAGAATTTAAAGTCCATCGGATGTATATGGCTTCTTGTAGATTATTAACGTATATTTATTTAAGGTTTATTTGATGTTTTTTGGTATCGTACTGCTATCCATCGGATATTGTGAGTTAACTAACATTGTCACAACTCAACTTATTTGACGTTTATGCTGAATTGGTTCTTAGCAATTCATCATTATTAATCGGATGTTATTATTTTGCTGATTGATTGAATAACCAAATCCGAGCAGGGTATGGTTATTCGACTCGCTATTTGTTAATTTTATACATCAATAAAATTATACTGAATTCTTATGGTTTGTAATAATATGAAAGTAAAATAAATAAGAAATAGCTAATAGTAATATTTCATTCAACCGAACTGATATTTGGCAAGAGTCGTTTCAAATCCTTGAAAAGAGCACATCAATGGTTACTTAAATGTTTTATGAATGTACTCTAAGTGGTGATTTTATATTTAAATGGTTTTAAGTGTTTTATACTATATAATTCCAGGTAATATTTTAATAACTCTCATATCATAATAAGTTTTAACAAAATTTCATTTCATATTTCCAATTACGAAAACTTTATATTCATGTTTATTTATAAATTAACCTACAAATTAATTTACTAAAAATACGTACTAACGTCACAAGCAATTTTTTTGTTAATCGAACCAAATATTTTAAATATGAGAACACGAAAAACATGATAGATAAGGAAAATAAAACAACAAAGATAGCAAATAAAACAGCATTCCATTGTTTTTTTATTATCTAAAGACTGGCTCAAAGAAACGAAATTTTGACTGTGAAAATATCGGGAAAAAAATTACATTTTTTTTTAAATAATAACCATGAAATCTTATTTACCAAAGATATAAAGTATGGAGTAAATTATTTCCATAAAATCTTATTTTTCCAAAGATATAATCAAATTATTATATTTTTCAATAATTTATCGGGGTAAACGTTTGAAAAAAATATTATTTATCCTGAAAAATAAATTCGGAAATTTAAAAGCTTTTGGTTTTGAAGTACAGTAATATAAAAATACTTAGCTTCAAAAAATAGTAAGATGAATTCGTCAAGCCCAAAACTTTTAGAACTCATATTTTTTTTTCCTAAATTATAAGTCGCCAATCTTAGTAAAGGTAAAATTGTATATTACGATATCGCATGGAGCTATAATTTATTTAGCATAATGAATAAATAAAATTTCGTTTTTACATTTTTAACAACTGATCATTTTAAATCGAAACCAGAAATTTAAAAGAGTAAAAATTATCACATAAATATTATTTGTTTGAATATTACTCATATTTTTATTTCAATATTCCCTATTAAATGTTCGGAAATAGAAAGAACAACATGTATAAATGTTTCATAAAATAAATTTGGCACATTCTTGTCGCCGTAATATATGGTTTCTATTAATAATAACGAAGAACATGTGAACAAACAAATATAATTGAAAAATGATAACGAAACAAATTATTCGCATTTACCCTTGCTTCTTCTTATCTATTAGATAATTTCAACATTCAGCAAGGTACGTGAGTACTATTAAACTCAATAATAGAAAGTGGAGACCCTTTCCCATGTTAAAGGTTTGCTGCTAAGTTTGAGGATTAGCGACCATAACATTAATGTGTACATGACCCTAAAGTTTGGGCGCAGGCTTAAACAAAATACCTGCAGCCTTTTCCTGCATTGAAGTTTCCTGCATCAATAAACCATTAATAAAACTAGAAAGTCCAGGCGCTGGTCAGGTTGCATTAACTGTTTAATTGATGTTTCATTAAAATTATCCTACACTAGTTAAACGTGTGTTTGGGAAGAGTTAAAGGTTTATTAGTTTTATTCCAAAAATAAATACGTTTGACCCTTTCATTTATAAATGAAGTGGATCGGGCTGGTAAAAAAATAACTGCAGAATCATTTAAAAATTGGTTTATTTTGAAATAATATTTAATTAAAACAAACTGAGGAACGGATTTAAACTGATATGCTGTTTTGCTCCTGTCGTATGATTTGAGAGACATTTTTTTAACCACAAAATAATTATGTATATATGAAAATTATTTTATTTTATTATAAAATTATCGTATATTGTCCTGTAACGGTAAAAACCGTAATTTTACTATTTTTGTTTTTTGAACTTAATTTCTGCAAATAATCGACAAATTTCAAAACTAAGTTGTATGTAACATTTGGCAATATTTTGATTTTGTGCATAATACGAAGAACCTGTACTAACAATTTTTAGAAAGTATTAAGAATTGTTTCATGGTAAAGGAATTTATGATTATGGGAAATTTTAAATTAAATGTATTTTGCATATATTCGTTATAATTATAAAAACAGAAGAAAAATGTATTTATTTCATAAATAGCTTCCTAGACTGTGCATGATAGTGAGTTTAAGTTTACATATATATTTTCAGAAGCCACAAACGAATGGATAAAACATTAAATTATTATTTTTAATTTAAAAGTAGCCTTACGATCAAGTATTTAGAAAACAATTATTTGTTGTGTAGGGGATATCATAAAAAAGTATTTGTGGTGTAAATTAAAGTAATCCTTAAATAATCTCATCTAAAATCATCCACCCACCTGCCTCTCATCCCGTCCTTCCTCCGTCTACTTGCAATTGGCCCACCGCGCATTGTCAATATTTATGTTAAGACTATATGATGAGCATAAAGCCATATCGAAAAAATTCTCTATTGACTTGAAAAAAAAATCAGTTTCATGTAACTTGAGTAAAGAGCAAAAACACTGATGCTGACATTGAATGTAGTAAGTATTGTGTTCTTTTCAACATGAAGCGCAGAACTCAATATAGCAAGAATATATATCATTCTTACGGAGGCATCGTTGGAATTATCATATGAAATTTAATTATCATTTAGTCGACAACGCCGCGCTCATTAAAACTTTAACCAGAATAATTCTCTTTAGAACTTTTTTCTAGTTATATTTGTTGAATTACTTCACCAAAATATCGTCAAAGCACATTAAAGAATGTTAATTACAGCGATAAAATTATTGTTATCATTAGTTAAGGCAAAATATTATGGAAAATGAGGCTCTGTTGAAAAATAACAGGTACATAAATTCCCTATTCACTTTTCGCGACAATGCAAAAAATAGGATATGGGGTTTCTATGGACAATATCAGTGCTTTTTTACACTTTTTTTATCTTTCAAATGCAAAAATAAAATTAAACCGATTTCTCTTCTTTTCCAAAAAAAAAACAAAATATTTTTCCATCTAAAAATTAATCCGTTTTGAAACAGAATACGTTTGTTATATATTCTCAGTTAGATTAGGGTACACTCCTTACTCAGTAATAAAAGACAATTTTTGAAATCATTTTTCCGACAATAAAATGTAATATCAACTATTTTGCTCTACTCTAATATAAATGACTAATTAATAAAAATGGATTTTTAAAGATTTTGCTATTTTGCTAGGTATATAACTACTATAAAAGTAATATGTCTATTAAACAATACCTCAGAGGAAAAATACCTACCTCGAGCATTAATGTTACTTTTGGTTGGAAGATATTTTTCCTAAAGGTTATTTACATTAAAGTAAAATAAATAGATATAAAAATAATTAACTAACATTCTTCCACATAATTTCGGTGTATACGACGTACTTTATATTTCAACTTGCCCGTGGCTAGTTCGCATGGAATTTCTTGTTCTCCGTATTAAAGGATGACCGATATTTATCTCCATGACACGAGGTATGTATATGCCATATTTTATGAAAATCGATTAAATAAATAAAAAAAACTTACTTTGACTATTACTATGTTAGGGGGATAATTAAAAAAATTAAATATAAAATTATACACCTATATAAAATTAACCAATTGCTTTCTTAAATACTAAATTTCGTTAATGGAAAATCCAATAGTTTTTTTGGTGTTTCAAACCAAGCCATATAATTATATTCTTTCTCGATTACTTCGAAGACAAAATCTATTTTTCAAAGACAATGCTGTCACAGTTATGAAACCTTGTGAAAAACAAATTGACTAATGAACATATACAAATTACGTGTGAGTAGTGTTTGAAACAAAACAATAACTATTAATAAATGAAGTCACGCTATTTTAGACCATTCTTAAATTGCCTTTTGAGATTATGCGATTACTTTCCTAAAGGACGTACAAAAATAGGTAAATTATTTATATTAAAAATATTTGTGTTAAAAATTTACCTATGTTTAATATTTCTTACGTATATTTTTTTTATGTTGTGAGAAGTAAAAATATATATAAGAAACATTAGTTATTTATTCTCGTTATAAATATATTATAAAAATATACTTTAACATAAAGAATATTCAGGAGTAAATCTTCCTGCCAATGATAGTAAAGCTAGAAGTGGGTATTTTTCTTCTGCAAAAATATTAAAAGTACTTACAAACTATAAAGCGTTTTACTGAGGAAACAATTTCTGGATTTCTGCCCTGTTCGGTTTACGGATGTACTAACTATACTTCTAGAGTCAGATCAAACAATGAGTAGTATAAAGCAGAACATAGGGAAGAGTTTCATTTTTACCCATGTTCCAGAAGCTATCAAAATTATTCTCACCACCGACTTCATACTCTCGCCAGGTTGTAGATGCCTAGTTATGGATCAGTATATAATTTGATGACAGGGAAACTATACGTGTTTGAAGCAGATAAAAATCATATACTGAAGGGATTTGTGATTCATGTGGCGTTTTGTCAATATACACGCGCAAGTTATTTGTAAGACGATGTTAAATGGAATCTTGATGATGCGAAAAAGTTAAAAAATGTATCAATAAATTTAGTCAAGGCTCGGTTTATGAATTGGAATCTTAGTTAAAAGCAATTTCGAAAATATAACAAGTCTATATCCTTAAAAAAATAACGTATGTTTACGTAGCATACGCTATAGTTATCTTCTTTAATAGTCTCAACAATATCTTAACTGATATTAGTTCCACGTTTTTATTGTGCGGCTTAGCTGACGGCGCATTGCCCCGTGTGAAGACGCTCGTGGCATCCATTAATTTAGGTCCAAATAACATTAAAATTACATTAAGATCTAAGTATTATTAACAGTGCAGTGAAATAAGCCGAAATAAAGACTAAACTTTGGAATAAAAGGAGGAAAAGTAAAATTTGAATTGACCTTTATTTTGATGCTACAAATATGTATTGAAAAGTCTCATTTTCACAATTCAATATTTCAAAGGTCAAGAACATGAACCTTTTGCAAATATTTCTTTCCTTATACCTGGAGTGTTGTTAGAGGTTGCGATAGAAATTCTCATTATATAGTTGCCCACAAATTTAGTTGAACGCATTTTTGAATTGAATACTTTCGAAATATAACGCGGAAAATGACACTTTCCAAGCTGTGGAACTTATAAGTGACGATTTGCAAACTGCAGAACTGCTGACTTTATAGTCATATGATAAAAATACTTTTATCATTAATATAAATAAAAGTTAGTTCATTTATAAAAATAATAAATAAATAAAATTATGGAAATATAGAATAAATTTTTGTTTTTTACATTCCTTTGTGCACCGTATTTTTTTAATTATTAAGTGACTTAAGAATTTTATAATTTTATGTTATTTCTTAGTTATAAATATTCGCATAAAATATTTTTTTAAATTTCTTTTCAATAACACTTTTAAAATGTAATTAATTTTGTTAATTGTACTATCCGTTTGGCTTTGTAGTTTCCATGATATTATCGGATAAACAGATACATGCTTCCCACTATCCGCACACATACGCTTTAAACCATATTGTAGAGGATTGTTTGTAGTGAATTTTCGAGTCGACTTTAATGACATACCAGGCATAGGAAAGTAAATATTTGCAAAAAAAAATGCTTTTGGTAATTTTCGTGCTAGCGGTTAGATACAGTAATATTACTAGCTATTAGCAAAATCAAATCTCTTAGATGTCACGGAATCTATATCAATTACGCAAACTTACAAAATACCACACTACGTAAAACACATCAAAAACTACGGGTAGACCAGCCATGCTCATCTATAAAAGATTAGCCGTGAAATTAGTCAAACATAAGTAGCGAAGTCCTTTCAGAGAATTTAAGGGAAATATAAGTTAATGAATTAGAACTTTGCAACTAGAACCTTTGCACATTATATATATAGACACATTGAACTTGATTGCGATGTATAGCTATGAGTTATTGTCCAGTCCAGTGGCTTTACAGATCTTATAACATGGCAAAGGTATTCAAAGTTGAAAACTTACTCGGGATAAAAATATCTTATGCTTATATATCAATATGTCAAATTTCTCTGAGATCGTTTCAGTTATTGCTATCCAAACGCGATAGAAAAAAATGAATATGCATCGATATTTACAATATTTGTGTCAAGATTAGTTAGAATAGCTGGAATTAATTTAGATAAATTTATCATAAAACGCTAATCATTATACCGTTGCGATGTATGGACTTCTTCGCCCTCGTCACACTTTCCCTTGTAGAGCACAATTTTGAAAATTTTGTATGAGATATGTTTCAATACAACTTTCCTGGAAATAAAAGTATTAGTATATTAGTTAATTTATAAAACACTAAAAATAAGAAAAGTTTGAAAAAAATTGTAAGATCAGCTTTTAACAAAACCACTATTTATTTGTTAGGTAATTGTCCCAAATTTTATCATTCATTGATTAATGTGTGCTTGACCACCATATGGTTATAACGGCTGAATGGATAATTTAGAATGGCACATACATGCTAGTGAAATTAATATATATATATATATTAAACTAACACACTTAAGACACTTTTATACCACTAAGTGTAATTAATGATATGAAAGAAATGTTAATTTCATTTGTGCAAAATTGTTAAAATGTATGTTAAAAATGACGTTCAAATATCGCAACATATTTTTTCAAAAGTTACAATCTTGGACCTGTTGAAAAGTATAATATTTATGTTTATATGTTTATGCATTACCAATAAAAAAGCAACGATATATCAATAAGGCAATTTTTAATTAGCTGTAGGATCATGACGATTGAATGGAAACCGTTTCTTAATTTTTTGCCTGTCATCATGTTTTGAGTAGAAAAGACTAAGAGCAATAACAAGTCTGGAGACCACACACAAAAAAATGATTTTGTCAACGTTTTTCTCATTGCACTTCATGGCAGATACGTATTTCTTAGAAATTGAAAAAATAACATGCGATGAAAATTGTCTACCAGGCCATGAAGTCATAATTGCAATGTCCTTGCAATCAGCTAGTATCAACTGCTTAAAATTGAAAAAATATTTACAAAACTTACTAACGTAAATTTTTTTGAAACCGTATTTTTCAAATATACATTTATTTTAGTACAATATTTTGCTTTTGAATATAAAATTTACCGAGCAGCAAAAAGAGATGAAATATAGTATTAATATCATATACGTAAATCATAATTTTTACTTTCACAACAAAATGCTGGTCAAATTACATTTTCCGTTACACATTGTAAAGTAAAGGAAATGAATATTTAATTAAGTGATTAAATACGTGTAAAAACATATTATTTATCGAATTATTTGAGAACGTTTTTCTTTTGGAATATCTTAATGAATTTATCTGAACTAAATATATATATATATATATATATATATATATATATATATATATATATATATATATATCGTATTTTCTCGCTAGTAACTAAATATTAACAATTGTTGACTTCTATTTCATAATAACTTTACTTTATTTTCGCATACTTCCACTTTTGTGGTGATTTACCATTATATTCTATATTTAATTTATATTAAACTTCTTCGGATTATATTCTCGAAAGATCCGAAATTGAGATCAAAGTGGACGAAATCAGTATATCGAAGGAAATGGGCGCTTTCTGATAATTCTCGGATTTGTATCCGTGATCGTGAAAGCAATCGTGGAAAAAAAATAATTTAATGATGACTTAGATTAGTAGAGTATTAGAGGTAAAAAATAAATTCGGGAGCAGTTTTATAGCTAAGGAACATTTTTAAAGTGTGATAAAACTTTTCCTGAGCTATTTAATTGCGCCTTAAAGATGTTGTGACTACAATTGAGCTTGTTAGGCTACTGAGGAGTAGACAATCCAGAATTTTCTTCACTTAGGTGCGTATTTGTTATAAATCTAGTTCAACATAACGACCGCAACAAGGTTCGCTTTCAAGATCATGTCATCGTTCTTGGACATCCTGGATCAAATTTTTGTCAAACCGTTGACTCCCTCGTTATAGGCTATATAATATTTAAAGGGGTTTCCCATTAAAACTAAGGTGAAACCCAAAAAGTAGAAAAGTCTGTACTTAATCCTGTTTTTAATTAATTTTCTTGAATGTAACAAATATGAATGTTTGCACTAATTATTTTTAATAGAAACAACTTAAGCTGTATGTAATTTATTAAAAAACTTTCTACAAAATTCTTAAACTCATAGTAGTAAACTCAGTCGTAGTGAAGAATGTACGAACATGAAACGTAAGAAAAGATTGAATAAATAAAACACAAATTTAAAAAATACAAATAATGTTGACAACAGCAAAAGCTCTATTGAAACTATAATCGATATCAATAATTCTTTACCACACCCGTCGTCTGAGAGTGAATTTCAATATTGCGATATAATACTACAGTTTACAGCACCTCTAAGGGGTGGCGACATTAGCCAACGACCGTAAAGCAAACCGCCAGTGTCGTCGAATTTCCGAAAATCTGACTTACTATCCAATAGCAAGGAAATAAATTATTGAAGCAGGAATCATTGCGGCGAAATAAGCTTGTCAGCGAGGATCTGATACGAAACGCTCTAAATCTGCATGGCGGGTGAAATTGAAGTCTAGGGGAATCAGGATATGGCATCACAAACTGATAAGAAACAATAAACGCGCAGGCGGGGTCCCGACCCCCCATCTCCCGATCGTGACTGCGTGGAGGTAGCAAGAGTCGAATGCTTGCGCGAAAGAGTTGTGTATATGTAGACACATATCTGTATATGCATATGTAAGGTTTTTTAAGGCTCAGTGACCAGAAGGCAAAAACGTAAATCTTCTAATTCCATCCCGCCTGTCCGTTCGTACTTTGATATACACTATAATGTGTTGAAATTTTACGGTAAGATCCAATCTAGTAGAAGTCTCTTAAAATGTAATCAGAAATGTCGAACAATGATATTCTCTAATTTTAACTATATCGAAAAAATCCTGATCTGACTGTTAAAAAATTGCATTTATCATAAAATTATTTTGGACAACTTGTTTTAATAAAATTGTTCAGGAACGTATAGTGCCATCAGAGGCCTATATCTAGAGAAAAATGACGAGATGAATGATATGATACCGTCATATTATGGTGATTTTTTTTGCATATATGCATTATCTTTCCATATTTTTGAAAAGGAGGAAGACTAAGACAAGTTTTCTTATTTCTAAGTACCAAAGCATGTTTAACTTACAGATCGCATTGCTATTAGCATAGTTGACTTTTTCTTACTAAAGGACATTTTAGATTTTTCCCATAAAATTAAATTCCGATTAATAATTTTACTAAAATTGGATACATTGACTCCATCAGCTCTTAATTAAGGTACGATATGATTTCGATGAAAAGTGCTAATAATAAATAGGCCTTGGTAACAATTATTTAATTCAGTTGCTTTTTATTGATTTAGTTGAATAGTATGTGGAATCTTTTAATCAATGGTTTATAAAATCGATTTAAAATTTTTACTCATGAGAATCAAAATAAAAATATGTGACAGTAAGTAGGGTTGTAGATAATACTGTGATAATAACTAGAAACTTTCATCACATACTGTACATCCACAGTGCCTAGATTGTTTCAAAATGGCGTATTGAATTAACTTCGTCTAAAAGTTTACACAAGCACGATACTATACTCTAATCCTCTCAAGTCAATTTAGGAAAAAAACAAATTAAGACCTAATGCAGCTATGCTTAGTATCTTAATAGTATCTGAGTTGAGTGACGTTACTACCTAGGAAGGCGACACTCTTTATTCACATTATGTCTGAACTATTACAGTCCCTGCAACTTCAACAAATAAGTTGTTTTTCGGGGGCGAACTCAAACTAAGCCATTTTATAAACTAGCGCAGATAGAATTTGTCATGAAGAAGTGCATCAATATGTATAATATCGCATGTTTATGTAACTCGCCTGGCTGATGTTTGGTAATATTTGTTTTAAGATATAGGTCAATTTGTATACACGATATAATAGATAATGCGAACCAAGTCCATACGCATTTACACACTCGTAAATATTTTAGGCTAAAGTTTTCCTATTAATTTATTTATAAATATTAACTTTTCACAACGGAAATATATAGTCTACTGTATATATATATATATATATATATATATATATATATATATATATATATATATATATATATATATCTCAGTGGTAAAAACATGGCGCATAATACAAAATTGTAAGATTTAGGATAATCGCTGCAGTTTTCCCATAATTTTCCGGTCTGATTTTAACAATCCTATTTTTTTAATTTTTACTTCAGTATTGACGTAAATAAGAGAGGAGAATGCTCTCTTTATAATTTTTTGGGTATTTGTATTAATACGCATTTTTTAAAAAAAGCTTTTCGTATTCCTCATAACAAGCTCTTTCATTTAATACCCTACATAAATTTTAAAATTAGGAAAAAAACTGAATCGTTTATTTACCGTCTCTTTCATTGTCTCATCAACATCTTAAAATATTGTGAAATATGTGGGTTAATTACTATGCCAAATTTCAAGATTCTGAGTCGCATGGTTTACGAGAAAATCTAATGTGCAATATATTACATAGGCGTAAGAACTTGATTCATATTTAAAAAATCGTGACATTTATTATGCTCACTGTAGTTTTTCTACAAGCATTGCGTGGGCTTCTGAAAATCTATATTTTTTTAGAGTTTCATCTTGGAAAATTTCAGATGTAAGGTCGTAGAGATCTACATGTATTATTTACATGTTTCTAGTATATATCTGAAGATATAATACATGAAACCATAAAAGATATATTTTGGATGCCCTTCTATCTAACCTTTTTCAACGTCACACGTTTCACATTTTACATGAAATAAAAAAAAATTTGGAATACTCAATTCTCCCCTCCTAAAATTTCCCAATATTTTTGTGTTCAAATAATTAAGATATGTGCAGGTTTCTATCTTTTAATACCATGCTAAGTTTCCCGTTTCTTCCCTAAGCGATTACTGAGAAAAACGGATGTGACCTACAGACAGATGCGCGAGGAATCTTACGAAGGTTCCGTTTTTCTTTTGAGGTAGACAACTTGAATAAGAGCAATATACTATATTTTCATAATTTTTCTACGCATAATATTAACATGAAATTACAATGTTGTTTATTACATTTTGACAATAAAATACTTAGTACAGATCCTGAAGTATTCTTTTCGATAACTACAAATGTTGCTACCGTAATCGACTGAAATAATAAAAGAAATCATTGCACCATTCTTGAAGAAATATAACGTTACAGTACAATATAGGTATGTAGTAATACTTTCTAGTATTTGATACCAAGGATTTACAATTTTTGGTTTGAAATCGTAATATGACATTTTAGTCAACTGAATGAATAATCGACATTTAAATATTTAAAGGACCAATATTTTTTTGGAATAACTATATTTAATTGAATTTTCCCTGATGTATAAATGAATGCCTCTTGTATTAAGACAACATCGACCTTTGAAACAAAAATTAATTTACCGGTAGTTAAAATTAAAATAGTTACAAAAATTACTTGCAAGTGTTTTCCAAATTGTTTTCATCGGTCTATATATTTTAGATTTGCCTTAGGCTTATTTTTACCTTTAAACAAAACATCGATACAATTATTTCAACAATTTTACCGGTTATTTAGATGCAGACAACAGTATTTTAATGACTCTGACATTATTACAAAATGTGTAAATTTAGCGGTAATCAAGTCGTCAATTCCATAAATGTTGCGAGGAATAGAGAAAAAGAGTACATGAAGCGACTTTTGGCAAATTTGACATAAGCCGCATTAAATTACCTAACATCAGAATTGGCTATCAACATCATCATCACTATAACGGATAAAACATGTAATTTATAGACAGCATAATACAAAGCATTACATTAAAAGTAAATGAGACTGATAAAAAGCGAACACGCTAAAGTTCGCGCGTGACGGATGTTCAGCTCGTGAATAACGTGTCGCGACTCTCGCAACGTGGCGTCGTAGCGTAAGCAAAGAAAGTATTCATTCTCTAATTGAATATATACAGAATGTTTTCGGTCAACATTTGTAAAACAACTGAAATTTTATTTAAATTGTAATATATATCTTTTGTACATATTTAAATTACTTAGTGTACTTTTTCTGTGCATATTTAAATTACTTAGTGTACTTCTTTATCTAACTTCTGTAGCTTTTTATCTTTACTGGACTAAAATAAATTAATAATACTGTTTTTTCACTTGTAGAGATTATACATGTATTCATTATTTATTAGCTTGTACAGTCATTTGGCAGCAAATAGAGTTTTAAATTCGTCGGTTCTAATGTCATATTTTCAAGAGTCCAAAAATTATTTTGGGGTAAGCTTCATCTCTTGCTACATTCCAATTCAAATTTGTTTACATTTATACAATAGAAAGACTAACTGCTATATCGTATATAAAATAATGTTTTTGTATGCATTTTTAAATTACTTAGTGTAGTTCATTATAAAATTTCTGTAGTTCTTTATCTTTTCTGGACTAAAATAATATATTAAGAATTTGTATAATATAATTTGTCCAGATTACACATGTTTTTATTATTAATTATCTTTTACAGTAATTAAGAATAAAAAACTATTTTTTAAATGCATCGGTGTTTTTTTTAAATCTAACTAATGTTAGATTTTCAAAAGCTCAAAAATTAATTTGTAGTAAACTTTATGTATTATTAAATTACTGTTACATTCCAAATTCAAATTTTTCCATGTTTAAACAATAGGAAGACCAACTATAAAATAGATGTTTTATTAATAAAAATCTTGAAAACAATTTGTTTTTTTTTCCTCAGAACATAAAGTTCTGGGTAAAAGTAGGGAGGCTTACAAAGTCTCCTCATCTCCCTTGACCTTAAGGGACAAAGGGGGCTTTGGTCTTACAAGGGTTAATTTATGAACTTCCCACTTAACCCGTATTTTAAGTGAATAATTTTTATTAACTATAAAGGGTGTAGTGATATGGTTTTTCAAGGTAATATTTTTTTAAATGTAATGGGAAATATCCATGAGCACCCTATTTTCTACTTAGGTATTGAGTGAAATAATATTTTACTGTTAAAAAAGCAACCGAATGAGCAGTTAAAGTTTACATTTACAATTATTATAATATTTAATCCACAATTTCCCAAAAGTCGTCATACGTTTTGAAAAGTAGGTAACATCATTTGGTTTTACATCTAGGAAAAACCTACAAAATATATTTTTTATATCCAAATAAGAAAACTTTGTTTAGTGACGTTTTTGTGGCAATAGGAATTTAAAAATAAAAAAAAACCTTTGAATAGACAGATTTCTGTCAAAAGCAAAATTATATTTTATTTAATTATACTTTACATATTTTCTTGACCAAAATATTTTTTCTCAAAGATATTTTTTTACTTCGTATCGTTACAAGAGGGTATTTTTTTTAGTTTTTTCTAACTATAAATTTTGTTTTAAATCGAACAACCTCGAAAATTGAATTTGGCATAATAAAGGAGGTACTCTCATATTTCCTTTTATTAAGAGATTAAAAACTTGTTTTTTTTTATTTCATAAATCATAACCTCAAGGTACAAATTGACGAGAAGTGGAGTGGAATTTTTTGTGGCAAATCTTTAAAATTGACCGAGTTGTAAAAGATAGAAATTACGTAAAAACAAGGATGGCAATAATGAATTGTTACATCATTTTTGTAAGACTCGTATTCTACGAGAGCAAATGCAAAGAAGAAGTATCCCCGCTCTATCCCTAATATTAAATTTAATACTTTCTTTCATTACAGGCTTTTAATTGATTTATATTTTAATTATGGATTCCAAAACAGAAAAACAGCATTTTTAAGACTAGTAAATTAGTCAGTTTTGGACAAGGCATGTAAGATAACTCGAAAATAATAAGATTTCAAACATTGAATAAAATGGTTAGCAAAAACTTATTTAAAGATTGCTTCCGTGTATCAAAGTTCTAGAGAGATGTATGATTTTATCTCAAGTCTAATAATATTCGTGAAAAGTAATTAAGAAGTTTTTTAATATGAATATTAAGACCCTTAATTACGTAAACTCTTGTTTGCAATACGGTAATTCACTATATTATTTGATTCCTAAAATCGAATAAGTAATAACAATAAAAGCGGTTAAAATAAATACCTTTTCATTACAAAGTTATAACGACTTAAAAACTGATGAATTACGATTTCCGCGAAAACGCCCCATACAAAAAACAACTGGCTTATGACGTCACTGTCTAATACTGTTACTGTTACTGTTAAATATTTTTAGTATCTCGTTAAACATTGCGTTTAAGTTATATATTGTACATTATAATTTTCTCATTTTTTTGTGTGGAAACTAAATTCATAATAACTTTGTAATTTAATGAACAAAAAATTTGCACTTCTTCCTATTTAGAAGTTTCGATTAATTGTTTGTTAAATGCATTATTATTTTCCTCGCAAGGTTTTTTTACATCTATTTTCCAGTTTTAAAATATTTTTACCAAAAATATCGAGATCAGTCAAATACCCTATTAAGGGATTCTTTTCTTTTAGCAAGGTTTTTAATTTTTCCAACCGCTTGTATGTTTTATATATTCCTTATCTTTCTTCTAAACTTCTCAAAATTACGTAATTGGACGATAAAGTTTATTTTATCCAGTTTATTTCAAAATCCTTAGAGTGGTAATTGTAATTTCTGCTTATTGCTTTAAAATAGTCAAGCCGTAAAGAATTGTGGGTACAAACAGAGTAAAATCATTAAATTTAATCGGCAACTCTTAGATAAGGGTCGAGTTTTCGATTTTAGTCGCCGGATAATTCAAACGAAATTTTAACGACGATATACCTCGCGGGCACCACTAGGAGGCAGTAAAACTTGAAGTTTGTTCAGCGTTAATGCCGAGCGATGCTGGCCTCTGGCTCATTCCTCTTAAAAATTGTCAAATAATAAAAAAAATTTACAATTTTATAGGATTAACTCCGTTTTAAATTCAAATATAACGACTTGATATACTTGTACAAAGCTTCAACTTACAATTAATTGTTGAATGAAAATACAATTACTATGTGCAAATATTTTACTAAAAATAAATTCAATTACTTTTATATTATGCTCCGTTTTGCTTAATTAAATATGTTCAAAATTTACACAACCGTTTGCTTATTCCTTGTTTTAATGTTTCCAACAAAATTGGAAAAAATGAGAAACTTACGCAATTAAGTCGTCTGTCTATGCGTCGATAGATTGCAACACTTTCCAAAAATTATTCGTCTAAAGGAATTGGTACATGATACAATAATAATATCTTTAGAGTGTGAACAAAACATACATACGAATCATATATTCTTGGACTTTATGAAATTTGAAACAGGTGGCCTTAATTTTTGACCAATTTTCCTAATTTTTATGGACCCTTGAGCAAACATTATCTTAAGATGGTGTTAGTTTCTTAATGTTCAGTCTGCATATTTTATATGCGAATGTAGCAAAAATGACACAACTTCGACATCGCGTCCTCTAAGAATGATTGTATTGGGTTTATAATATGAGTAACTTCCTTCTTCAACACACATTTAAAATAAATTGGTTATATTTCATAGTTTCTTTAAACTTCTATGTTTTCATAAAGTAAGTGAGATTCATATATTTTCTTTATTTTAAACTTTAATTTTACACCTAAAGTTATGTATACATTTAGAAGACCGGTTATTGCTATATGAACAATATCTTCAAGTCAATCAATAAGCTATAGTAAACTGTTTATGTTGCAATCTTTTCGTATTAATTTTTCTTTTCGACCATTTCTTACTGAATGGTAACATTCGTATTTTTTCAATTTTAGAAAACAAAATCTGGCCTAATTATAATTTTAGCCAATTTATTTTATTGTTTCAAACCTCGGTTTGATTAAAGTTAACAAATTTTCAATTATGATTTTATCATCAGACCTTAATTATTGTTGCATTGAGATGAAGAATATAGGCTATGTTCAAATTATATTACTATAATATTAAAAAGTTGATGGGAATAAAACTTCTAGAGTCATGTTCTATTTCGTATTTTGATATTTTTATTAATAATTCCGTTAAATTTTCGATCATTCTTTAAATTACATACTAAATTTGTATAAAACGACAGTTATAATTACATAAAATGAAATCCGTAATTTAATAAAAAATAAATAACTTAATTTGTTTAACAGTTTTAATTAATCTTGTCTAGAAAAAAATAAAAAAAATATTTTTATAAGCCAAGACCGCTAAAATAACAAAAAATAAATTGTTTTTTTTGTCGCTTTGTTTTGTGAAAGGAGGTAAACCAGTTTTTACGTTTCCTTGGATTAAAAAGTAATATTTGAATTGAAAAGTAGACATAATTAAATTAAATATTTATAATAAAAAAATTTTCTCACAAATAGCAACTTATTTCAGTTACAAACAAAATCTATTTAGCTTTTTGTTTCATTTTTATCTAATTCAATTTGAATAAAATATTATGGTATCTTGTGTTTTTTTTAATTTATTTCGTTTCGGTCAGTAATTCCCTTATTTATACTTACGATATTATCAAAGTTATCAAAATGAAATACTTCTTTGGGCAAATGAACTATAAGATTTTCCAACAAATAAATTGTAAACATTTTAAGTACTCATTTTATACATATAAATCTCATCGACATCAACTTCATCATACATAAAACAGTTAAAGGAACCTGTGTAATGAGCGGACTGATATACTTCCTTGAATGCTAAGAACTAGACTCAATCGTTTTTAACGTAAAATATTCTCAAAGGTATATGGGATATAGAGCTCAATAAGGTTTCAATCTAGTATTTTTTTTTAAAATACTGCGATGGTGGTATTTTTGTGATCGGGTTTTCAATTAAAAAAATTAAAACTCGATTTGAATATCTGTACTATTATGTTGCAGGAAGTAATGGTTACTAACAACAAGAAAATATTTGACATCTTTATTATTCCTCACCACGCGTTTATTATTCCTTATTATATTTAGAAATACAAACTTTCATTAATTTTTCTATTACCTAATTATTCAAAAAATATTCGAAAAATCGCTTACTACACATAGGAAAACATTATATTAAGAAGAAAGAAAAATCTGTAAGGATAAGATTAAAAACATTTTTTTCCTCCAGCAGATAGCATTTTTTTTGTTGTTGTACTCTCCAATTTATTTTCAATATACCTCAATTGCAAAGGCTTTTTGGAACCAGTGTCCTCTAAAATTAGAAATAGCTTCAATTGTTGATCTAGTTAATTTAACAAAAATCTACGAAACAGTTAATATATCATCTAATAAGAAACAAATGGATTAATATCAACGACTTAATATGGGATAGGTAGTGTGGGATTTTGAATATTATTGAGTACATGAATCGACTTCTACAAAGGATACTAGCAAAAGTATATAAGGTATTATTACTAAAATAAATATTATACATTTGTACACAAAAGATGAAACAATAAGCACCTAAATATTTTAATTAAATTTTCATTCTTTCTAAAGGTTATATAAATATTACTTTTACGGAAATCTTCGAGCCGTTATTTCGATTGGTTATTTTATTTATAATTTTCTATTTTCAAAGTCCTTTAAATTTATTCGTAATTTAAAAGCTTTGAAAACAATTCACTGACTAAATAGTGTGGAGAGGAATACATCTTCTTACCTTTTATTTTATTTAGAAATTCTTATTTTCAAAGTTTAATTAAATCAAATTTTAATAACTGTTAATACATGCCACTAACTGGAAAGTGGGGACAGGAATATGTTTTTTTTCTTTTTATTTATTTCAAGAATTTTTAAATATATTTCAAATTTAATTACTGCTACGAAATGACAATAACTAAACAGAGACTAGAATAAAGAGTTATTTCTTTATTTTATTTATAACTTTTTATTTTCAAAGGTTATTAAATTTATTCGCAGCTGTTAAAAAATGCCAATGACTGCTCAGTGTGTCCTCTGCCCTTTATTTTATTTAAAAATTATTGTTCCCAAAGCCCTTAAATTGATTCGTAATTTAATAGCTACTAAAACAAGCCACTGACTACATAATGTGGATAGAAATATATCATCTGTCCTTTTATTTTATTTGGAAATTCTTTTTTTCAAAGTTTTTAAATTTATTCGTAATCCAACGACTGTTAAAATGTGGCACTCACTAGATGCTCTGGACAGGAATATGTCCCCTTTTCTTTTTATTAGAAATTTTCTCTTTGAAATGTCCGTATATTTATTCGAAATTAAATTTTAAAAATACCACTGACCATGGTACTCTAAATAGGAAAATTTTCCCTTTTCTTTTGGTCGTGGTATCCTTTAACCTAACGTATTCTGCAATGAGTAAAATTATAAATTTTCATTATATTTTCTCGTAGTTGTTATAATTTTATTCCTGCAAAACTTTTCTTAAATTATAAAAATATACGCTTTTTATATTTGATCTGATTTTGTAGTTGTCTCGTAGTTGTTTAAATTTTATTCCAATAAAATTTCTCTTATATAGGAAAAATAGAATATTTCTATTTAATCTGATTTGGTAAACGTGTACCTAAAAATACAATTAGATGCTATTTGTAAATTTGGTTTTCCATCCGATTACACATCAATTCAAAAAAGAAATTTAAAAACGAAAACACAAAAATATTGAATCTTAAATTTAATCTTTATTTTTGTGGTTTCTAACAATATGACAATTAATATTAATATCTAAAAGTAATATTTCATTCTCCTGGTTGGACATTTGGCAAGAGTCATTTCATGTTTTTGAAAAGAGCACATTCATGTTTACTTAAATACTTAATGAATACACTCCAACTGATGATAATTTTATTTAAATGGTTTCAAATGTTTAATTGTTTTTATACTAAGTAATTTAAGCCAATATTTTACGAATGCACAATAATTCTAGAAAAACTCTATTCTATTTTTCTAATAATGGAAACATTACAGTAATGCTCATTTATGATTACATATTATTTATTTAAAAAACGTACTAACGTTATAAACAATAATTTTGTTAAAAGTGACAAGAAATAAATATAAGTACATGGAAAAAATCACAGGTAAGAAAATGAGACAACAAAGATACAGAAGCATTTAAATTTTTATTTTTTAAAATCTGTTTTCGAGAGACAAAATGTCAACAGGACAAGTATCGTGCAAAATTTACCTTTTCTTTAAATAATAGCCTGACTGACTTCATAACTCTTATTTCTCGAAATGTCTAAACTATAAATTTAAATAAAAATGATCAAATTATTATATTTTCCAACAAATTCTCTAGGTAAATGTTTGAAAACATTGTCATCAATCCTGAGAAATAAATTTGAAAATCTGAAAACGTTCGTTTTTTTGATATTCAGTAATATGAAAATATTTATGTTTTAAAAAAAAATATGATTATCGAATTCATGAAAGCTAAAATATTTTTAACTCATGTTGTCTTTTTTTTCCAGTGGGGTCAGTGGGGTTTTCAAGTGGGGTCCCCTTCCCGTGTTGAAGGTAACGTTATTGATAAGTTAGAGGATTAGCGACCGTAACATTAATGTGTACATGACCCTAAAGTTTGGGCGTAGGCCTAAACAAAATACCTACAGTATTTTCCTGATTTTAAGTCAGTGTTATCAATTAACTATTAATAAAACTTGAAAGTCCTGGTGCCCGTCAGGTTACTTTAACTGTTTAATTGATATTTCATTTCCGTGTACTTATATTTATGCCCACTTTAGTTAAATGTGTGTTTGGGAAAGGCTTAGAGCTTTAATAGTTTTATTCTAAAATTAAACACATGCGATCCTTTCGCTTATAAATGAAGTTGATTGGGAATGTAATGGGTGACAAATTAACTGCAGAATTAAATAAAAATATTTTTTCTTACTACTTTATTTAATTAAAACACATTGAAGAACAGATTTAAACTGAAATGCTGTTTAGGTTCCATCGTATGATTTGGAAGATATTTTTCTAACCACAATATAATTGTGTACATGTGACAATTATTTAACTATATAATTTTCGGATACTATCACGTTGCGGCGAAAACAGTAATTTAACTATTTTTGTACTTTTATGTTCTTTTCGACAAATAATCTATTAATTCAAAAATTGTAAAAATATATAAATTAGCTTTGTCTACGATTTCAATGGCGCGAAATTCGAAATAGGGAATCACACATATGTTGCTCTTTATGTATATATATATATATATACTCATATATATAAATATATCTATATATATATATATATATATATATATATATATATATATCCAAAATAAACATTTCTACATGAAATAAAGAAACAATTATATACTATAGTGTTTATTTTTTGTTATTTCGTAGCATTAATTAAATTTGAAATAAAATTAAAAATTTCCGAAATTAAATAAAAGAAAAAAAGATATATTCCTCTCCACAATATCTGGTTGGCCGCATCATTTAACAATTATTAAAATTCGAATAAATATAAAAATATTTAAAAATAAGAATTTCTAGAAATATAATAAGAGGTAAGAAGATATATTCCTCTCCACACTATTTAGTCAGTGGCTTGTTTTAAAAGCTATTAAATTACGAATAAATTTAAGAGACTTTGAAAATAGAAAATTTTTAACAAAATAACCCAGTGAAATACCGGCTCGAAGAGTTCCGTAGAAGTAATATTTATAAAACCTTTAGAATGAATGAAAATTTAACAAATAAAACACAAAATACCATAAAAAAATTATTCAAATTAAATTAGATAAAAATCAAACAAAAAGCTAAATTGATTTTTTTACTAACTGCTAGAAAAACTTTTATTTTAAATATTTAATTTAATTCTGTGTGACTTGTCAATTGAAATATTGATTTTTATTCAAAGAAACATAAAAACTGCTTTATCGACAAAAAACAAATTTATTTTTTCTTATGTTACCGGTCTTGGATTATAAAAATCTCTTGTCCTTTTTTTTCTGGACAAGCTTGGTTAAAACTTTAAAAAAAATTAAAAGTTATTTGTTTTTTATTAAACTACGCATTAAATTTTATGTAATTCTAACTGTCGTTTTATACAAATTTACTATTTAATTTAAGGAATGATCAAAAATTTAACGGAAGTATTAATATAAATATCAATTCCCATTAGCTTTCAGCATTAGCATTTGTTTAGAACTCTAATTCCCATTAGATATAAATATCAATTCCCATTAGCTTTCAGCATTAGCATTTGTTTAGAACTCTAATTCCCATTAGATATAAATATCAATTCCCATTAGATTTCAGCATTAGCATTTGTTTAGAACTCTAATTCCCATTAGATATAAATATCAATTCCCATTAGCTTTTAGCATTACCATTTGTTTAGAACTCCAATTCCCATCAGATATATATATCAATTCCCATTAGCTTTCAGCGTTAGCATTTGTTTAGAACTCTAATTCCCATTAGATATAAAGATCAATTCCCATAAGTTTTTGAAATTATATTAATATAATAATTTAAACGTAACCTATATTCTTTATCTCAACGCAACAATAATTACGGTCCGATGATAAAGTCATAATTGCAAAATTTTTATCTTTAATCACATCGAAGTTTGAAACACTGAAATAAATTGGCTTAAATTATAATTATGTCAGATTTTTTTTCTAAAATTGAAAAAATACTAATGTTACCATTCAGTAAGATATTGTCGAAAAGAAAAATCAATACGAAAAGATTGCAACATAAACAATTTACTATAGTTTATTGAGTGACTAGAAGAGTTTGTTCATATAGCAATAACCGGTCCTCTAAATGTATACATAAATTTAGGTGTAAAATTAAAGTTTAAAATTAAAAAAATATATGAATTTCCGTTAATTTATGAAAACATGGAAATTTAAAAAAGTATGAATTATAAGCATAAGAAATATATGTCGAAGAGGGAATTTACTCTTATTATTAACCCAATATAATCATTCTTACAGGACGCTGTGTCGAAGTTGTGTCATTTTTGATACATTCATATATAAAATATGCAGACTGAACATTAGGAAACTAACACCATTTTTATGATATTGTTTGCTCAATGGTCCATAAAAATTAGGAAAATTTATCAAAAATTAACGCCAACTGTTTCTAATTTCATAAACTTTGTTAAGAAGTATGTAACAACGGGGTAGGTAATCGTTGAACTCTCCCGTTTTTTAAATGAAATCTTCGTAATCACAAACTCGAGGTTTTTCATATTTTTCTTACGAGAAACGGCAGATTCTATATAAAAATAAAATTTACATTTCGAAACCATTATTTTATGTACTTTCATATTAATATTTTAAGCAATTAAATTTGAAGACAAAACAAATTATTTGGTTATTCATTTGGAGCCAAAAAATTACATTCAAAATAAGAAGTCCAAGAACCTATGCTTCGTCTGTATGTTTTGTTCACACTTTAAAGATATTATTATTGTATCAAGTACCAATTCGTTTAATCGAATAAATTTTGGGAAATTTTACAATCCATCGACGCATAGACAGACGTTGACTTAATTGTGTAAGTTTCTAATTTTTATAATTTTGTTAGAAACACTAAAACAAGGAATAAAATAATTGTTATGTAAATTTTGAAACATATTTAATTAAGTAATATGGAACATAATATAAAAATAAAAGTGTTCATTTATTGTAAATATTATAGGGAATTTTTTTTCTAATAAAATTATTGCATACGATAATTGTATTTCTATTCAACAATTAATTTTAAGTTGAAACTTTGAACAAGTATATAGGATCATTATATTTGAATTTAAAACGGATCACATATCCAGATCATGTACCTCAATATATACCGAAGATAAATTTACGGCGAAAAGAAATAACATCAAAATTCTAAACAATTTCGAAGCTGTTCAATAACACCTTTGACGTGTGTAAATTTTACTATAAATATAAAAGCATACGAAGTCGCCCTATAAACAAGGCTCGCACGAACGATATCATATGTTCTTATAGGCTACGAAGCAAAGGAAATTCTGAAAACAAAACTACGAATTTAACCACGCATCTCGAACTAAGCCGAATATCATTATACAAAGAAAACGAATATATCATCTCTTATTCGTAAATTGATGTAACCTATCCATATATTTCGCCGTCCATTATTATTCAATACGCTGAATATATTAATTTTAATAAACAAAGCCGAAACTTTTCCCATTTTTTATGACCCTTTGAAATTTTCGGACAGATGTACAGCGAATATTGTATTTGCATCTGGGATTCCTAAGCGCGCAAGTTCTTCTTTTTATTATTTGTAAATTTTTTTTGAGCCAGAAGCCAGCGTCGCTCGGCATTAACGCTGAACAAACTTCAAGTTTTATTGCCTCCTAGTGGTGCTCGCGAGGTATATCGTCGTTAAAATGTCATTTAAATTATCCGGCGACTAAAATCGAAAACTCGACCCTTATCTAACAGTTGCCGATTAAATTTAATATTTTTACGCTGTTTGTGCCCACAATTCTTTACGGCTTGACTATTTCAAAGCAATAAGCAGAAATTACAAATTCCACTCTAAGGATTTTGAAATAAACTGGTTAAAATAAAGTTTATCGTCCATTTACGTAATTTTGGGAAGTTTGGAATAAGATAAGGAATATATAAAAAATACAAAGGGTTGGACAAATTAAAAACATTGCTAAAAGAGAAGAATCACTTAATAGGGTATTTGACTGATGTCGATATTTTTTTAAAAATATTTTAATACTGCAAAGTAGGTAGCAAAGATCTTTGCTAATATCCCACATGAAGATGTTGCAATACACCGAAACCTAGGTCGTGGTAAAGAAATTAAAGATAGTAGAAATAATATTACATCACGTAGTTTCATTTAATTGTGAATAATGAATTTCTACAAAATTAACGCCAAATATATTCAATATTTGCAAAGTAGGTTTAAAAAAAACTTGCGATGTGAAAAATGCATATAACAAACATTCAATCGAAACGTCTAAATAGGAAAAAGTGTAATTTTTTTATCCATTAATTTACACAATTATTAAGAATTTAGTTTCCACACAAAAAAATTAAAGAATTATAACGTATAATATATAACTTAAACGCAATGTTCAACAAGATACTAAAAATATTTAACAAACTCCCTTGTAATGATTGCTAAATAACTGGCCAGTGACATCATAGGCCAGTTATGTTTTGTGTGGGGCGTTTTCGCGGGAATCGTAGTTCATCCGTTTTTAAGTCCTTATAACTTTGTAAAGAAAATTCCTTGTTTTAATATTAAAAAATATCTTTTTTAGGGTTTTCACATTATGTAGAGGTTTTAGAATACGAATGTTTTTTTATTACGACGTTTTGTGTTTTATTATTTTATAATTTCCGACATCTAATTAATTAATCAAAACTTGTACCTAGATATAAAACCAAATGATATTACCTACTTTTCAAACCGTATGACGACTTTTGGGAAATTGTAGATGAAATATTATAATAATTGTAAATGTAAACTTTAACTACCGATTCGGTTGCTTTTTTAACAGTAAAATATTATTGCACTTAATAACTAAATTGAAAATAGGGTAGACATGGATATTTCACATTACATTTTTAAAAATATTAACTTAAAAAACCATGGCACTACACCTTTTATAATTAAAAAAATTATTCATTTAAAATACGGGTTATGTTGGGAAGTTCATAAATTAGCCCTTGTAAGACCGACGCCCCCTTTTGTCACTTAAGGTCAAGGGAGGTGATGAGACTTTACAAGCCTTCCTACTTTTATCCGGAACTTTATGTTCTGAGGAAAGAAAAAACAAATTGTTTTCAAGACTTTAATCAATAAAACATGTATTTTATAGACGATATAGCAATTAGTCTTCCCATTGTTTAAACGTGAACAAATTTGAATTGGAATGTAACAGTAATTGAATAATACATGAAGTTTACTACAAATTAATTTTTGAGCATTTGAAAATCTAACATGAGAACCAATGCATTTCAAAAACAGTTTTTCCTTCTGATACATGTATTAATATATGATAATAAATAATAAATATATGTATAATTTCTGCAAGTTAAAAAAATTATTATTCAACTATTTTAGTGCAAAAAAATAAAGAGCTACAGAACTTATATAATGAGCTACACTAAGTAATCTAAAAAGGTACAAAAAAAATAATTTTATTGACGATATAGCAGTTAGCCTTTTTATTGTTAAATGTAAACAAATTTGATTTTGAATGTAACAGTAAGACGTGAAGCTTGACACAAATTAATTTTTGAGCTCTTGAAATTATAAAATTAGAACTGACGCATTTAAATATTTATTTTCTTCCGAATGACTGTACAAGCTAATAAGTAATAAATATATGTAAAACTTCTACAAGTTAGAAAACAATATCAATAAATTATTTTAGTCCAGAAAAGATAAAAAGCTATAGAAGTTAGATAAAGAACTACACTAAGTAATTTAAAAATGTACAGAAATCACATAAGTTACATATTACATTTTAAATGACATTTTTCAGAAAAATAAGACAGGGTTAAAAAATGAGTTATTCTCATTAGTTGTTTTTTAAATGTGGACCGTAAATTCTGTATATATTCAATTAGATAATGAATACTTTCTTGGCTTACGCTACGATGCGACGTCGCGAGAGCCGCGAAATATTACTCACGAGCTGAACTTCGTCACACGCGAACTAATCGAGCGCTAATTCTGATGTTAGCTAATTTAATGCGTCTTATGTCAAATTTTCCAACAGTCGCTTCGTGTACTCGTTTCTCTATTCCTCGCAACATTTATTGAATTGACGACTTGATTACCACTAAATTTACACATTTTATAATAATGTCTGAGTCAAGAAAATACTGTTGCCTGCAACTAGATAACCGGTTGAAATTGTGGAAATAATTATATCGATGTTTTGTTTAAAGATAAAAATAAACCTAGACCAAATCTAAAACATAAAGACGGATGAAAACAATTTGGAAAACACTATTTTAATATTAACCATCGATAAATTAATTTTTGTTTGAGAAATCGATGTCGCCTTAATACAAAAGGCATTCATTTAGACGATCAGGGAGAATTCAATTAAATTAAATCATTTTTGAAGGCCCTAATTCCAAAAAAATTAGTCCTTTAAATAATTAAATGCCGTTAATTTATTCAGTTGATTAAAATATCACATTAGGATTTCAAACCAAAAATAGTTGACACCCTTTGTTTCAAATACTAGAAAGTATTACTACATACCTATATTGCACTACAACATTATATTTCTTCAAGAATGGTGCAATGGTTTTTTGTTATTATTTCAGTCGATTGCGGTAGCAAAATTTGTAGTTATCGAAAATAATACTTCAGGAAATGTACTAAACATTTTATTGTAAAAATATAATGAACAAAATTGTAATTTCATGTTAATATTGTGCGTAGGAAAATTATGAAAATATTATACTGCTCTTATTAAAGTTGTGTACCTCAAAAGGAAAAATAGAACTCTTGTAAAAACACTCACGCTGTCTGTCCGTATGTCACATCCCATTTTTTCAGTAATCAGGGTAAAAATGGGAAACTTGTCGTGGTAACAAAAGAGAGTAACCTACACATATCTTTATTATTTGGACACAGAAATATTGGGAAATTTTAGGAATGGAGAATTAAGTATCCCAAATTCATTTTTTTAATTTCATGTAAAGTGTGAAGTATCGTTGAAAAAGGTTAGTGTGTTGAAAAAAGTCATGTCTTATATCTTCATATATGTACTAAAAAATGACAACAATACATGCACATCTCCGCGACCCTATTTCTGAAATTTCCCAAGACGAAACTCTAAAAAAATTTAGATTTTCAGAAGCCCACGCAAAACTTGTAGAAAAAATACAATGAGCATGATAAATGTAAAGATTTTTCAAATATCAATCAAGTTTTTACGTCTTTGGAAGATATTGCAGGTAACATGTTTACATTTTTCTATATCCACAGACGATTTTCTCAGAAACTTCAAATTTGTCATAGTAATTAACTCACATATTTCGCAATAAATTAAAATGTTGATGTTAGAGTACAAGAGAGGGTAAATAAAGGATTAAATTTTTTTCTAATTTTAAAATTCATGAAAGGTATTAAATGAAAGAGTTTCTTATGAGGAACACGAAAATATTTTTTCATAAAATGCGTATTTATACGTATGCCAAAAAATTATAATATAGAGCATTCTCCTCTCTTATTTCCGTAACTACTGAGGTAAAAATCATGAATAAAATAGGATTGTTAAAATTTGACGAAAAATTATGGGAAAACTGTAACGATTATCCTAAATTTTAAAATTTTGTATCATGCGCCACGTTTAGAATCTCCAGACATTTGTGTTCCTTTGAATTTCAGTTTAGTCCAGGTTTGTATACATATATATATATATATATATATATATATATAATATATATATACCTATATACATATATATATATATATATATATATATATATATATATATATGTATATAGTAGACGATATATTTCCGTTGTGAAAAGTTAATATTTGTAAATAGATTAATAGGAAAACTTTAGCCTAAAATATTTACGAGTGTATAAATGCATATGGACTTGGTTCGCATTATCTATTATATTATGTATACAAATTAACCTATGTCTTAAACTTAAAACAAATATAACCAAACATCAGCCAGGCGACTTACACAAACATGCTATATTATACATATTAATGCACGTCTTCATAACAAATTCTATCGGCGCTAGTTTATAAAATGGCAGAGTTCGAGTTCGCCCCAGAAAAACAATTTATTTGTTGAAGTTCCAGGGACTGCAACAGTTCAGACGTAATGCGAATAAAGGTTGTCGCCTTCCTCGGTAGCAGCCTCACTCCACTCAGATACTATTGAGGTACTAAGTACAGCTTATATTTGGTTTTAATTTGGTTTTCTCCTAAAAAGGCTTGAGAGGATTAGAGTATAGTATCGTGCTTGTGTAGACTTTTAGACGAAGTTAATTCAATTTGCCATGATGAAGCAATTTAGGCACTGTGGATCTACAGTATGTGATGAAAGTTTCTAGTTAGTATCACAGTATTATCTAAAACCTTATTTAAGTAACATACCTTTATTTTGATTTTATTTATTTCGATTCTATAAATCATTGATTAAAAGATTCCACAGACTACTCAACTAAATCAATAAATTATTCGGAAAAAGTAAGTAGTAAGAAAAAGTCAATTACGTTAATAACAATGCGATCTGTAAGTTAAACATGCTTTGGTACTTAGAAGTTAGAAAACTTGTTTTGGTCTCCCTCCTTTTCTTCTTTTGAATGTCTTTGATCTTATTTATATTAGAACTCTATGATAAGTATAAAGCCATGTTGAAAAAATAGTCTATTGACTAGATAACAAGTTAACTTTCATGTAACTAGAATAAATATCAAAAACACTAATGCTGATAATGAATGTTCAAAGTATTGCAAGAAGCACAGAACTCAATACAGAAAGAATATATGTTATATGATTGTCATATGACAAACCCAACAGCGCATCTGGAAATTTAATTGTGATTTAGTATGCAACGCGCACGCTCATTATAACTTTAACTAGAACAATTTCGTTTATTACTTGTTTCTACTTATATCTGTTGAATTATTTCACATAAATATCGTTAAAGCACATCAAAGAATGTTAATTACAGCTATATTATTTATGTCATCATTAGTGGAGGAAAAATAGCAGATATAAAAATTTCACAATCAATTTTCGCGACAATGCAAAACATATATGGGATTTTAATGGACAATATCAGTGATTTTTACACTTTTTAATTTTCATATCAGTCAAATGCAAAAATAAAATTAAGCCAATTTCTGTTGTTTTTCAAAAAAAAATGTAGTTTTTTCGTCTAACATTTAATCAGTTTTGAAATACAGTACGTTGATTTTATATACTCAGTTTGTAATGCACCTTACTCAGGTAGCAATGAAAGACTATTTTTGAAAATTGGTTCAGCTTCGTTGTATCATTTTTACGACAATAAAATGCAGTATCACCTGTTTAGCTATACTTTACTGTAAATTTATTATTTAGAAAAAAAGTATTTTTGTAGATTTTTCTGGGCATATACCTACTGTAAAATTAATACGTGTTTTAAAAAATACCTCAGAAGAAAAATACCTACTTCGAGTTTTCTTGTTATCATTTGCTAGAAGATATTATTCCTGAATGTTTTTATATAAAGGTAAATTAAATAAACACATAAAAAACTAACTAACTTTCTTTCATACAACTTTGGTGTTTACTATGTATTTTATATATCAATTGAACATTGCCCGCGGTTAGGCTCGTCTAGAATTTGTTTTTCTCGGGATTAAAGTATGACGGATTTTTATTTCTATGACACGGGCTATATACATGCCATATTTCGTGAAAATCGGTAAAATAAATTTAAAAAAAAAACATTTTCCACGTTTATTACGATAGTGGGGGTAATTAGAAAGAGCCATATATAATTACGTGCCTATATAAAATTAACCAATTGTTTTCTTAAATACAAAGTTTCTTTCAGGTATAATCTAGTAGGTCTTCATATGTCTTAAACCAAGCCATATAATATTCTTCATTCTCGATTACTTCGAAGGCAAAAGCAATTTTTAAGGCAACGCTGTCATAGTTATGAAACTAATGAAGATAAACAAATTCCATGTGGGTAGTGTTTAAAACAAAACTATAACTATTTTTAAAGGGAGTCAGCAATCTCTGTTTTCTAACAGAAATATTAAGCAAATTTATTATCCTGATTAATAAATACAGGTTTTCATGCTTTATTTCATATTTTCTGTAAAGGCACGTATTGTTACAATACATGTATGGAACTGTATAAAGCTACTATTAATGTTTGAGACTTGGTAAGTGGCCTTACCTAAATTATATCTTTTGTTTCTAGCCAACAGCTTCTAAATTTCTGCCTTTGTTAGTATTAGTATCCTAAAAACTGCATATGTATCTATCAGGATTTAATGAATTGCCAGTGAATGAGTAATGAGTGAGTAATTGGGTAAACTATGAAAATAACTTGGAATTTTGGTTATGTCAAAAGAGCAGTGAAGTGCTTCACGTAAAGGTGTAGTATCTGGTAGTATAGTTCGAAAATTTGGGTGCTCTAAGCAGACAGGTGAATTCCTTTACAACAAATCATAGACCCGCTTTCCTCCGATATCGATGTAGATTTAAATTTAAGTTCGAATTTAAAGCTACATCGATGTGACAAATATAACTATTTATTATATAATTTTTTTTTCATCGATCTTTATATTTTAGATTTGCTCTGGGCTTATTTTTACCTTCAAACAAATCGATATAACTGTTTTAACAATTTTACCCGGTTATCTATACACAGACAACAATATTTTAATTACTCGGACATTATTATAAAATGTGTAAATTGAGTGGTCATCAAGTCGTCAATTCAATAAATGTTGCGAGGAATAGAGAAAACGAGTAAATGAAGCTACTTTTGGCAAATTTTACATCAGCCGCATTAAATTAGCTAACATCAGAATTGGAGCTCAATACCATGACGGTACGTCAACTATAACGGCCATAACATGTAATTTACAGACAGAATAATACGATGCATTACAATCAAAGTAAATGAGGCTGATAAAAAGCGGACGCGCCATAGTTCGCACGCGACGGATGTTCAGCTCGTGAGTAATGTGTTGCGGCTCTCGCAACGTGGCGTCGTAGAGTAAGCTAAAAAAGTATTCATTCTCTAATTGAATGTATATAAAATTTTACCGTCAACATTTAAAACACAACCGAAATAACGAAAATTCCATGAAAATCTAATTTTTTACCCTGACTTTTGTTTCTGAAAAATGTTATGTAAAATGAAATATGTACCTTTTTCCATTTCTGTACATTTTTAAATTATTTAGTGTAGTTTTTTATCTACTGTAGCTTTTTATCTTTTCTGGACTAAAATAGTTTATTAATACTGTTTTCTGACTTGTAGAGTTTTCACATATATTTATTATTTATTAGCTTGTACAGTCATTCGGAAGCAAATACATTTTTAAATGCGTCTGTTCTAATATTATATTTCCAAGTTCTCAAAAATTAATTTGTGGCAAGCTTCATCTCTTACTGCTACATTCCAATCCAAATTTGTTTACATTTGAACAATAGAAAGACTAACTGCTATATCGTCTATGAAATTATTTTTTGTACATTTTTTAATTACTTAGTGTAGTTCTGTAAATTTTTACCTTTCTGGACTAAAATAGTTTATAAATAATTTGTTAACTTGTGCAGATTATACATGTATTTATTATTTATTATATTGTACAGTAATTAAGAACGAGAAATTGTTTTTTAAAGTATTAATATTAAATTTTCATCTTTGCATCAGTACTAATATTAAATTTTCAAAGGCTCCAAAATTATTTTGTAGCAAACTTCATGTATTATTTAATTACTGTTACATTGCAATACAAATTTTTTCACGTTCAAACAATGGACGACTAACTACTATATCTTCTATAAAAAAGATGTCTTATTAATAAAAATGTTGAAAAGAATTTGTTTTTTTTCCCTCAGAACATAAAGTTGTGGATAAAAGTAGGGAGGTTTGCAAAGTCCCATCATCTCTCTTGACCTTAAGGGACAAAGGGGGCTTCGATCTTACAAGGGTTAATTTATGAACTTCCCACTTAACCCATATTTTAAGTGAATACTTTTTATTAATTATGAAAGGTGTAGTGCTATGATTTTGTTTGTCAATATTTTTTCAAATATAATGGGAAATATTCACGAGCACCCTATTTTCTACTTATTTCTTGAGTGAAATAATATTTTACAGTTAAAAAAGCAACCGAATCGATAGTTAAAGTTTACATTTACAATTACTACAATATTTTATCCACAATTTCAAAAAAGTTGTCATACGTTTTGAAAATTAGGTAACATTACTTGATTTTACATCCAGGTACAAATTTTGATTAATTGATTAGATATCAGTAATTTTGAAACGAAACAAAACGTCGTAATAAAAAACATTCGTATTCTGAAACTTTTACGTGAGGTGAAATACCTAAAAAATATATTTTTTAAAACCAAAACAAGGAAACATTGTTTAGTGACGCTTTTGTGGAAATCAAAAACAAAATAATATCTCACAAATTTACATATTTTCTTAACCATTATCTTTATTCATATAGATGACGTGTCGTTACAAGAGGGTATTTTTTAGTTTTTTTAAACTATCTATTTTGTTTTAAACCGATCAACATCGAAAAGTCAATTTGGAATAATAAAAGAGGTACTCCCATGTTTCCCCACATTAAGAGATTGAAAAGTTATTTTTTTTATTTCATAAATCAAGGTCTCAAGTTACAAATTAACGACAAGTGGATTTTTTGTGGCAAAATTTAAAAATTGACCGAAATATACAAGATAGAAACTAACGTAAAAACAAAGATGGCGATAATGAATTGTGACATCATTTTTGTAAGACTTGTATTCTACGAGAGCAAATAAAACGAAGAAGTACCCCAATCTACTCCTACTATTAAATTTAATGTTTTTTTCATTACAGGTTTTTAATTAATCTATATTTTCATTGTGTATGTAAATTAGCCAATTTTGGACGAGGCGTGTAAGCTAGCTCGAAAATAATAAAATTTAAACATTGAAAATAATGGTTACTAAAAATGTATTCAAAGATTGCTTCCATATCTCAAAGTTATAGAGAGATATATGATATTTATTTCGTGTCTCATATTCACGAAAAGCAGTTAAGAATTTTATAATATGTATATTAAGACCCTTAATTACGTAAACTCTTATTTGCAATTAAGTGAGTTTACTCTTATTAAGCAAGGTTTTTACTTTGTCCAACAGCTTGTATTTATTATTTATTCCTTAGCTTTCTTCCACACTTCCCAAAACTACGTAATTGGACGATAAAGTTTATTTGAAAATACTTGGAGTGGTTATGGTAATTTCTGCTTGGTCTTTAAAATAGTCAAGCTGTAAAAAATTGTGGGTATAAAAAGAGTAAAATTATTTTAAAATTTAATGGGCAACTCTTAGATAAGGTACAAGTTTTCGATTTTAGTGGCCGGATAATTTAACTGAACTTTTTAACGACGATAGACTCAGCGTGCACCGCTAGGAGGCAGTAAAACTTGAAGTTTGTTCAGCGTTAATGCCGAGCCTCTGCCTCATTCCTCTCCTAAAAATTTACAAATAATAAAGACAAGAGAGGAATTCCAGATACAAATACAATATTCACTGTACATCTGTCCCGGAAGCTTCAAAAGGGTCATAAAAAATGGGAAAAGTTTCGGCTTTGTTTATTAAAATTCATATATTCAGCACATTGAATAATAATAGATGGTGAAATATATGGATACGTTATATCAATTTACGAATAACTGATGATATATGCGTGTTCTTTGTATAATGATATTCGGCTTAGTTCGATATGCGTGGTTAAATTCGTAGTTTCGTTTTAAGAATTTCCTTCGCTTTGTAGCCCATAAGAACATATAATATCGTTCGTGCGAGCCTTGCTTATAGGGCGATTTCATATGCTTACATATTTATCGTATAATCTTCAACGTAGTATGAGGTGTTATTAAATGGCTTCGAAATTGTTTAAAATTTTGGTGTTATTTTGTTTTCGTCTTAAATTTATCTTCGGTATATATTGAGGTACATGATCTGGATATATGATCCGTTTTAAATTCAAATATAACGACTTGATGTGCTTGTACAAAGCTTCAACTTATAATTAATTGTTGAATATTAATACATTTATCACATGGAAATATTTTATTAAAAATATATTCCTTATAATATTTACAATAAAATGAACACTTTTACGTTTTTATTATGTTCCCTTTTCCTTAATTAAGTATGTTCCAAAATTTACACAACAATTATTTTATTCCTTGTTTTAGTGTTTCCAATAAAATTAGTAAATATGGGAAACTTACATAAACAATTAAGTCAACGTCTGTCTATGCGTCGATGCATTGTAAAATTTTTCAAAAATTATTCGATTAAACGAATTGCTATATGATACAATAATAATATCTCTAGAGTGTGAATAACTGTAGGACTCGGTTTTTTTAATATAATTTTTTTTACCAAATGAATAACCCAATAATTTGTTTTTGTTTCCGAGTTAATTGCTTAAAATATTAATATGAAAGTAAATAAAATAATGGTTTCGACATGTAAATTTTATTTTTAAATAGAATTTCCCGTTTCTCGTAAGAAAAATATGAAAAAACCCGAATTTGTGATTAGGAAGATTACATTTAAAAAACGGAAGAGTACAACAATTAACTACCCCGTTATTACACCCTTCTTAACAAAGTTTATAAAATTAGAAAGAACTGACGTTAATTTTCGATCACTTTTCCTAATTTTTATAGATAATTGAGCAAACAATATCATAAAGATGGTGTTAGTTTTTTAATGTTCATTGTTCATCTTTTATATGTGAATGTAGCATAAATGACACAACTTCGACTCCCCCGTCCTGTAAGAATGATTATATTGGTTTTATAATATGGGTAACTTCCCTCTTCAACACACATTTAAAATAAATTGCTTATATTTCATACTTTTTTCAAACTTCTATGTTTTCATAAAATAAAGAAAAATCATGTATTTTTTTTAATTTTAAACTCTAATTTTATACTTAAAGTTATGTATACACTTAGAGGACCGGTTATTGCTATATGAACAATATCTTCTAGTCACTCAATAAGCTATAGCAAACTGTTTACGTTGCAATATTTTCGTATTGATTTTTCCTTTCGACAATACCTTTCTGAATGGTATCCGCATTTTTTGAATTTTAGAAACAAAAATCTGAATTTTAAAGATAACAACTTTTCTATTATGACTTTACCATCGGGCCGTAATGATTGTTGCGTTGAGATAAAGGATATAGGTTATGTTTAAATTATTATAATATCATAAAACTGATGGGAATGAAATTTTTCGAGACATATTCTATTTCGTACTTTGATATTTATGTCAATACTTCCGTTAAATTTCCGATCATTCCTTAAATTACATACTAATTTTTTATAAAACCACAGTTATAATTACATAAAATTTAATGCGTGGTTTAATAAAAAAGAAATAACTTTTAATTTTTTTAACAGTTTTAACTAAACTTTTCCAGAGCAAAAAGATAAAAGAGATTTTTATTAGCCAAGACCGCCAAAAGTAATAAAAAATAAATTGGTTTTTTGTCGCTTTGTTAATTCGTTTTGTAAAAGGAGATAAAGCAGTTTTTTGTACTTGGATTAAAAATAAATTATATTTGAATTGAAAAGACACAGAATTAAATTAAACATTTTAAAACAAAATCAATCAAGCTTTTGTTTGATTTTATCTAATTCAGTTTGAATAAATTGTTTATGGTATTTTGAGTTTCTTTTTAATTTATTACGCTTCGGTCAGTAATTCCCTTATTAATGCGTAGGATATTATCAAGGTTATCAAAATTAATTACCTCTTTGGGCAAATAAACTCTATGGTTTTCCAACAAATAAATTATGAACATTTTTAATTATATATATATATATATATATATATATATATATATATATATATACATATATATATATAAATATATATATATATATATATATATATATATATATATATATATTTAGTTGCGGCCAGTATATGAGTAATTATAAACAAGGAAAAATTAATATATACTTAAACATCAATTTCATCATATATAAGACAGTTAAGGGAACCTGTGTTATGAGCGGACTCCTATACTTCTGTGAATGCTGTGAACTAGATTCAATCGCTTTTTGAAGTAAAATTTTCCCAAAGGTATATGGGATATAGAGCTCAATAAAGTTCCAATCTAATATTTTATTTGAAAATACTGCAATGGAGAGATTTGTTGTGATCTGGTTTTTAATTCAAAAATTTAAACCTCGATTTGAGTATCTGTATTGTTATGTTGTACCTAGTAATGGGTACTAACAACAAATTTCTCATCTCACCTTTCTTATTCCTTATAATATTTATAAATGTAAACTTTCGTCAATTTTTCCATTACCTGATTATTAAAAAAATATTAGAAAAATCGCTGCAAAATTACTACGCATAGGATAACATTATATTAAGAGGAAAGAAAAATCTGTTCCTCCAGCAGATAATAATTTCTTTGTTGTTGTACTTTTCAATTTATTTTTAATATACCTTAATTGCAAAGGCTTTCTTGTAATCAGTGTCCTCTAAAATTTCTATTTAGAAATAGCTTCAATTGTGGATCTAGTTAATGTAACAAAAATCTACAAAAGAGTTACTATATCATCTAATAAGAAACAAATTGAATAATATCAACAATTTATTGTGGGATAAGTGGTGTGTCATTTTGAATGTTATTCAGTATATTAAACTACTTCTACAAAGGACACTAGCAAAAGTATGTAAGATGTTTGGTCTCTGTTGTCACCAAAATAAATATTATACATTTGTATAGAAAACATGAAACAATAAGCACCTAAATACTTTTAATTAAATTTTCATTCTTTCTAAAGGTTTTATAAATATTACTTCTACGGAACTCTTCGAGCTGGTATTTCACTGGGTTATTTTATTTATAATTTCCTATTTTCAAGATGTTTCAAATTTATTCCTAATTGAATAGCTTTTAAAACAAGCCACTGACTAAATAGTGTGGAGAGGAATACGTCTTCTTACCTTTTATTTTATTTAGAAATTCTTATTTTCAAAGTTTTTTAAATTTATTCGAATCTTAATAACTGTTAAAAATGCCACTAACTAGAAAGTGAGGACAGGACTATATCCCTATTCTTTTAATTTAATTTCAGAATTTATAAATTTATTTCAAATTTAATTAATGCTTCAAAATGATAATAACTAAACACTATCGACTGGAATATATAACTTTTTCTTTATTTTTTGAACAAATTTTTATTTCCAAAGTTTAAAGTTTATTAAATTTATTCGTAACTGTTAAAAAATGCCACTGACTGCATAGTGTGGTCAGGAATATGTCCTCTTCTCTCTTATTTTAATTAAAAATGCTTATTTCCAAAGACCTTAAATTTATTCGTAATTTAATAGCTATTAAAACAAGACACTGACTAGATAATGCGGATAGAAATATATCCTCTGTCCTTTTATTTTATTTGCGAATTCTTTTTTTCAAAGTTTTTAATTTTTTTTGTAATTCAACGACTGTTAAAACATGGTACTCACTAAACGCTCTAGACAGGAATATGTCCCCTTTTCTTTTCCTTTATTTAGAAATTTTCGATTCTAAAGTTCTGTATATTTATTTGAATTAAATTTGAAAAATACCACTGACCAGGGAATCTGAATAGGAAAATGTTCCCTTTTATTTTGTCATGGTATCCTTTAACCTAATGTATTCTGAAGTGAGTAAAATTAATAATTTTCTTTGTATTGTCTCGTAGTTGCTATAATTTGGTTCCAATAAAATTTATCTTATATTAGAAAAATAGAAACTTTTTTATTTAATATGATTTTATAAACGTGTACTTGAAAATTCAATTAGATGCTATTTGTTAATTTGGTTTTCCATCCGATTAAATATCACTCCAAAAAATAAATTTAAAAACGAAAATACAAAAATATTTAATCTTAAATTTAAACTTAATTTTTGTGGTTGCTAACAATATGAGAATTAATATGAAAAATAATATTTCATTCTCCCGGTTCCAACCGGGCAAGAGTCATTTCATATTCTTGAAAAGAGCACATTCATGTTTAATTAAATATTTAATGAATATACTTCAATTGATGATAATTATATTTATTAATTTTTATAGTAGGTAATTTAAGTCAATATTTTACGAATGCACAATAATTCTATAAAAACTATATTCCATGTTTCTAATAACGAAAATATTATATTCATGTTCATTTATGATTATATATTATTCATTTAAAATGCGTGCTAACGTTATAAACAATATTTTTGTTAATAGTGACAAGATAGCGTAAATATAAGTATATGAAAAAAATCACAGGCAAGAAAATGAGACAACAAAGATACAGAAGCATTTAATTTATTTTTATTTTATAAAATCTATTTTCTATAAACAAAATTTTAACAGGACAAGTATCCTGCAAAATTACCTTTTCTTTAAGTAATAACCTGATTGACTTCACAAAATCTTATTTTCCAAAATATATTAACAATAAATTTAAATAAAAGGGATCAAATTATTATATTTTCCAATAAATTTTCTAGGTAAATGTTTGAAAAAATTGGCATCAATCCTGGGAAATAAATTGGGAAATCTAAAAACTTTCGGTTTTTGATATTAAAAAATGTATATTTAAGCACGGTATTCACCTGTACTATTTCTTCTACTAACATGCTAGATATAATTTCAAAATTCAGCAAGGTACACGAGTACTATTAAATTCACTAATAGAAAGTGGGGTCCCCTTCCCGCGCTGAAGGTAATTTTATTGGTAAGTTTGAGGATTAGCGACCGTAACATTAATGTGTACATGACCCTAAAGTTTGGGCGTCGGCCTAAACAAAATACCTACAGCGTTTTCCTGAATTTAAGTCAGTGTTATCAATTAACTACTAATCAAATTTGAAAGTCCTAGTGCTCGTCAGGTTACATTAACTGTTTAATTGATATTTCATTTCCATATACTTATGTTTACGCCCACTTTAGTTAAATGTGTGTTTGGGAAGGGTTTAGAGCTTTATTAGTTTTATTCTAAAATTAAACACATGCGATCCTTTCGCTTATGAACGAAGTTAATTGGGAATGTAATTGGTAACAAATTAACTGCAGAATTAAATAAAAATATTTTTTCTTACTACTTTATTTAATTAAAACACATTGAAGAACAGATTTAAACTGACGTGCTGTTTAGGTTCCATCGTATGATTTGGAAGATATTTTTCTAACCACAATATAATTGTGTACATGTGACAATTATTTAACTATATAATTTTCGGATACTATCACGTTGCCTCGAAAACAGTAATTTAACTATTTTTGTACTTTTAAGTTTTTTTCGGCAAATAATCGATTGATTCAAAAATTGTAAAAATATATAAACTAGCTTTTTCTACGATTTCAATGGCGTGAAATGCGAAATAAGGAATCACTCATATGTTGCTCTTTATGTATATATATATATATATATATATATGTTTATTTTGGATATATATATAAATATATCTATATATATATATATATATATATATATATATATATATATATATATATATATATATATCCAAAATAAACATTTCTACATGAAATAAAGAAACAATATAATAAGAGGTAAGAAGATATATTCCTCTCCACACTATTTAGTCAGTGGCTTGTTTTAAAATCTATTAAATTACGAATAAATTTAAGAGACTTTGAAAATATGAAATTTTTAACAAAATAACCCAGTGAAATACCGGCTCGAAGAGTTCCGTAGAAGTAATATTTATAAAACCTTTAGAATGAATGAAAATTTAACAAATAAAACACAAAATACCATAAAAAAATTATTCAAATTAAATTAGATAAAAATCAAACAAAAAGCTAAATTGATTTTTTTACTAACTGCTAGAAAAACTTTTATTTTAAATATTTAATTTAATTCTGTGTGACTTTTCAATTGAAATATTGATTTTTATTCAAAGAAACATAAAAACTGCTTTATCGACAAAAAACAAATTTATTTTTTCTTATGTTACCGGTCTTGGATTATAAAAATCTCTTGTCCTTTTTTTTCTGGACAAGCTTGGTTAAAACTTTAAAAAAAATTAAAAGTTATTTGTTTTTTATTAAACTACGCATTAAATTTTATGTAATTCTAACTGTCGTTTTATACAAATTTACTATTTAATTTAAGGAATGATCAAAAATTTAACGGAAGTATTAATATAAATATCAATTCCCATTAGCTTTCAGCATTAGCATTTGTTTAGAACTCTAATTCCCATTAGATATAAATATCAATTCCCATTAGCTTTCAGCATTAGCATTTGTTTAGAACTCTAATTCCCATTAGATATAAATATCAATTCCCATTAGATTTCAGCATTAGCATTTGTTTAGAACTCTAATTCCCATTAGATATAAATATCAATTCCCATTAGCTTTTAGCATTACCATTTGTTTAGAACTCCAATTCCCATCAGATATATATATCAATTCCCATTAGCTTTCAGCATTAGCATTTGTTTAGAACTCTAATTCCCATTAGATATAAAGATCAATTCCCATTAGTTTTTGAAATTATATTAATATAATAATTTAAACGTAACCTATATCCTTTATCTCAACGCAATAATAATTACGTTCCGATGGTAAAGTCATAATTGAAAAATTTTTATCTTTAATCACATCGAAGTTTGAAACACTGAAATAAATTGGCTAAAATTATAATTATGTCAGATTTTTTTTCTAAAATTGAAAAAATACTAATGTTACCATTCAGTAAGATATTGTCGAAAAGAAAAATCAATACGAAAAGATTGCAACATAAACAATTTACTATAGTTTATTGAGTGACTAGAAGAGTTTGTTCATATAGCAATAACCGGTCCTCTAAATGTATACATAAATTTAGGTGTAAAATTAAAGTTTAAAATTAAAAAAATATATGAATTTCCCTTAATTTATGAAAACATGGAAATTTAGAAAAGTATGAATTATAAGCATAAGAAATATATGTCGAAGAGGGAATTTACTCTTATTATTAACCCAATATAATCATTCTTACAGGTCGCTGTGTCGAAGTTGTGTCATTTTTGATACACTCATATATAAAATATGCAGACTGAACATTAGGAAACTAACACCATTTTTATGATATTGTTTGCTCAATGGTCCATAAAAATTAGGAAAATTTATCAAAAATTAACGCCAACTGTTTCTAATTTCATAAACTTTGTTAAGAAGTATGTAACAACGGGGTAGGTAATCGTTGAACTCTCCCGTTTTTTAAATGAAATCTTCGTAATCACAAACTCGAGGTTTTTCATATTTTTCTTACGAGAAACGGCAGATTCTATATAAAAATAAAATTTACATTTCGAAACCATTATTTTATGTACTTTCATATTAATATTTTAAGCAATTAAATTTGAAGACAAAACAAATTATTTGGTTATTCATTTGGAGCCAAAAAATTACATTCAAAATAAGAAGTCCAAGAACCTATGCTTCGTCTGTATGTTTTGTTCACACTTTAAAGATATTATTATTGTATCAAGTACCAATTCGTTTAATCGAATAAATTTTGGGAAATTTTACAATCCATCGATGTATAGACAGACGTTGACTTAATTGCGTAAGTTTCTAATTTTTATAATTTTGTTAGAAACACTAAAACAAGGAATAAAATAATTGTTATGCAAATTTTTAAACATATTTAATTTAGTAATATGGAACATAATATAAAAATAAAAGTGTTCGTTTTATTGTATAAATTATAGTGAATTGTTTTCTTATAAAATTATTGCATAGGATAATTGTATTTCTATTCAACAATTAATTTCAAGTTGAAGCTTTGAACAAGTATATCAGATCATTATATTTGAATTTAAAACGGATCATATATCCAGATCATGTATCTTAATATGTACCGAAAAGAAATAACACCATAATTCTAAACAATTTTGAAGCTATTTAATAACACCTTTGACGTGTGTAAGTTTTACTATAAATATGAAAGCATACGAGGTCACCCTATAAACAAGGCTCGCACGAACGATATTATATGTTCTTATAGGCTACGAAGCGAAGGAAATTCTGAAAACAAAACTACGAATTTAACCACGCATCTCGAACTAAGCCGAATATCATTATACAAAGAAAACGAATATATCATCTCTTATTCGTAAATTGATGTAACGTATCCATATATTTCGCCGTCCATTATTATTCAATGCGCTGAATATATGAATTTTAATAAACAAAGCCGAAACTTTTCCCATTTTTTATGACCCTTTTGAAATTTTCGGACAGATGTACAGCGAATATTGTATTTGTATCTGGGATTTCTACGTGCGCAAGTTCTTGTTTTTATTATTTGTAAATTGTTTTTGAGCCAGAGGCCAGCGTCGCTCGGCATTAACGCTGAACAAACTTTAAGTTTTACTGCATCGTATTGGTGCCCGCGAGACATATTGACATTAAAAAGTTCATTTAAATTATCCGGTGACTAAAATCGAAAACTCTACCCTTATCTACGAGTTGCCGATTATATTTAATGTTTTTACTCTGTTTGTACCCACAATTCTTTACGGCTTGACTATTTTAAAGCGATAAGCAGAAATTATAATTACCACCCTAAGCATTTTGAAATAAACTGGTTAAAATAAACTTTATCGTCCAATTACGTAATTTTGTGAAGTTTGGAAGAAAGATAAGGAATATATAATAAATACAAACGGTTGGACAAATTAAAAACCTTGCTAAAAGAGAAGAATCACTTATTAGGGTATTTGACTGATGTCGATATTTCTTTAAAAATATTTTAATACTGCAAAGTAGGTAGCAAAGATCTTTGCTAATATCCCACATGAAGATGTTGCAATACAACGAAACCTAGGTCGTGGTAAAGAAATTAAAGATAGTAGAAATAATACTACATCATCGTGAATAATGAATTTCTACAAAATTAACGCCAAATATATTCAATATTTGGAAAGTAGGTTTAAAAAAAACTTGCCATGTGAAAAATGCATATAAGAAACATTTAATCGAAACGTCTAAATAGGAAAAAGTGTAATTTTTTTATCCATTAATTTACACAATTATTATGAATTTAGTTTCCACACAAAAAAATGAAAGAATTATAACGTATAATATATAACTTAAACGCAATGTTCAACAAGATACTAAAAATATTTAACAAACTCCCTTGTAATGATTGCTAAATAACTGGCCAGTGACGTCATAGGCCAGTTGTGTTTTGTGTGGGGCGTTTTCGCGGAAATCGTAGTTCATCCGTTTTTAAGTCGTTATAACTTTGTAAAGAAAATTCCTTGTTTTAATATTAAAAAATATCTTTTTTAGAGTTTTCACATTATGTAGAGGTTTTAGAATACGAATGTTTTTTTATTACGACGTTTTGTGTTTTATTATTTTATAATTTCCGACATCTAATTAATTAATCAAAACTTGTACCTAGATGTAAAACCAAATGATATTACCTACTTTTCAAACCGTATGACGACTTTTGGGAAATTGTAGATGAAATATTATAATAATTGTAAATGTAAACTTTAACTACCGATTCGATTGCTTTTTTAACAGTAAAATATTATTGCACTTAATAACTAAATTGAAAATAGGGTAGACATGGATATTTCCCATTACATTTAAAAAAATATTAACTTAAAACACCATGGCACTATACCTTTTATAATTAAAAAAAATATTCATTTAAAATACGGGTTATGTTGGGAAGTTCATAAATTAGCCCTTGTATGACCAACGCCCCCTTTTGTCACTTAAGGTCAAGGGAGATGATGAGACTTTACAAGCCTCCCTACTTTTATCCGGAACTTTATGTTCTGAGGAAAAAAATACAAATTGCTTTCAAGACTTTAATTAATAAAACATGTATTTTATAGACGATATAGCAATTAGTCTTCCCATTGTTTAAATGTGAACAAATTTGAATTGGAATGTAACAGTAATTGAATAATACATGAAGTTCACTACAAATTAATTTTTGAGCTTCTGAAAATCTAACATGAGAACCAATGCATTTCCAAAACAGTTTTTCCTTCTGATACATGTATTAATATATGATAATAAATAATAAATATATGTATAATTTCTGCAAGTTAAAAAAATTATTATTCAACTATTTTAATGCAAAAAAATAAAGAGCTACAGAACTTATATAATGAGCTACACTAAATAATCTAAAAAGGTACAAAAAAAAATAATGTTATTGACGATATAGCAGTTAGCCTTTTTATTGTTAAATGTAAACAAATTTGATTTTGAATGTAACAGTAAGACGTGAAGCTTGACACAAATTAATTTTTGAGCTCTTGAAATTATAAAATTAGAACTGACGCATTTAAAAATTTATTTTCTTCCGAATGACTGTACAAGCTAATAAGTAATAAATACATGTAACACCTCTACAAATTAGAAAACAATATTAATAAATTATTTTAGTCCAGAAAAGATAAAAAGCTACAGAAATTAGATAAAGAACTACACTAAGTAATTTCAAAATGTACAGAAATCACAAAAAGTACATATTACATTTTAAATGACATTTTTCAGAAAAATAACACAGGGTTGAAAAATGAGGTATTTTCATTATTTCAATTGTTTTTTAAATGTGGACCGTAAAATTCTGTATATATTCAATTAGATAATGAATACTTTCTTGGCTTATGCTATGATGCGACGTAGCGAGAGCCGCGAAATATTACACACGAGCTGAAATTTGTCATACGCGAACTAATCGAGCGCTAATTCTGATGTTAGCTAATTTAATGCGTCTTATGTCAAATTTTCCAAAAGTCGCTTCGTGTACTCGTTTCTCTCTTCCTCGCAATATTTATTGAATTGACGACTTGATTACCACTAAATTTACACATTTTGTAATAATGTCTGAGTCAAAAAAATACTGTTGCCTACAACTAGATAACCGGTTAAAATAGTGGAAATATTTATAACAAAAAGATCCATCTTTTTGTTTAAAGGTAAAAATATGCCTAGAGCAAATTTAAAATATAAAGGTGGATGAAAAAATTTGGAAAACACTATTTTAATATTAACCACCGATAAATTAATTTTTGTTTGAGAGGTCGATGTCGCCTTAATACAAGAGGCATTCATTTATACAATTAGGGAAAATTCAATTAAATCAAATCATTTTTGAAACGCTTAATTCGAAAAATAATTAGTCCTTTAAATAATTAAATGCCGATAAGTTATTCAGTTGACTAAAATATCATATTAGGATTTCAAACCAAAAATAGTTAACCCTTGGTTTGAAATACTAGAAAGTCTTACTAAATACCTATATTGCACTACAACATTATATTTCTTCAAGAATGGTGCAATAATTTTTTGGTATTATTTCAGTAGATTACGGTAGCAAAATTTGTAGTTATCGAAAAGAATACTTCAGGAAATGTACTAAATGTTTTATTGTAAAAATATAATGAGTAAAATTGTAATTTCATGTTAATATTATGCGCAGAAAAATTATGAAAAGATATTATGTTGCTCCTATTAAGGTTGTGTACCTTAAAAGGAAAAACAAAACCCTTGTAAGATCACTCACGCATCTGTCCGTACGTCACATCCCTTTTTCTCAGTAATAATCTAGGGAAAAAACGGGAAATTTGTCGTGGTAATAAAAGAGAGTAACCTATACATATTTTCATTATTTGAACACAGAAATATTGGGAAATTTTAGGAGTGGGGAATTAAGTATCCCAAGTTCATTTTTTTAAATTTCATATAAAGTGTGAAGTATCGTTGAAAAAGGTTAGTGTGTTGAAAAAAGTCATGTGTTATATCTTCATATATGTACTAAAAAATGGAAACAATACATATACATCTCCGCGACCCTATTTCTGAAATTTCCCAAAACGAAACTCTAAAAAAATTTAGATTTTCAGAAGCCCACGCAAAACTTGTAGAAAAACTACAATGAGCATGATAAATGTAAAGATTTTTCAAATATGAATCAAGTTTTTACGTCTTTGGAAGATATTGCAAGTAACATGTTTACGTTTTTCTATATCCACAGAAGATTTTCTCAGAAACTTCAAATATGTCATAGTAATTAACTCACATATTTCGCAATATATTAAAATGTTGATGTTAGAGTACAAGAGAGGGTAAATAAAGGATTAAATTTTTTTCTAATTTTAAAATTCATGAAATGTATTAAATGAAAGAGTTTCTTATGAGGAACACGAAAATATTTTTTCATAAAATGCGTATTTATGCCAAAAAATTATAATATAGAGCATTCTCCTCTCTTATTTCCGTAACTACTGAGGTAAAAATCATGAATAAAATAGGATTGTTAAAATTTGACCGGAAAATTATGGGAAAACTGTAACGATTATCCTAAATTTTAAAATTTTGTATCATGCGCCATGTTTAGAATCTCCAGACATTTGTGTTCCTTTGAATTTCAGTGTGGTCCAGGTTTGTATACATATATATATATATATATATATAAATATATATATATATATATATATATATATATATATATATATATATATATATATAATATATACACACATATATATATATATATATATGTATATAGTAGACGATATATTTATGTTGTGAAAAGTTAATATTTGTAAATAGATTAATAGGAAAACTTTAGCCTAAAATATTTACGAGTGTATAAATGCGTACGGACTTGGTTTGCATTATCTATTATATTATGTATACAAATTAACCTATGTCTTAAACTTAAAACAAATATAACCAAACATCAGCCAGGCGAGTTACACAAACATGCTATATTATACATATTAATGCACGTCTTCATAACAAATTCTATCGGCGCTAGTTTATAAAATGGCAGAGTTCGAGTTCGCCCCACAAAAACAATTTATTTGTTGAAGTTCCAGGGACTGCAACAGCAGAATATAGGTTGTCGCCTTCCTCGGTAGCAGCCTCACTCCACTCAGATACTATTGAGGTATTAAGTATAGCTTACATTTGGCTTTAATTTGGTTTTCTCCTAAAAAGGCTTGAGAGGATTAGAGTATAGTATCGTGCTTGTGTAGACTTTTAGACGAAGTTAATTCAATTCGCCATGATGAAACAATTTAGGCACTGTGGATCTACAGTATGTGATGAAAGTTTCTAGTTAGTATCACAGTATTTTCTAAAACCTTATGTAAGTAACATACCTTTATTTTGATTTTATTTTTTTCGATTCTATAAGTCAATGATTAAAAGATTCCACAGACTACTCAACTAAATCAATAAATTATTCGGAAAAATTAATCGAAATTTAATTTTATGGGAAAAGGCTACGTTAATAACAATGCGATCTGTAAGTTAAACCTGCTTTGGTACTTAGAAGTTAGAAAACTTGTTTTGGTCTCCCTCCTTTTTTTCTTTTGTAGGTCTTTGATCTTATTTATATTAGAACTCTATGATAAGTATAAAGCCATGTTGAAAAAATAGTCTATTGACTAGATAACAAGTTAACTTTCATGTAACTAGAATAAATATAAAAAACACTAATGCTGATAATGAATGTTCAAAGTATTGTGTTCTTTTCAATAAATATAGCAAGAACTCAATACAGAAAGAATATATGTTATATGACAAACCCAACAGCGCATCTGGAAATTTAATTGTGATTTAGTATGCAACGCGCACGCTCATTATAACTTTAACTAGAACAATTTCATTTATTACTTGTTTCTACTTATATTTGTTGAATTACTTCACATAAATACCGTTAAAGCACATCAAAGAATATTAATTACAGCTATATTATTTATGTCATCATTAGTGGAGGAAAAATAGCAGATATAAAAATTTCATAATCAATTTTCGCGACAATCCAAAAGATATATGGGATTTTCATGGACAATATCAGTGATTTTTACACTTTTAATATTCATATAAGTCAAATGCAAAAATAAAATTAAGCCAATTTCTGTTGTTTTCAAAAAAAAATGTAGTTTTTTCGTCTAACATTTAATCAGTTTTAAAATACAGTACGTTGATTTTATATACTCAGTTTGTAATACACCTTACGCAGGTAGCAATGAAAGACTATTTTTGAAAATCGGTTTAGCTTCGTTGTATCATTTTTACGACAATAAAATGCAGTATCACCTGTTTAGCTATACTTTAATGTAAATTTCTTATTTAAATAAAAGGTATGTTTGTAGATTTTTCTGGGCATATACCTACTGTAAAATTAATACGTGTTTTAAAAAATACCTCAGAAGAAAAATACCTACTTCGAGTTTTCTTGTTATCATTTCCTAGAAGATATTATTCCTGAATGTTTTTATATAAATCTAAATTAAATAAATACATAAAAAACTAAATAACTTTCTTTCATATAAGTTTGGTGTTTACTACGTATTTTATATTTCAATTGAACATCGCCCGCGGTTAGGCTCGCCTGGAATTTGTTTTTCTCGGGATTAAAATATGACGGATATTTATTTCTATGAAACAGGCTATATACATGCCATATTTCGTGAAAATCGGTTAAATAAATTAAAAAAAAACATTTTCCACGTTTATTACGATAGTGGGGGTAATTCGAATGAGCCATATATAATTACGTGCCTATATAAAATTAACCAATTGTTTTCTTAAATACAAAGTTTCTTTCAGGTATAATCTAGTAGTTTTTTATATGTTTTAAACCAAGCCATATAATATTCTTCATTCTCGATTACTTCGAAGGCAAAATCTATTTTTAAGGCAACGCTGTCATAGTTATGAAACCTTTTGAAAAACAAAGAGATTAATGAAGATAAACAAATTCCATGTGGGTAGTGTTTAAAACAAAACCATAAATAGTTTTAAAAGAAGTCAGCAATATTTTTTCTGACAGAAATATTAAGCAAATTTATTATCCTGATTAACAAATACAGGTTTTCATGATTTATTTCATATTTTCTGAAAAGATATTGTTAGCTTCTAAATTTCTGCCTTTGTTAGTATTGTATCCTAAACACTGCATATGTTTAATTACTCGGACATTATTATAAAATGTGTAAATTGAGTGGTAATCAAGTCGTCAATTCAATAAATGTTGCGAGGAATAGAGAAAACGAGTAAATGAAGCTACTTTTGGAAAATTTTACATAAGCCGCATTAAATTAGCTAACATCAGAATTGGAGCTCAATATCATGACGGTACGTCAACTATAACGGCCATAACATGTAATTTACAGACAGAATAATACGATGCATTACAATCAAAGTAAATGAGGCTGATAAAAAGTGGACGCGCCATAGTTCGCACGCGACGGATGTTCAGCTCGTGAGTAATGTGTCGCGGCTCTCGCAACGTGGCGTCGTAGAGTAAGCTAAGAAAGTATTCATTCTCTAATTGAATGTATATAAAATTTTACCGTCAACATTTAAAAAACAACCGAAATAACGAAAATTCCATGAAAATCTAATTTTTTACCGTGACTTTTGTTTCTGAAAAATGTTATGTAAAATGAAATATGTACCTTTTTTCATTTCTGTACATTTTTAAATTATTTAGTGTAGTTTTTTATCTACTGTAGCTTTTTATCTTTTCTGGACTAAAATAGTTTATTAATACTGTTTTCTGACTTGCAGAGTTTTCACATGTATTTATTATTTATTAGCTTGTACAGTCATTCGGAAGCAAATAAATTTTTAAATGCGTCTGTTCTTATATTATATTTCCAAGTTCTCAAAAATTAATTTGTGGCAAGCTTCATCTCTTACTGCTACATTTCAATCCAAATTTGTTTACATTTGAACAATAGAAAGACTAACTGCTATATCGTCTATAAAATTATTTTTTGTACATTTTTTAATTACTTAGTGTAGCTAAGTTCTGTAAATTTTTACCTTTCTGGACTAAAACAGTTTATAAATAATTTGTTAACTTGTGCAGATTATACATGTATTTATTATTTGTTATATTGTACAGTAATTAAGAACGAGAAATTATTTCTTAAAGTATCAATATTAAATTTTCATCTTTGCATCAGTACTAATATTAAATTTTCAAAGGCTCCAAAATTATTTTGTAGCAAACTTCATGTATTATTTAATTACTGTTAAATTTCAATACAAATTTGTTCACGTTCAAACAATGGACGACTAACTACTATATCTTTTATAAAAAAGATGTCTTATTAATAAAAATGTCGAGAAGGATTTGTTTTTTTTTCCTCAGAACATAAAGTTGTGGATAAAAGTAGAGAGGTTTGCAAAGTCCCATCATCTCTCTTGACCTTAAGGGACAAAGGGGGCTTCGATCTTACAAGGGTTAATTTATGAACTTCCCACTTAACCCATATTTTAAGTGAATACTTTTTATTAATTATGAAAGGTGTAGTGCCATGATTTTGTTTGTTAATATTTTTTCAAATGTAATGGGAAATATCCACGAGCAACCGCAACGACAATTTCCCAAAAGTTTTCATACGTTTTGAAAATTAGGTAACGTTATTTGATTTTACATCCAGGTACAAATTTTGATTAATTGATTAGATGTCAGTAATTTTCAAACAAAACAAAACGTCGTAATAAAAAAATTCGTATTCTAAAACTTTTACGTAAGGTGAAAAACCTAAAAAATATATTTTTTAAAACCAAAACAGGGAAACATTGTTTAGTGACGCTTTTGTGGAAATCAAAAACAAAATAATATCTCACAAATTTACATATTTTCTTGACCATTATCTTTATTCTTATAGATGATTTTTATACTTCGTGTCGTTACAAGAGGGTATTTTTTAGTTTTTTTAAACTATCTATTTTGTTTTAAATCGATCAACATCGAAAAGTCAATTTGGAATAACAAAAGAGGTACTCCCATGTTTCCCCACATTAAGAGATTGAAAAGTTATTTTTTTTATTTCATAAATCAAGGTCTCAAGTTATAAATTAACGACAAGTGGATTTTTTGTGCCAAACTTTAAAAATTGACCGAAATATACAAGATAGAAACTAACGTAAAAACAAAAATGGCGATAATGAATTGTGACATCATTTTTGTAAGACTTGTATTCTACGAGAGCAAATGAAACGGAGAAGTACCCCAATCTACTCCTACTATTAAATTTAATGTTTTTTTCATTACAGGTTTTAATTAATCTTTATTTTCATTGTGTATGTAAATTAGCCAATTTTGGACGAGGCGTGTAAGCTAGCTCGAAAATAATAAAATTTAAACATTGAAAAAAATGGTTACTAAAAATGTATTCAAAGATTGCTTCCATATCTCAAAGTTATAGAGAGATATATGATATTTATTTCGTGTCTCATATTCACGAAAAGCAGTTAAGAATTTTATAATATGTATATTAAGACCCTTAATTACGTAAACTCTTATTTGCAATTAAGTGAGTTTACTCTTATTAAGCAAGGTTTTTACTTTGTCCGACAGCTTGTATTTATTATTTATTTCTTAGCTTTCTTCCAAACTTCCCAAGATTACGTAATTGGACGATAAAGTTTATTTCAAAATACTTGGAGTGTTTATGGTAATTTCTGCTTGGTCTTTAAAATAGTCAAGCTGTAAAGAATTGTGGGTATAAAAAGAGTAAAAGTATTTTAAAATTTAATGGGCAACTCTTAGATAAGGTACAAGTTTTCGATTTTAGTCGCCGGATAATTTAACTGAACTTTTTAACGACGATAGACTCAGCGTGCACCGCTAGGAGGCAGTAAAACTTGAAGTTTGTTCAGCGTTAATGCCGAGCCTCTGCCTCATTCCTCTCCTAAAAATTTACAAATAATAAAGACAAGAGAGGAATTCCAGATACAAATACAATATTCACTGTACATCTGTCCCGGAAGCTTCAAAAGGGTCATAAAAAATGGGAAAAGTTTCGGCTTTGTTTATTAAAATTCATATATTCAGCACATTGAATAATAATAGATGGTGAAATATATGGATACATTATATCAATTTACGAATAACGGATGATATATTCGTATTCTTTGTATAATGATATTCGGCTTAGTTCGATATGCGTGGTTAAATTCGTAGTTTCGTTTTAAGAATTTCCTTCGCTTTGTAGCTCATAAGAACATATAATATCGTTCGTGCGAGCCTTGCTTATAGGGCGATTTCATATGCTTACATATTTATCGTATAATCTTCAACGTAGTATGAGGTGTTATTACATAGCTTCAAAATTGTTTAGAATTATGGTGTTAATTCTTTTCGCCTTAAATTCATCTTCGGTATATATTTAGGTACATGATCTGGATATATGATCCGTTTTAAATTCAAATATAACGACTTGACGTGCTTGTACAAAGCTTCAACTTATAATTAATTTTTGAATATAAATACATTTATCAAATGGAAATATTTTATTAAAAATAAATTCCTTATAATATTTACAATAAAATGAACACTTTTACGTTTTTATTATGTTCCGTTTTCCTTAATTATGTTCCAAAATTTACACAACAATTATTTTATTCTTCGTTTTAGTGTTTCCAACAAAATTATAAAAAATGGTAAACTTACGCAATTAAATCGTCTGTCTATGCGTCTATGGATTATAAAATTTTTCAAAAATTATTCGATTAAACGAATTGCTATATGATACAATAATAATATCTTTAGAGTGTGAATAACTGCAGGACTCGGTTTTTTAATATGATTTTTGGTCCCAAATGAGTAACCAAATAATTTGTTTTTGTTTTCGAGTTAATTGCTTAAAATATTAATAAGAAAGTAAATAAAATAATGATTTCGACATGTAAATTTTATTTTTATATAGAATCTCCCGTTTCTCGTAAGAAAAATATGAAAAACCTCGAGTTTGTGATTAGGAAGATTACATTTAAAAAACGGAAGAGTACAACAATTAACTACCCCGTTATTACACCCTTCTTAACAAAGTTTATAAAATTAGAAAGAACTGACGTTAATTTTCGATCACTTTTCCTAATTTTTATGGATAATTGAGCAAACAATATCATAAAGATGGTGTTAGTTTCTTAAAGTTCAGTGTTCATCTTTTATATGTGAATGTAGTATAAATGACACAACTTCGACACCGCGTCCTCTAAGAATGATTATATTGGGTTTATAATATGAGTAACTTTCCTCTTCAACACACATTTAAAATAAATTGCTTATATTTCATACTTTTTTCAAATTTCTATGTTTTCATAAAATAAAGAAAAATCATGTATTTTTTTTAATTTTAAACTCTAATTTTATACTTAAAGTTATGTATACACTTAGAGGACCGGTTATTGCTATATGAACAATATATTCTAGTCACTCAATAAGCTATAGCAAACTGTTTACGTTGCAATATTTTCGTATTGATTTTTCCTTTCGACAATACCTTACTGAATGGTATCCGCATTTTTTGAATTTTAGAAACAAAAATCTGACCTAATTGTAATATTAGCCAATTTATTTCTGGGTTTCAAACTTCGGTGTAATTAAAGATAACAATTTTTCAATTATGACTTGACCATCGGGCCGTAATGATTGTTGCGTTGAGATAAAGGATATAGGTTATGTTTAAATTATTATAATATTATAAAGCCGATGGGAATAACATTTTTCGAGACATATTCTCTTTCGTACTTTGATATTTATGTCAATACTTCCGTTAAATTTCCGATCATTCCTTAAATTACATACTAATTTTTTATAAAACCACAGTTATAATTACATAAAATTTAATGCGTAGTTTAATAAAAAAGAAATAACTTTTAATCTTTTTAACAGTTTTAACTAAACTTGTCCAGAACAAAAAGATAAAAGAGATTTTTATTAGCCAAGACCGCTAAATAATAAAAAATAAATAGTTTTTTTGTCGCTTTGTTAATTCGTTTTGTAAAAGGAGATAAAGCAGTTTTTTGTATTTGGATTAAAAATAAATTATATTTGAATTGAAAATACAGAATTAAATTAAACATTTTAAAACAAAATCAATCAAGCTATTGTTTGATTTTTATCTAATTTTGTTTGAACAAATTGTTTATGGTATTTTGAGTTTCTTTTTAATTTATTACGCTTCGGTCAGTATTTCCCTTATTTATGCGTAGGATATTATCAAGGTTATCAAAATTAATTACCCCTTTGGGCAAATAAACTCTATGGTTTTCCAACAAATAAATTGTAAACATTTTTAATTATATATATATATATATATATATATATATATATATACATACATATATATAAATATATATATATATATATATATTTGCGGCCAGTATATGAGTAATTATAAACAAGGAAAAATTAATATATACTTAAACATCAATTTCATCATATATAAGACAGTTAAGGGAACCTGTGTAATGAGCGGACTCCTATACTTCTGTAAATGCTGTGAACTAGATTCAATCGCTTTTTGAAGTAAAATTTTCGCAAAGGTATATGGGATGTAGAGCTTAATAAAGTTCCAATCTAATATTTTATTTGAAAATACTGCAATGGAGAGATTTGTTGTGATCTGGTTTTTAATTCAAAAAATTAAAGCTCGATTTGAGTATCTGTATTGTTATGTTGTACCGAGTAATGGGTACTAACAACAAATTCCTCATCTCACCTTTATTATTCCTTATAATATTTATAAATGCAAACTTTCGTCAATTTTTCCATTAAATGATTATTAAAAAAATATTAGAAAAATCGCTGCAAAATTACTACGCATAGGATAACAATATATTAAGAGGAAAGAAAAATCTGTTCCTCCAGCAGATAATAATTTCTTTGTTGTTGTACTTTTCAATTTATTTTTAATATACCTTAATTGCAAAGGCTTTCTTGTAATCAGTGTCCGCTAAAATTTCTATTTAGAAATAGCTTCAATTGTGGATCTAGTTAATGTAATAAAAATCTACAAAAGAGTTACTTTATCATCTAATAAGAAACAAATTGAATAATATCAACAATTTATTGTGGGATAAGTGGTGTGTCATTTTGAATGTTATTCAGTATATTAAACTACTTCTACAAAGGACACTAGCAAAAGTATGTAAGATGTTTGGTCTCTGTTGTCACCAAAATAAATATTATACATTTGTACAGAAAACATGAAACAATAAGCACCTAAATACTTTTAATTAAATTTTCATTCTTTCTAAAGTTTTATAAATATTACTTCTACGGAATTCTTCGAGCTGGTATTTCACTGGGTTATTTTGTTTACAATTTCCTATTTTCAAGGTGCTTTAAATTTATTCCTAATTGAATAGCTTTTAAAGCAAGCTACTGACTAAATAGTGTGGAGAGGAATACATCTTCTTACCTTTTATTTTATTTAGAAATTCTTATTTTCAAAGTTTTTTAAATTTATTCGAATCTTAATAACTGTTAAAACATACCGCTAACTAGAAAGTGAGAACAGGACTATATCCCAATTCTTTTAATTTAATTTCAGAATTTATAAATTTATTTCAAATTTAAGTAATGCTTCCAAATGATAATAACTAAACACTATCGACTGGAATATATAATTTTTTCTTTATTTTTTGAACAAATTTTAATTTCGAAAGTTTAAAGTTTATTAAATTTATTCGTAACTGTTAAAAAATGCCGCTGACTGCATAGTGTGGTTAGGAATATGTCCTCTTCCCTCTTATTTTAATTAAAAATGCTTATTTCCAAAGACCTTAAATTTATTCGTAATTTAATAGCTATTAAAACAAGACACTGACTAGATAATGTGGATAGAAATATATCCTCTGTCCTTTTATTTTATTTGCGAATTCTTTTTTTCAAAGTTTTTAATTTTTTTTGTAATTCAACGACTGTTAAAACATGGTACTCACTAAACGCTCTAGACAGGAATATGTCCCCTTTTCTTTTCCTTTATTTAGAAATTTTCGATTCTAAAGTTCTGTATATTTATTTGAAATTAAATTTGAAAAATACCACTGACCAGGAAAATGTTCCAGGGAATCTGAATAGGAAAATGTTCCCTTTTTTTTTGTCATGGTATCCTTTAACCTAATGTATTCTGAAGTGAGTAAAATTAATAATTTTCTTTGTATTGTCTCGTAATTGCTATAATTTGGTTCCAATAAAATTTATCTTATATTAGAAAAATAGAAACTTTTTTATTTAATGTGATTTTATAAGCGTGTACTTGAAAATTCAATTAGATGCTATTTGTTAATTTGGTTTTCCATCCGATTATATATCACTCCAAAAAAGAAATTTAAAAACAAAAATACAAAAATATTTAATCTTAAATTTAAACTTAATTTTTGTGACAACAATATGAGAATTAATATGAAAAATATTATGAAACAATATGAGAATTAATATGAAAAATAATATTTCATTCTCCCGGTTGGACCTATGGCAAGAGTCATTTCATATTCTTGAAAAGAGCACATTCATGTTTATTTAAATATTTAATGAATATACTTCAATTGATGATAATTATATTTAATTATTTTTATACTAAGTAATTTAAGTCAATATTTTACGAATGCATAATAATTCTATAAAAACTATATTCCATGTTTCTAATAACGAAAATATTATATTCATGTTCATTTATGATTACATATTATTCATTTAAAATGCGTGCTAACGTTATAAACAATATTTTTGTTAATAGTGACAAGATAGCGTAAATATAAGGACATGAAAAAAATCACAGGCAAGAAAATGAGACAACAAAGATACAGAAGCATTTAATTTCTTTTTATTTTCTATAAACAAAATTTTAACAGGACAAGTATCCTGTAAAATTATCTTTTCTTTAAGTAATAACTTGATTGACTTCACAAAATCTTATTTTCCAAAACATATTAACAATAAATTTAAATAAAAGGGATCAAATTATTACATTTTCGAACAAATTTTCTGGGTAAATGTTTGAAAAAATTGTCATTAATCCTGAGAAATAAATTGGGAAATCTAAAAACTTTCGGTTTTTGATATTAAACAATGTATATTTAAGTACGGTTTTCACCTGTACTATATCTTCTACTAACATGCTAGATATAATTTCAAAATTCTGCAAGGTACACGAGTACTATTAAACTCACTAATAGAAAGTGGGACCCCCTTCCCGTGTTGAAGGTAATTTTATTGATAAGTTCGAGGATTAGCGACCGTAACATTAATGTGTACATGACCCTAAAGTTAGGGTGCAAGCTTAAACAAAATACATACAGCGTTTTCCTGAATTTAAGTCAGTGTTATCAATTAACTATTAATAAAACTTGAAAGTCCTGGTGCTCATCAGCTTGCTTTAACTGTTTAATTGATATTTCATTAAAGTTATCCCACTTTACTTAAATGTGTGTTTGGGAAGGGTCTAAAACTTTATTAGTTTTATTCTAAAAATATACACATGTGATCCTTTCGCTTATAAATGAAGTTGATTGGGAATGTAATGGGTAACAAATTAACTGCAGAATTAAATAAAAATACTTTTTCTTACTACTTTATTTAAAAACACATTGAAGAACAGATTTAAACGGAAGTGCTGTTTATAATATAATTGTGTACATGTGACAATAATTTAACTATATAATTTTCGGATACTGTCACTTTGCGGTAGTAACAGTATTTTGATTATTGTTGTACTTTTAAGTTTTTTACCGTAAGTAATCGATAAACACAAAAATTGTAATGAAAAGTAAGGATTGAAAATACTTTGATCTTTTATATAAACTAGCTTTGTCTACGATTTCAATCGCGTGGAATTTGAAATAAGAACTTAATGAATTTTTTCTCCCATATCTTGCTCTTTATATATATATATATATATATATATATATATATATATATATATAGAGAGAGAGAGAGAGAGAGAGAGAGAGGGAGGGAGAGAGAGTGAGAGATTTGTAAGACCTCCACTGGTAAGTTTTAGATGATGTTAAAAATTATTTCATTATAATTAAATCTATGGTTATGGAAAATTTTAAATAAATTATTTATAAAACTATCATTCAATTAGTTATATTTTGTATTCATTCATTAAAGTTATTGAAGCATAAAAAATATATGTTCATTTCAAAAATAGTTTCCTGGATTATGCATAAAAGTAAATTTAAATTTACATAAATTTTAAGAAGTAACCAACGAATGGATAATGTGTGAAATCATTTGAATTTAACTGAAAGTAATCTTAAGATGCAAGGTAAATTGTCTACAAAATAGTTGTTTGTTGTATAATTTGTATCACATACTGGTATCTGTAGTGTAAACAAAAATCATCCTTAGATAATATCATCTAAAAATCATCAATCCACACGCCTGTCTACCTTCTGGCCGTTTCTTCATTTGCTTGTAATCTGCCTACCGCGCGTTGCCAATAAAATACAGTCAATTGTATAATTTCTGAAGTAAATATTTGTCAAAATAAAGTAACGTTGTATGAATATATCGTAGACAGCATAAATACATGTATTAAAATCACTGAATAAAATAATAGAGTTAGGCCTTATGCAGACATAACTCGTCAGTTAACGTTGCGATGCGTCATCACTCACACTAACAAATATATACGCGTGAAATAACATTATTTTTCCATCTCTCTCAAACTGGTGGCAAGTTTTAGATTCTATAAGGTATTAGTGTCTACGACATGACATATCATGTCGTATATGTCGTTCTAACTGTTACTATAAGCGCCATTTTATAAACATCAGAAACGCTGAATTATTTCGAAATACATACTGTATTTATAATTTCTAACTTACGCCTAGAATGGTTTTGTTATTTATGTTAGGACTGTATGATGAGCATAAAGGCATATTTAAAAAAAATCTTTGTTCACTTGAGAACAAATTTAATCTCCAACAATTAGATAAGGGTTGAGTTTTCTATTTTAGTAACCGGATAAATTGACAGAACTTATAACGGCGATATATCTCGCTTTATAACGGCGGTATATCTCGCGGGCACCGCTAGGAGGCAGTAAAACTTGAAGTTTGTTCAGCGTTAACGCAGAGAGATGCTGGTCTCCGGCTGATTTCTCTGTTAAAAATTTTACAAACAATAAAGTAAAAAACTTACGCGGGGACGAATTCAAAATACAAACACAATATTCACAATACATCTGTCTCGGAAATTTCAAAAGGGTCATAAAAAATGGGAAAAATTTCAGCTTTGTTTATTAAAATTCATGTATTCAACGCATTGAATAATAATGGAAGACGAAACGTACAGACACGTTACATCAATTTACGAATAACAGATGATATATTGGTGTTCTTTTTATAATAATATTCCGCTTAGTTCGAGATACGTGGTTAAATTCAAAGTTTTCAGAATTTCCTTCGTTTTGTGGCATTTAAGAACAAATAATATCGTTCGTGCGAGGTTTGCTTATAAGGAGATTTCGTATGCTTTTATATTTATCACATAATATAAATAAAAAGAAGTATTAAATTGATTTTCCCCCATTTTCAAACTATTTTTCCTTCAAACGGAACAGCATGGAAATTGTGTGATATTTTGGTATTATTTCTTTTTACCGTAGACTTATCTTCGGTACTCGTTAAAATACATTATTATTGAGTCGCTTCACTCGATTTTCAAACATAATCACTTAATGCACTTATACAAAGCCTGCATTTACATTTAACTATTAAATGTTAATACCGTAATAATATGCTAACCTCTTTTTAAATCATTTCTAAATAATAATTAAAATAAAATAAATCCTTTTAATTTTATGTTATATTCGGTTTTTTCATATAAAAATGTTTCAAAATTTATACATTAATTTGTTTATTCCTTGTTTTAATGTTTTGACGAAAAGTAGAATTAAAGGAAAGCTTATGAAATCAAGTCACCGTCAATCTCTGCCTCGATCTGCTTTTCTCAAAAAACTTTCGAATTTAAGAGTTGATACATGATGCAATATTAGTATCTTGAGTGTGTATACAAAACATGTTTACCAAGTTCAAATTCTTGAACTCAGTATTACGAATATAATTGCTTGACACAAAGTGAATAACCAAAGAGTTTGCATTTTGGTTTCAAGTTAATTGCTTCAAATAAAATATCAAAGTAAGTGAAACAAGGGTTCCGAAATACTAATGTTATTTTTACATAAAATTCGGATAAGAAAAATGTGAAAAGCCTCGAATTGGTTGTCACGAAGTTTACTTTTAAAAAACGATAGACATCAGCGATTCAACATGGAGTATCATCGCTATTACATCCTTTTTAATAAAATTTATGAAATTAGAAACAGATGACGTTAATTTTCGACCAATTTTCCTAATTTTTATAGAATAACAAGCAAACCATATGATGTATATGATGCTAGTTTCTTATTGTTCCGTGTGCATCTTTCATATTTAAATCTAACATAAATGTTACTTCTTCGATGCCGCATCATGTAAGAATGAATATTTGTATTATATTTGTTTTAAAATAGGCGTAGCTTCCCTCATCGTGACACGTTTAAAATATGTTGGTTACATGTCATATTTTCTTTTTAAATTTTCTTGTTTTCATAGAGTAACGTAAATTTACTTATTTTTTTTAATTTTAAATTTAACTGTACGCGTAAAATTATGTATAAATCTAGAGTCTTCTTTTTTATTTTGTCCTTTCACAATTAGCGGATGGACTTAAAGCAGATTTCACGTTTTCTTGAAATTAAAAATTAATTTTTTAGTTGTACAGACGGAATTAAATTATATATTACCGCTCAAACGTCCTTTTTTTCTCACCAATAGCAACTTATTTCATTTAATAATAAAATCCATTAAACCTTATTATATACCTGATTCTATTGAAAAATAACTAGCCTAACCGTAACAGCAACGATTATATTTAAAATTTTCAATGTTGCTAGTCTCTATTGCTGATTGAACAAAACTTTCCTTCTGTTTGATTAATTATGCTTCAATCAGTAATTCTCTAATTTACACATACGATATGGTAAGGCGACCAAAATAAAATCCTTCATTGCCAAATAAACTGAAAGGTTTTCCAATAATTAAAGTGTACACAACATTGTTTAAATTCTCAATTTTATGCAAATTACATAAAACTCATCGAATAACATTTGTGCAATCTCGGGCCTATAATAAACAAGGAACAATTAATATATACCTGAGTATACATTTCATCAGCTAAGGCAATATGTATAACTCTACTCAAACGCTTTTCAAGGCAAAATCTTCCAAAATATATAGGATATACAGAGAATTCAATAAGGGTTTCAGTACAGTATTTTACAAAGGGATTTTCTTTATGACCGGGTTTTTAATTCACACATTTTAAGCCCAATTCGAGTACGTACATCACTATATCGTAGGGAGTAATGGGTATTCATAGCACGAAAATATTTGAAATCTTTACAATTCCTGGCTAATATTACAAATGCAAAATTTGTTAATTTGCTATTACCTAGTAACTCAATAATTTTGCGAAAAGTTCTTTCAAAATTTTGCAGTTTGTTAGTAATTATCATATTGGATAACATTATATAAAAAAAAATCTCTTAGGCTATGATTAACCTTTAACTACTGACGTGGGGGCGGCTCCGGCCTAGCAACAGTAATAATATCGAATAACTCCCCTCCCCCGCACCCGGCGTACACGCGGCTTCCTGTAGCTTCGAGTTTATTAACGCCGCGGCTGTGAGTGGTAGTTTACGTGTCGGCGCTCGCAATTTTGGTAAGTAAATTCATTTCGAAGTTTTTTTCGGGCATCTGTGACCCATCGTCACTTTTTTTAAAATCACTAATGTTACTAGTATTAACTTTTTCTTTCAATAGTTGGACAAGTAATATAAAATGGAACCAAGTACGCCATCGGGGCGAAAACGGACTATTAATGACGAAGATAATACCCGTCATTCTAGAATTAGGAAGTCGGTTGCGACCAGAAACCCGGATTTTGAATCAGTTTTCCTATTTTGGGTGAATTATGAAGAGTCTAGCGGTTCAGAGACAGAATACCTCGGTGATACATTTGTTCCAGAGCAACAAGGGCATAATGAAGATTCTCAGAGTGACTCAGAGCCTGAAGAGGAATCGGAACAAGATTTTTCCGAAGACGAACTTCCACTATCGTCATTACGGTGTTATTACGGCAAAAACCGGCACAAATGGTCACAGCAACCTCCATCAAGAGCAGTCAGGACGCCTCAACACAACATTATAAGACGGACCAACTCTTCAAACCTAACAGCAAACGATTCAAAAGACCCCAATTCAATATGGGATAAGTTTATAGACAATGACATGTTACAAGAAATACTCAAGTGGACTAATGAAAAGATAAATCAATGCAGAGCCAAATTTTCAAAAGGCGATCGCCCAGAATTAAAAAAATTAGATATCATTGAACTTCATGCATTTATTGGTCTACTCTTTTACACCGCCGTATTCAAATCAAATCATGAAAACGTGGATTACATATTCACCACAGACGGTACGGGTCGAGAGATATTCAGGTGTGTTATGTCAAAAAATAAAATTCTTCAATATCTTGCACTGCATTCGATTTGACAACCCTGTTGATTGCGAAGAACGACGGAAGACTGACAAAATAGCAGCAATTTCAAAAATGTTTACTCAATTTGTGGAAAATTTTCAAAAGGTTTATAACGTCAGCGAGTATGCCACAGTTGACAAAATGTTAGTCCCTTTTCGCGGACGTACACACTTAATGATTTACATGCCAATGAAACCAGCAAAATACGGATTGAAGTCAATGTGCTAATGTGACGCAAAAAATGGTTATTTGTATAACTGTTATATATATACAGGACGTGGATCAGACGGTGCAGGTTTGACAGATGATGAAAAAAATTTCCTAGTGCCAACACAATCAGTTATTCGTCTCGCAAAGCCATTACACGGGAGTAACAGAAATATTACTTGTGATATCTGGTTCAATTCACTTGAACTGGTCGATGATTTGAAGAAAAAGGGTTTAACATGTGTTGGCATGTTGAAAAAAAACAAACGTGAGATACCGAAAGAATTCCTACCGTCAAAAAAAAGAGAAGTCAATTCTACACTTTATGGTTTTGCCGGTCAAAATACATTTGTTTCGCATGCCCTAAAAAAATAAGGCAGTCATCCTTTTATCATCTATGCACCATGCTGAAGGTACTGATGAATCTACTGGAAAGCCTGAAATAATCCACTTCTATAATACAACCAAAGGAGGAGTGGACGAAATAGATAAAAATTGTGCTATATATACATGTAGCCGCAGGACACGACGTTGGCCAATGGTAATATTTTATCGTATTTTAGATTGAAGCTCTGTCAATAGCCATATCTTATATGATATACACCAAGAAAAAATGACAGAAAGAGGTATTTTTATAAAAGAGTTGGCCCGTCATTTGGTGTTGCCACACTTAAAACGCAGAGTACATAATGAAAAACTGCCTCGTGAACTACGCTTGAGTTTGACACGAGTGTTGGGACCTGAAATGCCTGCTTCTGGACATCCAGAACTTTTAGAAGTTGGAGAAGAAGGACTTAAGATAAGAAGAAGGTGTCACACATGTCCACTGAAGCTTCAAAGAAAGTCCACACATACATGTTATTTGTATAAAAACACATATGCCTTCAGTGCGCTAAGAAAGATTGCCCGGATTGTGCCTAGTTTGTAAGATTTTATGCCTTGCAATTTTATTGTTTTTATGTAATAGCTACGGTTGATTATATATAGTTTATTAGAGATATTATTGAAGATTAAAAGTACAAGTAATGTTATTAACTTTGTTAAGTGTTTTAAGAAATACAGACTTTCTTCTGATCTCAAGTAAATTTTGCCAAAAATTTTACTTAATTTTTAATTTAATATAAATATGTCACTTAATAACAAAAATTAATTTTAAAAATACACTTGTTTTATTTAAATATACTTATTTTAGATAGTCAGTAATTATTTGAACCTTAAAATCTTTATTTATCGTTTACATCAACGATTAAAGGCACGAGCTGCTCAGGCCCCCACGTCAGAACTTATGTAAAAAAATATCACGTCAGTAGTTAAAGGTTAAAAATGTTTTTTTCTTTCAGCAAAGACATTTTTTTGATCGTTCTATTGTCCAGTCTTAAATGTAACGATTTAAATTGGAATAAGTGTTTCGTTATTTTATATTGAATAATTTTTATTAAATTATCATTTTTCCTAAAGATTTTCTTATTATTATTTCTAAGGAACCTATCAAGCTGTTTAAATGAAGCAAAATGAAATATCCACTTTACACAAATGCTATATATTGTCCGGTGAACTTCCAAGTTTCACAGGCGAAAAGAACGAATAATACATTCATTTGCCCAAAACAAGTAGCAACTGTCACTGTTAGTTTAAAAATTGATCGATATTTCGAGACTTTTTTTCTTGTGGCTTCTAAAAAATGTATATGTCAAATATTAGGTTGTTATTATTAGTTTTTATTTTTACTGACACTTAAAAGATATATATATATATATATATATATATATATATATATATATATATATATATGTATATATATATATATATATATATATATATATATATATATATTTATCTGCGCATTTATAATGTGTATATGTATACATGTGTGCATATATTTATATAATAAACTATTTGTTTATACACCCCCCAAAGGCATTAAAAGATATTGTTTTATTAACTCCCTATTTCATTCATTTCGTTTCTGAATTTCTATTTACAAAATTCTTTAAATTATTCGAAATTCAATAACATTTCAAAATGTCACTGACTAGACACGTTAGATCCGAAGAAGTCCTTTTTTATTTTATTGAGAAGTTCTTGTGTTCAAAATTGGTTAAATTCAATCAAAATGTGATAACTGCCAAAAATGCCACTGACTAGATATTAAGGAGAGGAATATATTATTTTCAAAGTCCTTTAACTATATTCCAAAATTTAATTTCGAATTGAATACTGAATAATTACTATAGACTAAAACATGTCCTCTTTCCTTTATTTTACTTAGAAATTCTTATTTTCAAAATTCTTTAAATTTATTCGCAATTTCATAACTGTTAGAACAGGCCACAGATTAGAAACTGTGCACTGCAATCTGTCCTTTTTCTATTATTTTGTTTACAAATGCTTATCTTTAAAGTTCTTTAAATTTGTTCATAATTTAAAAACTCTTTAAAACTTTGCACACTCTGCACAGGAATACGTCTTTTCTTTTGGTCGAGGTGTAAATTTTTTGTTACGCTTATAATTATTAATTTTCATTTTGTTTTCTTGTTTTTGTTATAATTTAATTTCTGTATAATTCTTCTTAAGTTATATAGATATCACCTTTTTTACTTATTCTGATTTTGTAAAGGTGTAACTTAATAAAACAATTTATTGCTAGTTACATATCGCGCTCCCCAGACAGCCAAAAATATTTCTTTAACTATAACTGCGTACAAATATATTTTATTGAATTAAAATTTACAAAATAGTAACTAATTTAATCAAGGTTAATAAATCTGAACAATGTTAACTCTAAGACCGTGGCTGGTAGACTCTCCTTATTAGTTACTCGGACTCCATTTTATAGCTCTCCTCTTCTGACGCTTGTGTTCTGAGAAGCTTGTTTTTATTTGATGTTTTTGCCGACTTGCTTCTTAGTAATAATGCTAATAACATAATTTATTTGTGGATATGAAATACAACAGGTAAAACAATAGGTCTAACAACATACAATAAAGTACAACAGATAAAACAATAGGTGTAACAACGTAAAATAAAGTACAACAGGTAAAACAATAGGTCTAAAATACAACAGGTAAATCAATAAGCTACAGAAATTTTCTTAGAGCTAATGACAAAATAAAAATTAGAAATTTATTTACACGCCTCAACTTTAAATTTTCCAATATTTTATCCATAAAGAGGTAACTAGCTCGGTTTGTGCAGTTATGCCATAAGCATCACCGGCCGTATGCCCGGTTTACATCTATCACCTGTTGATGTGAACGCACACGCATACATATACAAATATATTTTCATCCGTAGATATATACACCTATACAATACATATATACACACGCGCGCACACACTCACACACACACACACACACACACATATATATATATATATATATATATATATATATATATATTTACATATATATATATATATATATATATATATATACATATATATATATATATATATATACTCACACAATAGATAATAATATTAATAGTTATTTTTAATACACGTATTATATGCAGACATATAACTATATACACGTTATTACCTATAGAGGAAACATAGCACAAAGAGTAGGAGTAAGACCAAAATTCGAAAAGCAGGGGAAAAAAGAAGATACTAGGAATAAATATAATTTAAACGAAATAATTTCGAAGAGCCAATATTTTTAGTTTATTTCGTTTGCATTTGTCGAAAGTCACTTACAGATTGATTTTTTTAAAGTAGTCATAGATTCAGCGGTGCTCTGGGGCGAAGGGAGGTTATTCCAAATTTTAGTTGCAGCAAACTTGAAACTACTCTGATAACCGATTTTGCGATGTTTCGGGACTAAGAGAAGTCGGACTTTTTGGCCTGCGTCACGAGGCGACGAGCACTGCCGGACTAGTTTAATATGTCGTAAATATATTTTGACTTCTTTGTTGTGAAATGTGTACGTAAAAGCAGAAAGAGTGATAACTGCGACGATTGTGCATTAGGAGCATTCCATGATCATTTAAATATGGTGATATATGGGATCTCCGCGGGATGCCGAAACAAAAACGCGCGCATTTTGAATTCTTTGGATTGAATTGGCTGTTTTTGAAATTAAACACGGGTCCGTATACGATACCACCATAATCGATTACAAGAAGAATGAGGCTCCCGACTAGAATTTAACGTCCATAGGATGTTTGTGGCTTAGCAGCGTTCTCATAGATTAATTTGTTTGACGTTTATGCTGAGTTGCTTCTTGGTATCGTGCTGCTATGTTGTGACTTAACTTACATTCTTGTAACTCAACTTATTTGACGTTTATGCTGAGTTAATTCTAAGTAGTTCGTCGTTAACAATCGGATGTTATTATTTTGCTGATAATTTACACGTTATGGTTACTTAACTCGCCATTTGTTAATTTTTTATATCCAGTTTCATTCGTTTTTAAAAAATAAATTAGAATTAAAAATGTAAGAATATTAAATCTTAAATTTATCCTGAAATCTTATGGTTTATAATAATACGAAAATTACCATAAGTAGCTAATAGTAATATTTCATTCACCCGAATTGACATTTGGTAAGAGTCGTTTCATATTCTTGAAAAGAGCACATCCATGTTTACTTAAATGTTTTATGAATATATTGCAATTGATGATTATTATATTTAAATAGTTTTAAGTATGTAATTTAATTGTATTTACACTACATAATTTAAGTCAATATTTAAATAATTCCCCTAACATAATGATTCTTAAAAAAAAATCTATTTCGTATTTCGAATGACGAAAACGTTACCTTCACATTTATTTATTATAAATTAACCTACAAATTAATTTATTCAAAATAGGTATTAAAGTTACAAACAATATTTTCGTCACTCGTAACAAGATATTTTAAATATGATTAATGAAAAGATAACAAATAAGGAAAATAAAACAACAAAGATATAACAGCATTCAACTGTTGTTTTTTTATCTACCGACTGGCTCCGAGAAAAAATATCGGAAAAAAATTACATTTCATTTAAGTAATAACGTGAATTATTCCGTAAGATCTTATTTTTCCAAACACAAATTATAAATTTGTATAAAAATAATCAAATTATAATTTTTTTAAATAAATTTTCTGGGTAAATGTTCAAACCAATTACCATTTATCCTAAAAATGGTTTTAGAAGTATGTGATGTGAAAATACTTAGCATCAAAAAAAAAATAAGATGGTACTGAGAATTCGTCAAGCCAAAAACTTTTAGAACTCAACTTACTTTTTTTTCCAAAATGATAAATTGCCAGTCTTAGTAAAAATTTTATATTACGATATGGCGGGAAGCCAAATGTTATTCTTAATGAATTAACAAAATAAAGTTTTTCGGAGCAATACATTTTTAACAACTGATTATTTTAAATGGAAACCAGAAATTTACAAGAGTAGAAATAATCATATAAATATTATTTGTATGAATATTACTTACTTTTTTATTTAATATATAACCTACCACATGTTCGGAAATAAAAAGAAAAACATGTACAAATGTTTCATAAAATAAATTTCCACATTCTTATGGCGGAAACAGGGTTTCCATCAATAATAATGAAAAAATATGAACATATAAATATAATTGAAAAATAATAAATTAGCATGTTATTCGCATATACTGTTACTTCTACTTATATACTCGATATAATTTCGACATTCAGCAAGGTACATGAGTACTATTAAACTCACTAATTCAAAGTGGGGTCCACTTCCCGAGTTGAAGGTAACTTTATTGATAAGTTCGAGGATTAGCAACCGTAACATTAATGTGTACATGACCCTAAAGTTTGGGGGCAGGCCTAAACAAAATACCTATAACATTTTCCTGAATTTAAGTAAATGTTATCAATTAACCATTTATAAAACTTGAATGTACTGGCGCTGGTTAAGTTGCTTTAACTGTTTAATTGATGTTTCATTAAAATTATCCTATCTAGTTAAACGTGTGTTTGGAAAGAGGTTAGAGCTTTATTAATTGTATTCCTAAAATATACACGTGTGACCATTTCGTTAACAAACAAAGGTGATTGGGCTCGTAAGAGGTAACAAATTAACCGCAGAATAAAATAAAATAGTTTATTTCAAATTATTATTTAATTCAAATATATTGAGGAACAGATTTAAACTGATGTGTTATTTAGGTGCTAAAGTATAATTTGAGAGTTATTTTACTAACCACAAAATAATTATGCATATATGATAATTATTTCATTTTATCATAAAATTATCAGGTAATTATGATAAAAAGAGTAATTTCACTATTTTAGTTTTTTGATGTTAATTTCGGTAAATAATCGACAAATTTAAAAATTATAATGGTATATAACGTTGATCATGTATATAACTTGAAGAACTTGTACTGACAACTTTTAGAAAGTATTATTTCATCGTAAATGAATCTACGATTATGGACAATTTTAAATTAAATTTATTTGGTATATAATCATTATAATTAAAAAGGCGGAAGAAAAATGTCTTTATTTTGACAAATAGTTTCACGAAATCTGTATGATAGTGAATTTAAGTTTACTTAGATATGTTTAGAAACAACAAACGTATCGATAAAACATGAAATCATTATTTTTAATTAAAAGTAGTCATAAGATGAAGTATCTAGAAAACAATTATTTGTTGCGTAATTTTACGTGTTGGGGTATCATAAAAAGGTATCTGTGTGTAATTAAAGTAATCCTTAGATAAATAATAGTAAATATTTATCAAAATAAAATTATATTTTATGGATACTTCGTGGATAGCATAAATAGATTTGTTAAAATCGCTGACTTAAATAACATAGATAGGCCTCAAGCAGACATAACTTTTCACATCACGATGCGATGCGTCATATTATCCACTATAAAATATATATGTGCGTAATGATATTTTTCTCTCCATCTCTCTCGCACTTGTGACAGGTAAGAAATATATTCTATAAATTATCCCTGTCTTTCACAGTAGCGACATGTATTATTTTTATCTCTTTCTGTCAATGACATTTTATGCACATCAAACACACTGAATTATTTTTAAATAAATACGGTTTTTTTTTAAATATAACTTAAGCATGGTATGGTATGTCTTTGATCTTATTTATATTAGGACTTTATGATAAGTATAAAGCTATGTTGAAAAAATTATCTATTGACTAGATAACAAGTTAACTTTCATGTAACTTGAGTAAATATCAAAAACAATAATCCACAATTCAATGAAACTACGTGATGTAGTATTATTTCTACTTTCTTTAATTTCTTTACCACGACCTAGGTTTCGTTGTATTACAACATCTTCAGGTGGGATATTAGCAAAGATCTTTGCTTCGTGGTAAAGAAATTAAAGAAAGTAGAAATAATACTACATCACGTAGTTTCATTGAATTGTGAATAAAAAATTTCTACAAAATTAATTCCAAATATATTCAATATTTAAAAACAATAATGTTGACATTGAATGTTCAAAGTGTTGTATTCTTTGCAATAAATAAAGCAAGAAGCACAGAACTCAATACAGAAAGAATATATATTATATGATTGTCATATGACAAACCCATCAGCGCATCTGGAAATTTAATTGTGATTTAGTCTGCTATGCGCATGGTCATTATAATTTTATCCAGAACCATTTCGTTTATAATTTGTTTCTACTTATATTTGTTGAATTACTTTATATAAATATCGTTAAAGCATATCAAACAATTTTAATTATAGCTATATTATTTATGTGATCATTAGTTAACAAAAAATAGCATAGGAAATGAGGTTCTATGGTAAAATAACCGATATAGAAATTCCATATTCACTTTTACAATGCAAAAGGTGTGGTATGGAATTTCCGTGGACAATATCAGTGATTTTTACACTTTTTAATTTTCATCCCAGTCAAATGCAAAAACAAAATTAGGCCGATCTCTGTTGTTTTTCAAAAAACAAAATGTAGTTTTTTTGCCTAACAATCAGTTTTTAAATATAATAAGCTTGTCTTATATACTCAGAAATACACCTTACTCAGTAATAAAAGACTATTTTTGAAAATCGGTTCAGCTTCGTTGCATCATTTTTACGGCAATGAAATGTAGTAAAATCTATTTTGCTTTACTCTAATGTAAATTACTAATTTAAAAAAAAATTATTTTTGTACATTTTGCTTTTTTTATTACTTCGAGTCTTCTTGTTATCATTTGCTAGAGATATTATTACTGAATGTTTTTTTGTAAAAGTAAAATAAATAAATAAATAAAAAACTAACTAACTAACTTTCTTCCATATAACTTCGGTGCTTACTATGTACTTTATATTTCAACTGAACGTTGTCCGTGCCTAGGCTCGCGTGAAATTTGTTTTTCTCGGAATTAAAGTATGACGGATGTTTATTTCTATGACACGGGCTCTATACATATTTAGTGAAAATCAGTTAAATAAATAAAAAAACTCACTTTCACGTTTATTATGTTAGTGGGGGTAATTAGAAAGGACTATATATAATTACGTACCTACATAAAATTAACCAAATGCTTTCTTAAATACGAAGTTTCCTTCATGGATAATCTAGTAGTTCTTGATATATTTTAAACGAAGCCATATAATATTTTATTTTCTCGATTACTTGGAAGGTAAAATCTATTTTTCAAAGACAATAATGTTACAGTTTTGAAACCTGGTAAAAAACAAGGTGACTAATTAACATAAACAAACTGCATGTGGGTAGTGTTTAAAACAAAACCATAACTAGTTTTAAAGAGAGTCAGCAATCTCTGTTTTGTAACAGAAATATTAGGCAAATTTATTATCTTGAATAACATTTTCTGGAAAGGCACATATTGTTACAATACATGTAAAGAACCTTACAAAGCTAATATTAATGTTTGAGACTTGGTAAGCAGCCTAATTTAAATTATATCTTTTGCTTCTAGTCAACAGCTTCCAAATTTCCTATTTCTGCCTTTATTAGTATTCACAGCACTAAGTATGTATATATCAGGATTTAGTGAACTCTCCGTGAATGAGTAATAAGTAATTGAGTAAACTATGAAAATAACTTGAAGTTTTGGTGATGTCAAAACAGCAGTGAAGTGCTTCACATAAAGGTCTAGTATCTGGTAATATAGTTCGAAAATTTGGGTGCTCTAAGCAGACAAGTAAATTCTCTTATAACCAATCATAGATCAGTTTTCCTCCGATATCGGCATACATTTAAATTTAAGTTGGAATTTAAAGTTACATCGATTATTATATATATTTTAAATAATATAAATGATGAAGAATTCTAGGAAATTAAATTTACTGACTGACAACCTGTTATTTATTTTTTTAGTGACTGCTGCAAATACATATATTTCTGCTCGGAATATCAATGTTCTTAAGACTTAAGAAATAAATAATTTCTTCGAAACCTATCAACCAAACCGATAAAGTGGTGCGACAAGTCAGTGCAGTGCGCCTTGCGGTTTTTAATCGTCATTATGTTGGTAAATGTGGCAAATAAGCGTTGTACATACCCGGCATACATAACTTGATATACGTGGGCAATAAAATAAATATACGTAAACCAAAAAATATAATTTATCTCCTGAATATATATGAATCCTTTGAACAATTATTGATATATATGTATCCTTTGAACAAGGAGTGTGACCCTTGTGAACACATAAATAATGAATGTCGCAAATAATTATACTAGCTGTGCGCTCGGATTTATTCAGATTTGTTAGTTCTACGTACATTTATATATGGCCACTTCAATACAATTGTTAAGTTTCATGTTTGTGTACCAGGCGGACAGATAGGTAATCATCGAGCAGGGCATTAGTTGTCCTCAAAAAAAAAACTAATAATTTTGTGTTACCAGATGTACACATGTGAATGGAGAATAAATGTTTATTGCCCCGAAAAATTCATAAACTCAAATCGGAATTTTTATCTGATCAACTGATGATTTGATGAAAGTCGAACGAAAGTACGGTTTTAAAATAATATTATTAGCTAAGTCTAAAGGTGTATTGACCATTAAAATGGTTATTACATTTCTTCTCTTTCTAATATCTATTCAAATGTTTTTCAGATTATTCAAGTAATATAAAAAATAATATAGGTATATCAACTTGAAATAAAAATTTAATTATTTGTCGAAGATTTTGAGATGAGGTAAATATTACATTTTCTGAATTCATTGACATGGATATATTACTTTTTAAACTACTTGTACGAAATTACAAACGTAGATATATGTTTTTTTTCAGAATAGAAGAAAGGTGTATGAGTTGATACTTTGAGGTAACATGATCGTTTGAAGCTGCAGCGCTACTATTAACGCTATCTAGATATTTTTCTCGGTAAAACGTAGCTTCCAATACCCCCTAGCCTCAGACAATTCGCAATGGCAGTGTGAGTGAAAAAAGAAAACAAAAATGTGTGATTTGGATCTAAGGTAAATAAACTTAGGTAACTTTTGTAGCTAAACTTAGGTAACTTTTTTTCTAGGCAGTCAATGGCAATGACTGTTGTGTTAGTGGCGATGGATAGTGCTGTATTTAGTTTTTTTAACGCCATATTACTGTAGAAAGCATATAGATTATGTTATCGAGTTTCGACTAAAAAAATTTAAGTTGGGGCAAGATGATTATGTTGTTGGTGTACAAGATGTTCCATGTGGATCATCTTGTACCTTATAGGGGATCATTTTATACCACACAAATTTCTAAGAATTATTTTTGTATTTATAATAGATTCTAAGAAAATGTCTAATTTAAATAGTTTCAAAAAGGGATCAAAATTAAATCGTGGTAGTAAAACTTGTTTTTGTTAATTCCATTCATCTAAATTAATAACTAAACATCAATACTTTTTCGCATTTTAGACTATGACGCGCAATTTTAAAAGAAGAACAAGTCATGGTGGGTGGGCTGAAGTTTTTATGATTAAAGCGCTGGACGCTGTAAAAAATGTCATGTAATGTAGAACGGCCAGTAAACAGTTTGCAGTCCCGGTCATGTCACTGGAAAGATGGGCTAAAGGCAAAAATAAAGAGGCTGTGGGAGCAATCAAATATGTAGGTGGAAAAAAGCCAGTTTTATAGCAGGTCAGGAAAACGAGCTAGTGAAACCCATCAAAGATATGAAGATAAAAATGAACGGGTTCACGCGGCAAAATATTTTATTGTTGGCATACCAACTTGCTTTGAAAAACAATATCACCTACCCCTTCCAGAGAGAAACAGCTGATGTAGATTGGGTGAGAGAATTTCGCAAACGGCGCCCAGATATGTCCTTTCGTGCTCCAGAATCCACTTCAAATGCTCGATCGCGCGCTTTTAACAAAGCTGCAATAGATCAGTTTTATTTTGTTTTAAATGAAATTCAATATACGAAGAACTTTCCACCTCATCGAATTTACAACATCGATGAAACAAATATATCAACAGTACCAACGACAAATACAAAAGTTTTTGCTGGAACCGGACGCAAAGAGGTTGTATAAGTTATATCAGTTGAAAGGGGAGAGACTACAACAGCTGTAGTTTGTATGTCAGCTGTAGGAACGTTTGTTCTTCCTACATTTAGCTTTCGTCGGGTTCGTGTGAAGATAGATCTAATGGATGGTGCACAACCAGGATCTACATGGACGTGTAATTTATCATGGTGGATGAAACTTGATGTTTTTACTCAGTGGTTAGACTATTTTTAGGCCACGCAAAGTCTTCTGCAGAAGACCCAGTGTTGTTAATTTTAGATAGACAACTTTCCTATACAAACAATTTACACATAATTTTAAAAGCACAGAAGAACCATGTCACTATTGTACGTCTGCTACCGTATTGCATTCATAAGTTGCAAACCTTTGGATGTCAGTTTTATGTATCCTTGATATGGTTATGGTAAACGATAACCATTCACTCGAAAAGTGGATGAACAACAATTATAGCAGGCATGTGACTGTATTTCAAATTTTAAATTTTTTTGGAGAAGCTTACTTGAAAGCAGCACATCCAGTAAATGCCATCCATGGACCAAAACCGAAATATATCCACTAAACCCGGATTTGTTCACCGAAGCTGATTACCTTCCTGCTGAAACAATTAAACCAAGCCGTTGAATTCAATGAGGATCTGGACACATCACAAAGAGAGAGGTCTAGTGTTAGCTCAAACACAGACTAGCTGCCACAAACGGATCCCTCGCTATTAGAAGACATTGAGGCTTTGCACAATAAATGACCATTTGCACCACCAAACCTTACAAACGAAGAGTTTCTCTTGTTAAAGTGTGTCACCATCAATTCTCGATGATAATGATATCAATTCTTGATTCAGCCCAGATTCACCCATCACCAAAAGTTTTAGGTAAACGAAATTATTTGAAGATAGAAACAAGTAGATACATCGATTCTAAACAGTATACCATATAAAGATTATTTGGAAGAAGAAAAAAATAAAAAGCTGACAAATAATACAGAGAGAGAGAAATAATAAGAGCCAAAAAATCTCTTACTAAAGAGAAACCAAATGGGAAAGGTGCAGGCAAAGGAATGTCTCATAGGAGGAAGAAAAGTTCTTATATTCCTGATTTGGATACATCTATGGAAGATGAAGACGCTGTTGTTTAACAGCATTTTCCAAATATACCAGGGCAAAGGATGGATAAAATGTCAAAAATAGGCCCACGAAGCCTGTGCTGGGATAGATAGCGAATATAATTACGAATGTGCTTGTGATTTGTATATAACAACACTGGGACAAAAACTTAAATTTTTAGACAAAGATATTTACTTTTTTTTTTGAGTTTATAACAATCATTAGGTATATAACATGCTTTTGCATTTCTTTAAAGTAAATCATTATTTCTTTGAAAAAAAATTGCTTTATGTTGATAATGAAAAAATTATTCCTGTTATTTTTTTAATAATTTGAAAAGATTATATAATTTTGTTAAACTAATTAACTTATACGATTGATTTTATATTTTGTAGAATTAAGATTAACTTCATTTTGAGACTGATTAATGAGAGAGATTATGTTATTATTCGTCACAACATACCCAAGACGACACGAATAAACACATTGATGATTCTAACAAATTATTGTTTCATTTCTATTCTATTAAAAATCCAGACCTTTTGTGAAGTAAGGGCAAGATGATCCGCGAGATCATCTTGCCTATACCATAACGATAATCTTGAAGACCGGGAAGTCCAAGATGATTCTTTACTAGGGTTTTAAAAATAGTAAAATTTTACACTAAAAAATCTATAAATTAAATCTTTCGAATACGGCGAAAGATGAACAGTTAAATTTTCCATCTTCAAACGCTTTTATATCTACATTATGTTGAATATCGTTTAAACTACGAGGATTCTCTTTTAAGATGATCCCCATCTTGTGCACCTTTCTCCTAATATTTCAATTATTATATTATTTTCCCCTTAGTACATTATGCTACTCATAATGCGTTTTCTTTTTGTAATGCTGTTAAAATGCATCATAACGAATCACTGCAAATGCATTATAATTTATATCTACAATCAAAGCTGCGTTTCAGGTTATTAACGCAGGGTAATTCAATATGATACCGCCTGTTCGATGAAATGACCAACCAAACAATTTTTCTGTCTTTGCTCTAGATGTTGTGAGCAAAGATTGGCGAGCGATTACTACTCGAACGTATACGTTGCTGTATATATTTTTTATTGAAAAAAATTAAAAAGTTTAATTTTAAACTCGAAATATTAAATTTACCTCAAATTTTTTTAATACATTGATATCTGATATTGCAGTGATAATATTTTCAAAATTTAATGTTTTTACTGTTTTTTCGTTAAATAAAATAACCTGTCGATAACATAACCTCAAACTGAATATCAATTTCATAAGTGGCGCTAAATTTATATTCCAGATTATATTTTTCCATATTATGCATACATATCTGATAATCTTAAAAATGGCAGTTATTGAAGAGGTTTTAATGATGCTTGAGATTCCTGCACCTGAACGGATTCAAGAAGAACTATCATCAACAATGCCTTCCACATCAAGATCTAATAATGACGCTCACAAAAAGACACCGCAAAAAGTCACACCTTCAAGGTATCTAACTGACACGTGCCTAGTTTTAGAACTGCTTACTAATGTTCAGAAACGATTCGAGCAAGCAGCAAAGGTAATCATATCTCCGGATTACATTACTGAAAAGAAGGGGAAGGAAAATATAAATAACAAGATTATGAAGAAAAAAACTCAATATTAAAAAGCAAAAAATGAAATTAGATGAAGAAGAAACGATAGAATTATCCAGTAAAATTCCGGTCCCAAAGATAATATATATAATTGCATGGAACACAGCGATAATTACTATGAGACTAAAAAAATAGGAGATTAGCTGAAATGCATTTTTTGTAAAATTTGGCTGTATCAAGAATTATTGCAATCATTGTAACAAGAAAATGAAGAAACAAGAAACGGAAAAGAAAATCTTACACCAGAAAAAAAACGAAAAAGGGAATGGGTGAGAAAAAATGGTATAATATCATAATGATGACTAATAGATGTATATAATGTGATCCAATCTAGAATTATAGCAGCATTAGCTGACACATTGTCGCTATGTCTCTCTAACGCCTTATAAAATTAATGAAAAGCATACATGCTCCAGGCTTTATCAGAGTCGAAATTTTGATTATTCTCACGAAATGTATACAAAACCTACTAATTTCGTCAAAAAATTGGAGATTGTCCATTTTTATTTGTGTTATCCGTGTAAAATTTCACAATTCATGTCAGTAAAATAATGGTGTAATACTTGTATTTATAATATTTTTATAGTAAAATTATGTGAAGTTAATGTTTTGATTGTGTATATAGTTTTGTAATATTCTGGGTATAATACAATACATTTTATAAATTGTCATCAGCTGATCGAATATATATTTGTGCCAACTATATTTCAACTGTCAAATTGAATCATGGCCTGCTGTATGTATTGGAATCATAGTTAAAAGTAAATACGAGATTATTAAGAGTTTAAAGCCACACAAAACAATTTCATATGTTTACGTGGGATATGCTATAATTATATCTAACAATCAGGGACTTAGTCTCAACAATGTCCTATCCAAAGGCATTACCTAATGTACAGACGCTTGTGATATCCATTAACTTAAATCTAAATAACTTTAAGATCTAGGTACTATTAACAGTACAGTTAAATGAAGCAAAATAAAGGATAAACTATAGAATAAAAGGAGAAAAACTAAAAATTTGCAATGATCTTTATTTTGATGCTACAAAGATATGCTGAAAAATTTCATAAGTTAGGATATCAGCAAGTCGTTATAAAAAATATGAGAGGTCAAGAAAATTAACTTTTGCAAATATTTCGTTCGTATACCTGGCGTATATGAACGAAATGTAGCCTCACCGCTGTAATTCCCAAACTAAATGCCTCATATCTAAAGCCAGAGGATAATCGATTTTTTTACATTTAATTAATTAATTTAGAAATGTGAGCACAACCTGACTGTAACAGAACCGGAACCATTACATCAACTTCTGTCGCTTTAATTACTGTGCTGCAGACCGGTTAGGACATATCAATGCTACTGGGTTGAAAATATAATCGATAGTCGATAATTACCTCCAATTGACCCACCCAATTAAATTAAACACGTGTAGAAAACTTGGCTGCGGCTATTCAAAAGAATATGGTATATTGTTTGTCTCTATCTTTATCACGGGCGTGTTTACATTTTTGACGAAAAATCTTCATTTTAGCCAAGTTTACTTTGAACACTGGGAATATATAGTCAAATGAATTTCATAGGAAAAAATAGATCAAACCTCTGTCTATAACTAAACTTCATCACTTTTTATTAGTTCCTAATATATATATATACATATATATATATATATATATATATATATGTATATATGTATATATATATATATATGTATATATGTATATGTATATATATATATATATATATATATATATTTATATATTTCGAAAATCGTTTCTTTGCAACCTATTCCTTGCCAAAATCGCTAAAGAGGAACAAATTTAAAGAATTCATTCCATACAATTATATAACACCTTCATTTTAAATGCGAAAAAAAGCAGTCAAATACTTATTTCCTCGTCTTTAACTTGCATCTAAAACAATTTAAATTGATGTAATATCAAAGAGAAAAAAAAATATGTATTCGAAAAAATTTCTCCCACACATTCTGTAGTCTGGCTTGTCATTCCGCGTCGAGACACGCTCGCAGGCGGTTGTATCGCGGCCGCCTTGAATAAAGATATACGCGATGTATTTCGGCACTATTGAAGTAATTATAGTAGGATTGAACATTCTTAGGCATAATAAAATTGTTTTTCAATAAAATTGTGATATTTCATTTCATAGTGTCTATTACTTTTATATTATAATTGAAAGTTGAATGTCGCTTAAGTCATAAACTATATATATAGCCGTTTTTTCTCAGACCGCTCAGCGTAAAAACATGAAATTTAGCATGGTAATAAAATACATTAACGCTTACGTATTTCAATAGCTTTAACTCAGAAACTTTCACATCGAATTTTTTTTTAAATTACATATGTGGGTCATTGTTCAAAAGGACTAGGTAAAATTATATTTTTTTTAAAATAACTTTGTGTATCATAAAGCAGGTATACACAAGTATTTTAAATTGTATTTAAAAAAAACATTCCAAAAATATGCAAAAAATTAGCATTGTCCCCTTATTTATGAAACTACTTAATACATTTACGTCATGAAAAATTAATATTTGAAAATAGTTTAATAGAAATGCTGTGTACATTTAAATGTTTATGACAATTTAAATATGAGCTGAACTCTGTAAAGCTCGAGTTCTACTCGTGCTTTACATATTTTTATGCATTTTGTGTAAATATGTGTCATAATCAAATTAATCATTTTCAACTTTATTATCATTATACAATTTATTAAAACGACATAACTGTATTCTAAGAGTATTAGTTTACAACAAGCCAGCCTAAAATTACTGGACCCTTAATTGTCATATTTATCATGTGTACTCAATTAAATTATTTATTTTAAATAGATCTCATGTTTTTTACTTCTACACTAGACGCAATTTGGAAAGGACGGAGGAAGCAAGCACATCAGCAGCTTTAGGAAGTAGAAGAGAAGTCACTTTTTTTCGTTAAATTCATTTATTCAAAAAATTTTAATTTTTATTCATGTTACAATTAAATTTATCTTTTATATATACAATTTGTTTCAAATAAAATTAAATTATGATTAGACTAATCACAGAATAAGTGAATATTATATATATATATATATATATATATATATATATATTAGGTTTAGTCCTAAAGTTGCTTTTATCTTATATCTTTGTACTTAAATGGTTTTTCATTATTTATGTTATTATGGCGACAATTCTATTTTTACTAGTTAATTTTCAAACAGCAAGATATTCACTAGTTTTAGACCATAAATTTCTTATAAATTTATATATAATTTCATATAAATTTTTTTAAAATTAAAAAATATGAATCACTTATCAATGAAGGTCAAGATGTAAAATATAATAAACTTAAACAGACAAAATAAGAAGTGATTTTTATATCAAATACCTATTTTTCCACAAGTAAATTTTTTGAACTATATAGTTAATTTGGAAACTATGATATTAAATATTAACAATTACCTAAGTGTAAATGTTGACTCTACCCGTGAGTTACAACTGTAATGAATTTATAGATTCAATACATTTTTGGGAAACACTTCCTCCTCCTCGCGTCGTCGTGTTCCTCATTCCTGAGGGTCGTGAACTCCCCGACTCGAAGTCAATTTTACACGCACGATATCTCTCCATCTGTTCTGGTCCTTAGCAGCGTAGAGTGCTTCATGAAAGTTATGCCTAACATCGAATGTACTTTGTTAACCTATTTAGCTGACCCCTTGATCGTTTGCTATCCAGCTTGGTGACAATTATCAGCTGATCTAGGTTATGTCCATCCTTCCGGGTGATGTGTTCAAAGAATTCCAGGAACCTTCGCAAGCAGACAGTAGAAAACCTGGTCTTCATATTAAGTTTGCGAAGAGTGGACTTGTTTGTACGGAACGCAGTCTATGGAACCAGAAGCATCTTCCACCAGCACCACTTCTCGTGTTCGGCTTTTATAATGGTTCATGTTTCTGATCCATAAATAAAGATGGAGAAAACCAAAGAGCTTACAAGTAATATCTTCGTCTTCCGTGATATGTTCCGATCCTTCCAAATTCTGTTTAGCTGGGAGATCGCATTTTTAACCATACCGATGCGCCTCCTGATTTCCTTTTCGCAAGAGCCCCTGTTGCTGATGCTAGCGCCCAGGTAAGTGAAATTATTCACTCTCTCGAGGGATAAGGCACCTGTCATCTGGAGTGAGTTAGTGCGGTCTACTACCATGAGTTTGGTTTTAGACTGATTGATTTTGAGACCCAATTAAATGCTTATTCTTTCCATTTTGTCAAAGGGGCTCCTCATTTCAGCTTTATTAACAGTAAATACTGTCGTGTCATATACATACCAGAGGTTTGTGTACCTGCTACCTCCAATGATTACACCATCCTTTTAGTAAAGTACGCTTATGATGTATTTTCCGTAAATGTTGAACAAAATAGGGGACAGGATGCAACCCTGTGTTTGGTCCCTGACGCCATTTCCGAACTTAAATACCTTAGATGTTGTTCTTTTGAACTTCACTACGCCCTGGTTGTTGTAGTAGAGCAATTGCACCTGTGCAACCAGATGTTTAGGTATATCAAGTTCTTCCAGCACTTTCCAACGTGCCGACCAGAAGACACACTCAAAGGCCTTGCTATAATCGATGAAACACAAGATAATAGTAATTCGTAAAACTTCTCAATCGGTTGGTGGATATTCACGATCTGCTCGCGAGTCCCCTTGCCCTTGTCAAAACCAAACTGCTCCTGTGGTATTTACCAGTCCAAGAAGTATCGGATTCTGTTTGGTAATATTGTGTAACAAAACTTTGCTGGCATGTGATATTAAGGCTAGCGTTCGATAATTGTCACACATCGCAGTTGAGCCTTTTTTATGAAGTGGAACTATAATTGATCTTGCCCAGTCATAGGGACATTCGCCAGTGCACCAAATAGTGTCACATATCTTATGTAATGCGCTAGTACCCGCAGTTCCCATTGCCTCAATGAGCTCAGTTGTTATTGATCTAGTCCGGGTGCTTTCATATCTTTGAGTGCGGCTACCGCTGCCGTAACTTCAAATAGTAGTACGGGAGGTTCTGGAACGATACCGCTCTTCCATGAGTTAAAGTGTGCTTTACTAGATTATCGTGGGGATTTTTGTAAAGTTCCTAACATTATTTACGCCACTTTTCTGTTACTTCTTGAATCCATCTTTCACCACCCAGGTTTTGGATTTAGACTATTTTGAGAGAAGTTTTGCTTTCTTAAAGAGATCTGCAGTTTGTATTTTGAGCGCATGGTCTTAAATTTCCTAACAGATGTTTCCAATAAGGCTGTTTTTAATAATGGGAAACATTCAAACATTACTAAATAGGTTATTATTTTTAAATAATAAAAAAAACATCTATTACGAAATTAGTACTTATTAAGATACTCGTCCTCTTCCTGGTTGACGTACCATAGATAAGTTGAATGTTTACTGTTGAGAACGGCGGTTAATTTCACATTTCATTCTTGAAAGCAATAATTATTAAGTTTAGACGAAAAAATTAAATATTATCTGACTATATCGTAATTGGTCTTTATGTATTTGACGACCAAACTAATTGAATTCAATATTTTTGTTCATCAAATATTTGAGTAACCCAGAAAAAAAATGTTGATTACCTATAATCTTCCCAAATTTAATGTTAGTGTATCAATTATTATGTTGTTTTCCCAGCATTGGTCACAGAAGCACCTAGATCAGTGATTTTTTCCGACTGCGCTGGTATTACTATTTATATTAAATAATTATACTACTATATATATTTTTTCCGACTGCGCTGGTATTACTATTTATATTAAATAATTATACTATTTATACTGCATGTACGTAAATACTATATACATGACTTGTGGAAATCTGGAAACTCTAAGCTATCATATTACAAAAGTTGTATGTAAATTGGATTAGTATTTGATGTGTGTATCTATAAAAACAAACAGAATTTCGTCTAATCAATGTTAGTAAGATTATAGCGTAAGTAATATATTATCAGGCTGTGAATAGTTGTAGTTTTTAATAAATAATAATAGTATATTGGACAGTAAGAGAAACGATATATTTCTTCTAATAATTATTTCAACTCAGCATTCATAATTTTTGGTAAATTTACGTATACTAGAAAGTGTTTGATAACAAGTTTATATGGTAAACTTAAAATGTATAACAGTTTATAATTAATTTAATGTAAAGATATAATATAATTGTGACTTAGCGAATATCTTGTTTTTCTTATTTTGTAATAGTTATAATGAATTTTTAGCGAACAATACTAGTTATGGAGCGAAACATGAAAAATGGATTATTTCCTTTATACTATTTAGAATGTTTTTGAAGTAGTAAGAATTATTAACTTCGCACTTTTGGAAATCCGTTTGATTTACATTGAGAACTCGGAACTTAATTTCTGGACAATTACATGCCTTAAGTTGTTAAAAGGTTGTTAAGAAAAGATAAATTAGTGATCCTTCATCAGATTCCTTGCGTTGTTAAGAAAAACAAAAGAAAATATGAATCCATCAAATGTACAGCACACATAGTCGAATTAATATCTATAGGTTAGTGGAAATTATTATTTTTTTTATCAATGAACATTATACGTCAAAATTGACGTATGTAATAAAAATACAACCGTATGTAATAAAAATGTCAATGGCACTATATAAATAAAAAAATAAATTTTAAAACTGTTTTTACTGTAAAGCAACGACTGTCGATATGCCGCCAAACATACAATTTATAATCTCTATGCGAAATCTTTTGCTTAGCTCATTTTTCTTTTTTTTATATGAATAAATATTCGTATTATGTATTCAATGTTCAAAAATAATGACAATCTAGTCGAAAAAATTGTAACAAGCAATTTGTTGCAAAAATTTAGTACATATGGAAAACATATTTCTACTTTTGTCATAAAATATCGCAGGCAGCTAACATTTTTTGTTAAATATGACCTTTTAATATATAACATTTCAGTTAATCAATAAAAAAACCGTAATGTCCATTAACAATAAATGTACATTTATATAACCAAAATATGCAATCTGACGTTTCATCTTTGTTACTCAACCTATCGATGGCCGAAAGAATTGGCTAATAAAACAAGCTATTAACAGAACATGAAATTATACGCATTAGTTAGTTCTATATATAAGATATATCATTATTTGAATATTTATTGTGTCCAAATTATGCAGAGCTCTGAAATTAAAAATAAGGTAGATTCACATGTACTTGTTATATTCTAAAATCTTAAATTTGTGGAAGTCACAATCGAAATACTTGAACAATAACGAAAATATGACAAATTTAACGAAATACCTACGTAAAGCTAAAGCGAGACCTTTAAGTGTTTTATATCGTTAAATATTCAGAAACAAAACATAAGCATCCGCGCACACGCGTACTCACTCTTATATCATACGAGTATTTATTTGTATTTTCGGAAGCGACACGAAATCTTAAACAAACTCGCGCTAATACGAGGCCGTAGTAACGAATACGGTATCCGCTAAGAACATTTTAAGTATTTACTCAAGAGAAAGTTAAGAACAGATAAGTATCTCGTAGGTAACGACATTAGTTTAACGAAGTAGGTGTGTGCCCCCTCACACGGGCGGGAGTCTAACTTTACCTATTTATATTCAAATGTTAGTCATTTCCACCTTCAGGAAACAAAGTTGCCGCGACTTTGAAGGTTTTATTAAAAAAGACATTATTTTGAAAATTAGGAGCGGGTATATCTATTTAGGGATCTGTCATTATAAAGCTGCGTATAACCTTCGGAGGAGTGGGGAAAAGGTTTATGGGGGTTGTTACGAAAACGGTATGAGAGGTTTAATGGTTATGAATTCGAGTATGTTGCATGCGGCGACGTACTGTAACATATATTGTAATTTTATCAGGTATGAACTAGAATAGAACATAAGAGAGCCGACCGATTTTAATGTATTACGATTTGCTAAAAACGAAAATAAACGTGGTATATAACGTAAAAAGCTTTTATTAGAATGACGGATAAAGATTCAAAATACGTATGTGCAGCTGAAATGTCATTCATAAAATAATTTCGACATAAAAATACGGTTAAGTGTGAGTAGGACTCATGCACGGGGATTCCTTGTCGTTATATTTTATTAATTTCCATTGGTAAGTAGGTACTTTACAAATTAAGAAAAACTAAACCCAAAAATAAGTTTTTCACAAAATGATTACTACATTAAATTATTAAGATTTTTGATTACTTGATTTTTTTTCTTCCGAAAATTTCCATGTCGACATGTTTATTATCTATTAAATTATATGCGGGTTAATATGCTTTATAATTTTGCTGAATTTCTTCTTTTTACCGCAAGAGGCTACAAAAAAGTTTGTGAAAGACATACAGACAGACACGGGAATGATCTTATAAGGGCTCCGTTTTTCCTCTTTTAACGCTCAGCAAGAGCCTTAAAAAGCAGTTGATCAAAAGATGGTAACTGAATCGGTCTATCTCATACACTGTTCATGTAAAACATATCCTGATGATGTATATAAATCATAACAACGGAAAAACGGTGCTTTTAATTTTTTTTAAATTAAGTTATTACTTGAACTCCTTCGAAGTGCTCCATATGCAATGTATCAATGCTGTAAATGAGTATAGAAATTCTTTAGTTTAACCGTAATTAAGACAACGAAGGGAAGATACGAGGGTGCGTCAAAAATTTCGCGAATGGCGAGCGATGAGAGTTGCTTAGTTACATAGTAGCTAATAAGCAACTCATTACTAGTACAAATAGCAAGTAATAACTTAATTATTTCATTAACTTCTGATCTTCTATCATCGATCATACAACTTGTTCTGGAGAAAATCATCGACTGTGGAAAAAATCGGATTTCGAACTTCTATAAAGTTCTTGAAAAACCAGGAAAAAATACCAGGAAGTAAAATAAACATGGACTCTTGCCCTACTTAAATGATAATTTACAAGAGGTGTAAGGTTTTCAAACAAGGCAGAGATTCAATCGAAAACGACCAGAGCTCAGGACGACCATCTCCTCGTGTATTATTGAAAAAGTTGAAAAACTTGTAGTAGAAGGTGATTGATTAAAGAAAAAGCAGTTGGGAGAAATTATTAAAGTATCTTCTACTACCATTTTAAATCATCTTCATGATCATCTTGGCGTATCAAAAATCAGCGCAAAATAGGTGCCGAAAATACTCACGCCGCCGCAAAAGCAACAACATTTCGGGTGTTTGGGTGACTTTTTGGATTTTGTGTAGAGAGATAAGGATTAAATTGTGAATCAAATTGTTATAGATGAAAAAACTTGAGTTTATAATTACTAGCTTGAATCTAACCAGGATTTCATGTGGCATAAAAAGGGTAAGAAAGCCAAAAAACGTCACAAAAGGCCGATAAAGTCATGGCGAAACTTATATCCCAGAAAACCGTCTGGGATACAGAGGGTATTATACTCATTAAATTCAAAGGTAAGGGTATTTCTATAACAGGAAAATACTACACTTGTCTAATAGAGCAACTTAAAGAAGCATTGAAGGCGAAGAGAAGAGAAAAATTAGCGAATGATTGTGCTGCTTTTGCATGACTATTCACCTTTATACAAAAGCCATATTGCGCTCAATTTTTTGGCTGCTCTTTAAAAGTATGGCTTTTAAATATGGCAACATCCACCCTACAGCCCACACTTAACCCCCGGGACTATTATTTGTTCCGAAAAATGAAAAAGGAACTTTATGGAAAAAACAGTGATGATGAAGAGATCAAGTCTGCAACTTCAGCCTATTTTCAAGATAAAATGAAAACGTTATTTTTTTTTGAAGGTGTGAATAAATTAGTAGACATATCTGAGAAATGTGCTAGAGATGAGGGAGGATATACGGAAAAGGAGAAATAATACCACGTTTATTTTGAATAAACGTGGTATCATTCCCCAAACTTTTCGACCTCCCCTCGCACATACAATAAGTTCTTAAATATCTTAATTAGAAAACGAAGACATAAACTAACTCAACTAACTGTCAACCTGGTCTGGGACCGCACACAGCCGACCCATAGACATGGAATAACTTATCGATTGCGGGAGCGAAGCTGGAATCACATATAGATTCAATACATAATTGATAAGGATTCGTTGCTTATATTGTTGTCTTGAACCGTCGTCTTTGAATCTTTAAATACTCCTCACTTAACGTTCATAGGTTTTGCTTAGAGCGTAACGGTTCAAAAGCATTATCGAATGAAATCCGTATCGAGTGGAGCAGTCGATAAGGGTACTGCGGCCAAGATTATGCTTTTAGGAAGGCTTATTTCATTTTCTTTATTTTAAAATATGTAAAATTGGAAAGAAATTTCACTTATATTTTTAAGCGCTTCATTTTATTTTAGACATATTTTTAATGCTCACAAATATTTCATATTATATTTGGATTTCTGTTCTAATATTACCAAATTAATATTAATAAATTTAAAAAAATGCAATTACTGTAAACAATATAATTAAACTGTAACAAATAAATGTAATTATAGCCATACGGAATTTTATATAATTTCTCTCTTAATTACATTCGGCCACAAATTTATTTCATTTTGTAACGACCTGAATCAAATTTTATCTTCACTCCAAATAGATTAATTAGTCGAATATTGCATCAATTATCTGAGCATCAGTTTATTTTATTTAAAAAAATAAAATATTCATCAGGTTGTTTACGTGCTATATTTTGTCTCCAGGGATCAATACTTTTTATTTTATTTCTTTACGCAATACTTGTATCCATACTTTCATATAGTCAAGTATAAAAACGACGGACTTTTTAAAAGTTGAATGATATTAAATACTAAAATTTAAATATTAAATAAGAAACGAAAAAGAAGGGTATGTTAGTTTGTTACAACGAACATAAAGAATCTTGGTAAAAAAGATCATTTTTATGCTAATTTTATGTATAGAAGTAAAATTTGCGGTTTGGTAGTTATTGGTGTTGAAGCATTACAGTACAATGCAGTGGTTTTAAACCTAAGTAACTTACGAAATTTTCAAATTGTTGTGTAAAAGCTATTACTACGTAAGTACAGGTCTTAATATCATAAAAACGTATATAAAATATATGAAATTGTACACGTTTTAGAAAAATAAATACTGCATATAGCGTTTTTACTTCATTATATATTAGCAAACGAAGTTACATATTTTATTATATGCATGCATTGTAACTTATTATTAATTATCGATATTTCGTTAAAATTGTAGCGTATCTTTTATTTAATAATTGATTGATTTGTTTTATAATATATTCATAAAATTGAGTTAGTATCCTAAAAAATGTACATTAATACTTTTATTGCAATAGTTAAATTATATGAACATTTTAATTATTTTGTCATGTAAGATTTAATATTATCTCATTGTGGCAATCACTACGGCAGTCCGGAAAACCGTCGCTTGATATTGAGGATATCGACTGTTTGCCCAAGCGCTGTTGCCTCGAAATTGTGCCTTTCTTAATATTCAAATAAGACGGAGCTTGCAAGCAGAGCTTGAATAGTAGAAGAGCATGAATGGTAGACACAGCTCAGTAGAAGTTCCCTTTAATATCGATTTCACAGTTTTTCAATGAACATTTTACACACATTCAAATATCATGTATTTCATAAATACTTAATTTGACTTTTCCTTCGAATTAAAGTTTAGGTACATTTAGAAGAACTTGTATTGATTGATATCATATTGAATGAAATGATAGCATTAATTTTAATAGCAATATAAATTAGAATTAAATGAAACTACGTGATGTAGTATTATTTCTACTATCTTTAATTTCTTTACCACGACCTAGGTTTCGTTGTATTACAACATCTTCAGGTGGGATATTAGCAAAGATCTTTGCTAATATCCCACCTGAAAATGTTGTAATACAACGAAACCTAGGTCGTGGTAAAGAAATTAAAGATAGTAGAAATAATACTACATCACGTAGTTTCATTTAATTGTGAATAATGAATTTCTACAAAATTAACGCCAAATATATTCAAAATATAAATTAGTTTAACTATGTGAGTAAAAATCGTATTCAATGGCACGTGTATTTTATTTAATTACTCAATTACATTAATACCATAATCAAAAAAAAGAACTTCCTTTCAACTTTATCTAGAAGTATATATAGGTATATATATATATATATATATATATATATATATATATATATATATATATATATAGACTTGAAAGCAAATATAGTGTTCAACAGTGGACAACATAGCATTCCAGCAAAATTTCGTTTAAAATAGATTATTATTTCAATTTGAAATACCACATTTTTTTTTCTTCATTTCTGTCATAAATCCCATTTTTTCCCGAAATTTGCTGAATGTTTCCTAAATCCTGAAGTTTCTAATATAAATGTATATAAATATTTACTCCTTTTCAATATTCGAATATTCAAAGGGAGAAAATGATTATTTAATAACCGAGAAATTCCGAACAATGAATTTCTTAAAAATTTATCAATATTAAACTTTATGTCAGATAACCATCACCTAATGCCATGACCTTATCTGGACAAAACACATCTTCCGATATCTTTTGTGTGGTAAATAAAGTGTTAATAACGAAGTTTTATATTTATGAAAATAAGTTAATACTTCGATAGTTTTAATCGTTACCAATATATAAAAAAATAATTATGAAACAAATTATTACCAATTAATACTTCTTACTTCAAATCTTCATATTATGCATAAATTTATATTAAAAAATCTCGTTCAATACTATACTGAGATAACGGACCTTACCTACGTAGTTCGTATTATAAAATAAATTTATTACCTTAAGTGCCCTCTCTATTTTTAAAAATAAAGTAAAAACAAAATCAGAGCGTGACTCATCCTTATTTTGAGAGCTGAAGTGCTCTCGTGTCGCGCCTGTCAAACACATGATTTCCAACCTCGCGAACGAGAGTGCGTAATTTTTCAACTTCGCCACTTATTTTCGATTTGATTTGCTTTTAATAAGGTAGAAAATTGGCTCTCCGCACAGCCCGTCTGATACTCGTCCCCGAGTGTATCGAGTTACTTGAGGGTGGGTTTTAACACAAAATCACGCTTTGAGGGTAGCTTGACGTAATGCCATGACCTCATCATGTATGATGACATTACGTTATTTGAGTCTGATTTTTACAAAGGCGTGTTTAATTTTTTTGCTCATGCTAACATATTTCATATTTAGCTATGTAATTTTTTTTAAACCGACTTAAACGAAAACTACATTTAAAACATATTTTTTAATCGCATTAGAACTAATTCTATAACATATCAGAGTGTATAAGCAAATTGTGAACTAATTCAACAAGAAACAAAGGAAAAATGGTTTATACTCGAAAATGTTAGTCATACAATATAATTGTGTCGTGACTAGCTCAAACAAATTACATTTATATAATTGAAGCCGCAAATTGGAACGTGCTTTGTTTTCCATAAAGAAAATATAATGAGTATATATTCGTTTATTACCTATTTCTATGTGCTTTGTCGATGCCAGCTGACTAGAATAATATTGAAATAGTTACTAAATGCCGCTATTTTCATTTCTTTTTCCATGTTTTTTTCGTACATTAGTAGGGCATTGAATATTTTTGAGATTCATCTCATTAAAAAGAAGTAAAATAAAAAATCGACCAATTGGGAGTCTGATTCACGCACTGAGGATATGGGATCTTCAGTAGAAACTTCTTTTGAAATGAAATTACTTTATTTGTCCTAAGTGATCACTAAAATGGATTTACTAGCGTAATGTTTATTTAACGATATCTAATATATGCAATTAAGTAGAGATCTAATATATGTAATTAGGTAGAGATCAAATATATGTAATTAGGTAGAGATCTAATATATGTAATTAGGTAGAAATCTAATATATGTAATTAGGTAGAGATCTAATATATGTAATTAGGTAGAAATCTAATATATGTAATTAGGTAAAGATCTAATATATGTAATTAGGTAGAGATCTAATATATGTAATTAGTTAGAGATCTAATATACGTAATTGGGTAGAAATCTAATATATGTAATTAGGTAGAGATCTAATAAATATAATTAGGTAGAAATCTAATATATGTAATTAGGTAGAAATCTAATATATGTAATTAGGTAGAAATCTAATATATTTAATTAGGTAGAAATCTAATATATATAATTAGGTAGAGATCTAATATATGTAATTAAGTAGAGATCTAATATATGTAATTAGGTAGAGATCTAATATATGTAATTAGGTAGAGATCTAATATATGTAATTAGGTAGAGATCTAATATATGTAATTAGGTAGAAACCTAATATATATAATTAGGTAGAAATCTAATATTTGTAATTAGGTAGAGATCTAATATATGTAATTAGGTAGATATCTAATATATGTAATTTAGTAAAATGTATGTATTATTTTAAATTTCACAAAAATTCTTGCGACTAGGATTATAGTTATAGTTTTCCTATAATTCTGTCTTAGGTTTCTACAAATTAAGCTGTGGCATAATTTTAGGTTCAATAGTTTCGGTAATATGAAAGAAATATTTTTTAATACTTTCAGTATCGTTTTACATAGTATATACCATACGTAGTATATCTAAAGACATACTGTCTTTAGATATACTACTTAAAATTAAGAAAAAATTAATATCCTTTTAAATAACATTAATAATTTTAAATGATATCCTACATTATATATGAGATTTTAAACTAAAATTTCTATTACTTAGTTTGCGCCCCACTCGTTCGAAAACTTCTTCATTCCCTTATGCCCTTGAATATTTAAAAAGTTAGGAAATATTTCATCTTTATATCTATGTGTTCCTGTAATCCAGCCACGTTCACGTAATTCAGCTGTAAAATTTCGCGGCATTCGGTGTTATATTAGAACAGCTGTGATGCTGTGATATATGGATGGACAGACGAACAATTAACATGCAATGCGTATTGTCCGTCTGTCCAAAATTATAAGAGATTCTGCTTTGCCAATGGACTATTTAACTTTAAGAAGTTCCATTTGCAATAATGCATATAAAGGAATATAGATATACCTGTATATATATATATATATATATATATATATATATATATATATGTATATATTTTTATATGTATTACTGCAAACATGTGCATTTCTATATATTTGTCAACTTATTTAAGAAAAAATAAAAAGCGCAAGTAAAAAAAATTGCAATTCATAAACCGATTTTTTCAGATGTCTCTTTCTAGTACTTTAAAAAATTCAGTAATTTGCGTTTAAACATTGAAAAATAATTACACCTTTATGAAAAAATAATGCTTATGTCAACATCGCTTTTTTGAGTTAGAAAAGTGTTAAGATAGATAAAAATAATTGGTACAACAAACGACGTTAATATTGGAAAAAATTTTAATTCACGTTTGATATATTTAATGTACGTAATTTAAAATTTTTGCAAGTTTAGCGTTTATTATCATTAATTTTATTCAAAACAGCCCTTTTAACAAGTGGTGACATGCTCTATGCAGATACTTTCGTTCCATGTTCATGTTTAGCTAAGTGGCGGAGCGAGTCTGCTCGGTAGTCAATAATCGTCATACATTATTCAAGAGAGTAGAGATGTTCTGCTAAACTTATCTTGAGAGCTGTGAGTCAGTGATATTAATGACTTCATGATGTTTGCGAATATTTCAATGTGAATAAGGTGCATACTCCCGTGTTTATGTATAATTGTTCTCAAAGGTTCACGTTGGTGATACTTTAATATACAATGGATACAACTAAATAAAATTACATGATGTAGTTCATTTAGTAGTATTTCAATATTTTATGAAACTTTTTAATTACTTTATTTAAATACTTTACGTTTCATTTAGTAGTGAAAAATTAACTACAAATATGTTCAATACAATGGGGACACTTTAAGGAGTGCTTGGTTATAATATATTAAGCCTACATCTAAACGACTTGGTCAACTTGCATTTTATATTGAGACAGTAGTTGGAAATGAAATTTTAATTTAATTTTAATATTTAATTTTTTGGAAATAATAAGTTAGTTCCAAAAAATTAAACAATAAAATTAAAGAGAAATATTGGATTAAACACAACTATTGGATAAAACAGAAATATTGGATAACTACCTATTGAAAATATATTTTTAATTCTATAATAAGCACGGTTAGACGATAAGAAACGAAGCTGGCCAAATTAAGTTGCAAAGAGCTGACAAGACGAAGCCGAATGACACTTCACGACCTACCATCAAAAAATTTCAACTTTCGTCCAAATGCGCCATCAGATATTTTGTAGTAACTTAATATTTCAGAAGTGGAGCATAACATAAAAAATTTGTAATAAGAAACTCAGTATAACTTTAAAACTGTCCCATGATACTATACTCAATAGAATGTGTCAAAAAAATTACTTCCACTTTGCCTGTAGGTCTTAAAAACAAACTCTTACCCAAAATACATTGTATAAAAATTCACACATTAAATGACAATTCTTTTTAAGATTTAACTACCTATTAACTGAGACCTTCATAAAATCTACCTGTTTGCAAATTTCATGGTTTCGTTTCTTCTAAAAGTGTGGTGACTAGAAGGTTGTCACAGACAGACGATGGCACAAAAGGAAACCATAATGGAGCTGCTTTTCCCATTTGGCTACAGACTCCTAAATAATAAAACAAAAGGAAAGCCATGAGAATTTAAAAGCTTCTATAAATATATATCTAATAATTTCGACAAGAACTTCGATAAAATAAATGTAATAGAATAAGTCAGAAAAACGAAACTCCGGCCAAATGCGGGTCGGACTCCCACTACGTAGTTTCTTTATCTATATTGTTTTAAATTACACTTGCGTAAAAAAGACAAATTAATGTTTATTTAATATGAAAGGCGTAATTCAATTAAGTATTTCATACATACAAAAATAGTTATGCTTTTACTACTCATAACATACAAACTCATAGTACAACGTCTCTTCATATTTTTTGTTTAAATCTAGGACACTTTCAATATAACTTAAAATCCTATAGTATATATCAGACTCATTAAAAGAAACCTGGCAAAAAAATTGCCTAAATTCAGTAAATACTTCCTAAACGAAAATTAATAAAAAAATCATTTACACTCTAGTCAAAGTGTTTTATTTACCAACGATTTTCTATAAATAAGTGTTTAAAAGTCTGGTTGACTAAAAAAAATATCCCTTAGCAATAAGCCTGCCATGCGTATAATCTATATACATGAAAATATACAAATAAATAAATGTTCGTCATCCATTGTGTGAGTGAGTCTTTATAATTAAATTACATAACATTGTAAATACGATTCTTAGTCATGGATCTAATCAAAACATACTCGTATGTGAATATTTGAAGTACATAGCTTTTAAGTTTAGCAGACAGATGTCTCTGACAGAAGAACAGACGGGTAGCGTGATCACAATAATAGGATTCGGTTCGGTGCCTTTGGTTATGAAATCTTATATATATATATATATATATATATATATATATATATATATATATATATATTTATTTATATATTTATATATACATAGAAAATTAAATATATTAGGACAAAAGTAAATAATTATCCGTTATTTATCATTCTAACAAATAAGTCAGAAATGTTTGTCTGTGTGTTCTGACTGATCTTTGGAAACACAAATCTGAAGTTCGTGTTTTGAAAAATGTTAGAGGCTGTATATAATCAAGCTACGACTGATAACAGTAATAAAAAATATAACAGAACTTGGTGAATGTTGTTTAAACGAAGTGAGGAGAGAGAGACCAGCTCATTTATTGACTGATCATCAGCTTTGATATAACCCCGACCCCGATGACGGATATCGTTTAGCGACGGACCAGATACGTTTACTAACCGCGGGGCGTGGTTACTAATATCAAAAACAATTGTTCAGTAAGGTTCGTTATCTGATTTAAAAGTAATTAGACTAAACAATTAATACAATTCTACGCAGATGAAACAATAATTTTGAATACAACAGAAACGCTCTGACAGTATATACATGGACAGATAGCTCTATTCCAATAGCATCGTGTGATTTTTTAAATTTTTTACATATTTTTCCTCTGAAAATGCATTCTGCTCTTTCTTAAAATTTTCTAAACAGGACGATTAGAATTATATTATAACAATTGTTCAATTTCATCTTATTACGACGTGTGCAATATTTGTTGTTCTGTTGCCTTTAGAAATTACGCGATTATATCTCGTAAACCGCTCAATATTACCTACCTCATTGCTAGTGATCAAAATTCGGAAGCTGCCTATACTTTTTATTTAAAGTTATTAGTTCTATTAAATCGATTTACGAGAAAAACATTTTTTTTCATTCCCTTTATGTGGGTCGTCCAATAAAATCTATAATTCGCGAACATATATATGTTCATATGGTCATTATTAATAACATCGTATTCTGTATGACAATAATATCTTTAGACATTTACAAACTTTTATTTGAAATATATAAATATTTATAAATGTAATAATAGTTAGACATTCATATACCTTCTTTTAATTTTGCCCTTCACTTATTTTTTACTAAGTGTAAACACGCCATTCGTGTCAATGATTCTCTTTCTGCAGCTATTTCTTTGAAAGGTAATCATACGGTATACCTGGCTAATGAACATCACCCTGCTTTCGGTCCTATTTCTTCACTGTCTTCATTTCAACGGCCCCGTAATCAGGTCAACGTATTTTTTTATGCGACGACGTCAAATAATTTGCTACATCTAAATATCGGATAATTTGATAAGTCTACGAATTTCAAAACTAAAAGTATGTGAAAAGAACATAACATGATATTAATTAAAACAATAATAACTAACAATTCTCAATGATCTTGTATGTTAACGTATAAATGGTTTTGTGTGTTAACTTACAATTAATTTTCTCGAGAATTGATCGTTGTTGACTATAATACCTTGACAAAAAAAATACGGGTCTCTTAATATCCTAATACGTAATAGTAGATTATAATTCGTTTTATTAAACTGCAAAGCAGTTATCATAAATTTGTTGCGTACATACTTGCATGTGTATATTTGAAGTATATAGCTAACCATTTCATATCAATTAAACTTTTAATTTGACCTTATACAAAAGTTTATTAAAGAAATTAAATTATATATTTATGGTTTCATTTAATAAATATACATGACTAAAGTAAATTATAAACCCTAATTCTAGGGATATTATTCGTAATTATAGAGAATTTTCTACTGTGTATTTTTAAAAATTTTCATTCAGCAGCCCCAGTAATTTCATGTATACCTATATTACCAATGGCCTGAAAATAAATATATTTACATTTCAGTAAATGTTTATCAGATAAAAATGTCGTAAGTATTAAATATAATGTTTTCTCGTGCTTTTTCTGTACGATTACCATTTAGAATCAAACCATGTCTGCATTTTCTTTTTCCTTATTTACGGGCATTTCGATATATAAATCGTTTTCCATAATTTTATGATATAAAATAAAACAACAACTAATTAATTTCAATACTGTTTATTTAATAATTCAACCGTAATAATAGTATTTCTGTTTAGTTTTCGTGTAATGTATGTATTTAAATTTGTTAAACTTAAAATAAATATTGACTTTTATATAATATTAAATTTAATATATTCCTAATATAAATAGTTTATTTACAATTTATTGAACAATAAGTAAGTAGCAACTACTATCAAGATCTTTCAATTGCTTAAAAAGTACAGAACATATAGATCCTTAAAAAAATATGATCACAAGTGTAATTGTTACTGGAACCAAAACATATTTATAATACTAAACAATTTTAAACCTAGAATACGCTTGCGTGGAAAAAATACAAAATAGTGGAGAAATCAAAAAAATATTTTTGAGAAAAAAAACAGACCTTAAAATTTAAATGGCGAATTAAATTGAAGGACACAGAATCGAACAAATGGTGTTAAAAAAAACCTGCATCTTCCTGTAGATGGTCGGGTCTTGATGGATTTTTACATATTAATTTTTACACTCTTATCCCTAATGAGATGATTTTTAATGGTAAAAAAAATTTTACGTGTAAATATGTTATCCTATATTTATTTCTATAAGATAAGCCATAGTATGCAAAATATCATAGATTTGTTGAGTACTTGTGGCATGACAAATATAAACTGTTTAGTTTAGATTTATCTGATTTTCCTGAGTACAGTAAAAAATTGTTCCAGAAGTTAATTGTATATAATTGAATACATTTTGATACGTCACAAAATTACATATAAAAATTATTTTTGCTAAATACTAGCAGATACCCTCACATTAAAAACATATGAGTAAATATAAAAAAAATAATAAATATTCCAAAATTTATGAAAAAAAATTTAACTATCTATACAAAACATATAAAACCAAAAAAAACACTAAAGTGTAAGTAATTAAGTTGAGTTGTAAGTTAAACTTGCAAAATGTTATTTACGTAGGTCAAAATCTATAGAAATTACGGGAGTGTGACGGATGAACTAAGACACAAAGAGACTTCACGAAATTGGAAGGTTTCCATATTTGACCACAGAACCCTAAAACGATGATAGTCTTCTTTAAACATATTTTTCAATTCACTATATGTGAAAAACTCTCACTTTGAAGCTTGAAATATAAAAAAAGATATACTAGAATTTTACTTCAAAACTAGCGGTAACAAGTCCAAGCTACGCACTGTAGTATCTTACTTAGAAACATCACTTTCACATACTTCAAATAATACGAATTGCGTTTCAATATCAATTATCCAAATTATTTCGCATACCATGTTAGTAATCTTTAAAAAATATTCATAGACATTTTATTAAATAATCTGAAATAAAATCCAAAAAAAATCTTACCAGACTACCGAGATGTGTCTTCCTTTATACCCTAATTGACAGCACGATGATGGATTGAAACGATCAATAATGCTTTGTCAAAAATGTTAACAGTTCTCTAAGCTCCCACTTAACTATCGTTCGCTACAATACAATTATTCTGAGTGAGGTTGCAATCTCCACTGGCGTAATTGCCTTGTGAAAAGCGTTTTTCCTCTATATTGAAAATGGGGACACCAGAAGGCGAGTAAAGAAATCTAGAGGGAAAGGTTGAGATGATTACTTTTAAAAAACTTGCTAAGTTTGACCTACTGTTAATTTGATTTTTTCATTCTTTAGATACGTCTTATTTGAATCTTTAATCCTCCAAGTTTACATTATTTTTTATTTAAGTTCGGCTATGAGTTAGTACTTATTTTGGAAACTAATTCAAATTTACTTACTAAACAATGGTAGGCAAGTGGAAATGCATGAAACAGAGATATGTTTAAAATTAAAATAAAGTTATAAAAAAGTATAACCCAACTACAAAGAAAAAAATTGCAAATTTGAGACATAAGTTGGGCTATCATAACTTCACTGAAAGATAATCATCACTGAATTGTGAGAGCGTAAGGATTTAGGTTTTTGCAACTTTGTTTTTAATAAAACCTTTTTTGGTGGCTTATGCACACAGAATTTTGTATTTTTATTGTTTGTGTATGAAAAAAATGGTTCTAGGAACTTTACAATTATTTTTAAAGATTTGTCAAAGGATATCCTTTTCAATAGTTAACGTAAAAAATGTCTTTTCAGTTCTGTTTTTTTAATGCAAGTCTGCCAAAATGTTTACTGTCTCTAAAATCCTAGTCTACGACACACTTACATTAAATAGAAACCGGTTGGTACCTCATTTGCTAAAATCGGTTCGGCAGTTTTTGGAATACGATCAAACATCCTTACATAGATACATACATACTTAGACTGTTAAATGCCATACCCTTATATTTGAATTAATGTAATTTTTAAGCATTTAAAGAACTGTGTTCACTCGAAGAAAATATTAAAAATTTTCCTAAAAAATTAAATTGAATTTATCCCCAATTTCTCTGTTTATCATTAAAGTTTATTTTTTTTTACTTGATTGAAATCGATAAATTCAAAAGTTTTATTTTTCTGCCTTAGACTTTCAACGTTGCTTTAAACTATAACATAATTAAAGAAATAAGGGTTGGAGGATGGGGATTAGAATCACACATGAATATTACTACTAAAAGGATATATGAAAAAAAATGTAATTTGTATTTGCAAATGCTTCCTTAAAAATTTGTTTTAAAAATTCATCAGTTATATAAACAAAAATAGTACTCTGCTAAATTAGAGATAAAAAAACCAATTAGTTATGAAACGTTATGGATACATATGTCATTAATAAAAGTTTTCTGCAGATAATCAATCACGATATTACTGATATTCAAGTAACAAACAACTTTACAAAAAATAAGTATCCACGTTATAAGCAATTGAAAGTTATTGTTCAATTTTAATATTGAATTATAAATATTATGTCCATATATAATTTATATTCATTTATTACAACTTAATGTTACTAGTTTCACTCATTTTTTACATTGGAAATTAATACAATCAATGAGTTCTATTCATTTTGTTTCAAGGATTTAAACAAAAATACAAAAGATTCGAACATCACTGGATGGAATTTTTAAAATATATTGTTGAGTTGAAGATTATCAAATATTTATATTAAAATCTAATAACTTGTAATTCGTTAGAACAGTTGGAGGTGTCACTTTTTTGAAGATCAAAGTGAAAAATTGATATTTTTACAAACACAGATCTGCTTAGAGAAAATTCTGCCTTAGCACATTATTGAAATATTTTTTGAAATGATATACAAGCCTTTAGGTGGCCATTTAAATATTATATTGAGACTAATTTATTTACACATAATTAAGAATATTAAGTGTGAAAGTGTCAAGTAGATAGTAATATTCACAATAAATATCATTTAATATTTTTGGTTGTGATATAATTCTAAAATGAAAATCATTTAACCTGTGAATTATGTATTAATGTTTATAAAAAAAACCTAGAGTGTTTAATAGCACAAATTATTTAGTTTGAATATTATTAAGTTGAAACTATCAAGAAAAATGTATACTTACCAACTTATAGTTTTTTTCTTTAGAAGGGTTTCCGCGTAAAGTTTGAACAAAGTGGCAAGTGAAAACGATGACTAGTAATGAGACGAATAAGGAGGAAGCCTATATAATTAATAGAACTTCTATACAAAATAAAACTTCTATTAAAAGAGATGAGAGAAAAATGAATATTATAAAAAGCTAAGAGAACTTGTAGAAACTTTGGTGTAAATCACACGTATGGTAAAGTAGAGGAAATAAAAACACAAATTATAAAATCTAGAAAAGTGAAAACTATGAATATATATCAAATCCATAAATCATAAGATGTTTTAGAAATAATATCCATAATCACAAGAGATGTTTTAGAGATAATAACCGCACAATCAATCTTTAAATATTTTAAAGAAAGAAAACAAAGAAAAACCAGAATAATAATTATATATAATAAATTGTATAATAAATTGTAAAAACGACTACACTATTCCTTTAAATCACTTGTGTGCTTAGGAAAATAGTTGGACGGGTTGAACAAATGATTAAGATACAAATTAGGTTCATCGAGTAGCTTCATCAAAACTTACTCCATAACACTTGATGAGAACACAAAGGTAGCGCATTTGTAAAATAGCCAAATGTAACTACGAAAAGCTAATTAAAAAAAGAGACGGAAAGATAATAATATTTAATAGGAATTAAAAATTAACAAAAATCTTCAAAATAAACAAAATTAAAGTAAAACTACGTTAATTATTAACTTCTTATGATAATATGGAATTTTGAGAGATTATGTGATTTTGTTTATTTATTGGAATAAAAAAAATTATATTACACGGAACATAAAAAAAACCATTTATCTTTGTAAAAAAATGTTTTAAAAAAAATGGCTTCATTCCAAACAAAACAGATAAATAAATTGTAATTAAATGCAGTAATCACGATTGAACGCATACAAATATCAGAATAACCCTATCAGTCATCATACACATTTAATTAGACTCGGTATTTTATAACGAATTTATTAAAAATAACGCAATACTTTACAATTATTATAGAGCGTAAAGATAGAAAAACAGTTACGGTAGCAACTGACTGGGCATACAAAAAATGTTCTACTACTTGTTTTCCGACTTTCTTATCTCACTTAGAAATCATCTAAACCACCATATACACATATCGAAATTCAAATTTAATAAAGAAACGAAAGTTTCGAATTGCCAGTATAACTAAATATGGAAAACCAACTTTTATTTTAATCCTAAGCAAAAGCTATAAACAAAGAATGTAGAAAGTAAGAAAAGGGGCAAGAATATGCACAGAACGCGGAGGCTTATAATAACCACCGAATATAAAAAAAGAGACTTATGTAATTTTCTAAAAATAACTCCTAATTCGAGTTATAATTATAATTAAAAACCGAGTTGAAATTACTTCTGTCGTCAAAATTCAAGGATAGCGCACTAGGCGAATATTGACGCACTATTGAATAACTAAAAAATTTCGTAATTGTAGAAATTTTCTATTTGTTTTATTTCGTAATTGTTTTTTGTTGCATATAGTAGCAACAAATAATGATTTTAGTGCAATTAATGTTACAAAAATATTTGGCATAAAATATTAATAAGTGCAATTTATTTACATGAATTAGGAAACATTCAATCTTTCCATTACACTAGGTTACATTTTGACGGGTGACTAAATTCCAAAGAGCGATTAAGAAACAGTAAGTCAATAATTCATGTGAAAATAAAAGCTAATTGTTTTTTAAATTTTCCGAACATTTGCGCTTTAATAAAAGGCAGGAATGTTAGAAAAAGATGAAACAATTACGCTTTTTTTCACTCGTCAAAAGGTGACTTAGTATAGTCAATATGTACCTTTTAGTTAAAAAAAATGTCTCATGGTTAAAATTTAAATATGATTGGCGATTATCACAGTGAAACAAAATGAATATATGATTGTTATAAATATGATAAGTCATATATTAATTTACATTAATGTGTACAGTTTATATATTATTATAGCTATTGATATCTATTTACAATTAAATTATTTTTTGGAAGAAGTTTTATGAGACGCATAAAAGAGAATTTGTATCTTAAAACTTCCTTTCAATTGAATGTTATTGTCATTTTTATAAAATTTATATATGCAATGTAGTTCTAGGATATTGGTAAAACTAAGTATGTAATTAGATAAATATTATATGCTCTTAATGTGGCTTTTTAAAGAATTATTAATATAAATGAGTACTGAGATATTTCTATACACTGCGGTTCATAATTTATAAATTATAAAAAAAATGTCATAATATAAGTTAATTTGATAAGGTTAACAACAATGATTACATATTTAAGCGCATAATATGTAACTTCAAACATTAGGTAAGAAACTAATTTCATAGGCTGGTTCAGTTATCGTCTATGTACAGAAAAAAGAAAAAAAAAAGATACAAATTTTGTACAGTGAAATTTCGGAAAACAATCAGAATTGATATAATTACGTAATATCGTACAAAATTAATTTTTTCCCTTTTATTCATAACACAATTTGATTACTGAAAAAAAAATTTCCGGAGCAGTAATACATAATTTTTAAAATACTTTCTCTATGATAATAGCAGTTTCAAAAAGTGTTTCCAATAAATTGTTAAGGTAAATGGAAATTTATTGTTATGAATATTTACTAATTTAGAGCATTATTTAGATAAATGAAATGTATACGCCTTCCTCTATATTAAAATTTTATTTAAAAATTTATTTAAAATAAAATCAGCGTTCAACATTATTATACATTTTTAAATTTGAATCCAAGCAGTTCTAGCAAATAATGATATCAAACAATGTAAATTTATAAAAAATATTAAATAGTACATACTCCTACTTATTAACATACTGCTGAGCGCTACAGCGGTACTGCTGCTAGGTAAAACTATCTTACCATTAACCGAGTACCATTTATTAGACTTGTCTAAGACTTTGTTGGTACTCTTGTCATCAATCTGTTCGGATTTGTCAATCCTCCTGTCGTTGTCGTCGTAGTGCTCAGAGGAGTACTCGTCGTAGAGGTTGGGCCGCTCCACGTTGTAGTCGACCGGTCTGTTGTTACTTCCAGGAATTTCTGCAAAGTAATTCTTTGTCAATATAGATTTTTTTTACATTAACGCTAATTGCAGTTTAAACAAGATAAACAGCGATGATGAAACTCTTTAATTATCTATCATAATACAACTCCTCGGATCCATTCAATCTCGACCACGCTTTTACAGGTTCATTTTTATAACTTTGCTATGTATACCGTTATTTTTAACCCACTTGTTTCTGATATATAAAACATTTGCTTAATATTCCTACATTAACGCTAATTAGAGTTTAAACAAGATAAACCACGTTGATAAAACTCTTTAATTGTCTATCCTAAAAAAACTTCTCGCGTCCACTGAATCTCGACCACGCCTTTACAGGCTCATTTTCAAGACTGCTCGCTTTGCTACGTATAACATTATTTTTAACCCAGTTGTTTCTGAGATATAAAACATTTTCTTAATATTCCTACAGGATAATGTTATTTATTTCTTTATAATAAAAGCTAAATCATAAATTTTATCTATACCGTCTGGAGACCTTCCTGTAATTTATTAATTTTTTCTTATCAAAAACCTTTTTCTTTTTAATCACCATTTTATAACCAGTTTTGTAACGACGTTTTCAAGTAAATGGTAATTAAGTTAGAAGTACTCTAATCTATTAAGAAAAAAAAATTATCGACCCATTTAAAAACAAAATAAAAAAATTAACTTTTTCCATTAGGCAGAAATATCGTGTTTTTTTAATGAAATAATAATCTTATTATTAACTTTATATGTTTTTGTTGAAGTTTTCGGCTATTAACGTTTATTGAATATTTAAGCGGCATACTATGGTTTCTTTGTACATTGGCTATCTTACACTATATTCAAGAGTACAAAAATACTAATTTTTAAGTCTTTAATTGTTTGAACCGGATTTCCGTTATATGCATTCTCCCTTAAATGGTCGTTGGTCTACACCAGTGCCTTGTTGTCTATACACAAATTGTTCATAGAGAAGAACGTACAATTAAACAATTTAATGGAGCTTCATGAAAATTAAACATCTCAGCTTTGATAACAAACCGCCCGCAAGCAAACGTCCGAACTGCAGTCGTAGATTTCCCTAATGCAGCAATGAAGTTCAATTCCGGAGAAATTACTCTAAAGAGATTTAACGAGGTGGAAGCAAAATTTACCGTCGACCCAAGAGGCGGGCCTTATATTAATTGAAGTTCTTAATTACCATAGAGTCTTATTTTGCTCTCGACGTCGCCGAGGGAGTTTTTGGCAACGCAGATGTAGCTGCCGAGGTCCTCTCGCCTGATTTCCTTTATTGTCATTGACATTTCAGCTTCGAACATCGACTTCTGGTGGACGATCATCTTGTAGTGGTCTGATGGAATAATCAGTTCACCTGTTAAACATCAAATTTCATAAATTTATTTTTATTTTAATGTTAAGGTCAATGCAAAAATATTTACCATAATTAATTAATTTGAAATTAAGGGATTTAGGTTTATTCGTTCCGTAAAAGTCTCATTGTGATCAAACGTTTGAACCGGATTTCCGTTATTTAACGTTAATAACTAACGTTCAAACTTATAACTTATAACTTATAAGAAGTTATAAGTTTGAACGTTAGTTTAATCTTTGAACAAGTGTTTTGTGAATAAAACATGTTATTTGAAAGTTTTCAGTCAACTTTGAAGTTTATGCTTAATCTTCGCGTTGTTCGTTACTCTGTCAACAAAACGGTCAGGCCGTTGAAGAACTTGGTTAAAGGTTTTCATTTTGTATATATATATATGTATATATATATATATATATATATATATATAGATATATATGTGTATATATGTATACACATATATGTGTGTGTGTGTATGTGTATGTATGTACATATTCACCTACAATATCATCTGTATACAGTAGAGATCGTAATATTATTATTTATGCTTATCTCGACTCTATTTTTAGAAAAGATACTATGAATTACGTACAGGCTTTCCATATTCTGCTCAAGAAGATCTGTTCAGTATCTCGAACACATAGCGTGTAGTTGAAATCTAATGACAAGAAAATTTATTTTCTTTTTATGCCGCAAAAATTTCCACTAAGGACTTATTGTACTCGCACAAATATTAAGCATTTGTTCCCTAAGACTAGGTTTACTTATATTTTTTATATTATATTTCATTATTGTGGAGAGAATTATATACATTTAAACGAAACTACGTGATGTAGTATTATTTCTACTTTCTTTAAGTTCTTTACCACGACATAGGTTTCGTTGTATTACAACATCTTCAGGTGGGCTGTTAGCAAATAAAGATCTTTCCTAACATACTAAAAAATGTTTGCCCATATGTTAACTTCATATGAATGATATGATTAATCTGAAATATATAAGCATTATTGATATTCAAAAAAGAAAACACGAAGGGAAATAGACAAAAGTATTTATAAATATATGTATATATATATATATATATATATATATATATATATATATATACATATATATATATATATATATATATATATATATATATTTATATATATATATATATATATATATATACCTATATGTATATTTGTTTAGTAGCTTCTAAGTAAGAAGATAGAAATAACGAGTGATTTTTTTTTGAAAAGAATAAAAATAAGATATCAACATTTACTACGTAGTCTTTAAATGTACTTAAAATTGTTATATACGTTAAATTTATAACCATCGAAAAAGAAATTTAATTTGAATAGTAATTTAATTTTTAATAATAATTAAAAGTTAACATAAAACAACGTATAATGCCATTGTATGAAGTAAAAAAAAACTTATCAATTACAGGTAGAACCCGCATATATAAGTATTTAAAATTAACATACACGAAATATAAAAATTAAAAAAAGGCATTACCAACTTATACGCTTTTGTGCGTTTATTTAATTTATTAAAAAGTATATGGGTTAACATGTTTACCACTATATCAAATTTCGAGTTACATCAATTCATAAAGAGAGCGTTATATATATTAAATTTAAATAAAGTTAAAGTTGGGAGAGAGAGAGAGAGAGAGAGATAGAGAGAGATAGAGAGGGAGAGAGAAAGCGAGAGATAGAGAGAGAGCGTTTTACTTTTCGTTACTATTTGATGCGTTTCACTTTTCACCGGCGTGATAAGGCAAGTAGGCGAACGAACGCATAAGTGATCTCACAAGGGTGTGCATTAATATTTGGCGACTATGTTCTCATTATGTTTGATTTTTTTTTTGTTTCAAAAGAAAAAATATATTTGAAAAAATACAACGCAGAAGTGATTTCGGTCTCGGATGCTATGTTTTACTATAAAAAAAATTTGTGTCTCGTAAAGAATCTATGTAACCTCAAAAATTCGGCGCAGGGAAAGACTACAAATAGTTGGTGACTATCTTTCTAATTCCAATCAAATTTTACGAACCGTTCAAAAAATTATAGAAATCGAGTAATATAATCGAAATAAATTAGTCCAAATTGTATCAATTAAAAAATCAAACTGTTGTATATTTATCTTATTATTACCCAATTAGAATGTTTTACAATTCTAAATTGTTCGAAAAAACAATTTATTCTGTATTGCACATTTGAAAAAAATTATTTTTTTAAAAAAATGAGGTCAAATTAATTTGACATATTTATATATTCGTTAAAAAACAGAAATACTTCTTAGTGAATATTTTAGTTTGAGAATAAATCGGACTAAAATATGATATACGTATAATAAATTACATGCATCGATTGATAAATTTTGTACCAAATTTAACCACAAATATGTCATTGTGAATGTTTTCCTTCGAGATCAGATAAAAGAACTAAGTTTAAAACAATCCATAATAAATAAATTTGACATATTTATAAGCTTAGATGGGTTATTAATGCCGATACTTAACTCAGTCACAAATACGTTTCAGTGAATCCTTTCCTTCGAGATCTGTTAAGAGAATGGATATTAAAGCAACTTACAACGTTCACGTATAATATATTAAATATATCGATTGTCAGTGCTTCCACTAAACATAACGGCAAATATGTCCTAGCGACGGCAAACGCTAAACTTCAATTCTCACGACTTTCTGTCTCGTAATATTTTGTGATTTTTATTCGCTATAGTAGTTATACCTTTAAGTGCAAAAACCACTTAGACAGCGTTTACCCGTCGCTACCCTAACATATTCCCAGAGCGTATTTTTTTAGGATCAAGTTTCGGTGACTGTATTTACTTTTATAGTTCCTTTGCCCCTTAATAGCCATCGTCATTATTTATATGAAGAAAGCCATTAACTGATAGTTCCCCGGGGGCAATGGAATTGTATTCAATTTGCAATAACGTAGAGGACGTATGACGTGATTAAAGTTTGTTTGGATCGCAGCCTCCATTATTACGGTTATTGTGTGTCGTCTAACTAAAGTTTATCTAGTTACAGTAAATGAATCTTAGAATACGATCTTATTATAAGGCGTTGAATAGAAGTTTTATGCTTATAATACATAAAATAAAAAAACCCCAGCGATTTATGAATGATATCGTTAAAAGGGTTACATACGTCCAACAGCTTTTATGCTTTAAATATTTTTTAAAGAGACATTGACGAAAAGTGGTTATTAACACGTTGAACATATGAATTTTAATTTTTATTTCAATATATGACTAAACATTGACATGTTTGCTAGTATAATATATACTCCATTTAATTTAAAAAGAGAATGTTTATAAACAATCAGATGTGCCAGGTCATGTATTGTAAACCTTTTACTTACATTCACGTTAGTAATTTATTGTGCATATGTAAAAAACGTCTGCACACGAATAAAAAATTTATTTTTTAATCATAAATAACAAATTGATTAATTTGGTATTTATGATTAAAAAATAAATTTTTTATTCGTGTGCCTATTTACACTATATACATACGTAACTTAGATTATATAGATTATATTTTATATTTAAGAGAAATTCAGATAAGTAAGATGAAATGTTTCGAACAATTTAAAAATACTGTTGTTACGTAAGAAATATATACTAAAATAATATCAAAAATGTCGATAGAATCTTAGAATACGGTCTTATTATAATGCGTTGAAAGCTCTTTCACCTTGTTTTATGTTTATATAACATAAAATGAAAATTCGCCAGCGATTTACAAATGATATTGTTAAAAGGGTTAAATATGTCCAGCGCCGAGTCGATGTCTTAAATCCTTTTTAAACTAGTTTTTAAAACAATATTTTTAACACTTCCCAGTGAAAGAAATGGTAATATTTATTGGTTTCTATATATAAGAAAACATATATTATTATTTTTTTAAGATTAATTAATCAATATTATTAGACATCATTTACAACGCCACAATTAAATTCTGTCTCACTTTCCTTTATAGCTCCTTCCAAGATTAATTATTCTAACAAGTGAGAATGATACTTGCATTATCCTTGATTTTAGTTTCTTCTACCAAATTATTTTATTAAAAAAAATAAAAATTTACGTGGTGTAAAATTAAGTACGTGCTACTGACGAAAAGAAGTAAATTAATTATCGTACTACACTGTAATTAATTATTCATAACTGTACTGTAATGTAAGACGAATCTTATGGAGTTTTTCACGTCTATTTATGTTGAAGAAAGTTACAATATGGACAGTGAATTGGCGTTATTCCTTCGATGAAAGTAAAATTTTTACTGAGAATAGACGAATTAAATTAAAAGAAAAAAAGTAAATTAATTATCGTACTACACTGTAATTAATTATTCATAACTGTACTATAATGTAAGATTAATCTTATGAAGTTTTTCACGTCTATTTATGTTGAAAGAAGTTACAATATGGACAGTGAATTGGCGTTATTCCTACAATGAAAGTAAAATTTTTACTGAGAATAGACGAATTAAATTAAAAGTTTCTACCATTGTAAGTACTACACACGCCAAAAGAGAAATAATGTAAATTTTGAGACCAATATAGAAATGGGAAATTAAGGGAAAAATAGAGTTACATATATAATTCATTTACTTTTAAGGAACTCACAAGCAAGTAATAAAGTGTATTTAAGTATAAGAATTATTCCTACCATAAAAATATTATTAATTAATAGATGAATTTACTGATCGAGGTAAAGTCAAATTTAATGATATCACTGAAACATCTCTGGAAGAAACATTTTTATTAATTTTTAAGCCTCAATCATTTTTAGCTTTAAAACAAAATCAATATTACTACTAGTATTAAAAACTGAAAGTTTTTTACTTGCACGTATTTATCAAATAACTATTCGACCAAGAAAAGTATCGCCATAAAAAATTTGGCATTTCACGTAAAAATGTGTACGTCACCGACGGATTCGTTTCTATGGAACATTAATACCGTTAAAAATGTTTTTGGATGTTTGTTATTTATTGATGCCTAAGGCGTTGAGGAGATTTTCACGAAATTTAGTAAAAATATAACTGGTTCTATTTAGCATACACGTAAAATAAATTGATTTTTTTAAACAATTTAATTTTACTACATTCTACTACTAAAATCCACCAACAGATGGCGTAACATGTATATCAGACTAATTGTTAAATGGCTTGAGAACCTAAAACTCTGCATCGAAATTCCGCCCCATTAATTAAAAATTCATGTAGGCCAAATATACTAACAAGGTAGTTAGTATATTACATGATAATAAACTCGACTGTAACTAAAGGAATACTAATATCCTTCCCTGTTTGAAAATCATTAATTCAATCTACATTTTAATTATAGACCTCTTTGTTAAAATACAATAAGAAAGTAATACGTACTTTATACACCAACGTTCTCGCTTTACGACGAAAATGTATTTCTCACTTTTATGCAGTGAATATGCTAATAATGATTTGAACCTTTGTAATATTTGAAGTAGTACAGTTGGGTCGATGACTCACCTGGATCCTTGACCCAGTAATTTATAGACTTGGGCGATGACTCCACGTAGCATTCTAACGTCACGTCTGTCCCTAGCGGAGCCCCCACTAGTTGATTTGGCACTTGAATTACAGGGTGAACTGAAAGATGTCGTAATTTTAGTGTATATGCATTAAAGAAAATAAAATTTCGAAAACTTTATGACAAAATAACATTACTAATGGTTTTTGTATTTTTAAATTTTACTTATTTTTTATTACGTACTTTAGAAGCTTCTAGGTTTTTAAATCATTTCTAATTTTGCTGGAACAGTGTTACATAATAGAAATGTCACAGCATTCCCTCAACCCCAAAAAAAATATCGGTAACCATTTTTGATAATTTTTTTTACAATTTAAGCAACTTTATTATAGTATTATGAATACTCAATTTATAAATAGACAAACTTACAATTATATTTTAGCTCAAGAACATCACGTAAATATTCTACGCTCATTCCTTCCACCCATAATTGTTCCATCAGTATTTTGCGTAATCTTTTTTCATGTATATTTGAGTAATTAAATAAAAATAGATATCTAATTTAATAAATACGTTGACCTTAATTTGATATGAGACATGGTTTTTCGCCTCTTTCACAAAATAGGTCAAATTATCATTGGTGAGATTTGGAGATATTGCATTACTCTTAACACCAATCAAACTCATACAAAACTTCTTTTGGATTTTGCTATTATTATTTTCAGGGTTTCCTATCTTAAAAAAAGGAATCAGATCGAACGTCCGAAACGGAACCTCGTGAGATCATTTACGTTTCCGTCCGTATATCACATCCATTTTTATTAGAAACCATTTGACGTTGAAACTTAAAATGTAGCGTTGCAATAAGATAAATCGTTCCAAATATATTTCATTTTTTATATTCAATATAAAGTGAAATAGTAAGTTATAATTATTCCAAACAATTCTTGTATTATAATTTTACTTAAGACAGTTTTAGAGATATTCGTGAAAAGTTCCTTAAAAAATATATTCTCCTCTCCATTCGAATCTGCTAAAGTGGAAATTAATTTTCTAGAAAACTGCAGCAATTATTATAAATATCCCTTTTTTTACCAACATTTTAAAAAATTCAAGATATATTTAAGTCTGTGAAGAATGATCTAAGAAATATTTATGCAAATCATAAAAATACTACTCACACTTAACACATTAAACGCCATACGTCATACGCCTTCGAGCCCCAATATCATAAATACCATCCTACATGTTAACGCACTTAAACATTTCTGTTCTAACTAATATTTCAAAGTAATAACATGCAAAGCATTATAACAAATTCATGTTGGCGTTAAAGTTAAGTTATTTAAAATAAGCATGACTTTCAACGTGGTAAATATTTATATGTGCCTAACTGTGGACGGAAAATTTTTAACTATTTTATTCTACTAAATCGTGCGTCTATGTTCCTACAATATTGTCCAATGTTATTTTGTTCATTTCGCTTAACTCAGTGATTCTTTTTTATGTCTGTATATGCTCTTTCAATATCCGAATCTATTGAATTAAAGCTTACATGGTTTACCTGAACAGTCATAACAATGAAGCATAATTGATTATGAATAATACGTACAATGCACGCTAATGTGAATCCTCTTGCTGACGGAAGGCGGTACTCCGTTGCTCGCTATGCAGAGATAGGTTCCCATTTCCGACCGGGAGATCTTGCTCAGCTTTAGTACCTCACCGTGGTATGTGTGCACTGGAACGCGCAATCGATTGTTAGATATGGGCCTGTTAATGTGACTACTCTTCCCTGTGACTGAGATAAGAGTTATAAGTATATATAGTTATTTAATTATAAGCTCTGTCGTTAGAAATATAATGCTGAGATAGTTTCAAGTGCATAAAGATATTTTAAACACTTAACTGTCTTACATAGTATGTGTGTGTTTTTTTTGTAAAACAAATCTATATGCCTGAAAACCGATATGAAAAATAAATGGCATATATTTTATTATATTCGTTCTTATTAATAGGTATAATTTAAAATCTGGTAATTTTCTCGTCGCTCTGACAGGAGGATATATTTTTATTGATGAATATATGGATATATTTGAATATATGACTAAACGTTGAAATGTTTTCTAGTATTATCACTATTACTATTTTCACTATTATTTATACTCCATTCAATTTAAAAAGAGAATGTTTATAAACAATCAGATTTGATAGTTCAGTTGTAAACTTTTTTCTTACATTTCATGTGGATTTATTTGGTATTAGAATATATATTTTTACTAGTGTTCCTGTTTACACTATATATAAGTAACTTAGATTATATAGGTTATATTTTATATTTAAGAAAAATTCAAATAAGTAAAATGAAGGGTTTCGTATTACTGTTACGAAAAAAAACGCATATATTAAAATAATATTAAAATTTTAATAGAAATAGTAGTTTAATTAAATATTAAGTTATACGGAGAATTATTACAAAGTAATCAGAAATATTTAATGTTTGAGTAATCCTTAAAATATTTTTTTAAAAACAAACTAATGCATAAAAATACATGAAATGCAATAATATTTCACAGAAAAAATATACTGCATACGTATATAATTATGTCACAATATGATGGAATGCTAGCACCGGCGAGGCCGGCCTTTTGCCAATATCACTGAGAAATTGTATTACAGAACTAAATATATCTAGTATGTAACATATTCGTAGAACATATTCATTATAAATCTATCTGTTACATCGTATATCAACGAAAACAGTGTTTGTTCAGTCATGCCGCGGGGCTTATAAAATTACATTGTTTCAAGTGGAAATCTTTTGACATCATTTAATTTAAAAGTAGTGTTTTTTTTCGCCACATATAATTTGTTTTATGTCTAGATGATTTTCATTGTATTTATTATACAGTGATATGTATTCTCGAACAGCTGTATAGGTACTGGGCTTGGACCATTTACCATTTTAATTACACTCATATTTAAAAATATTACGCATTTAACAAAACGAATCTAACATTATAAAACACGAAATAATATAAAAAAATTAAATATAATACAAATTAATTATATGCGATGCCAAAAATTCATAGACCAATATTGAAAAATCACAAGTCAGTATGCCTCGCGGGTTAATATTCATTACGTTGATAAGTGTTGCAAGCAAGCATTGTAAATACGTCGTATAGGTACATAAGTTGCCATACGTGGGAATAAAGTAAACAAAAAAATATAATTAATCACCTGAAACTATATGCCTTTGGTCAAGTTGTGAACACATAAATATTGAATGTCACAAATAATTATACTAGCTGTGCGCTCGGATTAATTCAGATTGGTTTTTGTATGTTAGTTTTACGTAAATTTATATATGGCCACTTGAATACAATTGTTAGGTTTCGTGTTTGTGTAACAGGCAGACAGATAAATAATCATACGGAGTCACATTTGCCTTCCAAACAAAAACTAATAATTTAGTGTTACCAAACATACATATCCGAATGAAGACGAAAAGTTTATTGTGTCACAAAATTCATAAGCACAAATCGGCATTTTTATTTAATAATCTGAAGATTTTATGAGAGACGAACAAAACTACAGTTATAACATAATATTATTAACTAAGTCTCAAGATGTATTGACCATTAAATGGGCATTAAATTTCTTCTTTTTCTAATATCTATTCAAATGTTTTTCAGATTATTTAAGTAGTGTAAAAATTAATATAGGTTGAAATAAATATTTATTAAAATAAATATCAACTTGAAATAAATATTTCATTATTGGTCGGAGATTTTAAGATGATATGTTTAAATACAAACAAGGCTGCTTTTCGGCACCCAACCACCTCTTGGCATCGGAGGTAATTAGCGGAGGGTAATTTAGTATGATATGGCCTATCCGACGAAACGACCAAGCGAAAAATTATACTGTCTTTGCTCTAGATGTCGTGAGCTAAGATTGATGAGCGATTTCTACTCGAATATGTACATCGCTGTATACGTTGTTTTATTGAAAAAAATTGAAAAATAAGTACTTTTTAACTTTAAAGTTCAAATTTATCTCAGATTTCTTTTAGTATGTTGACATTTGATGTTGTAGGGTTAATATTTTTAAAACTTTTTGTGCTTTTACTATTTTTTGTTGAATAACATAACCTGTCAACCCTCAAATCGAATACGAAATTCATAAGTGGCACTAAATTTCGACTTCAGATTATTCTTTCCAGATTATGCTTATATTTCAATAATCTTAAACATGAGAGACTTATTAAATAGGTTTCAATGATACTTAAAAATCCTACATCCGAACGAGTTCAAGAAGAACTACGATGCTTACAAAAAGACATGCCATCAAAGTACACGACTTTAAACGTGCCCAGTTGTACATTAGTGAAAAAAAGAAAAGAAAGATTTAAAAAAACAATACTATAAAGGAAAAACTTAATATTAATAAGCAAAAAATTAAATTAGACTTAATTTCTGAGGAAGAAGAAACTATAGAATTAGCCAGTAAAAATTCCGTTCCTATAGATAATATATATCATTGCGTGGGATGCAGCAAAAATTACTACAAAACTGAGAAAATAGAAGATTAGCTGCAATGTATTTTTTATAAATTATAGCTGCATGAAAATTGCACTCCGATCAACGATTCTCGCAATCCTTGTGGCAAAAAATTAAGATACAAGAAATGGAAAAGAAGAACTTGCACGAGAAAAAAAAGTAACGACAAAAGCAAAAGGTGAGGAAAGATGACCCAAAAATTAAACGGCCACTTTATCCCTACATGAGCGACCAATTTCTAATGGAAATTAATATTACAGCATTTTTTAATGTTTCTGAAATAAGTATGTCTAACGTTAAGAGCAATCATCGAATATATACACCGAAATAAGAATAAAAGCCCAGTTTTGATAAAAAGAACATTATCCTAAAGTACGTATATAATTTGTAGGCTACACTGGAAAATATTGTAGTACCAACATTTATTTGAAAAGAAAATAACATATCACAATATTTCTTTAATTATCTAAATGCCAAATATAACATAAGTATATCTGTATGTAATGCAAACAGATCTAGAAATAAAACAGGGTATCATGTCACTCATGACACATCGTCGTGATGTCACTCTAAAGCCTTATAAAATTAATGAAAAGCATATATGCTTTAGACTTTTATAACGTCAAAATTTCGATTATTTTCATGAAATGTTTGAAACGCGTGCTAATTTCGCAAAAAAAAGGGAAGTTGTCCATGTTTACCATGTAAAATTTTACAATTCGTGTCAGTAATGGTGTAATACTTGCATATATAACATTCTTTGTATTAAACTTTCCTTAAGTTAATGTCTCGATTATACATATATATATATATATATATATATATATATATTTGCCAACCATATTTTGTCAAATTCGATTGTTTACAAAAATTCGCTTTTCAAATTGAATAGACTAAAAGTTCAATTCATTTTATAATCTTATTACTTCACAATAACTATAAAATTATTCCCTCATTAGTTCAAAATACTGACGTCAAATTTGCTTATTTACTCATTACGAATGTGTTGTTGGAAAAGTTCTGTAAACTAAATAATTAGCTACGTAACTACATAAAAGTAAACTTACAAAGCTAACTGCATGTCACGTACCTCGTAGCGAGCAGTATAGCTATGTAACATTAAACATTACAAAGCTAGCTATAATCTAGTGGAAATAAAATGATGTCGTAAGGTTACCAATATGTGAAAAGTCTAAGTTATCTTCAACAAGCTCTGAATATCCGCAAACGGTTTAGAATATGTGTCAAACTCATTTGCTCTCAATTTCTACTTTATAGAATATTTACCCAATCTTTGAATTTAAAATAATTACTTAATAATTCTTGAAGGTGTTTTCTGACGCAATTCAACTCGTCGGAAAATATAGTGTGCATAATGGAAAGATATGAAAATAATAATGCTAACATCGGCTGTTTATAAAAACCAACAACCAAAAATACGGTAATAAAGTAAACATGAAAGTAATACACATAAATTGTTATTGATAATTTTATTAAGAAGATAAATAAGACTCTTATCGGTTTGAAAAAAGAGAAAATATGTAAAATGATAAAGTATTTATTGGCTTGTATATATATTTGCATATCATTTTTTATAAATTCTCGTCCTAGGAGTTATTTTTCAATTCCAAATTAAGTTTTGTGAAAATGGTTACAAACCTACGAAATTTTTAATTGTGTGAAGCATGAAAATTATTAGGTTCCGGTAAAAAGCTCCGGATTAAAATTTCAATATTTAATATATTATCAGACCTACTATTACTTCCTGTTAGCATATTTAATTTTGGATAAACAAAATCAGAACAATTCAGAATTGTTCAAAATCTTTTCTGTCTCTTTCCAAAATCTCAAAAAAATACCCTGAGAATTTTTATATCTTAAAAGTAATAATTCATTCGAAATAATATTAAAATTTTACAAACCATTTTATTGAATTTTACCTCCATCATCTTGATAAAGCATATATGAATATAATCGTTATAACAAATGAACTTAAATTTGATCTTATATATTTTCATATATTTTCAATTAGTTTAAAAAATTAAATTTCTATGCGACGTTAGTTTTTTAATAACCATGGTGCGATCCATTTACTTCTACTACATGGAAAAAATTACTATTTTTCACATTACCTTAACTGAAATATTCAAAGTACTCTTTTTCAAAACGTTGCCAAAATTAACTAAATTGAATAAATTCAATTATTTAAAGGCTAATTAGCGAATTCGGTTTATACCAATTTCTAATAATACAATTTGATTTTAATTTCAGGTGACGATGGAATATAAAACCTACTGGCTCACTCAATTCAAACTTTCGTGACTCAATTTCAATATTAGAAAGTTGCCTCGGATTTATTTGATTCAATGTTTCGACTTTTATTCTCCTATAATAATAATACATAGAGGACTAGATACATCAACAATAATATTTTGTCAATATTATCTTATAATAGTTAAAAAATATAAAAGCGCTACACCCTATATCCCGCCAACTTTTCCTAAATAGTCAAAAGGCATAAATTTTTATTTCTCTGCGTGGAAGTTGTACTTTGTTAAAAATACAATCCGCAAAATGAGAAGACATGTCTGTACACAAGAATAGAAATTGATCAAAAGAGAAAACGCTGCTAAAATATTTAAGAGTCTGAGCGCATTCGAATACGCCTCTCTTTTAAATAATCTAGCATAACAAGGTAAAGTTGAGCGCAACTTCGTGTAACGATTATCATTGTCGAAGCGCAGACTTTCCGAAGCTTTTCAGAGAACTTTCACTTAAAAAATATGAGTCGCATACTAATTGTGTAAAGTTTTCCGGAAACGCTTTTGGCCGAAATCCATTGTTTTCATCGGAAGCCGTGTCGTTATTCGGAGAATTCGGAATTGATGATAAAACGCGGGGCGGACGTTTATTCGATATTTTTTTTTAATTTAATACCCACTCATTTTATTTCGGCGGTTCACTTCGTTTTGAAGTTAAAATGCTTCGTCATGAATATATTTAATAATTTGGGTTAAGTGAAATGTTGGATTGTAGGGTCTAAAATAAAGGAATGGAGAATAAAAAAAAGTATCTCAACTTCGTTGATTACAGGAGATTGAGTTGTAACTTAAATTTTTACGTCTATAGTAGTAAAAGGAAAACTCAACGTTTATTTGTAAATTTGTACTATTGTTTGTTATACATTTATGTATTACTATTGTTTATACATTTAAAATGTGAATAAAGTTGGATTTTTTTTCCTTTTTCTCCGTTTATCGTGCAACAAAAAAGTAAAAAAATGTTGATAAAGAAGAAATAAACTGGATTCTGTTGAAAAGGCTTCATATTACCGTAAATATTCAAATAAATAATTTGCACCATTTCAATCTCTCGTTTGCAAACTTATCAATATCCTTTACATAATATATTTCGCTCTCTCTTGTTTAATATACTTTAAATTTATCTTACTCACCTAGCTCCTTACAGGCAAGCAGACACGCAAAATTACGGCAAAAACATAGACAATAAATATAATTTTGTCTTAACCTTAAACATTTTTTAGTTCTAGATTTTTAACTATAACAATCCACAACAGTTTTATAGAATCATAGCGAGTAAATTGTATTCAGTAACTAACAATAAATATTTTATTTCCATTTACGTCAGTTTCCATTTACGTCAGTTTCCATTTACGTCAGTATTTTTCTAATTCTATTAATTCTTTCATTCGTATCATAGTCTCTTCATTTTTCATCGTTTCTCTTTCTCTTCGGAAATTATTTTAAGGTAATGTAAAGAATATAAATCATCTACATAAGTTATTAATAATATAATATAATAATAAACACAATCTATGGCTTGTTGAGGTCATTATCATACATCCATTAGATGGTCAGTTTTATTATTAGAATGTTCAATAAAACAGAGTGGAAATTTGAATGTCGAATGATCAGCGATGATGTGAAGCCTAGGTTCTACTTTCATATTTATACCTTACACATGATCGCCATCAGTAACATCGTGCCAAGGAGGAGCTATTACAATAACATCCCCTTGACTTTTAATGTGGAGACTAGAGACAATTTGGATAACTTTTTATTTCCACTGAGAAAAAAACATTTTGTTAGCGACATGTTACCAACAAAACAAAACTCTATTTACTCAAAAATGTATTATTTGAATCTAATTTTTTTTTACTTTCCACTTTTTCGTTATTTTATAAGTCCGACGATATGCCGTGAATAGGTTAAGCAAACTGTGGGAGTTCGTACAACAAGGGTAGGACCTGGCGGGGTTTGCCCGATTCTTCAGTGATTAATGCTTTATGAACAATACAAATACTTGATAAGCCTAACAATAAAAATTTATTGCGACTCGACGAAAAAAACTTTTTATACAAACTTTCTTTTTGCTAGCATATATATGCAGCGTAGTTTTACTTTTCATTTTTTATATCTGAACTTTTTTAATAAATAACTTATTTGTATTTATATGGTTGTTACGGTCTCTTTCAATCCATCTAAGAAACTAATATTTTTATTTCTTTGCTGTGACATACAAATAAAGATAATTATGAAAAATAAAATCCAGTTAACATTACTTTTTCCCCATTAGTATGGGCGTGGCGTAGAGTATTCAAAATCACAAGCCAGTGCGTCTTGCGATTCTAAGAGCACTACGTGAATGTCTAGTGAACGTATTAGAGATGAAAAATAATAAATAATTGGTTTAAGCTCTTAATACCTTTTCATTAAGTATTGGTAATTACTAGAATAGAGTAAGGATGGATGCTGGTGCAGATTCTAATAAACAGATACATGCTATCAAATAGTTAAGGTTTATTTGGATATTAATAATTTTTTTAATTCATTACAAATATGGTGTAATAAAATAAAAAGGGGTCAAAAAAGTATCATAGCTGTCCATCTTCTATTATTTGTCGGTAGTCAATAAGTAAATTTATATATCAGGGGTATTTCCACCTACGTATAACCTTCATATTGTCAGGTCATCATTAGAATGTAATGGAGTATATTTTTACGTCAGGGTGTTTCGTAATACGTCAATAAAATATTTAATCTGAAATGGTACAAGTGCGTCACAGTAGTCTCAACTTATATTGTTGTTACATTTTATTATGAGTATATGTACATTAGAGAAATAACTTAGTTCAGTCACCTCGTGCAATATAATTTGAATGTTTATTTTTGTAATCAAGTTTCTAAATATATTTTGGTCGCTTATAAAAATCTCATCACACCTTCACAACGAGAGGCGTTAAAAGTTTTAACGTTAAAAGTTTTTTAGAAATGGCGTTAAAAGTTTTAACGTTTAATGTATTCTGCTAATAATTGAGGATGGGGCACTTAATATAACAGACCTAGATACGTATTTACATATTTACTATTATTATATTATTAACAGCTACGGAAAATGCTTTCCTGAATATTTTATTTCCATTACGTCAGTTTCTCATTTTTTTGAGTTAAGTCTGCTTATTATGTAGGTGCGTTATATATAAGTAATTATGTAAGTTTAATATGATTTTATGACTTGAATACCGATTTATAATTTTCAATGTAAGGGTCCAAGGTTATATCGACTATTGAAAGTGGAATGATATGTACAAATTATTTTTTTAGATTTGCGTGACGTGATAGAATAAAGGAAGTATTGTAGTATGTAATATTGAATATGTTAACATGTAAAACTCTTTTTAAAAAATACGTAAATACGTAAATCTACACATATAACAATATTTTAACAGAGTGAATTCCGTACACGGAAAATATTTGAAAAGGAATGATTGGTTTAGCGTAAAAAATGATAATAGATGCCAGCAAACCATTTTTAGAATTTCTATTTGTCTTTTCGTATGTTAATTTGTTTGTCAATGATGCGACATGACTGTACAGATTTTGATGAAATTTGGTATAGTAATAGTTTATACCCTAGAGCCAATATATGACCGAAAAAAATTTAATAAAAATTCTAATAATTTTTCTTATTTAGAATTTTAAGCGAAGGAAGCTGTAGGCACTACAATATTCCCTCACGCCACTTTCTATTGAGGCGGAATAATTAAGTGGAGGAAATCATAAAAACTTTTCAATCACTAACTGTTATTATTCAAAATTCTAGTACCTACTGTCCAAAATAGGTTTACGGTTCAGAACTTGAAAATTAGAGACGTTGTTTAATACTCTATCGTTTCTTGATTTTTTTCAATTTAAGAAATGATGTCGCAAACAATTTAAAAGGTCAACTCCCTTATTGTTATCTTATTCATTAAATTTTTGACTTTTAACTATTGTAACAGAAGTTCTAGTTTAAGGCTAGTTAGGGAAATATTATTTCTCACATGTAAATAGTTTGGAAGACGTAAGTATTTTCTTGCTACATAAAAAATTCACGCTCAAATATTTATTGAAGTAAACTTAATCGTAAACCCGATTTATACTGATAATTTTTTTTGATCAAAAATATATTTCATTATATTCATAGAATCACTATTCTCACACTTACTTGCCATTTCATATGATTTTCGAATAATTTAATTACCACTTGTCTACTTTTTTACCAAAGCTGATAATAAATTATCAATGACAAAAAGAGCAACAGATATAATCGACAGTGTTTAACACTCGCGTCATAAGCAGCATGTTATTCCATATTAATATGATTGTGAATAAACAAAACCTTTTTCTTTTTACTAAATTATAGTGGCCAATGGGTAAGAGAAAGTTAATACTGTTTCCATTAATTTGGAGGGTGTAATGTTCAGCGAAGAGACATTTTGTCTGTCTTCATTACTTTGACTCTCGCCTAAAATTGTATTAAATGTTTCCTCAGCATTTAAAATCAACCTAAAATTATGTCATCTTTTTGTCAGGTTGTGTATCCCCTTATGTAGTTTCAACATTTATGAATAAATAAAAACTACCCTGTTTCTAGTCTTGATATTTCGCGCAATTTGTATCATTGGTATTTGGTGTTTACAATATTGAATCCAACTGCTGTTTATTCTCAGAATTCTGTCCGTCTAAAAGCAAAACTAAAAACTAAAATCATCTCATCATTTAAATATCTATCTATCAACACAACGCAACCATTTTTCTAAGAAATCGAAACAGAATGTATTAATCGCATGTAACATTTTGTATCAAGAAATTAATCTTTAATTTTTTTGTAATTGATCTTGTATCACTGACAACAATAGTTGGTACTATAAAATATATGTGAAACAATAAAATATATGTGAAAATTTTCAAAGAGAAGAAGCAATTCATCCCTTTTTTTGAACCAATGGTTTTAAAAAATCGAAAAAAATTAAGTAATACTTGATGGAATTTAAAATAGCCCAAAATTATCAGTAGTGTATATACGTTTTCAGTTTATTTTAACAGTACACATACTGCATGAATTTAATTCATATATTACGATTTTTTTAAAAAACCATCAAAAACTGGACATTTTGACTGCTGGAGAAATCTATAAAATATTTGACACAAATTCAATATTTGATACAAAAGTACAAGAAAAATCTGTGTGAAAAACACTAATATGAAAATCTGAACGTATCAACTTGTATTTCCTCATAAAAAATAATCGTCTAAAACATCTAGTAAAGTAGTAAAATGTGCTCAAAATCTCATTAAAACAATTCCAATAAATCCAATATAAATATATAACCACACCATGTACACATGTACATATTTGTACACAAATAATTTTTCGTATGCGATCCTAATTTAATAAAAGCATTTTAAGAATGACCTTCCTGTATGTAGAACATGAAACCGTTTGCATTCGACGGTTTTATAAATAGTTAATGAGACCTGCGCGATTGCATGCTCTGCCATGTTAATGTGACCTCAATTGGGGCCCGCGCATAACTTCGACTATATATCTGCCTGCCTGCTGTGTGTGACGGGAATAGGGGAGCTCCGTATGCACCGTACCTGCCCACTGCAAGTCCTACTGCACTGAGGGACGATTTACAACTGGGCTCCTATGAATTGGTGAGGATAATGCGAGTGAGAGGAAAATTTATGCCTGTTGCCAAGAGAGGGCGATGAACTTTTTTACGCGGAAAAAGAAAAAGTGATGGAACATTTATATTTCCTCTGTATGGAAACAGGAGATTAAAAGGTACAACACGAGTTTCATTCTTACCTTTTAAAGGGGAGTGGCCACCAGGTGTACATGTTATTTCTAAATTATAAATTCAATAAATAAATATAATTTATTTTTCAGAAAGAATGTAGTGTGCTATTTTCTGTTTTCTAATATTTTATAAAAGTTACGTCAAACAATCTTGAAAATACATCCACTCGAAATTCTATCGGTTTTTTATAGCTTATACCTTTTTTTAATAAACATCAGATACCATGTTTCTATCTATTATATCTTTCCAATACGACAAATTAATAATAGAAAAAAATACAAAGTCGGGCGTGGAGTGGTGGAGTAGTGGAGCATAAGATGGCTGAAGTGCATTGGAAATACATATTTAAACGCTTTACATCAGTTTCACTTGTTTGTATAAATGTAATGCAATCAATATTTTTAATTTCAATGAATTGTTCCCCCAATACCCGACGCCCGAATTATATAAAATTTTACACACGTATCAAGAACCCATGACAATACCCAATCATTTCATATGTAAAAATAGAGAAAATAAAAAACAAGCTATTTTATTACTTTTATGAACTAAAAAACTAAAATAAATAATTTTTAAATATAAAAATTTTGGTCAAGAGTGAAACCACATCTCACAATTTGGTATAACTTATTTTTTTAATGAGCATAAAAAAGAATGAGAATTACAAAAAAATTAACTTAAATGTAAAAAGGGATGTTCTCGTATTATATTTTCATAACAGGCACCTCACGCTTTTTATTAATTAACTTTTTTAGCATTTTGACCTTTACTCTTTTTTTTAAACTTAAAAAATAGGTTATACTGAGTTGTGAGACATCCTTTCGCTCTTGACCAAAATCTTTATATTTGAAAATTATATTATATTTTTTAGTTCATATCGCTACAAGTGTGTTTTTTTGGTTTTTAAACTATGATTTTATTTCCTAGTTCTCGCTGGGTTTGTTCTCATAATTGTTTTGTTGCTTTACAACTATACTTTATTCCAAATTAAATGAAACTGCGTGATGTAGTATTATTTCTACTTTTTTTAAGTTCTTTACCACGACCTAGATTTCGTTGTATTACAACATCTTCAGGTGGGCTATTAGCAAAGATGATCTGACCACCGAAAGATGTTGTAATACAACGAAACCTAGGTCGTGGTAAAGAACTTAAAGAAAGTAGAAATAATACTACATCACGTAGTTTCATTTAATTATGAATAATGAATTTCTACAAAATTAACGCCAACCATATTTAATAACTGTACTTTAATTTAATTCCACATATTCTTTTTAATATCATCATTAAATTTGTAGTTGTCATTATACGAAACCGACACGGCATACTTATTTTTATAGTGTAAAGAATAAACACAATAAAGACTCATCTTAAACACTACAATTAAATTTGTATGCTGCGTATAGTATATCCAATATTAATAATTACTTTTTATTTACTTTGTAATGGTAAAATATGGTTATTGTACATATTGCATGTACTTGTTTTTATTTTTCATATTGGCATTCCTCACATATATCACAAAAATGTTGAGAACGGATTACCCCAAATTGAATAAACGTACCAGAGTCTCGCGGATTATTCGACATTTTGAAATATTTGAGTTTATTATTCAGTGAACTTTGCAATGATACTTAAAAATTTTAATGATTAACTTGACGATTGAAACAATATTGAAAAACTAGTGATTGAACGTCAATGATGAAGTCATTGACGTTCAATCACTATCACAATCGTCAATATTTAATTATTCTCAATATTTATACTGAGAATATTTTTTATATTTCAATATATTAATCAAATATACCAAAATATAAATGTTTCATTAGCAAAGACAATGCCGTTTTATACTTTCTTCAATAATACATATCAGTATAATTAGATAATTTTTGTATTATTAATCAATTCATCCATCGATATCAGATCCTACTATATTCTAATTAATTTTAAAAACAGCTTTCTAAATGGATAATACAATATTATCTTTAGTAGAGGATTTCACAGAATAGAATCATACCGTCAGAATCTTGAACCCTTCGTAAAAAAGTCTTTATCCTTTATGAAATGTAATCCAAAGAACACAGTTTAAATTAAATTAACTTTAATGACCCGTTATTTATTTACAACTGTACCCATAAATTTCATATTCTATCAACACTGTCTTAGGAGTAAAACATGCAAGAGATTTTATGATAGTTTCAAAAATATTCAGAAAGGTATTTGAAACTAAATTTTAGCATGAAGTCGTGTAATTCGAGGAAAAAATATATTTAACGTTTTAAAATTTCCATATTTGATTTTTAATTGCGCTTAAATATTTACTTGTATCTGTAATCAACTTATCTTTCAAATATTCTATAGCTAATAAATTTATATTCAAAATTCTGATTTCAGTTTTGATATTAGCGATGAAGAATGTAGAGCTAAACACTTACGTTCGTTATAATAATGACGTGAGTTTCTTTAAAATATAGCGGTAACAAAATAAGAGCGACAAAATTCTAGTAAAGAAGGCGCATGAAAAATTGAACTCACTCACCAATAATGACTAGCTATCATTAAAAAGTTCTTTTGATTTAATACGATTAAATCAAAAGAACTTTCTTACCTGTCATTAAAAAGTTCTTTTGATTTAATATGATTATTTTAATAGGAGTTAATCTCAAGACGTTGTGAACGAAAAATTATGGTCATTATATAAAAGATGATTTATATAGTCGCTGATGTTATACTGCTACATTATATTTAGTTTATCTTACTAAAAAGAGCCAGCGGTGTAAGTCTACATAGACATAAAGTATTAAAATGTTCTATTGGGACATTATTAATCTAATTTATTCTGATTAGCAAAGCGTGCTTTTGTGTTAAGACTTTGTGGTTTAGCTTTTAACTTTTCAAGCATGTATCATGCTTTCACTTGTTATGTGCATTCTTTTAAAAGGGTTTATAAAGGTTGTGTGAAAAAGCACGCTACAGAAAACATAAAACGGTAGTGAATCACTTTGCGCCTTCAGTGAATATGGCGATACAGAAGCAGCGGTTGGTGAAGCGGGTAAGGGGTTGCATTTGACTCTCGAATATTCAGAATTCATTCAGTCACTGATTGCTTTCATTTTATAATGACATTGTGTCAGTATATCTTTTTTACCTGGACGCGAAACTCAACAGACGTATTAGCGACAGTGTACATGTACGAAACGTTACATAAAAGTGATGACGGAAGTCTCATTCTTTTTCGTATGGCATATTCATTACACGCCCACATTTCAAGATCTATTATGATTGACATGATATTTCAGAAAAAATCGTTTCGAAATCTAGCATGATTGATATGATATATCAATTAACCATATACAATTAGGTGGTGGAGGTTGTCAACGGTCGGTTTAAGTGCGACCTCAAAATGTTACGATGAGATTACTTTAACAATACGCTACCAAATTTATTGGCCGATTTCAAAATAGCGGAAATTATTTAAATTATTTTTATTAGCTTGTTGTTGATCACATTAATGGACGCATTAAAAACTACACTCATTTCGGTTTCGCCGTAGTCGGGTAAGAAATGATATGAAGGCTACTATTAAAAATCAGAAATAATTTGTAGTTTCCTTTTTTGTACTGTAAAAAATAGTTTTCTGTCTGACGAATTCCAACACTATGTACATTTATTTTGCTTGAAAAAATATATTCTTTCTGTGTGTATTATTTATGTTACATGAGCGAGAAAACGGAAATAGATACGTTTTCTCGATATATATATATATATATATATATATATATGTGTGTATATATATATATATATGTATGTGTATATATATATATATATATATATATATATATATATATACGTATATATCCCCGGCGGCGAAATTAAGGAGACGACTTTTAAATTACAAAAATAATTACTTAAGCATTTTTATTACAAAATAACGAGGTGTTTTGAAATACTATAACATTTTGTTTATTTTTACTGAAATTTAGTTTTTGGTGTGGTTTTATTGTTAAAAGAACACGGTAGAAATTTCATTTCAAATAATTAACCTGGTAGACGGGTTAGATCGGATTTAGAATATATGAATGAGATACAATATAATAAAATATATATTCTGAATTTGCAAGATACGTCCAGTTTATCATTAAAAACTCAATTATGTTGATACTAAAATAATATTTAATAAATTTGTATAATAATCGAGTGGTATATCAGAATATAAGTAAATAATGTTTTGGAAGGAATTTAGTGAAAACTGACATATTCACCTTCTATATAAAACAATAAACAAACAGTTCGGTATTTCTTACTGTACGTATATAAGTTGTAAATTTTATACTTGCACAAAAATATACTTTAAGGCCTCTGTTCCATTAGCGAGTAAACTCCTAATGGCATTACTTACTAATTTGCTCACCCCGTAATTTTGAGATTAGCTTTTGGATGATTAATTATACAAAAATGCAAAACGATAAACGAAATATTATATAAATATAAATACTTTTTGGAGGGGAATTTGTTTAGACTGGCTTATTCAAATTTTTAAACAAATAATTCAATTTTGCTTTTCATACTTATATAAGCGAAGAAATTTTATATTCATCCAAAAATATACTTTAAAGCTTTTGATCCACTAGCTAGTAAATTACTGATCAATCTTATCCTTACAAGGCAATCCTTACAATCCTGGCAATCCTTACAAGTTAATAAAAACTTAAAATTGCCCTATAATTTTCTAATAAGCTTCTAGGTAATTAATTAGAAAAACTTGTATAATACTAAATGAAAAATTAAATTATGAATATGAATATAGCTATGTAAGCATGCGTAAACGTTTTTTTGGAGCAATATTACTTACTACACTTATAAATGTGTGTAAATGTTATACTCATACAAAAATATACACTTAAAGTCTCTGATCTACTAGCGAATAAACTTCTAATGGCATTACTTACTAATTAGCTCTCGTTATAATTTTAAAATAAGCTTATGTGTGATTAATTACACAAAAACATGTAATTCAATAAATGAAAAATGAATATACGTATGCATTTTATTAATTTTATGTCTTTTTAGTTAAAACGCTGTATTATGAGCCTTGCCAAAACTGCAAACTCTGCTCATAGCACCGCGTTAGGAATTGTTAGCGAGGCATGTCAAAATTTCCAACAAATTTCGTGATAAGCCATGAGTTTTGCTGCCGTTATTAAAATCGTGATTTTCTTTTCGGTTTACTAATAAGCTTTACCTTTTAATCAATAATACCATGGTTTTACCTGCTAGTGAATCAGGAACAGTCGTTTGGGTTATATTACATTTATGCCCACCTTAATTCTTCAATCTTGCTATGCAAGTTAAGTTTATAGACATATTAAATTAAAATTTGAAATACCTACGTTGCGCTGTTTACAAGTATTTTCATTCTCTGAATATAAGTGAGTAGATAACTCAGACTCATTGCGAAGATTCACTTTCTGCCTTTGAATTAATAAAAGACCGAGCGTTCAAAATTACTCTCCTAAAGAAGCTGCTAACTTGCTTACAATCAAGATAGATTAGGAACAATTAGAAATAGTAATGCTACTCAAAGATAAAGCCTGTTTTATTCCTTGTTTGAATTAGGGTTATATAGTGAATTTAAGTTTTATTAGCTGCAATATTAGACAAAAATATATTTAAAATGCTTGAAAAAGACTCAAATCAGTGTGTTAAATGATTCTTGTTTTTTTAAGAACAGATAGCTTTAGAAAATTTTTCATTAGATGAATACCGAAACTGAGGTAACAATTCTAAGTTCTGAAAGTCTATATTTGTTTGATAAATATTTGAAGCGAAATATTTTTGCCACGATTGTAACCAGTTAAGTTACACGTTGACCAAAGTCACGATCATAATAGAAATACTGGAAGTGACAGTAAGTTAATTACTCATTAGTAAAATTAATACAGATAAATATAAGCATCTATTCTTCCAACGTACTCAATACTTTTCTCTTTTTTTGAAACTCATAAACACTTAAATTTATTTTAAATACTATTCTCGTTGGAAAGTGAGACCACTTGAACTAGTGCAATGTTAAAAAATATTATCTGCATGTCTTTACGAATGGAATTGACTAGAAAAATATTGAAGATACTAACACGAATTGAAACAGGTTATAATATTGTGCTCATCATATTTTATCGTATTCCAAACAGTTTTGAATTCGGACTTTTGTTGGTAATGGATTGTGTGAAATATAATTACATACTTTTTGAAGCCGGGATACATGTACTGCTTTTGTAACTCGTATATACCCATGTGGGTCAAATATGAATTTAAAGGTGGGATCTGGAAATGTTCCTATATAGTATCTCTCTTTGATTAGATGTATATAATTTTAACAATATTTTATAATACATATTTTCTATTACAATCTCCGGGATGCCATCTATAGTGCAGCTTACTTGATTAATTATATAATTTCTGCTTTATTTTCAATCTTTTTAAATTACCTGCCTAAACAAATCCAAACCTTCCTGTCAACAAAGTCGCAGGCGCAGCTAATAAATTGATAATTGTAAATTTACAAATTAAAAAATTATGAAATTTAACAGGATGGTATTTTTATATTATATAGAGAAATTAATGCATACTCCGATAAATTACTAACTGAATTTTATAGAGCCAATAATTTGATAAAATTTGTCTATAAAATATTACTATGATAACTAACGAGACAGGATGTCGTAATTAAAATAAATTTAATAATTATATTTTAATTAAACAACTTTGCAACTTGAATATACATTTAATTAGTTCGCAATTGTCCTGATGGCTAATGTTAATGATGAATATAAAAACTTTCGTATAAAAAAGTTATTTGTTAGTGAATTTTTAATTAAAGATTTTGTTTTAATAATGTATGACGTAGATGGACTAGAATATGATAATTGTTTCTTGAAAATATTAAGTTGTCCTCTGACTGTGGTTGTATAATTTCCATCTTAGCATAAAAATTCACAAGTTGAAAATTCAACCATCACCTTAAACTGACAGACGAGTTATACTGTGAATATTTCTTTTTTATATAATACCCAATAATAAATAAGAAAAAAAATTAAGCGCTTTGATACTCAAAAAAATTTATCGAAAATACACGTGAATAATCTACACTTTTCTCTTAACTTTTCTATGACACATTTTCCGACTACTTTGATGTATTTTTGTCTACTGAAATGTATATGCATACACACAAACACACACACACACACACATATATATATATATATATATATATATATGTATATATATATATATATATTTATATATATATATATATATATATATTTATTTATATACATACATATATATATATAAGTATATAAAAGAAAGTAACAAGAGCTGGATTGTGTAATATAGATATATTTCGTATCGATATAGTAAAGGGTCTATTAGTGAGTATTCAAGTAATCATTGGCGATAAAATAAAAATAATATATCACACCCCAATTTTCTACAAACGAAACGACGCGGATACCAAAATGTTTCCAAGAATCATATTCATAGATAAAAATTAACTTGAAAAAATTATATGCATTTTATGATTTAAAAAAATACTCCAAAAATAAATAAGACTTTCGAATAGAAATTGGAAAACACTTTTGACGTAATATCATTGTTACTACTGTGATTAATCCAATACATAATGAATAAGAACTTATGTTTTTTTTGCTAAGGCTTCTCTATCTTAAATGACACTATTTTCTGCTAAATAGTATGTATTCATTTCTTCAATAGCCTTATTGCATTATAAGAAACAAAGGCACAGAAAGGAAATTTAGATTAAAAATTAAGGTGATTGTATCATTAAAACAATTCTCGTGGGCATCGCTAGAAGAAGAGGGCGTTATCTACAAAACATATACGTAAATACATAAATAATACGTATATTCATAAATACGTGCAGTCACAATATTCTTAACCTATACCAAAAATATATTTATACAAAAAAGATATATATATATATATATATATATATATATATATATATATATACACATATATATACATACATATACACACCATTCTACTTAATCTTATGAATTATTGAAAAATAATTTTTTCTCCTTATTTGCTCATGTTTTTCATTAAGAGAATAATTTATAACAAAGCGGTACTTTTAGTTTCTGCCAATGACAATTAATCTTTACACCTTGCACACCTAGTAAAACTCGTCGAATATTGTGGAGGAGGTACTTCACAAAGACATTAGCAAAGTGCCTCAGTAAGACTTTTATCTTAATTTACTTTACAAACTTTAGTAAATCTTATTGCAGGATTTTGAGAAAAGTTTGACACGATTTGCGCGAGCTTAACTTCTTGCGTTAACACCTATCCTCCTAAAAATATACTCGCATGGAGGATTTAAGTATTTACAGCTGCCGTCGTAAAATGAACGAGATGATGTTTAAAGTTTTTTTAAATTAATTATTTACTTTCAATCTTGTTATAATTATAAAAAATATAAAGGTTTGCAGCAAGCAATCGCTATTTTATTAATGTTACATACAAAATATATATACCATATGTATATACAATACAAAATATTACTTTAGAATCTATTAAAACAAATTCCGAGAACTTGTAGTTTTATTTTAAGCGATATTTGGAAAAACAATGAAATTAGCACCAGCAATTTCTTCATATACAATACAACGTTTAGAAGTAGCCCTAATTCAAATGGAATTCATATCTTTATCGTACTAAATAAATTAATTCGGTTAATTCATTTACCACAGTTTTCTAATGAAGTTGACTATATAATGCGGATTTGACCACTTGACATTAAACGAATCCTGTATACCATATGGTGTTCCTCAACCGTACACCAAAATTCAATAAAAAAAATTCACTACTTTAGTCATAGGAATAGTTTCAAGTGGTTTGTAATTTCAAACACTATGTATGTAATTTCCAACACGCCGCACTGTATTACGACGTGTCGATAAAAACAACAACCGCTCGCTGTCGCTTTCGCCGTTGCGCATAATATAAACATTGCAAATGGTGTTTAGGTTTTGTTCATATTGAAATGCTATTTGATTTGTTTGCAATTTTTTATTATTCTTGACGTTTTAGTCTTTCTTACAATTTTTTATTATTTTTCATTATTATAAATTATTTATGACAGCTATTGATGTATAATAATATGAAAACCCAGTCAGGTTTTCATTTAATGTCGAAATGTAAAATCCACAGATTATATTATTTTATGAAATACCGAGCAGAAGATTGAATTCAGTGGTGTTTATGAAAATTAATTTGAAAAAATTGTATATCACTCTGGAAGTATTTTTTTTATTGAAGCGTAGGTTTCTGATATTTAATTTTTTGTATGTTATGAAATTATTTCAGAAGAATTTCCTTTTTTTTTCAGAAATACCGAGTCAAAATTTTTGTTTTCTTATAAGTTAAGTATTTAATTCATTACTAACTATAATAAATTTCCCAATATACAGAGTTCTGATACTCCTATAAATATATTTCATTTAGGAGATTCATGTTAATTTCGCATGACTTCTGTTTACAATCCTTTATTGCAGTATCCTTTATCATCCTTTCTGGGTTTAATGTTATTTCTTTATTTGTTCAAATAAAGTCAGATTGTTTAAGATTATTGTTTATTTATATGCATATGTAGATTTGCTTATATACATCATGCTACAAATTTCTAAAAGAAACAAAAAACCGTTCTGAAAAGCACAACATAATCATATATCAATACGCTATCTGTTGTTCGCCTTCAGGCAACAGACCCCAACCGACACCTTGAATCAACACACCATCTTGTATTCTTAGCTCTTGCAAGTCATATGCATGAACGCATAGCAACATGGTTAAATAGTTGTACAGAAGTCACAAGGTAAATTTAGAAATTCGTAAGGCAGCGAAGGGCGGATCTAAGTGTTACTACTTTCAACCTTTTTTTTAATATTCCCATATTTTTGGGATAAGCATTTTTTTATAAACAGATGCACTTTTTTAATTAAAAATAATTGCTAATCTACTCATCAAACCGGAATTTTATCCAACTGAACTCTACTTTTAGGAAGTATGCTAATGTACATATTAATTTTAAATAATATATAAGTAACTGTCTATATACGAATGTATGCATAAAAATTATTAAATTTATATAAATAAGGGTATATCATGTGCAAAGTAAAATTTTATTTATAACAACACGTTTGAAAGGTCCTGGCGAAATTTGGCTACCTTGTCATTTGTCATTTGTAATTTGTCTAACATTCATGTTTTTCCAAATCCAAAAATTTGTAGAGTAAAAACGTCAGTTTACTTACTGATTATATACAATCTTAAATGTTATTTTTAAAAAGCAACATAACAAAGGCTCAAACAAAGTATAATTAAAAATATTTTTTCTTAGTGATCACAAAACATCTGTAGGTTTCATGTATCAGTTTCAAGTCAATAAATGGTGCTTAGTTTCAGTAGTTTAAGATAGGAATAACAAAGTATAAAATATAGTATAATAACTTACTTTTAGTCTTGGCGCCATGGTCCCTGACCACGATTTCAGCACCGTCTTCCCGTCGCCAAAGTACGCGCGGAGGTGGTGTACCGCGCGCCCTGCACGACACGCGTGCTGTACCACCTTCGGGAACCATGATGTCACCGCTCGTCTCCTCGGGAATGAAATCGGGAGGAATCACAACCTCTAGAAACCCCATCTGGTGATGAAATATATATGTGGTAACATCGTACACTTATCTCTTTTTCCTCTACATTTTTATAGTTACAATATCTTGCAAAGAGTTGTGGTCAAGGCAAAAAGATTTCGAAATCTATACTTAATCACAAGTGGTATTTCATAATTTTTCCGAGAACAGATCTTCACAATCTCACAATTTACTTTACAAAATTTGACTGGCTAGAACTCAGTACGGTATACACAATAGAATTTTATAAAAAAAAAAAGTATTCACTTGATAAGTGTTAATATATTTATTTTATTTCAAAAGAAAAAATATTCTTAACATTTTTTTTAAATATTTCCATACAGCAATTAATTTTCTATATATTTCGCTTAGACGACTTTTCGTCCATTACTTTGATTTTTCTATCAATTCTTTACCACTGTCTATTAATTCTTAATATATTATGTGTCCCTAAAATAATTTCCAAAGCTTAGCCCATATTTACATCATTTCGTATAATTATATTCTTTCGCATTCCCCGTTAGTGAAATTTACAGTATTTCGTATAAATTTACTCTTTCGATTATAAAAAAACTCCAAATCAAAATCGAGCTTAAAAATGAAACAATAAATGAAGATGATATTTCAAATACACTATTGTAAAAATACCCGGCACTTTTTAATATTTAATCAATTCTCAATTAGAATTAAGACGTTTTTTTCGTGATATCTTTTCTTTTACTTATTTCTTTAAACGGGCAAGTGACCAGTTAATAGAAGAAAAAAATTTAAGGAGAATAATTTTATTAATTTACTTCATTTTCGTAACACAATTAATTTCAGAAAGGATGATTAAATTCCAAAGAATAAAGTATGGGTGATGTGTTAAATTTGGATCACTGTTGTAAGTACTTAATCATTAACGCGACTCCGTAACCGCTGTCGCGTTAATTTTTGATATTATAATCAAATCGCAATTAAATGGAACTATAACAACAGTTTACAAATTTCAGTGCATAATTTAGTATTATTGATGAATAAGACAGAAAAGGATGGTTTAAATATATAACACTTACGAGATGTTTCCATTATACTCTTTTGGTTAAGTTCTGCATCAGTATTGAGACATACGATGAAGATGAAAAAAAGGTATTTCCAGTTATGTATTATGAAAATATTTTATTATCCCATACAGGTTACTGCAAGAAAGTTATGTTTAGTAAATGTGTATTGTTATATACATGACACGTTACTCCAAAAAAGTTATGTCTAGTAAATGTGTATTGTTATATGTGTATGTTATAGTTAGTTATTTTTTTCCAGCTCCTGGTGTATGAAGGCGTAATGATTAATATTGTCAATAAGACCTTTGAATGTGGCGTTTTGGTTTCGATATACAATAAAAGTGTTAAAGAAATTTCAAAAATCAAATATAAACAGTTATATGTACAGTTTATATTTTGGCGTTAATCGGCCGAGTACCCATACAAATCTATAACTAACACTGAAAAATATCTAAGTCGAAATTTTAAGGGGAGTAAGAAATTAAATAACAGAATTGTTTTGTTAATTTATGTATCATATGTGTGGAATACCGTTGAAAAGGCCAGTTATAAGGATCTTGGAAATTTTTTGTAAATTTTTCGACACTACAGAAAGTAAAATTATAAAAAATAGGACTTTTAAAGTCTGCGCTAAGGGTGATTTAGACCTCCTGGGTAGAATACAAAGATGATTCTTATGTCCCTATTTTTGATTTCGGTTTTAATCAAGATAATACATACAGGTATGACACTGTTATTATATTAAATATTAATAGACATTTCCTTGATCGGGAAGCCCGTCTTAGCGGTAACGAACGATACCGCTAAGACGGATACGGAACGGAACGGAAACGGAAACGGAACTCTAGATGCGCGAGCCAGACTATTATATGAGATTTTCTGTATTGATTGCACTTATCGGGCACACCTCATTACTTCTACTTCAGCTGATACAGATTTGAAATTTATTCTCATTGAACCCTTGTGACAAAATGAATTGATAATATAAGCAAAAATATCTGTACAAAAACCTTTTGAATAAATTAAATGATATTAATCAAACTTAATAGATGGTATTTATTAATCTAACCGTAACACTTAATTCGCAAACAAAACATTTCCAAAGCAAAGGAATAATAAGGCATGCATTCAACGCTATGATAAATAAAAAAATAAAAATAACTATGTTTTCTATATTTTTTCAAAACTGACTATGATCAGAGAAAATTTAATAACTGCAACTATTCAAAGCAAACATATACCAATGCGTTTGACGTAAAATAAATTGCGTTGCGCTCTCCCGGCGTTCTTTAAGTAATTCTATCAGCTTCATAAGGTTTCAAGAGCGTTAGGACATGCCTTTATTAACCGTTCTCCTCCAGTAACGGACGTGCGGCGCCGCCAGACAGTCGCGTGCTCTCAAGTTACCCGCGGGACCGTAGAAGGGAAGGAATGAAAGGAAGCGCCAAGTGCTACACAAATGGATTGAGTGCACTCCGCTAGTGAATTACATATGTTAGAGCCATTAACGTTGTGTCATGTTCAAATCTATTTGCCTTTACTGTATCGGGGTAGCGTCAACACTTATTGAACTGATGGCTTTGCGGAGGGAAGTAGGGAATGGTAATGTTGCTTTGATTCTTTATTTACGAGAGAAATATGATTTATACGTTGGCATCTTTGGTGTATGTGACTTCGAACTCTTCCTTTGAAGTAGTTGATTTAAAGATTACGAAAGTCTTACTTTGCTCAGTATATTTATTACTTCTTTAATGAATTGACCCCCTGGTATAGACTAGAGGGAAAAGGCTTCCACGGTACATGAGTGATACGGAGCTTACTTCAAAACTATGTATTGAGTTTAGTATAAAATTTTAATAGTGTATAACTTAGCGAACACATGGTCGTCCAAAAATGCGAGAAATTATTTGACTCTTCCACAAGCTAAAATGCAGCTTAATGATGTAATAGAATGAAAATAATTTATTGCAGTAAGATCTAAATACATTCTTATTGAAATATTTCAATAAATGTTTATGAGCAAAATAAACGAATATATTCATAATGGATACTAACGATGGATCTTGGAACTAACTAACTTGAGAACAAGGTTAATTTTTGTCACGCCCATAATTTTTTATGTATTCTGAATAGAAAAGTAGATCTGTTCCTAATATTAGGTATTAGATTTGATTTTAAGACTATGGTTTGTAATTAAATAAATAAAATATATTTTTTCCAAAAATCGAAGAAAATTTATTTCACTACAAAAAAGATAATTTTCCGGTTGAAATAATTATTGAAATAATTTCAAAGTATTTCGCACATTTCGAGGTATTGCTATGTCAAACGCGAAAAGACGTTTAACATAAATAGTTAAAATTAAGATTAGCTTTTTTCATTTAAAAAAGGGAAAATATCCAAACACTGAACTAAAAAGTTTTTTAAAACCGTTAAGTTTTTTTAATTTGCAATACATAAAAATTAAAATTAATATAATAAACCAGCCAAGTGCGATTCGGTTTCGCGTACTTAGGGTTTCGTGGCACCAATCAATATTAAACTTATTTCATATGAACTATTTTAAATTTGTGGGCATAGTTTGAGTAAGGGTGGTTACGGGACGACAAGTTCAGAAGTACATATCTTACCTTATCAAACTTTGGAAGCATATATCTTAGAAGTATATATCTCATAGACTTTAGAAGTACACGAGTATATATTATCTTAACAAAGTTATTGTTACTGTCAAAACCGAAAATAATCCATATCTCAAAAACTACATAAGATATCTTATTCAAACGAATTTTCGTTGAAAGTTTGTTTTAAGTTCTACTATCCTAATTTTCTCAGTTGAAAAGTTAGAGGGCGGCTTTTCAACTATTGACTTGAACACAAAAGTTATTTTGGAACCCTATTTAATTTTTACATGCTTTCTAACGATACCCCACACGGCTATGAGGACTGTGTTTTTTTGATTTTCAGTTACATGTATGGAGAGCAACCTCTAATATTATTGCTTTTTTTTCATAATTCCACTATTTTATTGTATAGCGTTTCATAGAACTATCTAAATTCCCCATTTACCCATATACTCGTAATGCAAATAGTCATCGAGTAAATTGGCAGCGAGATACGGATAGACAGAGGAACAGACCAACGAACAGAGGGATAGGACAAAATTATAAGGGTTTGGTTTTTGCCACTTGGCTACGGAACACTAAAAAAAATATTGCATGAAAAATTTAGTGACAAGGCGTTTTTTTATATTTTTGATCAAGATTTATCGCAATATAATATATTTCCAAAAAAAATATTATTTTATATGTTATAAAAATATTATTTATTGCAAAGTTTTATAATATGTGTATATGTGTAAATATATATGTGTATATGTGTGTGTGTGTGTATGTATCACATAATATATGTAACTACATTGATTTCGTATACACAGTTTAGGATTCGGCCCAATTTGCATTAACTTAATTTTTTTCTCTTGAAATAATTAATAATATTTCTATATCTAATGACTACAGATTTTAGCCCATGATACCAGTCTATTTTGGCGTTTGATAACTAACCTGACTCTTCATAGGATCAGTATTGATTTGGCACATATACTGGCCTTTGTCCTCCTCTTGTACGTCTTTGATATGGAGAAACCAGGTGGAGTGGTCGCTGTGAGAGACAGCCACGCGAGGGTTGTGCGTCACTACGTGATCATGAATGGCCTGGATTGCCTTCGTGTCTGCCTTGACCCAGCCAACCTGATGGTTAACTTTGTATCAATATATATTTTAAATTTCCTATAATAAACTTAACTGTTCAAGTCAATTTATTCAGGATATAATATCTATAATCTATAATCTATAATATTCAGAATATAATAATTAAATATTTTCAGATTGCGTTATAAATAAACCCTGTATCATATTTTGGTAACATTTATTAATACTAGTTATTCAGATTGCTTATTAGGTGAACGAGTTTGGGAAACACTGTATGTATTACCAGAGATCCGTCCCAGCTTCATACGGGAATGTTTTAGTGTAAATAAAAATAGTGTCTAAAATATTTCATTATACATTACAATAAGTTTATTACCCCTGGTACCAAAACTTCGTAAGATTACAATTAAGTTAATTCAATAATATTTATTGATACGTATTTTTCTTTCCTTAAACGTAGTTCAATGATTTATATTAATTAATAGAAATGTGATTTGACATGATGCCTTTACACTCTTGTCTCACTTCATCGCTCCTCTCCATGTGCGAATACATCGCACCGGACATCATTAAAATGCGTTTTCCTACTTTTATTCAGTTTCAAAAACCATATCATTTCTCTATAGTACTAATTCAAATAATTAATTTCGGAGTGTCAAATTTTATCTACGAAAACATTTAAATGTCTATGATATTTATTTAAATTTGGATTAATATATTGACCTAAAATTCTGGTTTGCTATTTGTAATTTAAAAACAGTGACTGTGACTTATTTATTAAAGATAGATAAATAATATCTATGATTTTTATTTACATTTTTTAAGACTTATATTTAGCACATAAGTATTATCATATCTGTAGTAGTTTAGCCAGTGTTATTGATGAAAACATTATTATATTATCAATTATATCTCATAAAGTACACACTTTATATATACATACTATATAACCAATCACAACTATCTGCAAAACATATACTATCAAGAAATATAAGTCAATAGAATTAGTAATGTTTACGTGAATCCTAAAGACAAACAATCAAACAAAGTTTCCTCTCTGTTATGTTGGTAGGATAACTCCTATAATAGCGCTATAAATATGAATATATTAAATTGATTTATAAACTTAGAAGTAATTACACAAGTCCACAGTTTTGCTCCTTGATGAGTCTTATTACGTAACATAATAGTTATGAATGAAAAAACAGATTGTTATATTTTATCATTCGCTTAGCATTTCTACGTTTTATGCTTTTCTAAAGATATTTTAATTAAATTTGTTTACAATGTCAATTTAATTAAGTTATATTGTTTTTTAACTACATTTATTCACCTTTACTTTATTTTATACTTAAATTTAAACTATAATTTTTTAAAGTAGTGCAGAGTTGCCTACAATTAATGGGTAGAAATAAAAAAAAATCAAAATATTCAGAACAAAACAAATGAATAAAAAATACAAATATGTCTTTATTCTGAAAATATTTCGTATTTTACTTTTCAATAACTTAATCGTATATTGTAATAACCGATTCATCTTTAAGAAATTTGCTGATGGAATATTATAACATATGATTTACTATAAGATCATGAATATACTTTTGGTAGGAAAAATATCATATTTCAAAATCAAAAAATAATTTCCTAATTTAAACACTCTCGTCTTGTATTAGAATCACGTATTCAAGTGATATTAGAGACGGAGAAGTCTATTTATTTAGCTTTTTTCTTGTAAACAAAATACGTTCAAGATATTCTAGGCCATTTTGTCAGTAAACCGGTTAAAATTTTTAATTGTTTTTCTATCAATCACTCTACATACAACAATCACTAGTTATATTGATGACAATACTTACCTTAAAATTTCCTAAATTAATAACGATGCATTTGAAAGTTGCATCTCTTCCTATGGGCACGGTTAAGTTTGTAATAGCCTCTCCGAATTCAGGCATCATCGGAAGACCTGGTGGTAGAATAAAAAAAATAAATTAGTCAAAGTGCCTTGAATAGATTTTTATTAATGTTTTTAACCATTAAGTAGCTTTTGTTTGCGGCATTGCATGGCATAAAGTCGAATTTTCAATCCACGTAAGTCACGCAAGTGACAAGGGCAAATGAATGTAACCACCACTTTAATGGTGTTTTGAATCCTATAGCTATTCTCGTACATATTGTTGTAAGTACTTTTACGTTAGGTCAGTAGAAATTTACACGCCAAGTGAGAAATAGACTGAAACAGAAGTATTCTTGGATAAATCAATTACGTACTCTTTCATCACCTAATGTCGGATGAATAGATGAACTAGCCATGATGATTTCTACTTTTTGATATCTTTTCTAATATTAAAAATTTACCAAGTTATAAATCCAACCTAATACTCCCTTTAACGTGGTACTGACTATATATAAAATAATATTAGACCATTAAAAGGAGTTTTCCACTGAAACGTCAAACGCTTTTTTCGGTTTTCTTTAATATTGTTACTGGATTTTCCCTTTCAGGGAAATGTTCACTTTACATATTTATAAAAAAAAGTGCCTTAGTGTTTTTGGCGATAAATATGACATATATGTATAGTAAATATGTATGAAATTTATTAAGGTATGGAAAACAATTTGCTCTAAAATTATAAACACAAATGGCAAATAAACAAAGTTGTATAAGTAATGAAAGATTGTTTGTATCATCTTTAAACTAGAAAAGTTTTTTGAATTATTTTAATCATCATTGAATGATTGAATTAGTACCCAGATAGAAGCAAAAAAAATAGCAGTACGAAAGTCAAAATGAGTACACGAAGAAAAACGTATATTGGTTATGTACCCTATAACCAATATAGACACGAAGACTTGTATAAGTTACCTTTTGATTATATTAGACTTAAATTAAGAAAATATATATTATCAGCAGCACTAAAAGCTTAGAAGTTTCTTCATGAAATAGATTCTTTCACAGATAATTTCCTAGCAAGCTTTAGACATTTCTGGAGTTTAAGGAGATATTTAGATACGTTGCGTTTCGTTAATACTAGTTCTATCCTTATTATCTTTGAGAGAGTAAAATACGTTGTTTATAATTTTATCCAGTCTTCAGCAAAATTAAGTTGAAACAAGATTAAGTAAATGGTAAGTTAGTAAAAAACGTCTCCCATATTTTGTTATAAATATACTTATGTGTAGTGTGAAGAGTACATTTTTGTATGTGTTGATATTTTATCTATCAAGTCTACTATTCATTTGCCTACCAAGCTCCTTATGTATTCTGAGTATTGTAATTTTTATAAGATACGTATTTTTGGCAATACTGACATCTCATGAGCTTGTCCGTGAAATAGATTCTTTCAGAGGTAACTTCCTTGCGAGCATTAGAAATTTCTCAAATTTAATAGATATATTTAGATACGTTGCGTGTCGTTAATGTTAATTCTCTTATTACCAACATTGAGATAGTAAAATTCGTTGTTGATAGTTTTATCCGTTACTCAGAAAAATTAAGTTGAAATCAGAATTAGGTAAATGGTGAGCTATTAGAAATTTTCCTCCACATTTTGTTAAAAAAAATATACTTTAATATCCCACCTGAAGATGTTGTAATACAACGAAACCTAGGTCGTGGTAAAGAAATTAAAGAAAGTAAATAATACTACATCACGTAGTTTCATTTAATTGGAAATATACTTATTTACTTTTGATACAGTATATAATGTATATTAACAAACTTATTTGCCAATTTTTTGGGATCAATTCGATTACTATAAAAAACAATTTTTTTTCAAACGATGGGAAAAAATATTACCAAATGTATATACATATATATATATATATATATATACATACATATATATATATATATATATATATATGTGTATGCGTGTGTGTAATTTTAATTAAGTTTACATATAAAACATATGTAAACTATTAATTTTACATCATTATTTTCTCACAGGGGATATACAGCCATTGAAAAAAGTATACTTATAAAGGTTAATTTTTTATTTTATTTTTGGTTAATTTTAAGCGATTAAATAATTATATAATATGAGCAAATGCACAAATATACGTATTCGTGCTCGTGTACCTATGGATGGTTCACAGTTATGAAGGCTCATAGGAGTATTATCCGTATCAAAGTTTGACGTGATTATGGACGACCTTACAACCTTTTGCAATCATGTCATCAAAACTGTAAGAAGGCCTATAGGGTATTAAGTTTTATCATGCGATGTTAACGCGATTTCCATGAAAATAAGTGTTGTGACTTTGCTTAATTCTCCAGATCATAGTACTGAAGTGAATATGGTCTCCACAAAAAGTTGCTTATATGAAGTTAAATATATTTTTATTTAAAAAAATGTACAACTACTACATTTGTCTTTCCTTTGGACTTTATGAGGGGCATGGTCGAATATAGTTTACTTCGACCTGAATATAGTTTCCTTTGACCTCAACGGAAATTGCTTCGGATCGTGCATTTTTATAAATTATTGTATAATTACGTTGATACCAACCCGACTGTTAGGTTAGAGAATAAAGTAAGCTTATTTCATCAGAGCGCGCATGAACATTCGCCAGTTTTATGCGCGCTTACTTTGATTAACACAGTATAACCAGAAGTGCTCAATTTTTAAATTTTTTTCGAGAATACACTTGTGGAGTACCTTATTGCATTATTAGTACCTTATTACCTTATTACATTAACATTAATTTATTATTGGGAGTTTGTTTGTTTGTTTTGAATTGTTGTATGTTTATATGTTTTAATAATTACTGTTTATATTGTAACTTTTGTTATTTTAGTTTTGATGCTGTTACACGCATCTTTTGATGTAAGTTTCATGGGGGAGTTTTAGTATATAAATAAATTTAGCAAATATTTTATTACTTTTCAGCCATTAATGGTCATAATACTTATAGTTTTAACTCAAAATCAAACTATTTTTTCATTATTTATTTTTAATTCTCTTTTATTATTACTTTTTTATATTAAATTACAATATTAAATTAAATTTTTCTTTTTGATAATTTTTTCTTCCATTTTAATGAAAAAGCAATATCAGAATTATAGACACTTTCAATATCAATTTAATATATTAAATTTGTGACTAGCATCTTTATATTCTATGTTAAACGTTAAATGAGAACGAAAAGAGTAAAGATGTGGAAAGTAGGGATTTATTACAAACTCTTACTAAAATGAAAATAATGTTAAAACGAAATATATCCCCAGTTATGAATTAAATAAGCATTTCCACTGAAATGTTATATACCGTTAATATAAAGCACGTATTTAATATGTTTTTGTTTTAAAAAGGAAAAAAAACTATTACGAAACATTAAGTGGAACTTAATGACTTCTCAGTTTAATGGACTAGAAAATTTAATGTATCGTTATGAAGGTCGACAAGAAAATTCATGGAATTGTTGGAGCTTATTGTGAGTAAGGAAAATAGCTGGGCGACATACAATTTAAATCAACCGTGATATGTCATTATAAAAGGCTATCAATGACAGCCGGCGTTGACCGAGTGGAAATTTGTTTGTCGCTTTCCCTTCGGTAAAATATAGAACTTAGTCTAAGTAGTAATATTTTTTAAATCCTAATGTAACTTCTCGTGGTTTAAAGAATATATATATATATATATATATATATATATATATATATATGTATATATAAATATAAATATATATATATATATATATATAAATATATATATATATATATATATATTCATATGTACATGCAATATCTTTCAATATCTCTTTCGCTCTCTTTGGTAAGGTATATTTATATGTCCCTCGACGAGCTCGACTTGAACTCAATTCGCAGAGTTCGATTGAAGTAATACTAACATATAGAGGCATTTGCATAAAATAAGAGAATTATTTTCATAAAAGAAGATACATATATTCAAACATTTAACTAATATTTTTAGTATCCCTTTCGTGTTTAGTTTTACATATATTTTTACGAATCTTGACAAGTTCGAATTGGACTCAATTCACGAGAAGCTCAATCCGGGTAATGCTAAAATAAAGAGGCATTTGTATAAGACATAACATTACTTTTTATAACGTAAGTTTTAAGATATTTTTTTTTCACCTAAAATATTAGATATATTCAAAGATCTGTCCTCATTGTCAATAAGAATAATGTGCTAATTCACCTACATATTTTAAAATATTTTATTTAATTTTGCACAACTAAATGAAACTAGGTAACGTAGCATTATTTCTACTTTATTTAAATTCTTTACCGCAATCTAGGCTTCGTTGCACGATAACATTTTAACTTGTGAAGATCTTTACAAATTCCCCAGCTGAAAATCGTGGTAAAGAATTAAAATAAAGTAGAAATAATACTACGTTACCTAGTTTCATTTAGTTGTAAAAAATTAAATTACAATGAATTTCTATAAAACTAACGTCAAATATATTCAATAAGTTATTTACACAAGTAACTAAATATTTTAACATCATCGAAAGATGAACGTGCAAAAGTGCTATGCTATATTAATTTGCTTCGTTGATAAAAGAATTGAGGGCGAAACAAATGCCAATTTCATTCTAATGGTAATTTATATTCCGTTCCATTAATATATAAATTTAAGTGTGGAAATTTGCTAAGTGAAATAAGATGTTAGCAAGTAACTTTTACAGAAAGGAATTTAAACTCACTATGTGTGATATGTAATACAAAACGTATGCTACCTTCGAACCAATGGTCTATGAACTGCTGATTTAAAATTTAAATTTAAAAGCCCTCCCAGAACTAAAACTTAAATTAACATGAGAATAAAACTTTGTAAACTACTATCTCCATTCTTTTATCGACAAGAGGAAAAGGTCTTAAGGTCCTTATCAAAAAAAATAGTGTTACTACTTAATTTTTTAAGGGAAATATTTTTCAAGGGAAATATCAAATACAACAAAACTTAAAACTTTGCTATAGACTACTTTTATTAAGCTTGCTATATATTTTTTTAGACTTTCGTTACGTACTTATTCTCATATAAGAATTTTGACGATCATCTTGTTATTTTGCATGAAGCATCGATTTTTTACGAAATTGGTCAATATCACCTCATTAAAATTATCATTTAATTAATAGTTAAGTAACTATTTTATTATACTTCGAACCAATGCTATATTAAATTGCAAGTTATGCATAACACTTAAGTTGGTTAAAAACCTTTTATAACCTAAGTTTTGGTGACAAAACTGAAAATATAATTTGATTCACTACTACGTTTTTTTCAATATTCCGAACTAACATTTTACTAAGGTTCTTTAAAAATGCACGTTGTGCACGACGCTTGAGTTTAGTAAAATTTTTTTTATAAATCAGGCTTCGGTGAAAAACTTCCGTTTGGCTGATTTTTCATTTAATTTTTTACACCTATCTCAATAAAAATACCCTATATATTTTGAAAACTGAGTTGTTCGGTGAATCTTTCAAAATAAGACGTTTTCCTGATCTTTTAAATGTTTAAAGATATAATTGTAAAAAATTTAAATTATAATTTTGGTATAAATATTAATAAACTATAAATGTAGTAATCCGGGATTTACGAAAAAAATTACGCAAATAATGCTTATAATAACCCGTTTAATTATTTGCACAACGTGTGCTTGCACGCTCGCATTGCACACTGTCGTGTATTTAGGTTATTTTAAAGGAAAAGCAGTCTATTAAATATGCATATTATACCTGTCATCTGACAATGTATATTACTCCTCCCCATACTTACGTATATATAATGATATACTAAGTGTCAAAAAGTTTGTGCTCGAAACCGAATAGCTTAGTTGCTTAATTGCTCTACAATTAAGTAAAAAATTTCTTTTAATATTGATAAAGGTATGCTTTACACGACAAAGTAATATCCATGATAAGTTTAGTATTTAAATATTCGTTAGTTTGTCACATTTAAACGCCTGGTGAAAAAATTATGAAATTTGGCATAGACCTAGCTCAGTATAAGAAATAATATAATATATAGTTCATTGTTTAACAAAAAAAAATATCACGATTTCGATAGGACGAAACTCAGTATTTTTTTCTTAATAGTAAAAATTGTGTACTTCAACATGTCAAGAGATGCCATAGTTCACATATAAAATGGGTAAAACTTTTAACATAGTTTATATAGGGATGTAGCAATAGTCTCATTTCCACGATGGCAGAACTGTAAGCAATAGCAAGAAAGTACATAGCACAACATTGCAGTCCCGCAGTTGCTACCTGTATATCATATGTAATATATTGCTATTTAAGTTTAGCCTATAATATATTCTCATTTAAATCGACAACCTACGCACAACGCGTTAGCAGATCCATGATGCGTTTCTTCTAGAGCTGTAGTGGCTGCAACTCCAAAATTTTGGACACTTTCTTTTGAAAGTGTCAAAGTTTTTAAACATATAAAATATTTCTTTAATTGCAGAAATAAATTAATGCCAGAAGACTCAATGTCCGGCCAATACAGTGGGTGGGACAACTTATCCCAGCTCCATTATTTTGCATTGGGCCTATTTTGCCATATGAGATTTATCATACAAAAAGGTTGATGGTGGTGCATTTATTCGGCTAATTTCTGAAGCTGCTCAACGTTTATTGCTGTGACTGAGCTGCTTTGTAGAAGAAGTTCAAAATATATCGTTCCTTTTGAATCCCAAGAGCACAACAGTTCCACAAGGTCCCAACATAACAAAACCAACCGAGACTGATATCTGGTTTTCAGCTGTACTGGTGGCTCTGTTCCACTTTTTTTTGCTATTGAGGAGAAAGTATGGAATCGAAACGAGTCATTACTTTTCTGTATCCCAGAGTGTGGAGATGATTTACGAAAGACGCTTGTGTTTAAAGGGGTATCAGCGCCAATTTGCGCGTAGTTCCTTCTGATTCTCCTTGATAACACATTGAATCACTGTTCTATAGGACAAGACGTCTTCTTTAAATGCGCTGTGTGCCGCGTCGCCACTCTTAGAAAATTATGGTTCGTAGTTGATTCTGTGAAATTTAAGACATTTTTAAAACGAAGGTGGGAGTACGTGCGCTTATACACATAGAGTAGTAGTGACATATATTATATACATATAATATATATATATAGATATATATATATATATATATATATATATATATATATATATATATTATGGAAAATAATTATGATTTAAATTAATCTCTAATTACGCATAAATTAGTTAAATATGTTTAAATGCAATAAAATGAAAAGTTATACGATAGTGGAAAAGAAGTATGATAGCAAAGAAAAATATAGCTTTCCATCATTGCTGGTTATCTTGTTTGGATGGACTATGCCACGAAGGTAAATATTTGTTTATAGATATATATACGTAAATGCAAAGATTAATTCTGGGTATTTAGTGTTATCGCCCATTTGCATTTAACCAAATACTTAAAATACACTCTTTGTTTTTTAATTTTCTTATTAATCATGGAACACGGAAATTAATAATAGCTTACTTTATTTCGGCAAAGTCATCATTTTTTAGGCAAGATCATCATCACGCTAAAACTAAAATATCTTTGTAATTCCCAATGTTATTTCCATATTAACGCGACCAAATGCATCAGTGGCACCGCTAACAAATAACTCGCATGTCTATACAGGAGTCAAACATAAAAAAACCTCATTTAACGTGCCCATTAACAAATAACTAGCACTTGTAAACATAAGGGCAAATCCTAAGAAAATATTCATTTATTTTTTATGACAAATTAAAACTATTTATAACTAACCTTAACTAAACTAAAGGTATTAATTTGTTTAGTAAGTATTAATTTGTTATCTTTAAACGCCTTATCATTCGATAATGTAACTGTTTGAAGCTTACGATTGAAATATATGATTGAAGGTCAGGATTGAAGTGTATGTAAGATTGAAGTATACGTAACATCATCTATATAATTATCGTAAAATAAAGATTGTTTTACGAAAATGCGTTTTGTATTGAAACTTTAAACCACCTTCTTCTTTTTCAATAATTTGATTGCAATTAAAAGATCAATATCTATTTGTTGTAAAACAAACCATAGAATACATCACTACAACCCCCATTGAATCCCTTCGGTAGTTCTTGCGTGACGTGCGAAAAAATGAACAGACAAACAGCCAGAATAGGCAAATATTCTCAATATAATATTTATGTGTCCTCTTACTTTTATTACATTAGCCATAAAATAGAAAGTTCATAAAATTTTACCAGCATATTGAAGTAACATTCGAGGTACTTTGGTGTGCTAATTTCATAAATTGCATTAGTTTTTACGTAACAGCTCTAATTGCTGGGATATTTAAAACTATCCGCCTTTATGGAGTATGTATATATTTATTCAGTTTTACTAATTACATCTACCAATTTACTTATAATTAATACAATGGCTAGAAACAAGAGAAGTTGAGTGAATGACTCAAATAGTGAATATATTTGGCGTTAATTTTGTAGAAATTCATTATTTCTACTTTCTTTCATTTCTTTACCTTAGGTAAGAAACTATATTTCTCTAGTGTCGAAAAAACTAAAGTACGAAGATCATAGCTGGGATATTTGCGCAGATTGGAAAATGGTTAATTATTTGACAGCAGCGACAAAAAGAAACACTGGACTCAAAGATGTGGCCATCCAGGAAGTCACCAGATGTTGGCAAGGAAAATGTAATGAATCTACTTTTGGTGAATCGAGATCGAATTATATTGCTACCGTTTCATATTATATTCGGCTTCATGTAACAATTTGTTAAGGCTCTTAACAACGATGGTCGATGTTTTGCTTACCTGTCGAAAAAATTCCTGGGGTAAGCACAGAAAAGTTGAAAGTATTTATTCTTAATAACTATAGATTATACAGCTTATAAATATTACAATTTAGTCGAATCTACGATCGAGCTGGAAAAGAGAACTTGGAAATCTTTTATTTCGGTAATTCAAAATTTTCTTGTGTACCATAAATCAGAAAACTATTTAAAATTAGTAGCGCACATAATGTTTAGTTTGAGAGATTTAAGATGTAACAATAGTACTAAGGTTCATTATTGAATTGAGAATATAAATTCTCATTTCGATCGATTTCCTAAAAGTCTTGCAGGTCATAATGAAGACCAGGGTAAAAGTTTTCACCGGGATATTCTCATAATGGAAGAATGATGTCAAGGAAAACATGATGGCAAATTACTGCTGAAATATTTGTTTGGATCTAAAAGAGACTTTCTTGAAGGAAAGCCTTCTTCAAGAAATATAAAACACAATTTTGTCCTGATTCGCAATAACTGTTTAAAATAAGGTGTGTAAAAATCATTTTAATGATTTGTGACATTGTGTGCATATATATATATATATATATATATATATATATATATATGAGTAGACATGTATATGTAGGTGTATATTTAAGTATAGATATATGTGTATATATCGGCAGATGTCAGCTGTGAACACGTTCTGTCGTTGATGGTTATAGCATTATTGCACAAGCCAAGCTAGACATCTTTTCGTGGATAACGATTTGCATTATTTAAATTTAAGGTATATGATTGAAATTGTTATTGTTTCTCTTTATGTTTTCAAAAAGATTTCTGTTTATACTAATTTTGTATTTTTATATATTTTATACGCAAACAAATTTTATATTACTATTAACATTGTTATTATAGTCTCTTACTAGAATTCCTAGTTTTATTACAGAATTCTAAGGAACGAGGTTTTTTGAAGTGGCACATGAAAACTAGCTATGCCCGCAACTTCATACTTCCACTGTAAAATGTACCGATACCATTTCTTATAAGTATATTTTCACGCTTCACCTTTGGTCCTTTTCGCAAATATATGTGCGGGTGGTAAACTACTGTTCGCGATTTAAAATACACGTAGCTCCATCTACATATGTACGTAGAGAGCCTTTTATTTTTTAATGTTTACTAATGCAATGTAAATTTATTTCGGAAAATATTGAACATCCTGTCTCCTAATTAAGAAATCGATTAAAATAAAAAAAACCGAATGTTACTGTTTTTATTACGTTAACTATTATATAAATTTTTACGTAATATGTGCACACAAAAAACACCTAAATATGAAAGTGGCCACAAATATGAAAAAGAAGTGCATTCCATCGCTTATCCTTCATGTCTCAGTTATGTTTTCCATATATTTTTAATGTATAGACACACGAAATTTAAAATTATATTATATTTACTAATTGTCAAAATTGTAAAAATGCGTATTAGCGATATTCAAAAATGGGGTGAAATTTTCATCTTCAGTTATTGGTCTCATTACACTGTCACGTTACATAACAATGAGTGTGACAATACCTAGCATATTTTATTCTTTTCACCTCTGTACAATGAGACCTTTATAATTCTTACCTTACCTTTTCTCGTGCTCTCGTAAGTAAGATAAATTAACATCTAAATTGCAAAGTGGGAAGTACGTTTAAACATAGCCCGAAGTAATTCAACATACGTGGGAGTAGCGAGTTTAAAATTTCAATTATAAACCCCACGTCGTTGATATCTTTCACGTGGCGCGAACAAGCGAGCGCGTCCCGTCAAAAACTCACTCGCGAAATTACAATTTCGCGTCCGCACAACAATAAAATTATTCCGACAACTTGCCAAAATATCTTTATTTCAATCAACGTTCGGCCCGTTTCTCACGCGCCGAACGCTGATATAAATTGAACGGTGAGTAAGGGAAAAAAATCGAGGGAACCCTCCCCGAGTGCAAAAGTCATTCAACCATATTAAGGTAAAAATGTTGTTTTTCTTATTTCAAATAATACTCGTTGTTTTATTACGAACGGGGCCACGTGCCAAAGTGTATATCCGTTTGTTAAACGAAATGAGAAATGTAGTGGCTCCGTTGGCGCCTTGTTGTGGTATCTATCTGCATTCGTTTTGTTACTGTGTTTGCCGTGTTTGTTTCTTTTCATTACTCAGTTTTCATTAATTTTCATCAAAGGTGAATAATTTAGGTTGTATGTCGTAGTAAATTCTTTAGTTCAATATTTTTAGCTACTTTCAAAAAGCAGGAAGCTATCAAATCAACTGGTACATATGTTTTATGCACGTGTACGCCTACAGCGACTCGAAGGCGCATTTACCGATTTTTATAGTTCCATCTTTATTTGAAAGAAAATAGTTTCAAAATAGTTTTCAAGTGAATATAATCAGGACCTGCTGTTGACTTACGGGGTATTCTAAGAGATGTGAATGTATGAGAATATAAGACTTTTTGAGCAGTTTGATACGGGGTTTGAACTTATTTCACGTATCTTTATAAATATTTCACGGTGATAGGTCTAATGATGGAGTTGGAAGTGATGGAAGACCTCCTCAATGTGAAGAGTAGATTCATAGATTTTGGATTGGTTTGACTTATTTTGACGAATCCATTAATCTCGAATGGCGACTAAGGTCTGATGATGACGGAAGAAAATGAAGGGAGGAAATCTTTCATAATAAGTTTTTTTTCTAGTCAGTGCCATGTTGAATGTGGTGACGAATCCATTAATCACGATTGGCGACCAAGGTCTGATGACGGAAGAAAGTGGAGGGAGGTACTCTCTGATAATAAGTTTTTTTTCTAGTCAGTGCCATGTTGAATGTGGTGACGAATCCATTAATCATGAATGGCGACCAAGGTCTGATGACGAAAGAAAGTGGAGGGAGGAACTCTCTGATAATAAGTTTTTTTTCTAGTCAGTGCCATGTTGAGTGTGATGCTTATGAGCCTGTGTATAGAGGTATATGTGTGTGTGAGAAGGAGATAGAGAGAGAAAGACATCGTCTTGACACCGATTTATAAAATATCGTAACAATATAAGTATGATCCAAATTTACTTATGTTCGAATGTAATATAGTATTGAAAAGTTTATTACATCCTCAAATTTTTACTGTTTAATTAATTTTGCAATATTTTTCATTTGAATGATTTGAACTCGTTAATTTTTTTAAGTTCTTTAATTATATGTAGAATATAACTTCTAATTCATATACGATAATCTGAACAAAAGTATTTATGTCAGAAATAGCTATATTTGAACATTTCTGTGTTTTATACCATTGCTATTAATGCTATGAATTATTTAAAGATTATGCTACTCTGCAAAATACGTGTGTAAAAGATTTTGACGTGATTTAAATAACTATGAGCCGGCCTATTATATCAATAAGTCTAATCTATTTGTCTCTCTCTCTTTCTCTCTGTATATATATAACATATATATATATATATATATATATATATATATATATATATATATATATACATATATATGTGTGTGTCTGTGGTGTGTGTGTGTGCGTGTATTCCTATACTGACGATAGACTGACGAATGAATCAAAAAACGAACAAATTAAATCCAGTCTCAATCATTAATTCCTAAATCGTGAACTTTGGAATGTAGGGAGCTATAATCATTTGGAATGTATTACAGACATTCACTAAAATAAGGATATCCGTTCATATTACATACTTTCTTTCCAGTAGAACCGAATATGAAAGAAATTGAGGAAAGGCAGTCGTATATTTTTAACGTATGGTTTACTTGATGACGAATTATGATTACGTCAATATGGCTTTTAATCTAAGCAAATTAACAGGGTGTAGATATAAAAGATAAATCAAAGTCAGTACAAAAAAACCTCCGTTGAAAAAAATTACGGTTTGGCAACAAATGTTTAATATATTTCTCTATTCTGTACTGTGTTCATCCATTTTCTTCCGGTCACTTTCCCGATATCACCATACCATCTAGTTATTGGTATTCCTTGCTTTCGTTTTGCGCTCCAAGGCTTCCATTCAGGTATTTTCCTTTTCTGTCTATTTTTATCCATTGTGGCATCAAGATCTCTTCACCTACACTTTGCTTTCATTATCTTCTAACTTATATCATCCACCCTCGACCTTTATACCACCCATTTTATAATCTTCTTTTCTTTCAATTTAATGTTTAAAAGTTTCCTTTCTGTGTTATGTTACTTGAAGTCTCCATATTGTTCTTGTATAATGTATATATAGCCACTTTAAATCGTGGGATGTTCGTTACATTGCAGTCTTTAGTGCATATAGTGTTTTAAGCTTAAAAAGAAATAAAGAAAAAATATTGAATTTCATTGCGTGAGCGACCGGGTAAAAACAAAAATTTCTTTTAAATACAGAAGTTGTAAAACTACTCTTTTTAAAAATATGGAATATTATAAGACTTTTTTCCGCAAGTAAAAGTTTACGCTGAGTATCACTGAGAATTGTTGGAAAAGGATTGAAATTTACGAATTTTCTTCAAGACGCTTTTCTGAAGACAACAATAGAGTACTCATTACAAAACGATATTAAATTATCAAAATTAATCGATATACGTAATCAAGCGATAGTTTAGAAATTTATTTAAAAAAGTGTGCTATAAAGTTTTTGATAAATTGTTCCAGAGAAATCATTATTTAAATATAATTTTCCCTATAACTAATTTATATCCAACTACGTTTTAATCTATTTAGATTATGATCAGAATTATAATCTTAGTTATGTCCAGGATTTAAACTATTCAACACTATCGCAAATTTAAGCTTAACTTTATGAGTTATTCGATTCCCCAACTCTCTTTTCCTTCTATTTCAACCATTTTCAATTCACTTTTTAGCATATGTCTCCTCTTTTGTCAACCAAACTTGTCGATTATGCGTTTTTTGCTGCCAGTTCTTTCTCGACATTGTTAAAATCTCATCAGACCATAACGCCGGTTGGCAACAATGCTCATGTTTCCGGTCTGCGATATCATTTCCAAAACCCTCCTGTTCCATCGATCATTAGTTCTGTACGGCTTAAGTAATAAATTCAATATTATTTTCTTTATGTAACACACACTACAAAAGGTAATTTGATGAAATTCCGTATTCCATCACAAAGAATAATCCCTAACATGACGCGATCCACTTTCAGTTACATTCAGTTTACTGGCAGGTTACATGTCCACGTCTCCGCTTCATAGATCTATCTTTCCCATAAATATAAGTTATTTGGTATTTTTTGTTTAATACGGTAAAATTTAAAATACATATGTTAAATTAATAATGCTCAAACTTGACGACGTGTGTCATTAAAATAGACTATTTTATAACTACTTATTTTCAAATATGACTAAAGTTTTTTTAAGTATTCTCTTCACCAAATGATGTTACGTGGACGAATCTTCTCTTTTAATGAATTGTCTAAAAAAGAGAAACAAATTGAGTTATTTTATAAGGCCGCTGCTCGCTTTATTAAGCTCGTTATTGGATTACTCGACAGTGTTTACACTGTCCTTTTTAATACGCGTTTTTTCTAATTCAAATATGAAATTAAATATAATGAGGCGCGGCATTATGTCCACTTTGTAAAATTGTATCTGACATTAGACTACTTGATATAAATTTGTATATAAACATAATGTAATTCGTAAAAATGAATTCAGAGTGAAACGGCACAAAGAAATATTTTCCACAATGATAGCAATAAAATTAAACTTAAAATATTTAAATTTTAAGAAAATATTTCAAACTTTCTATTGTATTAATTTTTTAAGGAAATGTGCGTGTTTTAATGAAATCTCTGTGTGTGTGTGTATGCTTGTGTGCTTGTGTGCGTATGTGACTGTGTGCGCCTGCGGGTGCGTGGCGTATGCTTGTACGTGTGCGTGTGCGTATGTTAGTGAGTGCGTATAAACTTTTTATGATAGAGACCATTTAAGTAGCTACTTGATAAAAAAAATAATTTTGTCCGACGGAATTTCAATGCTTTCTCTCGACCAAGTACGTACATCGCCCAAAGTTATTTAATTTTATAATGGATAAACGTTTGCCAGAAATTCGGATATTGATGTGGCGAAACTTAGTTTTTTTCCATAATTTTCTCACATAAAGAAGTTTAATTTTAATAACCCAAATCGGTTTCAAATCCAACTATATATGAAGTAATATAAAGCGAGTTGTTATTCTTTCTTGCATGACTTGCGCTTATTTATGTTATTATCCACTAATTACCCCTTGAAGAACGATTACTTTTATATCAGCAAATAGAATGTCCTCTATTCCATGATTAATGGTTTTTTTGTAATACTAGACATAAATAACACAATAAAACTTGTTCATTGGCTGGGATTTAATTACTTGTTCACAAGGTTGATATTCGATGTATCTGTAAAATTATTATAAAACTGCCACTTTAACGGTTTATGACGAAACACTTTAAATACGAAGGAGGATGGTTGGGAAAATAACACATTTTTGATTTACATAGTGATGGTTAGATCTGATAACAAAATGTCAATATTATTGTTATTTTTAAAAATGGAGTAATAGAACCATTAAAAAGTATGAAAGGGTTGGAAAGGTAAAATATTAATATTTACAAAATATCCATAAAACAACGGATTTCTTCATAGATTTATGATCAAAGTACACACGTTATTCTGACAGGTGATTACAAGAGAGCGTATCGTGCATATCTTTGATTAAAATGTGGTGTAAAATACGGTTATATTGTCGGTCTTTTAATACCATTATTATATACAAATATTTTTAATAAATATTTAACTATGTTTCTGCTAATCACAATGATTGGCTCACTTTTTTGTCTAATAATTATGCCTAAGTATATATTGAATCACATGCAAATGTATCCCCACTACTACCCCCCACGAACTATTACGAAAACGAACATTTCTTGAACTTGGTGTAAGACAACTTTCTAACCATTTCCTATCCCGTTTTAGCATGCTATAAGCTGTGAAATTCAAAGTTATAAGTGTGTATTAGATCAATCCACCTAATAAAAAGTGGCATGATATGGATTCATACTTCAAATTATCAGTTCAAAATGCTATTAAACGGTCATTTTATTAGAAACTCAGCAATTCAGTATATTCAATATTTTCAGTCATTCAACTTTTTAACTAAAATATATATATATATAATGTAAAATGGTTAGAAAGTAATTTTAAACCGTGCATGAATACGCTACGTATTCTAACAATTCTGCAAAGCTTCAATATCACCATTAATGTTAGTAGCGTGCTTTGTTTGTCCATTTTCAATATCGCATTTTTCTTGATATATTGGTCTTGCTTTTTCAAGTTTCCTCATTCTTTGTGTGGTAGTATTTTGTTTTTTAATGATTACTTTTTTGGGTTCATGTAGAAATGAAACGATGTTATACAACTGGATCTGCCGGCATCCTGAGTTATTGGTTCGAGTCTTGAGTTATAGTTATTATGAGAGTAGTTATTATGAGGTTATTTCAACGTTACCATAACATTGTAATCGGAATTAATTAACATCAAGTTAATCGGTTAACGGAAAATGCATATAAATTCCATTGCAAATTTTGAATGTTCGTTAATTATATAGCTTTGAAACTAAATTAATTCATTTATTAAAGATTAAGTATGCATATTTTAATATTTATTTGAATAAAATGATAATTTAAAAATTTAATTTAATAAAACACAATAATAATTATTGCCACTAAAACGTTTATTAACATTTTAATAAATGTTAAAATGTTAAATATAAAAATAAAATAAAAGATAAAATGTAAAAATATATTTCTAAATTTAATCTCTGCCAACTGAAAAGGATAACGAAATCGAAATGGGTTTATAAATTTTGAAAATATAAGATAACGGGATATAAGGTAATATTCTGGTGCTATACATATTTCTTTACTTTTTGTGTATATATTAGACAGGAAATAATTTTATTGAAATACTTTCTTAAAATTGTAATGTATTATTAAAGTGTTAAAAGAAATGAGAGGGGGTTGGTTGCGAGAGTGAAGATAAAGGGTGAGAACAATTAATATGTGTGAGAAATGGACCATATTCCTGAATATTGTACATATTTCTTGAAAGTTCTAGAGAAAAAACTGAAACTTTCAAATTGGAAGTGACAAGACTTGGGAACGTAAGATGTTAACAGAGCTATCTAATTACTCCTGTTTTCCCAAATTATTTAGTGTTTCTGAAGAAGCGCGCTATAAGGAGGTTTTTAAGAATGCTGAAACCAAAACAAAAATTTCAAATCATTTGCAGCGCCTTACCGATGAGTTCACCCACTACTTCCCTAACTCGTGTGATGATGACTTTTATCAATTCGCGACGGGTCAATTCCAAGACAACATTGATACCCTGGCAGACATGCAGCAAGAGGAAGCGTAGAAAATAAAAAATTGTCATGCTGTCAAATACGATTTCGGCAAAATGGGTAAAACATTGTTTAGGGTCAAATATTTCTAAATTTATTCCAAAATAGCAGAGATATCACTTCAATTGTATTTACCCTTCGGTACATATTTGTGCGAAAGAGGATTTTCTGCTTTTGTAGTAATAAAAAAACCAAGTAGAGAAAAAAACTTAATACTGTTAATGATTTACGCTGTGCCATTTCTACGATAAAGCCGAGAATCGAGAACTTCGTAAAAACATGGAAACTCACTCATAAAATCTTTATATAATTTTCATAAGCCATAAAACAACTTTCATATTTGAACAGTTTTTTTTCTTTCTATATATAAATTTTAATTTACTGTCACATTATACAGTGACAGTAAATTAAAATTTATTATCTGAACAAGGGGGACCTGAATATTTTTTCTTTATAAAAATGGGACGTGTCATAAATAAGTTAGGAAACACCTGATATATATATATATATATATATATATATATATATATATATATATATATATATATAGATTAAATAACTTTATTCAAAAACATTCTTAAAACTGGTATGTATTAACAAAACAAAAACACAACAAATGAGACAAAAAATGAGAATAAAGTTAAAACATTAAATATGTATGAGAATTCGACAATGTTCCAAAACATTGTAGAATTTATGCAAGTTTCTAGAACTTTCTAGAAAAAACTGGAACTTTCATTTTGGATGCCACACGTTTTCCCGGTCAACTACTTTCAACCTCCATATCTTCCATACCCTTATAATTATCGACGCATAACCACCATAGTACACGATGGTAGGGTTGAGGCTATTACCATACGTAAACGCAATTCGTTTGTGATGTATAGTTTCGTTTGCAGATTGGCATATAGGCACGTACATGACCAATATTAAAATATATGTATAGATTTAAGTGTCAACAAATGTATTTAATATTTCCATTTCCACGTTCGGTAGATTATAATAATCTAGCCTAGGAGGAAATGGAAAAGAATTTTACGAATTGAAAGTTTAAAAACACTACGAATTGAAAGTACCTAATTTCTAACGCGACTGTCATTATTTTTAACCAGTCTATATGAGGAAAATTTAAATTTAAGTTTCAGGATGATTATGGAAAATCAAGTATCGACAAAATGTCGTGTCTTTGGAACGTGACCAATTTATATTGACCGTGATAAATTTGACCTGTTTATTTGTTAGTTTAGATAGGCCATTTTGTTCTCAATTATTTGTCCTGAATGTCAACTCTGACGAAGGTCACGTCAGTAATTAATTTTCAAGTGTAATGAAACCGTTATTTAAATGTTTTTCTTTCATGGATTTATTAAAATAAATTGCTTTTAGGGTTCTTTTAAATGCAAGTTTTAAATGGAAATACTTGTTGAGATTAGCGTATCTTTATTAATCCATTAGGTATACATTCGTTGCATTTGACATTTTCCATTCTATACAAGGGAATATATTTTATAAATCGTTTGAAGAATTTAGATTAAATTCATTGTCGCATTTATTTACGAAACATCAACGTTTCTCCCATAACACATGATACTTTACACGAGGACCATATAAAGAATATCCGTTCAAATTTACGACAAGCTGAAAGCAAACCGAATGAGCACTCGACCACCGTTAACATACATTTGTGAGTCATGATAAATCGTAACAAAATCGTATAAACCAATAGGGCAAGTAACATTACCCATCGCCTCAGCATCCCGAAAGGTCGGATCATATTTTCCATGCAAAGCGGCAAGTAGCTCATAAGGAGTGCCGACGTAAACCTACCAAGTGCCAAATAAACAACCTTTTCGGCATCGTATTTCGCCCAAGTAGCTACGAGATAGCCGTTTATGATCGGTCGGGGCGCACTGATGATTGGAAAAAATATCTGCAGAGTTGATAGCCCGATACACCTCCGCCCCGTAATGATATAAGCAGACGGAAATCGAATTTCTTCTATAGAAAGAGTAAATGTTTGTACGCGGACGAGAAGGGGTCGATTCAGTTCAGGATGTCGTGTGGCGCCCATCTAATGGAGCCTATACGCTGTTGCGCCCGGACCATGTATGACATGTGTAATGAAGACCGCTCTTATAAAGTAAGCTGGTAATATTAGTGCCTTTTCCTTGGAAATATATTTTATATATGTACGTAGACTGATATCATGATTTATATGTTTATATTAAACTATACATTTATATACATTTTTTATCATAATACTCTCAGAATATACGAAAGGAATTATTTCAAATAGGCACACATTACTTACGCTAAATATTACCATCACCATTTAAAAAGTTTAATGGCACGGAACCAGTCTTAATTGAATTTATTAGCCTACAGGTAGTGTTTCGACAAGAAGGAAGGCGAAAGTTTAATTGTTCAGTAGAGGTATTCCCAATATTCATCGGTTGATGCGACACGCAAAATATTTACGGAGAGGCATACAATAAATGGTAAATGGTGTGGGAATGTGGTGTCTATAATGGAAAGTATACGATTTTTCCTAAATTTACTTATTAATTTATAATAAATAAGTATACAAAATTATTCATCTAAGCAAACGCAATAGAATTGAGTCACTTTAGTTTTTCGCATAAACTTGAAATTTGGTTTAGCGTTAACACATATAATTAGTCTTCATTAAGAAAACTGTAAGGTAAGTAAGTAAGAAAATTGTAAAGGAGTAAATTTGAAGGATTTCGAAAATAAAGGCTATTTTTAGAATTTAATAGATGTTATTAAAACGCCTAGACCATCTTTCGCCGGAAATGTTTGATGTAAATACTTATAATTTGGCTTAGAACATTAACACATTTATAGTTCAATAGTCAACATTTTTTTTGGAAATTTTAGGGAAAGTAAATAAGTTAGTGGAAGAAATTAATAATTATAAAACAGAACGTATTTAGGAGATGCTGGGAAAAGATCATTTTATTTGTATTATTTATTTATGTACTTTACTGTATCTAATTGATACGTATCCAAAAAAACACCAGTCCAGCCCCGTTCGAGGAGCGGTCGGGAATTGAACCCGAGCCGGCATACGGAAATACATAATAAATAAAATACATAAATTAAGTCGATGTATAAATTTAACACATCTATCCTCAATCTTTATTATAAATATACACATCAAACCCCTCTAACCATAACTTCATAGTTAGAGACCTAATCAAGGTTCAATATAAAGATTGCCCGTTCCTACGGCGTTTGAAGAACTTTATAGTGCATTTAGAGATCTTAGAAATACAAGAAAGATTTTTCAATTGACATGAATAAATAGAATTTTTATAAATATCAAGAAATGCCTAGTACTACCGATAAAAAAAATATCAAGGGGATTCGTGTTTCCAGTCAATATTAATCTTTTAACAATGTTTTTATACTTTCTCAATTCACTTAATCATGTTAATATTTCTGTCTTTAATTTAATGAAACATAATTGTTACTAAACAAGGAACCATAAAACGCAGTTAAAGTAAATATAATTTCTTTAAAATCAGTCATATGATAATGATAGCATTAATAACAATATTATCCCATTAGAAGCATTATATTTCAAACGTGGTAGACATTTTCACCTTTAAAAAGATGCAATCCATATAATTCCTGCCCTCTTTTTGAAAAAGTTATGAATTTTCTAATATCTCTAGCTTAAACAATAACAGTTTCAGGCTCTTACAAAAAATGTCCTCACTTTTCTTATTTTCAAACATCATAACTCGTTCCATGGATGCTTCTCTATTGTCCAGCCAAATTATGGTAAATTTGGAATAAATTTTAAACTGACCTCTTAAGCGAATCGTCGATAAATCCATTCAAAACTAATTAAAAAATGTGTTTTCAGGATTTTAAATTTAAGCAAGAATACTTTATAACTTTGTCATATCCATTCTTTCACTTGTACATCCATTTATTGCATTCTGATAATATTTACAATATGAAATTTTCCAAGCAGATGCTTCAAGTTTCAAAAAATTCGTAACAAAATATTGTAAAATTTGTGTCCATATGTGTAAGATTTTAAAAAAATAATGGCAAAATTTTTATTAGCACATGCTGTCGTCTGCAGCATCTTTAGGTTTTATTTCTAAATTAATTTGAATTTTTGTTTCTAATTTTTTGTGTTTTACGTACAGAATTTTGCGATCAGCAATGAGGCGGAAAAAAACGTTTGTTAAAGCTTAAAATCACGGATAAATGGATAATTATTAACGATGTATTTCAGAAGTATAAATTTATACACTGCATTTGATTAGAATCAGAAGATAATTTAAATTATTAATCTTAACTCTTATCAACAATTTTAGGAAATATACATTACATATACGTTACTGTCAGACTACTACCTAACCTAATCTAACCAACATTCATTCGCATTGCAGTACGCTGTTATTTTCATTTACATTATTTTTCCCGCTATTTTTGAAATCGCATCCCATTCTTTCGTTTTTGTGAGTAAACAATGTTTTTACATTATAAATTTATTTGTTTATTTTTGGTTCCCATTCTTTCGTGTTGTGAGTAAACAATGTTTTTAAATTATAAATTTATAAGTTTATTTTTGTTTTCAATTTTTCTAAGATTATATTTACAATCTGCTGCAATCATTCATAAAAAAAATTGTTTCATTTAATTGAAAGACATTGCTTTTGTCGTCTGAGAAAATAAACGACGACTTAGTAAACATTTCAAGCTATGAAAGCCTTTTGCCTTAATTCTCTAAAAGCATTGTAAACATGGTTTTATTTTAAGAAATATTTTTTGCATTGTCTAGACGTTCGAATTTAATATACTCTATTTTTTAATATACAACGAGACGGATTAAAGCTATTGATAATATCTCATAGCAAAAAACAGCATTTGATGAGTATGATATTTTTAATAAAAAGACATTAATTTTTAAGAGCGTGTACTTGAGAGTACGAACGGAATATACAATGAAACGGATAAATATTATCTATTCAGTGTTAAGTAAAAAACGTACTTTATGAGTCCAGTATTTTGAATAACGAAATATGTATATAATACACTTTTAGGAGTACGTACCTGAGGGACTGGAATGGAACATATGACGGAAAGAATGAAGACAATCGATCCAGTCTCAGTTTTAACACGTCCGCCATTGCGAATAAAGACATATTCATTTTTCAGACTATGTATCTGCTTGATCTGAATTGAAGTCGATTTCTCATTCTGGGTTCCTCCACCTGCTAGTCGCCGTCGCCTTCCAGCTGACAAATTATCATTTCCTTACGCGTAAAATGTGGATAGATGATACAAAATAATAATTGAAAGTTAAAGCCAAATTCATATTTGGCAAAACAAGTGGTGGCAAACAGGTAAAGGAAGTTTAATGGGTTGACCATTGTATTTGTAAATGTGGTGACAAAAAATATATAACGTATATGTGTATGCAATACATCATTAGAAAGAGCGTTTTGGGAGAGTGTGAAGGTATCGAAAATAATTTATTTAAATTTTTACTTAAAATTTCCACTAATGGCATTCATAATACGTGTGATAATACGGTTATACTTTCCATTTTATCAGGTTTTGATGTTAAAAATATGAAATACCCATGACATTACAATTTATATTTTAAGTTTATTAATCATTGTATTACAAGAAATAAGTTTTATTTTTACATTTCAGTATACATAAAATGGCATTTTAGATTTTATTGACCTAAGAAGGTTATAATAAATTTGTGAAATATTATATCAAAATGTCTATGAAATGTAAAATTGTATTAATATTTATTAATAACTTTGTTAAAAAACTACACCGGTATTTAAATTTTACATTTACTTATATACGTTTTACATTTATACTCTTATTTAATATAATATTGTTTATGTACTGGGTATTGAAGTATATTATTCTTTGTGAATTATTTTTTACATCACAGAAAATCGGAACAAAAACAATCGAATATAAGATATAAATTCTCGAGAGACCTCGCCGCAATTTTCGAAACTCCAACTATCATATCTTGTTATAAACTGCCAAAACAAAACATTCGTGAACAAGAGGATTGTTATCTAAACCTTTTATGCGATAATCAAGAGGAAAGTTTAACAATAAGAAAATGTCTAAATCAAGAGGCAACTCTCAACGACACACTAACGACACAACACGCATTCAACTACCGACTTATCACATTATGAGGAGTGGCGAGTGCTATTTAGTTTATTAACCCTCTGGCGAATGGTTATTTATTTGAATAAACTTTTCTAGGACAGATGAAATAAAAAGGATTAAACAATATCATTGCTACAAAAATTTTCGTAGGAAATTTTAATTAAATATTGAGGTGTCCATCAGTTATAAATAATTAAAAATAAATATAGTAAATAGAGTAGCCTACCAAAAGGCCATATAAATTCTAATTTATATAAACGGTTATTATTTATATATTAGTAAATAGATATATCGTAAATACCATTTTAGATAAAATAATACTGCTCTTCCAATTTTTTGTTGAAAAATATTTATATACAAAATATTATTTTCACATTTATGTATGTCCATTAAACTAATAGCTTTAATAATTCTGCCACCAGTTTTGGTTTATTCTATAGGTTATTCCCGTAAAATTTAATGTTTTTTACTAGTTTGGTAAATATTTATATATCACTTCTAAAGAAATTTATTTTTCTTACTATATTCAGGTCAATCGTAAAGAATTACCATTAAAAAACGAAGGTGCCATTACAGAATAGAAAGTTTCTTTTTTTATACCCATCGGTATTTACTTTCAAGGAAGAGAATTTTCTTTAAGATAAATAAAGATACAACTTTTTTTAAATTTCCAATGTTTCTATTTTCATGCAATGTTAGTAAAAATTTATTAAAAAACAATTATTATCTACATAGTTTGAGAATTTTTAATTATACTCAAAACGTATAGACTCACATTACACTAAAAGATGAAAATTTACTGAATTTGCTGTCAAATTGTCATCCTTTAGTCTATTATTAATTATAATATTTTGAATTCAATTAAAAAAAATTTCTTGATCTTAAGGGGGTGTTTTCTTTGAAGCATGAACTTTAAAGTTATTAATATTGCTGATTATTAAACTATTGTTAATATATTTTTTCAGGACGAAAAAGGAGTCAAATTACATTTTAGTAATTCTTTACCTTAAGGGGGCGTTCTATTAAAGTGTGAACTCCACGGTTAGTAATATTGCTAATATATTTTTTCAGGACCAAAAAGGAGTCAAATTACATTTTAACGATTTCTTAAAAATTATTGTTTTCTAGGAAAACATGTGAAATCAAAGCTCTTAAAATTCAACTGAATCAAACGTTTAAACAGATGTTTCAAAATTATGTAAATATATTACTTTATCTATTATAGTATACTCTTTGCTGTCAATTGATATCTATATATATTTTTTGTTTTTAAAGTCCTCTAAACATAAAAATATTACGGTTTTATATTAGGAGAAGTCTGCAGTATTGTTTACTTTACTTATGTATATATATATATATATATATATATATATATATATATATATATATATATATGGTTTTAGATGAGTAAAGTTACTATGCTAAGAAATTTTCTTGAACAAAAATTATTAAGTTTTAGAAAATACATTTATTTCAAATAGAGATAAATTGATTATACGTATTTTAATTTGACGAGATTTTCAAAAAATTATAAATACAAGTCTGAAAAATTAAAATTATAAACTAGACAGCTTGGGGAATTTCTCACAAAGGGTTAAGTTTCACCCTAATCCGAGAGTATGTAACAAAGTTATAAAATGCATGACATATTTTCGCTGTTTGTAGTACAACGGAAGTGGCTGAGCGGTGCTCATTCTGGTACGGGGTTCACATTTGCCCAACAAATGTCCCCTTTCGCGGACCGTAATGGAGTCTTGCCGTAACCTTTCAATACGCAAGCGATAGCGCTTACCAGGGAGGGTTCATGTATTGTGGCTTTTGTCGGGGTATTTTTAGATGATCGACAAATGTTTATGGCCAAGGGTCGCCTTATTGACGAGATATGTTTTTTTTGTGATCGGTTAGTATATATATATATCGTGCTACATTAACTTTTATACATAAATGTACAAAATATTAAAGGTCAGTTTCTTACGAGACTACTATGTAAAATTATTGTACTGAAAGGTTTAAAGTGTTTGTTTAATTGTAATAAATTATTCGTTCATAATGAACGAGATGAAAGAAAACACGAACATAAATTTATGGATACAACGTTTAGATATTAAATGTCATTTCAGTTATTTCAGAAGAGCGTATTTTACCATTTAAAACTGTTTATTGATAACCAAATATTTAAATATTCTCTAATACTCAGTTAACATATTTTCTGTTTTCTAAAAAAAATTATAATTCTATTTAGATTAATGAATGGAAGTTAGCTACCACAGTCTACACACCTACACAGATATATTTCTTTTAAGTAAACAAATTTCATGCTGCTTTTCGAACGTGTCCAGTTTTTAAGGTTCCGTAAACGATTGACGAAAACGTAAACTTGAAATTTTGTAATATCTCTGTTCATGTTTTAAAGCAGAGTAGGTCCTTGAGTTCATAACCAATTACAGTCCGGTTGAAATTGTCAAAAAAGTAGTTTGAAATAATTTGCATGAAGCTGAATATAGGTGAAGATCTTAGTTATTATAAATGAAGTTTCAAGTCACCCTCGATCTATAATATCTATCTATATATCTATCTATCTATATATCTATCTATCTATATACCTCGATCTATAATATCTATCTATATCCTCGATCTATATAAAAAAATATTCAAGGTCAAAGGTCAAAAATATAATTTTTGTGCATTTTTCTCCTAAACGGTAAATGTTATCGTACAAAATAGATCACATCAAAATTGTAGATCATACAACTATCTACAAACATTTTTCTTTAGTTTTTTTTTTCCACTAATCACCATTCCTGCTATATCACTATTTGAACCACAAAAATAATAATATGCACGCTTACGCTTCCTATGTACATCTCCAATCGTTTAATATAAGTAAAAATATTGATTTGTGCCTAAAAGATATTTAGTTCCTGATTTTATTTGTACATATAACCGTGAGCAACATCTGCCCATTATCCTATTTATTCGAGTAGCATGTACCTGCTCTTTTTATTGAAGGACGATAATGAAATTCTTTTAGTGTTGAACGTTCCTTTGAAGTGAATACACGTGCTTGCTAATATTTCTTATTTCGATTTGTACCGTTGAATAGTTTTTACAAAATGTCGCATTTTGCTTTATTTGCCATAAACTTTTGACTGACAGTGAAATTTGTGTTGTTGATCGTGGAATGACAACTTTGACTAAAGCAAGTGTTGAAAGAAATGAGTTTTTTGAATAGTTGAAAAAGCAGCTTCTTCCTCCAATATTTGGTTCTGCTCGTCAATACTTACATCGAGTATATTATCAAGTTCAAGTGTAGCTAGGCAATCAATTGAACCCAGAAGACTGGGGTTGGAAACTAGTTGATACTACTTTCGAAACAATTCAAACTTTATTCCCACGTGCTCCGGAGAAACTTCTTAACGCCATTTTTTTAATTGCCAAAAAGGTTGTAACACAAAGTGTGACTGTAAAACAAGTTGGATTATTTTGTTCAACAGTATGTATTAACTGTTTGTTTCAATGTTGAATTGATTGCAGCAGATGAGGATTTTCATGATTTTGATCAAGAGTCAACTGATGTATCTTTCTTAGAATCATTCACAGATATCCAACAAGAAGAAGGAGAAGAAAGCTAAAAAGACATAACATGCAGTTGAATTTGAAAATGTTCAGTTATAAAAATATTTTTTTCTAAATCAACAATAATTTGTGCCACTTTAATTATTTTCAATAGCACCATTTTTTAGCTAAAGTATTATCATTTAAGAAAACTCAATCACAATAGATCGTGCGGAAGAATTACTGGGGAAACCACGTTCCAAAAATGCACCAAGTAAAAAATCTCACAGGTGGTGAGGAAATGTGTGCATATTTATTACATTACGATTTCTTCAACTGTTAGAATTGCGATATGTCAGGAATGGTGATTCGTAGAAAAAAAAGCATAAGTACAATCTTTGCAGATAATTTTATTTCCTACAATTTTGATCTAAACTATTTTTACAATAACACTTACCGTTTACGAGAAAAATACAAAAAACCGGTATTTTCAACCTTGGAAAATGAATAATTTTTTTTAGCGGACATAGAATCGGTGGGGACTTCTGATATTTCATTTATAATAGCCTCCCTAAGACCTCAATTGATATTCAGCTCTATGCGAATTATTGAAAATCGAAATGTCTATTTTGACAGGACTATTATCATGAAATTTTGTAGAGAGACATAGATAATGAAAGTAATTGTGTGAACAGACAGAAATACCTAAGAGAAAAAGCACTTTTTAGGGTTCCGTGCCTCAAAAGGAAAAAAAAACCCTTACAGGATCACTCCGTTGTCCGTATGTCTGTCTGTCTGTTTATCAAGATCCATTTTCTTGGGAATGCGTGGAGGTATCAAGACGAAATTAATATCAAATACTTAGCTTTACGATCCCATGGAGCTGTAAAAAATGAAGCTTCTAAGTCAACGCAATAAAAAACAACTAAAAACACTGCCATTTACATCAGATATTTTGACAATCCCAAATAAAGTAAATCTTATAGAGTACTTTCCGTTGACCTAGAATCATGAAATTTGGCAAGAGACAAGGTCTCACAGCATAAATAAAAGAAAAAATACAAAAAACGTTAACTTGTACTTACATTATTTAAAAAAAAATGAAATATCCACCTGTGAAAGACAGAAAAAAACAAATTTTCGTTCTAAAAAAATAAAATTTCTGCGAGAAAATAAAATTTCTTCTTTCGTGCTTGACCGGTTTTTTTATTTAAATTGCTTCCTATCCTTGATGAAGATTTTTTGTTTTTCGCAAACCGCATCGAGTTCGTTAGACACAAAAATTCAATGACGCCCTGTCATTGAAGAGAACACGTGCCGAAAGTCAAAAATGTTTTTGATACAGCGATTTTTCTACAAGATATGAGCCTCAAAAGCATTTAGAAGTCCACTTCAATCCCGCTCACTTATACTTTTTAGCTGCACATATCAAAAATAATTCACTGCCATATTGTCAATGTCTATTCAAATCAGTAAATTCAAAAGGTACAAGCAACTGAGTTATTAGTGCGAGTACTACTCGTATTTAATAGGTCTTTTTAATTTAATTGTTTTTTGGTCTTATGCTTTAGTGGCATAAACGTCAGGTCAAACGCCTATTTTGAAATGATTCAGTTGTTTACAATAAAATTGCACATAAACATTCAACACCTTATCTCAGATTATGAAAAGAGATATATGGAGACATAAATTTACGAAATGTGACTTCGTGTTGCAACCTGTGCGTTCCTGGTTGTTATGTCTGGAAAATTTGCTGCACTTTTAACGGCGTTTGTCTGGAGGAAGCATTATCCGATGAAAATATTTTCCCTTCAGAGGAGGGAAATTATTTTCATGGAGTAAATTATCTGTCGAAGGTGGCTATTGTAAATATAAAGCTTACGTTTGAGTTAATCCAATTTGTTTAAAAAAAGAAAAGGTCATATAAACGTAAGCAACTTCAAAAAGCATGATAATGTGATACGCTCAATATTCCATGATTTCTGAACAGGTCAATATTTCATGACTTGTTTAATATTTCAATACACATGCACTAACATTATCATTTAAAACAACTCTCCGTGTCCATATTGGAACTTCAAATCGGACAAAGTCCTGAAAGTAAAGTTATTTTAAGCAATTATTAACTGTGAGATTTAAAAAAAATTCTATCTACCTTTATTCCATTATGGACACATAATTTTTTCTATCAAAGAGTAACATACTTATAGATTCCTCCTTACTTTTATATTCTTTGTTTCCCAGTTCATTTTATTTTTATCTCTTCCTGTCGATTGATGATTTAGAAGTTAATATTTTATCATTCTTTTTATTAAATTTTATTTTTTACTATGATACTTGCTGTTTATTTTACATACAAAAACTTATTTATTTGCTTACTATAATCAAAGACTGTAAATCGATTAATTCATTAATCCTTTCCTTATACTCGATTAAAATAAATATATCGCTGACATCATATAACAAAAGGAGTCTATGTATTAGCTGTGAGTACGTAAAATTACATCTCTACATAATGTTTTTTTGTATAAATTTTAATTATTGTGAGTCATTTTTAAAGTTAACACTATCGTAATATATTTTTTAGTAAACTTAATATAACCTTATTTTTAAAAATATTCATTGTTTTCCGTAAAGTGCAAATTAGAAGCACCAACAATAGATGCCATTGTCATATAATTACATATATAAGTGGGTGCATATGTATATATATATATATATATATATATATATATATATATATATATATATATATATATGTGTGTATATATATATATATACACAAAACATAATCTTTGCGTGATTTTTTGTCTAATTAAGTAATTAATTTTCCCTGTCTCCGAAATGAGATTTATCAATAATCCTTCATGATTGATGTGAAACTACTTCATATTATCCAAAATAAGTGATTATGCCTATGTTTTCTTGATTTTATAATTTTGTATCAACGTACGTTTTTTAATTACAAGTAAAGTTTATAAATTACATTGTATTTAATTAGCCCTAACGTGTTGAATAAAAAAAGGACTTGGGGCTAGCTTGGTAAAGTATTCTCTTTGACAAATCCTCAAAATAAAATTTCATTTGATCATTTGCCCATCTCTTTGGCTATTAAAGTTTGATAACTTTTAACTAATATTTTAAATTTTTATTTCCAATTTAGACTTTTATTCCGACATTTTTTTTCCACGCAAGCGTAAAAAAGTGATAAATTATAAATAACATGGATCATCTTTCCATTTCTTTCTTGTGACCTCTGAAATAAAATAGACTAGAAATAGAATAGACATGAGATGGTTTTTGAAACAATACAAGAAAACAAATTTCGAAGCTATTTTAATGTAATTTTTTGCAATCATCCGTCATACGTTACTGAATATTAAAACTGTAAAAAATGTAGTCTCAACTCTACGTATTGCTAAAAAATTTTAATTAAAGGAATTACATTTTTTTTTTCCAAATAACGCAAACAATGGGTTTGTTTCGGGATCGGATCGGAGTGAAATAATTATAATTACTGGTCTATAATAATTTCACGATATTTAACACAATCATATTTTTCTTTAATTAGTCTTATTTTGTTAAATAAAACACCATTTCAATATTTTTTGGTTTAAATTGATATAATTCTAATATTTCATAAGGAAGTAAACCAATAAATACTCGCAAATCTGTTGCATACTTGAAATACATAATTTAGCTCAGTAAGTTTTAGTATTCAAAAATTTATTTATTACAATCACTTTACTTAATAATCTACCAGTGGCGTGACTGATTTTGACTAATTGTACTTTCTATTACAAAAACGCAATAAGATATATCACGATTAACAAATATTTAACCTGTTATAAAAATGTTCAAACTAAACCAACTCAGTAAACTAATAAATACTCGCAAAGCTGTTACATATTTGAAATACATAATTTATTTTAGTACGCTAACTTTGGGCTTTAGTATTCAAAAAAGTGTTTATTACAATCACTTTACCTAATAATCTACCAGTAACGTAATTGATTTTGACTAATTGTACTTACTATTACAAAAACGCAATAAGACATATCACGATTAATAAATATTTAACCTTTTATAAAAATCTTCGTACTAAACCCTCTCAGTAAACCAATAAATACTAGCAAAACTGTTACACATTTGAAATACATAATTTATTTCAGTAAGCTAACTTTGGGCTTTAGTATTCAAAAAAGTGTTTATTACAATCACTTTACCTAATAATCTACCAGTAACGTGATTGATTTTGACTAATTGTACTTTCTATTACAAAAACGCAATAAGACATATCACGATTAATAAATATTTAAATTATTATAAAAATCTTGAAACTAAACCCACTTATCGTTATGGAATTCTATACTACTCTTGACGCGAAACTACCCTTATCCTCAAGAGCTATGACGGCGTGGATGCCAACGCGACCTATACATCTCGATGGCTCGTTGCTCCAAGAGACTGTGTATCATTTCATTGGCGGAGGGATCTTTTATGAGTTACGTTTATGAGTCCAGGAGTAGATGTCGGTAATGAATGGAAAAAGTGTTGGAGCAATGTTGTTATTACGTTGCCACGGCGACGCTGAGTAGGTAATTTTCCGCCGTTTATCTGCTTGTAAAATGTGAATGTTTACATATAAATTGCTAATTGGCGTGTTATGTTACCGCTTTCACGAGCGGGCCTGTTGTCGTTCGTTTTATTTTTGTTATCCCTCTTCGGGACGGTGGATGAGTGTTGCTTTATTCCTGTATTATAACGTTTTGGGACTTTATTGGTCGTGTGTGTTTATGGTTAACCGGGCGAAATGGCGGTGTTTTAGAGTAAGAGGCTGAGGGGAGATCGCGTGTGACTAATATGCTCATTTAGTTGCTTTTGTAATAATCTCCTAAAAAGGTTTATATATTAATTGGAATAAAATACGTAATAGAATAAAATAATATTATCTGTTAAAATAAGATATAAAATGTTACTTATTATATTTGGATTAAATTAATAGAAATTCATTATAACTTAATTTTCATCCACAGCTGAATGAAACGACATGATGTAGTATTATATCTACTTTATTTAAATTCTTAACCACGATCTGGGTTTCGTTGTATGACAATATCTTTAGGTAAGCAGTTTGAAAAGGTAGACCTGGGTCATGGTTAAGAATTTAAAGCAGATATAATACTAAATCACATAAATTGTTTTCAACGTCATTAGAGTTTCATTAAGAGAACACTAGTAAATTGATATTTTTTTCGATCATTCATTTATCTGTATGATCATGTCATTAAATTGTAAAAAAAATGTCAATCACCTTCAGGTAAAATTTAATATATTTCTGTAAGAGAGAGTTAGGGAAACAATGTGAAAAAAATACTACATTAAGATATTTTAAAATTTTTATTTTCTATGAAAAATTTCGTGTAATATTAAAATAATTTTAGTAATGTAAATTTAATTAAAAATGTGGATATTGTTAGCCATCAATGAAATGTGTTTTAAAATAGGTTAGGTAAAATTATATTAAAAAAAAACAAATTATTCCTCTTTTCATTCCCATTATCTTTTTAAATCCGAATGAAAAGCTTTGAAACAAAATGGATAAAGTGCAAACAATACTTGCACAATTAGTGTTCTGTACCATCAACCTTCCCACCTTAAATATTGTGCTTAGAAAGGGCTCGTCTGCCGCGCTATCGCCGCCGATCACACCGCTAAGTGGAGAGCGTTTCACCTGATCAAAACTTTAGAAAAACGTGTAACAAAAGTTTTTGTTTCATCGTGAGATTTTCTTTACATCCAGAGTATATTTTTTCTAAAAAACTTTGTCGTTTAAACCAATTTTATGGCAGTAATAAGGAAATAAATATAATTCCGAGATAATCTTTTGATATTAAGGGCGGGGGATAAAATTATTTAAGCTTTTCCCCAAAAGTTGTTTATAAAGCTCATAAAAGATATAAGGTATATAATATTTATTTCTACTTTAATAATCTTTCATTCAAAACCTATACGATAAACTTAATAGTCCTAATAACTTTTCGTGTTAATTTACACTCTGAAATTAATCCCCACCATATAATTCCCACCATATAATCCCCACCATATTCTACTTCTGTGCCAAGGGTCTAATTTTTACTTAGAATACTTTCCGAGAAAGTTATTTATGATAGTATGTGAAGCCATTTGTGTTTCGTTTTGACAATTTTGTCAGAGAACACTAATTAAGAATACAAAAATATTTTCCTGAAATTTCACGATATGGGTAAAATATAATGAAAATGGATTTAACTCGTGGATCGTATTGTAGTGGATTCTATACATAATGAATTACGTTAAGTATAGAATCTATTAAAAAAATTAAAGATTAGGTTTGAAATAAAAGTGGCTTATTTAATAATACGACTGTATATCTTCATCGATCAACTCGTCACAATTCCCTTTGAAAAGTGCATGGAAATTGATTAATGGTATTCTCTGTACACAATTAAATGGGTAATAATAAAACAATTATACGCATTTGACATAAATTCAATTCGGATTAAACGGAGATTCGTAACAAATGTGCTATAATAAATAAACTGAAATTCATAATAAATATGCGATGATGACAATTCCTCGATTCTTCACAATTGTTCAATATATAATTCATGATTGTGAAAAGAGCAAGATTTTAGTCTATTTATAAATACTTGGTTTATATCCAGTGATTAAAATAAAGATGCCTTTAGAGATATATAAAATCCATTAAACATTTGCCAACGTTGGCTGTTTCAAAATTTCATTCAAAAATGTTATTAGTAAAAGAATGTTACCTTATAGTCTTCTTACAAGAGTACAAACGTTCCAAACATATAAAAACCTTTAAACGGACGTTTAAAAAAAGTTTAAAATATGTATAATAGTATAATAATGCTAGTTTTGGATTCTTGGATTTCTTGATGCATACGAAATGATAAATGCTTGTCAATTTCACGAAGTTCAGAATATATTCAGTTATGTTTGTATTTCCTTACAACTAAATCACGGATTAAAATATGTTGAAAATAATGCACATCTAATTATTATTTTTAGTATATAAATAAAATACGTTAAGGGTAAAAGAGATATAAGAATTAAAATAATTAAAGTAAAAATCTGATATTTTATTTACTTTTTTGATTTAAGACTGTACGAAGAAACCAAGTATCGACCAATATTCATACTAATTGACAGGGTCAAAAATAGGATAATTATTTTTTTATAGACATACATCTTAACAAGCATTGAGCGAGAACCTAACTCATAAGCAGCCAAGGTCTTAAATTCAACTAAGTTATATGTATTGTATAGTCATGTCTCATAATCGAGGCTTTGTCAATGGCTCTATAGAGTATTTTGGATTGAGTTAAGAAATATCCACAATGATACAGTCGTTTAGAGTTGCTTTCCAAATGCATAAACTTTTAAATTCATATTTCAGTATATAAAAAATGTTTATAAACCCTTATATTATTTCCATTAACCCTTACTGATTCAGTATTTTCTTACATTTTCATATGGACAATCCTAATATAGTTGAGACATCTACATCTCAGGTGAAAAAGCGCCAAAAACGGTGACGCAATTTTAAAATAAAGTTCTTGAAAAATTTTGCAACTTAGCTTCGTCAACCCAGCAGTTTAAAATATACATATTTAAAAACAAATTTTTTATTTATGTCGAAACTTTTATTAACTTTCAACTACCAAGAAAAATCAAATCTGAAATATAAGTATGTTATATTCATCTGCATAACGCAAGTTATAATTACGTAAATTTCCGGAGATCAGTCGAGTATGTGAGGTGAGAATGAGTGTGCAAAAAAATATATATAAATACATTTTCAATATTATTTTAGTTGTAATGTTATTAGATATTGATAGTATTAAAATTTCCCAAAAAAACATAAATGCAAATATTGAATTGGGGTACATACATTTTAATATTTATCAATGATACAGGAAGAGATACAGGTAGGTTAAATCAAATTTTACTTTCATATGGTTAAACATCATTTCTAACATACTAAATAGAGAAAAGGACTAAAGTGAATATTTCAAAATATAAAATTTTAAAATCTTCACAAAGGAAAGAATTTAATCATTTTGCAAAAATAAGCGAGATATTATACCTACATTTTTATAAATAAAATGATTCAGAAAGAGATTATATGAAATTATTCTTTCATAGGTCTAAGGAATATACTGAGTACCTACAAGGAAGGACTAGAAAGATAATTTCGAAATAAACAATTTCAAAATCTTCATAATTAAAAGAATACAAACATTGTGCACAAATAAGCAAGGTATTAAATCTATATTTTTATAAAAAAAATTATTCAGGAAGAGATTCTATGAAATTATTCTTTCATAGGTTTATACATCTTGAAAACATACTAAGTATAAGAAAGGACTAGAAAGATAATAAAAAAAATTAAAATTTCAAAATCTTCATAAATTCAAGAATTCAGTGAGGATGCGTAAAGAAGTGGGATATTATACCTACATTTTAATAGACAAAAACTCGATTAAATTATACTTTTGTAGGTTTTAATATGTTTGGAATATATTAGAAAGGACCAACATGATCACTTGAAAATAGAACCTATCAAAATCTTCACAAGGATTCAGTCAAGCTGAGTAAATAAATGATATATTCTATCTTCATTTTAATCGATTAATATGGTTCAGGAAGAAATCCAATAAAATCATATTGATATACCGTATTAGGTACTTGGAACATACTGAATACAAGAAAGGACTAAAACGATGGAATGGAAACATAAAATTTGAAAATCTTCGTAAATACGGAAAGTGAACCAATGTACGTGAGTAAATGAGATATAACATCTACATTTTTATATGTAATAATTATTTATTTAGAGATTCAGAGAAACCTTACGTTAAAACAGTTACATGGTGTCTGGTACATATTAAATATGAGTAAAAACTTAAGCGACCATATGAAAACATAAAAATTCAAAATCTTCATACATACGAAAACTGAACCAGCATTTATGAATAAACGAGATATAACATCTACATTAGTATACTTAATAATGATTTACTTAGAGATTCAGTGAGACTTTACTTTTAAACATTTATATGGTGTCTGGTACATACTAAATACGAGAAAGAACTTAAGCGATCAATTTAAATCATAGAATATATATTTTGACATTTGATAAGGAGTCTTTTTGATGGAAATCTCGAACTTTACACTACCTAGACATAGTATTATACACCGACATGTAAATCATGGATTACTTTGGTTCAAGATCCTTAAGAAATCCTCTAGTATTAAAATCGATATTAAATTCTAATGTCGCAGCAGAAAATTTACGGTTTATTAAGATGGCAGAATAGAAATGACTTTAATTTGTACGTATGAAATTTCATAATTTTTATATAAAAAATTGTAGTATGTTCGTTCAATCGATTCATTACTGATTTATATTCTGGCGAGCAAATTGGGTTTCCTTACCTCATTTGTAGTAAAATTACTTTATAATTATCACTAAAATAGACCTCGCAGAGGAATAAATATTTAATACAATCTATTATAATTAAATAGGGGAGATATAGATTGCGAACATCATTGCGAACATCACAAATAACTATGATATTTAGAAACATTGTTATAGTTTTCATACAACCTTTGGACCTTTTTTTCCTAGGTTTCGAGAATAACGGAGAAAATTAATTTTTTGCATTTTTTCTACATATCTTTGGAGATATAATACCTAAAATTAGGAAAAAAACTTTTTTTGACACCCCTATAAATATTTTCAAACGATACCATGGGATTTAAAAGAGAAAATTCTACGTAATTTACCCACTCCCCTCAAATTTCCCTCTAAATATTTTTGGATAATAACAATTAAAGTATTATTAATGCATTGGTTGATATATTTCATTATTGTACCAAATTTCAAGTTTTCACTTGTTTCCAAGAAAAACGGCTGTGACAGACGAATAGATAAAAAGATCACACGATCTTACAATAGTTTCGTTTTCTTGTTTTCACATACAAAATCCTATAAATGACGTTTTTAATTAATTTTCTTCTTAGTCATGGTTAAAAAAATGTTCAGCAAGTAGCCTTTGTGTTTAAAGTGTGTTAACAACGTTTCATTGAAACTAACTAAGCACATTTACGTAAATTTTATGTTCTGCTATTCCAAATTATGAGAAATGTAATAAAACAGAAATTTTTATTTTTTAATATTTCAAAATATAATTTTTTTAAAAGTACAACACTAAATGACTAATAAAAGAACAGACCGATGTTGAAAGGCGATTTATAACAATCTATAAGGAAAAGTTCGCAACGAAAGTCATTTAGCAGGTTTCCAAAACTATTTTGGTTTTTATCAAATCAATAATTCAATAACGATAAACTTGTATATTTTATTGACGAATTAAACTATTCACTCAAATAATATAAATTCAGTTAAACGAAAAATCATTATTTAATAATTGACAAAAAGTTAAAAAGACTTTTGTGATACAACATATGGGACAACGTGAGATAAATAAATTATTAACAATCTTAAAATAAATGAAATTTTAAAATAAGCCGATTGATGTTACTTTAATAAGACACAAAATGCTGCAATCGCATTGCAGACAGCACGCCCTACAGTCCACCGCATTCCCGCCAAATCCCCTTCACACAATATGCCCCAATCAAAATAAATTCATAGACAGCAGCCGGCGCGCGCCATCTAGCATCGCGCTCTAAATTTAAATTTACAGCATCTAGGGCGGCGCCACAGCCGCGCCCGCCCGCTAACAATAAATCTCCCCGCGGCCTGATAACAAAAATGGAAAGAGAGAGACGGGCATTGTGCGAGGCGTAAAGATGTCTTCAGCCGCCACAATGCTGCGCCAGCCGGCTACAAATCGTTTCGGCGTCATAATAACTCTTCAACTTTCAGAGGTTGCTCATTTTTCTCGAGAAGGTTAGTAAATTAAGTTGCAGTATACATAAATTACAGTCCTTATTGTGGTGTAATGTAGTGGTGCCGGCCGCGCAGATGGTGCGGCTGGAATGAGATCGGGGGGAGGAGAGGAGGGTTATATTTAAGTAATTACGTGTAAGCACGGTTAAGTTTTGGCAAGCTTTTCGATTGGCGAGAGTTTTCCGGCAAACTGGAGTTAATCATATTAATTCGTTAAGGCGAATTGACGTTTAACATTATCAAAAACAAGTTAAGGAGTGGTGGTTACGATTATTTTGATTTATATTTCACTTATTTTTTCTCATTTGTAAAAAACGTTCTGACTTTATAATTCGTTGTTGCCGTTTTGGTCTAGTTGTGCATTAAAATTATTTTTACACTTAGAAAATAATTGTTAATTTTATACTTCTTTTTTATATTCTATGTTATTGATATTCAAAGTTTATTTAAATACTTTAAATAAAAGAAAATTGAAGCAAAGATGCCTATCTACCTGCTTATTATTTTTATTTATTTACGTGAATACAATAAACTCTACAGTAAACATTAATTTATCATACGATTTCAACGGGATGGATTTTGAGAAAGGGCTATTCAAAAGAATTAACCATTTAAACAATTATTTGTTTTTGTTATTTTCAGCCTTCCGCTAACATATCATAATTAAATATTGTTAAACAGATAAAACCATTGACGAAAATGAAATAAAAATTTAGATTATGGTGTGGCTTACCATTCCTAAATTTTCTATGTTTAGTAACCAGAATTGAAAAAAAATTGTTAAAAAAATCAGCTATCAACTTTTCAATTTAATCGTAAAATTAGGACGGGGATGTCTTTCTGTCTCACTTGCTCACGTTAAGTACGGTTAACACTATTGAAAATGACATTAAAATTCATTATTGTCATTCTCGCCCCAAAGGTTAAGGTCTTAAAACTTAAATTGTATAAAAAGTGAATTTTCAAGATTTTTCAACATTTTCTATACTCCGTCCGGTTGTACTTGGAAATTAAAATTTATTAAATAAACAAAAGTTAGGTAAATACCCTATTATACAATTGTTTGAAAGTTTCATAATTTTAACGTGACGTGCGCGTGACATTCAATGCATTAATATGACTTAGTACACGCGTTTTTGCCTTCATTGTTCTAAGTCCGAGGGGACGGTTATAGAAAATTAATTGTTTGTCAGAAAATAACAGACAACTAAACAAAATAATTCTTAAAAAGTTTAAAATAAGTACCGCAATCAGTTATTCCTAGTTTAATACATGGTGATTTAATGTTATTATGCAATTACTAATTGGAATAATAGGGGAACTGCAGAAGGCAAATGGATCTAATTTTGCTCTTAGACAGAATTTAAATACAATATTATAATTTTAAAGTTATTATATTTTTTTTGCTTTGTCTGATTTCTAACGGCCCGTGATTTTGTACGCGGAGATAACTGAAAAGTGTACCGAAATCTTTTTTACGAGTATAATTCCATACTCCATATTTGGCTAAGCCAATTTTTCAAATGTATGTCCGAGTGGAAATCTTTATTGCGTAATTTATGATAAACATGAGGCCATCTATTATTATACATAAATACATATACACTTATGTTATACTATGCGTCCAGTAGCTAAGCACTTTTCTGTTCTTGTTGTTGCAGTAATCCAATGTAAATGTATTTTTGAAAATGTTAAACCTCCATGCATTTTGATTAGGTAAACCCATTGCGATGAAATGAAAACTATATGTTTCTTCAAGTTGATCCGTATGTATTTGTAATAACTTCATTCAAATTGGTTAGTATTTTTAAGTGATACGTACACAAACATACAAATAGATAAAATAATACATTTCATGTAATACATAACATCAAGTTAATACATTTCTTTACATGAATTTTCTGCATTTCCGTATATGACGTTTATCGATAACTTCACGGACTTTTCTTTTTCAATCAAAGGTTTCACTAAAAAAATTAACCCACGTTATTGAATTAAAGAAAAAAAATAACTGATAAACTTTTAAATATGTAGTGTAAACTCAAATACTTATGTATATTATGTAAATACAAATGTTAGACGTTATTAAATAAAACCAGTGACTATGTGCCGCCACGTGGCACCGTTATTAATGGATTAAATAAATACCGTGAGTAAAATTTGCTAAACAAAATTCTGTTATGTAGATTTAAAATATTGCTTAGAATTTTTGGTAAAAAATGTATCTTTCGACATATTTAAATATAAAGCAGAATATTAAGACTATGTTATTTCAATGTCTTCTTTGAAATTTAAACATAATTAAATTATATCGTAAAACTTTTAACGAACTTTTATACTTATCGCGTATTAAAAGTAAATATTTAAAATCGCCATCATCCATCAGATGAGATAAAATTACTTTACATATACACTATAACTTTTACATTAATTCACATAAAAGTATGTAAGTAAAGATATATATTTATCCTACACCTTCCATTCTATTTGATTTAAATGATTTAACTTTTGTCGATTTAGTTTACCCCTGTTCCATTATTTATTTGCTTGTTAATACTATTTTTATACTTAAAACTATTTTGACTAAACGAAAAAAATGGTGGCTTAGTTTAAAAATAATATTTTTTATATTTATTACATTCTGGTATTAGAAATGGCTACTTATTTTGAAATGAACAAACTCATTACGCATTTATATTTATTATGAACTATTTTTTTGGTTATATAAATAATTTTTTCCCTTCTCCAGCAAATTTTTAAACTCACAATAATTCCTGAGATTATGAAAATATTATTCACTTATTACATAAATAATCAAATACATTTATTTTCACGCTTTTATCTACAAGGAGATTAATGTTTGAATTACCAAAAAATTATATTCTCTAATAGTAATTATTCTATATTTATTTTAAATTTTACTAAAATTAATTAAAATTATGACGATAAAGGGAGACAAGCAAACAAAATCAAACATAACTTTGCATTTATACTTTTAGTTAGGTGTAGTTAGGAATAGGATTTATGAGTTCCTTTGTTCATTCGAGACTAACTAGTTTTTAATAACCATTTATCGTCCACCATTACACTAATAGTTAACACTCAGTTGCTATCTGAGCAATTATAGTCATAAATCCAACATCAGTGTACTCAGCTTTGAAGTTCACAGACAATAAACCGTTTAAAATAAACTCCTTCGAAATTATTTTAATATTTATTAATTGCCTTAGACCTAAAAAAAGAGTAAAATTCTGTAGCAGCTATTTAAAGAGCTACCACGATTAGAAGCTATTTAGTGAATATTCAAAAAGTCACCTCTACTTTAAAGATGCTTTAAGATACAAAGTATTTCAATCAATCAGAAAATAACCATTAAACGCAATCGCAAAGGCGTGTACAGCTTAAGATAAAGATTTGTTACGAAACAGCTAAAAACAGTTAATCAAAGTCCTTGATTACAAAATATATAAGGGAAACAATTGTCCGACATGAATATTATATCAAATATGTTAATGTGACCTAGTTTACGTAACTTGCATACCTCTCCAACTTATCAAAACGTTTCTAAAATGTTAATAACCATTTAATATTCATAGCGTGGAAATGAGAGTCTTTTCAGCTTAAATTTAAGAGGCAGATGAGTTAAGAACTTTAAAGTGTTTTGCGCTGTTTTGGCTAATTAATTTCGTTACATCTGGCATGAAACGGTCTTATTTCAAAGTCGTATATTAATTATAATAATGTGGTCTGAAGCACTTTTAAATTAAGTTTGTTTATTTAATTTTTAAAAAACAAAGTTTATAAATTAAACGCAGTTTGCGCTTCATTTTCATAAATTTTAGGAATTGTACATTAGATTTAATTTTGTTTTCGCAGTGTAGAATATTATTATATATTTACATTGATTTGTGCTTGGTATTGTTTAAATATGAAGTAAAACATTTTCTCTTAGTACTTACAAAAAGTTCCATTTTTGAAACAAGTTTTAAATAATACAACTAATGCACATGTGTTTTTTGTTTCATTATAATAAATTTGTTAAAATAAAGTTTCACCACTTTTTTCAGTTGGTTTTTCATTTATAAAAGTATGTATTCTCTGGGAAATATGTAGTACTTTCACATATATATTTAAAAATGGCACGAGTACAATACAATGTGGAAGAATAAAACCAAACATAACTTCTTAAAAATGTTATATTTCAACAGAGTCATGAAACGTAAAGAACTCGACACTCCTAATGCCTCAGATTGATTGATGAAAAAACTTTTAATAGGTGTATTATAATAAAAAAAAGTTGTTCCATTTTCTTCTAAACATCAGAATATAAAACACCTTTTCGATAATCCAGCTGACTTTATTACCAAATCCATTATTTTAGCAAATCCTCCGTCACAGATCCGTCAAATTCAAAATCTTATTTTGTTCAAGCATGGGTATAATTTTAATGGTGTACTGGTAATATAGATACGAAAATAACAGCAAATGTTATAGGAAAGAATTTTCAGAACTAAAATTTGTAAAACACAGAAGAAAAATAGATAGGGACTTAAAATATTTTTAAATATCCATCTGTATTAAATACAATGGTACTTACTAATGAGGCAGCTAAAACAGCATTTTATTACAAAGGCGAAAATGTTTTCACCATTGGTATTAAATTATTATCTTTTAAAATTACCTGTTTCCTAATCTGCCTTATCAGATTACTTTATACAGTTCTCAATTTTGTGAAATAATCTTTTGCGTTTGATAGTAAAATATCCTTTATATTTCATTATGTTTTTTTAAAATTTTACATTCGCCGGTAAAGAAAATTAGTTTTGAAGAGGCATAAATAAAATTATAAAAATATTGCGAAAAAAAGAATACATTGAGCAAGTTAACATAAATAAGCCTACAAATAAGTGTGAGTAAATATAATCCAAAATCAAAACAAATCCAGTAAACTGTATACTCTTTACGTGATTGGAAACTTTTGGTTACTACAGGGCAAAGCGCAAATCGCAAATCTATTTTGACTTGCAACGGAATTATATGTGGACATTAACTATAAATAATTAAAAATATATAAACACATTTGTATACGCTAAGAGAGCATATAATATGAGAGGAAAAATTAGAATTAAGGCAGTAAGGAATTCTAAAAGTTACAGCTCTTTGGGAAGAGTCTCTCTAGTAGGTCTATTGAATCAGCGTGTAGTTTATTTGACAGCCTATCAGGTTACATTATAAATAACCATTTATAGAATCCAGATTTATGTTACATGATTAACTTCTAAAAGTGTGATTCAAGATCATGTTCACTTGATAGTAAATCTGGAACGAATACATGACAAAATAATGAAATTGTTCACAAGGAAGCCATGGAATGTACATGTGGTCTTGTGTTTTTTATTTGTCTTAGTCAAATCTAAATAGTAAAAATATTTGTAGTCTACCCAAATACAGCAGAAATGTTTCACAAAGGTAGACTTTAGTGTTTTTTGACAGAAATTACTTAAGTTTGCTTTGTAAAAAGTTGTTTTAATTTTTTAAAAAGTTGTCAAAATTATTTCAATCGTTTAGCAGACTTATATTTTTATAATTCAAGGAAAAGAAATCTAACTAAAATATAAATTACTAACAAAAATATACTGTTAGTTATAATTGCGGTTAACTGAAACAAAACATTGTCAAAAACAAGTCGCTGACTCGCTATATAATGAGAGTTCGAGACTAGTTAATATTAACTAATGGTTTTATTATTCGAGTTCATTGATTTATAGCCATAGAATTACGTCATATAAGACGTATTTAGTGACTTTTCTTTCTAAATGTTTCCAAATAGGATCAAATAAATTAGTTTATCATTTAAACTATAATTTATTGGCAATATACATTTTCATTTTTTATTGTTTAAATTCACTTACGTAATAGTTGAATAAACAGCCACTGACTCCAAGAAAGTTGAGTTTTTAATACAATACTATGCTGTCTTACTTAGTAACAATATATTAAAAACTCTCGCCATTCTAATAATCTTACTTCAAGACAAGATATGATTTCTTTTATTTTTGAACCATCATTTCCAAACAAATACCTATAGCCAATTTTATAACATAATGTGTGATGTTTTCACGAAGAAAATATACCTACGTCTTGTGTCTACCTCATTAGAGTAATCACGTTACGTCATCGTGCTACATTGAATTTAGAGCCCAATGTGGTTGCGTCGTCTTACAATAAACACAGTTTTAAATTTGGGAATGCTGTTTTCATGAAAATAATATCTGAATTACGAAGTTTGTATAAGTAAATTTCTAGTTAAAAAGAAAATTCGCCCAATGCAAATATCAATATTTACAATGATGTCAATTTCCTTTTTCAATCAGTGGTATTTTTACATTTATTTTTAATAATCTAAATACTATTAATTTTTTGTCTTTTATTATATGTTTAATTCTACCTTGTATTTATGGCTGACAATAGAGTTCATTGCTTTGTGAAGGCCTTTTAGAAGGTAATTTCACAAGATAGACCCTGGAGGATAGCCAACCCCTTCGCCTCTAATCTAATATGAAAAACTTACTTAAATTTTGTTTACAGTGATTAAGTTCTAATAAGAATCAATTTATTGGCTGGTGTTCAAAATTTTGATTTTGGGTTCAAAAAACTTTAGTTTCCGTTCAAAAAATAGATTTTCTTTTATGTAATGTATATTAAGAATTAAGTTTTTCAATCCCTACAGTGCCGAATAATAGCAAATATCTAAAAATACTTTGAAAGGCTGCAAAAAAGCATTCAACTTTATATAATGATTGGGTATAAAAAATTATAATATGACTAAAATATTAATAAAACAATTTTAATAGCACATTTGTGATCCCTTTGTAAAAAAATAAAAATAATCACAATTCAAATAATTGTTGAAATACGTAAAAGCTGGCTTCCTCCATTGTTATTAGTTCTCGATATTATTGAAGTGAATAGAAAGACCTCAAATTTATATTAAATTATTCACAATTAAAATTTTTGGAACGAAAAGATATTGTCTACTACGTATTTCACGGGTGCATATTAAAAAAAAATTACATGATATAAATACAAGTTAACGATTTTTTATTTTTTTCCTTTACGTGTGGCAGATTTCACAATTCTGGGTCACTATGCATTTTGGTTTATTTGTGAATATCAAAGTGTACAGCACAAATGGCCGTATTTTTAGATTGTTTTATTGAGTTGACTCAGAAGTTTAATTTTTTTATAGTTCGAAGGGACCGGAGACCTACTTGATGTTAATTTCAACTATGTCGATAACTTTACGCATTCTTGATAAAAAGAGTTTTGACAGACAGACTAAAAATTAAGTGATCCTGTATAGGTTCGTTTTTTTCCTTTAAGATACGGAAACTTAATAAAAAATTTTCAAATATACCATTATTTTAAAGATATTTTCAATTGAACTTCACTCAAAGTTTTGGAGGGAAATCAATTTGAAACGATTTTAATTATTGTTTAATATTTTACTTCTTATTAATTTGATATCTTTATTTAGCTATATGCTTTTAAAATTTTATTCACTTGAATCTAAAATTGTAAACTTTTTAAATAAAAACTCGTTTCACCGATAAAGGTGACGGAATTACAAGGATTCGGTTTCTCACGATTTATTTCGGAATAAAAAGGATGTATGCACCTTCAACCTTGAACCTTGTTTCACAACAAAATCCAAAAAATAGGCTGAAGAGTGTTAAATGGCTACTTAATCAAAACTACATTTTTTTTTCTCTTTTATGACATGTGAAGATGAAAAAATTTTTTTTCCCAGACGAAATTTGAAATCGTAGATTCATAATTAGCTTCGGAGTATTAATAATCTATTACACCATAATCGCTACTGTTTAAAAAATGCGAGCAAACCACAGAAGCTAATGGAGATATTAGTCAACAAAATGACCTCGATGGAGTCTCCATTATAATCATTTAAACGCGGAAGCAATTTTCGATGATACATTAAATGATATCGAAGTACGACATTTATAACTTTATCTAAATAGAACCCTGTATAGAGTTATGGATTTTATGAGACGAGAATATTTGACAATAGGTTATATTGTAGTGATAAAGGTTTATTTTAAACTCACTTCACTATCAGCTTACGATGATTGAACCATAAATTCATAATACTTTTTACATATAAACACACACATATATGTAAATGTGTATATATATATATATATATATATATATATATATATATATATATACATATATATATATATATATATATATATATATATATAACTCAAAATAGTCATAAAATATAATAAATGACAAAATAACTACTTGCTTTGAAATTATATTATTATCATTCCAAGTGAAACATAATTTTGGTACGAATTCTACTTCAACGTCTTCAATTATTATCAAATTTGTTATAATAAGTTATTTGATACGCGTAAAGAAAGTGCCCAAACCTTATGTTCATATGGTGATTGATTCTTAAATAACAGGACTTCAAATTTATCAAATTTGTCATAAAAAATAACAACTTTTTAAACTGCTTTTATTTCTCAACCATTTAAGACAGAGAGGTGTACATGGCTTCATTTTACCACTTTTTATTTTCTAAATACCTTGTGAAATATGTAAGAGTTTTTTAAAAACTATTTCAATTTAAAATTCATATTCTTCGTAAAGCTAAGTTTCCTAAATTTTGAAAAAATATCAAAAGCTGTTCGTACTCTTTTTCATTAATCCTCAAAGTCTCACCTTGTTATGAGTGGACTCTGAAAATACGACAAAGTTTGCAGCGCTCGTCTTTCACTCGTACAATTGGTAAATATAACGAGTGGCTATTATAGTATGTATTTTATAGAATTTCTTATAAAATTAAAATTAAATTTTATGCAGGTAAAATTGGCTAATTATAAGTTGCAAATATTTAATTTTTGTTTGTTAATAACAGATTTGTTTTTTCTCATTATTTGACATATTACGCTTAACACAATTGCCACATCGATTGGTGCAAATATTTGTTCACAGACTTTCGGTTGAAGTCTGTTACACATTTTACATGCCTGTTTTAATTTATAAGCTGTAATAACGTCAAAGAGGAGACGTGATCCTTCATGAAGATAAGACGTTTACTATTGTATATCTACAGGATAAAATGTTTATTATTGTAGCGGGGGGTACAAATGGGACCATCAATAGATATTTAAACATATAAACATGAACATTGATTACGTTGCTTAATAATGATAATCATCAAAGGTGAACTGACGATCCACAAGATCAACCCATTTCATTACATTTTGTTTTCAGTTTAAAATGATGCAATAAAGGTTTAGAAAATCAATAAGGCAATGATTCCTTAAATTCTAACTTGTTTAAACTTGCAGCAGATAAACTGGATCATGCACCAGATACGTAAAGTTTTGCAGAGTACCTACGTTATATTACTTTGCCCAGTTTTGTTGAAGATTTACCAGTGTTTAGTTATATTTTCCCTTGTATTATTGTTTAAAGTTTTGGAGTTAGTTCATTTCAGAAAATTAACTGAATTCGAAGAAATAAATTTATCAAAATAAAGTCAAAATATAGGATAAAAAAGAAATTAACAAAAAAATTTTGTGTTGCAGTAATTTGTCTGAAGCTCGAGTCAATTGATTGCGAGATGACCGTAAATCAAATGGTTACAAAATATACTTTGTCTTTATTGATTTTTACTATAATTACTATCCACAACTACTATCCACTACGTTTCACAAAACAATCACTGTGACACGATTAATCACAAATTCGATGACGACACGCCCATATTGATCGATTAGCTTACCGCTTTATTCAATAAAAGCACTGATATGGTATCGAATCGGTATATATCCGTCAATATGTCGGTAATTAAATTAATAAGAGGCACAAGTCCGTTAACCGTCTTAATCGACGCAACCTTAGTCAATTTTACTTATCACAAAATATAGAAACGAAAATTAACAAGGGCATTTTAATTTCTTTATTTATTCATGTCCCATAAAAGGAACAATGTTTGAATGTTAGGTTTGAAATTTGAAATGAGTGATTTTTCGAAATGACTAGGTTTTTCAATGTAATTAATACACTCATACTCTCGTATGAATTCAATCCTCACGTCTGGACAGACTTCGAGCTCACTTGAATGGCGCCGGAGTTCTCCTTTTCTTAACTTGTTAATAAATATTTTTAAAGAGAATTAATAGGGATAAATAATAGAGGATAAAGGTAATGATTTTTTTATTTATTTTAACTAAATGATTCAAAAATTTAAAGAAATATAAGTGTAAATAACACTAAGGCACATATAAACGCTTAAGAGTGCGTTTGAAGTATTTCAAGCAATTTATTTAAACTATTTAAAAATAGTAATATTTTCTTTTATTTTCATTTCAATCATGCATTATATTTTTGAAGAGTGCAAAAATATTTTGTCTTTCTCATAATCGTGATGATTTCTCAAGACATCATATCTATAAGATGTAAAATTATTGTTATAATTTTCCTGTAAGCATTAAACTTCGCAACTTTTTTGTAATTTTCACTATAGCAATTTTGGTGATGAAAGGAGCGATTAATTTTTAATTACAAAATTCTGAAAAGAAAAGCTCTAATTGAAACGTCAATAAATAACATTAAGAAAAGAAACGTTTCTATCATTTCGTTTACCTCTACGGAACCAAAAATTATGAACAAAAAAAGGGTTTGTAAAATTTGGCCAGCAGGTTACAAAAAAAGTATGACCCTAAGTTTTACAGTTTTTGACAAATTTACGATGTTTTTGTGAAAAATAATATTACAGTTAATAAATAGTTAATAGAAACACTTTGCAGCCTAAATGTTTGAAATTTTATATGCACCTCGGTATATCCGGAACCCTTGCAAATGTTCTACTCCTTAGTGACAGGTTTCTTATATTGTTTCTTACTCCTAATCACTGGTTTAAATATAATATACAAATACGTTTTCTTTAGAAAGGTTATTTACAGAAGTGCAATTGAAAATAATGGAATATTTATTGGAGACATCTGAGATTTGTATGCCAATATGATTAATTTTGGTATTATCATCCTTAATTAAATATTCTAAAGAAATATCCTAAAAGTGGACTTTCTTACTCCATGTGGGATCAGTTTATATCTGCTGAACATTATATAAATTGAAATATATCTCATAGGAATTATTTGTAAAATGTCCGAACTCAGCGGAAAAACTTTCGAAAATTTAAGGATCGTCTATTTAAAATACATTTCCATTTCAATAAAGTTCAATAGATTTTTCTCGTACTTGAGTAGTTTTGTTCCACTGGAATACCTATTTATAATATTGTACTTTCAAATGAATTAACGACCCGCTCTGGATTGGAGAAAGGATAGGTAAATTAAAGTGATAGGTCAATGCCAGATAGTATGTGCGTACATATCTGCTTACATAATAATATATTATGATATTTAAACCGTTAATTGGAAAATTATGGTACAAAGAAAAATTTGGTCTATATGAGTTGAGGAATTTCACTAATAATTTAAATTTGATAAATATTAAAAGAGCTTTGCATAATAATCTACAGAAAAATTATGTTTTTTTTGTGGTACTACGTACTACGGTTATTATGCACTACATGTTATTGCAAAGTTTTTTGTAGAATTTTTTAAAAAGGAAATAAAAGTTTCAATACGTGGTTTCCATTTATTTCTAACAATTTAAGCAAGACAACGAAATGAATATATGCGCTCTCGCGAATACTTTTTTTCGTACGTCGACGATATTCATTGCAAAAGGTTGGATCATTTTCTCAAAATATTCATAAATTATACCTCGTGATTAATTAGAACCGGAACTAAATATGTCCAGTGGTTATTGAGAAAATCACACATTTACATATAGAAAGACACGGCGTGGGACTGAGTTTCATAGTATATCTTGATAAAATACAATTATGTATGCGACCTTGACGATAAATAAAATATTATTAATCTTTCCAAGTAAAATTACAGTTTTCAAGCTCCTCATCCGCCCCCCATTAAATCCACTTTCCCACGCGTTCGGCGCAAACCAATATTTATGACGTCACCGCTCACTTACAGGTCAACAAATCCCCGCCCGCATGTCGGCCGAGAAATACAAGTAAACTGAAATAAACGAACGCACAAGCGACGATTAATCACGGCATATTAGAGCTAACCTACTTACGCACTCCGCGATACTGCCCCACCCGCCGCCTACTTCAATAAGCCGAACCTTAAACAGTAAATCCGGAGGCCGGCTATGATAACCGCTGCGCTATTAGTACGCGTAATAAATTTCTACATTGTACTCGTTACGATCCCTTATCCGCGCAAATGCACCTTCATTACGCTATATGGGGCATAGTTCGGTGCGTCGTTATCGGATTGATGCGGGCTCATCATGCTCGTGTCTCCTGGCTCAATACTCGTGTAGAATATTATAAATTAATCGAGTGGCGGCTTGGGATTATGATGTTGGCTTCTCGGCAATGGGTACACGTGCGATATAAGAGAAATTGACTTCGACTTGAAAACCTGCTAGAGAATCGTTTCAACAAATGCATTAGCGCAATATTTTATTTCAACGAATTAAAAAATGCGACAGGAAATACAACTAACATTGCACTTTCGGCACTTTGTTAAGGTCAACCATCCCCGCCTCTAGTTTCGATGGTAGAAAGAATGGTAACTGGAGTAATTTTACAAATAATCAACTTTTATTAAAACTTACTGGAAAGAGGAGATCTTGTAGAAATGATGTTATTTTTTAGATATATAAATTACTTGTTATAATCTTAATTTGAATTTGCAAAATCACATTCATCTTCGTTCACTTGTCTATTGTATGTATGTATAAAATCATACATATGAGGATAAAGTAAAAGTTGCGATTCGTGATCCATTTTGGTGTTTTGGTGTTTTATTATCGACTGCTTAGTTATTGGAAGAAAAGCCTATTCATTGTAAAAATTATATTTATGCATTTACATACATTTATCGATAAATTATAAGTCACCTATTGGCATCGATAATCAATTAACGGTTTAACAAATCAATATAGGTATATATTAACAATGAACACATAAATATAAGAATTATACAATATAACGACGATATATTTCAACAAATATGCTTTCATTTACCAGGAAAAAAATCACAGTGTGTTACGACCGCGATTCGATGGGTGAGTAGTCGAATAACGCATGAAACGGAAGAATTCCCATATGTTTCGTTTCCAGAGGGTGGTATAACAAACAAGTGATGATTGCGAGAACGCAGGAAAATTGACATGCGTATGTATAATACACGAAGTAAATGAGTGGTACTCCTCAGATCTATTGCACGAATATATCCTGAAAGAATGTTTTAAGCAATTATGTTTGCCATTACATACAAAAAAACTATCAAATCAAGTTAAAACTTAGTATATATATATATATATATATATATAAAATTTATATCTCGGCCGACATAAATTATTAAAATTATTTTTAAATTAATCAACAAGTTATCCTGAAAAATTTCTAAACATTGAATAATATATTTTCAGTTGTTAAATTTAATATGTGTATTATCTAATGCTTTAGGTAAGGGTCAAATATACAGGTAATTTTAGGAAATAGGAAATTTTCAAAGAAAATTTACAGTGGAAGTTTATAAAGAAAGAATTATGTTGGTAGGTAAAAAGCGTAAGATTCCTGAACTTCACGCAAGATGAAAATATATTTCTTTGTTTATATGCTAAAGACCTCAAATCCAATTTTCATAAATGAATTACTTAACTTACACCTAGAATTAAAATTTCAATATGTTTGAGAAATGGTCTAAAATAAAAAAAAAACAGAAATAACGTAGAAAGATTTGTGACAAATTGAATTAAGAAAACTTCAGAAACCACTTTTATTGGAGCAAAACAATGTCAAGATTGATCACTTTTCAAATTACATCATTAAACAATTTGAACATACGAGAAGCTCATATTTAAAAAAATGCATGATCGTATTTAATTTCCGTTGAAGTTGAACGAATTCTATTTGCTATGTCCCTAAAAAAATTTAAAAGAATATGTAAAGGAACTGTTAATATTTATTTAACTACACTTTTTAATGTAAATATTAATTCAAATTTTGCCTTAATAAAGAAGTGTCAGACCAGGTTATTAAATTTTTTTCAAGAATATTATGAAATAAATAGTTAAAAAAATACAATACTCTTCTATTTTTAAAATCGCAGTAAAGTAGTAGCACAAATGTCAGTACTGAATTTGTCATATGAAATAATTGGGTGATATGACCATGAATATACGAGGATGTAATTATCTGTACTAATTCCAAAATCGAGTATTGATTTTGATTGGAAATTTCCAGAGTTGACGAATTTTTTTTAAATTTCTTTGACGAATATTTCACTAAAAAGAAAAACATATTAGCTTCCAGCAGTCTTATCAGGGAATATTATTGTCAACTTGAACAAATGCCTTCTAAAAAATAGTGAATACCACATTTACCTACATTTGATGAGACGATCGAATAATTGATCTCAAGGTCTTGGCCTAGAAATGCTTTTAGTTCTATGTCATTTTTGTGAAACGAAAATCATGAAGACTACTATTGTACATTATGACTTTTATAGCGTCTAATAACAGTTCTGGCTAATTGATAGGTACTAGTTTTTGCTTTTTACCACCATACTACTGTAATTACTGGAAGAAATACTAAGTGTTAATTTTATGTCTCAGCAGTATGTATGTAAAGGTAATGCGCCCGTTCTTTCATTGTTTCCAAGACCTTGACCTTCAAGACGAAGGAAAGATATCAAAAAGGAAATAACTTCAAAAATGTGTCTATATTACTGTCACCAAATTGAATAATCTGTCAAGCAAAAGTAGAGTTCTCACAACAAGGGTTCTCTATCTATTTAGGCATGTACGAACATTTTATAATACACAGTAGTTCCGTTAAACTTCTTACTAAATATTAATTTTTCAGAACATAAATGTTTTACCTTTTATACTTTTCACAGGCTTATAATTCCCAAAAAATTATAATTCCACATAGAATTAGAAACCATGGATTTTCGGATTTTGCCCTTTACTTTTACTAAAAGATTTCCCAGTTGGCTTTCCGGATTGTAGATCAACTGAATTATGCCCGCTTTCAGGATTGTGGACCAACTGGAATTACCCTATAGTTTTATGATGAATAGGTAAGGTTATGGTAAGAAAAAGGAAGAAATACGCTTGAAAAAACGATACTTTTCCTTGCGTAAACTAAAACTTGGCATTTTACAATTCTGCAAAACTATAGACCTTAATGTATGAAATTAATTCATCTTGATAACTTTTAGCGGAAAAGGTTTTTACAGGTAAGCGATATGGACGATCAGACAACGCAGTAATTCTAAAAGCGTTCCGTTTTTATCATTTCGAGGAAGGGAGTCCTGAAATACTAAATATCATCAAAATATGTTGTCGCTCATGTGTTAGTTTGATGATAGCGTTTTCGGAACAAAAATAGTAGTAGTAGTAGTAGTTTTAGCGGAAAAGGTTTTTACAGGTAAGCGATATGGACGATCGGACAACGCAGTAATTCTAAAAGCGTTCCGCTTTTATCATTTCGAGGAAGGGAGTCCTAAAATACTAAATTTTATCAAAATATGTTATCGCTCATGTGTTAGTTTGATGATAGCGTTTTCGGAACAAAAATAGTAGTAGTAGTAATATATTTATGAACTATTATTTTTAAAACTATGGTGTTTTTTTCCACTTACAATTAGCACCTCATCCAACGGTGGCCGCATTTACTGCGTCCAGTGCTGAGGGCATTTTTTCCGCAAGCAAGAGGTTCATTTAGGTATAAGTTAGGATTTTTAAAAAATCAAGAAATTGGTGCATATATATAGAAATTATTTAATTATTTCTCAATAACAATCGCTTTGCATAATTTTTATTGCGTAACTTACAGACTAATGTTAGGGAGATGAATTAATAATATTGTTAATCGACTTAAAAGATGGCACTTTTTATGAAATTAAGCGAATTAATGCAAAGCATATGCGAGTACAAATATTATACGTTAACCAAAAAAATGATCGACCTATTAGGAAAATATTGAAATATAAAGTTTGCCTTAGCATTCTAAATGTAAAAATAGGATGCAAAAAAATATAATTGATATTTACGAAAATATAAAAGTAATTAATTAATGTAATTTTTATTAAGATAAAAAATATTCATCGTATTAAAACATGAAATTTTCTACACAGTTATTGGTTACATAATATAATAGTATTGGATATTTTTATTTTTTTGCTTACATATGGGAAAACTTTTGACTCGTTTTTTCTTTTGCCGTACAAGAATTTTACAAAACATGAATTTCTCTTTCCTATATTACCTATAATTATATTAATTAGTCAGGATTCTTATATTGTAATTACATATTTCTGCTGTTATATATAATATATTTATATGTCTTCTGTGTATATAATGCTTCTAATTGTTTAATATATTATGAATATTTAAGCAATATGAATACTAGTTACCCTGTTAAGTTTTGCCTTTTTTAGGTTATTAAATTAATATACCTTGAAGAGATCTCATCACTTTTTTAGTTGTTTACGAAACATTTCAAATAACCAATAATTGTGTAGAAAATTTTAAGTATGGATGGAGAAACCTACATTTGAAGTACTTTGTAAGTAAATAAAAATTAACATAATGAGACCTCTTTAACGTTGTTAAATTACTATCCAAAAAAGGCAAAACTTAACCTTAGACTGGTCTTGTACATTGCTATAGTATAATTAGATACCAAGTATTTGTTACGTCGATACTTGGTATTTAATAATAGTACATTACCTTTTGAATAAAATATGATCGTCCTAATTTTCCTATAAAATTTGTATATATTTCTAAGAACCCTATTTTCCCTAATTTTATTTATTTTTCCAATTTTTTTTGCGTACTTTTCAGTATATCTCTGAAAATATACTTCTCAAAATTAAAAAAGAAAAGTATTTCAAATTTATAATTTTGTAATTTTGTTTCGTGTACTTAATTAAACTTACATTACCCCCAAAAATTCCCATATAAATATTTTTTAGTGTTAATTTTTGAGTTTTATACCATTTAATATTCTGTATTATCATGACATTTTATGTTTCGACGTCAAGTGTTTTCTGAGGAAAACGGCTGTTACAAGCGGACACATGAGTTGTAAGAGTTTTCTAAAAAAATTAAAACACCTTTTTTTCTTAATTCTACATATTTCTGAAAATTGCATGAGTTATATTGCCGTGATATATGGACGGACGGGCAGACAAAATTGTAAACGTACTATTTTCGTCGTTTGGCTTCGGAACCGTAAAAATAAATTCCCATTAAATAATTTCATTACAAAGGAGAGAAATAATTATATAAAATGATAAAATGAAAAAAAAACTGGAAAATGATATTTTCATGATAAAATGAAAAAAAAACTGGAAAATGGTGGTGAAATAAAAAAGAACATGCATATAGCAAACCAATCACTAAGTAATTATATTTAATGGTTAGTATCTAGAGGGTTTTGTTAAACTGATTCAATCACGTCTAATGTTTTTGTTACGACATTCACAATAACGAATAGCCGTTATAAACATCTTATAATAACAAAATCTTCAATAAACTACACTACTGATGTGTTTTTTTTTTCTTAAACGACCTCCTATAATACCAAGACACGAATCCCCACCCAAGAAACAATATTACTTCTCATTAGTGAACAGAAGCTTACCAGTATTCGTTGAAGCAATTGAAAAACCGAAGCTTGTACTGAACAGAGCATCTTCCAAGCGCCGCGCTAATAGATCGGGCGCGGCCGGGCTTGGTGCTCCGCTATTTTCATTTATAACGAGTGTTTATTTAACAGCCCGTTTCATAGGTTGCAAATGGTTTAAATTAATATAAAAACCTTGCAGGTTCGAGTCGATGGAGATTGAAAAAATAACTTGAATTTGTTTCTCCGCCCGTTGTTAACGAGGAACCAAGATGGCTAGAGCTAGCTCTTCGGCTTTCATTTTTTAATAGGTTCGTAGTCCATGGTAATTGTCTGATTTAGTAATAAAAGCCGCCGCGTAGAGCTAATATCTTAATAATTAGTAATAAGACTTACTAATTCATTCATAGAGACTATTAAACTCTCTCATTAAAATGATTATATGAATTCTTAATATCTGATTATACAATGTAAACACGTTGTTAGTTTCCATAATTACTGTAATGGAACACTTGCGTATTTGCCCTAGATGTCATAAAGCTTTGTATATGAAAGAAGGCTTTGACGAAATAATAGTTCGGTGTCATCATATTAATAAAATCATCTAACAAAATCATCAGAATTAAAGTTACAGTAAACAAATATTAATTTTTTAGGACCGCGAAACTTTTTGAAATAGCAAAGAAAATAAATTCATATAAGGCCATGCATTATAGAGTAGACGTGTATTTGAAATAGATTATTCAGGTGCTTATAAGATAATTTATAACGGGAAAGTGATTTTACCCTTACTAGAACAATTAATGAAAAATTAGATATCTTTGGGATATTTTGTTCTATCCACTGTAAAGCGTTAAATATGTTAAAAAGAAATCGGACAGGTGTACATAAAAATAAATAACAGATTTAATCAAGAAACAAAACCTCTGGAATAAATTGACGGAGCATAGTTAGAATATAAACAAATATTTGTTCTCTATATTGTAAATGTTATAACAATTTATCAATATTATTACAAAAAGTCAGCCAAATGCGTGTTAAGCTACGCATAGAGTTTCATAGTTGCTTCAAAAGATTGAATGCCGATTAACGGCAAACATGCAATATTCGAGTAAGTATTAAAACCACATTTACGTTTAACAAGGTTGAGGCCTAATTTTTTGCGTAGCAATGGCTAAGGAAAACAAATAATGATTTAACCTTGAAATAATCAAGCGACCTATCCTAAATACTATTTAAAATAAGATTTTCATTGGATGTATCACCAAATAACTTGAATTTAAATTAGATTAGACGTTATTATTCAGAAGTTTTAACCTCGGTTGATACAATAAAATTAGTTTTGACGAGATGAAAATGTAAATGTTATTGGGCATTATATAAGAACCATATTTGACTAAGTTTTCGGCGTCATTCCATTTATTTTGTTAAATTCCGTAAAAATATAAATACTGTACGTGCAGCTCATTTATATAATGGCATTAATTGATATTGGCAGACAAAATTCACGCAAGGTATTTAACGAAATATTTCACCAAGAACATTTTACTTCTATGAGAAGAAAAATATAACCGAGTTCAAAAAAGAAAATTGAGTAAATTTATAAAAATAAAACGTCTGGAAATCGTAATACGAGTTTTAAGGGTATAAATCAACATTTTATGTGAGTATAAATAATTATAGGTAAATAGTATTTCTTTAAAACTATATATAATTATTTATATCATTTATGTGTATATAAATTTATTGTCTGGAATATCTTTCACAGGCATAAGACAAATAACTAAGTTACCTAGGTGTATTTTATTTATTCAAACAAGTTGATTAAGCTAGTTTCATAGTAAGGCGAATTTTTTATACACATAATTAAAATGATTCGGGAGAGAGTAAGAGAGACACATTGCAAATCAATTTAGAGACTTAAATCTCAGCATTTCTTCTTACCAAACGAAGGAGACACCGCTATTAAAACAATATAAATTATAAGGATTCCATTTATGTAATTAAGTTGGGAATTAAAAAAAAAACGAGTGTGCTTTAGACCACAAGACTAAAGTGAAACTTCACATTCACAAAATATGAACTTTAAAATGAATTTACAATTTTAGTTACTTTAAACGTAGAACATTTAATGTATTGAACAAAATAATAATTTATAAAATTGTTCAAGAACGAAACGGAATTACAAAATAATAAAAAATCACCGTTCGCGTAACGCTAGCAAACTCGCATATATATATATATATATATATATATATGTATATATATATATATCATGCACTGGCTATGAGAGAAAGAGAGAAAGAAAATGTGTGCTCGCACCTCTCTTTCTTGTCCCTACAGTAATATACGAAACGTAACTCTCTCTCTTTCTGTCTTCACTAACTTATCCCTCTCAACTTCCGTTCGCCTCGCCCGATCACACTTTTCGTAACGCTCTCGTCACGCATTCACCAGCTTACTCCCCAAGTCAAGCGTGCGTAAAGAAGTTTTACTTCAATAAGAAAAATCTGTTACGGACGAGTAGAACATATTTTGGCATATATAAGTATTAACATGACATGTAGATTGGATTAATATTATATGAAAACCCAGACAGTAATAGTTGTCATGTATACTTTAAACAAAATTTCAAACAAATTAAATAGCATTTTGATGTAAACAAAACGTAAACACCATTTTCAATGTTTATGTTACGCGAAATGGCGCAGGCGCGCGATTGTGTTTTTGTTCGTACCGGTAGCAAAGCAGCGCGGTGTATTTGAAATTACATACAGCGTGTTTGAAATTACAAAGCAATTAAAATTATTCCTGACACTATACTATTGAATTTTGCTAATTGATTTTTCGTATACGGTTGAAGAATACCTCAGATTCAATGAATATCGGACAGTCAAATCCACATTCTATATAGTATTTTCTTCAAAGTATTTAAAAATATTAATATCGTTTTTCACCATTTGGATACGTGGCTTTGCAAATCATTCACTGATGTAAAAACATCATGAATCTCTCAAAAACACATCAGATTTTACTCCCCCTTTTTATAGTTTTTGATTCAGTAGTTTTGGAAATAAGAGGGGTTTAGTTTTAGTTTTGGAAATTATAATAATACCCTCTGTATACCTTTTTTGAATATTTGGGTGCATCTTGTATGGTATGCTGTTTGAAATTCTGTAAAAATACTTTTGAGTTCCATATAACAAGTCCTCTAAAATAAAATGAATAAATTTCGAGTACTTAATTTTTCACCTTTAAAATTACTCAATAAATATTTTAAAGTGCCAGCCACTGCAAAATATGTAAGTTAGTATGATCTATTACTAAACCAAATTTCTTGATTTTTACGTCAAATAATTTCTGAGAAAATCTACTGTAACCGATAGATAACCAGCTAAGTAATATTATAACAGTTAAATTTTTCCCTTTGTTATGGGAAATCCTGAAATGTCTTCGTAATTAAGGAAAGAACAATTTCGACAAAAATAAATTCAGAGAAAAACATACTTTTAATATTTCTCACATTTTTATTATCTTGTACTTTTACGAATCACACATATTACCGCGCATGACATATATTTTACTCACTCCGTATGAGAAATAAATCCCAAACATAACAGGTAAAGAAGACTTCAGCATCAATCATGCTTGGATTACAAAAAAACAAGATACAAATACTCGACTCGTTAATATTTTCGTATGTTTATTCCAAACAACCGTATCGGTTTCGGAGTCACGCACATGACGATAGCTGGCTCCGCCAAACACTTGACACCAATCAATTTAGATTTAAGAATTTAACATCGCCCGCAACGCGGCGTTTCACACGGGCGAGCCGCGCAGCGCGCTGGCAAAAACCACATTAGCGATGGCTAATGGCGCGTTATTAATGCGAACAGCTCTCTTTTATTCCGCTGCCAACCTCTGCAAACGATTGTAAGAAAATAATTTCATAAAGAAAAGTCCCGGGGCGTTCCTTATTATTGTCACCGAATTCGGGTTTTCTATTCAACTGACGGTCGTCGACCGAAAGGGAATAGACCGAAGGTTCCTGATTGAGGTCCTTATAATTAAACGTAATATAATTTGGCTCCGAATCGTCTGTTGAAAATGAAAACGTATGGTCGGCCGCTGCAGTAAGTGGGGACGTGAAGATGTCTTCAAATGTTTATAGAAATTAATTGTCTTAGACGAAACGCCGGCAAGTTACCCCGACGGGGAACAGTGGAAAATTATTACCCGTTCAAATTAATTATACCATTCGTATTGACATATAATTCTATGAATCATCTGTGAATAGGTTTGAATACATAAATATATATTCAGAAATTCAATTGTCAATTAATTAAGTATATTTGCGGTGAGCCTCTTGAAAGAATAAAGTAGAATTGAAAACTAATAATTCTTGTGAGGTATTGTGGTATTTTCGAGCTTATTAGAAAAGTGTTTCAGCCTAGTTTAATTAACATTTTATCTTATTATTGGTATAGTAAGATATAAACAAGTTCTGTTACGACACTTAATTTACTTTGTTCAAACGAAATTATTGAATATATTTGGCGTTAATTTTGTAGAAATTCATTATTCACAATTAAATGAAACTACGTGATGTAGTATTATTTCTACTTTCTTTAAGTTCTTTACCACGACCTTGGTTTCTTTGTATTGCAACATCTTCAGGTGGGATATTAGCAAAGAAATTCTTTACTAATATCCCACCTGAAGATGTTGTAATACAACGAAACCTAGGTCGTGGTAAAGAACTTAATGGAAGTAGAAATAATACTACATTAAGTAGTTTCATTTAATTGTGAAAACGAAACTACTTTGATCGGGTTATTACTATATAGTATGTGTACAATATCGTACGTATACAAATATCTTGATATTTATTTACTAATATGTTACTACTTTTTGTGAAACGTAGAAAAATGTACTTGAAAAAAATATAAAATTGTTTCGTTATAACTTTTCCATTAAATACCTCTTAAGGTTAATTATAAAGATGTATATGAATGTGGATATAGCACTTAAACATTACAATCAGCGAAGAGTAGCTGAATTTCTGTATAAAATAATTTATAAATGATGGTTTAATCATAGTCATAATATCAATATTATAATTGTGACAGTGTTTTTGTTCGTTAGCTTGTTTGTGACTTAAAGCCTTTGCAACCAAAAAATATTCTAATTCATATAGACTGTGTGAAATAACAATATATAAACTATTATCCGTGATTTAATTTTCGTGACATACAAAGTTCTGAAATTTGTTAAATATATTCTATATATTTATTACTCAACCACCTTTGAACGCCCTGATAAACTTTCACAGAACTTTAAATAAACACATATTTCGATTAATACATAAGATACCTTAATTAGCGAAGTGTAACCATGAAATGTTAAAAAAATAACTGAGTAAATAATAGTTTATTCTTAATCGTAATGTTTTTGTTAGTTCGTTTGCAGCTTAATAACTTTGTAACTGAATAATATATTGGTACTTAAATCGAGCTGGCGTATAGATGGTATGATTCAAAAATATATAAGCTGTTATCCGCGGTTTCATACTCCTTGGATACTAACATTCTAAAAAGCTAGTTTAGATGTTCGTTACTTAGTCGCGCTTAAACGTCTTAATAAATTTTACAAACTTGATGTACACATACTTTATATTTCGAATTAATAGATAAGGTATTTAAATTAGCAACGTGTAATTATGTCACGTCATGAAAAATAATTGATAAATAAGATTAAATCCGAATTTTAAAATTAATATTATAAATGTCAAAGCAGTTTTTTCCTCTGTTGTGAAAAATAATTTGTCATGCAAAGATATTTTCTTTTCAAAATCTAAATATATACGCCGCAATACGCATAAATGCTGTTCATAAATAACTTATATTACTTTTAAATTGAACTTAGTTTACAGTCGACCTTTTATAAATATCAATAATAATTTGATAAGTTTTGTATTTGTTTCATTTAATTTATGATCAAAGATTCAAAAATCAAAGGGTAGATTAATTGAAATTATGTCTATCACTTAATATTCTTTATCAAAACAAATATGATTAAAAATTATATTCCTTATGAAAAATTTTACCGAAGTATCTCCTTGTTAATGAACATAGCCGGTTAAAGCTCGACAATTATAATATGAATGAAGCGGCGATGTTTGTGTCTGGAGAGTTTTAAAGAGTCGTTGTTTATTCGTACTGCGAATGGAGTAATAATGAACATCGCCGAGGAATGAAAGAATAGACGGGCGCTCTGATGTTTCTCTCCTCGACGGAGATAGCGCCTGCTGGCAAGTGTTGCGTCCTGAATAGATTATACTCCCAAGGGTTTGATTAAAATGAAAAAGGAGGAAGAAAATGTTATACAATATCCTAACGATTTGACTGCGCGCATTATGTTGGACTATTTGGTTGGATGGCGGTAATAAGTGCTTTCGTTGTTAGGAGCTTTAGTGATAATGGCCGCTACGTCTGTATTGGGGGATCGGGGAGTTTACAAATCTGGTGTTTCAAGTATGTGTAGCATTTTTTTTTATTAGAAATGGGAAATGAAAAAGAAAATATTTTAGTGTTTCAGAGATTTAAGTCTGCGCGTTATGCTAGATCGTTTGAATGGATTGTAGTAATAAGTGCTGGCATTTTCATTGTAATAGAGGTTTCGCTCTAAATACAATCTTGGTCATGTATAAAATTTTTATATCTTAAGAGTTGAAAATTAGATGTGGAGTTCTTAATATTTTTCCTAAAAATTTGTAAAAGAAAAGAAAATGATTTCACAAATTATTTTCAACTTCACTTTACATTACATGGTAAGTAGAATAGTAAACATTACTTAATTTATAAATATATTTAGCAATAAGGAATTTAGAAAAAAAAGGAATTTAGAAAAAAAGATAAATATCACGGATTTTTTTCATTATTTTCCATGTGTAATATACCCATTAAGAACGAATAGAAGTCGGGCTACGAGGATTTAACTCTTATTTAGGTGCCTAGGAAAGTTGAAACATTTGAGGATATTTAGAATTTCTTTTACACTATTGCGAAACTTTAAGATAATTTTCTCTTATGGAAATATATTTAATATTTTACAAGTGTAAATAAAATATAGTATTCGCCTCTTAACTTCATCTACGCAGTCACCATTATTTGACATTAAAGCACCAAGCTATATATGTACCAAGCTATGTAAAGTATGTACACATACTTTTCCTATAAACCTTCGTTTAATTCTAGTAATTCTCTTTTTTTTTACTTTGACCTTTACCATGTCTAATTTGAGGTGAGGGAGGAAAACTTGTTTTTATGAACATTTTTGATAAAGTCTTATCTTATAAAAATTCTGAAAAGAAAAATATTTTGTAATCCTAATATTTCACACTTTTAATTGTTATGCCACACGCGATACACTAATTCAGTTGATACTCCTTGATTTGATCCAAAATAAATGTTTTACACTAAACTTGCTTCTCTTAAAATTCTCGAAGAAACTTTTTTCTTAAACTCATGGTGAAATTTGTAAGTCAATAAATCTTATTATCACGTCAAATATCAAGCTTTGCATCGAACGGTCTCTGGAAAAAAACAGCAATGATACGGAGACAAACACATAATAGTCCAAGCGTTTTGTTATGTTTTGAAGTCAGGTATATATCATGAACATGCAAGAAATTTCTTTTTAAGTTTACGAAAACACCAGGGAACGTATTATTCAAAACTTGAATGTAAATACTCGCCTATTTTATTTTGTTTTTATTTTAGCTTAACGGTATATATATACTATGGATGATGCGAATATTGTTCCAAGTTATTTTATAAAACTGAGATTTTGTCTCAGAAATAATACCCACAATATTACCATTAAAAAGTACGTTAGTAAGGAATACGTTGATTTGCACTTAGAGAATATGATCAGTATATGAATGAATAAATTAGGAAGAAAAATTACCGCGTGTTAACTTGTAGTCAAATCCTTGAGAAATTGTTCGATTGGTTGGACGTTACAAAAAATATAAGAGAATATTGCGTTATATCTTCGCCTGCAACAAATTTTGCAATCGATATCTTACCTGTTTCATGACGGAGTAGAAACTTGAAATACACATATTTATTTCCGGTAAGAACATGTGATGATGAAAATGGAATTCGGATCTGATAATAGAAATGAAAGGTGGGTAAACAATCTCCTTAACGGTTAATAGTAGACCTATCAAAGGGAATACCAGATACTGATGATGAAATCAGGATTTAGTGTTGGAAATATTGGATAAATGATCTTAGTAGCTGATACCAAGCGAATCGAGTTTGATCTCAATAAATACTTTGTCGACGTTTATTGATTTTTAGTACATTTAAAAAAGTATTTCCTTTAGAACTAACTTTTTCGTACTATGTTTTATTAACACTATTAAAAAAAACTTATTGAATTCTACAAATGTGTATTTTTCAAAACATTTTATACTGAAAAGTTTTACGGTCGAATTAATTAAATTTTCTATATGATTTATTTTCTTTACTTTCCATTACCCAAAAATTTACTAGAATACTTCATTTTTACTTAATCATTGCATCTCTTATACCAAGCTTTACTCCAAAACGTTTAAGCTATCTATTTTTATTTCTTTAATAAAACACTAATTATTGCTACCGTGCAAGGAAAAATCTTCAATTCGTTCATTTTAATTGACAGAAAAATATTTTAGTATCTTGTTTGTAGTGTAAAATTTTTTTTCGAAAGTTCAATTCTCAGTTGGTATATTTATTTCAGTGGAAATGAAGTAAGTTTTAAGTAGTAAATGGTTATTATTTGTATTTTATTTTCACGTTATACACGTTAAACCCCAAGCAAATATCTGTAGTGCCTACTGTTTAGTGGTGGGTCAACTCAAAAATTTCGTGTTATATTTTTATTTTGTAGAAAAAATGACTACATAAAAAAACACGATGGCAAATACGATATACTTGCATAAAGCTAAAACGTCACAGTTAAAATGAAGTATATTTTAACTGTACAAAAACCCAATTATTACGTATGTTATTTTGCAGTACATAATCCACGTTTAATACTAGACCAGAGCTCTGTTAGCATATTCTAGGCAAATTTAGCCGATTTATATTGCTAAACTAACTATAGGCCTTATACGTTCACGAGAAATACTATTAAATGGAGGAAATTAATAATAGCACATGAATTTATCCGTTTAAAGTGGAAAGTTTAATGTTTTGAGAAGTTCAATGTTTTGGAAATATTAAATATTTTGTATGCAGGAATTTCGTATGTTTGTATAATACATTAAGAATTTTGTACATTTGTATATACAAATGGACATACAGCATCTAAATACATTGATCTATATTCCCGAATTTGAGTAAATTTTAGTTGTTTGAAACTAGTTACCCCTTAAAAGGCCACGACTACATTTTGTTTCATTTGTTTTTTTTATAAAATGACTAATAATGGATAGCGATTTTCATAAAAACACTTATACATGTTTTTCTTTCTTTCTATTTGTGAATTTGAATAAATTCGAATTGTCTGTTCGTTTTATTTCAACATCTTCAGGTGGACTATTACAAAATCTATGTTAATAGCCCACCAAAATATGTTGTAATACAACGAAACCTAGGTCGTGGTAAAGAACTTGAAGAAAGTAGAAATAATACTACATCACGTAGTTTCATTTAATTGTGTAAAATGAAATGATCAAATATATGAAAAAATGCGTTTTTGTTTAATATTAATAAATTTATGCGGAATTTATAATTCTACAGCATTTTGAGTCACATATTATTTCCACTCACTTGCTTTTACCTCAAAACAATGCTATATATTTTCATAATCTATTCTCATTAAAATAAATTTAAAATGGTAACTGACTTTATTTTTCACGTTACATAGCTTTGAAGTGAAATATTGTTCTAAACCATAATTTATATAGCGGTTACATTATGTCATTTGTTTCAACATACGTCTCTATATTATTTTTATATCATTTTTACTCATTGCATTTACAAATGGATGTTGTTTTCCAACGTTCAACGATAAAGGCTAAATTAATAGAGGTATTTCATCCAAAAGACTATTAACAAATAATATTCATGAATAGAATTAATAATATTAATTAATAGAACTGTTTTATTCAATTAAAAGTATACATAAACCAGCAGTTTCATTACCAAGGATTCGTAGTTGTAGTTTTATTATTAACACGACATTATTGAGGGTAGGTCACATTGAATGGGGTTGATTTTGAATTTCGGTTATTTTACTAACTAGTCCTTGTTGCTGAAAAAAATGTTTACGTTTATGATAGGAAAAAAAATTTTTTGGCGAAAAAACGATTATTTTTACAATGATTTTTTTAAAAAAAATGACATGAATTTGATCAGTAATAACGTGCAACGAAAAAAAATTATTTTATTCCTCATTTTTGAAAACAATACCCAAAAATACAATTCCTTTCTTTTTTATATTACAGTAAACAAAGGCAAGACAATATAAATTTTCCTACCATTTTCTATTCTTGCAAAAAAATTAAACCTTACGAAACTTTGCTTGTTTGTCCGTTTGTTTATTTTTCTTTGGCCATTTAACAGTCTAACAGATTTCAATAAAATTTGGGTAAATATAACATACGTGCACATATATGTACATATGTGTATATATATATATATATATATATATATATATATATATATATATATATATATATATATATGTGTATACATATATATATATGTATATATATATATATATATATATATATATATATATATATATCTATATATATATATATATAACTACGCTCTCTTTTGAAGGAATGGGACGATGAATATAAACGCTAAATAAAATTAAGGCCATGCGTGAAAGAGTATGTATGTACTAATTTATTTAATTATGATAAATAGTGGATACAATGCTTTAATATCAAATTCATTATTGTGTGGAATTCAAGTCGAGACTACCATCGCATAACTCACTCGGTACCGCACTGTACCACAACTAAAATAAGAAGTGGGGTTTGGCAAATAATGTTAAAAATAATACTTATCTCGTATTGAATATATATGGCGTTAATTTTGTAGAAATTCATTATTCACAATTAAATGAAACTACGTAATGTAGTATTATTTCTACTTTCTTTAAGTTCTTTACCACGACCTAGATTTCGTTGTATTACAACATCTTCAGGTGGGATATTAGCAAAAATGCATATATTATATATGTGTAGCAAATAATCTTTGCTAATATCCCACCTGAAGATGTTGTAATACAACGAAACCTAGGTCGTGGTAAAGAAATTAAAGAAAGTAGAATTAATACTACATCACGTAGTTTTATTTAATTGTGACTTATCTCGTAATTACAAATAAGCCAACGGTCTCTTAAGGAATTATAAAATAATTAAAAATACTAGTCTTTGGGTCTACTGGTAGTTGATTCGCCTCAACGTTAGTGTAACAAATTTCTGCCACAATGAAAGCAGGTTAAACTTGATGCAACAAGTTTTGTAATATCATGTCCTGTTTCGTAATATTGAATAACGTATTGAAAAGGTAATCATTAAAAACTCATTTTGATTATTTGCTACACATATATAATATATTCAAACTAATTTCATTACACTGTATTAGTTCCTCATATAAACTAAAGTACCGGGTGACCGAGCTTTGCTGATGTATTTCGAGTATCCCATGGGAACGTGAAATTGCTTATTTCATTGTATTAGATTTATTATTCGATTTTCTTCCTTTTCTCCGCTACTTTACCGTCCCCACTTGCCTTTGCCTTCGCCTTCGCGTTCGCCTTTGCCTTTACGTTCGCCTTCGCGTTCGCTTCCCGTTCGCCTGCCCCTTCACCTACCCCTTATACCAAATTTCATCAAAATCGTTAGAACTGTTTCCGGGAAACCACACACACACACACACACACACACACATATATATATATATATATATATATATATATATATATATATATATTTATTTATATATATACATACACACACACACACATATATATACAAGACTTGCTCGTTTAATATTATAGGATGGCTGACTCATTCACTTTAAGTTTAAGAAGTATGTACGTATACGTACTCGTTTCGCCGTAAACTTGCAATGTAACTTTGATTTCCATTTTCGATAAAAGAAATGAGTTCTAAATATAGTCATTTGACATTTAAATTGAATATTTTCACAGTTCAAGAGCAATGAAAATATTTTTCCGACACTTTGAAGGAAACGTCAGGAGACGAGCGGATGTAAGGCGATCCATTGTAATTAAAATGAAGTTCAAACCGCGACTTGGACGGTAGCAATCTGCCTGTACCTGAACCTTAATCAGTAAACCGGTCGCGACCGGTGATTGGAAGCGGGCTAGCGAAGATTTGAGAAGGCGGAGGTTATAATTACGGACCGCAGAATTCGTTACCACTTTTTACGAGCTCCTCGTTTGTTAAATTCGATTTTCAATTTTGCAATGGTAAGGAGCAGATTTCACGGCATTATTGACGTAATGTAGGTTAAATTTCACCCATGCTTGTTTATTGAGTACTATAAACGTATCGTTATGATTACTACTACATTAACACAGATAAAATTCCACATGTATGTTTTTAATTAAAAACTATCTAGACAACCAAATAATTAGCATATTAAACGCTATCTGTTCATTATATAAACTCAGTACTAATTTCCCATTCATGTATGTTATTATTTTTAGCAATGCATTCGGTATTGATGGAAAAGATGCGATGTGTTTTACAAAGAACTTTAGAAGTTTTTATTAAGGAACCGGCAATAAACTAAAAATAAAAATCTGATTTCCCTAGCTGACTGTAAAATAAGGTTCCGTAATAATTTCATAAAATAACAAACAGTGTGTATTTTGTTATATACAGATTCAATTCAGACGGAATTTCTTGAAAAACATGACTTCATATAATAGTTTGGTTTTTGTTTTTACTTCAACTGAATTAATTCAGTCAATCAGAAGATACACACGTTTAATATTTGCAAAAAATTAATTTACATTGAATTAGTGCAAGAACCACGCAGCGCCTAGACGCTTGACGTCCAATAATTACACAAATATATAGTATTCCTATGTAGGTTAATAGATGGTACTGCGTACATCTTAAATTTTACAATGAAATTTTCCAGTTGAATGGACCTCGATAAAATAAACTTGGCCAGGTGCTTGACTAAGAATGCCAAATACGGGGAGATACTTGTGGGCAATCAGCGTTATCGGTCGTCTTCAGCATATAACATTTTTCGACCTTGTATGTATACATAATAAGCTTACAATGTTTCTTAAATATCTTTAAAATTTTAGGTTCTTGTCAATATTTGCCATTTAATTACCGTGGTGGGTTTTGTATTAGGCTGCATTGACTTTATTGCTACGTACTTATTATCGATACATATGATAAAATCGTAGTGTTGGCATGTCTGTACAAAAGTTTTCCCGTTTTTCCGTGAACCTCCGTGAGTTTATTTGTCTGTGAGTTCTTTGTTCGTGCATCACGTTTGCATGTAGCGTCTCGTTAGCATTACACCTAAAAGGATTCCGATGACATTTTTGCAGGTTAATTCTGCTGGGTCTAAAGTAATATATAAATTAGACTTTATGGCCATTTAGAAGAAGATATGGTATTTTAATATTTCAATACGAAGTGTGCTTATTTGACAAGTGGTTTATTTTTTTAGTTATTAAAATAGATATCGCTAGGTGTGTTATTCTTAGAATCAAATAATATTTTCTAAAGATCTACAAATGGTTTATTTTTATAATTGACAAATGGCAAATGGTTTATTTTTATAGTTATTAAAATAGATATCGCTAGGTGTGTTATTCTTAGAATCAAATAATATTTTCTAAAGATCTATATGCGAATGAAGTCTACAGTAAGTACAGGCAGTTCGGAATGTTTTCATGTCATAATCTATTTCCAGGATTTTATCAATATTTTTACAAAACCTGGCTTGGAAATGAGGGGGGATACTGAATACAAATTTACAACGTAACATTTCAGAGTAATTGTAACCAATTCTTGTTTTAAAAGATTTGTTTCGCTATTCTACGCAATGCAATTAACCGAAATGTTTTTTTTAATCCACCTATTATTAATGGGACAGCCTTTTTTCTTAATAAAAAAAGTTTAAAAGTCTGTCGAAGACAATGGTAAAATTTCATGCATGTAGGGTAGAAATTCAGAGAGTGTTACAGATGAATAGATGTGACTAATCTATGACAGTTCTGTATGACCAAGGAACTCTAAAAACAACTAAGCGCCTGATAAACTCGCACCGTGCAGGTTTCTTTCCTTTATTGTTTAAAGTCACGCAGCTTCGTATGACAGGTATTTATTTTTTAATTGAAAGAATACATTTGCAAGATTTTAAATTTACACTATATTTCAGGACGACAGAGTAACTAGAAAACCAATTTGCAAAATATTACAGGTGAAAGTAATCTTATTGTTATTTGTTTTAGCATTGATCACGAAACGATCTGGCACATGAGTTATTAAGATATATAGACAACTCCGAGAAAGAAAAGAGTTGGTCACTTTTGATTTTTGGGTTACAATTATATTTTTCTTATTAATTTTTAGGGAGTCGTACCATAAAAGTACAAACCCTTTTAAAATCACTCGTCTGTCCATCTATCCGTCCGTCACAGCCATTTTTATCGAAAAACGCTTATCGTAGAAATTTGAAATTACGCCTAGTAAGAAAACCTATTAAAGGCCATAGTAAGAAAACCTGTTAAAAGCTAATACACAAAAACATTTATATAGAAATTTTGCAAAGGCTAAATTATTATTTCGTTTATGGTGTGGGATATCGGCGGAAGAGGTTCGCTATTAAGTTCGAAAAACGTTTATAATTTTATGTAATAGTTCTGAAATTCATTTTAAAAACCATTTAATAAAAAATTATGAAAAACGAGCTTTTTATAAGCTACGTAAAAGTATTAGGAAAACGATAAGGATAACTCTAGATATCACTCCAACTTAATTATTCTTTCGAATATTTATTGCATAAAGAATTTTACATTAGTGTGGAATAAAGTGATTTCAATTCTGATGATATACGGGCTCGCAATTCGCAAGCTAGACACGCTCTTGGTCGGTTATTTTCCTACGAGACTTTTTAAGTATCTTATAAGCTTGTCTTAATAAGTCCAGAAACATAAATGAGTATGAACGTTCAATATTTTGTAGGGTGTTTATAAATTTTATCAATCTTTCCTATAAAATAGTAAAACATGATTTACAATGCACCCCCTTGGAAATGTCAATATCTGCTTTTTTTGCATTTTAATCAGATATCTTTCAAATAACGTAACTTCCTTAAAACAAAGTTTTGCATAAATTAAGCATTTCCTGAAACAACTAACTGTAATTCGTTAATATTTACTCAAATTACATATATTGGTAAATTTTGAAACTATTTATTAAATACTCATGGTAGGCAAATTTTGTTTGCAAACAAATTTTAGGCTTTTAACGATTTGAATAAAAATTATCAAAGGTCGTTCATAGCATGATTGTGTGTGTAATGAGCATTCAATTGCAGACTGTTTTTAAAAATCTTTTTAAAAGTGACTCAGTATGTTTATCTTGATTTTTTATTTGATATGTTTAAATTCCACATTTTTTAATTAGTATTATTATTTGCCACGTACATTATTTGCAATCACTTATTTTTATGCCAAAATATTTCTTCACATTTTTGTAAAGTTAGTCAAAAGCATTCGTAATATAAATATCTTGATGTGTGCTACCTAAATCCTTTAAGGAACATAGAACTGATGGCAAACAGACGGTAATCTCGTTCATTTTAGAAAGCTCTACAATAAGTTACGCTAGATAATATGTATACGCATATACAAAGAAAAATATTATATACACATCCTACAGCTTAAAAAAGAAAATATTTTCCAATGTCTAATAAAAATTTTATTTAAACAATCGTCTTTGTATTAATAAAAGTGCATGTTAACTTTGCATTTAAACATGGACATTATTTTAAATTAATTTATATTAAAAAAGTCTAACGATTATGGAGACCAAAATAAGCTTTTAAGAAGTTATTTAACAAACCTATGGCTTAAATTCTGTGTAAGCTATGTAAATCAGCAGCATAATTAACAGCATACTTAAACCAGTATCATAGTGTTTGAGTCGTAATAACTGATTTTGAAGTTAGATTATCTTTTTAACTTGTAGTTGAATATTATTGAATTTTAATCGCCCTTCACAAATATCAAACTAGTATACAATTTATTTGGCCCGGTAGCTATAATTTCTTGTATTTGTTGTGTATAGGTGATATTGAGCTTGATTAGCTATGATTCAGGATTAAATAAGGCTAATTTATTTTATTTATTTTCAAATATGATTCATATTGTGACATTTTTTTCATGCTTTCGAAAGGCAAGTTGAATTTTCATGCATTTCTTTTCAAGCCCTGGAGGACTTCCCCCCATATGTTTGCATTTAAACCATTTTCTTACCAATTCCTGAGTGAATTTTTGCACGCTCTTTGTGAATATTTTACTAGCAAGTTTACAAGTACATATTTTAATTAATTAAACATTTATGAACATTTTGTGAAAATCGCACAACTTTTGATTTTAAAGTGGGAAAAAAAGGATTTGTAATAGAAGTATCTTGATGTGTGCTGCTTAAATCGTTAGAGGAACATGGAAGCAATGACAAACAGATGGCAATATCGTCCTTCTCACAAAGCTTTACAATAAGTTACGCGAGAGCGTATGTATATGCGATGATGTAAAATCCATAATATACACATTCTACTAAAGAGATAACATTTTCCAACTCATTTTTCTAGAGACTCTTGTATAAAGCTCAACTTACATACATACAATTTTTTTTTGTACCGTGAATTTCTAAAGTATATTTATGACGTGTACTCAAGTAAGCCAAAATTGTACGCGCGGACTTCCATACAACGTATGGAAGTCTGTATCAATGCGCGAAAGTTCGCCGGTGGAACTTTGTCTACCCATGCAAAGCCGGAATAGGTCGCAGGTAGTCTACAAATTACCTCGCTGTTACACCACACAAATTTCCTTTCTTATGCTTTATATTATTTAATTTCTTGAACATACTCGTTGAAGTATTTTGAAATCAATTTTGGTTGAATAAAGTGTCTCGTTAACAAAAAAAAATGAAATGTACCGTTAAAAATCACCGAACATACTAAATATTTTTTCTAAGGGACTAATAGCAGTTAATCCACCTCAACATTAGTATAACAACTATTTACCACAACGCTTCCTGCTTTGTAATCCTTATGATTTATTGGAAAGTCTGATATATAAGCAAACTCATTTCTATTATTTGCTAAAAACAATATAATAAAATGTTATTACTATACAATCATACTATACTTTTGTAGTGCTTTTTACTTTACAAGCTCCTATTGGTACGAAATAGTTTTCAAAATTCAGAAAGTTCCATCAAGAGATTCATTCATATTAAATTTATTAAATACATATTTATACGTCCACGCGAAGCTGTAAATTGACATTATGACTTTTCCGTTCCCCTTTATAAAAAAGAATTTGTTATTCAAAATAACCATTCGACGATTACGTTGAATAATTCCATAATTCAAGAGAAACATAAATATTTTCCTATGAACTTCGGAGGCCACGTCAGGAGACGAGCGGAAGAAAGACGATCCACTGTAATTAAAACGAAGTTCAAACCGCGACTTGAGCCATAGCGGTCTGCCCACACCCGAACCTTAATCAGTAAACCGGTCGCGACCGGCTGATTGGAAGCGGGCTTGCAAGGGTCTGAGTAGACGGAGGTGATAATTACAGTCTCAAAGACCTCGTTACCACTTTTTACGAGCTTCTCATTTGTTAAAATCGATTTTCTGTTTGCAATGGTAAGGAGTAGAATTCACAATGTAGTTGGTATACTATATATACGAGTAGACCAGAGTTGAATTTTGCGTTCAATATTAATAAATTTTTGGGCGTAGCTCTAACCATGTTTACTTTTAATGTAAACGAAATATTTGTTTAGTTATTATTAACTTGCTACGTAACGCCGATCGAAGGATTTTTCTTAGAAACTATATAGAAAAATCACACAACCAATATATAAAACGCTAACTCTTCATTGGAGATTATACAATTTCAGATTATTCATTTCTGGTGTATGTAAACATTTTTGTCACTGGATTCTGTATTGAAGAAAAAATACAATATATTATATAGAGAACTTTAGAAGTTTCCTACTGAGAAAAATCAAGCAATATACATATAAAAATGACAAAGTCGGAGTCGAGCTCGAACTGCGTGGGTCTCATTGTTTTGTTAGTTAAAATCACGGGCACTTAATGTATATTTTCATAAATGTATATTTTTTAATTAATAAGAGTGTCATGTGGGTACATGGGGTGGGGATTCATAAATTTATACCATACTTAAAAATTAGGTAAACCCCGCAGTTCCACCCACGTAGAATTATCCTAATTAAGGTACTCGAATTTTCATTTTTGGGTTACTTAATTACCTAAATTTAAGTTCATGACTTTTTTCAGTTGGAGTTCAAATTGAATATTTGCAGGTAAAAGCTTCTGACGAATAGACAGTAAAGAGCGTTCAAACAATAGAGTTTTAGATATCCAAAGAGTACGAACCCTTATGATGTTAAATCCGAAAAATAACTCTTTGATAATTTTGCAACCTCCGACATCTTTCAAGCCCCCTTAATTTCTACTCTATTTCCTATTTATTTTCTGCTTTTTATTTTTGTTTTCTCTTCGTACTTTTTCTCGTTTTTTAAGTTCTTCTTTGAGCACTTTATAAGTGAATACATAGAAACCTAAAGACGAAGGATGGTAGGAATCTTATAATGTTTAAATACTTCTTGACCGAAGATAATACGTACATCAGTATAAAAGTAATTCGTTAACATTCATTCGAATCATACCTCTAAGTGAAATTTTTTATTTTTATAAAGGTGTGTTTAAAAAAAATTGTAAGAGGTCAAACCTTTTAGGTAATACAGATAAAACTACTTTGACCTTAAAAGTCTAACAATTCTTCCTTTCTTCATTATACTCTAGGTGGTTTTTTTTTAATTTAAATTATACTTATATTTGAATAATTTAGTTTTGACTGTATATTGGATAATTTTTATCTCTATCAACCATACAAAATTACTCGACGTAAAATTATGACGAAGACGATTTTTTAGTTGCCTGTTAATACGAAATAGGGGTAAAGACGACATTATCCTCTTTATTATTATTTTGATTTCTCACGCAAATTTTATAATTGCTAAAAAAATAATGAATGATGACAAATGGTAATTCTTACTATCTATAAAATGTCTTCAAGTACATTTCAATCGTTATTAGGATTAACTTTTTTCTTTCAACTAGGTTGGACTAAGTTGAAAGAAAAAAGAACTAATTACCGATAATCATTTTCGATAATGCGACGGTTCGTAGTTCGGTAAATAAATATTATCGAACAATCTTTGTCGATAACCACAGCTGCAACAGTTGCGATTTAAAGCGGAAGTGGTCGGCGCGTTCGCTGACCTATTACAATAAAATATATGCACAGCGTACGCCTATCAGGAGCGAGTACGATTGTCTCATCCCCCTCAATTTTTTGTCACTATTTATTTTATAGTGAATTTATTAAATTACTGGTCCAGTGGTTATAAGAGCCATGAAAAATGGTAATATTTTTAAGATCTTTTGCCATGGAAATGATAATATTTTTAAGATCTTTTTATTATATATTTTTAAGATCTTTTTATTATACTTTATCTTGATTTATCCTTAAAGGTCTAGGTACTACAATTAGTATTAAGTGTGCATGTAATCGGCATTATTTAAAATACAAAACCATTTTATTTTGAAAGGTGTATGGATGTTTCTTTATCTTGAATTATCCTTAAAGGTCTAGATACTACAATTAGTATTATGTTTGCATGTAATCGGCATCATGTAAAATACAAAACCATTTTCTTTTGAAAGGTGTGCGAATGTTTCTTTATCTTGATTTATCCTTAAAGGTCTAGATACTACAATTAGTATTATGTGCGCATGTAATCGGTATCGTGTAAAATACAAAACCATTTCATTTTGAAAGATGTACGGATGTTTCTTTATCTTGATTTATCCTTAAAGGTCTAGATACTACAATTAGTATTATGTGTGCATGTAATCGGTATCATGTAAAATATAAAACCATTTTATTTTTAAAGGTGTACGAATGTTTCTTTATCTTTATTTATCCTTAAAGGTCTAGGTACTACAATTAGTATTAAGTGTGCATGTAATCGGCATTATTTAAAATACAAAACCATTTTATTTTGAAAGGTGTATGGATGTTTCTTTATCTTGAATTATCCTTAAAGGTCTAGATACTACAATTAGTATTATGTTTGCATGTAATCGGCATCATGTAAAATACAAAACCATTTTCTTTTGAAAGGTGTGCGAATGTTTCTTTATCTTGATTTATCCTTAAAGGTCTAGATACTACAATTAGTATTATGTGCGCATGTAATCGGTATCGTGTAAAATACAAAACCATTTCATTTTGAAAGATGTACGGATGTTTCTTTATCTTGATTTATCCTTAAAGGTCTAGATACTACAATTAGTATTATGTGTGCATGTAATCGGTATCATGTAAAATATAAAACCATTTTATTTTTAAAGGTGTACGAATGTTTCTTTATCTTTATTTATCCTTAAAGGTCTAGATACTACAATTAGTATTATGTGTGCATGTAATCGGTATCGTGTAAAATACAAAACCATTTTATTTTGAAAGGTGTACGGATGTTTCTTTATCTTGATTTATCCTTAAAGTTCTAGATACTACAATTAGTATTATGTGTGCATGTTATCGTTATCATGTAAAATAAAAAACCATTTTATTTTGAAAGGTGTACGGAGTACATCAAGAGAATTTTCTTTTAAGCAAATGTGATTTTTCTTTTTGCTCACCGCGTAAATGGACGATAAATACTTTCTTTTCATGTTATTGCTGCATATCAATCAGTGTTTTTCAGCTTTCACGGAACTAGTTTTTATTAAATTTTATGTCTTAAATTAGAAATAAATAAAAATATAAAAGCCATTTATACGTATAGAACTACGTATAAAAATGCATAACTCATGTAACTACGTAAGGATATAAGTAATACGAATGTAGCCCTGTGTGGCCGTGTAAATACATAGGTAAAATTAAGCTTTTTTAAAGGAAAATAACAATTAGAACTGAACAAAATAATATAAGTCAGAAAATTTTGTTTTTAAATTTAAATTTTATATAACCTTTTTTAAATTTTATATTTAAATAATTATTATTTTAAATTTTGAAAACTTTAAATAATAAGTATATTCTTATATCTTGTAAATTTCATATGTCCAAAAAATATTAATATTTAATTCAATTGAATATTTGCATTTTGTTGTTATTTGTTCGTCATTTGTTTGTTATTTGTTTTGTAATTTGTTCGTCACCAATAGAGATTTAGTTATATGTGCATACAAAAAATATTATATTTCTGCTATGTAACATAATTCACGAAAATGATTTTTTTTTAAAGAAAATTTACGATATTATTTTAATTTCCTGACTAAATAAAAGCATCTAATTTTCTACTGAATAAAAATAATCTAAGTTATATTTCGAAACATTCTTAACTTGGTGAAATTTCCGTATCTAACGTATACTGGTTTAATATAGATCAACTAGATATATATGTAAGTTGGCAGTGAATTATTTACAAATAACCTACGATTTCAATTACGCGAAGTCGACTTCTTGAGATGCTACACTTACTGAAGAAACAAAACAGCAAAAACAGTTCAACGCACGCGATATTAATTTTGCAAGTAAACATCTGTCACAAGGCAAAGAAGAGCACTTCAATATCGTGACGTATACACGCAAACTGTGTCAGCATATAATATTTTCATTGTTCAAGTCAATATTTACAGCCCCCTAAATCTATCGAGGCGCTCGCAACAAAATCTGCCCTGATTTACGACCGGACGTGCAATTTTAACGACGGGGAGCAGCCGTATGGGGCGCGCTGTATCATTTTTAATTTTAAAAACAAGCTTATTACCCGCGCGGAAACTAGTGTGGGTCTCGTAAATTCATCCCGCTTGAAACCCTCATGTTTACGACACGTCGCCGCCGCGTCTCGTGCCAAGACGGATGTGGTTCTAGATAAATGTTTAGTGCGGTGCAATCTGTTACGTTATGGTCGTTTTTATAACGGGAGGCGCGGGCCGCCTTTTATTACGTTCACGTAAAGGTACGCTGTGGAGCGCCACGCCGGCCACGCCACTTAGCTCCGGCACGGGGCAACGAAAGCTTTTGCCGACTTCAGTCTTAGGCGCGGAATTTTCTTCGTTGCTTTGTTTATTTGCCGTTTTGTTTTTCGTGGAGAGGGGTAGGTTTTAGGTTTACGTGGAATAATTGAGAACTTCATGCGAGTTTGGCTCTTGCGAAAATTGCAGCTTTATTTTGCGTTCGGCTCGTTTGCAAAGGAAAACTCACGTTATGTGTTCGGGATTCGTCAGAGATTGAAAAAAGTAGTGCTTCAGTTAAAATATTTTTTTTTCTTTCTTTGTTTATTACTGGCAACTTAAATTTATAACGTTGTTCTTCTTTGTCACTTGTAATCTTGAGTTCCTTTAATAAATGTTTATCGATTAAATTAATAATGAAGTACAAATGTTGATAATCATGTCAATGATAATAGAAAATTTCCTTTCACGATCCCTACTACTTCTACCTGTTTTCTCTATTTCAACTCCAATTAGTCATTTCATTAAAAATTTTAAATTATACCCATGATTAAATGATTAAAGTATGGCGTCAACAATTTAAGAGAATGTCAGTGAAAGTAATAAAAGAACAGTGTTTTCGGAGATAACGTTAGTAGATAAGAAGAATCATATTGGAGTCTCTGTGTAAGATAATATGTATGTGCGCTTTCACAGGCTTAGAAAGTCTGAATATCCAATAAACTATCGATCTTTTATATGGCATTGCAATGCCAAACGAATAAAGTGATTGAAACTTGTGTTCTATAGAAACTAATTAGATTAGAACGAGATAAACTGCGAGAAAATTCCTTGTATTTTTTTCGATGGTAAAGGCAAATAACTGATTAATTTTGACTTGATTTGTTATCGCTGACTCATTATTATTGTGTAAAAGTTATGAGGCGTTTGAATAGGTTGTTATAAAAAATAAAATGCTTTTATACCAAAAACTAAATAAAATACCTAGACTGGAAAAACATATAATTTCTTGAAATATAGAAGTATATCTTTTTATTCTTCTTTTAATAAGAAAAGCAGGAATTATTCAAAAAACTGAACACTGAAATTGTGTTCAATAGTATGATAAACTTGACAAGAATGGTAAATATGTTTTGTCCCTTTCAGGAATAAAGCAGATGGAAAATGCAATAAATATGAGGAAAAATATTTCAGATAATAGTCAAAACTTGTATTGACAAAACTCTTCAGATATAAAATAAAGTACGTACAGGCGGATAAGGTATAAATCACGTTTGTCAAAGATAAAGCGATTGGGTCAGTCGGTCGCTTCGAGGTCGAGTTAGGTTTGACTTTTGACCATCAATTTCGCGTTGACCCTCGGCAGCGTGGCTCTGATAACCTCGTGGTTGAAAGAAACATTATGTACATATATCAATTAATTATATAGTTTTGCAATGTTTTTATTTAGTGATATAGGACGAGGTACTCATCAAAACTGATGTCTCGCAAACGTCTTTGCAACGAAGTTTTGGCTTTTAACACGTTAAAAAAGTTAAAGCCGAACATCGATAATTTAGATGGCAGCATTCGAGCTCGCTTCAAAGGAGTTTTAGAGAAGGAGTAGAAAGTTAGTTGATCGTATTCATGTTGACAATTGTCTCGTACAGGTTTATTTCTTGGAATAACTGCGTATGTTCAGATTTGTTAGGGAATTATTTGAGTACAACAAGAGGTAAAAACCGATTAATATGGAGGGCAAAAACATGTTTTTGAACTTTATATCCTAAAGATAAATTTTGGAACATGTATGTTATTTTTTATGCTGTTTTTTGTGATTTAAATTTTAAAACTTCAAATTTATTCTGTATAAAAATGAAACATTCTATCAAATCTAATTGATACCGTTCTTCATTATATAGGGTTATGTATTATCTAGGCTACATCGAATGACACAACTTTCAATAGAGAGATATTAAACTGTTCTTATCATAGACTTAATATACTACGAATAGAAGAATAAAGCGTGCGAGCGAGAAAATATTTCTTTGGGCATTACTACGATTGAAAAAGAGACAACAATACGTGCACCATTCAAACTGTTTTGACAGATAATAATCTCTCATAGTTTCCCGCTTTGTTAGCGTCCCGCCGTAATTTAGTATTTTTGTATAGTTTCAACTATAATATTCCGAACCGTTGTGTACAATAAACAACGGTGTCTTGTTCGGTGTTGAATTATAAAATAATATAGGATTCATCAAAATGAAGAGACACTGCACGTATAAAAAATTTACATACTTAATTTCTCATCTCATACTTTCCTCCAAATTATTGTTTAAACAGAGTTTATGAAGTAAACATATTTTAATACGTACACTCTATTTAACGTTTTGCTGTCAGTTTTTAAGTTTTATAAATAAATATAATGAGAAGTTGTACTCTGGAAAAATAGTATTTTGTACATAGAGTCTAACATTGTTTACCTACAAGTTTGCTGAAGCTATATTAAAGTGATTCAGGACCTAAAATTAGGGAACAAAATTACTTCCCCGGTCTGTTGCAAGAGCTATTCAGTAGTGCCACGATTTTATAAACTTGTCTCAATATGAAAATTTGGAAGCCATTGTGCTATTTATTATCCTTGTCAATGACATATCCAATATTTTAATTCCAGGAACTTTCTTTTCTTTTTCATTTAAAAGGTCCTTGCACTTAATTAAAGGGCAATAATTTTTAAAACAAATAAATAAGAAATTTATTAAAATGAATAAAATACAAATAATTAAGAAATTGAATATGTATATATGTTACCATTATCACAAATTCTATAAGAATCTTAAGTTTAACTAAGTTTTAATAAACATGACAATTGTAAAATTTAATTAAATTTATAAACTATGCTGAAAAGCCACTAGAAATGTCTGTCTTTTACGAACAAAAAAAGGTAGGAATTTCAAGTGAACGTTTTTAATGTAGTCTAAAAATAAAACGATTTGGTTTAGCTTTGTACGATCTAGGAGTTATTTATTTAATAACCCAGCGATCAGAACATTTATATCTGCTTATAAAAGATTACTTTGCTATGTAGAAATACAACTAAATGAAAGTAGAAGCTATTTTGAAATTTACAAAACTACTATTCTTTTCAGTACAGCTTCCACCGAAAAACGTATTTATAATTTTTATTTACTATGTGATAGAATTTCAAAAGAAATTCTACTGTGTGATAACATTCTGAATGAACGTCAAAATGGTACTGAATACGCGTTCTCAATTTCATTAGATATTAAATAGATTACTTAACACTTCTGAGGATTTACTACAATTTGTCGGATACATAAGCAAACACGTGGCAAAAGAAATTTAATATGTATTTGTGTATATATGTATATATATATATATATATATATATATATATATGTATATATATATATATATATATATATATATATATATATATACATGAAGTTTGTCAAGATTTATTGGTACAATCACGAACTAATGAACAGTTTGAGAAATGTAAAATTTATTAACACCATTTTTTTGACACTTTTAGAGTGTACGATCAAGACTTTCTTAAAAGCCAATTAAATCTATTAATGAAATATATAAAATATATAATTAAAATAAGATTAAGGTAATTATATTTCTCCACACCAAAATAATCCAACCAAAATATTTGAGGTTAAAGAAAGAAAGTCTAATATAATGAGCATACCACGTAATATTTATTGCATAAGACTTCAATTAATAATTCATTTTTAAGACGTGAGTTACGCGTATGGGGTTCAATCACCTTCAAAAACACGAATAAGTTAAATTGTAGGCCAGTCCCTAATTATAATAAATAAATTCCAAATGACCTTTGGTTTTATAAGTGTACTTTTCATTTTAGGTTTTGGATAAAATTTCGATATGCAAAGTTACATTTGTCACTCCCAAAAATGTACATTTTGGCATACAAGTACAATCTAGGTTCGTTGATGAGGGAAAAGCACAGTGTATTCATTTATTAATAGCATATTAAGTCGATAGTTCTAATTCAAAGATTCAAGTACGTCCTTATTTAGTTCAATTAAACAAATTTTTTCGTTTTTGGTTTTTAATAAGACCTGACCTATTACCAATGTGATATATATCTTAAAAGTAGGAAATTATGTTCTTATTTTAAATGGTAAGTAGCTGATCAAGTGGTTGAAGACACGTAGACATCGTAATATAAACATATTTTGCATTTCTCAATGGTCCAAAGACAAACAAAATATATCGGTTCGGTTTTTCGTCACCGGGCATAATTCATCTCAAAATTTATATTTATTACTCTACTGCTGTAAATTATAAAACAATTATATAAGGCTTATCTAAGATGTTTATTAAATATACGAACAATTTTTCTGAAACCATTTAAATAGTTTTCAAATTTAAAAAAAAGAAAGCAAACAAAAAAACACTAAATATTTTACTTTTATTACATTTGTTAAGATATAAAATTCAAATGGAAAACATCGTTGATATGCGTGTTCAAAAATAGTTTCTTTGTTATTAGTATTGCTTTGTTTGAATTTTCATTCTATACTATTCTTTTCAGAAATTTATAGTGGAAAAAGAATATTTCGACCAGTCAGTCTCGCGGATTTTGAAGTTTCAGCTCGCACAAAAGTTTGCGAGCAGATGCTTGATATATTTCAACAAAGATATTAAAGAAAACATTTAGAAAAAGTTATTAAAAAATGACATGTATAGTTACAAAGGGTTTTTAAAATTAAATTAAGGATTCATTTACTATTTTATATTTTTCAATTCAAGTAACTAATATTAGGGTTTATAGTGACATGGTTGAATGAAAGAAGAAGTCATTAATCAATACAGGTTTATATTAAAGAATGAACTTTTAACTTATTTATGGATTTGAAAAATTGGGAAAGTCTTCAAGCTCAACTAACTTGCGGCAAAATAAGAGATTTACACGAAACTAACTTTGCGCCTGTTCTGATACGTGCATGACCGATGATATATATATATATATATATATATATATATATATATATATATATATATTTATTTATAAACATAAATATATATATGTAAATTATAATTTGGTACTTGAATTTATTACTTTTTAAATTATTTTGATTATTTTTACTTTTTATAACTTGTCATTGTGTGCATATTATTTACTGATTATATGATGATGACGGAAGGTACATTTGATTTAAAATGATTATCTGTCTTAGAAAGAAACTCGCTAAATATCAGGCGAAAATTTATTTAAAAAAGTGTACAGGGTCCGGTAGAATGGGGGGTCTGACTGACCTTGAACTTCTGAATTTTTTACGCTAATAATAACCTAAAAATGTTGTCAAAACTGTATTAAGCCGATTGTTCCTCATAATAGTACCATTAAGTAAAGTTAGTTCAATATTCGTGTGGCGCAGGATCCAGATAGCATCTCCGCCCACCGATAACTTACAGTGTAAGTGGCTATGTACGTAACTACGTAAATTTATGAACAAATTTCCTGCCGTGAAGAAAAAGGCAACGTCATAGTTAAATGAATGGTAACACAGTGGTGCGTGCCACTTGCAATCGTTCCCAAAAAATAACGCAGGAATTCGAAAAATTGGAAAAATTAAACTTGTGTAGGTTAGAGTTACGGTTTAGCTAATCGCGTATTAGCCAGTTACGATGCATATTACTTTTTATTTAAGGAATCGCATATTAGCCAGTTACAATGCATATTACTTGTGCGTATTTTTATTTATGGAATATTATGTTAACACGATGTACGACGAAAGTAATTATAAGATTTATTAGATTTCTTTTCGAGGACACAATTACTGATTTTACCAATAACAATAGCATACCAATTTTAATATACATTTAAAAATTTATAAATATTAATGTTATCATGAAAGTGGTCTTAGCTTAAAACTATATTTTATTTATCCGCTTCTAGGCATTGAGAAAATCAAAAATGCTCATTTATCGACGTAGCAATACTGAGCGTCAAATAAAATGTACATGTAATAAAAACATATGTTAGTGAAATGTATTATGTGCCTCGAAAAGAATAGCCGATATAAGGTGGATAGATAATGTTTCATTATATAATAACTTAATGATGCATTGATTATCATTATCTATTATATCATTATCTGAATGTGGTATTTAAAATATACGACCGTCAAAATTCAGTGATGGGAAAAAGTATCAGTATAACCTGCTATCCTCATAACTTGTAACCGTAACATTGCAACCAAAATCTTTTGATTTTATCGTAGTTTGTAACATTTTTTATTAACTTAAAATAATACACAACAATATGTATTGTGGGAATATTTAACTGATTTGATATTAAGAGGAATCCAAGAACCGACAACGATTATTCCTTGGAAGATAATATTAATTTATCGGTGTTACAAAACTTAAAAAGTAGCATTTCTTTACAAATCATTAATAGTATAGACTAAATAATAAATTTCTATACAAATCAGTAAAAGTATAGACTAAATATAAAAATATAAATGCTGTATAAGTATATACATTAAAATCGATCTCCTGCCGATAGTCGCATTTTTTAAATTTTGGTTTTTACGTTAGATTAGAAAAAATTTTAAAAAGTATCATGTAAATTAAACATGTATAAAAATTAATATATTTCGTGAAGAATAGTTTTGAATAAAAGCATTTTATTGATATGAAAATCTCAACCATACCGAAATTAACCATAACGAAATTACAACAGTAATATGTTTTAAAAATATGTGAAAAAACGAAATGTAAATTGTTATTTAATTTAAAAATTTTTAAAATACGCTCGCACATTCAATACTAAATAAAAATTGTTTTTTTAACTGAACATCTCTAAAAGAGAAGATAATGAAAACTACTTCATTAGCACAAGTAAAGATATTTATAAAAAAAAAAAATAAACTGCATGCAAGATGTTCACAAAAAAAACAAACACTTGAGACACTCGATACGCTTTTCGGTAATTGACATAACTTCCTTCTAATGGAGAATATTGACTTTAACATTCAATTTTTTTCGTATGTAGGTAGTGTAATTTTCGTTACTATTCTGAACTCGTTTATTACTTCATTTCATCATACATACATCATATATATATATATATATATGTATATATATATATATATATATATATATATATGTAGAAACGGAGAGTAACATCTTAAAACCTAAGCGTATATATATATGATTTTTAAGACCTCAGTGGGTCTATGATTACTAAATACCCGAGAGGTCAAACAGAAGTTATTTTACACGTGTCTTATTCTAAATGAGTCAATTAAGTTTTTATTCTCAATTCTCCAGGCGCAATTAAGAACTAACGTAGATGTAATGGGGTTAAATGTTAAATTATACAACTTCGAAAGTCTATTTTTTTATATACTTTAAATATGTTTTCTTTATATGCCAAAAACATTTATATGGGTTATCATTAATCAGTTGTAATAAGTTTATATGTATTTTTCATTTTTCTTTCTTTCAAATGATTTATTATCCAAACCAATGAAAGACCAGATAAATGCGTGTTGGAACTTGCCCAAAGTTTAATTACATTTTTGCCCATATCTCTCTATCTTTTGTTGCAAGTTAAATTTTTCACAAGTTGATTTTTTCACAATGAGTTTAAAAAATCCCAGAAAGAAGACTATTTTTGGTTAGTACAAAAAAAATTATTTCAAATACTCATTTTCGCGATTAATTCCCCCAAGAGTTTAGAAAGTATTTTTTAAACTAACTGGAGAAAAATTAGAGGCAGCAGAGGGAGATACTTCACGCCACTTTGATTTGCAAACGAGGAATTAAAGTGAATAATCGGTTATACACAAGTTGAACTCTCTGGACTAGCTGTTTGGATTCTGTATAAAATTAGAATATATCTAAATACTTTTTCCACACCAAAGAATGCTATTATGAATGAATGCCCACCGATTCAACATCAATAACCACAGAGCAAAACAATCAAAATTGTATCTCTTAATGTTAGTCACTTTTTTTTCAACAAAAAAGTGACTGAACAATTTTCCCATCACAAGAAATTAGTTTTATAAAACTTAGTAGTTACTAAGAGCAAAAAACCGTAGAAATGGGATTTGAAGTCGCGCACAAAGGATTTCGTAGCGCCAAACAATATTAGATTTATAAGTTTGTGTTTCACAAAGCCACTTTGAAAAACAAATTTATTGCAGCAGTCGGTACCGATAATATCCCATGTTTAGAAAACTGAACAACATATTTTATTCAAACTAATTTTTATTGAAAGTTTATTTTAAGTTTTACTGCCTTCATTTTTTTCAGAATTTTATACATGTTACTTGAAATGTTAGGGGAGGAACCACAAACATACATTTAAAAATTTAAGAAGCGAATACCACACAAGGTATTGACTAAAATAAGAAAGTTATTTTGGAAATTCTATACCATTACAAAACTTATCTCATGATACCTTACACGCATATGTGCATTGGACTTTTTTCATCACTCAGTTATATGTATGGATTGCCACTCTTATTGTTATTTTATTTCATAATTGCAATATTTCAATGTATAGCGGTTCATAGAAAACCTCCACCGGCTAAATCTCATCTATATAGTGTAAATAGTCTCAGAGTAAAATGGCTGTAATATACGGACGAGCAGACTGACAGGAAGAAATTACAACTGTGCCGTTTTTGCATCCGGCTGCGAAACCCTAAAAATGAGCTTACGTAAAACTAGTTTATATAACACAATCAGGAATGTTTGCTACATTGTACAAACTAGAGCGGGTAAAAAGTTACGATGTGATGTCATTTCAATCGTGTATGTCGCACGATGGCCATTTTATGGTCATTATTTTTTCCTTAACCATACAAAAAAACATTCAACTTATAACCTCATAGTCTACCATTAAACTATATTTATTACTAAACCAAAAAGTCTAGGACATTTCAAATAAATTATATCTAACAGTAACGAAGAGATCGTCGAACGGCAACCGTCGTTGACAGCAATTCCACTTAAATTTGTTACCGTTGTGAGGGAAAAGTATACACTTGTATATATGCCGTATTTGTATATATACTAGTTTATATTTATCTCTTGTTATCGAAATGTAAAATGTGGCATTTTTTTAAGTCTTCGCAGTAAATCCAGGCTTAGAGTGTTCCTGTAGTGAGAGTAAAACTTCTGAATTTCGTAGCATCAATGTATTTTGAAGTTATAAATTAGATTATGGATGAAATGGAGGAAGATTTTCTAAGAATAAATACCTCTTATACATTTTCCAAAAAGAAAAATAACTTTTATTACTTGTGAGGCTTTTAAGTTAAATTATGTAATTAACTATTTTGCTTTTAAAAGTAAAGACCTTGTTGGAATGTGTTTTTTTATAAATCTATGTGATGGTATTAATATCTTATCTTTATACGTAATATTTCATTAATTAAATGTTTATGTTGACTGAGAAATTATAAAGAAAATGCGCTGTGCAAGTGATTTATGGAATAATCTTTTTTTGCCTTGAAACTAAATTTTCACCAGTTAAATCTTAAATTAGAGGTGAGTTAATAAACTTAATATACGGCAATCGATCCTCCGCTCTGCACATTCAATTTATTTTCTTTATTGAAAACGTTGCAATTCTTTCCGGAAATAGATAGAAATTAATTGCAACTAACGAATCGGTCGGTCGTTATGCAAATAGGATTGCGAATGGAAATTGCGGCCAACGAAAGATGCCGCCTAACTGCGCTGCGACGTGCAACGAAATATCAATTTTAAAAAGATAATTTGGAAAGCAAAAATCATTCGAAACCAAGCATTGGCGACTGGCGTTTTTTGTTATCGGAATAGGTTTGGATGAATGGGCTTAAATTTACAATTATATTTTAATTCGATTCAATTCACTTTGAAAATAACATCAAAACGTAATTTGCAATGGTTTTCAATTAAATTGTAGAACTGAATATTTGAAAGCTTTTATTTATATGTTAAATAAGTTTTAACTCTTTTTTTTTAAATGAAACACAAAGTATTATTAAGGGATTTAAATTATGATGGAAAGAATCAATGGAACGAGTAACAAACCCATTCTATGGAAATCTAACTAACCGCTAAAACGTATGAAAACAGGAAAGGAAATACAAAGTTGTAAAAAAAAATTGGATGAATGGAATGGAATGGAATGGAGCATTAAGTTGAGTAAGAGAGACATACAATAATTTGTGATACTTCTATTAAATTACATTTTGTTTGATTTAATTCCACATTATCGCGGTAAATCGAAAAAATAAATTGAATATCATTTAGTATAAATATAGAACCGAATGGTGTTCAGCAATCCGATCAATGTAATTAACAAAAAATATTCAGAATATTGAACAAACTACATCAAAGTTTGCGATTGGCATATTATTGAACCCGATCAAATGATTGCTTAGAAATTAATCTGATAAATAAATTGTATTATTGAAAAATTTAATATAGAATACTGAACTGCATCATATATTTCAGTTCTGATTATCGATGTAGGGTACGTCACTTGACATTTTACTATTTTTAATGGCGGTGAATTATTTACGAATAATATATATATATCAAAATGAAATAAAAATTAACATATATATGAGAAGTGACATTATTTTTAAATTTAAATGTCTTTCCACTATAGTTCTAGCATTTTTTGATGATACAATTAACCATTTTCCGACAAAAATAAATACATTTCAAAAAGGAGAAGCCTTTTGTCTTCACTCGATTGACGTTGAAATACAACTAGAAATGATAAGCTTTTGCCCACAGAAATTATGTCAAAAATTTACAAATTTACTACTTAGAGTAAGAATTTAAGAAAAGGACATACGCCCATATTTTTCCTTAGATTTTTACCTCTAACTAAACGTTTGAAATAAAAGAAGAAAATAAATAAAAACAACATTACAATTATAGTTATGTGAATTAAAAATCTAATTTATGAAAAATTTAAAAATCGGACAAGTGTTTCATGAATGGAAATTAAAAATCGAAAAAAAATATGTAAATACAACTTTCCTTACATTTTATAAGGCTTGGTCAATGGCATTCCACTGGACATGACGTGCGAAACAAATATTTTCCCTCTCACTTTACGTGTATATACAGGAATCTCTTGAAAATGTTATTTAACAATTTGCCACAAATTAAGAGCTGCATTAAAAATTGCGAAATTTTAAACTAATCTGAAACTGAAAAAAATGCTATAAAGAAAGGTAAATATAATGATATTAAAAAGGTTTCCCATTATGCTACCGAAATATAAAACCATCTAAGATGAAACCGCCCCTTTTAACAGGAAGCGGAAAAAAGAAGAAAAGAGTTTAAAAAATTAAACTTTATTAAATACAGACTCAAAGTTAAGCTATCATTGCAACTCAGTAATAAATAAACAATAATCGACATCTTTACATCGAGGATGCATATACTCCAAAATGATATAAAATATATAGTAATGAAACTCGACTACATAAAATTAATTAAAAAGCAAAGCCAAATTGGTCATGAGGGCATAAAATAAATGAACTTTTGTTATCACCCATTTTTTTGTCAACGACATGCAAAATTTACTTATATTTATTTTTTATTAGAAAGCACTAACCGTCCATTCAAATTATATATAAAACAGGAAACGAAATTATATGGACAAAAAAGAAAATATTTTTCGTCTTTACAAATACGGCGTCTTATTCAATGTTTTAATATTCAAACTAATCAATCGAGTTATTAAAATATGTTAAACTATTTAGTTTGAATCGTGACCTTTCTGTTCTAGCTTTACCCTAGTCGAGTAAAAGTGTTTTCTCATTCGCATATAATTAGGAACACAAAAAGAAAGCACGTAATGAGTTAACTTAATGATAAAGTCAGACGTATCCAGGCGTAAATTCAGTCTAACAGACAATGAGTTGGAATTATTTCCATAAATTTGCTGGAAAACATAGACAATAACCATATATTTCCGTATTCAAGCAGTTTAAGATTTGTTATCGTCTTTTCTTTAACCGTGAGTACATAGCGAGCATGTGCAGACGAGATAACTGCTTTAATTCAGTGTATACTTATAATATATTTTTTTAATTATCACTAGGCACTCGTGAGTTCATTGTAACATTACAATGTTATATTCAAGAGGGCACTGACTCTTAGAACTCATTTCGTACTGCTAGTTTTAATTAGTTTTACACAGGTTACTTATTTTAAAAGGAAATATTTCTATGACTGCGTAAATGATTGTGTTATTTTCATTTAATTTCTTTTAAAACGGGACTTAATAAACTATTCTTTAGAAATATTTATTCCTAAGGTCTGTGATGATGGAATAAGCGGAGACAGCAACGTAAAGTTCGACGCTTTTTTTAACTTTCGGTGGTTTTCAAATTTAATATTTTATATTTATTCCTTTATTTTTTGTTGCCACTTTTTTTGGAATTCACCAAATTTTTAATTTTTACTAACTTTACATGGAATATTTATCTTACCCATTATTTAGCACAAGTTAGTTATATAGTTAACCGTTAATCGTTTTGTGGTTATCATTAGGTTGGTAGGTATTCAAATTGTTTTCAGTGGAAACTTCATCAAAACCTATAAAAGTATTTAAAAACAAAATACTACACACAAATTTTCAGACCTACACAACCCATTCTGAAATGTACATATGTTTCTCTTAAATTCTAATTATTTGCCAAGAAAAAATTTTTAGTCATTCAATCCTTAAAGACGTGACCTTAAGAGTGATAGAGCATCATATAGAATAGATTAAAGTTAGGGATGATTGAAGTTAGAGACGTGAATACCGTGAACAATTTAAAGTTTTAGATAGAAATAAAGAAACACTTATTTCAGGGTCTTTACAAATTCGTTAAAGATAAATAAATTATTTATAAAAAAAGAACAAAAATTAATTAAAGGTACGATGTCTTTTTGCCCGGGTAAAGCCGAAACGAACAGGTACTTGTCTCACAAACATACTATTAAAACATTATTATTTAAATAATATTTTAATAATATGAATGTTGTGCAAGCAAATAAATAAATAGAAAACAGAATACTTAAACATTATTTTCCAATTTTTCCCATATTATTTAATTTTCGTTTAAATTATTTTATTAACTTTATGTAACAGTTTTTACTAATATTTTTTATACATTGCAACTATAGGACTCGAACTACAGGATAATTAAATAAAGAAATAAAATTAATTTTTATGGTTTATTTTATTCTGTTACACGCCATTACAATTAAAATTTACATAAATTTATCAATAGCGCTTATCTATCTTTTTTAAATATTGGGACATAAACACATTTTACAATTGAAAATTCTTTTTAAAATTTTGCCTGGAAAATTTCATACGCAAAGCTCTCTGTAAAGAGACATCGTATCTAAGAATAAGAAAAATCATAAAAAATGTACAGAGCTAAAAATACTGCAAGCTAAATAAAATTAATATTAAATAAATTTTCCAATTTTTCTTCCAAACAACTTCATGAAGGCACTTATTTCAGATTGGTAGTTTAATATTTACTCTGCACTTAAAAGTTTAAAGAACTGAAACTATATAAAGCTTTGTATCTTTCTATTCTGATATAAAATTTAATACAATACCATTTTTTCTTAGACTGTCGTATTTTATTGATATATATATATATATATATATATATATATATATATATATATATATATAGTGGTATTTTTGAACTTTTATTAACTAATGTACAAAATATTCCGCACAATTCCGTACATGCCACCTAAATTTATTTATTTTATTCCACTTATCTAAACCTAATTGTTTTTGTATGTTGAGTATATACTGAGATCTTTAAATTTCTTATGGATATAAGATGTATTCCTGTTAATGTTTCAACAATTTTCCCCAAAATATCTTTTTATATTAGGCATATCCGCAAAGATTATTTAGAAACTTTAAGCAGCTCCTAAACATTGTTTCAAAGTATCTTACGTCTACGTTTAACAGCTATTTGTACTGTACAGTAATTTAGTTAGTTAATATTTTCAAAACGAATTGATATAAATAATAATTTCAGTACTTCGTTAAATAAGTCCTTATACTCATTTCAAGATAAGCATCATAGAAATTAGTCGCATTATAACTAGTACTATTGTAGCTAATTAGGATTAGTGTGTCAATAGTAATCGTTACTGTAATTTTCGAAAGTATGTTTAAATAGTTCTAGTGCGCCGTCCAGTCAGTAGACACGTACAATTCGGACGGTCTACAGTCCATTACTGTACTTTCTACACAATGTATTTCTGTGGATATGTTAATTTAATTATAGCAGCACAAACCTATCGGACGATTTTTTTAACGAGTTAATGCTCATATTGCCATAATGTATATGGTATTTTGTAAAATGATATTAGGTAAAATCACTATTGAATAGACTTACCTATTGACTGATTTCTGAAAGATACACCTTGATTTTACTTCATAATTTTGAATTTCACAAGATCACTACCTTCTGTCTTATAATCTTGTCCATAGTACACTTCAACGTTATTCTCTTAACCTATATTAAGTTAATCTTACCACTTTGTAAATATATATTTTATGCATCTATAAGTTGTGTATTAAGATAGAACGACAGCGCTTAAATTATATCATAGTTCATTCATTGCATTTGCATACCATGGTTTTACTCAGTTGATGTAATTACTAAATAGGTAAACCTTTTCTAAATATCAAAATAACTTGTATGAATTTAAAAACCATTCATATTATTTTTATATTGGGAAAACAGACAAATCTTTTTTATAGAGAAGAGAGTTATAATACAGAAGAGAGCTTTTGAAAGAGAAAGGCAAAATAAGTCTATAAACACTGTAATTGAACAAAATTTGTTCAATTACACCATTATAATATATAACTGTCAATTTCAGGTCACTACTCTATTGCCTATAGATATATCGCCACGGTAAATCACATATTTAATGATGTTAATCTTTACGCAATTTTATCATATTATTATTAAATAATTTTCAATTTTCCTTTAACTTTTTAAACAAAGTCACATGTTAAAAATTTATAATCATTCGATTAAAAACTGAAAGTCGATCATTAAATCGAAAAAATAAAAGTTGTAACATAACATATCATTCAATTTTGCGTAAATACCTAGATGCTGTCCGGTGTTAGCAATCGCTAGCACGCCGCTCAATAGGAGAAGACGAGCAAACATTGCGCGCTGGAAGGATATCGCGCCTTCTACATTAAGGATAACGTCTTCTGTGATTTGTGGCACCTGTAAACATTAATGGCCTATATATTATATCTTTACATTTATTATTTTATGTCAAGAATATATTTATGAAAGTGAGCAAAAGATATTCTTTACATAGCTACCATTAATTGACTGTTAATAACATATAAAATAGTTTGAAGAATGCTTAAACAATAATTCGTCTACAATTATGGTATTTGTATCAAAAAACTATTTTTTATATTGTAAATATTTGGCGTCAATTTTGTAGAAATTTATTATTCACAATTAAATGAAACTACGTAATGTAGTATTATTTCTACTGCCTTTAAGTTCTTTACCACGACATAGGTTGTTGTATTACAACATCTTCAGGTGGGCTATTAGCAAAGATCTTTTATCTTTGATAATAGCCCGACGAAACCTAGGTCGTGATAAAGAACTCAAAGGAAGTGGAAATAATACTACATCGCGTAGTTTTATTTAATTGTAGACTATTTTTTTAATTTTTATAAGTTAAAACAACATTCATTGGATACATCATTATTAGATCAATGTCTAGTAAAGTTTCGTACCTCAAAAGGGAAAATGGATGCCTTATGAAACCAAATTGTGTGAACGTCTTGAAACCAATTTGTGTGAACGTCTGTCAAACCATTTTTCTTAAGAATCGTTTAATGTTAAATTAAATTTTCTCATGGCGGTAAAACATATTGATCCACGTATGTCTTAAAAATTAATATTCAAAAGTATTTATATTGAAATTTTAGAGAAGATAAAATTATATATTTGAATTTTTTTACAAACGTCCTTTATCGTGTGAGACATAACTAAAAATAACAAGTTGAAAAGATTTCAAAATGGTTTTTTGGAACTCTTTTAGTTTCTAATCCTTACTTGAGAAGTTATAGGTTCTACATCTCATAAGTTTTTAATGAATTGATGATATTTTTGTGCCCGCCAAAAACTACCACCAAAAAGTAACTGTACTGGACAATATACATACAATTTATGATAATATTGTTAATATTTATACATATATTAATAAAACTACTGCGTACCCTTATTTTTAAATATATATACATAAGTGTATAAAAAACACTCGTGCTGTGAATTTTCTTCGTGCCTTAAAGCTTTATTTTTTTTTAAATTATTTCATTTGTTTTTTCAATATTTCGATTTATATTAATAACGTATCAAGTATATTTTTCTCTTTATTAAAATTACTAAATAGCGGATCAGCCTCTGAAATAAACCATTTAAGAAGAAAGTTTTCAATTTCTTTTTAGCAGAGAGCCTCCTGTAAAAATATAAGTTATAAATATTAAATTTCATAAAGCCTAAAAATTTGCAGATTCTTTGCCTTCAATTGGTTATAAAACTTCTTCGGTGGACTGATTGAGAAACACTTACCAAATTTATTAAATTTAAAAACAAGATTTTTTTTGTTACATGAAATCAATTTTTGATTTGTTGTAAAGGTTTTATCTATCGACAAATAGAAATAAAAATTGAGTTGAGAAAATGGCAGAATGCTTTACTATATAAATTTTTTCCTTGGAAAAAACTAGAAATTTTAAGAATTTTTTTCAAAAATGGTTTTTGGTTGCGAAGAGCCAATATTCAGTACATAAAATGACACGAAACTAATTACTGTGCAGAGAAAATTATTCATAATACCATCTAAATTTATAGTAAAGCAATTTTATAATCATTGACTAGAGCTTTCGGAAAATAAGTTCATAAAAGTATTTTTTTATAAAGGTATGATCTCTATCTCAATGGAATTTTAATAGACACGTGTGCACATATTTGTGAACAAATTTTCTTTTAAATAGCAGAAATTTTTATAAAACTTACTTTTTACATTTTTAACATTTTTCATCAAATAAGAGTATTAGGTTAATTTTAGACGTTTATTTAAAATTTTATGTCAGATGATTTAGTAATTTTTAAGGAAAGCATGAAGACAAACAAAGCATTAAAATGTGGCTTGTGTCATGGTTGCGTAATAGTAAAAAGAAAAAATACTTCATTGATATTTTAACCAATGTATTGACACTCTTTTATATAAATTAAAATAATAAGGAAATTAATTTCATTATTTCTTTGGGCACAGCCTTTCATTCACAATTTACAATCCTTTCCTAACTAAATGACAATAAATAAAACAACTCCACACTTTAAAGTAATGTGACTCGCCTATATTAATACATTTAACCTGTACAGAGTTATGTCAAAACTAATAACAATAGTACGCTATAAAAGCGAAATGTTACAAATTCATTATCCAATGAAAGGATTCAAATTTAACTCAACAGTAAAACTTTACAAAGTCAATCGAGTAAATAAATTGATCAAAGGTAATGTTGATGTAATTTTTGATCTTTATTTGTAAATGGTTATTTCTGACTGGATTAACGTTGTCTAGAGTAAATTATTTAATTCATTAAAACTTTGCTTCTAAATTTCTAAGAAATTCAGATTGCTCTCAGCGGCTGGGGGCCGTGCTAAATTTTATATAATAATTATCGAAATTACTTTAGCCTTTAAGATGGGAGAAGATTAAATGCTAAATTAATCATTAACACTTACAAAGTTACGGACATCTAAAATAACGCTTCTTTTGATCGTATCTGTTAGACTTAATATACAATCAAATTGCTTTTGTCAGTTCTATCCAGTCCCATAAGTTTCTCATATTTCGATATATAATCAGACTTAGAAACAAAAAAATTATAACTACCTCATTATATGGTAAATATTTTTCTTTTACTCTCATTACCATTATTTACTTTGGTAATTTATTTAACATGTTTTATTTTCCCTAAAATTTAGTTATTTATTTTTCCCATCTATTATCTTAGATACTATATACTTTGTTCCTATGGTAAGAAAAGTAGTGGCTAGGTCCTATAAAGCCATAATAACGAATTTATACTAAACATATATTTTTATTGATCAGAAGAAACTCGTAAACAAAATAGATTTATTTCAAAAACAGCTTATTATGGTTAAAATATAATCCCTTATTGCTGATTGTAATAAGCATTTACCGTTTATATATACTTTATGCATGAGTTTTTTGCCCGTTCACTACAATTCCTCCACTTTTTATTTATTAAGTTATATTATGTAGATCGACACTAAAGTCTTTATGCTTGAGACTATGAATATGACAGACCCACTAAGTAAAAAACTATATGTAAATTGTGAGAAATTATCAAGTTGTGTACATGTATTAACGAGAAAAAGGGTATACTAAAATATGTTTTAGGTTTTGTTTTAGAAGCATGAACGTAGTAAAGATGATCCCAAAAAAAGAAATTTGGGGCACAACTGAAAAAAGTAATGAGGAATGGTCGCCGGCAGACTAAAGGTAGTCATTAATAAAATTTTTGTAATTAAATAAGGTTTTTAAAATACAATACCATTCATTAAACAAGCAACTAAAAATATATTGGGGTTGAAAAAGTAAACACGACAATTATGTTTGGTTTTTAACAATTTTTTATCAAGTTTTATTTTTAATATCTTGTGTCTTTTGGAAAGAGCAGGCGAGATAATACAATGTATGAAAAGTGTTATTGAGACATTTTTTTTATTGTGACTTTTTATACTTCCAATTTTAGTTACCAACAAATAACGGTTTAAACCTGTTTCTAAGATTCAGAGGTCACTTCCTAGGACGTCAATGTTTTATTAATTATAGTAGATAATTTGACTAGAGTTAATACACTTTTGATATTCTCTTTATTTAAAGGCATAGTAGGGCATGATTTTCTACAACATTTTGATAGAATTAGTATAAATTGTATGACAAGATTGTGTACAATTTGTGAAGTGGTGAAGACGCAGGTTTTTCTTGTGATATTTCCTTCGGATATTGCATTGGACTACTATACATTTTCTTTCGTCCAAATCGACTGTTCTGGTCGGCTTAGTTTCGTATGAAACTGGCTGCGACTTCGTACAATTGAACTGTTATATTATTTTGATATTTTATCTCAATATATTAACATTTTACGGTCTGTTAAATGATTGAAAAAAAATTTTGAGAGAGGGAGATATAAATGCTTTAGTGTAATGAGATAATTGTTGAATTATTATCTATTTTTGTGTTCATTTGTGCACGTATCAATCGTATAAATTGAAAACATTGATACAATATGTATCATTGACGTATATTGTATCAATGTTTTCAATTTATAAATAATTACACTTAGTAATAACAAAAAGTTTTAGTCATTTCCGTTTACATTGCTCTTAGTAATTACAGTAACATTTAGTAGATGACGCTGTTTTTATCATAAAATTTAAATTGAAATTTTCCGTACCGTGGTACATATGCTAAACAGATGTGGCCAAGTGTGAAGTGCTGAGTGGTGCTGGAGTTCTAGGTACTTGAGTAAGAAACCGGACACGCATGAGGGTAGACCGCGTCGTTTTCGGTGATATTCCGCACATTAAATTTTCTATGTTGTGTGTTTTTGATACATGTTTACTATGTTTCGTCAATTTATTTAATATTTAAGTCTATAGTTTCTATTTATAATTTTCTTTTAGATTTAGCATTAAGCTGCATAAATTTGGTTGTTCAGTGCTTCATTGCCTTCGATACATGTAACAAAATTGTTGAATATCCTTGTGTGTCAATTAAAGGTATTTACGAAAAAAATATTTAGAGAAATATAAGTCACAGAAGAAAAAAATACTCTTTTGGAATTTTTATATTTATTTGTGAGTCTGTTAGCTTATTCGTACATCAGGTAAAAACAACTACAGTGGTTTTGATGATGCACTCGTGAATTTTGTTGGGTCTGAGATAAAATAAATGTTTCATCACAATCGATCCATTTGAAGGAAAATATATGGTGGTTTGATATTTAAGAAAAATTTACTTTTATATTATTGTAATTGATGGTTACACGTATTAACTTAAAAGTTAATAATATTTTCTAATGGTCCACCTGAACGAGATCATGGCGAAGCTAGTTTCTAGTAGTTAATTTAAAACTAGAAAATATTCAGAAAAAAAATTGCAATATTATAAAACTGAAAAATACTGTTAATAAGTATGTTAATATTAATAAATTCTATTGTTGAGACTTGCTGTATTCAATATTATTAGAGAATGTTTACGATTATTCCGTAGTCTTAGATATTAAGTATTTTAAGTGATTTAAAGAAAATACTTCTTCCTTTAAAAGAAAATACAACTTCGAAACAAATACTTAAACTAAATATTAATTTAGCATTTTCAACTTATTGTTTCACTTTGTAATGGGAAGAAGTAGCAGGAAAAGGAGACTTTCTTTTAAAAACAATGTTTAAAACTGTCATTATCCCTTTAAATACACAATTTAAGGTAACTGTCACGAAACCATAAAGTAATTTCCATTTCTGTAATTCAAACAACCATCTGACTTAAAATACCAATAAACAAATTTGTTGAAGGAATGCTTACGACCGAGAAAAAGGCTAAATTAAATTTAAAAGTGACAACTGTCAGAAACTTTGTTGAATTACGAAAATATCAGCGGCGACGCTCGCAACAGATATCTCAGAAAATTTCTTTGAATTGTAAAGTTAATTGAAAAACTCGAGGAAGCAGAGTATCAGAGACAAGAAAAGGATTTGTGTCATTTACCATTAGAGATATTTAATTGCTTGGCGATGTGTGAAAATTAAGTTACAGAGAAAATGTTTATACATAATTGCGTAATACTTATAGCGTAAGCACTTCATAATTTCTCTCTTCTTTTCTGAATAGAAAAACATAATTATTTTATTCTGTACCTGTTTTATATTATGTAATTATGGTAGGAGTAAAAGGAAAATGTAATTAGTTATCGTGACGAAATAGTTCAAAAGGCTGAATTATTGACTCATTTAAAAACACATTTTTTGCATAACTTTATGTTTAGAGATACCTTTGATGTGATGTAGCATAAAAATGTGCATTACCAATTTTTTGTTCGTGGAATCGTCCGCCTTGGGTTTTATTTGAGATGGTGGGATTTGCCTCTAACTCAACGATATAATCTAAAAATTGATATACAAAAAATGTTAAGTTCTTGGTATAGACCCGTTACACTACGCATTGACATATTGCAACAGTAAAATTTTGTTATTCAACAAAAACTTCAAGTTTCTTACTACTTGAATAATATTATATCTCGAGTTAAAGGCAGTTAATGTGTTAGTTTGAAACAACAAATACATTTATACCAAATTCTCTGAAAATGTATAGTTCCATTGAGACCAGACTGAGTAATAAATATCTAAATATAAATTTTGTAGTATTCATATTCCAAATGAGTGGAGCCGCAAATAATATATATATATATATATATATATATATATATATATATATATATATATATATATATATATATATATATTGTACTGTATATTATTCTGTGATATTAAATATACGCAAATGTGGTATTGTATCATTATTTTCTTGCAGAGCTATTGGCTAAAAAATATCCAAAGATTTGCAATAATAATACTAGTACCATGTAACGCCAGAGGTAATATGTTAAACCAGTGGCAGCTATAAATATAAAACAAGACCAAAATATCTACTCGGTTTTCAAGTATTTCATTGTAATAATCGAAAAAAAACTGTTTTGACTCCCACTTAATGCTGTGGGCTTTAAAGAAACGTATACATACGTAATTACTTTCAGTTTCACATAATTTTGATCATTAATGTAGTTTTCAAACATTTAAATTCTTTTTTTGTTTATTAGGTTGAATAATATTTTTATTATTTTTATTAACGGAAATATCCTATGCACCTCGAGATTAAGTTCTAATATATATATATATATATATATATATATACATATACACATATATATATATATATATATATATATATGTGTGTGTATGTGTGTGTATATATCCAAAAATATTATGAAAACGTAATTTTATTTCCTTTTTCTTTGGATTTCGGTATAAAATATTTTTGAAAACAAAGCCTTTTTCCCGTTCAAAGTTAATGAATATTTTTGGCGTTAATTTTGTAGATATTCAAGATTAAATCAAACTACGTGATGTAGTATTATTTTTACTTTCTTTAAGTTCTTTACCACGACCTAGGTTTCGTTGTATTACAACATCTTCAGGTAGGCTATTAGCAAAGATATCTTTGCAAATGGAAGATGTAATACAACGAAACCTAGGTCGTGGTAAAGAACTTAAAGAAAGTAGAAATAATACTACATCTCGTAGTTTCATTTAATTGTGTTCAAAGGTAATGTTGAACTAATTTTTACTTTTTTCCGGAAACCATTTTAAAATACAGAACCAAATAAATTATTGAACTTTTTTCACTACTGTATTTTTGTTTCACTGAAAATGTAGACTTTTTTAAGATTAGCCATAACCTAGTTCATTATCAAGTTATCGTTAGAAATGAATGCTAAAATAATAGTACTTTACTACAATTTAGTTATTTTGTAGGTTACCATGAACTGTGTGGCGATTACACTCTATTAATTACATTTTCCTTGACTGTAGACTAACCTGTACTTAGCATTAATTCTGGTAATGAGATATTAGAACGCACAAAAATTATCACAACTTTCAAAATAGCCTTTCTTTTCTATTAAACTCATTTTTTAACTTGTATTTATTTTATTAATGGGTAAAAGAAATCAATTAATTTCAAAGGCAACTATAGAATTTTAAGAGAGAAGCTAGGAAATTGTTTGGATGGGTCCAAAAAATAGTTCAAACTAAATATTGTGGAAAATTTAAACTTTTCTCTATGTTTAAACTATTTGTGAGAGGTTAATAATACCAAGTTATTAATAAAATCAGAAATTTTATAAACACTTCTTTATGTTACACTATATACATATTTTTAGTAGGTTGGAAAATTCAAAAGTAACACTTATTTTCGTTGAATTTTTATATAATTACCCATAATTTTGAATTCGTAGTAATACCACCATGACGCTGGTTAGGTAAAAAACATAAAAGTTTATATAATCAAATGTTTTACGAGTAATTTCGTTTTATTATTATCAAACAACAACTACGTAGAAATGTAAGCGTCATTCACATTAATATTAGGTTCCCGCTGAAAAAAATTCAAAAATGCCTTTCGTATGTGGCTGCAAAATATTTATATTCAATATTTTTTTAGGTCAAAATTTATTGATTTTTTAAACTAAAGGCGGCAATAGAATCCTTAATTAAAATTTATCAAAATTTCTAAAGTAATTATTATTACAAATATTTTCATTGCGAACTAAACGCTTATTCGCTTCACCTCCGTTATTACAAATTTGATATTTTTTAGACTAAAGATTTTTAAGAACGTTCTGAAAATGTATGTAACTTGGTTCCTTGTAACTGGATCACAATTTTTCACTAATTGCTAAAACAGACACATGGCGATCTTCTTCACTTGATCCTTGTAAACGTGACAGATTGAGGTTATACGCAAAGTTTGTGTTTATTTTGGTGATGAAACTTATGCAATATTAAATAACGCGTGGTGTTGTTAATATATACAGACTTTGTATCAGTAATGTACTCATATTGTAAAATACTTGTATATATGTCATTGAAAACATTTTTTTAGAATATAATGGCTAAACTTTTATCTAAGAACCATTACGTTATTGTTATGGTAATCTCTTCGATCGCTCATCAAAAGTGTAACATTTCTTTCAGTTTAAGACAGAAATAAAGAAAAACATTTCTGAATGTTACTACTAAACCCCTATTTTTTGAGAAATTGATTTAATTTACCAAATGCCTAAAATTAAAACTTTAATTAAATTATTTTTTAATTTAAAATTCAAGACAGTTTATGGAAAAGCAAAAATATGATTATGTAAACAAATATTAATTGGATGCACACATATTTCTGAATTTACCCTTCATGGTATTTTTAAGAAGAGTTAAACATATTAAAAAGTTTCATTATAAAGAGTCACGTGGTGTCGGGTTTCCATGGGTTCTACACTTCTGTGAACCTTATCTATATTTATCATATGATGGTTTCAGTATGATGATAAACAGAAGGAGATGTATAACTAAGGCAAAGAGGCGGAAGGATAAAAAAAATTTAAAAACTTTCTATTGGAAGAGAAAAACCGGAAAACGCCTCTTCAAAAGGGATATTTTTAATAAATTTATTTTACCGTAATTACATAAAATTACTAATATATTTGACTCAGGTGTAAATAATTAGACGAACTATATTAATTATCGAATAAGTTTGGCGTTTTCATCAATATTATATACGTGATGGTTAAGATATATTTAATATGATTTCCCTATATATTTTTATAAACTCGATTGAAGATATAACTGATTGTTTCCAGTGAAACTTTATTGAATCAATGTGTAAACATCAACTTTCGCTAGGTTTTAGTATTTAATACCCAATTTCAGGGTAGTCTGTGCTAGTGACTTATCCCGGCTTCGCACGGTTACATTATGAGGTAAACGAATATGGCGTATAAAATATGTCTATACACACAGCGTTAATTCGAAAAACTTCGAAGAAAATCTGAAAAGTCTTTATTGCTAATTTATGAGAATATTAGCAACCCAACACGGCTTCGCGTGGGTAAATTGTGGAGTATACGAAGATAGCGTCTAAAATATTTCTTTACACGCCGCGTTAATTCTAAAAATTTTAAAGAAAATCTGGAAAATATTTACTTCAAATTTATAAGAATATAAGCAACCCACTCCGACACGGTATATTATGAGGTAAACAATTAACGCGATGTATGAAGAAATATTTTAGACGTTACCTTCGTATGGTTTGCGCGTGTAATGTACCCGCGCAAAACCGTGGTGTGTTGCTAGTATTTTTGTAAATTTGCAGTAAAAATTTCGTTTAAAATAAAGAAATACTTTAAAGCCTATCTTCGTATACCCTATAATGTACCGGTACCATTATGTATACCCTATAATGTGCCGGGTTGAGTCGCTAGTATTCTCATGAATTTGAAGTAAAATTTTTTTCAGATCCTCTTGGAAGTTTTTACTATTACCGCAGTGTGAAAAGAAATATTTTAGACGCTATCTTCGTATATTCCATAACGTACCCGTGCGAAGCCGGGTTGGGCCGCTGATACCTATTAATTTTTTTCAACTTTGCCGTTCGAGTTGCTGCAAGAAACAAAACTTGACGACTTTATAAATGATAATTAATTTCATGACATTCCAACAAAAGTGGAATTGTAATATTGGCGTTCTTCTCGCAGACTACTCTGAAACTTTGTGTTAAACACTGAAATTAAGGGAAAGTTGATGTTTACACATTCATTCAACAATGTTTCACTGAAAAATATTAGTTGTATCTTTAATCAAGTTCATAAAATAGATGCACCAATAATACCTAGGATGAAGTTGTAGATCTCGAAAACGTCTAAAGCAATATATCCTTTTTATAAATAAGGATACTAATTTCAAAATTAAAAAAGACCAAAAACAGGATGTGTAAGTCAATTTATTAATTAAAGATTAATTTATTCCGTAGCAATCATAAGTGTTTTTTCATAAAAATTTACTTTATAATATGGGTTATTATTTAAAGAAATATAAAGATAAATTTGACAGCAAATAAAAGTAGAAATACATTATAAGAATACTAGCGTAATACATACAATTATAAGAATACTAGCGTAATACATACAATTATAAGAATACTAGCGTAATACATACAATTATAAGAATACTAGCGTAATACATACAATTATAAGAATACTAGCGTAATACATACAATTATAAGAATACTAGCGTAATACATACAATTATAGGAATACTAGCGACCCACCCGGTTTCGCGCGGGTACATTATGGGGTATACGAAGATAGCGTCTGAAATATTTCTGTACACACTGTGTTAATTGTAAAAACTTCAAATTAAATATGAAAAGTCTTTACTGCAATTTTATGAGAATACTGGCGACCCACCTCGGATTCACGCGCGTACGTTACGGGGTATACCAAAATAGCGTCTAAAATATTTCTGTATACACTGCATTAATTGTAAAAACTTCAAATTAAATGTGAAAAGAATTTACTGTAAATTTATGATAATACTAGCGACCCACCCCGGCTTCATGTGGATACATTATGGGGTATACGCGGATAACGTCTATAATATTACTTCACACATAGCGTTAATTATAAAAGGTTCAGAGGTTCTGAGAAATATTTATGAGAATACTAACGACCCATCCTCGCTTCGCACGGGTACATTATATTGTATACAAAAATAGCACCTAAAATATTTCTTTACAAACCGCGTTAATTATAAAAACTTCAAATTAAATATCAAAATTCTTTACTGTAAATTTATGAGAATACTAGCGACCCACTCCGGCTTCGTGCGGGTACTTTATGGGGTATACGAGGATAGCGTCTAAAATATTTCTTTATACATAGCGTTAATTGTAAAAACTTCAAATTAAATATCAAAATTCTTTACTGTAAATTTATGAGAATACTAGCGGCCCACTCCGGCTTCGTGCGGGTACTTTATGGGGTATACGAGGATAGCGTCTAAAATATTTCTTTATACATAGCGTTAATTGTAAAAACTTCAAATTAAATATCAAAATTCTTTACTGTAAATTTATGAGAATACTAGCGACCCACTCCGGCTTCGTGCGGGTACTTTATGGGGTATACGAGGATAGCGTCTAAAATATTTCTTTACAAACCGCGTTAATTCTAAAAACTTCAAATTAAATATGAAAATTCTTTACTGTAAATTTATGAGAATACTAGCGCCCTACTCCGGCTTCGCGCGGGTACTTTATGGGGTATACGAAGATAGCGTCTAAAATTTTTCTTTATACATAGCGTTAATTGTGAAAACTTCAAAGAGAATCTATAAACATTTCTACTGCAGATATATGAGAATACTAGCGACATACCTCGGCTTCGCACGGCTACATTATAGGGAATACAAAGAAAGCATATACAATATGTCTACCTACCGCGTTAATTGTATTTCAACTAGATCTCAAAATGAACCGTTCGAAGACTTCATACGGGAAGTCACATTATAAAAAAATTATTAAGATATTTCAAAATATATTGATTTTTTAAACACAGTATTTTTTTACTATGTTCAGCGGGAACCTAATATTAATGTGAATGACGCTTACGTTTCTACGTAGTTGTTGGTTGATAATAATAAAACGAAATTACTCGTAAAACATTTGATTATATAAACTTTTATGTTTTGTACCTAACCAGCGTCATGGTGGTATTACTACAAATTCAAAATTATGGGTAATTATATAAAAATTCAACGAAAAGAAGTGTTACTTTTGAATTTTCCAACCTACTAAAAATATGTATATAGTGTAACATAAAGAAGTGTTTATAAAATTTCTGATTTTATTAATAACTTGGTATTATTAACCTCTCACAAATAGTTTAAACATAGAGAAAAGTTTAAATTTTCCACAATATTTAGTTTTAACTATTTTTTGGACCTATCCAAACAATTTCCTAGCTTCTCTCTTAAAATTCTATAGTTAAAAATAATGTGTTTAAAATATAATGTGTACTAAACACAGTATTTTTTTACAGTATTTTTTTACTATATATCTTTTATCGCATGACCGTAGTCCTGTGCTTTAATTTTATTAGGAAAAGTATAATAAAGTATCACTACCGGATACCCTTGTGCTCGATTCTTTCCAACGTTCTCCCTTTCTTTATGCAAATATATCGCACATAACGTCATTAGAATGCATATTTCTACTTTTACTTATAGTCAAAATTACTTTCATTTCTCTTCATCTCTTAAACCAAATTATAAGGTAAATTTTTACCTAAAAATAATGCTTAAAATGTCTGTTATATTTATTTTAATAAAAATTTAAAAAATTATCTAAATATCCTACTCTTGTATTATATTATTGTATTATTGACTACGTTATATTATATTACTCGTATAAAAACCACTTGTTCAAAAATCAAGTTCAATCTGCTGTCGATTTCTTCTGTAATGCGTACATTTAAATACATGTTTGAAAAAATATGATAGTCAAACATTGAAATTGGTGTAGCAAAAGTATACTAGCAAATATTTTGTACTAGATTTTCTCTCTATAAAATAAACTAGCGCATTCAAAAGTAATTTGATTAAATACAGACAATGTTATTCTGTACACTATATTAAATTTTCTCCTTAAAATATTTGAGTAAAACGATAAAAGAACATCGTTAAAAGACGATAAACTTTGTACAAAACGAAAGTAAAGTTAAAGTAAAAAAAGAAGCTCATAAAACTTTATTAACTAATTAAAACGAACATCTAAGTTTTTATATAAATGTGCAAATAAAGCAATATCTTATGAATACAATTGAAAGAAGGCATTAAATTAGATTAAAACTCTATTTATTTACATAAATAAATACGTCACTGCGTAAATTATACTGAACTAGATAGCTACATATTTACAAATTCAAAACAGTTTCAACACGAATTTTCCGTAATGAGTCCGCGACTCACCGGCGCTACATCATAAAATAAAATAATTTTCGCAGACAATTTTTAATGAATAACAATTAGTACGATAATAACACAATTAAATTTCCATTGTTTTCCTCCTCGTCAATATTCCCAGACAAATCGCTTTTAATTCGTTCCGTCCGTTCTCCCTCCGTTTGTTCTTAGACGGAGTGCGAGACCTACTCAGTTCGGCGGGGGTGGAGATCGCACGTAAGGGAGGCGAACGAAGACGGGGACGAAATGATAAAAATGACAAAAATGTTTTTGAAACTCTGTAAGTATTTTCCCGCTCTAACGGTGAAAATTCCGAGATAAGAGTGGCGTCTCAACGCCATTCAAATTTATGACAACGTAAATAGCTTCATTCAATATATCTGGCGGTTGCTCGGCGCACCTCGCTCGGCAGGTATATGCATAATATTTAGACAACAACGCAGCTGCTAACGTAGCGAGCAAGGAAGAAAGGATATTTTTTATGCGTTAATATAGATATTTTGAGTTAGTTAGGGGTTGGAAATAAATGGTTTGCTTGTTGGTGTTTGTTACGATACACATAGGCGAATGTTGTTTATTATTCTTTTATGCGTACTTAAATATCATTTACTTGATAAGCATTTAATCAAATGCATACTTATGTATAGAATAGGTAATTAGTGTTTAGTTAGTCGCACAGCACAATCAGATTTATGTTTAAAGTAAAGTATGTCAAAATTTTGTCAAATAAATAAAAGATTCCCGTAATTCTTAATATTATTTTCCGATTTGGGACGCATTAATAGTTATATAGAAACACAGTTATAAATTTGGAGCTATGGGAAATCAGTTATTTCATAATGTTTTAGATAAAATTGAGCTTGCTTACTAATTACATCATCATATGATTTTTTTAAAATAAATTTTGTCTCTGATATTTCTTTATTTTGTTTGTTGTTTAAATATCAGTTTGACCAACGATTGTAAGAAAAAATATGATTTTGAAAATTAGGGTCACCATAGTAGATAAAACATTTGCTGAGTTTCGAAATTTAAAAAATTATTGAAGCAAAATTGCTCACCGCACTACATACAATTCAGTATATATACTATATACATAATTGGGCGATCACTCAAAAACTTTGAGGAAGGTATCGTCATTAGATACTCTTGTTATAACCAACGGAGACGGGATAATAATTCTATTTTTAAAATAAAACGTCTTATCAGAAAACTGAGTTCTCCACGAATAGATCCAATATCAAAGCTCTGGTTATTTTAAATTCATCCACTATTCTTTACATTTGGGCGCTTTGATTACACTATTGTGGTTTCCGAAGAATGTGTGAATATACCTGTCACATTAGGACCTAGATTGACAAGAATGGAACGGAAAAATCCGAGAGGATGTTATTTTATGTTTATTTCACACTCAAGCCCAGAATGCTACCCACATCACCAAGGACAGTGCCAGATGGCGGAACGGAGTCAATGAGGAAGTTAGTCATAAAGACCACAATTTTGGCACTTGGGAGCTTAAGCCTAAACAAATTAGGTAGGTGTGATATTTAATGAACAGAGTTCTTTAATATTCATCATGTAATGTAATTTTCTACAAAATAACAGTGTTTCTTAAAGAAAAGTTAGTGATATTAGGACAGGTTATGCAAATATAAATTATAAAACTTTCTTAAATCTCGTGTAATAGGCAACTTTCATGCTGGTAAATCATTTTTACAAGCTATGCATTCCCGACTCTATTAAATAATTATTCATAGTAATGACGTAAGTAAAACACCAGAGAAAAGTCTTTTTGAAAACTAAATGGAAATAAGTAATTTAAGAATAGAATATACATACAAAGAGAATTTCCATTCGTAGGATTGAATATACAGAGTTTAAGGCCATATGAAAAAAATCGATTCATTCAATGAAGTCGACGATGAAATTAATATGTTGAAGTAAAAATATGTCTGTCTCTTTAAAAGGAACAACTTATAAATACTTCCAATTGTATGTTTATATTTACATTTATATATATATATATATATATATATATATATATATATATATATATATATACGTACACATACGTTTAATAAAGTTTCTCTCATTAGTGAAAAGTATGTATGTATATGTATATGTGTATCCTATTCATGCTTTTGCTTAAATATAATGATGAATTATGACTTGTGAAATAGTTAGTGCCCTGTAAGTCCTTTTATGCTATATTTGCCTCGAGTTTTTAATTTTACCCACTACGAACACAATTGTCTTGAAAATTTAAAATAATTTTGTGTAATATTTTTGAATTAAGCAAAGTTTATAGATTTATACAAAGAGAGTTTATTTTATGAATTTATTTCTTTGAATAAATTTTCAACGAAAAACGCTAATCTATATTTTTTCCATTCTAGAAACTTACAGACCTAGCTAATAAGTTAGTTAAAGCGCAGCTACTTTCTACAAAAGTATATTTTTGCATACGTCGCTACCTTCTACATAAAGTAATTTCAAGTTCAAGTCGCAAAACTTTATAATTTAAAAGAAAATTAGCCGTATCTCAACAGTAAAAGCACATACTCGTTAAAAGCTTCCAAGCATTTTCTACAAAATATCCATCCTTTTATAATCCCTACTTTCTACCGTTTCATAAACAAAGCTTTAAATATTGCACGCTTTCCTTAATCTAAAATAATAATGAGAAATTTAAATCTATCAAGGACTGGCTTTATCTTTCAAAGTTAGTATAAGATACTCGTAGAATATATAAAACAGTAGTCAACCTAAAACAAAGTAATGTGTTGCAGATACGTATTCGTATGATTTACCAAATTATATTTGTAACCTTATCTATAACAGAATTTTACTAGATGAATAACCAATAATGTTTCTGATGGTTTTTTTAATATTCCCTACTTCAAACTGAAAATAGAACACTCATGAGCTCACTCACTTCTCTCCCAGTCCACCTGTCACAGCCGATTTTCTCAGAAAATATGCAACGTAGAAAATATGCAACGTAGAAAATATGCAATGCGAAATTTGGCATAATAATACACTTTACTAATCTATATTTGTGTACTAGATAATATTTTCAATATATTCACATAAGAATTAAAGAGGGGGTGAAAAAGAATTGACTTATTTAATTAGTTTATATGTAAGATGATACCAGTTATCAAAAATGGCTTGTTAATAGAAATATTTTATTTATAATTTTAAATTGCATATTTAAACAAATTCTCCGAAATTACTGGATTATAAAATTTAAGAAAAATCGAGTTGGAAAATATGTCAAAAAGGATTACTTGAAAACCACAACGAATATTCTTGATCTTTTTATTATTTTTTATATTATTATTTTTTTAAATATGCTCCATGTTGATATATTGTTAAAAATTAATAATTTTAGATAGTTCAATGCAAATACCTTTAATAGAAATTCTTCTTCAACCTTCGTCCATCCAGTGTTGGATACAGGCCTCTTTGTTTTTTCTACGCTTTCCTCTTTGTGGTGGTTTTCAACCATCGTTTGCCTGCTATTATTTTAACATCGTCGTTCCGTTTTTTGGATCGTTCTATGCTTCTCCTATTTTCTCTTTTTGCCGAAAATGTTATTATACGTGACCATTTTTTCTTGTTAAGTGCCCAAACCATTTCCACTTAACTCTGACTATTGCCTCCATTATATCCATTATCCTAGATCACCAGTTTATTTAACTGTTACGAAATTCCTGTTCATCTAGTAATTCTTAATTGGTCTGCTGCTCTTTTTGTCATTGCCGTAGTTTCAGGTCACATACGGCAACCGATATTATACAGTTATCATACACTTTTGCTTTAGATATATTGGTACGTTCTTATCTTATAAGGTGTAACGTATAAGGTGTATTCAGTCAATATCTATAAATATAACTTCATATTTCTACATTTACTTCGGTTATATAAATCAACCTAAATAAATGTGATACAGCGTATTTTTTGTTAAGTAAAGTAGCATAATCTAGTAATTGTTCGTTTGTAATGAACAAAAATACGTATCTGGAGAGTTTTTCGAAAATTATATAATAATAACTATAATTCTGCAACACATTTTAATATATTTCCAACGATTTAGATGGCTTAAACCAAAATAGGCTGTAGTTTGCAATTTTTTCTCCAACTTGCTTCAAAAAGATTGCAAAGACCTTTGGCAAAGATAAAACACTTTAAATCAATATTTATATTAATGATATACGTACTAAACTTTCTGAAATGATATATAGCAAACTTTTCGAAATGTACAACTAATTCACGCTGTGAAGTGCATCAAAATCCATTTAACAAAAGGTTGCGTTGTAAGCAAGCCCTCGTAGAGACAGACCAACATACGATGCGTTTTTTATTAGATGAAATAGAATATAGCAAATGTCACTATATTCAGGTATTATTATTTTATTTCATAAAATGATAAATGTGTTTGACGTCACTGACTTTTAAAAGAATATACATTTTTGTATATAAGAGTAAACGAAAGGTGGGTTCATAAATGTCACTTATGAAATCAAGTTTATTTTTGTTATTGACATAATTTTATTAACATAACTATGTTTTTCACAGCTCTTTTAATAAAAATTACAAACGTACGTGTCATGTTCTTCGAAATTATTGTGTCTATTTCTTGACTATGGTATTATTATTGTATTTCATAAAACGACAAATGTGTTTGATGTCACTGACTTTTAAAAGAATACATATTTTTGTATATAAGAGTAAAAACGAAAGATGGGTTCATAAACGTCAACTTTTAAATCAACTTTATTTTCGTCATTAACATAATTTTTTGTAACAGAACTAAATTTTTCAGAGCTTTTTTAATGAGAGTTACGAACGTAAGTGCCGTGTTCTTGAGAATTCTTGTGTGTGGTTTTATATTATAAGTTTAAATAAATTGAAAATATATTTAAATTTCGGGTCATATCTGAGAATGTTTTATATTTCTGTGTTGTAAGGTATATACAGGAGTTGTTATTTTCTTCTTTTTGGAGCAAGTTTCGTTTCAATTCTTTCTTGGATATGAAAATGAACAGGTACTGAAATGTTTTTATTAGGCTGTCTTCAATCCTTTAGACGTTCCATCAAAATAACTTATTGGTATAAGACTCTAAAATTCATAAAATTCATATCACATAGATATTATTTATCTATCATCTAAAATACTAACCACAATTTTCCACATATTTACACTACTAATCTAAACAGTGATAATATTATCCCGTCAAAAACATAAATTGAAAAGTAGAGCTAATTTTCATAAATTCATCATTTAAGCTGAAAAAAAAGTAAATCAATAAACTATAAGCAGTCTTACTGCATAGTATTAGAATAAAGATAAAATTAAAGTGGTGCATATAAACATTTTTATATAGTTTATAAAACTTTAACGTTTAAGCTCGTCCAAGAACAAGAACACAAATATATGTAGGCCAAAATAAAAGTAATTCAAATTGATCAAGCAAATTTCATATAAAATATCCCATATTTGGCTTCACTACAAACTTTTTCAAATAATCGAACTCTTCCTCCTTTTTTCCATATTACTTGCTAGATTTCAAATTTCTAAGTCTACTGAATATATGTTAGAGTTTTTGAAGTAAAATTCACATAAAAATTTTTCTATAGTCGATAAGTGAACGAGAATCAAGAGTAAAATTTTAAGTTCGTGTCACGTTTAGGAACGCTCCGTTACATAAGAGAGAAGAAAGATATGACCTAGAGAGAAAGAGAAAGAGACCTACATATTCCGATGCGATGGAAGTGAAACAAAAGAGGTGAGGTACCACGCATACATTGTGTTATTTAAGTTACATGTGTCAAAAGAAGACCATCAAAATTTTGTCGATTTATTTGCATATTTGTGTTTAATTTATTACTAATTCTGCATAAACTTCGTCTATTACAAGATTAAAAATATATTAGGTATACATTGTATTTAATTTATTTATAAATCTGCAATAAACCCGCATATATGGTCATAAATATAACTTACAACGCGAGCGACTTTTAAAAATGTTCAGGTATTTACATTGAAGCTATTTTTTTAAATGGTGAATAGGCTATGTAAATTTATATGAAAAATAGATGTTTACATCAATTTGTCTTCCCATGCGAATTCAGTATAATCTATGGATTTAAAATTTGTACTTTCTTTCTTGCTATCAGTGCCGATTTAACACTTTATACTTACTTTTATCAAGGTTTAGATCGCCAAAGAAGTTTCATTTCTGTCTCATGTCCTGAGTTGCACGCGACTAATTTTTTTTATGAGTTAATCAATCCATGACAAAATTAACAATTTTTAGAGCTTTTTATATAAGGAACTATAAAATAATCATTGACAATATTTTAAACACAGTGCGGTGCTTCCAATTGCCTTACGAACCACAAATAAGTCTTGAGTTAGAGAGTTGCAAAATAGTTAAAACCATTTCGTGTAAATATTCATACAGTATGTACACAGCTATGTAGAACTTGCCTATGTACCAAGTACGCTTATATAGGATAGCGAAAAACATTTTTTTCTAGTAACGTGAAATTTCCTTTTAACATTCCAAACGCTACTTAATCTTTTAGCAAATTATTTTTGTTCAACAATATTTTTTAAGATAAATATCCGTACTAAAATAAAGAAGCTTAATAATCGTTTCAAGAATTAATATAAAGACCCGTCTGTATGTCCATTCGGTCGTCCATTCAACTGCCACAGACTCACAAATTCTATAGATGTAACCTAAGGTTAACGAAATATTGCAAGTACATACTTCAAACGGATGATGAGATCTCAATTAAAATGTATCAAAATAATAAAAATAGTTTTTCAACGTATCACGTACGTAAAGTGGAGATGTAAATATTTCGGCCTGCGTTGCGTTAAATGGGGCATAATTTGATAGTTCTTATAAACATTAAATTAAATTAACCATTTTTAGGGTTCCGTAAATCAAAAATAAAACGAAATCCATTTAAGATCACTCACATGTCTAATGGCTTGTTACAGTCTATTTTATCAGAAACTGTTTGACTTAGGAACTTGAAAATTGGCACGGGAATAGATCACATTAATCCACATATTTTATTGCAGTTAACACGTAAATAATTATATATTAATTTTAGGAATGGCGAATTGAGAACTCAAAAACATTTTGAGTTAAATATCGTATTGGGGATATCGTTTGAAAGCTCTGTCATAAAAAATATACATTTGGTTTCAGAGTTTTAAGTGACATACTCTTCACAATTAAATGAAACTACGTGATGTATTATTATTTCTACTTTCTGGGATATTAGCAAAGATTCTTGCTAATATCCCACCTGAAGATGTTGTAATACAACGAAACCTAGGTCGTGGTAAAGAAATTAAAGAAAGTAGAAATAATACTACATCACGTAGTTTCATTTAATTGTGAATAATGAATTTCTACAAAATTAACGCCAAACGTATTCAATATGACATACTCTTATCAAAATATGAAAAAGAAATATACATCCTAGCTCTCTTTTATTTTGAAATTTTCTTAAATTTTATAATTTTTTGATAGTTTTTCTGAAAAGAATTCAAGGCAACATTTAATGTGTTAAAATAATAATAATATTCGCAAATAGTTTAATACACATAAACATTTGAACTTTTGTATGTACCTAAGTAGGAACACTCATAGGGCTTGACAAACTTTGTTTAGAAAATATTACACTTTGGGAAACATTAAACTTCATCGTCACTTAGAATATCTTCCTTTTTCCTTTCGTTACAGAATCTGACTTTCTAACTTCTGCCATTATTTTCTTGCTTATGAAATTAATTCTATTACTTATTCCAGTTGGGTGGTCGTCTATTAAATGTAAACCTATAATTTTATATTTAACTGCATATTATTTCTTTTCTGTCTTGTATACATAAAGGTGCATCCATGTAACCATGACATGAATGACCACTATATATTTTTTACTACAACGTATACATTGTTCATTTTAGACAATATTTTTGTATATTAATATGTGGTTACAAATTATGGCAGTTATAACCTTTAGCCCTAATTTCTAACCCAAGAAAACAATGTAAATTTTAATTTTCATTGAACTTTATATTAAATTATATATGATGCAATTTAAATACGTTTCAATTTAAACCCTGGCCACACTGGTCAAAAATCCTTTTTGCGATAATTAAATTCTAGACCAGCCAACAAACAAATTTACACCTTACACACCTTAATTTGTCTATGAAATGTTTCCTTTAATATAACCATTAATATTAATACCACGCTCGCCTGCAGACGGTCGCCCGGCTCCTTAATAAAACAAACCAAGGCCCTTAAGAGCTCAGCGAGTTATGCAAATGCGAATAAATTCATCGTCGTTTTTGCTATTAGAAACCAATTAACTGGCTAACATGTTTCAATTAAAATGCAACGCGCTCCCCGGGGCCGGCAACGAGCGGTCTGTCCTCTTCCCTTTATGTTTCATTATCTCGACAAGTCGCTCAATTCCCTAATACCGACCACCGTACTTGCTTCGTCTTATACGAGCATACCTACGAGCATCTACGAAACACGGGACGACGTTCGGGGTGAATTGGATTTTATATGGTAATATTAAACCTTGTCGTTTGGGCACGACGGCTATGTATTTAATAGTTAGAACCTTTAGCGGGGTTTAGCAGGTAGAATTTTGTTAAACTTAAAGTGTATTTAAACCGGATAGTAGTGAGCTTTTACGTTCGTTAAGGCGAATGTATCCCGCGCGGAGCTTTCTGCTTGCATTTAGTTTTTAATGAGATGGCTTTTTTATTTACGAAAGAGTTGACGAGTCATTGTTTGCTAGTAACGTGCACTTAGACGGTGTAAGAGAGCGAATAAGTAGAGTGCGGCATTAAATTTAATGGTTTCGCGTAGTAGAATGCAATTGGTGAATTGGCAATTTGCTAACCAATGAATTCTATGAAATAGTAAAACAGAGAATTTATATTGTCGTTATCGTAAAAAAATACTTACATCGTATCCAATTAAAAATTTGTGTACATAGCCCATTTAACAAAAGTTTTTAGATATAAACGTTTTTAAGCCACAACAATTTGATATAGATTATGGTAAACGTTAAGACAATAGGCCAGTAGTAAGCTTATCTATTTATTTATTTGATAACTTTAGTGGTATATATGATAAACTTATAGCTACAGGAGTAATTTCTTCCAGCCAACGATAATAATTAGTTTAAACAATTTATCAAATTATTACAGTACAATTCACGAAAGGAAAAAGTAGACTAAACATTTAGGCATGAGTTAGATGGACAACGAAAAGGAAAAGCTTGCAGATAGACCAAGGTTCAGGAAAGGTAGGATTTTTCCCTTCATTTTTGAAAATATTTTGTCAAAAATATGTTTTTGGGTTTAGGATCCAGTTGAACTTAAAGTTTTGCTTATTGGTCAGTAAGATTGAGTTATGTTTGGGCATAAGTAGGGTGAGTAACCTTTCGGAATGTATAAAAGACCGTAAGCAGACAAACTTTAAATTTATTTTAAATCATCTTTTAGTCAACTTACAGAGCATGATCATGTAAATGACATTTTAGAATAATACTAAAGAAAATGTCTACAAAGGTTTCACTGTAAAATATTAAATGTAAATTGGAGTTACCTGCTGAGGGTACTAATATTTTTATTACTCGATTCTCGCATGGCAGCAATACTAAAAAACTAATAGGTAGTATAGCTATATACTTCATGTAATGTTCCGTAGTGTAAGCTCGTTATTAATTCACAGAAACATTAGTCATATTTAAATATGTTTGTAAGAATTTATGTCGAAATTTTACTACGGATAATGAAATCCTAACAAACGCGTTCTGCTAAATTTCGAAAAGTAGTAAAATCATATCACTGTGCTTTTCTTCATTGCTTCTTTTACAAGCGTATATAAACTATAGAACTGATTTTAACTTAGTTGAATTTTAACTTATTTTGATGTTTACTTATATTTCTTGCATTATAGAATCGAAACAACATGATAAATATGACTAGAACTTATATTATGAGGGTTGCGTAAAAAATTAGTTGCATATGTAGTATTTTCATTAAAATTAAATATTTATAAATATCCATGTTATTTGTTACTATATAAACATAAAACCTATTATGTGTTTTACAGGAGTAAAAATAATGAATTCCTCATAAAATATGAATTTCATAAAAAAACTATTGATTTCAGTGCTGAAGTGTTCCAATTAATTTCAAGTTAACTTCTAATAACGTAGTTTTTTTTTTAAATTTTAGCTTTTTCTATTTAGAGATGTAGAGTAAATGGTGAATGAATTTGTATGAATATTTTGTATAATATGTCCAGAATTATATAAAATTCTGACATATACAAATGTTTCATAAAAAGTTAAACCTTTCAGTAAAAACCCCACGTCAAGAAAATAAAAAAAAACTCGATTTTTCAATACATGCGGATTAATATAAAAACAAATCTTACAGATGTACAGACTGATAAGTGATCTTATAACAATTCATTTTGTATTGACACATATTAGAATATTCTTAAATTAAAAAAATAATAAATTTAAAATAATTTTTTACCATTCTCTATCAATAAATTATCATTTTATCAATCAATAATTTATTAGAGGTCATGGTAATAAGAGAGTTAATAAATGATAAAAAAATGAAGCTCAACTTCCAATTGGACGCGAGGGCACTGATTTAGTAACAATTATGTCGACACACAAAATATTTAAAAATGGAAAAAACACACACATACAAAATACAACACGGTTAGGGTATCTGTTTTCATCGATATCATATATATCGTATTTCGATTTTTCTTTTAAAAACTCAAATAGAACAGAAATGTTACCTGAATCAATAAGCACATTAAACATTATTTAAACAAAAATATAAAAAAATATAAATAATTCTAATTCTACGCTTCATCTTAAGTATTATATAAAAATAAGACGACAGAGTAATTACGTGGCTTAGATAAAAAAGGGATTTGATATTAATGGCGAGAATATTTTTTACATGTTATTTCCTAAACTTTCAAACGGTTCATTTTTCGTTTATAGAACAACATTATGTATTTTGTAAAAAAAAAATGTTATATTTTATATTTACTAATGACCCACAATTAAGTTTCTCAAAAATTTTTGAATTATTATTTGTACAATTAATTAAATTTATTAGAAATACCTTCATAAATTAATGAAGTAACAAAATAATATACTTATGGTATATTTAAGGACTGACTTTATATTACGTTTCAGATAGATTTATAAATTAATAAAAATTAAAGATTAAGTTGTCTCCCTTTATATATCAAACACCGATTGACACTTGTCACTTTATATATCAAACACCGATTGACACTTGTCACTTTATATATCAAACACCGATTGACACTTGTTTGTACTACTTTATATTACTGTATTACTTATCCGTATCAGTAAAATTTCACGTTCAGCTACTTAGGTATTTTTTGAAATGCCTTAATTATTCACAGCATTCATTAGAGTGCTATTCACTGCGTGAACCTTTCGAATCCTCGTCTCATGTTGTATACTTGCTAAATATTTGATGAGGGACGTTTAGCCAGGCTCCGTACTCATTTATTTTCATACTCAGGGCCCTATCATATAAAGAGTGACGGCGACATGAAATTAAGGTCAAGGATCAAAATTACCCTTATAAAAATAGAACGTAATCATTTCTTCACTTTCACAAATGTCTGGATTTACTGAAAAACATATGAAAATGTCAAAACAAGAGTGCTTCGTAGCGTAGCTTTGCAAAAGCATAGGTAGGGGACAAATATTTAACTAGAAATATGAGAAATATTTTGAAGATATTTTTATTATTCAATTTGATGTCCACCTTCTTTCGATCTCTTGACGTAACTTTGTTTATTACGAACAACGCTTGTTGTTATTATGTGGTGTATTGAGATATCATAAAGGAAAATATAAAATTATTAAATTTTAAGAAAATCGCCGTGTTACGTTGACAGATAATTTTATAAGCATACTTTTGTTTATTTGTTATAGTGCATTGTTAACACGAGGATGTAGTGAGAAAATAAATAGTTCGTATATTTTACTAAAATTTGTTGTACTTATTTTTCTCCAATACATGCTTTAAAATGAATAGAACTCTAGTTTATCTTAACTTTCTTAAGTGATTGCTGCAGAATTAAAAATGGATTATATATCTATTACCACTTATTTTTCATTGTATTGTGTTTATATAAACTTCGTTCCGCAAAGTAATAAATCGTGACCATGAGTCCATGTTGAGATTCCATTTGAACCGGATTAACATTTCTTACGTTGGAAAATAAGTTTTATTAACTGAGGAATCACTCATTAATTGGAATTATATATATTATTATTTTGTGCATTTTCGAAACAACTTACTTCAGGTAAAAATAATCGTATGAAAACAAAAAAAAACACATTTTCCAACTTTAGCACATTTTTGGCGAAAAATCTTACGCTGACCACAAACATTCTACAATGAGCCCCGATTTGAACCGTTGCACACTATCCAATTTTACAGAATTTGCTACAACCGCCGAATACCCTTCGTCACGAATGTCCTTTTTCAAGATTCCCCAGATAGTGATAAGACAGTGTGTGACCATGCGGAATCATTTGGGCGAGGTTATTTGCCAAAGAAAGTAATGCCCAATACCGGACATTTAGAAAACACTCATTGGAAAGTCAAATTTGAAGAGCCTTAGAATAAAATAGGAGTGACTTACTGCGGAGTTTCATTTCACAATACCATTTTGGAACACATACACTGGTGTATGATGTTGGAGTTGGCGAATGTTACAAGGGTGATAAACAACGGACTCTCATCACTCCGTGAAGGGTAAATCTAATTGTGCAACTTCTCTGTAGTAACAATTTAATTTTTCATTAAAAATAAATTTGTAAATGCTTTTTTCTCACAGTTTTCTTTTATTCACTAATAAAATTTTCGCCTTTTCGTTATTAGTTGACACATTTCAGGGCATTTATGTTGTTGATACGTACATAATATTTTTAGATAAATATTATCAGTAGAGATCATTTTAAAAATGTATCACTTGTACATTTTTGTGTAGAAATATATATATATATATATATATATATATATATATATATATATATATATATATATATATGCGTGTGTGCGTGAAGCATATAGAATTGAAGTATAATTTTCACAATTTTACTCGTGAAGTTGTTATTCAATAAGGAAATAACGAAAATAGGTATAGGCCATGATTCAAATTTATATAGTTTTTAAACATGAAAATATAATTCTAGTAAGGTGAAAGGTAATGTTTGTACAATGCTTAATAAAATTTTATTATTAAAACATTTATATATAATGGCCTATTTATATATTGTTTTTTAAAAATGAAAATATCGTAACTCTAATAAGATGAAAAGTGATGTCACATATAATCCACAATGACATTTTAATACTAAAATGTTCATATATAATTTGTCTTAATACTATATACAGTGCTGCAAGGACGGTCTCATGGGATCAGCGATAATTTCTCCATGTTAATATAAAATGTATTTGGGTTAAGCCGCAACTAAAAGCTATTTACATATATCATATAATATTAATCATTTGTAAGAAAATAATGGTACATAATTATATTCGTTTAGCGGTCCCAGGGAATTAGTATTAACGATGGAGCTAAACATTTTGTGTCAAGGGGTAAATAAATATACTCAACAGGAAGTAGGAGAATTTAACAAAATACTTGAAGATCAAAAATAATGATCCAAAATATGGCGTAATTGCTATCATCCTATCTATCTATTGTTATCATCCTATCCATCTTAGCAAACAGAATATTTTTTTTTAAATTTTAGTTAACGGTAATGCGCAATAAAAATTGCCAAATAATATCGATATTACAATTGGTTTCAAGTTACTTTAGTATCGCAACAGTCGCAGTGCTCAATGTTCGAGGTCAATATTCAGATTCCTTTGAAGAATATTTTATTAAGAAACGATAAAAACATTTTTCAAATTATTGGTACGTCGTCCTTTGTATAGATCAAACTTTATATGAGAGCTGTGTCAGAGCGATATTTTGTCTTTGTCGGAATATTACATTTTTTATATCGCTTCGTTTCGGTTTATTTTACGAGGGCGTGGTTAAGATTTGGGTCAATTACTTTGCTAAAGTAAAATGAATGATTTTTTGCCGAATATTAGAAAAAATAAGGGGATGCCGTTAAGAAATTGGGCGAATTATGACAAAAGTAAATGACAACTATTTACACAGTGAGAACATGATGGTAAAAGGGGACACCATATTTGGATACATTTTTAATGTTTGTATAATATTTATGTAAATCAATACATAAGATTATGTAATTAGAGAAATTGTCAGATTATAGATGTATTTTAATTCTATCTGGATAATAAACACTATCTTTGATTAAATCGTAGTTTTTTAACAATCGTGTTGGTTCCCTAGGAAATAGCCGGTTCTTTGGTAAAACCTATGTGAACATAAATAGATGATTGCATTTAAGACCTTATTTGCTTGCCCTTTATGCTTTCGATAAATGTCTGTGTCTTTTTTCTTTAAATATATACATGAAATAATAAAAATAGCGACAGAAAAATTTCTCCATATTTTTAAATCTATGCTGTTTAGAACAACATTATCCTTTTCATACTTTATTTAAAAGTTAGTGTTGATAAGTTAAGAAAATGTTTTGAAACATGTTATAAAGCGTGTGAGTCGCTTTTTAAAAATACTACAATATATTCGCATATTTCGTTCTTTCGAACGTTTTTTGTTTTTAATATAACACATAAAAATTTAATCCACAGCATTGCCGATAGTTGTTGTGGCAAGAAGGGTTAAAGTAAAATTAAAAGTTTACTTAAAAGGCAGACACATGATATTGCATGATTTTCTTATAGTTATAGAAACGTATATGGACAGGAAAGTCTCAGAAAATTTTATTTTATCTGTTATAAGTTATTGATGCAAAAATATTATGGTCGATAAAGTTTTAAATCGACTTGAAAAACTTGTTTTACATATTTGGCTGAAATATATTCCTGTAGTAGGAGAATTGCTATATGAAATTGTATTATTTTAAATAAAATCGCCTAAACAATGAAAAATATAAACTGTTAAGTGCGATTAGAATTAGCACTACGATAATTCCGCGTACGCTTAAACACTTCGAAGCATTTAAAAGCACAGAAAACTTATGTTAAACAATATATAAATACAATATTTCACCAGATAAGTATATTACCTAATATATCCTTTATAGGTGCCACAACATCGTTAATTTCTTAAAAACTAGAAGCTATAGAATCATTGCTATGGATTTAGGGCAAACTATTTGTATTCTCCGAGTAAGGCTGCTTTTTTCGTAGATTTGACGAGCAGGGAGGCAACATTTTCTTTATGGACATTTTGAATATGGATGGTACTGTTTTCCATAACATTATGGAACAGAAAATTTACTCATTCAGTTGACGCATTCAATAAGAAAATCTGTTTCAACAGTATCTCAAAATTATCTCATGAAATTAATTTGCATCTGAGAAACGAATATCTATTAAACTATAATCATTACTTCTCTAATTTCTAGGACTAGAGAAGGAATATTTATAGTTTAACTTCTATAGCACTGTAAATTGCAAGAGAATTTACGTAAATCGATAATCTCCTTTACTAAATAAACGAATTTTTTGGCATAAGGAAAAATTAAGTGGTATTTTCTGTAATTTCTTGCTTTTTCTATCAAGATTATAAAAACGACTATCATAGAACTAAACATTTTAGTTAGTATGAAAACTAAAATTTGTAGAATAAAAAATTAAAGTGTCTTCAAAATGTATAAAAACATATTCGCTGTACATTATATAAAAAAAGGAAAATATAGACCAAACCAGAAAATATTTTCTATTCAAATCTGTAAGAGAGAAGATTGGATATATATACCATTTTTTTGCTTCTGACAACACAAAACAAAATATGAGTTTTGGCGTATCGATGTACATATCTAATCTTCTCTCTTCTCAATAAAATATATACATTAAAATTAGTATATATCAACAACAATTACATATGTATTATACTAAAACCAAAAGAATACAGTAACAAAGGTGAATAAAACCTTTTATTGGCTATATGGAATAGAGCTCTTAATGCTAATGCATATGAGAGGTTTCATACGTACAGAAGAATTTTCCAGCATTAGTAATTTTCCAGACTTCCACGAGTAACTATATTTCTCAAAGTCACTTGATGGATACAGTTATGTGCGAATGTCATTTTCGCTTTTGTTTCATTGACTGCCGTTTTTGGCTTCTTGCAAGGGAAAAAGTTATAATAATTATTGAACTTTGTCTATACATGCGTTGTTAATTTATTATTTGCGTTGTAAGTTTGTGTTAGTTTTCAATGTCTTTAAATATAACATTTATAAAATTTTCCATTTTACTCTCAAAGAATGCAGTCTTTTTATTAAAAATGTGTTAATTTTCCTAATAGCAACTGCCAAACGATATTGTTTCCTTGTGAGAAAATGCAAGATAAAGTTGTAAAAACTTCTGTCTGTCCAAAACAAACCATTCTAGATCTAAAAAGGCGACAACGGCTTAAAAATTGATTCATTAACTAGAAAATCAACTTGAAATATGCATATATACTTTATAAGTGCAGCACTGAAAAATCTAGCTCATGGATAATTTGTTACAATTCAGAAATATATTATAAAGAGGTGAAAGTCAAACATCAGGAAAGGTTAAAAGGAAATAGAGTTAGGTATGATGGTCAGATCTTGAGATACAAAGGTCGAATTAAAAACATATCATTCTTTCAAGTCCAAAGAACAGATGGATTTAACATATTTAAAGAAACAGAGATATGAGAACCCCGTCGGGGAGTTGTTGCTTCTGATAGAACCAGATGGTGGACATTTGTTAAAACATCTTTAGTCTAAACTGTATGTAGAGTTTAGAGGAAGAAAAGTGACAAAGTAAGTGGAAATACGTGTGTGCTGCAATCTTATAAAATTAACTTGTAACGAAAGTACATAAATGTTGACGTCGTTAAAAAGACCTTTTAAAATATTAAATAGTTATAGGAAAGAAAAAAAATATTGGGACAAAAATATATTACAGCAAATATAAGTTAACTAGACGTAACTCAAAGAGTCTGAATTTTCTTTTCTCTTCTTCCCAATTCAAAATAACAACATAAAGTAGACCAGTGGCCATCATAACTAGGTGATCGAACGTCACTGCCGTAAGTTAACTCGCACACATAAGCCAGTTATCGAACTCGACCGCCGAACTTCAAGTCAAAGTTCGGCTTTGTAGAGATTGGAACGAGCCCCAGCTTTGTTGAGGTTAACTTTATTACTCGCGTTGACTTTTATCACCTCTACCTCCAGCAAGAGCTGCTCGGACGTGATGCCAGTGTAACCAGATTTAGTAATTCAATAAATAACAATATTTCTTATCGTTTTTACATTATTTTGAATTTGAACGAAAGCCATTATATGTTCATTTGGTCTATTTTCATGAAAAGTTCAAAAATCTCAACGAAATTTTGAAGGAAAATTGATTTTAAAAACAGAAATTTGATGGAAGAATTTCTTTTTAAATAACTCCTATATGTAATTAATCAAACAATAGTGCTGTTAAACAATATAAAATAAATTTATTTTCATTAGGTTATTTATAGGATCGTTAATCTTTGTAATGTTATTTTAAAATAAAGCAAATAAAATAAGACCCATAAGCGTGAAATTGGGAGATGCTATTAAACAAACAACATTTGTTGAAAAAACAACATTTGTTTTCGAAAATATATGAAGGAATGGTAATGTGACATTAAGTCAATAAAAACTTTCAATAGAGAGCATTATTTTCGATGTTTATTTAATGTACCCATGCCCATAAAATAGCTACTTATTTAGAAAATTTATGTTATATCTTTATTTTTAAACAATGCAATATGATCACACTACGCGGTCCGTGTAATATATTTTTAATTTGTCAAATCGCGGCTCGCGTCCCCGATAACGTCGGTGGGGAATTTGTCGATTGAATGGATTCCTAGGGCAGAAGTGTGTTGTGACGGAAGCTACAGGTTGGCTACTGAGTATCGAAACTTTTTTGTATTGATTGGAGGCGAGCTTACGTTTTGCGCAGACCAGGGTTTTCGTTTCGACGAATAATGATGTTGTATTTAACTAACTGTGGCGGTTTTGAGGTTTGAGAGCTTTAAAAATATTATTATATTCCCTGAATTTAATTTCAGTTACTATGAATTTGCCGTATAAATTATTTAAATATTGAGAAAGTTGCTTACGTTATGTTGATTTCCAACAATTTAATAATGTACTTACGTTCGGTAATTTAAAGATCAAATTTATTCTCTGGTTTTATGTGAAATAATTTTGTATTGCAAATCTACCCACATATTTCTATTAATTTTCTTGTTAATAATGAACTAGCCACTCGCACCTAATATCAAAACAAATTAATGATATAATTTTAACTTCCAAAAAAAATAATTATTTATTTCCACGCTAATCAAATTTTGATATCGTGTAGAATTTACATCGAAATATGCAAAATTTAAAGCATATATAATTCGATATCAATAGTTATCGAACTCCATTAATTATGACTCATAAACTGTGTTTTAAAGTAGCAAATAAACGAAATAAGGAACACTTTTAATTTCGTCGCACCGGACTGTCCGCCTGTCACAGTATCATCTTTTTTGCAGTTTAGTGTTTTGGAGACAAAATTTTGGAAGCATTTGCTTCTGACAAATATCTTAGTGACAATATCAACAAGTTAGTGACAATATAACAAGTTGTAATGTTTTTTTTTAGGATTCTATACCTCAAAATGAAAAGAAGACAGTTTATAGGTTCACTTTGTCTTAGGACTGTCGGTTGAGGCAATTTATCTCAGAAAAGACCAGGAGTATCAAATTAATATCAAACACAAAGGTCTCTAATCTCATAGTTCTGTGAAAACTTCCAGTTTTAAGTCCATATAATAAAGTATTCGGATATCGCTTATGTGATACTGACTCAATGATTCACTTACGAAAACCTGTAAGGTGTAGTACCTTAGCCTAGTTGGCCTACTATATTGAAATTTCGCAAGATGGAAATTGTCATAGCACAAAGTAAATAATTCGTAATTTCTTATTCTGTGTGATATGATTATGTCACGAATATATTTTTGGGGTTTTCAAGTTTTACTCTATATTTGCAAAGTACATAGTAACCTTTACGATAACAAGACATAACGATACAAAATCAACAGGAATCGGTTCCCATGTAATTGCGCTTGAATATATTTTTATGTATTTCCCATACCTATAAATTTTAATGTTTTTTCCACCTTCTAATTGTCAGAAATTTTTGCAACAAGAATTTGAAGGATCCATTTCTAGAAGTACAGACACTGTTTCACATATGTTTTCATTCATATTTTGCCAGTTTCTAGTAACAAATGTTTTTAATATTTTTATTCTCGTCATAAATTTATTGGATACATATCTTTCATCCTGTTCGCACTATGCGGCCATTACATTTCATTTATTTACTCTTTATATCAAAATTTGGCAAGATAATTTCATCATGTATTTAACTGTACCTAAAGCAAGTATTTCAGAAACAAAGAAGGATTAAATAAAATTAACGTGAAAGGGACGATATTAAAGACTGTTTCCTTAGCATTCGAATTCGGCAGCTACAAAGACAGCGGGAGGAGTTTATTTTGGGAAAATGGCTAAATGAACACTTTGGAGTCGAGTTCGTAACGTGATATTCATTCGAAATTTGCAAGGAAAAATTCCGTAGAGTTTATTATGCGCCGACTAACAGTTAATTAACAAATATACTAAAAAATAAACCATTCTTTAACTGTTAAACAAGCGAGCCGTTAACTTTTTTCTGACTTAATGATCACAAAAATGCCCTTTGCCGGCAATATTGTGCCCGTTCAATGGCATAAATTAACACGACTCGAGTTAATTAAGAAAAACAAAAAGTTAATTTCGAGTTAAATATAATGTTATTTGACTTTTGTCAAGTATGTGTTTATAAACTTTTTGCGCAAAGAGCCCTAGTATTGCAACGTTTGTCGATAAAGGTAATTTTCGTTATTGTTAAATGTTGCGGGGGTGATTTTTCCTTTATGTGTATATTAAAATTCTATTTCATTTTATATTTGATTAATTCGATTATATCCTACTATAGATATAAATGATATATCCTTTCTGTCTATATATATTTTATATTATTTGTCTATGCACATATTGGTTTCTTCCTTTGCAACGCTATTTTTAACACCTTAAAGTTTAACTTGAAAATATTGATAGTGCCTAATAAAACATATTAAACACTGATCAAAGAGAACAGTAGTCGTTTCATACAGCAAGATTTCAAAGTTTCGTTATATATTTAATTTGCATGAGGTATATAGTGTATGTTACGCAATGTGTATACGTAGGTACCATAGTCTTAAAAATAAGAGTGCATCAACGTCATCATGACTTTGGAACTCTTTGAAATGTAAAGATGAAATCAAAATTAAGTTGACCCTATGTTTACTTACCATCTGTAACTTATGTATTTCTGATATCAATAGCTTTAGTAATTTTTTAATTTTATACAAACATCTTTTGTTATTTTTTCATTTACAGGGACGGACTGAGAAAGAGATAAATTTTTTATAATTTTTTTATTAACTTATTACTTAGATTTGTTTTAATAATCGCAAACATTTAAAAGCAAATAACCTAAAAAGCACAAATAATGCAAATTTTATTTACTTCTGTTGATTAATTTATTTTCAATAATATTTTTTTAAGTTCAAGTATTTTTTATCTATCCTCTTCATTATTTGTTACTATTGTATCAATATTTCACTACCGATTGGTGCTTTAATTTATTTCAGATAGTATTAGTATTTCAAAGTAGCAAGTAAGCAATAAATAAAGAAATAGGATTAAGGTTATATTTCTTGATGAAAATGAACTCTCTTATATTAAAAGGAAAACTCAGTGTACTCTCATTTCTTTGATTGGTACTTGATATTACTTGAACTTATTTTAAATTGATCCTAAGGTTACACACTATCTGTTACTCATTTCAATAGCTTTAGTAATTTTTGAATTTCATACAAACATTTCTTGTTAATTTTTGACAGAGAAAAGAATACTATTTTAACATTTTTTTATTAACTTATTGCTTAGATTCGTTTTAATAACAGCAAACAGAAAAGAATTTAAAAGCTAAAAAGCACAAATAACGCAAATTTTATTTACTTCTGTTGATTAATTTAATTTTGTTTATTTTAAGCAGTATTTTTTTAAGTTCAGGTATTTTTTATATATTCTTTTCATTATTTGTTACTATTTATTTTATCAATATTTCACTATTTATTGGTACTTAATATTGCTTTAGTTTATTTCAGATAGTATTATTATTTCAAAATAGGTGGTAAATAATAAATGGACAAACAGGAATAAGGTTATATTTCTTAATGAAAATGAACTCTCTTATTTTAAAAAGAAAACTCGATGCACCTAGCAAATCAAATTCATTTCATTGGTAATTAATCTTGCTTCAGCTTATTTCAGATTGGTATTAGTATTTCAAAGTAGAAAATGAGTAACGGATAGACAAATAGGAATAAGGTTATATTTCTAGATAAAAATAAACTCTCTCTTTTAAAAAGGATTTCGGCGTACCTAGTATCTTTTTTCTTTAATCGGTACTTTATATTGATACAGCATATTTCAGATCGATGTTAGTGTTTCAAAGCAGGAAGTAAGTAATAAATTAAGAAATAGAGTTTACGTTATATTTTTGATGAAAATAAACTCCTTTATTTTCAAAAGAAAACATAGTATACCTAGTAACTCTCATTTCTTTGATTGGTACTTAACATTGCTTGAAATTATTTGATATTAGTATTTAGATTGATATTGGTATTTCAAAGTAGGAAGTAAATTATAAATAAACAAACGGGAATAAGATTATATTTCTTGTTGAAATAAACTTTCTTATTCTAAAAAGAAAACTCGGTGTACCTAGTACCTCATTTATTTGGTTGCTACTTAACATTGCTTGAAATTATTTGATATTAGTATTTAGATTGATATTAGTATTTTAAAGTAGGAAGTAAGTTATAAGTAAACAAACAGTAATAAGATTATATTTCTTGTTGAAATAAACTTTCTTATTCTAAAAAGAAAACTCGGTGTACCTAGTACCTCATTTATTTGGTTGCTACTTAACATTGCTTGAACTTATTTGATATTAGTATTTAGATTGATATTAGTATTTCAAAGTAGGAAGTAAGTTATAAATAAACAAACGGGAATAAGATTATATTTCTTATTGAAATAAACTTTCTTATTCTAAAAAGAAAACTCGGTGTACCTAGTATCTCATTTATTTGGTTGGCACTTAATATTGCTTGAACTTATTTCGGATTGATATTAATATTTCGAAGTGGAAAATAAGTTACAAATGAATAAACAGGAATAAAGTTATATTTATGGAAATAAATTCTCTTATTTTAAAAAGAAAATTTGATGTATCTCGTAATTCTCATTTCTTAGATTCAGTTATTATTTCCTTAGATTATTTCAGCGTCTCTACCACTAATGTCTTTTGGTTCGACTTTTTATTACTTGCATCTCTTCTACAATATTTTCCCATTCTTTCATATCAGTCTTTCATACATTATTTTATATTTCCATTATCGTTTGTTTAACGGATACACGAAAAAAACAGCCCTATTTTTGGTTTTTCTTACATTCGTTGTAAGGAAAAAACAACTTTATTTCGGTTTTCCTTACACACTGTTTACTTTTCAAGAATTACTATGATAATATTGCAGTCTATTTTTATAATAAAGTATCCAAGTACAGTATGTCAGTAAAAGTTTAATTAATTTCGTCGGTTCAGTAATTTCGGAGATTAGCATTTACATGCGGGCAAATAAAAACATTTCTTTGGGTAATAGTGTGAATGTATGTCAATTCCATATTATTTTTTAAATTCCTTTTAATTTTATTCACTATACCCTCTTACTCACCTCAATTATCATTTAAAGAATCTCGAAATTTATAGGTTCATTTCTGTGTTTACTCGTGAATAATTAAATCGGGCTTACTTGACGGAATTTTTGGAAAAGTTCAAAAATTTTTTGCCTGATGCTTTAATAAACAAACATATTAACAAAAAAAATAGTGAAAAGTATCATGGGGAATATTGAACAGGTTTGAAAACTTACGTAGCCTAATCATTAACCCAGTGAAAATTTTATTCAAGTCGGAGTATCAGTTCCTACCTGTTTCTCTAACAAACAGATAGTTTGTCTCTCTGTTTGTTGCAGCATAAAGAATTTTAAATATTTTTTTTTTAATTCATGCCCAAAACCAAACACATCCCTGACACAAACTAAAAATATTTAATGGACAAAATCAACTACTGTATGATTTTCTGTAACCGTGTTTATATATCGATCGCAAACTAAACGTGTTTCTTTTAAGTGTTTCACATCTAGCAAAGAAAATTTTCACTGTCATGTGACAAAAGTACGCTGAAGACTTTAAACGAGATTTCAGATATTTCTTGATTGCTTTCTAGGTAATGGGTTTTGTTTTGACAAAATTGGAATAGTTTCTAAATGTTGCTATAATTTATTATTCAGTCGCTTTTTTTTCTTCGTCAAGCTTTTAATTTTCAGGCGTTTATTTTTCCATAATGGTAAATAAGGATTGTTATTTATATAATTTTTCAAATATTCTTTCAGATGAAAATTTCTAATAAAAGGCGCAAAAAGTTGTTTGGGAAATAATTCGGACATTTGTATGCTCACTAGTTAAGAATAATTGCAACAAATGCTATAAAAAGTTCAGCATCTCAAGTTTAAGTTTAAATATACAACTATTACGCTATAGCTAAAAGATACATTCATTGCAAAATTGAAACATTTTCACTGTTATCGTGGAAATGCAAGCGAAATTTTAATGTTAAAAATGCTTACGAAAACGAGACTTGAAATAAAAATGGACGTTGAAGTTTAAAAATATATGGATGAGTTTATACAAATAAACTTAGAAAGTTAATCACCAAAAAACAAAAAGGCAGATATTTACATAAAATGAAGAGCAAATATGGCTGATATTATGAAATTTATTTCCATGTGGGTAGTAACCACCAAAAGCATATAAAAAAAGCAAGAATTATTAGTTATATTTAATGATATGTTAAGCTTAACTTAAAAGTGTTACATATTATGTACAAAGATTACTTGAAAGTTATACATATTAACAAATATAAGCAAATTGGTAACAATGACCTAAAAATAAGTATCGAATATGGAATTACTTACATCATATTTAAGTAACGATCATGAGACCTCAAGTATCTATAATTGCACAACTTTGATACCAAAGAGAAAAATGAGAATATTTGTAATAATTAGACCATATTCGATGCATGGAAAAATTTAGAAAAAAAGGAAAAGTGCTGAAACAGGAAATTGTCTACAAGAGCGTGTCTGAAAATGAGTAATCTGAAAAGTTTTGGCAATACAAATCCATCGTCGTTGCTACCCCTTTTTAGATGAGAAATAACATAAAGCTAAAGAAAAATAAATGGATATTTCAGTTATTACTTGAGTCTGAATACGTCTTCAGTTTCAATCCCAATAAACAGACTCATTGGAAAGGAATAAGAATCTCTTTAAACGGCTAGTATTTTCAAATTATAAGAGCGAACTTAGTGAGTGAGTCACTTTTTGCTAAAAAAAGGTTTGCAGCAATGGTGAATTGGATGATGATCTCGCTCCAAATATCACTAATTTTGGAAAATCACGGGCATTTTAAACTAAAAATATCAAAGTATGTGACACTAAAATGGAAGCAGAATCCACGGAACTAAGAACAGATTCATCATATCTCTTCAAAAAACCGAAATATTTTTGACTTAACCGTCAATAAAGAAAGCGGTTCAGAAGAAAGCTGCGAGACCAAGTGGCATTTGTTCCAATGGATAAACCAGTTGAGATGTTACTATGCGTTGATTGTATACCAATGAGGCCTTAGCTGAGTTACATTCGTGTCGCCATAAACAAACATTGAGCTCATGAAGTTAAAATATCCAAGTGAGGAGTGGCGATCGATAAATTGAACAAATGTTCACTTATTACTTTTTGCCAGTCACTTAACTCGCTAAGTATTAGTCAAATTTAAACAAATTTTCTTTTTAAAGAAATACAGCACAGTTTTCAATCAGCCAAGTTGTATAAGTTGCGACGTAAATATTAGTTTTAACGAACTGTTGTGATGCGGTGCGGCGCGCCGCTTATTACGCGATGGTAGTCTGGGCTGAAATTCCGTGAAATAATTAACCCTTATACTTAGTTTGTTAAATGGAATAAAATCTACTATTTTCATAAATCATATTAATAACAGTGTATTTAGATTCCGTGCACCGACAAATTCAGACAACCAGCCCATACAGCTAATACAAACTCATTAAGTCGAACCAAAAGACAGTGATAAAATAAATGACAGTATACACACACACACACACACACACACACACACACACACACACACATATATATATATATATATATATATATATATATATATATATATATGTATATTCTATGCATAACAAAGATAAATAAACAAATAAGTAGCCAGCGTTTCACTTTTATTTTATTATGTTAGTGCGGTTAAACTAATTACCATCCTTTTAACAATAAGAACAAATGTAACTGCTTAATTTTAAGAGCACATAAATGTTTATCTTTGATAAGGAATAAGTTTTACAGTTTAGAAAACATTCAAATTTATAACATTAACACTTCAAAAGCTTCTAAAAGTTAGCTTATTCACTAAATATGGACTTTAGAAGAAAAATTATTTTAAATATTGGTCAACCAACCAGTTATTACTATTTCTAGACTCCAGTAGCTTAAAAATAAAAAAAAAACGTCTTTTTGTCACAGCCGTTTTCTCCAATAACCGCTCAACGTAAAAGCTTAACACCTAACATGAAAAGCTAATGAAGACTTACTTATAAAGCATTCTAACTCGCATGTTATGAACAGGTAACGCACCTATTTATTTATATGGAATTGATGCAGGAAACAAATTCATGTTAAGTCGTGTCAACTATCAATTAAAAAGGCGAATTACAAGTACTTCATAAATATAAAACTTTTCGGAATTAATAAGATAGAGATATCTCTGCAAAATATTAAAAAAATATATACCCTCCCTGCTACGTTTGAAACTGTTAAAAACAAAAATTGTGAAAAAAAAATTGCTAAAGGCCTGTTTAAATTTTACGGGAAAACTCTGGCGATCATTCAAAATCCGATAACTAAAAAAATCGCGACACTTCACGCTTGTGAAAGGTACACTAAACATTGTCCTTGCATGGTGAAACAACAATTTAATATTTGTGAATAGTGTAATAGAATAATTTGTATTCGTAAATATTCATACGTGCCCAAGGGTTTACAAGATCCTCCCGGTGCGAGTCCTGCTCTTACTTAAAAGAGTATTTGTATATGAACGAAAGAACGCCGAAATTATTATAAATAATCTCGGCGTTAAGATTTCGAATACATATTAAACGTTAATTAAACGTTAGCTGGAAGTTAATTTCTTCAACATGATATTAATAAAATATTATTTCGGTCATTATTTTTCAATACTGGTATTTGATATTTCGGAAAAAATATTATGATATTATTAATAGTAGAGCTGTACCTCTTGTGAGTTAAATTCTTCTACAGGATATTAATGAAATATTAATTCGCTCATTATTTTTCAATACTGGTATTTGATATTTCTGAAAAAAATATTATAATATTATCAATGGTAGAGCTGTATCTCTTGTAAGTTAAATTCTTCTACATGATATTAATGAAATATTAATTCGCTCATTATTTTTCAATACTGGTATTTGATATTTCTGATAAAATGTAACGTTATCAATAATTGAGCTATACCTGTAGTAAGGATTTTGTAAATTTATATGTTCGCTTAACCAATAATCGTAAATACTATAGTTCCTATAGTATTTAATATCGCGATAATATAAAAATACGATTATTAATTTTATTAATGGATATTAATGGAAACAGTGATCTATTTTTAGAATAAAATATGATAATATTATTAATTTACTTTTCAATAAGATACACCGTTTACATAGTAAAACATTATTTATACAAGTTTTATGTGATTTCTATTTAAGGTTGTCGAAGTATTCTTAATAATATTCTAGGTCATTTAAATCTAAAGTGTTACAATAACGATTTTGAAGCTCCAAAATTTATTTATCAATATATAATATATTTATTTTACAATTTATGATTTAAGAAATAAAAAAATTATAGGCCAAAGGTTCATTCTAATTTTTTGGAAATAAATTTTATTCATATATAAAAGGGATGGGTGAAATTGATACTAGTTACGATACATTAATATAGCTTCATTTTAAAGCATTCTTCTGACATGTCGAAATAGAAATATTGTATCGTCTTACAACTCTGCATTTAAAACAAAATAAATGAATTTTATGATTAAAAAATATAACGTAATTAATTAACTTAATAAGGTCTAAATTGGAAATTAGGTTTTTTCTTAATTTCATTCCTTTATACTTTACTTTGCATTGTCGTCTTAAAAAAAATATCATTTTTGTGTTCCATATCTCGAACGGAAAAACGAAACAATTTTAAAATCACTCGCGTATCCATCCGTTCGTCTCTCAGGAGCGTATTTATCAGAAACTGATTTATAGGAATTTGAAATGTGCCACAGTAATAAAACATATCAACACGCATATACCTTTATAACCTTAATGCAATTTAAAGTTCAATTTGTAATAAGAGGCGTGGTTCAAAAGTTTTGGTAATAAAGTTCTCAAACTTTTATTTCATAATTTTTGGTAATAATATGTAGAGGTATACTAAAAAATATGTATAAAAAATATGAACCTTTCCAGCAAATCAGAGGGGACTCAATCTACAATTTTAATAAAAAAGAGTTTTTAAAACTTTGCAAAGGATATAGGCAAACTATAGTGATGACCCTAGATGTTGTATTTTTTTAAATATGCACCACAATTTACGCCTATGAAATATAAAATAGAAAGTATATTTATATTTAATAGAGGTACTATATACCCTAAAATGTGTTCAAGTGGTAAAATGTGTACTAGGCAGGTTCCTTTTTATTATGGACGAATATACTCGAGACAAGTATTAAAGATTAAAGCACATTTTACGAAAATATGTTTTTAATCCTTTGTAACACATATAAATTGAGTCCTTTTCGTTATTAAGAACTTTAATAGCATCAAAAAAGAGCTATTAAAAAGGATGTCTTTATAAACGCCAGCAGTTGGTGCATCCAAATTGGTGTATTTATGCTGAAGATTTGGATAAATGAATGAAAAAAAAAACTAATTAAGATTAAGTCGTTCTCCCTTATTGGTAGTTAGCTAAAATATACAATATACTTTCGTATAGCATACAATTAAAATTTATCTATTTGGATTTAAAATAACGCAGAGATCTAAAATAACAACGGGGCCTACAACGCAATTATTTTAAAATTGTTTTAATTTGTGCTGCCCTTTGGACCGCATATTCAAGTAAAATATTAAAAAGTAAATCTAATAAATTTTTTACGATATATTTATTTAAACACACGACGATCATAAATACTTTCCGATAATACATAACCACACAAAAGGCAAATACGTATCAAAGGACACACGTCAGACATAAACAGTATTTCCGATTGTATTGGCAAAAGGTCGGTCTCTAATTCTCACTAGGATGCTGGCTTAAGGCGAATGAAACACGACGTGGCGTAAGATAAAGATCTTGCGATATAACCACATTTCTGTTTGTTCGTGTATATCTACGATGTCATATGGCGCGCGAAATGGGTTTGATTGTGTATCTTGTACGCTGGCGACGCTCTAAATTGCTTTTACAAAATTGTATGCCCTGTTAGTCATCGGGGAGTTGTCGATTAACAGCGAGAAAGTTCAATTTTCGTGTGCGGGGATACATTTTGGACGACATCCGTCGAATGTACACAAACGTATTTGTGTAGGTTTAATAAGTCTCACAGCGAGGTGACCAAATTGTGAGAGTGTTCAATTGTGGTTGAAATTTTCTTTACCACAATTAAACAACAATTTTTATCCCAAAAGTTTTCATTTATTATTTAAATAGTTTTTAATGTTGTTGCCAATAGAAATTGACATGCGTTAAGAATCAATATTTAAATCACACATAAAATGACAATTTTAAAAGTTAACTTTTTAAGTTTATGCTGGCAGCGTCACAAAAATATGTTACGAAAGAAAAGCGTGAGGTGGCTACACTATTAGCAAACGGACTGTGATACTTTTTACGTCGTTGCATATAAAGATATTAACATAAATCATTCACTAGAAACTCATTGAGTTATACTTTTACAAATAATTTACCATATTTTGCATATGACTCTGTTCGCTTGGAATTTATATTAAGAGAGTAGGGTTTTTCTTTATCCAATAGAGAAACGATTGTTATATTTCTTGGAAAATAATATTAAGCTCTTTATATCGCGATATTTATTATAATGTGTAGTCCTATTTTTGTATTTTTCATTAAAATACCGGGTTTCGTTCTATAAGCGTTATGCTATTTCGTAAAAATCTCTCCCGTCGTTTAGGCATAATTTCGTAACAAACGTCCAATCACAATTTTTGTGATATCAATAATTATTTATTTATTTATTTATCTACTTTAATGTATCTAATTGATACATATGGCGGAATTATTGCTACAAGAGCAATCTCTTACAGCCAACCACAACACCAGTCCAGCCCCGTTCGACGAAGGGCCGGGAATCGAACCCGGGTCGCCGCGGTGCGTCGCATCGTCAAAGGCCGTATGCCTTGTGATCAACCCAACACACCACGGCGACGACAGCTAATTGCAAAATTATTAATAACAAGCAAATATATAGAAAAGACGAGACAAACAAATTCGTAGCAGAGAGTCTTGTTTTACGCACATATTTATAAAATCAATAATTTTTTATATTACGAAAAATTATAAATATGTATCCTGCAAATAATCGTAACTACAATTACGACTGCAGTGATAAGGGAAATATTTGAAATATGATATATTTCTCAGTAATAACGAAAAGGTCGGTCACCCGCCTCATCAAGTCCTAGGGGGTATGGTAAGGTGGGCAAACGGTTTTTACAAAAACAACGTCTTCGTGACATAAAGCGGTGTCATGGTAGTACGTAGTGTAATACTTTATATTGCTCCCAAATCTATCTTATATAACTTGCATAAAATATCATTACACAGAGCTATACTTGCATAAAATATCATTATACAGAGCTATATTTGCGTAAAATATCATTATACAGAGCAGAGATTATACAGAAAAAACATACCCAGATTATACAAACTTCTTCTTTTTGTTAATTTAATTTAGTCAAAGTTTTATTTTGCATACTAAGAATTTAAATTGTTTTACGAATATAAACTTGCGACTAGAAAGAAGCAACAAAAGTAATTGAATGGATTCAGTGTAGCATCAAACGTGTATGGAGTATCAAACTTGATTCTGTACCGTAAACAATATTTAGGTAAACTAAGTCTGTTACATCTACGTATGTAAGTTGAATGTTTATTACGAGTATAATTCATTAAAATATATATGAATAATTTCATTAAAATATATATGAGTAAATAAGTACATAAATATAAAATAAATATGTTAAACAACCAACGACCGTGAAAATGAAATCATCTTGAAATTAATTTAAAAATATTTACTAGAATTATAAATTGTTTGTTAGAGAAACCTAAATTAATGTTAAACCTATCGGTGAATATATATATATATATATATATATATACATAATTACGTATTAAAATTATTTTCCAATTTTTTAGCATTTTAACTCAAACGAAAGAACTATAATTAGCGACACACGATTTTGCGTATTTTTTTTCAATAATAAAAGCAATTTCTTTACTATATTTGCTATTTTTTTCGTTAAGAATATACAGTCTTAATATATGTATGCCCGTAGCCAGTAGGACGCTTTAAGTAACACAAATAAATTTAATAGCTATTATTTCTTTAGCGTGTAAATTACCTCGTACACGATTTTAATATTACATTAGTAGTTAAATTAGAAATAAAAAAACAAGAAATGTAAAGTACATATAAACTATTTGTTTCAAAGTAGCCTGGGAAACCAGATTTGGCACTAGAAAAACTTTGAGTGGATAAGATGGCCCTCAATATTAGATTCTAAAGTTTAAGTGAATCCCTTGTCACTCGATGCTAATATTTACTTACGAACTTCTCCCTATGTGGGCCTTGGCCAAACTTAAATTAAGTTCTTTCAACTAGCTTCTGGTTGCAAATAATCTCCATTTAGGTCTGAGAAGAAACCTCTCACATTGAATTAACATAAAAAGCTATGAAAGCCGTGAATAATATCACATTATGTCTGGTATAAAAATATTATTTTATTTCCTTAAGTTTCGTCGCATGAAATGTGAACTGTATTTTTATATTTTGATTACGTTTGACATGATATAAAGAAAGAATTTAATATAAAGAATTTACTGAATATTTTTGAGAAAAATATAACTCTGATGAATTAATAGTTTATTTGGAATTATGGAAGCAAGGAGGATTAAAGGGGAAAAAATCATGTAGGGATATAAACTAAAAGTCTGAAAATAAAAAAAACAATATTGAGCACGAGGGAAAAGCAAAACATTACTAATATTGATAAAAATCCTTTCACTTCAGAAATATGCAATGAAAATCAATAGCCATGAAACAAATTATACGAAGAATCCAAATATTCTTGTATTACTTTGATTTTTTATTCTTGTTTTACTTGTATTATTTCCTTTTAAAATATTAATTATGCTGACAATAATAAATTACTATTTTTCGAATTTTAATTGAAAATTCTAGAAGGGAAACAGTAAATACTTAGAATATATTTCTAAGTATTTACTGTTTAAAACTTATATTATATTTCTTGTATTTACTGTGTAAATATTTATTTACTGGAAATATGTATGTATATATATATATATATATATATATATATATATATATATATATATATATATATATATATATCTATATATTTCCAGTAAATAAATTTTTAAAGAGCATTTGGCTATTAATATCATACATCAAGGTTTCCAAATGATGAAACCGTAAGTTACAAATTAATTTTATCATACTTTTAAATGAGTTTATAGAATCACAATAGCTATCAGATCACAATTGCGTACATATTTAGATGATATATAGATAGTTCAGCTTATCATAATAAGCATGTCTAGTATATGTAGAGGATCAATTTTGTGAGCCTAATGTCTGCTTTAATTTCTATTGTTAGATAACTATAGTCATATAATCTGCATATGGAATAAGATTATCGCTGTATACCAAACTCGACATATGATTTGCATAAACTAGAAATCAAGATTCAATACCTTAAGGTTATTGATATTCAAGTCAAACACATTAGAGTTCACATCGCGTTTCGTATACCATTCTACATCTATGAAATTGATGGAGACATTATACGTTCTCTTTCTCCATCGTGACAAAATTAACGTTAATTGGTTGTCTCATCACTCACATATTTGTTGTCTAATCGTTACATTATTGAAATCTGTGACCCATGATATCAAAAAGTCTTCTACAATTCAGAAATCCATTTCCATACTCCGTTTCATAATATTTTTAATAGCCTAATTTACTTGAGCTGTTTTACGTCATCAGACCTATGAAGTTTTAGCCCAATTGGATGGCATTTAACAAAAATTTACCTATATGAAACGAAAGTGTCATGTTATTTGCTTCGTATAACATTTCAGCAATCCATTTTAAGATTTAATTTTATTATTTGTATCAATCTGTTTTAAAATAACCAGACGGACGAGTCATATATAAAAAGTGAATATTCTACTATTTGAAATTTCCAACAAATGCATAAACAATGTATTATTGTAAAAAATTAGATTCAAATTTTGAATCAAATATTAAAACACCAAAAATAGCCATTGGCGTCGTTATAAGGAGAACACTTAATTGCTCCTCCAAAAATATTTTAGAAAATATTATAATGAATGATCTGATAGTTTGTGCAGAAATTCAGGCTAAAGAATATTCAAGCTTATAACTACTATATAAACTGTACTATAACTATATATAAAGGAGAGTACAAATATATATAGGAGAAATTTGCATATCTAGTTTTACCTAGTTCCCTTAATACAATAAATTCGGAGACCAGGAAAAGTTTATAAACGCCGACAGTCCAGAGATGAACCAAAACTTATCATTAACACTGATCAAATCTCAAATAATATTGATTTTTGGTTTGGAGATTTAAAAGTTATGTAGGAGAAATATTTGGTAAATAGAAGATTTTACAATTATTTGTACTGCTTAATAACTTTTTTCCTTGTATTCCTCGTATTTATAGTCTGATACGATTGAGAATAAAACATGTTAAATATGAGTAGAAGTCACAATACAAGGGTTCCATAATGCAGATAAATACAGTTAAGCTTATGTAGTAATTTTATAAACTATTTACAAATATTAATATAATTTTTCGTCATGTAAATATGTAGTCCAGTATTTATTAAAGAGGCGAAATATATCGGTAATATCTTATAAAGGTTGAAATTTAGAAACAAATCTGCTGTTTTTCGGTAAACTTTAGACGAAGTTTCAGTAAAATGGTTTTTTGCATAATTTTGCCTTCAACTATTTTGATAAGTTTGGGACGGAGATGCTGTACCTATTTTTATTGGAAATTTTAAACAATATATCTAGATATTGAATATATTTGGCGTTAATTTTGTAGAAATTCATTATTCACAATTAAATGAAACTACGTCATGTAGTATTATTTCTACTATCTTTAATTTCTTTACCACGACCTAGGTTTCGTTGTATTACAACATCTTCAGGTGGGATATTAGCAAAGATTCTTTGAAAGCAAAGATTCTTTGCTAATATCCCACCTGAAGATGTTGTAATACAACGAAACCTAGGTCGTGGTAAAGAAATTAAAGATAGTAGAAATAATACTACATCACGTAGTTTCATTTAATTGTGAATATATCTAGAACTATCCTTACAAAAAATTCGTATAGGAAATTGAAAAAAAACGATGCCCCTCTAAAATTGAGGTATTTGCTTGTTACTGTACTTTATGGCTGTGGCAAGTTTAAAATTCCAACATAAAAAGGTTTCGGAAAAAACGGCTCTGACCGACGACAGAAGACGGAGAACACATAAGGGAACTGATAAGAATTCCGTTTGTTTCTTTTTTTGGGCTACGGAATCCTAAAAACATCCTTAAAACAACATTCAGTTCATAGAAGTAATTTTGCAAAATTATCCCAGCTTATTTCTCTCAATTGACACTATAAAACTGGCGCCCATCTCAAAAATGGAAAATACGTTGAAAAAATATGGTTTTTCTGATGCAAATATCTAGTTAAAACAACAATAAATGGAGCAATTCTCAATGGGCATATTTGCTTTTGGCTTTTAATATCTTTAATTATTGCTAAAATTTAATCTCACTAAAATGTTAGTCTACTTGTAATTGCTATGAGCGATTACTTAAACACTTGATTGTATCGTATTAGGACTAATATGTATCCATGTATAAAATTAAGTCTCTTGGGAATGTATTTCATACAACTGATCTACTATGAAAAATTATCATATTATAAAGTAACAATAACAATAAAAACGAAATTTTATAAATATTGGAATTGTGGTATAATAACTAATCAAACTATAAATAATAATTAATCCAATATATGATTAGTACATAAAAATTCATTTCAACGATAGTATTATTTAATATCACAACAACGATGAGAGTAAAGACGAAACTTTAGAGTATTTTTATATTTTGGGAAAATAACTAATGAAACCATAATAAAAAATTCCACCTAAGATTATTATTGTGTAAAAAGCCACTAGAAGTGTTACGTACACCTTGCGAACGTATAATCGACATTTAGTAGAAATATATAATGAAAAAATCTAATGCACACAGATGACATCAATGCACCAAGTGATAGCCAAAACGCTACCCATTATGAATTCATAAACAGCAGTTATTTCCCAGACACAGCTCGATATTAAAAATTAACATTTACCTATGGCGCCAAAAGTCAAAACTAAGAACACGAGCTTCTGAGAATCACATTAATTATTTCTACTATAGAATAATTGACAATTGATTACGCCAAGTCTCAAATTGGCTGAAAAACTTAACAATATAATCGTCAAGCTAATGAAAAAAATGAATATTTTAGCAAAAATGTTCATAACCATTTTCACATAAAAACCAAAAAAATCGACAAAACTTTGAATACAAATATTTCATTTTTACATAAAAACCAAAACAGTCGACCAAATTTTGAAATACAAGTATTCCAAAATAAAGTGGATGGTGCATATTTAAAAACTGATTTTTTATGATTTCTGGATTAGTCGTTTCGGAAATAAGGGGATGCAGATTACAGAATGAGATATAGAATGTTATATTTTTGAATATATTTAGAATATATATTATAAATATGTAATTTAAAGTTGAGAAAAGAATATTTTGGCCGTGGGATATACAAAAAGAGACCAAACATTTAAGATCTTTATTTACCTTCTCTTTGATTCTAATATGAATATTACAAAAAAATATGTGGGTTGATATGTTATATCACTATACCAAATTCCAACTTTTTACGTGACATGGTTTCTGAGAAAATCGGCTTTGTAAATAAACAAAAGCAAATATATTGCCTGCTATAACTTCCGTAGGCATAAAAACATAAGAAATATTTAAATCATTATGACATCTAGAATCATCGCTCCAGTTTCCCTGCAACCATTGCATGGACTTCTAAAACACATATTTTTTCATAGTTTTAAGTTAAGTAGTTTCGGAAATAGGAGGGGAAATACATTTTTTTTGCCTATTTTTCTGTATATTTCTGAAAAAAATATATTTTAAATTATAAAAAAATTTTAAGAACTTTGCAAATAACTCTTTCAACTAACACCATACATAGAATTACAAAAAAAACTTCGTGTACTTAATTTGGCCTCCTAAAAAATTCCGAATGAATATTTTTGAGTTTAGCTATTGTGACATCTGTGGGTTAATATATTTGATTACTGTGCCAATTTAAAATTTACTCACAATTAAATGAAACTACGTGATGTAGTATTATTTCTACTTTCTTTAATTTCTTTACCACGACCTAGGTTTCGTTGTATTACAACATCTTCAGGTTCCAATGATGAAGATGTAATACAATGAAGATGTTGTAATACAACGAAACCTAGGTCGTGGTAAAGAAATTAAAGAAAATAGAAATAATACTACATCACGTAGTTTCATTTAATTATGAATAATGAATTTCTACAAAATTAACGCCAAATATATTCAATATTTAAAATTTACTGTGACAAATATCAAGCGGTTTCTGAGAAAACATTGTGTGACGGACATATGGACCAACACGTGACTATTGTTAGACCGGTTCCCTTTTTCCTTTTAAAGTACGAAACCCTAAATATTAGTTGAACAGTATTTAAAAAAAAATTTAAAAATAAATTTTTACTTCAATTTTACAATTTTTTATTTAAAATACGAATAAAAAAAAGTGTTAATTTTATTTTTTTCATTGATTATAATTTAACAGAGATGCCACAAAATAATACAACAATATTCGCACAAATCTCCCAAGAAAGTACGCTGTGCAATCTTCTGTGTAAATCATAGGTTTCCACAAATTCCGAAAAGTAAACCAAAAAATTCTATTTCCTTTTATTTTTACTCCATTCATTTCGATTTTTACTTTATCATTTAATTCATCTATTTTTTAAGATAAAAAATTACGTAACTTTTAGTTGAAAATTTTACTTTTTCCATTAAATTTAAGTATAATTTAATAAATATTAAAGAAAACAAAACAAATATTCTGTAATTCTTAATGATTTAGGAGATGTAACAAAAGAGTGTGAAAATTTAGAAATCGGAAAAAAGTTAAAATAAGCAATAAAAAAACGTAAAAATAAGTACCTATTTATGGATTTTTCATAATAATATTGCCCGTATTATAATTGAACATTGTTCATCTTTTCACCCTTGGGCACATGTTTATTTAGTACATTTTCTTTACCCCAACTTTATTGTTGCTTAACTGATTTTTCTTATTGATGTCGTATTAATTATACCCAGAGATATGGCATATTTTCTTTGAATCGGTGTAGCTACACATTTCAAATCGATTTAGGGTTTATATTCGATTCTACAAAAGATACCAATATCTTAATACAATTAGCAATTCAGCTACGCCATCATACTGATTGGCATATATCAGAAATCTCGACCCATATTCAAGGCGAACCGTGTTTCAAATTTCCTGTAACGCGGTGTCTTGTATAAGCCATTTCACAATTATACAAAATGATTAAATTGCTTAGGACACAGTTGAATTGGATATCGGATTACCTGTAATAAGCATATAAGATATTGAATTTGAGTTTCAAACACGCACGGAATTAAATTATAGACGACGACTATACGCGTATGTCACAGAAAGTCACGTATGGTGAATATTTTATTAGCAACAAGGAAAATAATCCCAAGTAATATAGTACAGTAAAAATTTACATTTGGATATTTATTTATTATAGTGTACACTAGAATAATAAATATTCTTTACCGATAATTTACATTTTCATCTAAATAATAAATCATACAAAGGTCATCCCTTGACATACTTATTATGTAAATTTACTTGAAATTAGCTTTTAAAAATCTTGATACTAAGTTCCATTTTATTTTTAATAAAATAATTTTAATATATTTTCTGGGAATAATCTCTAATTATTAACATTAAATCGATATAACAATTATACTTAAGATTAAATAATTCAAGAGGAGTATCAAATTATTGTACTATTATTTTATTTTCAACGTGCTTGATATCTTTGAGTTCCTTTACCTTTGGCACTTTTTCGATTGCTTCCAATCTTATCTGTTATTTATTTAAATAATTACCCTAATTATGGCAATAACTCTCTATTTAGTACATAGTTAGTCTTATCAAAAATGTAATTTCCAGCTTCGTTTTACCGTTGTTATTATCAACAAAATTACTATATGCAGTATACTGAAATATTTACATAGTACGATTAAATTTAACTTTAGTTCAAATATTTGAAATCGACCCTAATTCAAACAAAGTTTCAGGATTGCTAAGATAAAATGTAGAATGCACTTACTGTTTACGTAAATTAGTAGCTTTCGGTAACATCTTGTTTAATAAATATCATCTAGTTTAACTTGCAAAGTAGTATTATTTAAAATTAACCGTTAATCGATAAAAACATTAAATTTATTCGAAGTTTGTTCGAAATAATTTATCATTAGAAAAGTATATATTTTATCGCAGTGAACTTTTGGTTAAATTAAATTGCATATTACCAATATTTTTCCCAAAGGAAATCGACAGTTATGTTAAAAGTGAAGTAAATACTTTAGTTCAAATATTTAAAATCGATCCTAATTCCATCAAAGTTTCAGGATTGCTAAGATAAAATGTAGAATGCTCTTACTGTTTACGGAAATTAGTAGCTTTCGGTAATATAATGTCTAATAAATATCATCTAGTTGAACTTGCAGAGTAGTATTATTTAAAGTTAGCTGTTGATTGATTAAAAACATTTAATTTATTCGAAATTTAGTTTGTTCGCAAAAATTTTTCATTAAAAAAGTATCTGTTTTATCGCAGTGAACTTTTGGTTAAATTAAATCGCATATTACCAATATTTTTCCCAAAGGAAGTTATGTTGAAAAGTGAAGTAAACAATATACTATGCAGAAACCATTAGTAGTGAAAACATTTACAAGCAAATGAAATATATACATTTGCCATCTATGACAAATGGGCTGCGGTTTGTAGGGAATGTGCAGTTGAGTTTACGTATTTTTGTATTATTCAACATATTTGCAAAAAAGTTACTTATCCACCCCAATTATCTAATAGGTAAAGAAACATATTTTATAAATATAAGGTTAAGTTTCTCAAGTTTTAGGCTAACATTTATGAGATTAGGCCAAAATGTTGAGAAAATATTTGTTACGTTGATAAAATCGTGTGCTCTATTTGCATAAATTTGAAAAAAGGAAACTTATGTATAGAATATTTAAAACTGGACGATATCTCCAAGGTAATGTATAAGAGATTTAAACGTATACTGCATGAAGTCTGTGACGGCATCTGTTGTCTTTAGATAAGGTTAAATATCCATTTACATTATACCTATTATTTTACAAAGTTATTGTATTTGTGTACTAACATAAATGTGGAAGTCAATTTTCTTCCTAAATTTCGACATTTCCATGAATTATTTTTTGTTTCAATGAATGAACTCCTTCATTGTTTATTTTTAAATAGTATTTAAGAAACTGAGATGGTCCCGAAAAAGACACGAAATAAAAACAATTAATTTAGATTTACCATTAAATAGGTATTAAAAAAATATCAACAGCCAAATACTTTTTCAAACCGTCAAGACAATTTATAAAAAACGAATTAAAATACCCTGCATTAAAATACCCTAACAACGATTTTTAACATAGGTTCAGTGGACCAAAAAATTAATAATTATAAAAATATAAATAAGAAATTAAGCTCAGAGTTTAGCTAAAACGCTTCTTCATTTTAACATTGTAAATCAGTAGAAAACTAAAGAGTATATGAATATTATATAAACAAAGATTTCTTTAAAAGGACACATTTGCTAATTACATTCTTCACATCGTCGCATTTATGCAAAGAGCAAAATCGATAATTGATATTTCAATACATACGGATAGGCTCCATAATTTATGACCAAATCCTGTTCAAATAAATTATGCGAATATGTATGGACAATAATTTACTCAATGTATGTGCCTTATTGGGTAATATCAAATCCATTCGATGGTTTAAAAGGTTATAAAGTAAATAAATACTTTCAAAATAAATACTTTCCTATAACGTATTGTATTCGTGTAATTACTAACAGTTTATGTTCTATTCTTTTCATATTATTATATACATTTTAATTTTTTATTTCAATTTGATCTTATAACAAAAAATGGAAATCTATTATATTGAAAAATTTTAACTCCTACCTTAGTTCGAAAATTTTTTACATCAATAGGCCCCTTAAATTTAGATTGGAATCGATGCTATCTATAAAAGTTTTTGCTGGAGATAATTAAAAACTCATTAATATTTAGTTAAGATTATTACTGACAATTACGTAAAGATTTAGGTGATAGTTTGCAATGGCTTATTGATATTTTGTCGTTTAATGCCTTTCTAATAATAATGGTGCCAAGTGAATAACTACTGTATCGTCTGTAAGAACTATACAACGGAAAAAAAACAATCCTTTTGCTCAAGGTAAATTATATTCCTAAAATTGACACTCCCAAACGATCGTAAGTTCCTTTAGAAGCTGTTCAATTAGGAATCAATAAATTTAGTCTACGGACGATTTTTTTTTGTATTTAAACATTCGCAATACCTATGAAGTTATACAGTACGGTTGTTACTACAATTGATGACAAACAAAAACTTTAATGAAGACAGGGCATGTAAGCAATTTTCGGCTTAAATTATTTTTTTTGGAAAATAACTTAAAATTGCCCATATGGATCCCTGTTTTTTATAAAAAATTTATCCTATAATTCAAATCCAAAATTGGTCACCATTTTGTTTAACCATATATAGTATTCATATTTCTAACACAAGATCATATAACTGTGTCCTTTAATTTAAATAAAGGACATATTTTGATTTATTTTTCTGCCAATTTAATAAAGGAGATTAATTGTAAATTTCACATAAAAGTATCAAATTTGAATATAATACTTGGAGTCGTTTTCGCCTTGACCGAACACTTGACCGAACTTGACGGAACAAAATAAGTTTTTGTGGGCCCAAAAGACACCGCATAATTTATTTTCTCAACGACAACACTTTTAAAATTCAACAATTTCTATATCGTTTGACTTTAAATGAATGGTAGTCGTTTAAAGAAATACCCCATAATATTATTTAAATTAAGCCAACACGCTCGAGGATTACTTGAAGAGAAATTGCAATGTCGTCGACTGTTAATCGTTAAATATAAATAAGATTTTAATACCATAATTTAGATAACTTAAATCTGCATTTTAAATTCGACTCTAAAAAATTACGTTTTTATAGTGACATAAACCTTTAAGATATTGGTAAGCACTTTTTTAATGTGTGAAATACAAAAAAAACTTAAAATATTGTGGCAAAATTTGCTACAGTATTATTATAACTGTATACTTTATGATATATTTAAACTTATCGGATGTATGATTTGATAAATATATATGGAGAATTAAGGGATCTTATTACTGAATATATTTGGCGTTAATTTTGTAGAAATTCATTATTTACAACTAGATGAAACTACGTGATGTAGTATTATTTCTACTTTCTTTAAGTTCTTTACCATGACCTAGGTTTCGTTTTATTACAAAATCTTCAGGTGGGCTATTAGCAAATAGTAATATGTAATACAACGAAACTTAGGTCGTGGTAAACAACTTAATGAAAATAGAAATAATACTACATTACGTAGTTTCATTTAATTGTGGATCTTATTATGTTATATTTCCTAACTTTTGAAGGTAGAAGTCCATAAAGTTCACTAACAAGTTTTCACAAATTTACGTAGAACCCAAGAATGACGTAATCAAGTCGTATTAAAAATAAGCTTAACATTTATCGACCATATTCAAATTTATTCAAATATAAAGTCTTCGCTCATTACCACATCACTGTGAAGTACATAGCGCCAAAGTATACATAAACGTATATTAGTTCCTCATTCTTACGAAAAAGTTCATTTTATAGGTCATCAAACTTCAAAGTTTGCCACCGTGTAATTAACTTGTATCACGTGATAAGATTTCCACGCTTGACATTTAAAATACGAAGACGTTTATTTGGTTTACGTACGTTACGAAAGCTTTCACGATGTTTGATGGAAACACGCCCGCGACGTTAATTATGGGCATGCATGGGGGAAATTACATAAATATCCGTCTAAATCAGATCGAGTTTCGATGTTTCAAAAGTGTCGCGGCGTATCGAAATCTTAACATGCGCCTGGTCCGTGAAACGATTTACCTGATAAAGTTAGGGTTCAAAAGCTTGCCTTTTGATGTTATGTGACTCTAAGTAATTAATGTTTTCACAGCTAATTTAAATTAACCCATTTTGAAATTCATAAGAAGGCAATTAATGTATTACTAAAACTACTTAAAATATTAGACATACTATTGTAGAGAAATAATTATATACACATCACTTAAGAGTACACCGAGACAACGACGTGTATATAATACGTCATTTAAGAGCATAAAAGAAACTTAAGAAACAGTTTTTAACTAATTTCATTAATTAACTTATCCTATTTGGCAATATTTATAACAGTAATAGCTTATTTCACTCGAAACTAATTCTTATTTATTTATTTTCACGAAATTTTTAACAAATTTTGCTGGTTAGCATATTACTAATTAGTTATGAAATAAAATTTTTCAAATTCTCTTTTAACACTCAACAAAAAGAAAACAAAATTTATAGATGTTTCTAAGAGACATGAGCTTCTCAAATAAACAGTTTTGTGTGCTTTTTTACCGACTCCAAAGCACATACCAAACCAGCCAAAATTTCAATGTTATTTAGTGTGTTATTTACAATAAAATAACACAGTTGCGTTTTCCTCTCTTCATTGTATTGTATGTGGTTATTTTTTAAGAATTAATTATTATTTTATGTTTAGACACGTAATTTATTAATAGTAAGTTCAAATAGTCTTGTATCGTCGATGGATGTTTTTATTCTTTTGAAATGTATATATATATCAGACGAGGTCTAATTCTTGCAGAGTATGGCGTAAAATAATTTATTTACAGGAAGCTTATTTCTAAAAAAAAATGTGTGTCTCGAATAAGGTCGAAACTCCATGTCGTGATAACATTAGCGCACATGCACTTACAAAGCTAGTACTTTTGTCTGTAAATATTTAACTATATAATCCAAGTATTACATAACTTGCAAATGGTATAACTAATGTATGTGGGTGTCGAACGAGGAATATGTTGCTTTCCCGCAAAAAATGGTTTTAAAATACTATATATTCTAAATGTAATTTAACAAATCTCACCATAATTTATTGCACATTCGTTCCATATGACTTGTGGTCGTATCCTGGCTGAGTGGTCCGTTATTTTGAAAGTTATAAACATATATATATATATATATATATATATATGTGTGTGTGTGTGTGTGCGTATGTGTATGTATATAACTATTTTAAGGTTTCATCTGCCCTTCATTTCATACATCTGTCACAGGTTTATATTTTTGTAAACTGTTGAGTAATAATCTAAAATATCACAATATATTTTTTTTATATTTATATCCAACTTCTGACCTCCTTGTAAATTCTGGTACAGTCAATGTTGTTCAAACATTCGTATATTATAATTTCACCTTTATATATAACTTAATATCAGTAAATTAAATATTTCATTCTTCGCTCACCAACTCCCTCAACGATATTGTGTTTTCTTACGTCAGTGATATTATTACAAGGTTACTATGGCTAGACTATTATAGCCTCTTTATGTATACAAATATACAAATTATATATATTTAAATCTTGAAATGTATATCTATATCTATTATTAAATTTATTACCATCAAGGAAAATAATCTATAAATAAACATAATAAATATTCTATAAATAAACATAATAATCTAGAAATAAAACATGCTATTTTTAAATAGTACGTTTATAAAACATTATGCGATTTGCTAGATGTTTTATACCGAAGACAGCAAAGAAAAATTAAAAATATTTATTTAAAAATATTTCATTACTAAGAAGTCGAGGTTTCTCTTGAAATATAAGGTTTTTCTGGTACCACTCATAAAAAGAAATCGATGAATGGGATAAACCAATAAAAATATATTACATATAGCTCAGCAGCAGAGTACAGTGTAATTGTGGGTTTAATATAAGACAGTTACATGTGGCGTCACGCATGGCCTCTGGCACCCGATTGATGGATCGAGCCACCTTCGCAACGATTACAAATGACAAAGACAAAGAGGAAGGCTATGTTTTAAGTACATTGATGTTCCGTACCGCTGCTCTACTGGGATCCGATTGTGAAGATTTGCGGGTATAGGCGGATGTGATGTATCGTTTCTTCTTACATTTGAAGAGGTCATCTTGTGAACTTTTTTGTTTTCAAGTACGTACTTATTTGAAGCACAAAGCGTGAGCTATTCTCTTTCCCGTACATTTTAAATGAAATGTTTTAAGAAAAGTAAAATGAAGTATATTCAAGAGTCGTTAAAAGAAATATTACTTTAGAATCTCGATTAATTACCTTTCGCACAAGAAGAATTTTCTTTATTATTTTAATCAAGCAAAAGTAAATCGATGTAAATATTTTATAAGTTCACAATCTGATTTCCTCCCGCTATAAAATTCTCGATAATAACAAAATGAAATACTCGGTCTTGGTGCTTATTTCCTTATTTATAAAATATTTATTCTAGGTACTGTGTAAATCAACAACCATGTTCAATGGTATGTATCTATTGCTAATGATTACAGCTTGTCTGTTTTAAACCTTTTATTTTTTTCAAAATCGGACGATCATAGAAATATTTTTGAATTAAAGAAGCTAAACCGATATAGCGACATCAAAATAATACCAGAAAAAGTGTACAAGATATTCAAATCATTACAGACCGTTCTTTTTATAAGCGTTTTTATGATATAAGATAGGACCGTAAAGTTCGGTACTCGAGTAATCCTCCGTAATTTATAATTTAATTCTCAGGAACACCTTTAAAAAATTAACCGTAACTAAATTAGTACGTAAACACGAATAAAATAAAATACATTCATAGTCTCTTTAATTCTTCGGCACAGTTGATATATATCACAAACTATTATTTTATTGTAGAAAAGCGGTTTTTCCCCCTTAAATGGAAATAAATTAATAGAAGCGTTTGCATTTGAAAGATATGTAAAATGCTTCTTATTCTCTATTGATAATTATATTAGTACAGGATTTTATCAATGAAACTTATGGAAATATGTATAGAAATATAAATCTTTTTGTTACTTTGAAAAGCATTATTGAAATATATTACATAAAATTACTAATAATTTAACAGTTTATAGGAATTAAAGATTAACTATTTTCGTAACTTTTAGTCTCACATTACATAATAACATTTAATAAATTTGAATACGAAGAATTAATATGAATTTAAACTTCAATTTTTCTTTTTAACGTTACGAACCTAATGTTAGTATTACTGGAACGCTACTGAAAACCTGCAATATATATTTGAATATATAAGCTCGCACAGTATATTTCCGTAGTCCCGCAACCAATCGAACGTGGGCGGCAAACATTTTAAGATTTATGACTCAAAATACGTAAGACGACGTGAAGCGTTTTTGTTCTTCTGTAAAAGCTCACGTCGAGACTGAGTGATAAAGATATTAATATTACATAATAGTGGTATAAGCGATGATGGCGATCGTGTTCTACTTAAAACAGTAGACTGAAATATTACCGTTCAGAAGAAAATGTGATAAAAGAAAAAAATATAACGACGGGCTTTATTGCATTTATTTCAAATTTTCTTTTCCTATTATAGATGACAGATCTAGGCATACTCCACAAGAGTTTTTGTATGATTTTTTTAGAGAACTCAGTAATAAAATTTTTCTGAGCAAATGTCTAAAGTTATCGATATTTATAATGCGATGCGATAAGTGATTTTATTGATTAATTTTTCAATTAACTATTTCTCAATAAAGGGAAGAACGAATCTTATGAAAAAGAAAAGGCATTTTTACTGAGCCTTTTTTCCTAAATGAAAGAAAAACGTGGGATTATCATTAAAAGTAAAAACTTGTATAAAATAAATGTATTGTCTACTTTGGTGAGATTATTCTTTGTTTACAAATAAATATATATAAATTCATTATTTACTCATTCTAAAACTTTTCAGAAACCAATCAATTACTTGAATGCTAGAAGTTTGTGAAATATTGCTTTACAAGGCATTTGCTTTTTTTTAATTTTAAAGTAAGTGCAATTTTAGGTAAGATTATATATAAAATCAATTAATAAAGGTAAAAATGATTTTATAAGTAATGAAATAAAACACATTTATTCAAAAATTAAATACAAGGAAACTTAATGTAGTAATTCTACCTCTTGTTCCATGATTTTTGTAGGTATTGTTTTGAAAAAAAAACAATTTTTAATAAATTGGTAAAGTTTCACGAGGTTTTCCACTCTTGAACAAAAATAAGGTAAAAGCAAACATTTATCAGATTGAGTACATTTCAGGTATAAACTAAAAAAGAATACTATACAATTTTTGGCTACAATCTTTATTTGTAGCCTTCATTTTCATTTTAGGCATAGTTGGACGTAACTACCTGTAAGTGAGAAGGGTCTTGCATTTAGCCCTGCATTTCTTTAAGATATTGAAACTTTACATTGACGACCCTTCAGTCCTATGTATCAGACTGTAAAATTGTTGACTACAATCTTTACATGTACCCTTCATTTTCATTTTGAGCATAGTTGGATTTAACTTCCAGCAAGTGAGAAGGGTCTTGTATCTAGCTCCGTTGATCTAGCTCTATTGAAATAGAGCTAGATCAATTGAGTCTTGTATCTAGCTCTATTGAAATTTTATTTTGACTACCCTTCAGTGCTACGTATCTATGTATCAGATCGTAATGAGTAAGTAAAAAGTCACCCTCTATTTTATATTTCTCATACACGTAGCAACACCCGCTTTGCGATCCCGATTATCCCAGTGCTAAATTGATATTGCCTGAGTAATAACTGAAACTTGATATTGGAGGCATTCCCCCTATCACGCTTTTTCACGTGTTAAATCCGCGACTTCAAAATTAAGACTGAAGTATTTGGGTGCTGCAAGGACAACGTAATACTTTTTCAATCTATGTTTTAACTGTAAATACACACATACATACACACACACACACACACACACGTGTGTCATATGTTATTTAACTAACTTATCCAAAGTATTGGTTTCTCCAAGTCAAGTGTGGTTTTTACCAAGAAAATAAAAATAAATAAGTTAGAGAAGGGAGCGCTATATTTTTAGATTTTTTTCTCCTTTCTTGTTTGTTCGTTTGATCGTACAACAGGTGAATTCTGCTGAATAGATTATTTAACGGAGGTTTTGCTGTTATAAACATTAACATTTTATTAACACTCTTTTTAAATGTATTCCAATTTTTTACATCTGTTCATAAAATATTGTGTTTGAGTTTAGTACTCGTATTACTAAAAAAATACTAAGCCAACTTAGCTATAAATTGTACTGCTGTATAAATTACTATCTGAAAAGTATTTTAATATGTTTTTAAAAAGTGGCTGAGCAAATAAAATCTTATTGGCCCGCCAAAGACGACTAGATGGTTATCTGTTCATTATGTATTTCTGTCTTATTGATAACTAGACAAACTAAAGAACAATTGGAGCAAAGTTGGATATGATACATTTTGACGGAATATGACTACGTTTTTAAATATCCATTACATTTTATTTTTAATTTTTCTTCCACGATTAATACTCAATTTTATGGGATTTTTTTAATAATATTTTAATGTTAATAATAGTAAGTTGAAATAAAAAATAACAATCCATTTTATATATGGTTTTCATACAGCATTAATGACATTGGTGTTTTTCTGAAAATCTACAAACTTTTTTATTTTAATTGAGAAATCAATCAAATCCAAGCTTTTAAATTCTTATATGAAAGTTATTAGAATTGTTGTTCCTTGATTTTACAAAACCAATGACCGTAATGTCATTGACCGAATGAGAATATTAGAAATTATGGTTCAGTTTCTGAAGTTAAATAATTGTGTGGGGTCTGCATTAGTGTACCTAGTGATCTCTTATATTAGGGTAAGGTTTAAAAATATTATTATAATTATGAGTTTTGAATAGATAGGCTTAAATTTATATTTCTCAATAAGTAGACATTATCATTAAGAGATGTTGCTCGAATTAGAGTCATAAGAAAATTAGATAACAAAAAAATATCATATAGGGGAGAACTGTATATTTTCAGCACACAAATATTAATATCACTCTATATAAACATATTGACACTGTGTTTAAAAATTTTGCAGTTAAAATTAGAAAATTTACGATATAATAAGGTAAAATATTTAGTTAGTAAATTTTACCTAAAAACGTGTTTTTTGTGAAAAAAACGCAACTTATAATTGATTTAATCAAAGTCATGTGACTATTTTTAGTAAAATGTAACTTTTCTATCGTTTAGAAAGAAGATAAAAATATAGGCATACTATTCCACATTTTGTTAAGCATTTCCTAACGAATATTTCAATTGGTTTGTCCCATTTTGTGTCATACATTATGTACGACTGACATCAATGCTAATGACTTTTGTGAAATGAGCATGTTTTCAAAGAATATTCTCTAAGTCTTATTTATTAAGAGAGCTTGGTGAATTGAGAATTTTTTTTATTAGGAATGTGAACTTCATGCAAAATAAAATTGTTTATAACGCTGAAAAAAATGTATGACAATAAACCAAAGTTGAATAAAGTTATAATGAACATAAATAAGAAAAGATCAGTACGAAAATACTCATAACAAACTTATTTTCATAGTCAGAGATAATAAAGAAAACTACTTGATCGAAATAAAGACTTGAAATACAAAATTTGTAATAAGCTATTTATATGAGCATAATATAATAGAGGGCAAGCTTCGAGTTAGTATTCATTAGTAGTTAATTGACATAGATTGTACAAAGGACTCGAGAAATGTCGTTTCGATTGAAACTAATAAGGTATTCAAATTTAATTATGAGGTATTTCACAAAATTTTCCCGTATACTAAAATTAAATTACCGTCGAAATACAATCCCTGCTTATTAATAAACAATATCTTCTTACATTAATTTGCAAATATGAACTGCGCTTTTAATAAATTGATATTAAATTTATAAATATTATATATCAAAATAAAGGAATTTACTTATACCTTTTGAGAGAGTTGATTTCCGTAAAATTGTATAAATTAAATTTCCGATTAAGTTTATGCTTAAATATTTTATTTGAAAAATCACATTTATTTAAAGAAAAATTCAATGGTCTTTAACATACCTTTGAAGCAATAATTTTAACATGATTACCGCCATCACTTCCTATGCCCCATCGAGTCTTCAAGGACAATTAAACTTTACACATTCATTAAAAAATAATAGAGAAAGAAAATATATATGCGGTCACAATGTCAAAAATTAGTTCACTAACAACGAGAATAAATATTACGTAAGAAATTACACTCCGTTTATTAAAAATTATGAACAAGCAAGTAACTTCGTAACAAAATATTGACGTCGTCGTTCGTAATATCGTAGACGATCTACGCTCTTGGCCCAACGTAGATGCGACCGGCCGCTTACGCTACGCTCGCGAGACTACTGCTTGCACGCACAACTCTTGACAGGACAACTCTACACCAATACACGCCTACACTCGTGCGCTCACACACACAGGCCAAAAGCGCAACACTGTACTGTTTACCATTGTATATCTACTGTAAATAAGTTAATCTTACTAACAAGACTTAAACGCTATTGCTTGTTACTGTTAACGTCAAGTATATTAATTGTATATCGCAAGCCGAGTTTGGTGTTACAAGATTAAGTAGGGTGTGCGCTCTAAACAATTTAAATTCAGAAGGTCCTTGTGCAACAGGGCTTTTTAGTTTTGTTTGATTTAGCAAATTACTAATTGTTGCTATCATGATTTAAAAATATATCATTAAATTGTTGTATTATTTACATTAAAATTGTGTATGCTTAATATTCACATATTGTGCCGTTATTTCTTAAAACTATTTTAATTTTTTTTATCACATATTATTTTTAGATATATACAAGTTAGTTTAGTAGAGAAAAACTGAAATATTAAAAACGAATCGTAATTCCAACGAAAATAACAGGATTCTAAATGGAAGTAAATATTTCGATCTCCATTATTGATATTAAAATATACAAACGGTTTATATAAATAATATTTTGTATCAAACAACAATTCCATATTAACGCTACTATTGACCTATGTAATCATTACCAAATATCATATATTTTGAACAACCCTTGTGAAATTTTTCCCACATTTTTTTAAAATTAATTTCGAAATTTTAATTTGATATAGTGCCTACATTCCTTTTTTTCCTAGAAATTAGTGATGTTTTTGGGAGTTAAAATGGTTATTTAAACATATTTTTGATATGAAATGAAAGTTATGACATAAGGAATTAAAAATTATAAAGTTTATTTCCCAAACAAAATCTTAGTCGATTAATATTTAAAAAAAAAATGGAAATGAATGAAGATAAAGGTCGTGGTTCAATGTTTGTATCTTTTTATGCGAGATCCTTCACATTACTATCGGTGTAAATATATTTAAATTTAAATTTTTTTTACGGAGTGTTAAATCTACATTATCCACAGCATTACTTACTTTTAAGTCTTTTTGTGTATCTTTCCTTTTGCAATGTTCGGAAAAAAATGTAAGTGATCTTGTTTGAAAAATAGGAAGACAAATTTAGAAAAAGGTGTTAAACCCAATACCTGTAACTATTAGGAAAAGTTATTATTTTTATATTGTCTTTTATACCTATTTTTGTTTTGCATTTTTGAAATGTAAAAAAAACATCCAAAAATTCCATACTAACCCTATTTTATTTGAATAAACATTCTCTAATATACTGTATATATTGATAATGATAAAGAGTAAAATTGTAGCGTTCGGCTTAATTTATTTTTCAAATTTTTGCAACATTTCAACATTTTTAATATACTTTTTCTTACAGTAAATTTAATTTAACATCTATCAAAATTGTGTTTATTGATTATCTTAAGTAATATCTTCATATATTGAATATATTTTGCGTCAATTTTGTAGAAATTCATTATTCACAATTAAATGAAACTACGAGATATAGTATTATTTCTACTTTCTTTAAGTTCTTTACTACGACCTAGGTTTCGTTGTATTACAACATCTTCAGATGGGTTATTAGCAAAGATTCAAACTTTTGCTAAATTCAATCTTTGCTAATAACCCACTTGAAGATGTTGTAATACAATGAAACCTAGGTCGTGGTAAAGAACTTAAAGAAAGTAGAAATAATACCACATCACGTAGTTTCATTTAATTGATAATATCTTCATGTTATTGCATTACTCGCATCAAATACATATTGAATATATACAATATTTAAGTGTAATCGGCAAAAATATGTTCAGATATTGTATATGTTCAACATACTTATTTTGTTGTAAATATTATGATATAAAAAACAAATAATGATATAATACTAATGAATATACTCAATGAAATTATAGAAAAACTAAGAACATATATCATAAGGTAACATATTATATCTAATTAGGTAGCCGATTTTCATATTTGTGTTTTGCTGAGATGGCAAGGTATTTTTCATGTAAGTGACAAGCAAAAATAGCTGCCGAACTTTTCCCTTTTCCTTCCCAACTGTGGCACACAGGAGCAAAATAAAATCGTCAAACAAAAAGCTACACGACAATGCCCTTGAACGGCCCATTGAATAAAACATTCGACAGAAATAAGAAATGGAATATAAACTTCAAATTGTCCATTATTAATAATTCAATTTGGCCCTCCGATAAGATGAAGTAAAAAAACTTCACGATTCAACCCACTTCTTTTATCCCGGCGCATTAATAATGAATTTACATTCTTTTCAGATCATTTTTAATAAATTTTCAAAAGAATATTATTTTCATTTTGCCTACGCGTATCGTTCCGAGTTGGTATGTCCGTAGCGAGCGCGCAACGTAAGCCCCCCGGCGACATTTGTAATTAAGTTAAATGTTTATTGCTCTTTGCTGCCATGTTTTGTTTATGTGATTATATTTTGGAACATTTTCACGTGTTTTATTTTTCCCTTATGAATCACTTTCCCTCGTCGAGAGCGAGCATGAAGGCTTCCGCTGCAAAAAAATACCGTACCGCGAAAATAAATACGCTACCGACGCGACGTCTTTGTCTGATAACTTTTGCGTCTCACGGACATTATTATCTTTATGGTTATAGACTGTGCGTATTGCATGAATATGTTAATAGTAAAGGTCGACATTTATGACGGATGCGGCTCGCCGGGACGGGCATGAATACGATTAGGCTTAAATTTAAAATTGTGTTTATTTACTGGTGTTGAGTTACAACCTCTGTTGCAGCTTATCGTTTATGGACTGTTCCTTATTTTCGTTCGGTGGGTGAAAATTGTAATCAAAAGAGATGTGAAGCTCATTAAATGCAAATGTTTGTTGATACCATGTCACTAACTGACTACATGTAAAAGAATATTTTCTTAGTTTTTAATTGTTATTCAGTTGGAATAGCACACATGAAACGTTTATGACAAAATATGTTTTATTTATCTATTTCTTATTAAAGTCGGTGTTACTTTTTAACCATTTGATGATTTTTTTAAACAATAATTTACTTAATTCCTTTAAAAGATTTATTACCTTTAAAGGATTATGAAACTATTTTCTGTTAAGCGATTTAATAATGTTGTTCCTACACTTTTTTTTCTAATTAATAATAACTATAATTTACTTAAATAAACTAGCTAAGAAACATTAATAAGTTTCAGAAAAATAGGAAAAATAAGAACTATTGACGAAATTACCATGTACAACATTGTTAATAAGTTAAAGAACAGAATAAACCATTAGCGGTAATAATTATTAATTTTATGATTAATGAATGATAATGCTTTTGGCTTCGTCCAGGTATTTATTAAAGGAAAGCGCATGCTATAAAAATTAAAATATTAGAATATATTTTGAGGTATTATAGATATTCTGATCAAAATGTTCGTTATAATTATGAGATAAATATTTATCTGTGTAAATAAAGGGCTGCTTTAAGTATAGGTAGATGCTCTTAAGAAATGTTGAATGATAAGTGATAATATTAACACGCTAATGAAAGATTAGTCTTCAACTTCAAAAGACAAAAATTAAAATTAAGACGAGTTGATGTGATGATCAATCAGCTGTACAAAAAAGAGATATAATAAGTTCTTATTAGTCTTTACACTTTTAAGTGTAAAGACGTATAGTGTATTCGTAGTCGTTGTGTCAATTGTAATGCAGATGAATGATACGCTGCATAATATGTTGCCATTTTACTTTGGCAGCTGCTCTCCAGGTGCACAGTATGTACAGGGGAATGTCTATTATTGCCATGATCTGATCTATCAATCATCGATACTCTCTTACATGGTCTGGTGTCTTCCAATTTTCTTTATACCAAAGAACTTAATACAATCGCTATCGACATGTGTCCAAAGAATTTAATGTTGGATGGATGTATTATTACGGAACTCAATACACGATACTCCAAATTTTCTTCCCCGGTACTACATTTCCAGGTCATTTGTCTTTTTTCTCTCGCTTTCACGTAGTACCATCTCTGCGGTGAAAAGGAAAATAGGGAACACTAACGTTAAAACGACTCGGGTTTTCGTAGTTTTAGTAATGTTGTGCTTCCTTCAAAAATACGTCAGCTTATTCAGAGCAGATTTACTAATCATCCAAATAAGTTGCCAATTTTCATACGACTCAATATTGTGTAATGCCTTTTTTCTCGGTTTATTACGATTTTGTCTTAATTTTACTTAATAAAATAGTTTTATTAAAAGAAAAGATTATACCGTCTCGTTATTTTGGCATTATTACCCATACGTTTTTTATTTAGTGTGATTGAGAAGGAAATTTATAAAGTAGTAATTGAGACCACCGAATATAGTAACATAATTAATGATCTTATCATATACATGAGGAAAATGTCAAATTATAAACGCTAATAAACCTTATGGAATAATATATACATACGTGCCTTTTTAAACGCTTTTTGACAAAACTTAATTTTATTACAATTAATCGTCATTCAGTTGAATTCTGTTCCAAACTTTAAAAGTGGTTATATTTCACGTCGCCCTAAAATATATTTAATAACGAATGAATTTTTTTCCTTTTGTCGCGAGGAAAATGAACCACTGTTCATTTTGGGAACTACTTTAAAAGAATTTATTTCCCTCGCCGTCATTTGTCGAAAGAGGAAAGCCGTCTCTGTTGAAGCGGTGATTAATTATTCAGTGACCTCATTTATTACCAAAAACTCGATACAATTGCTCCGTCTGAATATGATACTGATTTTACAGAACCCACTTGTTATAGGCGGCGCGCTCTGTGTTATGCAAAGCTCTAATCAACTGATCCGTATGCATGCATTGGTCGCTGGCGAAAGTTGGGTCACCGGGCGGCGGTGCGTCCTAGGAAATGCAACGCGGTGCAAGTAAACCACGCTCCCTTTCAACTCGTTAAGCCGCTTGGTGCATCGCTCCGATACGGGAGCTCAGTGAAGGCAAATAAGAATGTGAACGCAATATTAAAATGGTATGCGCTCAAATGTGCTCTTCAGTTGCTGGGAACTAAATAACCATGTGATAATAAAGCATCTTGAATATTTTATTTATGAAGAAATTGAAAGTTTTAAATTGTAATATGTCAGTTGTAAGTGCTATAAAAATGATTAATAAATACTTGATACCATTCATAACATTGTCACTTCAAGAAGGTTCACTCAGAAAGATTGATCTATTTCGTATACATATGACAAATTTAAAGCAAATAAGATAGAATTTTTCTACGCTGTGGACAAATATTTATGATGATTAGAATCGAAAACTAGATACTAGTATATAAAATTGAAGTCAAAATAATTAAATTTAAATAATTCGACACAAACTAATTGTTCGTAAAATCAAAAATCAAAAATACACTTTTGTAGAAAAGGACCCATTGAGACTAATTGAACCAGCTCGAATTCAATCAATTCACTGTTAGCCGTTGAGTAGTTCTCATCTCATTCTACGACGACTGAAAATATGCCTCTTATAATACTTATATCGATGAAGATATTTAAATTTTATCAAAACACAAGTTCGGTAATGAAATAGATGCAGTAAATGTTTCCTGTGTTTCAAATAAATTTATCGCCGTAAGTATTTTTCAATTTGCATGATCTTTAAATAAATATGATTAGTCAATTCACATCAAATAAAATAAAATTTACAATATTTGCAACAATGCAATTTAGATCTGAATTGACATTGAATATATTTGGTGTTAATTTTGTACAAATTCATTATTCACAATTAAATGAAACTACGTGATGTAGTATTATTTCTACTTTCTTTAAGTTCTTTACCACGACCTAGGTTTCATTGTATTACAACATCTTCAGGTGGGTTATTAGCAAAGGTGGGTTATTATCTTTGGTAAAAACCCACCTGAAGATGTTGTAATACAATGAAATCTAGGTCGTGATATAGAATTTAAAGAAAGTATAAATAATATTACATCACGTAGTTTCATTTAATTGCGAATCTGAATTGACCTAAACGGACCATTACTAAAATGTGTCGAAATTATATGTAATTTAACTCATTCCGTAATTCTTGACTTTAGATGCGACGTATCTCCAACACGTATTACGTTTTTTCTGACTAAATCCAGGGGTTTGTGGATAAAATGTAAACAATTATGCACGTATTTCTTTATTTCAAACATGTTAATTAATTACAGAAAAATGCTTAATGCACTATTTTGTAAAAATCTATTTGTTGTGAAAAATGTATTTGGTTTAAAATTCAAAAGTCAAATTCAATGAAATTATTTACTTCATCTTATTGAAATGAAAAGAATTGATGGTTAGTAAGGTCGAAGGGAAACGACCACGAGGGCCAGCGTCTAACCGCTGATCAGATCAAATCAAAATACTTAAGTGTCTTTCAGTAACAATAGATGTCAAGAGCAAACAAAGTTGATATGATACAATTTCCAGGATAATGGAGATGTTTTAAGACGGACACTACTTGAAGCAATGAAAAGTATGATTAAGAAGGAAAAAAGTTAGGTGAAAAATCACTTATGAAAGTTACAAATGTCAAGGAAAATAACGAAAACAAATCAACATAAACGATATTATGCGAATCGGTCACTGACCATATACATATTAGTGAACGTACGCGTAAAAATGTACGTATAAAAACATTGCATAAATTGTAAATATTTATTTTATTGTTTGGTTTTGAAATATCGAATATAAAACTGACGGGTTGGTCAAGTTTCCATTGTTTTTAGGGTAATATATTTAACAATGTTATTTCCATTGTGTAATAAAAAAATGTTCTTCGACAGAATTTACATATTGAGTTACTTTTTGTGCGACAAAAGTTATAAAACTAATTTAAAAGGTGGTGGTATTTTTAGGTTCATAATAATAACAAAAACTAAACTATTTTTTGAGTAAAGTGTATTAATTTCTAGAAACAATACAAAATATTAAGTTTTTCCGACTTTGAGAAAAAACAATTATCTAACAGTATAAAATATTTTTTTTCTAACATACCAGATTCGAATACAACATACTATAGTTAGCTAAATTTCAATAGGTTATTTAACTAAAATATAAAAGAAGAAATGAAAAACACGTGTTGTAATTTTTTCGTAGAAATACAAATTTGTTATTTTATTATAATGTATAGGCGACATCTCAGGATCGAGTTCTTTATTCCCTGTCTTCTTTCACAATATTCCTAACTACTTTTTCATGTTTTCTTCTGCGTAAGTAGCGTAACGCTATTTCAACTTTCTTTGAGATGGATTGCTTCTGGGGAGTTTCACTATAAAGTACAATTTCGTATATAACTTAAATATTATTCACCGTAACTTTCAGACCTTTCATTACTACACGATATTAAACACAAATAGTCTTAGAAAATCAAACAAACTCGTCAATACAATTTCACAAAAGGAAGGAATTTATATATTATATTTTTCAAATCTCATGTCTACGAGTTGACTTCGTGTAATATTTGCTGCAGTCTTATCAAGTTGGTTTTTAACTCTGGGAAATTGTATTTGCTTTCCACACATTCACTATTATTTTTCAGTTCCAGTAAAGTTACTAGGAAATTCCTAGTAACTTAGGAAACTCCTATTTAGAATAAAATTCCCTAATGATCACGTTTCTCGTACCGATGGTCGAATTTGGTGGAACCACCGCTATGGCATTAATTGAAGAGACCGCAGCGTCATCTTAAGAAGAAAATATTTTGTCACTTCGTGGCAATTTTGCGAAATTATTTCTTGATATATTTATATTTGTGACTTGAAATATTCTATGCAAAATGTATGCTTGTAAATTTAACAGTTTTTACACAGCCGTGCCTTGACATATCAGCCAGTCAATCATCTATTTTGTCATACATAAAAATATATTCAAAATTTCACAATGTATTACAGATGGAGGAATAAACTATTCATGGTTATTTCTCTTCCGAGTATGAGCAGTGTACTTCTGATTTAATTAACCGGCTGTAGTTCATTACTGTTGCAAAACTTAATAATTTCTGATTTTAACCTACATTTGTTATCAAAACCAAAAACCTCTAAATGACCAAGTTATAAAAAAGATACTTATTTTTCTTTACCACAAATATAAAGTAATAAAAGTAAACGAATATACTTTATGTATAAAAAATCACCGACAACTTTTAATACCCCATTAATTTAACAAATGAGAATCGTAATTTAAACAGCATGTTAACTTTATATAACATCAGCATAAGTTCTACAGTCATATATATCAAATAAAACAACAACAATGTTGCTTTGCCATTGGCTAAACAGCAATCTATCAAAAATATCCAGTATAAGTGTCAAAGCGTTATTTAATTTACAATATTCATAAGTGGGGTCGATAATAGAAATAAATAAGAGCGGAGATAAAGCGAATTAATACTATAGTCTGGAATACGGATTTTTAAATAACCCTTGGTAGGTTATCGTGGATAAATGTTTTCAAAAATTCGGTACAATGACAATATGTAATGATTTTGAATCAACCTGATTCATCACCCATGTTATTATCTGGAAATATGGTTTCACTTAGAATATACATGTCATTCGAAATCACCAAAGACTTTCGAAATATACAATTTTACAAGTTACATCTATAGATCAATACGTTTCATTCATATCTAGTCAATACGTTATCTTATCTGTATGGTAAAAATGAAGAAAGAGAATATGTAAATCAGATGAAATGAAGGATTAATAATCGATTTGAAAGCTATGGATGACTTACAGTTATAATCTTCTAAGAAATTATTGAAAAATTTGTACTTAAAATAATAATGAGCATAAATAAAAATGCATTTTTTTGTCTCCCTTTCGGTGGCTCACACATACATATTAATTTTATATCGATTTTGATTGTACTAACATGAATATTTTAATAAAAATTTAGTACTCATTAATTTTTTTAAACTATTATAATTATGTAGCATTAAGAAAGTTAATTCCTAATTTGAAAATTTTAACTTGACTGACTTATTTTTAAAATTTCTTACGATGTTTTGTATGTATAAAACATTTGCTGTAGCAAATCCACGTAACTGAACGATATTTAGGTATACTGAATGATTTTCTTGATTTTAATATGCTCTTTTATACATAAAAAGTGCTACCACAACTAGAGAGGGAAATGCACAAAACTCGAGACAGCGCACCGCGATAGAAACGGATAATCGCCGAGCGAGACAACGCATACCATGGATGCTTCGCGCTCGGCACCGCAGGTTGAACCTATTCCGTTGTACCCATTGTAGATTGAACCCATTCAGTAGTTTTTCCCATTTCGCACGGTCGGCTGAAAATCGACTTTAATGGACTTAGAAGTTTCAAACTTTAAGGGTGCTTTTTACAGGATACTGCGTTTGTTTAACATTACTATGCTCAAATATATCACGCGAGGTAATTTAGCATAGAAATGGATGACTTATAATTTTTTTCATGAAAAATTTGTAAGGGATTGGTATGAAAAATCTGTTTATCTCTAGAAACTCAAGAAAAAACGTCATATTTTACGGAAGGTCATATAACTAATTAATTCTAATTTGTTGACATTCACAGATCACCACTGTAGATTCGGGTTTAAAAGTTCCTCTTAATACTAAAGATAACACATCTAAATTTTCTTCTCGTTTTCTTAAATGTATGTTAAGGAAATAAGTAAAAACAAAACGATGATTTAATTTTTTTCATTGCTGGTTAAAATGAAACAAAAGATAAAATATTTATTAATAGAAATTAAAGTATATAACATAACATCTTACTGTATGTGTAGTTGCAAGTATGATCTAATATTAATAGTAATCCAGTTCAATGATTTCATAATTTATATTGTGATTTTATAGCTCACGGATTGACGTATGTTTTGATAAAACGTGTATTTTGTTTTAATGTATTAATATAGTGTAAGGATGAAACCAAAGAAATAAAAGTATTTGTTATAAATAATACTAAATAGAATTTGTGTCATGATTTTGTCTCCGCATTTGTCTTATATGTTTAAATCATTTATCTATTATGCATATTACATGTTATCTGTTAAATTTTGTTAACTATTACACTCTGGGTTAATTGGAAAAACCTGCTAAACAGGTATATTAAAAATAAATCAAATTTTGCAATATTAAAAAACTTACATAAATTTATAATGAAAACCTTCTCAAAACAATCCTTAATTAATTTACGTTACCATAAATTACCCTGTTCGTTTTAAATCTTAACAACGTCTTCAAAATTGTGAATATGTTTTATCTTTATTTAAGAAGGAGGAGTCTGTGGGAGTTTTCTAAATTGTATCATTGCACATAACATAACCGATGAGATAAGTTTTTTTCAGTGTGTTTGAATGAAAAAGACGAATTTTTTCATGAGATATCCGCCTAAAATTTTTAGCATTACCTTAAATTTGCTCTTATTTCGCAGTACCCATAAATTTATAAATATGTCAATACATACTCAATAATTATAAATTCGGATCACATAAATAATACATTTAATAATCTTGTTATAGTAGATTGACTCATTAAATCTCTTTATAATATAAAATACACCCACATAATATCATCCAATGACTCATCACGAAATATTCAGAACTGTAAAATTTAAAATTTGCAAACTAAGATATATCTTTCTCTTATTCTCTTGTCACTATAGTTTCTAGGTCATTGCTAAAAAAATATTTTAAGTTCACTCCTAAAGGCACGGAATTGGGGGTTAAATATTATATGGAAATTTCAAAATAATTAAGTTAAAGACGAGAACATTTGAACTTCAGATATAAATAGAAGAATATCTATTTTAGCGTTTTTGTGGGAAATTACCAACGAACAAAAATTGTCATGAAATTCTGACCATATGCAATAAATATAATATGTAACGAACGTAGTTCATTATAAAATACTTCACTCTACACCATTAATATCAAAAAGATTTGATATGAATTGTTTGATATAATTGAAGTGGAATAAAAATAAAAAAATCAGTTTGCTCGTCACATCTATTTTATTTTGCTAAGATAGATTTGCATATATTGACTAATTTGGTGGTAAGAACGAGTCTGTTTGGACTTTTTAATAATATAATTTAATTATTTTTCATTAATTCTGATGTCGTTACTATGTATGGTTCATCAACTAAAAACAGAAATTCGTTTATAAAAGATCACTCGCGGTCCATTTGTCTGTATGTGATAGCCGTTCTTCGCAGAAATACTTATAACAAAGGAAACATATATATGTATATATATATATATATATATATATATATATATATATATATATATATATATATATATTGCACTAAGGTTTGAAACGTAAAACTCAAAAATTAAATTCATTGAAATTATTTATTTCATCCAATTATTAGTTAAAAAACTTTAATGGTTCGCAAGGTCAAAGAAGGCGACTATGAGAGCTAGCGTCTACTCGCTGATCAGATCGAATCAAGATACTGAAGGGTCTCTCAGTAACAAAATACAGACCAAGGGCAAGTAAAGTTGAAATGAAACACTTTATAGGTTAATGGAGGCCTTTCAAGGCTGACACGACCTTCAGTAATGAAAAGTTTGATCAAGACGGAAAAAAGTTAGAAAAAAAAATAGCTTTCGAAAGTTTCAAGAGTTAAGAAAAATAACGAAAAACAAATGAAAAGAAACCATATTATGCTGTTCTATCGCTGAACATATGAATCTTAATGAATGTACGTATAAAAATATTGCACAAAATCGTGAAATCTCCTAAGATATTTTTTGTTCTTTTTTCATTCATAATTAATTGTTACTAAATATTTCGTGATGAATCACTGGATATTGTTTTCTTGTTATGCTTTATGTATGTAAAGAGATTTAAGGAATCAATCTTCAATAACGAGATTGATAAATGTATTATTTATGTGATCTAATGTTTATGTTTATTACGCTATAATGTTATATACGCATATCAAAATTGTTTATTACCTCCGTAAATAATAAAGAAAAATATTAAATATAATGTAAGAGGCTATCTCGTATTCATTATTCCTTACACATAACATTTTCTATACGTATACAACATACTCGCTAACGATTTTCGAACATTCGATTATCATATTGTTTTATATAACATAGATGAAATCTTCCAGGACAATTTTCAAACATTTCCTTATCAAATTTATTAACGTATTTTTAAGAAATCAATACCTTTTTATTAAGTAAATGTATTTTACTGAGGTAATATGTTAAAAAAAACATTTGTGTAGAATGAATTAATTTCTTAATGGTATTGCGTCAATCAGTATTCCACGAAATCGTGCAAATCAGACCACCGACTACTTCAAGATAAAAGTGTACTCTATGGTATAAAGCAAAGCAACTTCAGAGATCAGTAATTGATCATTAATTAGTTAGTCGTCACTCATCACCTGCAATTATATATATATATATATATATATATATATATATATATATATATACATATATATATATATATATATATATATAAATTTATATATATATATATATATATATATATATATATATATATATGTATGTATAAAATAACGTGATATCCGGCTTCGCTTAGGGAGTTGATTTGAGATTGTGTAGTAGTTGGAATAAAAGGATAATTAATTCGTAGTTGTTGTCGTTTTCCAGTAGTCCTAAGCGTTGGCATGTTCCTCTGTACGTCTGGCATAGGTGATCGTCAACAGTCTAGAGATCTGTGAAACATGTTGGTCCCCGTATTTCGGGTAGCAACATCCGGAGATAGACACATTCGGCGTTGTTCGGATGGACGTTTTATACTCGGCCTAGTGCCTAACGCACTAGGCCGAGTATGAACCGTACATCATTATTCCTGGATGGTCTTCGACTGGAATCCCTTGCTTTGATCGTTGAAAGGTGTATCTTGTTGTGTTCCACATATAATAGTTAGGGACGTTGACATATAGTAATGTTTCACGAATGGATTCGTTTGACACAGTTGAAAAAAAGGTATTAATATACTGTTCTTAGGTGGTGCGCTTGCAATTTTTCTGGCGGTGTCTTTTGTGAAGTAAACGTTCATTCTCCAAACGTACTGTTAGGTGTTGCACAGTTGGTTTGTGTTCGTGTATGGGAAAACCGAAAATCCGCCACCCCGCTTCCTTTCTGTTGATGTAACTTCCCATTTGGAATATGAGGATCCCGTCGTTTCTGTTTTCTTCTTCGCTGTCTTTGGCTATTTGTAATACGCCCATATCACTGCTTTTGTTCACGTACTTACAAACGTGTTTAATGGCTTTCACTGAATTGTATTATTTTACGTTTTGGTGTGCTTGGAATATTTTGGAAAATAATGGATTATGTGGTACTACTCATTAATTATCTATTTCCAGGTCATCTCTGCCTCATATTCGTATTTTTACTGTGAAGCCACGTTTTTGAGGTGATCGTTTTCTGTATTTGAGACAGCGATCATCTCCAGTTTGTGTTTCGTCCAAGTAGGTATTTTTTTGTACATTTTTCATCACTCATACATGGTGGATTGGAGTTTAATGCGCGCATGGTCCGTGAATAATGTTTTCCGCAACTATGTCGTATAGCTTCGGATCTTTTTGTGGATTGGGAAATTCAGCTTGGATGATTTTATCGATATCCGTGGGATGAATTCTGTCGTATAGCCATATGAGTTTGTGTGAGTGAGGCTGTTCTCCTTTTTGGCCCTTTGATTGTGTACATCCAGCATCTAACGATTCTTAAGATGTGGTATTTTGTGATGACTTCAATAAATCTTATTTGTTTTTGACTTCCTATGTAAGTTGAGTGTACGATGATCATTATTCCAATATTGTCACCATTTACGGTCGCGTCTCGAAGCTCGAGGTGTTCTTTCGAGCGTGGTTTTCTCAATCTTATGTAAAGCATCCATTTCGTATCTATTTTTGCATACATATCTACCAAGAATTATTGGAATAAACGACGAGTGTTGAGAATGTGATTGTATGTTTCATCGTCTCTAATAATTAAGCGGTAAGCAAAGCGCGCCTTGTAAGTGAATTTTTTGTTTGTTTCTGCACCTGTTTCAGATTGGATTTATTGGAAATTAAAGTGATATCCATCCCCTCCGTGCAGAAATAATAATGGATATTGGAGGGTATCATATGAACGGTATATCTCCGTAATGAGTTCTAGTCATTCTCTTCTTCATTGTACAATTATATCACAGATTGTGTATCCATTGTCTGCAATTACGATGGCGACTTCGTCTATCTGAGGTGCATCAAATCGATGAATTCGTGTTCTTTAGGTGGTCTCTTGTATGCTCGAATTTCAATTTTATAGTCATCAAAGATCCTTCAGTCTAATGCTGTTTTGAAAATGTGAATAGGTTGATTGTATCCTTTATTCATCTTGGATTATTTATAGTCTCAATCCACTGATGTTTGTGCGTCGTTGATCAATTTCTATTTCTTCATTTTTGATTAAATATACTTACGGAAATTCAGTCTTCATTGGGTAGTGATAGTAATGATCCCATTTTGTGATAAATTCGTCTTTGGATGGAAAAAACGTGATAGTATTGATCGAAGTGACACCGAAAGTAGTCATTTAGAAGTAAGTGTTGTACGCTTTTATATTTTGAAGAAAGTGTTTTGATTCTAGAGTTTCCTTGGCCGTGTAATGCAAAAAGTCCTGTAGCAGTGCTTCTAGTGGCGGTAGTCGAATTTTTCATTCATGCAACAGATTCTTGGCGTTTTTCTAATGTTTTTTTGCTTCTTAAATTCTTTTCACAATTTATTTTCGATGTACCGATGTATTTTTGATGATCACTTTGATTACTCACATTTCACTCTTTGTTTTTATTCACTCACTGCACTTCACTGATAAGAAACTAACGTTAACCCACGATCGACGGATCTCGCTTTATATAACCCTAAAAATAGATAGCCCCCCTCATACAAAAAAGGCTTCGAATGGTCCATAATATCCCAGAACATTCCACAACATTCGTGTTTTGGAATATTCTATACCGATCTGGGATTCAAAACATTCCGCAGCGTTTCAGAATGTTTCGAGAGGTTCTGGAATGCTCTTGAATACTCACGAATCTTCTTGACTGTTCTAGTCTAGTCTTGACTGTTCTAATTTCTAGAGGGTAAAACTTCCAGACTATAAGCATGCCCTTCAGGTAATTAACGGCACTTTCTTCATGGGGCAGATCGAGGGCTTTCACCCTATATAACTCTCATAATCGTACCCGCATTCATTTCGGTATTTTAGCAGCACACACATTGTACGCTTTTATAATATATATATATATATATATATATATATATATATATGTATATATATATATGTGTGTGTGTGTGTGTGGGTGTGTGTGTGTATGTATATATATATTAGTACCAATTTTTTTTATTTTGTCAAGTATAACGTCGTGGAATACAATTATTCCTCGGTAATTCTATTTATAGGTATTCTAATATTCAATATTATTTCTACTGTCTAATATTTCTGAATCAAATATTATCTAGCTTGGGTAAAATTTATGTAAAAAATTAATTAACAAAGTAAGAGGAGTGATATATTTATTTTTTATATGTGGTAATTCAAGAGGTACTCTTGGAAATATCCAACAAAACTATATTCGTGACACCTCCACGTCGCATTTTTCTTTATTGAATTATTTTCAATTACTACATTATTTGCATTCTGTTTCTATTAGTTAAGAACTATTATTTGTTCTTTCGACAAGAATAAAATTTGTGTACTAATTAATATTGATTCAATCAAATCTATGGTTATAAATATTTTGTGTATTTATTGTCTGTATTGTGTTTATAATTATGTGAACTATTATCATTAACAATATTAGTTACTAAGTGAAGCCACACGAAAATCTAAATCTCTGCAAAGACACTTTATATTGTCTCTGAGTAACCAGCATCTAACAATGTAAACAGATATCATTTATATATGAATATAGACATAGCGATACCATATATCGCATACCGCTAAAACAAGCGATAATATTATTTTTATGCGTTCGTTGCATTCCTCTGCAGTGGTTTTATTTGAAGATCATTAATGCTCATGAAGAACATGAAGGATATAGCTATTGTATATCTGAATTTTCAGATCTTGTATAATATAAATTCTATATAATATAATTATTTATTCTGAATATTATAATTGACGCCAAAAAAGCAAGTAAATTTATGGTTTCGTGTACATCACAAATTTATTTGCAAACAAATGCTATATTTTTATAAAGTATGTCATTATTGCATGATAATTTGTTACTTTAAAATATAAAAAGTCACTACAGTAATATTAATCACATTTTCCCATAATATATATATATATATATATATATATATATATATATATATATATATATTATTTTCAAAGAAATAGTAACAAAAAAAAAGATTTAAAAATAAAAATATTGTTTTTAAATTTTCAGTGTCAAGAAACATTATTTTCTGTCAATTTGTGTATTGGTGAATATTATAATTTTTACATTAATTCGTTATCGATTATTTTCTTATGTAAAAATAGATTATTCTAATGAGGCTTTCATCGGTTCCGCTTTGTATTCTAGTATTTCTTTTCTATTCTAATTCCTTTTTCCAATTTCAGAATTAATTATCGATAAAGGCCAGGTCCGTACTGTAGAGTGGCTGAAACAAAAACTAAGCACTTAACGTCACTCCATAAAAAGGATATTGAAATGCACTGGTCCTATGGACAAGGAAATTCCCCTATTTGCTTAAAACTAACTACTGCTCCTATTTTCCAGTCTAAAATTTTGTATTAACCTTGGACGCCTCAAACTAAACTGTAGGTGCTATATTAAGGCAAACTCGATAGAGACAATCCGATCGCCTACGCATCTCGAATTCTAAATAAAGCCGATAAAATTACTTCACAATGGAAATAGACTTCTTGGCCTTCATGTTCGGCATAGAAACATTCCGCCTCTATCTGTTTGATCGCTCTTTCAAGATTGTAAGGAACCTTTATGCTTTAACATGGTTATTTAATATTAATGACCCCAGTCTTAACCAATTATTTGGTGCCATAAATTAGGAGAGTATAGTTATGAAATTGTGTACAACTGAGCTAAATTGAATTCTAACGCATATTCTCTTTCTAGTTTTAATATCAATATTAATAGACAACACGCGGATTTTAACAAAGACTCTAATTCACATGTTGCAAAAATTTAAGAATATAGTGTAAACTCATAGTTTAAACGACAGGTGTAGATTTAGATGAATCAAAACACTATTGTTTCGATATATTAGAAGCCTCTAATAGTCAACCCGATGTTTGCGAAATTGAACGTGAACTTCACACTAACTATTCCTTCTCGAATAAAAAACACTTATTTACAAAACTTTTTCTGCGAGTTTATTTCTTCGACAAATTTAGTTATAAAGCTATATTTAATATATTATGAGGACACAGAGACTTGGTTCGATTTTGGTACACAGAAGAAAAAGAATTTGCTTTTTATGACTTTACTGATCCTTTTAATAAAATTCTATTCACGAAAATATGTAATGCGCTAAGTTTTATATTTTACATTCCAGTTATTATAATAAAAGTTATCATAATTCCATTTTAGCCTGGACTCTTACGAAAAGAAAATGAGTCCTTAAAGAAAATAATGACTTAGCAAATGCTAGTCATCCGGGAATATCTCGAATGTATCAACAAATAAAATTTACGTATTGGTGGAAATGGAATTCTGCCCAATCCACAATCCACTCCATCAAACAAACCAACCTCCTAGAATCATATCATTCTCTGCTTCTAGGCTCAATGAAAACTTATTTCTAGATCTTGTTTTTCCACTTCTTGAAACTCATCATAATAAAGACAAATTCTTTCTGATTACTTTTGGGATTACTTCACAAATTATTTTCAACCTTATTCTATATTCATCTACAAAAGATGCTTCGAACGAGCTTTTGAAAAAGCTCGTTCTGCTAAAGAAACAATACATCATTTCATTTATTTCATATCTTAAATCTGAATCCCTAGAATGATCGTAATCGACCAAAGAACTAATTTCTCTTCCGATGTCCTTATGAAGTTAAATATATTATTTGGTATTAAGCACATATTTGCAAATCCCTACCATCCACAAACTTATAAAGACCTGCAAAGGAGCCATGTAGCTCTCAAAAAATACTTAATATCAAATATAATTAAAATTCAAAAAACTTGGTACCTATATCTAAACACTGCTAAGTTCTCATATAACTCCAACTTCCATGCAGCAACGGTGTATTGCCCATTAAAACATTTGTATGGTGGCAAACCATATCTTCCTAAATCCATGAATACGATAGAATACACTACTGACACGGATTATATTCGCGCACTGAATTACAAATTATATTTTAGTAGTGAAAGCGAAACTCAGTCTATATATACCTTGTCATAATAAACAAAGTAAAGCACTGTCTCCAAAATGGAAATATTGCTATCTGTAATAAGATATAATTTATATTACTAAATCCTTAATAAAATTTCCATACTATAAATATAGTTCGTACTGTCAAGTCCTTTACGAATATTTCTCTGCTTCTGCTATTTATTGATTCAACTTCATTCTATGGGTATTGTATTAAATTATTGTTTGGGGGGTTGTTAAAAACATTCTTCTCCAGAAATCGTATTATGGAAATATTGCTGATCTAGCAGAGATTCCCTCGGATTATGTGAGAAATGCTATACAATACGAAATTTATTAATCTCATGGTAAATACAAATTTAATCTAACGCCAGATTGGCTTGCATATTCATAGTAGACTATGAACATTTCATATTCATGGCGGACTATGAATATTTCGTATTCACAGTGCCTTTGAATATTTCATATTTATAATGGTCTTTTGTGTTTTCGTAATTAAATAAATATTTGGTTTTTAAAAATACTTTTTCATCGAATTCCGTAACAATTCCAGTTATAAACCTAACGTAACTCGCATAAACAAAACAAAACCGGATGAAATCAACGCATCGACGACTGTGTACATTACGATGAACGCTCTCTTGCTCTGCCTGCCCATTACTCATTAGACGTGACATGTCTGGACTAAAGTAACAAATCTAAGCTGAAATCAAACATCTGAAAGCTAATGAGAGAAGTATTGTAGACCGACTGTCGTTCATAACGTGCTGCCGAGTGATGGATATAAATCAAATAATGATATTAATTGCCTCGACGTCGCCATAGCGTAACCATTAGTATAAGCTTAGACTAGTCTGATAACCATTGTGTATTGTTCAGTGGATATATGCCGTGTGTATGTGTGTACGTAGATAGGAACATTTAACAAGCCGTATTTGCCAAAGATAATTAGTCGAGCATGTTTGAGAGAACGAGTGTCCATATTAACGCGGTACCTATGAATTCATTAGTTCGTTAGTGAATACGAATGTCTGTTTTTTCCATTCACGATTTAACGTAAAAAAAAATACTCACAAATTATATTTGCGAATAGGAATGTTGGTTTTATTGGAGTTAATTCCTGTTAACGGCCATGTTGACGGATTTTAGTGATACCTACCTCATATTGTTGATTTATCTCCAGGCGAATTCACATTTTGTTTTAATTCAATGGAAATAAAATAATGTTGTATATGGAAAGCATACTATGGCTTTTAAGGCGTATTATCGCTTTAAAGCATATTATGGCTTTTAAAGCTAACATTATTGGAAAAAAAAGTGGGTAATTCAATTGAGATTAGTATTGAGCACCTGTAACTGTTAGTTAAAGATTGTTAAAAAAGATTATTTACAGTATAATGGTAATATTATATTTAAATAACTTTTTTACTGAACAATTTCATAGACTGCAAATAACTATGGATTGTGAAGCGTAATGAAAAATATTAAATAATTAAATTACTTAGTTGGTACTTTTACAGTACAATGTCGTTCTAATAAAATACATTTTACTGCAAATAAGTTTTGCAAAATGCTGCCAGGGCGCGGAATTTCTCGAATCAGTGCCAAACTAATACTCCTCTTTTTTTTAACGTACATGTACACCCACACATAGATGAATGATACATTTCACTTGATACTAATTCCAAAAATATCTAGCAGTAGCCGTATTTTGCGAATTTATTTGTGTTTGAAAACTATATTATGCCACACAAATTCCACCTAAATACTGGCATTTTTATTATTTTTTACTTTCAAGTGCACTTTTATTTTATGGTGTTTTGAAGTTTTTTTTTGTAATATTTAATGATAATATACCTTTATCAACAACTTATGATGACTTCATTCTAAATAATATTTTATTTAGTGAAATAAATATGTTCATATATGTATATATAAATACATACATGCAAATATATATGTGGCCATATAACTCACGTTCCTCCTTTTGACTTTACCTTTGTCAGTGCTTCATGCTTAAATATACATGTATATTTTACTTACTTATTTAAATATTTTATCAGTACTAATACCGATAATAACTATACTTATCTCGTCATCTACTAATATTTCATAGTGTCTCTTTATATACCTGTATATACTCATCTACCTATTTACTTTTTACCTTACATGTAGGGAAATCAAACGAGTCCCTATTCTTGAGTATACTGCTCATTATTGATTGATTGGTTCCATTATTTTATCCTGACTTACTAAAAAGCCAATTTCTGCCCACATTAGTCGTGTCTTATTAGATTGTCATTATACTTACATTATACAAAATCGATCTCGGTACCAGTCCTGTTCAGTGCTGAGGAATTTGATTTTGTACCTTAAATTATTTGTATTATTTGTTTTATTTGAACCAAATTTACAAGAGAATAAATAGAGCATACCTTTATAATGCTGTATAAATACTGAAGATATGTTATAAATCAAATAAAAAACCACCTCTTTTTTAAAGTCTAATAATAATTTGGAAAATTTATAGTCTACATATAGAGAAAACGCTTCCACAAATAAATTGGAGATTGCACTTGCGATATGCAATTGTCACGGATATTAATAAAATATGAAAAGTATTGAGAACAGTTTGGAATTCACGTAACGAGACCAATGTATATGTATGGTGTCCAGTGTTGATGCTGAAATAGTCGATGGAGATCACAATAAGAAACAGCACTTAAGTACAGTGGAACAGCTTATATATGAAAATAAACATGTAAAATACCACGAGTATACATACATATATATATATATATATATATATATATATATATATAAATATATATTTAAATATATATATATATATATATATATATATATATATATATGCACATACATTCATATATAACCGTTGCTTTTGAGCGCATGACGACAATTGTTCCATAACAGCATCATAAGATCTTGTAGATTTTTACCGTAGACTTTTTAAGTGGAACCCATCAAGGGAGATGACTGTGGTCACTCCTCTCACAGGGATGAGCCGATCGTCTGGTTGGCGTAATTACGTTATGACGTCAGCGAACCGAATCGTGCAGCAGTTGCGCGATCCGTCGACTTCCATATAAGTAATGTAAAGCTTCTTGTGTTTCTTGTGAACGCACGTAAAATGATTGCTTCCTTTAAATGGGAGTAGAATAAACTTATATATTAATTAATTTCAAAGATATTTCGCATTTATATTAAATTTAACTTTTATTTTTAATCTTCTTTGTGGATAAACTCAAAGGTTATATTGTTTATGAGGTTATTATTGGGTAGTAGTTAACAAGCAAATAATATCTATAAATACATTTCTAAATCCGCATTAAAACGAAACTTTAATTTGAACCAAAACTTACATAAACCAGTTAAAAAGGGTCTATTTGAAATATACACTCTAACAACAATAAGTCTGCCTTTAAGATGAATTTAGAAAGTACATCAGTAATGATTGAATCTTTACTGAGATACCTTGATCATAATGCCTCTAAAGATTCCCTACGAAAAACTTCTTAACAATCGTCAACAAATAAACATTATGAAGAGAATCTGAGGGTTGTAATGGTGATCAATGTCTTCGGCCAAACTTCAAATCTTTCGTGAATGACGTCCTAACACGTTCATATTTACAGTAAATGTATCAATTATACAACAGTAGTTTTAAGAAAATTTTCTTTAAATTAATTATTTTAGATTTAAACATTTTCTTTTAAAAGTTTTGTTAAAAGTAAATTTCGAAAGTTTTCGAAAAAGTAATCTCAAAGTTTATCCAGGGGCTCATAAAATATGAATTTCTCCCTCGCGTCTACATCATTTTATTTTACGTAACTCGAGTTTAATCTATCTTCTCAAGTTTAATACAAAATGTTTTTATTTAGGCTTCAGTTTCGAAAAGCTTAAATTCTTTATCTCGTATTATCTTTAATATAATCATAGATTTTCTTGAGGGGGTTTAGCTATGCCACTCTAGCATGTTGCATAAATTTTATGTATTTTTTTATATTAGGTTTAAAATAAATAGCATGCTCATATGGTTTAATTGGAAAGTAAAAGACACAAGAGTATACGGTTACTAATTGCAGGATAGGCGGAAAAATTTATACGTATATCAGGTATAATTTCCATGGAATATCACATATATCAAAAATTAAAAAAAATAAATTACTTAAAATAAATTACTAAAAAATATTGTCATTCCTACTCTTTATAAATTTTAAAATTAAGAATTTTTTTTGGATAAGTGTTGTACCGTTATAAGTACTTGTTAAAGCATTGAATGTTTCGAGATGAATAAGTATGTAAAAACAATTAAAATTATGTGTAGTTTTATTTTTGATCTCCTTGCTTTTAATCCGATATCGCCTTCTAACTTTGTTTTGTTAATTTAAGGTATAATACAATTCTTTAAATATATCCTGAGTAGAAGTATTTATATAAAAGAAAAGAAGAAATATTATTTAAGTATGATTATAAAGCAACGGTAATTTATATAAAGTAAACTATATAATTAAGACTAATTAACATAATATATATACTATAAAGGCACAGAATCTAAAACGAGATAGAAACAGTATCTACGGAAAACGCTATGAAAACAAATACAAATTTGAAACAAATTAATTTTAGACGCGCCAGTTGTTTTCTGTGTATACACACACCGCTGTTCCAAATCATCATAGAGAATATAAATACGTTCTCGTTTTCGTAGGCTTTAGTCACGTATACCTATCTCGCTCCCAACAAATATTTTAAAATTTTAGTGTTGTTTACCCATTTATCGAACACCCACTCCGATATCGAACTAAAGCGGCGTAATCTATGTATAGATTAGTTATTATTTTTATTTTTCAATTTAACATTGATTAGGATAAATAAATTTCGAATTGTAATGTTTTCCGCTCACTAGAAAAATATTTGCTATCTTCATTTTAAACAATAAAGTGATAATATTTACATGTGGTTTGAAGTCCTATAATAAAAATAAATAATGGAATATAAAGGAATAAAAATTTAATCTCAATACTCGTAATTTACCAGTTTCCAAGTTAAGTTTCGTATCGAACAAAATCATTTTAGTTTCAGTTACTCATGGTGAGGCATATTAACAAAATATTTAAACATTATTTAGCTTATTGGCCGGATAATCAACTTCTTAAAAATATTTGGCGTTTTATCAATTTATTATTACGGTGTATTGATAAATAAAACGAACGAACATTAATTCATTTCTCCATTACCACTTCTGTCAGATAATCGCTATTTAAACCACCACCTATGTCTAAATAGTCATGAAAATGTTTTCAATTTGAATTAATGCAATGACATATTGCCATTTCATCAATAACATGACTGGTAAAAATTTGGTACTGCTTTTGTGTGTAAATTGCTACTGCTTTGGGCACAAATATTTCTTACAGTGCTGTTTTACAGCACAATAATGTTCAAAAAAAACTTCAATAAGACAATCCGGTCATTTGTATTTAAATGAGACAATATATACGACAAAAGAAAAAAGTCCTACATAAAAAAAAATATCATACACCCTTATACCTATATGAAGAACTTTTTTACCACTCATTGCAATTCGAGAAAGGGTAAATTTTTTTAACGTTTTATATTTCAGCCCTTACATAAATTTTAGGTTTGAACCGTTCAGTTCGCTCTCTTATGATTTTCCATGATCGCCTACTAACAATACTGCCGTCTTATTAATGAATATAAAAAGACCAAATTGCTAATATACAAGAAATATAATTATTTGAAAATAATCCCGCATAATATTAAAAAAAATACAAATTTAACACTTATGTCAATGCACAGGTGACCGGATACCCTTTTGCATATTCTTACTTTCATATGTTAGTATTTAAAGAAAAATCATCAAATTCTTTCAGATCCTCGTTATTTGAATTAAGTGACGTTGATTGTCGTTGCTTTTCTTTTATTGAGTGTTCATCACAAACCGATTTAGAACAAACTTTGCACGATTTTTGCGTCTTCCACCATTTTTTTTGTAGACATCCTGGTAACAGTTAGAGTATGATCTTATGACAACTTTTTGTTCCGTGGAATATGTTCGTTGAGTAGATTCAGTTGATGTTGTCGCACTGCATGGGGGTTCATTGGCTTTCCTCTTATAGATGCTTTCGATCCCAATTTATGGTAAATTCTCATGATTTAAATATTTTGAGATCAATCTCCAATCGTTGGTATTTTTATAATAAATTATATAACTTGCAAGACCAGCGGCATCAAAAACATATCCGTTGGTTAATCCGCCTGTGAATTTTGTAACTTCCTAACATTTTATCCACTGTATCGATTCCACTTTTTGTTTCATTATAATACAAAACAATTTCTGTTTTTTTTTGTCTGTTTTTGCAAACTATTTTATCTGAATTCTTCGTAGATAATAATACTAAATTTCCTTGAAATAGAAGAGCATCTTGTGACATTAAAAGTATCGAAATATTTTCGAAAATCAAAGTATTTTCTGGATGCATCATATTGTGCGGCTAAATCTTTTACCTTTGTTTGTTTCACGACCTGTCGTTAATTTGGCAGTGTAAATTTGACCATCCAATGGATATGAAATTTTGCCAGGCATATTCACCATTAGTTTTGCTGACTTGAGTGAATCTAGTTCGCCCTCTCTGTATGAATAAACTTTATGGTTTGTGTTCCGGGACATCTTGTTTCTCGAAGTTTCGGAACTTTACTAAAATTTAATTGTGTTGATATTTTGGATCGAGACTATACCCCTATCCTAACTATCCCGCACTATACACCTGAGAGCGTATATTTCTGCTTGGTATTCTGGGATGTTTGTGTATGAAATGAATGCCATTTTTTGACTCTGTTAGTGTGAATGCATTTATAAAATCCATGGCGTTAGCCAGCTCAATCAGTTGGTGTCAGACTTTAGTTGCGTGTATTGTGAGTGTGAAGCCCTTATGGAGACGATGATCATCTCATATAAGTTTAAACAAACACTTCAGATTTCATTTAATTCAATCAGATATTTACATTACAAAATTAACTGACATGATTGTAATACTCAGTAGACACTAAAAATATGAAATTAATTTTGCATTATTAATATTATTATAGGTTACCAAAAAACTTAAATGGAAATCGACTTAATAAGGAACGTACAAAAGTGTGATCTAAACAAATCCCTGAAGAAAAAATGCATCCGACTTATTTTAAGCTAAAAAACGGTGTCATCGCCGTTAGCAGCCGTGGTTATTATTAAGTTTAACCTGCGTTATTTTTATAATTATTTCGTGGGAAATTATTTGCAATATTGCTGAACATTGTTGAACAGCCGGGGTGCCAAAGTATCCTTACGGTATATTCATTTAACAAATGGAATTGATGACCAGGGTATTTTTACCTTCAAACACTTTTTTCTCGAGACTCACAACAGGAAATCCCGCTACCTCAGAAACAGTTAGCCTATAGTATTATAAATGGGATGGGAAAATAGGAATAGCAGTCCCAGTTGCAGTCCCTGTGTGCGTTATTCATGATTGTCAGTTTTAAACAAATCTTGGCTTGTGGTAGACGCTTGAATATTTTGTGAACGCCTTGTTGTGTTTGGTGTTTTAAATTTCTTTTTTGCAGCGAAAAAATAGATATAAGTATCAATTTATCAGCAGCTGAATTTTTAGGATATATTACAATTTACATACAAAAGTCGGTAGTTGTGTAATGTTTATAATAGCTCATGTAATTCTCATCGCTTACTCTCATGTAATTTTTATCGAGAAGCTGAATACTGCCTTTAAAGCATAAATGGGAAAAATTTAACTCCTCAAAAATTTTACGCAGCCTTAGGAACTCTTATAATTCCAGGTGCAAATATTTCTAACACTTATCGTTCATCAAATATGTGGAAGTTAACCCCTAATTCATTATAGCGAGCTGCGATGGGCATCAGTGGGTTTTGGAGTATAATAAATTTATTCGCTTTGATGATGCGAATACTCAAGTAGTTTGTAACAAAAAACTGCACAGAGATCATTATGTCTAAAAAATATCATGGAAAGGTTTGAATTTATGTCATAGGCACTTCCAAACTATTCGAAATATTTACTTCTGCCACACTGTCGCTTCTTGCAGTTTTTGATTTGATGAATTGATAAGCGTTCGAAATCGGAGGTACTTTAATTTGTATCTGTATGGTGTGTATGAAAAAATTGGTTTATACACATATAAAATGCGAAACCAAAAGTTTTAGTTGGTTTATAAAAAAAAAGTATTGGGACCACCACTAGTGATGTTCCAAATATAAGGAAGAAGTTTGAAAGAGAAAGCCCCTGCGAGATTATCCTATGCTTGAACCACGCAATACATGTAAGAGTTGTAGACATATAAAAAAAAAATCAGGCTGCCGTCACATCTGCAGGTTCTTTCTATAAATACATTAATTTTAGGATTGATGAAACCTTGCAGAACAAGAACCTCTTCTAGAGAAGATAAAGTTTTGCAATGATTACAGATTGCCATTTAACAAAATGTCCACAACTAATCGATGATATTAAAAAAACTGCGAATGAAACTCGATTTGTAATGAATTTCTCTACAAAAACTTCTGAAAAGTAGCCAAACAAAAACATATGTTGCAGCAAAATTTGGGAGAGAACATCATTTATTACTATGTGCCAAAAAGGGATAGAATCGGATAATTGTAAAGACAGATAGGTTCCCAGATTCGATTATGAGTATTTATGATTAGTATGATTGCTTTACTAAGTCTGTTTTATAATGATTTTATAATATAAATAATGGATCTATGATTATATGGACGATGACACATATGAATATTTAGACTTTAACAATATCAGAAATATTAGTTTTTTTATATTCAGTAAACGTTGATTTTATTAAAATGATGATTTCATTAATACATCTCTCTAAAAGGAACTCGATTCTTATTTTATTTTGAAAAAGTCCCGAGGTCGCGGGATGTTCCGGGATTTGGATCCTAGGATGTCTTGTATTTTGGTACTTTGAAAATTTCGGGGTTTCCCAAATACTAATAAAATTGCCCATCGACTCTTAAACAATCCGTTGGTTTGTAAAGCGATGATAAGTTGGTCAATATTGTCAACATTTTTCACATATCGCGAATGGGCGCTGGTTTATATTGTTTGATACAAACTACTTGAGTATTCGAATCATCAAAGCAAATAAATCTATTATACTCAAAATCGCACTGCATCGCAACTCGATATAATGAATGAGGAGTTGACTTCCACATATTCGATGAACGATAAGTGTTAGAAATATTTGCACCTGGAACTATAAGAGTTAAGACCTAAGACTGCGTGACTTTTTTGAGGAGTTAAATTTTTCCACGTCGGTTGCTTTCTCGTAGAATTTTTCCCATTTATGCTTTAGTACTGCCTGTATTCAGCGTCTCAATAAAAATTACATGAGAATAAGCTATGAGAATTACATGAGCTATTATAAAACTTATTCTAAATTGTATCTTCGCACAAAATGACATAAGTGATGAGATAAGTTTTTTTCAGTGTATTTGAATAAAAAAAAGCATTTTTTCATGCGATATCCGCTTAAAATTTTTAGCATTACCTTAAATTTGCTCTTATTTCGCAATACCCATAAATTTATTTCCATCCAAAAATACGAATGTGAATATATCAATACTTACTAAATAATGATAAATTCGGATCGCATAAATAATACATTTAATAATCTTGTTATCGTAGATTGACTCATTAAATTCCTTTATAATATAAAATACACCCACCAAATATCATCCATTGACTCAACACGAAATATTCAGAACTGTAAAATTTAAAATTTGCAAACTAAGATATATCTTTCTCTTATTCTCTTGTCACTATAGTTTCTAGGTCATTGCCAAAAAGGCACGGAATTGGGGGTTATATATTATATGGGAATTTCAAAATAATTAAAGTTAAAGACGAGAACGTTTGAACTTCAGATAGAAATAGAAGAATATCTATTTTAGCGTTTTTGTGGGAAATCACCAACGAACAAAAATTGTCATAAAATTCTGACCATATGCAATAAACATAATATGTAACGAACGTAGTTCATAAAAAATACTTCACTCTACACCATTAATTTCAAAAAGATTTGATATTAATGGTTTGATATAATTGAAGTGGAATAAAAATAAAAAATCAGTTTGCTCGTCACATCTATTTTATTTTGCTAAGATAGGTTTGCATATATTGCTAATTTGGTGGTAAGAACGAGTCTGTTTGGACTTTTTAGATTTTTAATATATATATATATATATATATATATATATATATATATATATTGCACTAAGGTTTGAAAAGTAAAACTCAAAAATTAAATTATTCATATTATTTCATCCAATTATTAGTTAAAAAACTTTAATGGTTCGCAAGGTCAAAGGGGGCGACTATGAGAGCTAGCGTCTACTCGCTGATCAGATCGAATCAAGATACTGAAAGGTCTCTCAGTAACAAAATACAGACCAAGGGCAAGTAAAGTTGAAATGAAACACTTTATAGGTTAATGGAGGTCTTTCAAGGCGGACACGACCTTCAGTAATGAAAAGTTTGATCAAGACGGAAAAAAGTTAGGAAAAAAAAATGGCTTTCGAAAGTTTCAAGAGTTAAGAAAAATAACGAAAAACAAATGAAAAGAAACCATGTTTTGCTGTTCTATGGCTGAATATATGAATCTTAATGAATGTACGTATAAAAATGTTGCACAAAATCGTGAAATCTCCTAAGATATTTTTTGTTTTTTTTTTCATTCATAATTAATTGTTACTAAATATTTCGTTATGAGTCACTGGATATTGTTTTGTTGTTATGCTTTATGTATGTAAAGAGATTTAAGGAATCAATCTTCAATAACGAGATTGATAAATATGTTATTTATGTGATCTAATGTTTATGTTTATTACGCTATAATGTTATATACGCATATCAGAATTGTTTATTACCTCCGTAAATAATAAATAAAAATATTAAATATAATGTAAGAGGCTATCTCGTATTCATTATTCCTTACATATAACATTTTCGATGCATATACAACATACTCGCTAACGATTTTCGAACATTCGATTACCATATTGTTTTATATAACATAGATGAAATCTTCCAGGACAATCTTCAAACATTTCCTTATCAAATTTATTAACGTATTTTTAAGAAATCAATACCTTTTTATTAGATAAATGTATTTTACTGTGATAATATGTTAAAAAAAAACATTTGTGTAGAATGAATTAATTTTTTAATGGTATTGCGTCAATCAGTATTCCACGAAATCATGCAAATCAGACCACCGACTACTTCAAGATAAAAGTGTACTCTATGTTATAAAGCAAAGCAACTTCAGAGATCAGTGATTGATCATTCATTAGTTAGTCGTCACTCATCATCTGCAATTATATATATATATATATATATATATATATATATATATATATATATATATATATGTATATATATATGTATATATTTATATATATATATAAATATATATATATATATATATATGTATGTATAAAATAACGTGATATCCGGCTTCGCTCAGGGAGTTGATTTGAGGTTGTGTAGTAGTTGGAATAAAAGGATAATTAATTCGTAGTTGTTGTCGTTTTCCAGTAGTCCTAAGGGTTGGCATGTTCCTCTGTACGTCTGGCATAGGTGAGCGTCAACAGTCTAGAGATCTGTGAAACATGTTGGTCCCCGTATTTCGGGTAGCAACATCCGGAGATAGACATATTCGGCGTTGTTCGGATGGACGTTTTATACTCGGCCTTGTGCCTAACGCACTAGGCCGACTATGAACCGTACACCATTATTCCTGGATGGTCTTCGACTGGAATCCCTTGCTTTAATCGTTGAAAGGTGTTTCTTGTTGTGTTTCACATATAATAGTTAGGGACGTTGACATATAGTAATGTTTCACGAATGGATTCGTTTGACACAGTTGAAAAAAAGCTATTAATGTACTATTCTTAGGTGGTGCGCTTGCAATTTTTCTGGCGGTGTCTTTTGTGAAGTAAACGTTCATTCTCCAAACGTACTGTTAGGTGCTGCACAGTTGGTTTGTGTTCGTGTATGGGAAAACCGAAAATCCGCCACCCCGCTTCGTTTCTGTTGATGTAACTTCCCATTTGGAATATGAGGATCCCGTCGTTTCTGTTTTGTTCTTCGCTGTCTTTGGCTATTTGTAATACGGCCATATCACTGCCTTTGTTCACGTACCTACAAACGTGTTTAATGGCTTTCACTGAATTGTATTATTTTACGTTTTGTTGTGCTTGGAATATTTTGGAAAATAATGGATTATGTGGAACTACCCATTAATTATCTATTTCCAGTTCATCTCTGCCTCGTATTCGTATTTTTACTGTGAAGCCACGTTTTTGAGGTGATCGTTTTCTGTATTTGAGATAGCGATCATCTCCAGTTTGTGTTTCGTCCAAGTATGGTTTTAGGTATTTTTTTGTACATTTTCCATCACTCATAGAGTTTAATGCGCGCATGATCCCTGAATAATGTTTTCCGCAACTATGTCGTATAGCTTCGGATCTTCTTGTGGATTGGGAAATTCAGCTTGGATGATTTTATCGATATCCGTGGGATGAATTCTGTCGTATAGCCATATGAGTTTGTGTGAGTGAGGCTGTTCTTCTTTTTGGCCATTTGATTGTGTACATCCAGCATCTAACGATTCTAAAGATGTGGTATTTTGTGATGACTTCAATAAATCTCATTTGTTTTTGGCTTCCTATGTAAGTTGAGGGTACGATGATCATTATTCCAATGTTGTCACCATTTACGGTCGCGTCTCGAAGCTCGAGGTGTTCTTCCGAGTGTAGTTTTCTCAATCTTATGTAAAGTATCCATTTCGCATCTATTTTTGCATACATGTCTACCAAGAATTATTGGAATAAACGATGAGTGTTGAGAATGTGATTGTATGTTTCATCGTCTCTAATAATTAAGCGGTAAGCAAAGAGCGCCTTATAAGTGATTTTTTTGTTTGTTTCTGCACCTGTTTCAGATTGGATTTATTGGAAATTAAAGTGATATCCATCCCCTCCGTGCAGAAATAATAATGGATATTGGAGGGTATCATATGAACGGTATGTCTCCGTAATGAGTTCTAGTCGTTCTCTTCTTCATTGGACAATTATATCACAGATTGTGTTTCCATTGTCTGCAATTACGATGGCGACTTCGTCTATCTGAGGTGCATCAAATCGATGAATTCGTGTTCTTTAGGTGGTCTCTTGTATGCTCGAATTTCAACTTTATAGTCATCAAAGATCCTTCAGTCTAATGCTGTTTTGAAAATGTGAATAGGTTGATAGTATCCTTTATTCATCTTGGATTATTTATAGTCTCAATCCACTGATGTTTGTGCGTCGTTGATGAATTTCTATTTCTTCATTTTTGATTAAATATACTTACGGAAATTCAGTCTTCATTGGTTAGTGATAGTAATGATCCCATTTTGTGATAGATTCGTCCTTGGATGGAAAAAACGTGATAGTATTGATCGAAGTGACACCGAAAGTAGTCATTTGGAAGTAAGTGTTATACGCTTTTATATTTTGAAGAAAGTGTTTTGATTCTAGAGTTTTCTCGGCCGTGTAATGCAGAAAGTCCAGTAGCAGTGCTTCTAGTGGTGGTAGTCGAATTTTTCATTCATGCAACAGATTCATGGCGTTTTTCTAATGTATTTTTTGCTTCTTAAATTTTTTTCACAATTTATTTTCGATGTACCGATGTATTTTTGATGATCACTTTGATTACTCACATTTCACTCTTTGTTTTTATTCACTCACTGCACTTCACTGATAAGAAACTAACGTTAACCCACGATCGACGGATCTCGCTTTATATAACCCTAACAATGGATAGCCCCCCTCATACAAAAAAGGCTTCGAATGGTCCATAATATCCCAGAACATTCCACAACATTCGTGTTTTGGAATATTCTATACCGATCTGGGATTCAAAACATTCCGCAGCGTTTCAAAATGTTTTGAGAGGTTCTGGAATGCTCTTGAATACTCACGGATCTTCTTGACTGTTCTAGTCTAGTCTTGACTGTTCTAATTTCTAGAGGATAAAACTTCCAGACTATAAGCATGCCCTTCAGGTAATTAAGGGAACTTTCTTCATGGGGCAGATCGAGGGCTTTCACACTATATAACTCTCATGATCGTACCGGGATTCATTTCGGTGTTTTAGCAGCACACACATTGTACGCTTTTATAATACACACATATATATATATATATATATATATATACATATATATATATATACATATATATATATGTATATATATATATATGTGTGTGTGTGTGTGTGTGTGTTTGTGTGTATATGTATATATATATTAGTACCAATTTTTTTTATTTTGTCAAGTATAACGTCGTGGAATACAATTATTCCACGGTAATTCTATTTATAGGTATTCTAATATTCAATATTATTTCTACTGTCTAATATTTCTGAATCAAATATTATCTAGCTTGGGTAAAATTTATGTAAAAAATTAATTAACAAAGTAAGAGGAGTGATATATTTATTTTTTATATGTGCTAATTCAAGAGGTACTCTTGGAAATATCCAACAAAACTACATTCGTCACACCTCCACGTCGCATTTTTTATTATTGAATTATTTTCAATTACTACATTATTTGCATTCAGTTTCTATTATTTTCTGTAGTTAATGCATACTTTAGTTAAGAACTATTATTTGTTCTTTTAACAAGAATAAACTTGTGCATTAATTAATATTGATTGAAGAAAATCTATGGTTATAAATATTTTGTGTATTTATTGTCTGTATTGTGTTTATGATTATGTGAACTATTATCATTAACAATATTAGTTACTAAGTGAAGCCACACGAAAATATAAATCTCTGCAAAGACACTTTATATTGTCTCTGAGTAACCAGCATCTAACAATGTAAACAGATATCATTTATATATGAATATAGACATAGCGATACCATATACCGCATACCGCTAAAACAAGCGATAATATTATTTTGAATCGTTCGTTGCATTGTTCTGCAGCGGTTTTATTTGAAGATCATTAATGCTCATGAAGAACATGAAGGATATAGCTATTGTATATCTGAATTTTCAGATCTTGTATTTAATTTATATTAAATTCCATATAATATAATTATTTATTCTGAATATTATAATTAACGCCAAAAAAGCAAGTAAATTTATGGTTTCATGTACATCACAACTTTATTTGCAAAGAAATGGTATATTTTTATAAAGTATATCATTATTGCATGATAATTTGTTACTTTAAAATATAAAAAGTTACTACAGTAATATTAATGACATTTTCCCATAATATATATATATATATATATATATATATATATATTATTTTCAAAAAAAAAGTAATACAAAAAAAAATTTTAAAAATAAAAAAAATATTTTTAAATTTTCAGTGTCAAGAAACTTTATTTTCTGTCAATGTGTGCTGGTGAATATTAGGATTTTTACATTAATTAGTTATCGATTATTTTTTTATGTAAAAATAGATTATTCTAATAAGGCTTTCATCGATTCCCCTTTGTAATCTGGTATTTCTTTTCTGTTAATTCCTTTTTCCAATTTTAGGATTAATTGTCGATAAAGGCCAGGTCCGTACTGTAGAGTGGCTGAAACAAAAACTAAGCACTTAACGTCACTCCATAAAAAGGATATTGAAATGCACTGGTCCTATGGACAAGAAAATTCCCCCATTTGCTTAAAACTAACTACTGCTCCTATTTTCCAGTCTAAAATTTTGTATTAACCTTGGACGCCTCAAACTAAACTGTAGGTGCTATATTAAGGCAAACTCGATAGAGACAATCCGATCGCCTACGCATCCCGAATTCTAAATAAAGCCGATAAAATTACTTCACAATCGAAATAGACTTCTTGGCCTTCATGTTCGGCATAGAAACATTCCGCCTCTATCTGTTTGATCGCTCCTTCAAGATTGTAAGGAACCTTTATGCTTTAACAATATTAATGCACAAAGCATTTTTATTCAATATTAATGACCCCAGTCTTAACCAATTATTTGGTGCCATAAATTAGAAGAGTATAGTTATGAAATTGTGTACAACTGAGCTAAATTGAATTCTAACGCATATTCACTTTCTAGTTTTAATATCAATATTAATAGACAACACGCGGATTTTAACAAAGACTCTAATTCACATGTTGCAAAAATTTAAGAATATAGTGTAAAATCATAGTTTAAACGACAGGTGTAGATTTAGATGAATCAAAACACTATTGTTTCGTTATATTAGAAGCCTCTAATAGTCAACCCGATGTTTGCGAAATTGAACGTGAACTTCACACTAACTATTCCTTCTCGAATGAAAAACACTTATTTACAAAACTTTTTCTGCGAGTTTATTTCTTCGACAAATTTAGTTATAAAGCTGTATTTAATATATTATGAGGCCACAGAGACTTGGTTCGATTTTGATACACAGAAGAAAAAGAATTTGCTTTTTATGACTTTACTGATCCTTATAATAAAATTCTATTCACGAAAATATGTAATGCGCTAAGTTTTATATTTTACAATCCAGTTATTAAAATAAAAGTTATCATAATTCTATTTTAGCCTGGACTCTTAAGAAAAGAAAATGAGTCCTTAAAGAAAAGAATGACTTAGCAAATGCTAGTCATCCGGGAATATCTCGAATGTATCAACAAATAAAATTTACGTATTGGTGGAAATGAAGTTCTGCCAAATCCACAATCCACTCCATCAAACAAACCAACCTCCTAGAATAGATTCAGATTCCTCCTAGAAACATTCTCTGCTTCTAGGCTCAATGAAAACTTATTCCTAGATCTTGTTTTTCCACTTCTTGAAACTCATCATTATAAAGACAAATTGTTTTTGAATACTTTTGGGATTACTTCACAAATTATTTTCAAACTTATTCTATATTGATGTGTTCTGCTAAAGAAACAATACATCATTTCGTTTATTTTATATCTTAAATCGGAATCCCTAGAATGATCGTAATCGACCAAAGAACTAATTTCTCTTCCGATATCCTTATGAAGTTAAATATATTTGGTATTAAGCACATATTTGCAAATCCCTACCATCCACAAACTTATAAAGCTCTGCAAAGGAGCCATGCAGCTCTCAACAAATACTTAATATCAAATATAATTAAAATTCAAAAAACTTGGTACCTATATCTAAACACTGCTAAGTTCTCATATAACTCCAACGTCCATGCAGCAACGGTGTATTGCCCATTAGAACGTTTGTTTGGTGGCAAACCATATTTTCCTAAATCCATGAATACGATAGAATACACTACTGACACGGATTATATTCGCGCACTGAATTACAAATTATATTTTAGTAGTGAAAGCTCTACATAACATTTCTATTTCCAAATAATATACCAAATAACACTATGATAAGATGTAATACTAAGTCTATAACATATAATGTCGGAAACTCAGTCTATATACCTTGTCATAATAAACAAAGTAAAGCACTGTCTCCAAAATGGAAATATTGCTATCTGTAATAAGATATAATTTATATTACTAAATCCTTAATAAAATTTCCATATTATAAATATAGTTCGTACTGTCAAGTCCTTTACGAATATTTCTCTGCTTCTGCTATTTATTGATTCAACTTCATTGTATGGGTATTATAAACAAAGTAAAGCACTGTCTCCAAAATGGAAATATTGCTATCTGTAATAAGATATAATTTATATTACTAAATCCTTAATAAAATTTCCATATTATAAATATAGTTCGTACTGTCAAGTCCTTTGCGAATATTTCTCTGCTTCTGCTATTTATTGATTCAACTTCATTGTATGGGTATTATAAACAAAGTAAAGCACTGTCTCCAAAATGGAAATATTGCTATCTGTAATAAGATATAATTTATATTACTAAATCCTTAATAAAATTTCCATATTATAAATATAGTTCGTACTGTCAAGTCCTTTGCGAATATTTCTCTGCTTCTGCTATTTATTGATTCAACTTAATTGTACGGGTATTGTATTAAATTATTGTTTGGGGGGTTGTTACAAACATTTTTCCCCACAAAACGTATTATGGAAATATTGCTGATCTAGCAGAGATTCCCTCGGATTGTGTGAGAAATGCTATACGATACGAAATTTATTAATCTCATGGTAAATACAAATTTAATCTAACACCAGATTGGCTTGCATATTCATAGTAGACTATGAACATATCATAGTCATAGCGGACTATGAATATTTCGTATTTACAGTGCCTATGAATATTTCATATTCATAATGGTTTTTTGTATTTTCGTAATTAAATAAATATTTGGTTTTTAAAAATACTTTTTCATCGAATTCTGTAACAATTCCAGTTATAAACCTAACATAACTCGCATAAACAAAACAAAACAGGATGAAATCAACGCATCGACGATTATGTACATTACGATGAACGCCTGCCTGCCCATTACTCATTAGACGTGACATGTCTGGACTAAAGTAACAAATCTAAGCTGAAATCAAACATCTGAAAGCTAATGAGAGAAGTATTGTAGACCGACTGTCGTTCATAACGTGCTGCCGAGTGATGGATATAAATCAAATAATGATATTAATTGCCTCGACGTCGCCATAGCGTAACCATTAGTATAAGCTTAGACTAGTCTGATAACCATTGTGTATTGTTCAGTGGATATATGCCGTGTGTATGTGTGTACGTAGATAGGAACATTTAACAAGCCGTATTTGCCAAAGATAATTAGTCGAGCATGTTTGAGAGAACGAGTGTCCATATTAACGCGGTACCTATGAATTCATTAGTTCGTTAGTGAATACGAATGTCTGTTTTTTCCATTCACGATTTAACGTAAAAAAAAATACTCACAAATTATATTTGCGAATAGGGATGTTGGTTTTATTGGAGTTAATTCCTGTTAACGGCCATGTCGATGGATTTTAGTGATACCTACCTCATATTGTTAATTTATCTCCAGGCGAATTCACATTTTGTTTTAATTCAATGGAAATAAAATAATGTTGTATATGGAAAGCATACTATGGCTTTTAAGGCATATTATCGCTTTAAAGCATATTATGGCTTTTAAAGCTAACATTATTGGAAAAAAAAGTGGGTAATTCAATTGAGATTAGTATTGAGCACCTGTAACGGTTAGTTAAAGATTGTTAAAAAAGATTATTTACATTATAATGGTAATATTATATTTAAATAACTTTTTTACTGAACAATTTCATAGACTGCAAATAACTATGGATTGTGAAGCGTAATGAAAAATATTAAATAATTAAATTACTTAGTTGGTACTTTTACAGTACAATGTCGTTCTAATAAAATACATTTTACTGCAAATAAGTTTTGCAAAATGCTGCCAGGGCGCGGAATTTCTCGAATCGGTGCCAAACTAATACTCCTCTTTTTTGTAACGTACATGTACACCCACACATAGATGAATGATACATTTCACTTGATACTAATTCCAAAAATATCTAGCGGTAGCCGTATTTTGCGAATTTATTTGTGTTTGAAAACTATATTATACCACACAAATGCCACCTAAATACTGGCATTTTTATTATTTTATACTTTCAAGTGCACTTTTATTTTATGGTGTTTTGAAGTTTTTTTTTGTAACATTTAATGGTAATATACCTTTATCAACAACTTATGATGACTTCATTATAAATAATATTTTATTTAGTGAAATAAATATGTTCATATATGTATATATAAATACATACATGCAAATATATATGTGGCCATATAACTCACGTTCCTCCTTTTGACTTTACCTTTGTCAGTGCTTCATGCTTAAATATACATGTATATTTTACTTACTTATTTAAATATTTTATCAGTACTAATACCGATAATAACTATACTTATCTCGTCATCTACTAATATTTCATAGTGTCTCTTTATATACCTGTATATACTCATCTACCTATTTACTTTTTACCTTACATGTAGGGAAATCAAACGAGTCCCTATTCTTGAGTATACTGCTCATTATTGATTGATTGGTTCCATTATTTTATCCTGACTTACTAAAAAGCCAATTTCTGCCCACATTAGTCGTGTCTTATTAGATTGTCATTATACTTACATTATACAAAATCGATCTCGGTACCAGTCCTGTTCAGTGCTGAGGAATTTGATTTTGTACCTTAAATTATTTGTATTATTTGTTTTATTTGAACCAAATTTACAAGAGAATAAATAGAGCATACCTTTATAATGCTGTATAAATACTGAAGATATGTTATAAATCAAATAAAAAAACCACCTCTTTTTTAAAGTCTAATAATAATTTGGAAAATTTATAGTCTACATATAGAGAAAACGCTTCCACAAATAAATTGGAGATTGCACTTGCGATATGCAATTGTCACGGATATTAATAAAATATGAAAAGTATTGAGAACAGTTTGGAATTCACGTAACGAGACCAATGTATATGTATGGTGTCCAGTGTTGATGCTGAAATAGTCGATGGAGATCACAATAAGAAACAGCACTTAAGTACAGTGGAACAGCTTATATATGAAAATAAACATGTAAAATACCACGAGTATACATACATATATATATATATATATGTATATATATATATATATATATATAAATATATATATAAATATATATATATATATATATATATATATATATATGCACATACATTCATATATAACCGTTGCTTTTGAGCGCATGACGACAGTTGTTCCATAACAGCATCATAAGATCTTGTAGATTTTTACCGTAGACTTTTTAAGTGGAACCCATCAAGGGAGATGACTGTGGTCACTTCTCTCACAGGGATAAGCCGATCGTCTGGTTGGCGTAATTACGTTATGACGTCAACGAACCGAATCGTGCAGCAGTTGCGCGATCCGTCGACTTCCATATAAGTAATGTAAAGCTTCTTGAAATTCTTGTGAAAGCACGTAAAATGATTGCTTCCTTTAAATGGGGTAGAGTAAACGTGTATACTAATTAATTTCAAAGATATTTCGCATTTATATTAAATTTAACTTTTATTTTTAATCTTCTTTGTGGATAAACTCAAAGGTTATATTGTTTATGAGGTTATTATGGGATAGTAGTTAACAAGCAAAGAATACCTACAAACACATTTCTAGATCCGCATTAAAACGAAACTTTAATTTGAACCAAAACTTACATAAACCAGTTAAAAAGGGTCTATTTGAAATATACACTCTAACAACAATAAGTCTGCCTTTAAGATGAATTTAGAAAGTACATCAGTAATGATTGAATCTTTACTGAGATACCTTGATCATAATGTCTCTAAAGATTCCCTACGAAAAACTTCTTAACAATCGTCAACAAAGAAACATTATGAAGAGAATATGAGGGTCGTAATGGTGATCAGTGTCTTCGGCCAAACTTCAAATCTTTCGTGAATTACGTTCTAACACATTCATATTTACAGTAGATGTATCAATTACACAACAGTAGTTTTAAGAAAATTTTCTCTAAATTAATTATTTTAGATTTAAACATTTTCTTTTAAAAGTTTTGTTAAAAGTAAAGTTTGAAAGTTTTCGAAAAAGTAATCTCAAAGTTTATCCGGGGCTCATAAAATATGAATTTCTCCCTCGCGTCTACATCTTTTTATTTTACGTAACTCGAGTTTAATCTGTCTTCTCAAGTTTAATAAAAATGTTTTTTATTGAGGCTTCAGTTTCGGAAAGCTTAAATTCTTTATCTCGTATTATCTTTAATATAATCATATATTTTCTTGAGGTGGTTTAGCTATGCCACTCTAGCATGTTGATAAATTTTATGTATTTTTTACAGTAGATTTAAAATAAATAGTATGCTCAGATGGTTTAATTGGAAAGTAAAAGACACAAGAATATACGGTGACTAATTACAGCATAGGCGGAAAAATTTATACGTATATCAGATATAATTTCTATGGAATCTCTCATATATCAAAAATTCAAAAAAATAAATTACTTAAAATAAATTACTAAAAAATATTGTCATTCCTACTCTTCATAAATTTTAAAATTACGAATTTTTTTTGCATGGGTGTTGTACCGTTATAAGTACTTGTTAAAGCATTGAAGGTTTCGAGATGAAGAAGTATGTAAAAACAATTAAAATTATGTGTAGTTTTATTTTTGATCTCCTTGCTTTTAATCCGATATCGCGATTCTAACTTTGTTTTGTTAATTTAAGGTATAATACAATTCTTTAAATATATCCTGAGTAGAAGTATTTATATAAAAGAAAAGAAGAAATATTATTTAAGTATGATTATAAAGCAACGGTAATTTATATAAAGTAAACTATATAATTAAGACTAATTAACATAATATATATACTATAAAGGCACAGAATCTAAAACGAGATAGAAACAGTATCTACGGAAAACGCTATGAAAACAAATACAAATTTGAAACAAATTAATTTTAGACGCGCCAGTTGTTTTCTGTGTATACACACACCGCTGTTCCAAATCATCATAGAGAATATAAATACGTTCTCGTTTTCGTAGGCTTTAGTCACGTATACCTATCTCGCTCCCAACAAATATTTTAAAATTTTAGTGTTGTTTACCCATTTATCGAACACCCACTCCGATATCGAACTAAAGCGGCGTAATCTATGTATAGATTAGTTATTATTTTTATTTTTCAATTTAACATTGATTAGGATAAATAAATTTCGAATTGTAATGTTTTCCGCTCACTAGAAAAATATTTGCTATCTTCATTTTAAACAATAAAGTGATAATATTTACATGTGGTTTGAAGTCCTATAATAAAAATAAATAATGGAATATAAAGGAATAAAAATTTAATCACAATACTCGTAATTTACCAGTTTCCAAGTTAAGTTTCGTATCGAACAAAATCATTTTAGTTTCAGTTACTCATGATGAGGCATATTAACAAAATATTTAAACATTATTTAGCTTATTGGCCGGATAATCAACTTTTTAAAAATATTTGGCGTTTTATCAATTTATTATTACGGTGTATTGATAAATAAAACGAACGAACATTAATTCATTTCTCCATTACCACTTCTGTCAGATAATCGCTATTTAAACCACCACCTATGTCTAAATAGTCATGAAAATGTTTTCAATTTGAATTAATGCAATGACATATTGCCATTTCATCAATAACATGACTGGTAAAAATTTGGTACTGCTTTTGTGTGTAAATTGCTACTGCTTTGGGCACAAATATTTCTTACAGTGCTGTTTTACAGCACAATAATGTTCAAAAAAAACTTCAATAAGACAATCCGGTCATTTGTATTTAAATGAGACAATATATACGACAAAAGAAAAAAGTCCTACATAAAAAAAATATCATACACCCTTATACCTATATGAAGAACTTTTTTACCACTCATTGCAATTCGAGAAAGGGTAAATTTTTTTAACGTTTTATATTTCAGCCCTTACATAAATTTTAGGTTTGAACCGTTCAGTTCGCTCTCTTATGATTTTCCATGATCGCCTACTAACAATACTGCCGTCTTATTAATGAATATAAAAAGACCAAATTGCTAATATACAAGAAATATAATTATTTGAAAATAATCCCGCATAATATTAAAAAAAATACAAATTTAACACTTATGTCAATGCACAGGTGACCGGATACCCTTTTGCATATTCTTACTTTCATATGTTAGTATTTAAAGAAAAATCATCAAATTCTTTCAGATCCTCGTTATTTGAATTAAGTGACGTTGATTATCATATGGAATTTATTCTTGAAAACATGTTTCATATTTTGTTATTGCTTTTCTTTTATTGAGTGTTCATCACAAACCGATTTAGAACAAACTTTGCACGATTTTTGCGTCTTCCACCATTTTTTTTGTAGACATCCTGGTAACAGTTAGAGTATGATCTTATGACAACTTTTTGTTCCGTGGAATATGTTCGTTGAGTAGATTCAGTTGATGTTGTCGCACTGCATGGGGGTTCATTGGCTTTCCTCTTATAGATGCTTTCGATCCCAATTTATGGTAAATTCTCATGATTTAAATATTTTGAGATCAATCTCCAATCGTTGGTATTTTTATAATAAATTATATAACTTGCAAGACCAGCGGCATCAAAAACATATCCGTTGGTTAATCCTCCTGTGAATTTTGTAACTTCCTAACATCTTATCCACTGTATCGATTCCACTTTTTGTTTCATTATAATACAAAACAATTTCTGTTTTTTTTTTGTCTGTTTTTGCAAACTATTTTATCTGAATTCTTCGTAGATAATAATACTAAATTTCTTTGAAATAGAAGAGCATCTTGTCACATTAAAAGTATCGAAATATTTTCGAAAATCAAAGTATTTTCTGGATGCATCATATTGTGCGGCTAAATCTTTTACCTTTGTTTGTTTCACGACCTGTCGTTAATTTGGCAGTGTAAATTTGACCATCCAATAGATATGAAATTTTGCCAGGCATATTCAACATTAGTTTTGCTGACTTGAGTGAATCTAGTTCGCCCTCTCTGTATGAATAAACTTTATGGTTTGTGTTCCGGGACATCTTGTTTCTCGAAGTTTCGGAACTTTACTAAAATTTAATTGTGTTGATACTTTTGGATCAAGACTATACCCCTATCCTAACTATCCCGCACTATACCCCTGATAGTTCACTATGCGCTCGCTGCTTGGTATTCTGGGATGTTTGTGTATGAAATGAATCCCATTTTTTGACTCTATTAGTGTGAATGCATTTATAAAATCCATGGCATTAGCCAGCTCCATCAGTTGGTGTCAGACTTTAGTTGCGTGTATTGTGAGTGTGAAGCCCTTATGGAGACGATGATCATCTCATATAAGTTTAAACAAACACTTCAGATTACATTTAATTCAATTAGATATTTACATTACAAAATTAACTGACATGATTGTAGTACTCAGTAGACACTAAAAATATGAAATTAATTTTGCATTATTAATATTATTATAGGTTACCAAAAAACTTAAATGGAAATCGACTTAATAAGGAACGTACAAAAGTGCGCAAACATTATATAACAATCAACCGCACAGTCATCTAATCAAATCCCTGAAGAGGAAATGCGTCCGACTTATTAGAAGCTAAAAAACGGTGTCATCACCGTTAGCAGTCGTGGTTATTATTATGTTTAACCTGCGTTTCTTTTATAATTATTTCGTGGGAAATTATTTTCAATATTGCTGAACATTGTTGAACAGCCAGGGTGCCAAAGTATTCTTATGGTATATTCATTTAACAAATGGAATTGACGACCAGGTTATTTTTACCTTTAAAGACTTTTTTCTCGAGAGTCACAGCAGGAAACCCCGCTATCTCAGAAACAGTTAGCCTATATTATTATAAATGGGATGGGAAAATAGGAATAGCAGTCCCAGTTGCAGCTCCTGTGTACGTTATTTATTATTATCAGTTTTAAACAAGTCTTGACTTGTGGTAGACGCTTGAATATTTTGTGAACGCCTTGTTGTGTTTAGTGTTTGAAATTTCTTTCTGGCAGCGAAAAAATAGATATAAGTATCAATTTATCAGCAGCTGAATTTTTAAGATATGTTACAATTTACATACAAATGTCGGTAGTAGTGTTATATTTATAATAGCTCATGTAACTTTCATCGCTTACTCTCATGTAATTCTTATCGAGAAGCTGATAAGATAACTGTTTCTGACGTAACGGGATTTCTGCTGTAACTCTCGAGAAAAAAGTCGTTGAAAGTAAAAATAGCATGGTCGTCAATTCCATTTGTTAAACAAATATAATGTAAGGATACTTTGGCACCCCGGCTGTTCAACAATGTTCAGCAATATTGCAAATAATTTCCCACGAAATAATGAAATAAAAACGCAGGTTAAACTTACTAATAACCACGGCTGCTAACGGTGATGACACCGTTTTTAGCTTGTAATAAATCGAACGCATTTCTTCTTCAGGGACTAAACTATATAAATTTTTGGAGATTAAATTCGGCCAAAGATTGAAAAATTTAAAGATTTTTATAGTTAACAGTTCTTTTTAAATAAAATATTAAACGCTCTTGCGCGTGCGGTTGAACATGAACAAAAATGAAATAAAAACATTTACAATAAATAAATAAATGTTTTTGGCTTTTTAATAATCGATACCAAATTTTATTTAAAAAAATAATTGCGAAAATTCTTAATAAATTTAAGGCACCGTATCTCAAAAGAAAAACGGTATCCTAATATGATGTTAGAAATAGCTGTCTTATAACAGCAGTTTTTCTCAAAAACCGCTTGACAGAGTATTTTGCAATTAGCAGGAATGCAAAAAAGGTAGCTTATTTTTTTAAACACTTTTTCCTATATTAACTTATTTTTGTACTATTATTATTGTTGACAAACGAACATGGCAACGAAATATTTGTTCTATTATAAATTTACCAATTTTCAAACGGAGTAATTTTATGTAATGCCTTTTATTCGTCCATTTATTTCGAGTTTGTTTTAATTTTCTTATAAACACTTCATAAAGTTTCATTTATAAAACAAAACAGGTTATAAAAATCGTCATTTTGATATTATAAATCATATTTTTATATTTAACTGACTAGAAAAAATGTTTAAAGTAGCGATTGAGACAATCAAATAAAGTACCTTTGTTAGAGGTCTCATTGCAGAGATGAAAATCATGTTTGTTGTCTGTGTTATAAAATAATATAACATAAACTAATAATTGCTTACTCCCTTTATTTAAACACTATTATGTTAAAGAAAAATATATGTACGCATGCCTTTTAAGAAAATATAATTATTATAACAACTCATTATAATATTAAATTTTATCTCATTAAAACTTGAAAATTAAATGATGTTTATATTTCATGTCGGCTTAAAACATATTAAGAACCAATTCTTTTTTTTATTCAGAAAAAAAAGAACCGATTTTCATTTTGGAAAATTATTCAAAATAAAATAGAAAATAATTACTCAATGGCCGCATTTATTTCAAAACTCAATACAATCGCTTCGTCTGAATATGATGTTGATTTTGCAGAGCTCACCAAGTATAGGCCGCGGGCTGTATATTACATAAAGCGTCAATCAATCGATCGGTACGCTGTGATAGGTCAGTGACGTGAAATGGACCACCGGGCAGCGCGGCTTGCAAGCGAGGCGAGGCTGCAACTAAACCTCGCTCCCTTTCAATTCCTTAAGCCGCTTGGTGCATCGTTTCAACGCGGGAACCCAGTGAAAGTAAATAAAGATATGGATGCGATATCAAAATAGGATGAGCACGAACCTAGCACGTATAGTGCTGGGTATCGATTCATCATTTGAAAATAAAGCATTCTCAATAATTTATTTATGATGTAATTGGAAGTTTCAAACCATATTACGTCAGTTATAAATGGCATGAAAATTATCTTTGACTCCCTTCGTAATCTCGTCACTTTATGAAAGTTCACGGAGAAGGGTTGTTTTTTTCATAACTCGTAAATATATGATAAATTGAAATAATAGTGGGTATTATTTTTCCGCGCCATAAATAAATATTTATGAAACTTAGTATCAAAAACTAAATATGAGTGTATAAAATATAAGTCAAAACAATTTATTTTAATATCATAGTTTCATGTGTGTACTTCTTGAGATTATTAATGTTAATATTAATATTGTTAGTAATCTTGGTACTTAATAAAGGCTCACTATCAAAGGTATATTTTGTAATTTAACAGTGACCAATTTATAGCATTTTTCTAGGCCATGGACAAATATTTATGATGATTGGAATCAAAAACTAGATATGAAAATGTAAAACGGAAATCGTAATAATTTATTTTTATTGTATCGACTCATGTATTTAAGAAATTAATTTAAAAAATAAATATTTAAAAAAATCCATTGAAACTAATCAAGCAAACTCAAAGAGTTTATTATTAGCCATGGAAAAGTTCTCATGTCCTTTCTTCACTGAGAAGTTCCTATCCATTTACCCCCCGAGGTGATACAATCGTGAGTTATCATTTTGAAAAAATCTACACCCTACACGAAACAACTGTTACAAACACAACAGACGTCGGTTAATCGTGAAACTATCCCAGAGCGAGCCAAAATATATTTTATCTGATAGGTACAAGTTAGATCTTGTCAGTCGACGAGAGGCCGCGCTAAAGGTGTTTTGACTGCAGCACCTACTCATGTAAGTAACTCGTATTCAAATAATTTAAAGAGGTTTTTGAATACCTTTTCATTTTTATTCCCTGTTTGTAAGATGCTAAAGATGATAACATGTGTTTTTGCGCATTACATTATTTGTTCGGCGAGTATCCTTCCCGAAATTTATACTCGCACGATTGTAGCATATCGGTTATAGTATGTGAATTTGCTCTGACATATTGTTACGCATTTTTTGTTGTGTTAGTGTACTGTAACTTAAATTAATTTATTTTATTACTGTTATGGCAACCGGCTACGGATGAAACGATATGTGGCCTTTCAGAAAATGGCAATATCTCGGAGATCGAAAGAGGGTGACATAAAATTTGATCCGGATGTATTATTTCGGCGAAAAAACAGACGAAAATGTCTTAGAAGAAGAGCAAGATGATGAAATTAGCAGCGAAAGGTCGTTTATGGCTTCTTCCTCAGCTTTTTTAGAAATACAGCCGCCTTTCTTGCCGACTGAGTTGCCACCCCCGCCTACACCAAGAGTAGCATTAGCTACTCTTGGTGTAGGCGGGTGAACTTCTTGATTCTCTATCATTAGATAGAGAATCAAGAAGTTCACTTCAAAGACCTTTACGTTTAACTTTTGTTCCGAATGATTGATCGAGGTCCCCTGGAAATAATCGTGGAAGAAGATCGATTCATGGAAGAGGATTTAATAGTGGAAGAGGATCAGCATCAGGGTTACAAGGAAGCGAATATTGAAGCAGAGTGATTTCACGGAAAAAGCCCACGATTTTACTGTTTTGCCAACAAAGCCGGTAAAGCGTCCAATAGAATATTTTAATGACTATTTTGACACTGAGTTTTAGAGAAGATTTCTAAATGTACAAATTTATCTTACCTACGCACTACCGGCCGTAAACTCAAATCTATAGGCGCTAAAGCCGCTAAGGTATTCGCAATGCATATCATCATAGCTTGCATTCCTTATCCCCAAGTACCGATGTATTGGAGAGCTGGTACTAAATTAGAGTTGATCTGTGACCTGATGATATGTGATAGATTTCTTACTCTTCGCAATGGTCTTATTGTTGATGATTCTAATTCTCCATCTGCAGCGTAATGGATAACAGGCTATGGAAAGTGCAACCCATAATTGAGAAGGTAAAAAAACTTGACGAGCAAATGATCCCCTTCATTGTCGGCTATAAACCCACGTCAAATTTTAAAGAATAAACCACAAGGGACAGATCTAAAAAACTTTATTATAACCAAAGTTTCACCCAATAAAGGGTTGATACTAAATTTTGAGATTTACAAAAGTGCTAAAATAAATTCCGGCGATTCGAATCTCGGTCTCGGTCCATCTATAATCATACACTTGATAAAAAGTGTTCCACCCGGTAACTGTGTTTACCACGACCGATATTTTATCACCGTTTCTTTATATAAGGAAATGGAAAAGTTAGGTCTGCGTTCAACGGGCACTATATTGCAGAACCGAATTCCAGACCGAGCGATAGTATTTCAATAAGATACACAGATGCAACGCGATCAGTTTCAACAATTTTTCTGTAAGCATAACGTAATATTAAAATGGAAGGATAATAAATCATTATTACTAAAAAAATAAAGCACATGTCGTTGTTTTAGCCCCAAAAATAGTGTGGAATTAGTACTCGATCACCGGATACAATATTATCGAGCTTTTATTAAAACTAAAAAGTGGCCTTTAAACGTTCTGATACACTTTTTGGATCTGTTAATATATAATGCTTGGGGGTTTTACAGAAACGATTGTTTGGCTAATAAATTTCCTAGAAAAGACTCTCTAAGTCTATCAAAAAGACTGCCTCTGCTCGACTTTCGCATGAATGTTGCCGCTAGCTTATCTCGTGTACCAGATCGTCCTTGTACGGAAGATTGCGAAGATGAATTACCTCCTGAAGTACCTTGTCGAGATTATAAAATATATAGACCAGCAATTGCACCATCGGACTATCGCGTCACCAATAAGTAGTTTATTTTTCTATAAACATTTAATAAGGCTGATTATTTGAATAAATATTGTTCCTATAATACTAATCAAAACGTTGAATACTAATCAATCCATTGGTATCTTGAAAACTAATGCTTAGAATAATGTATAATAATAAATATAATAAAATAGAAATGTTGTTCTTTATATTCTTTTATGAAAATGAAAAGAATAAAATTTAAAACATACTTTATTTCCCTATTTTTCCGTGGAAAATGACTCGACGATGACACATACTCACGTTTGCAGGATTTTTTCACAATTTCTCATATGATTTGAACACTAAAGAAGCTACGTAATAACATTTTAGCAATATATAAAAGAATTATATCTTTCGGGTGTAAAGGGCTATGACCGTTTACCACTACCTTCATAATATCTGCTCGATGGTCAATATATTGCAATGTCATCATTTGCTTTGTTGCCATATTATTGTATCGTCGTCAGAATTGCATAAGTAAGCAAAGCTTCAAATCGATATCCACATTGAAATTGCATGTAAATCAACTTACCAAATTAATTTACATATATGGTCACCTATATGTGAAGCTAATAAAAACATGCTCCAAGACGAATAACTATTTTATTTTAATCCATTGAGGACTTTCACGGGACATAATCAGAGATCATCACCAAATCCTGACCATATTTACATTTTATCTTTAAGAAGCCATTTTTTTTAAGAAAAATTAAATTCATCTATGAGTCTTAGTCAAGTTATAGTTTTGAATTGAGCACCTATTACTTCTTTTTTTGATACTGGTTAAAAAGTAAAAGCTGCATCGGAGTTTAACTATTTTTGACATTCGCAGTATTATTCCTTGTTTTGTTTTACCATCGTTTTTCATTACTCTTCATGTCTTTAATAATTCGCGATCATTGTATACAGTGACGCAAATATATCTTGTCGTGGGAAATGGCGTAGCTTTATGTACTGTGGTCCGTTATCACTCAAGATAATCTTAATGTATCTTCTTTTTATTTACCTAGCAATTCACATCGGAAACATGTTAACATAATTTTACCTAATTTTTCAATTGATGTAAATTTGTTTTAAGTATTATAACTTGAAATTTTGCTACTGAACATTGCTCATTGATCGATAAAACTTCGTTATTTTTGCCGTATTTAAGTACTTTATTTATTTTCTACCTACTATAATAAAAAGAGAATATTTACCGAAATTTATTGCATTTCATTTTATTACTAGGGGCTATTATTTAATAATATTCAATCTCAGCGTTATGACACTGTTATTGACATGAAATACTAGCTTCTCTTTTTGACAATAGCTGCTTAAAACTCATTTTTTATTCAAATTAACGAAACAAAATAATTATGGAAATCGTCGATTTCAGCTCGTCTCTCGATAATTAGCTTATTTTTCCGAGATTCCTAACGCAAAAAAATAGAGAAATGTAAATTTGAGAAGATTAGTTTGGAAATTTACGTACACGTATCGACCAAAAATTATAACAAATGTCATAAACATTTAAAGTTTTTTAATGAAATTAAAACCGAAATGACGGCGAAAAAACTGGAATCTGGTGTAAAATCATTATATCAAATTTAGGCAAAAAAATATATTTATTATTATTTAATTTTTATTTTTTGCCTATTTATTGATATTTTTACCCAATATCGTTCATTGGGAGAGGTTCAGCTTGCATTTGGTTAATTTAGTGTCCCATATCCTAATGGTAGAAATGGAATTGTTAAATTTCGTCAAGTTTCCATACAGCATGACAGCTCTTTTTCTTTGACACCGATAGTAATTAAATTTTATTTGTACAATTAATATATTTGAAAAAATGAGAGAAAGGAAAGGCAATAAATTTTTTTGGGCACATTTTCATAAATCAGATCTGGGGATGAAATTTATGTCGCCATGGGGCCCGTCGAGTAACAGTGAAGAATTTTTTGGATATGCGATCAAAAATGTGTAGTAATAATTTTTATTTAACGTTGACTTTACGAAATATAAACAGCCAAGGCATTATGCGTTATGCCTCTTGCTCCTATCATTACTTTTCCACTGAGAGTTTGAAAAGCCTCATTTATAAATTCAACATAATAACCTTTATTAAATATTTAATACAAACTTTTTGAGGTTTCAATATTCATAAATAACCTGCCTCCGATCCTTGCCGAAAATGGGCCTTTCCTTATGTATAGGTATTTTCCTCAATAATTGGAGATATTTAATTTTAACAAAACTATAAATTGTTATTGAAATAGATACTGCAAACACTCCCTTCATTTGAGTTGAAATTACCCACATGTATGTTTTCACCTATGGGTGATATTTAGAACAAGAATGTAAATTTCCCGCTAAAAATAAACAGGGTTAATGAATTCATATCCAATAAAATAAGATTTCAATAATTCGGAACATGGCAATTTACATAAACTCTAAATGGACAATTAATAAAATGTGTTGGAATTATATGTAGCCTAATTCATTCTGCAATTTTGAGTTTAGATGGGTCCTACCTATATTACAACTTTTACATTTTTATATTCTTAATCAAGAGGATGAATTTTTAAATAAACTATTACACAAGTATTTGTTTATTTGATTATTTGAATCAATTATTTAATAATGCACTAGGATTTATAAAGTGAAACTCAAAAGTTAAATTCATTGAAATTTTTTCATCCAAATAAATATTAAACATTTTGATGGTTGGTAAAGTCGCGACCACGGGAGCGAGCGCCTAACAGCTGATCAGACCAAATCAAGATACTCACATAACTCTCGGTAACATGTTTATCAATTTAAAAAGAAACAATTAAAAAAAAAGATAATGAGGTTTTTCAAGACGGGCACAAACTTCATCAACGACGAATTTGATCAAGAAAGAAAAAAATTAATAGAAACATTACATTCGAAATTTCCAAAAGTAAATCAAAATAAGCCATATTATGCGAATCCGTCACTGAACATATGAAGTTTAGTGAATGTACGTGACGTATAAAACTTTGTGTAAAATTGTGGAACTTTTTTAAGATAGTTTTGCTATTTGATTTTTAAAACATTAAGGGTAGTCAAAAGGTAATGCCGTTTCCACTATTTTTATATAAAACATCCAATAATGTCATTCCCATTGTCTGCTATTTCTGAACCAAAAGTTGTCCAATTTGTATGGGATTCAAACATTGAATTGCTTTGCGAAGCTAAAAGTTGGTATTTTTAGGCGTATTATCATAACTAAACTTAACTGTTTTTAACTAAAAGAATATTAATTACTAGAGGAGAAATCAAAAAGTATCTTTAGACTTTAAGGAAAAGAATAAAAAACAACCATTTTTTTGGAGATCGGTTCACATAAAACTTGACATACGAGTAATAATAAAGCATAATACATGTATCTCAACTAGCATAATATCAATAATAAAGCATAATACATGTATCTCAACTAGCACAATAGTGTATCTCTACTTAGCAAATAAAAATCTCTAATGAAATTTTAGTGACGTATTAAAATAAGATAAAAATAATATAAAATTCTTATTTCTTTCAAAGTTTATATGACGCGAAATATTAATTAAATGATATATACTAATAAATTAACAGGGATAGAAGAATTATAAAACTGGTTTATTCTCATATCAACAGAATTATCTAAACTTTTCCTGAAAGCAATAACTTTGATTATAAAGCTGATAATTTTGAGAAACTCATATATTTGTCAGTGAAAGATATATCATGAAAAATAACCCTTAAATATTTAAATGTTATTAAGTATACACAAAACTTCCCGAAGTTTCACTTCTAGGAGGTTTTGTAAAAAAAGTTTTGTTTTGTTTATGTTTTTCTTCTATTTACACATATCCCATTAACCGTATCATACTTTAATTTTTCAACATTTTGTTTACAAAATATAAATGTAAATCAACTACACGACAATTATTATTAAATTTCCCAATGCAATATCTATAAACTGGACAAAATCGTATAATTAAGATACGCATCCGCGCAAGTAAGACAAATTAAATAAATTTGTATGATACTTTACTATTGAAGTTTTGTTCCAGTTTAATTATGAAACCCAATTCGGACAATCACCACAATCTGATATAGGTTTGCATCGCGGATTTCGCTTTGTTAGTAATGTTGCTTATTTTATGCGATATATGATTTCACAATGTTTATATACACATATATATGTGTATATATATATATATACATATATATATATATATATATATATATATATATATGTATGTATATATATATATATATATATATATATATATATATATATATATACATATATATGTGATCCTCCGAATTGTGGTTTCATTGATTACTTTAAAACATTTTTCAGTCTCGTCGTCTGCAATTGTTTCATTCAAGAAGAGCGATACTCGCGAAGGACGTGAAGAACACTGCTTCTGTATATTCGCTTGAAGTCTTACGGTACAGTATAACATAAACACAGTATAATATAACTATATATTCCCTGCATGTAAAATTAGTACCATAAACTTTAAAAGCTTTGTATATACCGTCGACTTAGTAACAAACAAATATTGTATTTTTATAAAATATACCATGTATGGATGAATGTTGCTTACTTCAAAACGAAAACTGACTGTTAAAACGGTTTGTGAATACAAAAATTAAAACATTAACTCATCGAAATAACTAAACCTCGATGAAAAACCAAATACAGAGTACAAAGTCATAACAAAATAAGTACACAATCAAAATTCAACATAAAAATTGAGACTGTCAAATAACTAACCATGCCAACGACCACCAACTTTCTACTTCAAACGTATGCATTCTAAATAACTTTGCGAACTGACTTCGAATCTAAAAAGTTTCATGGAACATAGGTTTACATTTAAGAGATTTTAATATCGGAACGTTATGGTTTTCTGAATTTTAAATATTTGTTCATGTCTACCACCAAGCAAAATGAAAGAAGTTAGGGCTAAAGGAAATCTGGCATTCTATTTCAATTGATGTAATTTTTAAAGCGCATGTTGAGTATTTGTATAACTGCATAAGTACGTACCTAGATATACTCAGAGCTCTAACACAATCGTCCATGTTGTTAATAAAAAGAAAAATTGTTACTACACAAAAAAGGAAAAATATTTAAATATAATCCTGCATAATATACAAACGAAATTCAAATTAAATTTCCCAAATGAAGTTAATATTTATAAATACTTAACCACTCAATTTGGTTTAAACAAAAGGCAGTTATAAAACTATATATGATAAAATATAATACAATTACAAATAAAGTAGGATAATATAGGTCCACACTAGTAGTATTTGTATATAGCATTATTGTAAAAAGGAATCGAAATGACCTTGCATACCGAAGCGGTAAACAAATTTGATAGAAAATTTCAAGAGATTCCTTATATTCTACTGTTTAAAAAAACGTTAATATTTCTCCCATTTGCCGTTGAATGAAAACTAAAATAGAAAAAAAAATGGTGGAGCAGTTTATTAAATTAAGTAACGAGTAAAAGATAAATAAATAAATTTGGCTTCAAAATAATCCACATTCTATTTTCTTTTAATAAAATTCCCGATTTTCATACAGGGCAATATTATGTAACCTTTACATGACGGGTTATTTCAAGTTTGTTTTAACTTTCAGTGTAAATACTATGAGACCTTTTATTTGAAAAACCAAATAGGCTATAAAAATTGCCATTTTGACAACTTTTATAATACATATATAGCTTAGCATAGATATATAATTCACTTTTCTTATTTAGTGTGATCAAGAAAGGAAGCTTTTAAAGTCGCTATTAAGGCAATCGAATAAAGTACCATGGTCAATGGTTTTTAAGATGTACGAAAAAAAGTTTTCTTAATTTTAGAAAAAGTTTCGGTATCTGTATTATATCATAAAATAATTAAAAATAATCGATTATTACTTTATTTTCATTTAAACGCAATTTGCTCTTGGAGAACTATATATGTATGCATGCCTTTTAAGAAAACAACTTTCTTACTTACTCGTGATTACATTTAATACTGTCTTATAATATTCCAAATTTTTAGGAAGCTTATATTTTACGTCGACATGGCACATATTTAGCAAGGAACGAATTTTTTCTCTTTTGTTCAGAAGAAAAAGAACGGCTTATTTTGGGAATTTCTTGAAAAGAATTTATTTCCAGCACCGTCATTTGTTGAAAAGCGAAAGATATCCCCATTGAAGCGGCAATCATTTATTCAATGGCCTCATTTATTTCAAAAACTTAGTACAGTTGCTCCGTCTGAATATGATCCTGATTTCGCAGTACTTGCCAGATACAGGTCGTGGGCTGCCTGTTATGCAAAGCGCCAATCAGTCGGTCCGTGTGCGCGTATATTTTGTTGGTGGTAATTTGGCTACGGAGCGGCGGAGCGACCTAGGAAATGCAACGCTATGCAACTTAACCCCGCTCCCTTTCAGTTCGTGAAATAGCTCAGCGCATCGCTTTAAATCGGGGCATCGCTACCAAAACAAATTAAAATATGAAGGCAATATCAAAATTGTATGCCCTGTGCGCAAATGTGCTCGTTTCGTTTTCGTTCTCATTGTTTGAAAATGAAACATCCTCAATAATTTATTTATTATATAATTGGAAGTTTCAAACAATATCACGTCAGTAAATGATATGAAAATATTTCCTTTCATAATCTCGTCACTTTATGAAGGTTCACTGAGGAAGGTTAATATTTTACATAACTTGCAAACGTATGACAAATTCAAAGCAAAGTTGATATAATTATTCCGCGCAATAGAAAAATATTTATGATGAAATACGAAAAATGAAATATGGGTATGAAAAAGAGAAGGCGAGACAATTTTTTTTAAATATCTCCTCACAAGTTATTATTCAAGTAATTAAAAAATTAATAAGTTAAAATATAATAACAAAGAAATCATTTTTTTCTTAAAACAAAAATTTTAAAAATAAAACCAAAGTTTTGCATATAAAGTACCCATTGGGGTTAATAAAATGGACACGAGCTGAAAGTTCACCGTTAACCATTGAGAAGTTCCAATGATCACCTCCTTGCTCTATTATCCGACTCATTGAGACAAGTCTAACGAATCTAAACACGGTAAGTATATTTTTAACCATTGAGAAGTTTTTATTACTGCTTGTTAAGAATTATGAAATCCGTCAACGAGTGTCAGGGTAGTTATGGTTTCGAATTGAGAACCTCTTCCTTTTTTGAAACAGGATAAAAAATATACGTTAATTCAAAGTTTACCTCTTTCGGAATATGTACTGTTGATACTCGTTTGGTTTCGCAATCGTCTTCTATTTCTCTGCATGTTTTATTCAGTCTCGATTATAGTACACAGTTGTATCACTGTGTGATACGCCAGAAATAGCGTAGTTTCATGTATTATATACTCTTAGAACTTTCAAAATGAGGCGGAGTACAGTCTGTTATTGCTCAAGACACTAGAGAAGAGGAGAGTCGATAAAATTTAGTTTCTTACTTTTATTTTGCTTTTGTTTAAAATATGTTATTTTAATAATTTTGCCTAACGTTCTAATTGACATAAATTCGAATTAAATATTATAATCTGGAATGTTACTATAGAATAATCCCTTAGCACTTCAACTTTCGTCATTTTTGCCGTTTTGAAATATTTTATTTATTTTAGGGCTAACGTAATTAGAAAAGAATCCTATTTAAATATATTTCAGTTCGTCTCATTACGTATTTATCAGAAGTTATTACTTAATAATATTCAATCTCAACATTTCGAATGTGAAATACTACGTTGATGTGAAATGCTATGTTCTGTATTGTCACCATTACCAGTAAAAAGTATGTTATTGATATTATTAAAATTAATATGAAAAAACACTTATGTTGATTTCTTAGAATCTCGTTGTTTTTCCGTCAATGACTAGCGTTTTTTTAAATATAATATTAAGCAGAGAGTTTAAAATGTCATATATTTCTAAATTTTTATTTTCGGGTACGGAATTAGGACAGAAGGGATTATCCAACATTTTTTAATTTGCTAGTTTATAAATATATTATTTCACTGTTTTTAATATATATATATATATATATGTATGTATGTATATATATATATATATATATATACATATATAAATATATTATAATTGTTTTATGTACATCTATATTTTTTTATAATATCTCAAAAAATATCGCAATCTAAACATTTTTTCCCCCTTACGATATCAAAAACTGCAGGTCATGAGATCTTGAAAAAATCGAGAATATATATCAAAATAAATATCATATAAATACTTTAATCAAAAGTTAAAGTTTATAAAATTGCAATCACATGATGGCGGAAAACGTAAAAAAAAACTTATTTATTATAATATTTTGGTTATTTATTATATTCTCTTACAGTATACCTAATTGATGCTATGATTACTACGAAAGTTAGATATGAATTAAAATTGATTATCAAGCAGTTTTAATAATGCGAAAAAGATTTAAATTCACGCTTTTGTTTACATATTTGTACTTTTTAACCGAATGTTACAAAAGTCCTTCCTAAAAATTAACATGTCAACTCTTAGTAAATATTAGGTCATTCCATTCAAACATGCGCGTACATGTTCGGTTCCTGTTTTAACAGTTTGCGCGAAATGTTGATTGTAGTAATATGTTTTATTTAGGATTGTTGAGAAGAGAATGAATTTAGTTCATTTTACAGATAGTCTTATATAGCACATAAACAATAAAAACGTCAGCGTGTAGAAGGATCGGTGGCGCTATCTTTTGTTTTACGCCATAACTAGATCAGATAGTCATATTACATATGAACAATAAAAATGTTGGGGTGTAGAAACTTTGGTGGCGTTGTATTGTGTTGTACGCCATAACTACAGCGACGAAGAGAGAGGGTGATCAATTTTGCCCTGACTCCTTGACTCAATGGAAGGATCCATAGTCCTGTCTCGGTGGAACAATTCCGCCCCCCCCCCCTCAGCAGAACAATCCACTGTCCACGCTTCAATTGCTAAAGTCCACGGTTTACCCCTCAACGGGTACAATTAATGGTCCTCCCCTCAGCTGGACAATTCATCGTCCATCCTTCAACAGGTTTAATCCATGATCTACCCCTCAACGGGTACAATTCATGGTCCCACTTCAGCGGGACAATTCATGGTCCACCCGCGCCACATGAGTACGCCATCTACTACCTGACCAAAGTAGTAAATCATAATTCTTAACTAACCGGGTCAAAACTGTTGACTTCTCGCCACAATTAGTCGGTGACTCGTTCCACAATAATTTACTCAACAGTGGAGTCAGTTGGACGAGGCCTGGTCGTTCAGCAGCTGCTCAACCCCTCAACTGCTCATCGTCATCATTCTGAGCGACTTCCAATCAGCTCCCAGCTATGAATATTGATACTAGCCTCAATATGAAACAGTCAATTCAGACATATAATGTATTAATCCAAAAAATGTCATCCGCAAGTCACTCTAGAGCATCGAAGGTGAGCAACTTTTGTGGACTGTTAGACACTTAATATTTTCTACAGGATTTTGAATTTTCTATAGAGGTCCACATGTCAAAGTTGGGTACTGAGTCTATGCATGACTTCAAAGTTATAATCCTGAAGATAAATCACCATTGAGCACTCTCTATAATATATCTTTGTATAATGCAACATGCAATTAATTATCTGTGGTTTCGTCATGCAGTCATCTATGTGATCATCAATTAACAGAGATATCTTTGTGACTTTACTGGAGATGACAATTACATGTTTCACGAAAGGTACGATTTCTATTCGTAATCAAAATAATCAGGTCTCCAATAGTCAGGAATCAAATATATTTTTAGTTAAAACCAGAAATAAAAAATTACCGTTTTGACTATGTAGTACTTCTATCGCCATGGTACACTTTGGCTGTTACTTAATACAATATTAGAAACCTCCAGTACCTCCCATAGACGCATCAAGTCTACAAATTGACATACATGTGAGCATGCACTACGGTCTACTCAAGATCCGATTTCCGCCAGTGCTAATCTCGCACGGCGCTCCTTCAAACTATTTCAAATACCTCGGAAGACATCCATTTTCACCGAGTCACGGCTTCGAAACAGCTATAGATCCACATCATCACCAAAAACTCTGTCTACAGAGGATTTACTTCGAAACACCAAGTAATTTTACATTTAAATCAACATCGGTTGGTACTTGGTTTTCCGGCAAATATAATATTTCAATTACTTTAAACGGACCTGTCCAATTTCGTCCAATTTAATCGTAACTAGTTGCCTAATTTAATGGATCAAATAATAAATTACACAAAACTAACAAAAATGTAAAATCGAACCAACGACCTCTGTGAGCGATTTTTCATACACAAAATGAGCAAAAAATTAGAACTTGATACAACGCCGTTTTTTTGCTAAACGTCAATTTAATTTATACTTAAACGCATGGAGGTAGAACGACGCGACTCGAAAGGTTTGATAACTTTAAAAATTTACAACAAGAAACATTAAGAATTAAGCAGAGTTAAACTCATCTTCGCGATTCTGGCGTACATCTAACCGAAAGCAATCACTATCTCGCCTACAGGCGACAATTATCCAGTGCACAAAATTATAATGAAAAGTTGAGTATAACGACAAAATAAGAGTTTAAATTCCTTGTTGAAACTAAATTATGAAAATTCATTTGTCACCCAATCTTACAATCATACATAATCACTTTAGTTATTTAAAGTCTTAGTACGTTCTAATTCCTACCACCAATAATCAATATTTTGCAAATTAGAGTCAAAGTAAGAAGTATAAAAATAATGGTTTCATTTCATCATATTGATAGAACAAACTGCACACCTCAGGTCTGGGTTCATATTTTCTACGTTCTCCTGGAAAATAATGCAACCATAGGATCCTTCGGTAATTGGACTTCCACTTTCAATATCTCACAAGAGCCAGTCGCCCGATATCGCGGCTATAAAAACTAGCCACGTACGCCGTCACTGCAAACTCTGATAACTAATAAGGGTATTTATTAACTTTCCCAAGATGTACTCACAGCTCTAATAACACACGGGTATATCCCCTCGCTTAAGGCCTGATCTGGGCTTGCGCTCTTCGGATCCTTTGGGACATGGCTTGTGCAACCCCATTAACACTTGTTACTACTTCTCAATTTCCACTTTGCACTCTGTTGCCCTTTGTTAATCCTTTTTTTTACTTTGAACATCTTTGCACTTACATTAAACACTTAATAACCCTTTTTACTTGACGCTCTCTTGCACTTGTTAAACTTTTTACTTTATATTCTGTTGCACTTTCACTGTGCACTCAATAATTATTGCCCTTTTATACTTGTTAATCCTTGTACCTTGTACTAGAGGTGAGGCGTATTTATTGTCACTAGTAAAAATACTCGATATCTTAGATCAAAGTACGTATTTTATATGCGAAATACACAATACTTAGTTTCGTAAATACTTGTATGGTATGGCTGACCGGACGTTCGTACAATGGTTACTTTATGGTTGGGCTGCGGCATCATTCTACCCCTCTTTGTCTAGCTAGCTATAGCTATTTCACTCATGCATATCGTACTTAGGTTTTCTCGCTCTTTCATATTTAAAGCGTATATGAAATATGGGACAAACTGAATATTTAAATATTCGTATGTCGTAATACCTTTAAAGTATGAAATACAAGTACGACATACTCGTATACTCATTACATTAAATATTGCTTCACACTTAGCAGTTTGTGGACAAATATTTACTCTATGCGACAACTACAGATATTTTAAAATAAGGATTTTAAGTACGTATTCTTTTCGTCTAATTATCTCCATTTTTCTATTGGCACAGTTGTGCGTAATTACTCTATAATGTAAATCTTGTAAGTCTATAGTGTATATAAAAAGTAACTGTTAATTCGGTTAAATTCTAATTTCGCCATTATGTCCACAAGGAACGCCATATAAGAGTATTTTACAGACGTGGGTGATAATTTTTCTTCTTGCAATATTTACAAAAGTAAATTGTCATTCAAAACAGCTAAATATAACTTAAGGAAACATTTGAATAGAAAACATTCAATTTATTTGTTCCGAATATATTACATTATGTTTATTAATTTTTTAAATATTCTATCAAAATTTTTATACCACGTGAATCATTTAATTACCAGTCCTAAGCCTGGACCTATAAATATTTATATTAGTATAAAGGAAAAACGAAATATTGTATTGTATGAAAAATATCTCAGTTAGAAATTATGGGAATTTACGCCAAGTTTAGTTGTAAGAAATGAATGATATGAGGATTGAACCCTTCATAATAGGTTAAAACTAAGATTTATTTTACGTCTCCCGGGATCGTAAGTTTTTATTTGGTTTTCTCACAACAGAATTTCGCCTGCCCATACTCGTCGAATATTTTGTCACCGATATCCGTCACCAATATTTTATAATAATCGTACTCAGTATCTCAAAATTCTAGTATCGCCCAAATCTACCTTGCACTCATTAATCATTACACTTATTAATCCTTGCATTTACTAACTACACTTAATAATTCTTGCACTTTGTATTCATTTTCATTGTAAGTTCAGTTCGGGGATGTCCAACTTCTGAACTGTAGTATGACTTATATAATATGACGTGTATACGTGCACATGAAAAATAAAGACGTTGGCATGTGGAAGATTCGGCGGCACCATCTCGTGCTCTGTGCCACGACTACAACAGACATATAGTCTTATATTATGAATAATAAAAACTTCGACATGAAGTTTTTCGATTTTTCTATCTTGTGTTGTACGCCATAACTACCGCAGCAGTCTTATATTACACAAGAACAATAAGAACGTCGGCGTGTAGAAGTTTTGGTGGCGCCATCTTGTGTTGTATGCTATAATTACAGCGGCGAAAGGAGAGACGTCATGGCGGACTTTAAGTTGATAAAGAATTACCAATCTTTAGTGGACTTTAATGCGTCGATCTGTCAACACATATTTTACATATATTTTAAATTGATCGAAATAAATGAATTAATTCAATTAATGAGTTTGACCAACGCAATTTTATTAAATTTAGTTTTCTTTTAGATCTCTTTTATAGAAAATATGCCTTCATGAAGAACTGAAAGCTTTTCATGCGGACCGCCTGACAATCTTGAAGATCTTTGCGAATATCATTTGCACTTTTTCCTAATAAAACAACGAATTTAATAATATTGCATTGCTCAAACTAACTAATTAAATCCAAATAAATTAATTAAACTTATTTCGATCCATTTAAAAGATATATAAAAAAATGTATTGACCGTCAGACGCAATAAAGTTGACTGAAGAATTATTAAATATACTCATCAATATTTCGCGCAACCTGTCAAAACCGAAACCGAATATGTACGTTTATGTTTGAATAGAGTGACCTTTTAATCTGATTGAAAAGCGTAAACAGTCTCTATATTTATCAACATCCCGTCTCCGTCCAAGGTCGAGCTTAGAACATAAGTCGATTCCAGTACCTGTATCATTGGAAATATTCAGTTTTAAGAAAACTCTGAATTTAATATTAAAGTGAACACTGCAAATTCTTCCTGTATTTGAAATAAAGTTACCCGTGTATTTATTTTTTCCTTCGGGTAATATTTAAAGAATATTGAGAATTTGTCGCTAAAAATAAATATGGTTAGTCAATCATATGCAATAATATAGATTTACAAAATTCCCAAATGATAATTTAGTTAAAATCTAAATAGACCATTTACTGAAAGGTGTTTAAATAAGATGTAGCCAAATTCATTCTGCAATTCTAGCCTTTAATGTGACCTACCTACATCACACGTGTTACATTTTTACACTAATAATCAAAAGGATAGGTTTGTGAATAAAATTTAAATTCTAATACGCACATTTCTTTATTTCGAAAATTTTAATTATTTTTATGATGGTACACCAAGGTGTGAAAAGCAAAATTCAAAGTGAAAAAAGTTAAAAATTTTGATGGTTGGCAAGATTGAAGGGAAGCAACTTGCTACCGCTTAACCGCTAATCAGATCAAATCAAGATACTCACAGCACTCTCAGTGATAATGATACTAATACTGGCCAAGGCAAGCATAGTTGAATAGAAACAGTTTACGGATAATGGAGGCCCTTCAAGATAGACACGACCTTTAGAAATAAAGAATAAAATCAAGAAAGAGAAAATTTATAAGAAAAATTACTTTCGTAAATTTAAAAATTCAAATAAAATAGCCAAAAACATCAAAATAAACCATAATATGCGAATACGTCACTGAACATATACACATTAGTGAACGTACTTGTTAAAATGTACGTTACTTGTTAAAAACCGCGATTTTAGCCAACGTTAAAACGTTGGATAAAATCGCGGTTTTTTTACGATATTTTGTGTTTTTTTGCTTTTCGTAACCATAAGTTGATCTCGTTTCCAATATTTTTGGATGAAACCTTTAACAATATTAGTTCCATTGTCTAGTAATTTTTAACCAACAGTTGTCCAACTTATATATGATTTACACAATAAATTACTCATTGTACGTAAAAAGTTTTAATACAAAGTTAAAAGCTGGCTTTTTAGGCGTATCGTTATAACAAAACTACTCTTTTAACTATAAATATATCAATTTCTAGAGACGAAATAAAAAATTAAGTATTTTGAATTTAAAGGGAAAGAATAAACGATCAGCCATTTTTGGCAGAAAACGTTTAGCATCGAAACTAGCGATAGTTTTCATAATAATAAACTATTAAGGTTTTGTTTCAATTCAATTATTTTTAATTATATGTGGCTTAGGTTCTATTCCATATGAACTGGATAATTCAGTTAAAGACAATTGATTGGTCTTCCACAACAGTAAAGCTTGTATACTGATTAAGTTAATTTAACTAGGTCCATTGTTATTACAAAAATTTACTGCGCTTATTATCTGTGATATTTCTATGATTGTGTAATCTATTATCAATAACAACATTAGTAAATAATTAATCTCTGTAAAAGCTACTGCAGGTTTATTTTAAGCAACTAGAATCTAATGACGTGCATAGATAACATCAATATCAATATTTATTTATCGGTATAAACACAGCGAAACTGTGCATGGCATAAAACAAATTAAATTTCTAACAAAGAGAAGTACGCGATACAAGCCTATGTGATGTTGTGGTGATTGTCTGAATATTGGTTTTATTGGTTATTTTGAAGCATTTTTCCTACAATAGTTTTATTCAAGAAAAACAATACTCACAAAGGACATGAACGACACTGCTCTTTTATATGCCCGCAGAAGTCTTATGACACATTGTAGTACAAACACTATATACCTAATGTAACAATATTGGTACTTCAAAATATCAACAAAATTTAATAGTTTGGTACATACCGCAGATTTAGTGGCACACGAAGGCCATATTATCATAAATTATACCATATTTGGATGAATATTTGCTACTTCAAAACGAAAACCGAAAAAAGAAGTTGACTGCAATAATTTTAATGGTATTTTCTTACTATGTAATAAGAAAATTTAAATAAAACATCAAGAAGAAAACAATTTTTGACAATTTTCTCTGACTACTTACATATCTTTAATGAGTAGGTTTTTTAAATTAATTTTGCCATCTGATTTGTTTAATTTAAAATTGACTATTTTCATGTGGTTTTCATTGATACTCTTTGCCATCGATATATTTATTTCCATCCGAGATATATACATACATATGTAAATATATATATATAAATATATATATATATACATATATATATATATATATATATATATATATATATATATATATATCTTTACATATCAATATTATTTTGTCAAGAATGAAAAAGCCGTCATATTTTCCAGTATATACGATATTTTGATTTACTACATTTTAACTTAATCCAAGATCCCAAATTCAAATCTAACGGTAGTTTCGGAAAAACACATACGCGATAATGGCACAGTTTCCTACACTAGTGACCGGTAATAATAAAATCACGTGAATAATAATAATTTTATTTAAAATCCAACAAAATATATTCAAGTTAACTTATGGAATATAGATAATTCCGCAATTAGTTACGTTTCTTTGATGGCTTTTATTTTGCATGCACAAACGTGCAATTTTGAACCCTTGGCTTTACCACTTATTCAATCTGGGACTAAATTAAACATCATTGTGCAGAAAACAACATATGATACAGGGATCATATCCATGGCGCGTGTACGACGCCTACTTACAATCTACATTTGTTTTATGATTTGTGTGTAAACGAAATAATTTTAAATATTATGAGCAAGTATTAGGAAATCCGCTGCTAAGATCAAAGATAAAAATTAAATTATCTAAAACGAAAATCACATAGGTCAAAAGAACACTCATGCTCAAGCGAAAAATGTAAAGTGTGCGAAAAAAAATTAACAAATATAAAAAAATTGTGTCTCATGCAAAATGGGCAAATTAAAGCATTTTTTTAACATTATTACATAATTTTTCACTAAAATGGTTTTTAAAAATAAAAAAGAATTTATTACGATTTTAGTTATTACGAGGAATTAATTTTCTTTTTAAAGAAAATTAATTCCTCGTAATAATTAAAATCTCGTCAAAAACCAAATAATGAGTGCAAAGTCATACCAAAATTATCATACATTCAAAATTTAATACAAATTAAAACAAACAAATGACTATCCATGACAACGACAGCCATCTTTCTACTTCAAACGTATGATTTCTATAATCTTTTGACTGCGAACAGACTTCGAATCTAAAAAGTTTTTATGGAGCGTAGATTTAAATTTAAGGAATTATGTTACAGGAATGGTACGATTTTCGGAATTGTAAAATATTTATTTGTAAATACCTTGAAGCACAATGAAAGAAATGAGGCTCAGAGTAAGTCTGGCATTTCCTTTAAATTTGATATAAATTTGAAAGCGCATGAAGAGTATATGTATATACACACATACCTACATAAGTGCATATCAAGATATACTCAAAGGCTCTTATATATTTCGTTCTTATTTATTATCATTTTGCCCTACAAACGCTTCTCTGATTTTCATTGATCATCTATTCTGGAGACCAACGCAATCGTTCATCTCGAATAATGAAAATAAAAATAAAAATGCTGCTGCACAAAAAAGTAAATTATACATATTTTAATATAATCCTCAATAATATACAAATAAAATTCAGATTTAATCCTAAAATTTTACTCAGAATTTTCAGATTTAATTTAACAATGAAAATTTAAATTTGTTAAGCGAGCCGTTGAAAAAAAACTAAAATGAGAAAAAAACTGGTGGAGCAGTTTATTATAATAAGCAACGAGCTAAACAAAAATGAATAATTTTGGTCTTAAAACACAAGGTTTTTCTTTAATAAATTTACCGATTTTCATACGGTGCAACATTATGTAATACCTTAATATGACGGTTTATTTCGGGTTTGATTTAACTTTCAGTGTAAACACTATATAACGTGTTATTTAGAAAATAGGCTATAAACATTTTCATTTTGGCAATATAACTCATACTTTTCTTATTTAATTTGATTAAGATGTAGTTTTTATACTAGCGATTGAAGCAATCAAATAAAGCGCCAAAGTTATCACCGAGATAAAAATAATGTTTACATAATTTTATAAAACTTTTAAAAATTTTTATATTAGAAAATAACTTACAATACTAGATTTTTACTCCATTTTCTCTTATACGCTATTTACTGTTGGAGAATAATGTATGTACACATGCCTTTTGAGAATATATATTTTGAGCATTTTTATATTTCACGTCGACATGAGACATATTTATGAATGAACGATATTTTTTCTTGTTTTCTTGTGTTCTTGTAAAGGAAAAGAACCGCTGTTTATTTTGGAAAATTCTTGAAAATAATTTCATTCCAGCACTGTCATTTGTTGAAAAGCGAAAACTGTCCCCATTGAAGCAGCAATTAATTATTCAATGGCCACATTTATTTGAAAAAGTTAGTACAGTCGCTCCGTTAGAATATGAGGCTGATTTCGTAGTACTTGCTAAGTACAGGCCGCGGGTTCCAAGTTATGCAAAGCGCCAATCAGTGGGTCCGTGTGCGCGCATCTTTCGCTAGCGAAAATTTGGCCACGGGGCGGCGTAGCGTTTTAGCGAATGCATCGCGATGCAACTAAATCACGCTCTTTTTCAGTTCGTTAAGCTGCTCGGTGCATCGTTCCGGCACGGGAGCCTAATGAAGGCAAATAAAAATATGGACGCAATATTAAAATGGTATGCGCGCGAATGTGCTCGCTTGGTACTTGGTACTGAAATATTATCTGAAAATAAAGCAACCTCAATATTTTGTTTCTGATGGAATTGAAAATTTCAAACTGCGTTTGTTCTAAGTAGTATGGAAATAATTCTGCACTCAGGAAGGTTAGTATTTTTCATAACTTGTAAATATATGATAGATTTAAGGCTGTATAATTTTCTACGCTACGGAAAAATATTTATGGTGGAACACCATAAATTAAATATGAGTATGTAAAATAGAAGTTGAAGTTATTTATTTTAAGTATTTAAAATTATTTTTAAAATTTAAAAAAAATGGTTTAAAAAATAATAATTTAAAATAATTAAAACTAAACTTTTGAATATAAAGGTTTCATTAAGGCTATTGAAATGGGCTCGATATAAATGAGTTAACTGTTAACCATTGAGAAGTTCCAATGCTCCATTATCCGATTCATTGAGATAAGTCTAAGGAACCCAAACTCAGTAAGTATATTTTTAACCATTGAGAAGTTCCTATTACTGCTTCTTAAGAATTATGAAATCCATCAAAGAGTTTCGGGTAAGTTATGGCTTCGAATTGAGAACCTCTTTCTTTTTTGAAACCGTTTAAATAATAAACACGTCACTTCAAAGTTCACCACTTTTTGGAATATGTACTATTGACACTCGTTTGGTTTCGCAATCGTCTTCTATTCCTCTTCATGTCTTTATTCAGTCTCGATCATAGTACACAGTAATACAAATCTATCTTGTCTTCCAAAATAGCGTAGTTTTATGTATCGAATTCTTAGAACTCGCAAAACGAGGCAGGATAGTCAGGTATTTCTCAAGGCACTAGAGTAGAGGCGAGTCGATAAAATTCAGTTTCTTACTTTTATTTTGCAATTTATATGTCATCATGATATTAAATAACTTTCTAATTAATATAAATTTGTATTAAGTATTAAAATCTGGAATGTTGCTACATGATAACGCCTATTGATCCACAACACTTCAACCTTCGTAATTTTTTGCAATGTTGAATTTTATAGCTTCAGTAGCTATAAAATTATTTTGTTATAATTTTATAGCTACTGAAATTAGAAAAGAATCTTATTTAAATATATTTCAGTCCGTTTCGTTACGTATTTATCTCAACTATGTATTTATCAATATCAACATTTCGAAACTGACAATCATATGAACTACTATGTTCTGTATTATCATCATTACGATTAAAAACTTTGTTGTTGATATTTTTGAAGTTATTATAACAAAACACTTAAGTTAATTCTCTTAAAATTGCGTTGATCTCATTTCTTCTATTGGTGTCTAGCGTTTTTTTTAATATAATATTAGGTAGAGTTTCAAATTTCGTATATTTTTAAACTACAGAACTTTATCAATTTAGTTTTGAAATCTACATATATCGCCCAAAGTTGCAGCAAATATTTTACAAAATTTAAATACTTTAATTAAAATTGCAATCACATGATGACGGAAAATTAGTTACTCATGTAAATGCATCATTTCGGGTATTTATTGAGTTCTTGCACTATATACCTAATTGATGCTATGATTACTATGCAATTTACTTATGAAATAAAATTTTATTAACAAGCAGTTTTAATTGGTTTTTGATTATATAATTGAATACATATTTGTAATTTCCATAGATCGCACTTAACTATGAAACTTTTGTCGCCATGGAACCCATCGACTATCACTGAAGAGGTTTTAGATATGCAATGGAAAATATATAGTAATATATTTTTATATGATACATATTTACGGAAAATAAGTATCCAAAATATTTTGTTGTATAACACCTTGTTCCTATCATTACTTTTTAACCGAGTGCTTAAAAAGTCCTTCCTAAAAATAACATAACATCCCTTAGTAAATATTAAGTCATTCTCTTGAAACATGCGCGTACATTCGTGTTTCTTGTTTTAATAGGTTGCGTGTCATATTAATTGCAGTAATATGTTTTATTTAGTACTGTTGAGAAGAACATTTTACAGACAGCTTATATTACACATAAACAATAAAAACGTCGGCTTGTAGAAGGTTCGGTGGCGCCATCTTGCATTTTACGTCATAACTACAGCATACAGTCTTATATTACACTTGAATAATAAAAACATCGTCATTTAGAAATATTGGTGGCGTCATCTTGTTTTGTACAACCTAACCACAGCGACGAAGAGAGAGAGTGAGCAATTCTCTCCTGATCAGCAAAAGCCACGATACAATGATTACCTTTGACGTTCTTATAAACAGGTTTAGGATACGAAAACTTCATCAACAAAGCTATCATTAGGGAGGTGGTTAAACCAATCACCTAAAACTTGTAAACAGTTACCAAGGCCAAGCGCAACCCAGTGGTGACAATCGCTAATTTAGTCTGTAACTTGTCTGGCTTCTAAAATTTCTAGCTCCTTCCCTCGCCACAGGAATACACCTATGTGTTATCTGTAACAATGCACCATATCCCTTGCTTAAATTAGACAATTCATGGTCGCCCCTTGGCGGAACAATTCCGGGCCTCCCCCTCAGCGGGGCAATTCATGGTCCAATCCACAGAAGTACACCATCCAATACCTGACTTAAATAACACATCATAATCCTTGACTCATCGGGTCAAAACTGCTGACTTCTCGCCGGTATCAGTCGGTGACTCGTTCGGCGATCCTTCACTCAACAGCAAAGTCTGTCGGACGAGGCCTGTTCGTTCAGTAGCTGCTCAAGTACTGATAATAGCCGCAATCGGAAACAGTAAATTTAAAAAAATAATATAGTAATGCAAAAAATGTGATCCGCAAGCCACTCCAGAGCATCGAAGGCGAGCCACTTTCGTGAGCTATCCACTACTAGATACTTAATATTTTCTATAGGATTTCGACTTTTCTATAGCAGTAGACATGTCGAAATTATAATCTTGAAGAAAGATCATCATCGAGCACCTTTATAATATATCTTTCTTTGTTTGTATAATGGAATTAACAATTAATTATATGTGGTTTCATCATGCAGTCAAACGCGTGATCACAAATCACCAGAGATATCTTTGTGACTTTAATGGAGAAGATAATTACAACCTGTTTCATAAAAGTTACGATTGATATTCGTTATCAAAATAATCAGATCTCCAATAGCCAGGCATCAAATACATTTATAGTTATCACCAACAACCAAAAATTATCGTTTCGACTATGTAGTACCTATATCGCCATGGTCCACTTTGTAACGTTTGTACTTGGTGTTCAGCCAAATCTAAGATTTCAGTTCCTTTAAACGGACTTTTAAAATCCTATTTCTTCATTTTAATCGTAACCAATTGCCCATTTTAATAAATCAAATTATCAGTTACACAAAAGTAACAAAAATGTAAAATCCAATCAAGGTTCACGGGTGATGAAAAATCGTTTCATATACGAAATGAGCAGAAAAATTGTGGTACCTGATACAACGCTGCTCGATTTTTCCAAACGTTAACTTAATTTTTATTTAAACGCATGGAGGTGGAACGTCGCGGCGCAATACGTTTGATAGCTTAAAACAACTTTCATTGATTATAAGAAGCAATGTTTACCATTCACATAAGCAATCAAAAACAATAAATGAAGGTCATCAAGAATTAAGCAAAGTTAAACTCGTCTTTGCGATTCTAGCATACATCTAACGGAAAGTAATAACTATCTCACGTACAGGTGAACCAATTATCTAGTGCACGATATGATAATGAAAAGGTGGGTACAATGACAAAATAAATGACATTGAACATAAAGTAAAAACGTACACAATCTTCGGACATAAATGTTGAAATTCCTTCTCAAAATTACTTTAGGAATATTAATTTGTTATCCAATCTTTCAACCATATGTAATCACTATAGTTACTTAAAATCTTAGTACGATCTACTTCCTAACACCAATAATCAATATTATGCAAATTAGGGTTAAAGTAAGTAGTATAAAAATAAGGATTTTATTTCATCATATTGATAGAATAAATTATATAATAACATATAGCCGGACTATTATTTCAAAATGAAATAATACGCTTCGTTATTTTATATTGAGACCTTGAACCAAAATCCCTCGCCTGATTATAATGTAATTATTTGAACTACGGCCGGTACCGTATGAAATAGGATCTCTGAATAATATTTGTTTATGCTAGCCACAGAACGGACTCATGTGCTGTGAATTTTGATTAATGCCAGTTACAATTGTACAGTGTCATCATTTGCCAGGTAATTTGTTTGTAATAAATTTCTTTTACAAGTGAACACTTGGCTCCGGAATCACACTTGGCACCTCTCACCGTTGATAGGCAATAGATTAGCACAATGTCATATATAGCCACGAACGACTCTTGCGACGCTGGTCCGTCGCGCATCCATCTTGCTCACACCTCAGGCCTGGATTCATGTTTTCTATATTCAGACCTTCTCCTTAAAAATAAGGCTGCCTTAGGTTCCTTGGGAAGTTGGACCTCCAATTTCAATATCTGACGTAATTGCCAGTCGCACAATGTCGCGGCTATTAAATCTAGCCACATATGCCGTCACTGCAGACACAAATAACTAATAAGGGTATTTATTATGTTGTATTCAGACGCTCACGTTTAAAGCAATATTCAACGGGCACGGGCGCCAGCACAAACGTGTGCCTGTGCTCTTGTTGGTGCTCAGGCACTCCGCCGCTCGGGACGAGTATCAGTATTCGGATACAGATCAAAGGATGAATGTGCTTGCGCTGTGTGCCTGTTTGGACGCGCGCGCTCGCGTCAGTATCGTGTGCGCTTTCGTGCCGAACCGACGGAGCGATGTCTGAGTAGACAAGTGAACAAATTTTATATTTCCTGGAATGCTACCAGACGGAGCAATTAATATAGGATTCACAACATAAGTTCCACAAGGATAAGAAAAACTTTTCCGATGCTTGGGTGAGATTAAAGGCCAAATTTAATTTAAGCATTAAAGATTTACAATAAGAAAAGATATTCTTATTACATTACCTATGGGTACCTTCAGACGCCATTTAGAAAAAAAACCAGGATTCATTACGATCTGGTGCAGATATTTTATCTGTCAATAAATATTATTGTTAAATCTATTATTAGGTATTATTTGACTTCCAAAAAAATTGGAACTTCTTAGTACAAGTCCATAATTTTGTAAGTGTAGGTATGTACATTTATCTTGATCGTTTTTTATTGGTTAAAATTTGTTTCAACTTAGAAAATAGGTAGGTACCTACCTAGTGTAAACTTTATCAAAATCGGTTAAATAGCTTGGGAGTGCTACCACCGCCTTTTCAGAAATATTTATTCAATTCATAATCAAAGTTACTTTGCCAGATTATAACAACACAAAACAATATTTTTAATTATTTCATACCTATCAAATGAGAAAATAATACATACTAACTCTGACCTTTCTTTTTCAGGGGCTATGAGCCTATTTGGTTTGCATATCAGATCATGAAATCATTTTTGTTGTCGGTATGTACTACTAGGAATACAATAAATACATATATGGAAAAAAAGAATTGGTAACAACATTTTTAAGACTTATTTACCATTGAAAAATATATTCCTGAGTACTCGTAGTACTACAAAGATATGAAATAAATTTATTCTCTAATTTGTGTAGCAATCAGAGGTGACCTTGGTATGTTTGGCAAATTTCTTATTACGTTATATTCATTTGAACTAGACCAACATGATCCAGATCTTATCAGAATGTCATCACCGTCATATTCATCAAACGTTCCTGCAGGAGAATATCTTCTTGAGGAATCTTTACTTTTTCTGAGAAAACTATGTAGCAGTACACATTTTATAGTAAATTCTGCCACAATATCTGGATCTAAACCAATTGTAGGACAGAATATTGAAAATATCACAGTTAATATCCCGAATGTGTTTTCCACCACAACCCGGGATGTAGAGAGACATTGATTAAATCTTCTTTTTGGTGAACCAAAGTCGTGATTTCCAGAGTATGGTTTCATTTCATGTGTACTGAGTACAAAACACCGCCATCTGTATAGACGTATGGCACATCAACATTTAATCCAGGCAGAGGGCGTGGTGTGGGTAGATTCAATTCGTTTCTGAAGTGTTTTTTTTCATAATAATGAATTGTTTAAAACGCCACCATCGCTTATTCTACCTTGACTTCCTTTTTCTGCAAATATAAACTTATAGTTGCTGTCTATCAATGCCATTAATACAATACTGAAAGTTTTCTTATAGTTGTAAAACTCGGTGCCCCTATGAAATAAGTTTTCTGTCACTATATATTTGCTATTCAGCAAACCAATGCCATGTGGGAATTTTCTTCTATCTCATCTTCTATCTCATCATCTCGACATCTGGAATAATTATTGCATTGAAAAACACAATAATATGTCATATTTTTTTTCAGGAACAATCAATATAGCAAGTAATACAAGACACAATAGCACAAGAAGGAGAAGAAAGTTTCAGAGATGAAACTAATCAAAGTGAAGGACTGGAAACATTTTCACCTGCAGCAATTCCAATCAACAAAACGGCACCGACTTCAGTAAAAAGATCCCGTCGTCGTTCTGCACCAGATCCTACTGAACAACAAATGGCTATAGCATTCAGTCAATTGACTAATGCATTAAGTCAATATCAATCTCAACATACACCACCTAAAGACGATGAGTGCGATTTATACGACAAGCTTTTAGCTACTAAGCTCCATGAATTTTCTAAAGACGAAAGAAAATTAATTGTGTACGATATTGACGGCATATTTATTGATACAATTAAGATGAGATCCACTATCCTCCCAACTATCAACTTCATATTCTAAGCCACCGTCAACTTCAACTTCATATCTTAGACCACCATCAGAATTGAATGTTCATATCCCAAACCGACCTTCAACTTCTTTAAGTTCACATTTAGAAACAATTATAAATATGTGCTTCAAGCTGATCTAAAACTAATCAAACTTTATATTCTGAACTTCATCTACCTTCCCATGCTTCATGTTCAACATCAATTTTAAAAAAATGTATACATATAAACCAACCTGTATCTGATCAACATTTAAATACCTATGCAATTTTACCTCCGTCTGTTCAATCCCTAAATAACTACTCAATCCAACCCCCACATGTGAAATCCCCTAACAGCTTCCATCCAACCTCCATCTGCCCAATGCCCAAACACCTACAGAATCCAACCTCAATCTGTTCAATCCCCAAACAACAACTCCATCTGACATCCACCTTTACAATCTTCGAATTCATCTGTAACATTATAAACACGGTTTTATTGAAATTAATTTATTTCAGATGAATCAAGTCTACCTCTATCTCTGCAATGCACAAACACTTAAACCAACCTCCATTTTAGGAAACAAATTATTATTGATAAACCATCAATGTCTTATGAGAGAAAACAATCATAGATATTGTTATAATTACCTACTTCCAAACTTATGTCGATTTTAGTAATATTAAGGCTCTATAAGCTGCAATGATAAGTAATTTGTGATACTTTGTTAGTTATCAAGATAATAAAAATGACTTAAAGGACATAACTTTACCTTTATTTCATCCTTCAGTACTATATTAAGATATAGCTGCTTTGTATACTTTAAACAAATAGTGTAGTCTTCTTTTATTGTCGCCAGAGGCTAAAAATAGCTAAAGATATTATAGACTTCTGTAACTATCGCCAGATGCTAAAATACTTAGCATCATTGCACGGCAAAATTTAGCTGGTATAGTATCTCTGAAATCTGTGTCTTGTTTAGAAATCATGGGTGAAATTTTGTTCAGCAAAATTTCAAAATCAGTGTAGCTCATCCGAAAAACGTACTCTGCAGAAGATTCGTAAAGGAATTCAACAAATTTTTCTTCTATTAATTCCCTCTAAGGAAAAATAGGTAATAATAAAAAAAAAAGTTTTTGATAAAACAAGGTCAATATAGTGAGGGCAAAAATGTAACTTATGGCCACAACTTTGACGAACATGAAGAGCCGCTATTATTCGTCAATAAGTAGCACATTGCTATTATGTCACAATCAAACAATTCATACCTGATACGATTGCTATGAATTTTTATCATCCACAACCTTCTTCTCTGGACTCTTCTCCTCCATTTATTTCATCGTAGATTACTTCCTTTTTTTTCCAATAAAATAAGTCAAACCCAACACAATAGCCCCTATGAGATCAACGTCCGCCATGCTCTCTTAATTGTCACTGACTAGCATGCCCGGGTGCGTGTAAACAGTTTGCTTGGCTTACCAATGCACATCGGACTGAACGCCGAGTTATATTCCGGGCTGCTTGCCAAGCTGCGCGACGCACATCTCGACGCACCATTAACCTTCGCACGATGCACTCACAATTCAAATAATACACGGCTATATACCTTCGCTTACGCAATGGTCTAGGCTTGCGTTCTTCGGGACTTCGAGACATCTCCCGTGCGATCCCATTCCCGCTTTGCACTTTGGTAATCCTTTTTTTACTTCGTACTACTTTGTAGCGATGACAGAATTATAACGTAACAGGTATGAATAACACAATATTGATGGAAATGAATATATTATGTTATTGCGATTTACAGATACTATGTACTAAATAACAAATTTGAATTGAATTTTGTTTATGTTATATTCATTCAGAATTTACTGTTGATCACTAACTGCAATTTCTATACGTTATTATTTCATTTTGTTTAAATCATCGAACTAGGAAAATACTATATGGTTTGAAATGTAATTTTTCACTGTATTGACCATTGCCAGGCTTTCTTTTAAAATAATTTAATCAAATGTAGATTGAAATAGTCCACAAAAAATACCTATATTCTATCAAAAACCAAATTAAAATTGAACAAGTGTTTCTCCAGTAGTATTTAATATAGATAGCGATTATAGTACGCATGTAATAAACATATTTTGTATGCACATGCAGAAGGAAAATTAATTTCATGGAACATATCGTTTAAGAACGTATTGAACAAATGTTATTGTCAATAATGTCCAATAACATGTTATTTTTTAACAGGTATGATACTATGTTATTGAATAATGGTGTTATTAATTATAATAGGTATGGGGAAATAACAGTTATTTCCATCTCTACTACTTTGCACTTACATAAAACATTTATTAACCCTTTTTACTTTGTATTTTGTTGCACTTTCACTGTGCCCTCATTAACCATTGAACTTGTTAACCATTACAATTATTAATACTTGCACTTTGTATTCACTTTAAATCCGGTAACACACGGGCATATCCCACTTCTGAACTGTAGTATGACAAATGTATGAATACACATGAACAACAAAAACGTCGGCGTGTGAAAGGCTCGGTGGCGCCATCTGTTAGTACTCCATAACCACCAGTTTTATATTACACATGAATAATAAAAACTTCGACGTGTAGAAGTTTTGGTTTCACCATCTTGTATTTTAAGCCATAGCCATAGCTGATACTCTTATATTACACATGAACAATAAAAACGTCGGCGTGTAGAAGGTTCAGTGGTGCCATCCTGTGTTGCACGCTATAACTACAGCGACGAAGTGAGAGACGTCATGGCGGACTTCACGATGATTACATTTGGTAATTCTTTAGTGAATTTTAGTGCGTCTATCTGTCAACAAATATTTTACATATCTCTAAATGGATCGATTTAAATTAATTGATTGGATTAGTTAGTTTTACCAACGCAATTTTATTAAATTTGATGTTATTTTTGATCTCTTCTATGGAAACTCTATCTTCATGAAAATATTTTACCCAAAATTGTCCTGTCCTCAAAGAATTTGCGGAACTGCCTAACAATATTACAAGATCTTTGTGAATATAATTTATACTTTTGTCTAATAAAACACCGAATTTAATAATATCGCATCGGTCCAACTAATAAATTGAATTGATTCATTTATTTCAGTCCATTTAAAAGACATATAAAATATCTGTTGACAGATAGACGCAATAAAGTTCATTAAAGAATTACTAAATATACTCATGAATATTTTGCACAAGCTATCAAAACCGGAAACGAATACGTACGCATATGTTTGCATTGAATGTCCTAACATTTGATTGAAAAGCGTTTGCAGTTTCTGTATTTATGAGCATCCCGTCTCCCGCTGAACACAGAACATAGGTCTTTTCCAGTACCTATACCATTGGAGACATTTAGTTTTAAAAAATCTATGCATTTAGTATTGAAGTGGACATTGTATGTCCTTCCTGTATTTGAGATAAAGTTATCCATGTATTTGTTTTTTTCTTTGGTTAATATTTAAGCAATATTGTGGATTTGTCGCTAAAAATAAATAGTCAATTCACATCCAATAATAAAGATTTACAAAATTCCTAACGTGGTAATTTAGATAAAATCTAAATAGACCATTACTGAAACATGTTTAAATAAGATAAAGACAAATTCATTCTGCAATTCTTGCCTTTGATATGACCTACCTTCATCACACGTATTACATTTTTACACTAATAATCAAAAGGATAAGTTTGTGGATAAAATGTGAACTATTATACACCACATTTCTTTATTTTGAAAATTATAATTATTTATATGATGGTAGACTAAGCTGTGAAAAGTGAAATTCATTGAAATTATTTATTTTACACAATAAAAAGTTAAAAATTTTAATGATTGGCAAGATCGAACTGAAGCAACTTCGAGTACTACCGCCTAACCGCTAATCATATTAAATGAAGATACTCACAGAACTCTCAGTAACCATTATTATAATACACGTGTGCACGCGCGCATGCATGCACGCACGAACGCATGCACGCATTCACGCACGAACGCACGCTCGCGCTTGCACGCATGCACGCATGCACGCACGAACGAACGCACGCACGCATGTACGCACTCGCACACGTATATACACACACATATATATTATCATTAAAAACCCGTCATATTTTCAAACATATGATATTTTGATTTACTAAGTTTTAACTTCGTCCAAGAATGTAATACCAAATCTAACGTTAGATTCATAGAAAAATAAGCCAAAAAAAACAACATACAAACGATTATGTGCAAGGCGAAAGGCTCTTCTACCCTGCTACCCATTATCCATAAGGTATGACTTTAAACAGAAATCAAACTAAGAAGAAAAGTATTGTATGCCGACCGCTGTTCATAACATACCGCCGAGTGGTTGATTTAAATCAAATAACGATATTAATTACTTCAACGTCGCCATAGCGTAACCATTAGTATTAGGTAAGACTAGTATGACAAGTGTTATCAATTATTCAGTGTACCCATTTATATGTACGTAGATATTTCATTTAGTACGACACATTTGAAAAAATAATAATTAGTGGAGTATATTTGAGAGAACGAGTATGCATATTAATGTGGTATATAAAAATTGAGCAGCTTGTTAGTGAATACGATGAAACGTCGATATAACATAAAAAAGAAAATACTTACAAATAATATTTGCATATGCCAATGTTGGTTTTATTAGATTTTATTTCAGTTAGCGGGATTTTGGTGAAACCTCATATTGTAGATTTACCTATACACGAATTTATGTTTTGTTTAATTTCACAGAGACTCAAATAACTTTACACGTAGAAAGTACTTTGCTTATTAACCTTATCAATGGTTTTTATACCATCATTAATTAAAAAAGAACAAATTGTGCGATTAGTAATTAAGCATCTGTTACTGTTAGTTAGGGATGTTTTTGAAAATATTACTCACAGTATAATGATAATACTAGAATTAAATAACCTTTTTTACATAATAATTAAACCGTTTTAAACTCTTAAACGCTACTATGGGTACTGGAGCACCCCACATCATTTTTGATTCCAATATTTGAAAAACTATTTCACCCACACAAATGTCGCTCATGCTAATCCTTCATTAATAGTTCCCACGTAATTCCATTAGTCGTGCGCTGATGTCGCGCAAATGCAGTCGTTTGTGCAACTGTTCTGGGTTACCGTATAACCCTACAATAGTAGTACTCAAAAGTTTTATACATTTGAACATGGTTCAAATTTTCTTCTTTATTGGTAAGTTTTATTAGTATTGTACATGAAATACTACTTAATTTAATGCATAAGACTTGTATGTACAAATTATAAATAATAAAATGTATTTTTAATATAATTCCTGTTGGCAATCTCTTCAAGTCTATTTTTTCAATTGCAAGTACATTTTTCTGGTAGTCATGACCAGTTAGATATCAAATCAACCTCTTAATAATGATAAAAATATAGCCGCTATTCTAATATGAGATTCAGATGATGAGGAACTGCATACTGGAGATGCCTCCGATGAAGAACCTGATGGTATCACTCAATATTTTCGTCTTTTAGAATAGCCTAATTATCGTTCTCGAAACCATGATTCCATCTTTGTAGTCCATGACAATGATATTACTGTTGAAGAAGATGATACCGAGTACGAGTTATCACAAGAACCAGCATCAAGTAGTAGGATCCCGATTAAGGTAATGTATACGACTTTGTTTATGTATGGTAAAGGGAATAACAATAGACACGATTAGTCAGGAATACAATCTTCACGATCGAGAATTTCTCGTAGTAACATATTATTTCACCCACCTGGAAGTACTATAGAGGTCTTTCAATTCTTCTTTACTGAAGAAATTATAATTAAAATAGTAATATATACTAATTCTGAAATACAATACCAAAAGGGCAAAATATAAACAGCATGAAGGTGAGGAGGTGGAAGATGATGATGGATCACCTGAAACGGTTCGACCCTCATTTGTGCGCGCTACTACAGTATCTGAAATTCGAGCACTGATAGGATATTATCAGCTGGGAATTTTTCAATATGAATCATCTGTCTACTGAAGAAATATTTGACAAATACTCTGAAGTATTCAGAGTGGCTATGCCTAGAGCAACATTTGAGTATTTGACTAACTGCTTGAGATTCGATGACAAAGAAACGAGGGTGTTTAGTCGTGAAACTGGTCGTTTCGCTGCAATGAGAGAATTATATAATCACATTGTAACAGTCAGTAAGGATATCTATAATCCATCAGATTTCCTGACAATGAGCAACTAATTGATTTTTATGATCGATGGCGGTTCAACATGTTTATCCCGTGAAAATTTGATAAACATGGGTTGAAAAACATGTTTCTCTATGACGCCAAGACAGTATACATGATAAATAGTACCATGTATCTAGGAAATGACAGTACACCGCAGGGAATACTAGTAGCCGATTATTATATTAAGGATTTGATTTTATATTATGGAGTCACATGGTATGAATCAAAATGTAACATATAACAACTAGTTTACGGCCATACCAACTGCAAGAACATTACTGGAAAAGGGAATTACTATGGTTAGAAATTTAAAAAAAAATAAGTGTGAGAAACCACAACTAATGTTGGAAACAAAAGATCGCCATAGAAAATAGAAAAATTCTATGTTCGCCCTTCTCGGATCGCTTATTTTACTATCGTGTTATTTTCAACAATCAGCGAAAAAGAAAATTATTATAATGCTGTTTACAATACACGATAGTTCTGATAATGATAATTGAACTGCCCATAAGGTTTTATAATAAGACAAAATGTGGTGTTGAGGTTTTCTGAGCAAAAAAGTGTTCTACATCAACAAAAACAAGAACATGACCTCCGTGTATATTATGTACACTTCTAAATACGGTGAGTGTCAATTTATTGATCCTATATACTATATTTATGGTGTGATAAAAGAAACTAGTCCAAAGAGACGCCAATTTTTTAAATTGACAATGTCCCTTATAACACCGCATAAGCAAGAGAGACTAAAATGCCCCAGATTGCCCCGGGATATCCAGAAATCCATGAATGGTATCCTAAAACTTGAAATTGGCAGTGCTGAACCAGTTCGTCTGGATATCAGACCCGGTCTCTGTTGCTTCTGACCCCGCATAAAACACCGAAAATTCAAAATCGCGTGCTCCCCTTGTCAGCATCACAACGTCATCATATATATATATATATATATATATATATATATATATATATATATACATATATATATATATATACATATATATATATATATATATATATATATATATATATATATATATATATATATATACTTCTTATTATGGTTAATTATGGTTATTATATTATGGTTAATTATAATAAATAAAACATTTTGACGAAGAAGTTGAAATATTTGAGGGTACTCCAAGACCTCCCGGTAGTATTAGTATATATAAAATTGAAGGTAGTGTTTTGGAGTTAAATAACCACCGAAAAAGAAGAACATTAAAAAGTATCAAATAACGAAAGTACTTAGTTGGTAGTTTTGCAGTAGAATGTCGTTTTCGTACATAATTAAATTTACAAAATGCTGCTACAAATTTATCTAACCGGTGCCAACGTACACACCACACATTGATGAATGCTACATATCACTTGGCATCATTTACAAAAATCTCTAGCAGTAGCAGCAGATGTTCTGGGACATAAAGAGGACTTAATTATATTCATATTTATCTACACACATAAATGTATGTATACACATATGCATACATATATATGGGCATGTAAATTGCATTCACAAATTTGTCTTTAACTTTAGCAATGCTTCTTGTTTGAATTTGTAAATACTTAAGTACCTATTTACTTTTAATTTACGTTAAGACAAATCAAATAAGTCCAAACTCAATGAGTTTATATCACAAACACTTTAGTCAGTTGATTGAAGTGTTTGTGTCCCAATTTTTCGACTCCATCATTATACTCCGATTTAATAAAGAGAAAATTTATATGGACCTCGTTTAGGTCTTAGTTCTTCGTTAGACCTGAATCATCTAAACTCTATATCGGTATCAAGGCAGTGTTGAGAGATTCTATGGCGTGCCTTCATTTTCCTTGATCAGATTCTAACCAAATTTTCATCAGAACCGACTAGGAAAATATCCTCAATTAGTTGAATAAGTGCAAATAAATGCTAGAGATATGTGATAACATGCACGAAAAAAATACAGTCCATTCAAAAACTTCCTTTTTAAAGTCCAATAATTACCTTGAATAATTTTAATATTGAAACTTTACATATATATAAAAAGTTTCCTCAAACAACTCGAAGGTTGCACTTGCGGTACATAAGTTGTAACATATATTAATAAAATATGTATCAGAAAATTTTGGTATTCAGATATGTAAATATTCATGTAAATATAAGTATACACATGTGTTTATATATATATATATATATATATTTATATATATATATATATACACACATATATATATATATATATATATATATATATGTGTGTGTGTGTGTGTGTGTGTGCGTGTGCGTATACGTGTGCCTGCGCGTGCACGTGTGTGCGCGTGCGCGCGTGTGCGTGCGGGAGTATGTGCACGTGGGCGTGCGTGTGAATGCGGGTGTGTGTGTGCGGGCGTGTGCGTGTGTGTGGGTGCGTGTGTTGCGTATGGGTGCGTGTGCTTGCGTACGTGTGTGTGTGCGTGTGTGTGCGCATGTGTGCGCGTGTATGCATGTGAATGTGTGTGCGTTTGTGCGCGCGTGTGTGTGTGTGTATTAACATCCCTACGGCATATGGGATACAATGATAACTATAGAGCATAAAATATATTAAAATACACAAATTAGATTTATTAATCTGTGTATTGTTTCATACGTATATTAAATCGTTTATTATTACTTAACAGCATTTATACAATATATTATCATTAATTTTTAATCTGTATTGAATCAACAAATTTATGTTCCTATATACTTCAAAGTATATTATATTTAAATTTTGTGATATCTGATAACTTTGAAACATATAAAACGGATTAATAAATAAAAACTATACACCAATTATTGATTTTCATTCCACTTTATAAATTTTCTTTTAATGTGCCGACAAATTCTGATAAGAATAACGTCATATTTATTTACATGTCAAAAATTTGTATTGATAAATATAAATTATATATATATATATATATATATATATATATATATATATGTGTGTGTGTGTGTGTGTGTGTGTGTGTGTGCGTATATTCGTATCCATTTTGGAGCATTCATCTTGAAAATAATTTCCATATTTAATCTGCTTCGTCGATAAAAATCAATATCAGATTTGTTTCATATTAAAATGGGAAGAGAGAGGTTATATTGTTTACGAGGTTATCGCAAGGCAATACTTTATACGCAAATAAAGTCTATTAATTCATTCTCAAAATAAAAATATATTTCATAAGAAAATCCGTTTTGAAACAGAATTGTAATTTAAACCAAAATTTACACAGACCAATTAACAAATATATATTTCAAATAGACACTATAAGCATTATGATTTTAAAATTAACATGAATTGATAAAGTGGATAAATAACGATTTACTCTTAATGATACATCTTAGTGATATGTTTTAGTGATACCGCACATAATAGTCCCCTACTGTCGCTTATAATTATATACTTAGAATACCTTTCTTTTTAAATTTAACTATTTAATTTAAAGAGTTTTGTTATCCAATTTACTACTGAAGTAAAATATTACATCGCAGTGTTTTAAATCTGATAAAAAATAATTCTAAAATATAAAAACTAAAGTACTTCAGTTTTTATATTTTAAAATTATTTTTACTATGGAACTTTTCCAAAAAGTGAATTGGTAGTTTATCCGAAAACTCTTAAAATATAAGTTTCACCCTCGGGTCTACAAATTTGTATTTTCCGTAATTCTAATTTCATCTCCCTTCTCGAGTATTATAGCAAAAGGTTTTTCTTACTTAGACTTCGGTTCTGCAAAGGCTTTAGCCTCATATAAACTTCAATACAATTACAGACTGTCTTTAGGTTGATAAACTATGCCACACTTATATGTTAATAATTTTTATGCATTATAAACATGCTTAAACCGTTTGATTAGAGATTATGAGTAAAAGGTACAAGCATATACCTTTAGTAATTACAGGATAATGAGATACTTATAATTACAGGAAAATGAGATACTTATAATTACAGTAAAATGAGATACTTATAATTTCTGGGGAAGGTCACATATACCATAACACAAAAGAAATTAATTTTATTCAACTAAAAAATTACATTTTACGCTTGCTTACGTTAAATTCTATAATTAAGTAATTTACTTGCATTAGTTTTCCATCGTTTTAAGGAATCAATGTGAATTAACATATAGCAGCTGTTTAAATTATTAGAATTAACATATATAGAATTAACATGTAATAGCTCTTTAGTTGTATTTCCTACCTCCCAGCTTTTATTCTGATATCACTATATAACCTTATTTCGTTAATTTAAATACAATACATTTCTGCAGAAATGTCCTTAGTAGAACTATTGATGTGAATATTATGCATATATGATAACAAAGTAATAGTGATTTATATACGGTAAATAAACTACATAAGTACTAATAATTAATATGACGTATTTACATTGGTTATGTATATACATCATGTATATATTGGTTACACAAAACATAAAACGAAATATATGCGGTATGTTCGGTAAATGCTATGAAAACACATGAAGTCGATTTGAAACATGAATTTTAAAAGCGTCAATTACTCTGTTTAGAATCATCATGATGGAGACTTTAAATGGGTTCTTTTTTGCTTACTCTTGAGTTACATTTACTTATCTCGCTAACAAAAAATGCTCGAAAATTTTAGAAACGTTTACACATTTATCGAACACCCACCCAGAATAACAGCAGCGTAATTATGTAGATTAGTTGATATTTTAAGCTACTCAAGAAAAATAAATTAAAAATTGTAGTACAGGTAAGTACAATTTTCTTTATCTGCATTTTACACAATAAATTAATAATATTTACCTGTCATTATAATTAAATAATACAATATAAAGCACTAAAATTCATATAAAACACTATTTAATTAAATACGACACGCAGACTATTAGTTTCCAAGTTGAGTTTCGTATTGACCAAAATAATTTTAGTTTTAGGATAAACAAGCTATGTAGTAAAAAATTGGTAATGCAACACAGTTTTTGTACAAATATCTTCTATTGGACTAATTTACAACAAAGTCACGTTCAGAAAATGTGCTGGCAAATTGTGCCTATCTTGTAGGAAATTAGTCCTTTCATCCAGAGGTTTAATCAACTTCACCTATACAGAGGGGTCTGTAGGTTATGTAACAGCATATATTTCAATGAGAAAACCCGTTTAGTTAAGAAATAAAATTGATGTACCGGCTAAAATAGCGTGGTCTAAAAGTCCGTTAACAATTCATACGATGATAAAAAAATCTAGTTACATGAAAGAAAAAATGTTTATTTATTCTGAAAGTACACAATTTGGGATTTTATTTCTTAAAAATCACATCGTCCATATGCAATCCTTCATTTTCTTGACACTGCTGCAACCTAGAGCGGGAATTTTTAATGACCGACTGACAAGTGTTTCGGGAAATGTTTTCATTTCCTCGCGAATATGAGCCTTTAATTCTTCAAGAGTCGCTGATTGCTGTTAAAGACTTTACTTTTAAGGTATACCGAAGGGAAAAAATCCATTGGGGATGAGTCCGGGCCACAAAGTGGCTAGTTAATATTACTCCTTTTGGATATAAATTTTTGACCGAAAATTTAGCGAACTGCATTTAAAGAGTCGTTGGAAGTGTGGTATGTTGCCCCATCTTGCTGAAAGCATGATTGTTGATTGAAGCCATCAAAATCCTGAAGCCCTGGAGCAAAAAAGTTCTGTATCATGGCAATAAACCGCTCTGTATTCACTGTAACAGCGTTTCTTCTTTGATATTCATAAAAGTATGGACCAATAATGCCTTTTGCTGATAAATCTGCGCGTACAGTAACCTTAGGTGAATGCAGGGATGGCATTTTTGATGCTTCAATTTCGGATTAGTGTCACTTCAATATCTGCAGTTTGGTATGTTTACATGTCCATTTAGGTGAAAGTGGGCTTCGTGTAAAAAAATATTACAGCTGGCAAACCTCTACCATTTCGTTAGCAAACTGCAGCCTGTAAACATAATCTTGAGGCTTTAATTGCTGAACCATTTGGATTATGTCTGGATGCAAATGTAAATCCTTGCGGTTTAAAGATTTTTTTGGATACCTTTAAGACGCTAGACCGCTTTCGAGTAGAGTCCAGGTTGTTCACGAACAGACGCTCTAACACGCTCTTTGTTTTTGGGATCCCGTAATGTTGTAGGTCGGCTGGATCGTGGTTTATCTATTGTTATACCAGTTTCTTCAAAGTTCTGGACCTATTTTTTAATCGATTGAATCGGTGGAGCTTTATTTTATGCCGTATATTTATTTATTTTATTTATCTACTTTAATGTATCCAATTGATATATATGGCGGACTTATTGCTATCATGACAATCTATTACAGCCAACCATAACAAAATAGCAATGAGCTCAACATTTGCGTTGCGCTAGAGTCGAAAAATCGTTGTTTCGATAGTACTCGCAAACGCAGAACGCACGTTGTTTCTCGTTGAATAATGCCACGACACTAAATTCCCGTGGGACGCTCTAACATTCCGTACCTCGCCCGCCCCACCTCTCCCTCGCTGCTTGACGCAGCTGCCGATTCAAATGTTAACGGACTTTTGGTCCACCTGTATTAAATGTTCACAATTTAAAAGTTTACCCTTTCTCGAATTGTCAGAAGTCATAAAATAAAAGTTGTTCATATAGATTGCTTGTATACAATAATTAATTTTTTTTTCAAACAAAACATTTTTCATTTTTCTTATATATTATTCAAATTCACGTTATGGATTCTTACGCAATAATGGCATCAAGTATCTTGCACTAGTGATACGTGCGAATGCGATGACGTCAACAATACCATTTTATTATAAATCCAGCAAAATATGTCCAAGTTAACTTAGGGAATAGAGATTTTAAAAATTGGTTACCTTCCTTTAATGGCTTTTGTACTTATTAGAGAAACGTACAATTTTGTACCCTAATATACAACAAACGATGGAGTTTTACCACTTATCGCATTCCATCTATTACTAAAGTATTCGTCATTGTGCAGGGAATAACGTATGATTGCGGAACATACCCGGGGTGCGCTTATGACACCTGACTACTAGCAATCTCTATTTATATTTGATGCTCTTTGTATGAATAAAATAATTGTATATATTCCGAGCAGTTTGTTGGAAAATCCGCTACCAAAAACGACAATAAAAATTAAGTTTTCTGATATACAAACCACAAATCAAAAATACACTCATGACAAAGCAAAAAATGTAAATTACATAAAAAAATTAATAAGTAGAGAAAAATCATATGTATGAGTATAATACGCAAACGGACCAATTAAACCATTTGCTCTTTACATCATTACATAATTTGTCACTAAAACGGTTTTCGGAAAATAAAAATGAAATTCTTTTTAATTAAGATATATCAGCGATATGAAACAAATTCATAACAAAATAACACACAAATTGAAACTATCAGATAAGGTAATAATAGCAACGATAGCCATCTTTCTACTTCAAGCGTATTAATTCTATACTAATTTTTTGACTGCGCAATGACTTCGAATCTAAAAAGTTTTTATGAACATATGTTTAAATTTAAGGTATTATATTGTCGGAATGGCACAGTTTTGGGAATTTTAAAATATTTATTTCTGTGTACCAAAAACAGTTAAAGAAATTAAGCCCAAATACAATTTGGCATTCCATTCAAATTTGACAAAATTTTGAAAACGTATGAAGAGTATGTGTACGCATACATACCTACATGCGTCCATACAAAAATGTACTCAGAGGCTCTAATATATTTCGTTCTTTTTTAATTTTGCCCTAAAAAGATTTCTCTAATTTTTATTAATCACCTGTTCTTCCAAACTTTTATCATATTAATGAAAATAAAGACAGAATTTCCACTACATAAAAAATACTAATAATTCAATATAATTCTGCGTAATATATAAAAATATATCAAATTTACTTAAAATTTTGTTTAAACACCAAGCAACTATAAAATTATACCTATGTATACGATAAAATATAACGGAAACACAAAAAAATGGAATAATATAGGCAGATTCACGTGGTATTCGTATCATAGCATCTTAATAAATGAAATGGCGATGACCAGTACGCAAGCGGTTAAAAAAAATTTGATCGAAAATTTGAAGAGATTTTTTATATTTAAAAAAGGTATAAAATTTCCTCATGTGTGCCGCTGAATAAAAACTAAAACAGGAAAAACTTGATGGAGCAGTTTATTATAAATATTCAACTAAAAATAAATAAATTACTTTGGCTTTAAGATAATCAACGCACAATTTTTTTTGTCCAATTTACCAATTTTCAAATGATGCAATACTATGTAATACCTTTATTTGACCGTTTATTTCTGGTATGTTTTAACTTTCAGTGCAAACATTATATTACGTTTTAGTTAAAAGTACCAAGGAGGCTAAAAGAAATGTCATTTTGCTTATATAATTCAAACTGTTTTATTAATTTTATTAAGAAAGAAGGTTTTTAAACTAAAGATGGAGACAAATAAAATATCGTTGTTAATGGTTTTATCATAAAACTAAAAATGATGCTTACATAATCTTAAATCTTAGTATCTGTGTAATATCATAAAATAACTTAGAATAATTGTTTCTTATCTCATTTTCTTTTTAGCGTCAGTTTCTCTTGGAGAATATTATATCTACCCATGCCTTTTTGAAAATATAATTTTCTTAATTACTGATAAATAATTCTGTCTTTTAAAATTCGAAACTTTAAGGATGTTTATATTTCACGTCGATATGAATATATCGACGTGATACGTCGATGTGTTTTCTCTTTTGTTCAGAAGAAAAATAAACGCTTATTTTGGGAACTTCTTGAGGAGAATTTATTTCCAGCGCCGTTATTTGTTGAAAAGTCCCCACTAAAGCAGCAATTATTATTCAATGGCCTCATTTCTTTCAAAAAGTTACATTTACTTCATCTGAACATAAAGCTGATTTCACAGTACTTGCAAAATACAGGCCGCCAACTCTATGTTATGCAAAGCGCCAATCAGCCGGTCCGTGTGCGCGCATCTTTCGCTGGCAGGAACTGGGTTAGGAGCGGCGTAGCGTCCTAGGAAATGCATCGCGATGCAACTAAACCACACTTCCTTTTAGTTCGTTAAGCTGCTCGGTGCATCGTTCCGGCACGGGTGCTTAATGAAGGAAAATAAAAATATGAACGCAAAAATAAAAATGGTAAGCGAGTGGATGTGCTCGTTTGGTACTGAGTACTGAAAAATTATTTGAAAATAAAGCATCTTCAATAATTTGTTGATGATGGAATTGAAAATTTCGAACAATATCAAGACAGTTTCAAGTCGTATGAAAATAATTCCTGACACCCATGATAATATCGTCACTTTTTGAAGGTTCACTGAGATAGGTTAGTTTTTTTCATAATTTGCAAATATATGACAGATTTAAATCAAAGTAAGTATAATTTTTCCGCACCATGGAAAAATACTTATTTTAGAATACCAAAAACTAAATGTTAATGATTTTAAATATCTGAAATAATGTTTCAAGTACTTAAAAAATTAATAAGTCAAAAAATAATAATTTAAAGAAATTATCTCGAAACAGTTGGAAATAAAGGTTAAGTTGAGGCTAATTAAATGGACTCGAACTCAGTGAATTCACTGTTAACCATTGAGACGTTCTAAAGACCACCTCCTTGTTCTATCATCCGACTCATAGAGACAAGTTTAAAGAACCCAAACTCCGTAAATATGTTTTTAACCATTGAGAAATTCTTATGAGTGCTTTCTAAGGAATATGAAATCCGTCAACGAGTCTCAGGTAAGTTATGACTTCGAACTGAGAACCTCTTCCTTTTTTAAAACATATTAAAAAAGAAATGTTAATACAAAGTTTGTATCATTTTGGAATATGCATTGTTGATACTCGTTTAGTTTCGCCATCGTCTTCTTTTTTCTTTTTGCAGTTAATCAGTCATGATCATAGTATACAGTGATATAAATATATCTTGTCGGAAATAATGTAGTTTCATTGTATTCTAAGAACTAGCAGAATAAGGCGGTGTATAGTTTGTTATTCTCCGTTTTTAATATTTCTGAACTAAAAATCGTCAATCTTGTGTGGGATTTGCACTTTGAATTACTCTTTGATCGCGAAAAGATGTTAAACAATGTTAAAAAGCTGGTATTTTTTGGCTCGTAATTAAAAGAAAACTAAAATATCTTTAAATGAAAACATATTAATTGCTAGAGAAAAAAATTTAGTTTTTCTTTGAATTTTTGGAAAGAAATATTAATTTTCTACCATTTTAAAATATGTTTTCTAACATATCAGAATTTAATAGAACATACTACGACCTATTTATATAATTTAAAATATTTTTCTTCATAATTTTCTAATATTTTGTTACTATACCCCAGAAGACACATCTAGTCTTATAAAACCTAAAGAAAACTTCTCATCAACACATTTTTACAACAGGAAATAGTTTATATATTGTACTTTTCAAATCTCTTGATTGTGAGTTGATTTCATGAAACATTTTTTTCACTAAGTTGGGTATCAAGTTTAAAAAAATATATTTGCTTCTCACACCTTCACGATTATATTCACATTCCGGTGGACATCTTACGAAATTCCTAAATATATTTCGAATAATAATTCCTTAATGATCACGTTTCTCGGAACGAAGGTCAGGTAGGGTGGAACCATTGCTAGGATGTTATTTGAAGATCCGCAGAGTCGTTAGTGGAAATCTTAAGAAGAAAATATGTCGTGAATGATCCCATAGCAATTTCGGGAATAATTTTTTCTGGCATCTACATTTGTGATTTTAAAAGTCACATGCAAAATTTTACATTTTCAGGCAGAATTTTTTTCGGACCGTGCTTTGATAGATCAGACGGTAACCTACTTTGTTATTATTCCAAATGTTACCAAAATTACATGCCGTGTTATAAATAGCTATTCGCGATTATTTCTCTCATTGGAATAAACAACGTCCTCTTGATTTAATGAATCGACTTTATTTTTGGTGCGTTTGCTAAACTTAATTATTTCTGATTTTGACCTAAAGGTATTATCGAAACCAAAAGTATTACTTTGAAATAATTTAAATACATCAAAATTAATATTTTTCAGTACAACAAATTATAAGGTTATTTAGTCACTCTGAAGTATAAAAGTAAACGAATATACTAGTCGATTTTATGAAACAAGAATCACTGACAACTTTTATTTTAATGCCCCGTTAATTTAACAAAGGAGGAGCGTACTTTAAATATTAAGTTAACTTGGAATTTACATAGCACCGGCGTTTCTTCTCTTTCACGTATTTCGGATTGAACAAAAATTATGTTATTATACCATTGATTAAAATCAAAGTGTCGAAAATATGCAGTATAAATGTCAAAGCATAATTTATTATGAATTATTCACATTTGGAGCTAGTAATAAAAAAAAATCAACAAAAATTCAGCTCAATAACGATGTGTATCTCTTTTAAATCAACTTTTTTCATAATTTCTGTTATTTTCTGGAACCATGGTTTCAATATATAAATTAAACAAATCATTCCAAATCAGTAGTGTCTTATTAGTGTTTTAATTTTTTTTTTCTTTTATCGGTTTTCGTACATGCTATCTTGCCGTGTTGGTTTGTTAGAGGCTTTAATAGAACTAGGGAATATAATATTTGCCACCTTTTCCTTATTTATACTTTGAAGAGTTAATTTAAAAATTTAGGAAATTGCAATGCGTAGCCGGTTGTCAATTAATAAAATTAACTCTCGTTCAAGATAGGATCTGCATAGTGCCTATTAAATGAAGGGTTAATAATTAATTTCGAAGCACCATACAATGGTCATGTCAATTAAAAAAATTGTGTGTTTATTGCGATACAATTTTAGTGGATCATTTTCTATTCCAGTCTACGAAGAGATTATTGGAAAACGTCTATTCAAAACCAAAGTGAGCTTGAACAGTTCGTACTTTTATTCCGATGATTCACATATGAATATTAATTGCATTTTCGAACGATTCTTATTTTAATGCTGCTTTCAATTTTAACAGCAATGTTTATTTTAATAAAAATATGGTGTGCATTAGTTTTTTTTACAATTGAAATTTTATTACTTTCATAATTAGGTACGATTACAAAATTTCATTACTAATTTTTTAACTTTTTTTCTTTCCTGAAATGTTAGAAAACGAGTACATCTTTCTAACAAAATGTATGTTTGAAGAAATCGTATTAGAAGAAAAAGGTTTTCAGAGGGTTTTATAAATTGTATTCCCGTAAAAAATGACATAATTGGCAATTTTGTAGTTTTGGCAAATCCATTTCGATCCAAAAATATGGATATGATTATTTAACAATATTATGCAATGATCGAACACTTGTAGGTAAGTAAAATATATTTAACGAGCTTGACGTAGAAAGTTGATTCATTAAATTTTTTTAGATATTTAAAAGGCAAATATCCCCCCCCCCACTACCTCATCTCGAAATAGTCATTAATTCTTTTTAGATATTAAGAAAACAAATACCTCCCCTGTCCCCGTGGCATATTACGAAATATCCCCCAATGATTCAATACGAAATATTCATATATTTTTTTAGATAGTTCAAAACTAAATACCTCCCAGTGACTCATAGCCAAATATCCTCCGGTGACTCATTAAAAAATATTCATTAAATTTTTTAACATAAGTAAAAGCCCAATAGCCCGCTGTGACTCATCCCGAAATTTTGATCAAATTTTTTTAGAAATTTAAAAACCTATAAGACATGCAAATTTCCAATTTGTCACGCATGTTTGTGTTGGCTTCTATGTTTTTGCCAAAAACTATTTTTTGAAGATTAATCCCTAAAAGTGTAAAAAGGGGAGATGGAATATGATACTGGAATTCCGAAATAATTAAAGATAAAGACATGAAAATTGTTACTTCATACAGAATTAGAAGACTAACCGTTTCGATATTTTTGTGGAAAATTTATAAATTGAAAAATATCAATAATTACTGTATAAAACTCCAATAAATCAAGCCGCAGTCATAGTTCTATTTGCCCGACACACCCGGGACGACAGCTAATAAAATAATGGTACCAACTTAGTTGAAAAAAATAGAGTAATATAGGCACATTCACGTGGTATTTGTATCATAGCATCTTAATAAATGAAATGGCGATGACCAGTACGCAAGCAGTTAAAAAAAATTTGATCATAAATTTCAAGATATTTCTTATATTTAAAAAAGATATAAAATTTCCTCATGTGTGCCGCTGAATAAAAACTAAAACAGGAAAAACATGATGGAGCAGTTTATTATAAATAATGAACTAAAAATAAATAAATTACTTTGGCTTTAAGATAATCAACGCACAATTTTTTTTGTCCAATTTACCGATTTTCAAATGATGCAATACTATGTAATACCTTTATTTGACCGTTTATTTCTGGTATGTTTTAACTTTCAGTGCAAACATTATATTACATTTTAGTTAAAAGAACCAAAGAGGCTATAAGAAATGTCATTTTGCTTATATAATTCAAACGTTTTTATTAATTTTATTAAGAAAGAAGGTTTTTAAACTAAAGATATCGTTGTTAGTGGTTTTATCATAAAATTAAAATGATGCTTACGTAATCTTAAGTCTTACTATCTGTGTAATATCATAAAATAACCTAGAATAATTGTTTCTCATCTCATTTTTTTTTAAAGTCAGTTTCTCTTGGAGAATATTATACCTACCCATGCCTTTTGTGAAAATATTATTTTCTTAATTACTAATAAATAATTCTGTCTTTTAAAATTCGAAACATGAAGGATATTTATATTTCACGTCGATATGAATATATCGACGTGATACGTCGATATGTTTTCTCTTTTGTTCAAAATAAACGGTTATTTTGGGAACTTCTTGAGGAGAATTCATTTCCAGCGCCGTTATTTGTTGAAAAGTGAAAGCCGTCCCCACTAAAGCAGCAATTATTATTCAATGGCCTCATTTTTTTCAAAAAGTTACATTTACTCCATCTGAATATAAAGCTGATTTCAGAGTACTTGCAAAATACAGGCCGCCAACTCTATGTTATGCAAAGCGCCAATCAGCCGGTCCGTGTGCGCGCATCTTTCGCCGGCAGGAACTGGGCTAGGAGCGGCGTAGCGTCCTAGGAAATGCATCGCGATCCAACTAAACCACACTTCCTTTTAGTTCGTTAAGCTGCTCGGTGCATCGTTCCGGCACGGGTGCTTAATGAAGGAAAATAAAAATATGAACGCAAAATGAAAATGGTATGCGAGTGGATGTGCTCGTTTGGTACTGAGTACTGAAATATTATTTGAAAATAAAGCATCTTCAATAATTTGTTGATGATTGAATTGAACATTTCAAACAATATCAAGTCCGTTATAAGTGGTATGAAAATAATTCCTGACACCCTTGATAATATCGTCACTTTTTGAAGGTTCACTGAGAAAGGTCAGTTTTTTTCATAATTTGCAAATATATGACAGATTTAAATCAAACTAAGTATAGTTTTTCCGCACCATGGAAAAATACTTATTTTAGAATACCAACAACTAAATGTTAAAGATTTTAAATATATGAAATAATTTTTCAAGTACTTAAAAAATTAATAAGTCAAAAAATAATAATTTAAAAAAATTATCTCCAAACTTGCAAATAAAGGTTTCATTGAGGCTCATCAAATGGACTCGAACTCGATGAGTTCACTGTCAACCATTGAGACGTTCTATTGATCACTTCCTTGCTCCATCATCGGACTCATTGAGACAGATCTAATGAACCCAAACTCCGTAAATATATTTTTAACCATTGAGAAATTCCTATGACTGCTTTCTAAGGAATATGAAATCCGTAATCGAGGTAAGTTATGGCTTTGAATTGAGAACCTCTTCCGTGTTTGAAACGGATTAAAAAATAAATGTTAATACAAGGTTTAGATCTTTTTATAATGTGTACTGTTGATACACGTTTAGTTTCGCAATCGTCTTCTTTTTTTATTTTTGCTTTTAATAATTTATGATCATAGTATACAGTGATACAAATATATCTTGTCGTCGGAAATAGCGTAGTTGCATGTACTGTATTCTAAGAACTCTCAGAATGAGGCGATGTATAGTCAGTTATTGCTCAAGGTAGTAGATTAGAGACGAGTTGATAAAATTCAGTTTCTTGATTTTAATTGGCGAACGTTCTAATTAACATAAATTTGCATTAAGTGTTATAATCTGGAATTTAGCTACAAGATAATGCCCATTGAACCTTACAAAATTAAACTTTCGTAATTTTTGGCATATTCAACTATTTAGTTTATTCTCTGGCTATTATAACCAAAAAATAATTGTTATTTAAATTTGTTACAGTTCATTTTGTTACATATTTATTAAGGCCATTAGATAATAATATTCATTTCCAACGTTTCGAAACTGTTAAAATTCGAATTTAATATTCGCAACATTGCGGTTTACATGAAAGTTAAATGGACAATTACTTAAATGTGTCGAAACTGGATGTGGCCTAATTCATTCCGCAATTCTTTTCTTTGATGGGGCATACCTAGATACATCACAAGTGTTACATTTTGATATTCTTCATGTAGAACATAAATCTGTGGGTAAAAGATAAACTGTTTACTTTAAAGGCTCGTCTTCCTTTATTTCGATGCTTTGAATTAATTATATAATCGTGAACTAAAGTTTTAAAAGTAAAAGCCAAAAGTTAATTTTTTTTTATTTCATTCAATTATTTCATTCAATTATTTCATTCAATAATTCACGTTAAAAAAAATTTATGGTTAGTAAGGTCAAAGGGAAGCTACTACGAGGACGAGCACCTAACAGCTGATCAGGTTAAATCAAGATACTCACAGGACTCTCAGTAAGGATATCGATCATTAAACAATGGAAACCTTTTAAAAGAGACAGTACCTTCAACAGTAAATAATATGATCAAAAAGGAAAAAAAGTGAATAAAAAAATTACTTTCGAAAATTCCAAAAGCCAAGCAAAATAACCAAAAACAAATCAAAATATTGCCTAAATCCGTCACTGAATATATGAATCTTAGAAAAAGTACGTGACGTATAAAATGTTGTGTTAAAACCGAACAATATTTTTCCATTGTTTGGTTTTTAAAATATATTATATAACCAAAGAGGTGAACTCGTTTCCATAATTTTTTGGAAAATAGCAATATTATCTAAAAAAAAGTAATATTATTCTCCGTGTTCAATATTTCTGAACTAAAAATTGTCAATCTTGTGTGGTATTTACACTTTAAATTACTCTTTCACCGCGAAAAGTTGTTAAACAATGTTGAAAAGCTGGTATTTTTTGGCTCATAATTATAACAAAACCAAAATATTTTTAAATAAAAATATATTAATTGCTAGAGAAAAAAATCAAGTATTTTTTTTGAATTTTTATAAAAATTTTCTACCAATTTAAAACATTTTTTCTAACATATCAGAATTTAATAAAACATACTACGACCTATTTACATAATTTAAAATATTATACTTCATAATTTTCAAATATTCTGTTACTATACCACAGAAGACACATTTAGTCTTATAAAATCTAAAGAAAACTTCTCATCAACACATTTTTACAGTAGGAACGAGTTTATATATTGTACTTTTCAAATCTCTTGATTGTGAGTTGACTTCGCGAAACATTTTTTTCACAAATTTATTTTACTAAGTTGGGTATCAACCTTAAAAAAATATATTTGCTTCTCACACCTTCACGATTATATTTACATTCCGGTGGACATCTTACAAAATTCCTAAACATATTTCGAATAATAATTCGTTAATGATCACGTTTCTCGAACCGAAGGTCAGGTAGGGTGGAACCATTGCTAGGATGTTATTTGAAGGATCCGCAGCGTTATTAGTGGAGATCTTAAGAATAAAATATTTCGTGAATGATTCCTTTGCAATTTCGGCAAATCACTTCAGGCATCTACATTTCTTACTTTAAAGGTCATATGCAAAATTTTACACTTTTAGGCAGAACGGTTTTTGATTGTGCCTTAACATATTAGACGGTATTTATTGTTCCATATATTATCTTTTAAAATATATACTTTTCTTTTCCAAATATATACTTTTTTATCGTTCCAAATATTATCAAAATTACCCTGTGTAATTTTGAACATAATTGTGTAATTTTTGTTATAATTGGCTATTCGTGATTATTTCTTTGATTCTTTGACGTTATTTATTCTGGAATAAACAACGTCCTTTTAATTTAGTGAATCCACTTTATTTTTGGTGCTTTTGCTAAGCTTAATAGTTTCTCATTTTGACCTAATGTTATTATCGAAGCCAAAAGTATTACTTCGAAATAATTTAAATACAGCAAAACGAATAATTTTCAGTAGTACAAAATATAAGATTATTTTGTCACTATGAAGTATAAAAGTAAACGAATATACTAGTCAATTTTATGAAACAAGGATCACTGACCCTTTAATTTAGCAAAGGAGGAGCGTACTTTAAACATTAAGTTAACTTGAAATTTACATAGTACCAGCATCTCTTCTATCATATATTTCGAATATAACACAAATAATGCTATTTTACCATCGATTAAAAGCAATGTGTCGAAAATATTCGGTATAAATATCAAAGCATAATTTATTATTAATTATTCACATCTGGAGCCAATAATAAAAAAATCAAAGAAAATAACAAGTTGTGAAAGGGGGAGGTGGGATATTATGCTGGAATTCCGAAATAATTAAAGATAAAGACATGAAAATTGTTACTCATTAATTTTTTTTTTTAAATTTAGAAGCCAAATACCCCCCTCCCCCAACTCATCACAAAATATTCATTAACTCTTTTTAAATATTAAGAAAACAAATAACTCCCCCGCCCCCACGGCATGTTACGAAATACCCCCAATGATTCAATACGAAATATTCACAATTTTTTTTTGATATTTCAAAACTAAATGCCTTACAGTGAATCATGGCCAAATATCTTTGGCTTCGGGCTATTGGGCTTTTACTTATATTAAATTTTTTAACATAAGTAAAAGCCCAATAGCCCGCAGTGACTCATCACGAAATTTTGATCAATTTTTTTTAGAAATTTAAAAACTTATAAAACATGCAAATTTCCGATTTGTCACGCATGTTTGTCTTGGCTTCTAGGTTTTTGCCAAAAACTATTTTTTGAAGATCAATCCCTAAAAGTGTGAAAAGGGGAGATGGAATATGATACTGGAATTCCGAAATAATTAAAGATAAAGACATGAAAATTGTTACTTCAGACAGAATTAGAAGACTAACCGTTTCGATATTTTTGCGGAAAATTTATAAATTGAAAAATATCAATAATTACTGTATAAAAATCAAATAAATCAAGCCGCAGTCATAGTTCTTTTTGCCCGACACACCCGGGACGACAGCTAATAAAATAATGGAACCAACTTAGTTGAAACAAAATACTGCACTCCATATTGTTACGGGAAATTATTTTTTTTCAATCAATTCGTTAATAAAAAAGTTTTAAATTATCAGTTCATCTAACAGATATGAATAGAAATATGAATATCAGTTTGCTGGTTACACATTTTTTATTTTACTGAGGCGATATTTATAAACATATATCAATATTATTATATCAAGAATTAAAAAAAACCATTATATTTTCTAACATATACCACGTTTTTATTCTCTCAGTTCTAACTTAATCCCGTATTTCATCCTAACTTTACTATAATAGAAAAAAACGAGCTAGAAGAAATCTACACACAGACATGTGCAGTTCGACGTGGGCTCCTGTATCATCCTGCCCATTACTCATTAGGTGTGACATGTCTGTACTAAAAGAACAAATCTAAGCTGAAATCAAACTACGGAGAGAGAAATATTGTACACCGACCGTCGTTCATAACGTGCTGCCGAGTGATTGATATTAATCAAATAACGATATCAATTACCCCGACGTCGCGTAACCGTTAGTATAAGCTTAGACTCGTCTGACACCCGTTGTCTATTGTTCAGTGTTTATGTGTGTGCAGAGATATATATGTTTAACATGCCGTATATACCAAAGATAATTAGAGGAGCAAGTTTGAGATAACAAGTGCCGATATTAATATTATACTCTATGTCAATTCAGTAGTTCTATAGTGAATACAAAGAAAGGTTGATATCAGCGGTGTAACGAATGTATGATCTTTCCATTCGTAATTTAATGTAAAAATAAATATTCGCAAATACTATTTTCAAATTCGAATATTGGTTTTATGGAGTTAATTTCTGTTAACGGACGTGCCGCTGAATTTTGGTAGTAATTTACGTTTTTGGTTTTTGGTAGAAATTTTGTTTAAGCTCAAATATTACTTATTATGTTTAATAATAGTTTTACAACGAACATTAATTAAATCAAAACAGAAATAAACAACACAACTGCGATTATTAATTTAGCATCAGCGACTGTTAATTAATGGTGGTTAAAAAAATATTACAGTACAATGAAAGTAGTACAGTTAAATAAAACTTTCCTACAAACATTTATACCGCTTTCAAATAACCACCGATTATTTTAATCGGTGGTTAAAAAGCCCACTGAATAAAGCCCACTGATAAAATAAAGAAAATACATGTACTTAGTTTTGGACTTTTGGGGTACAGTATCACTTTTGCACATAAATAAATTTTTAAAACTCTGCTATTTAAATGGGAACGTTTACGGAGTTTAGTAAACTTAAATTTATTCAAAATTATTATAATTAGCGAGGATTGGGCCTAAATAATAACATTGGGTCGTTGTGAGTGAGTGCACGTTGAAGGTTGTCTTTGTGGTCAAAAACCAATACAGCATCGTAGCATATAAATTATTCTAAGGCAATAACTTGCGGCACTTCAATTTCAAACGTTTTATTAATACTTATGAAACTTAGGAGTTAGGTAGTGATAGATTTGCATATACCTTGAATAAGGATAAAGTAATTTTAGAGGATAAGGGAGGGAGAACAATAAAATGCCTCTTCTAAATTCATAAAAAGTCATGTGTAAATGTTTGTTGTCGGTTTTTGATTTTTTTCCACTTTAATTTGGATTGTTTAAATTACATATCATGAGTCATCCTCAGCTACAAAGTCACATTATATAGTGAGGAGTCAGAATTATGTTCTTCAATCTATTGTTTCAAATCTGGTCGTAAATTTTGATACTTGGTGACATCAGTTTATTAGCATTATGATTGCTACAATCACTAAGATATCGTAAGATAATCATAGGATGATTGTAACAACTACGTGACAACTTTCACTTATATCAAGAGACTATTTCTTCATGTGACTTCAAATTACCTTCCATTACTATATAATATAATATAATCCCTGGTCCCGTAGGTTTTTCCAGACTCCCGCTGATATTTCACAGAGATCTAAAAACTTGTTTTTTTCATTTATTGTATGCCTCTTTTAAATTCAATCGGAGTGATAGCCGGGAGTGAGCCTTGCTATATGCATGCATGAATACACTCATATATACAGATAAACATGTATATGGACATATAAATTACATTGTCTCTTTTGGCTTACCGTAATAAGTATTTTATGCTTATACTTACTTGTATGTACTACCTACCTTCCTAATAATATTTAGTTACTTCATGCATTTGTTTATACCTGTACTTACTTACTTATCTACCTACCTATTGGCATCTTAGTTGCTTCATGCCTGTGTATATATCTGTATATACGTACTTACCTATTTATTTACCTACAATCTTGCTTACGTCACTAAAGGACAAACGAATTGAAACTTGGCGGGTTTACTAATCACTGAAGAGTTCCGGTCATAACTTTGACTCCATCATTGTCAGTGATTCATAAGGAACAAATTCATGTCGACTTTATTCGTGTATTATATATTCATTAAACCTACATTGATCACTATTATAGTTCAAGGTACTAGTGCCGTTCAGTTTTGAGGAATTCTTTGCCGTATCCTCAATTTCGACAATCAGATTCTAACTAAATTTTCGTGAGACCAGACTGGGAGGATATCCTATAAGCAGATATACGCTGGACAAACGCTAATAAATATTGGAAATATATGATAACGTTTGAAAGTGAGTAGTGATATATGATACGTGGCAAAAAGATAAATCGAATTGAATAACTCTTCCTTCTCAAAGTCTAATAAGAATACGACCAATGTTTATTTATGTTGATTACAGCGATAATAGTGAAAGAGTAAAGAGAAGTCTCAGAACGAGATAGCACTTGAGTACTGAAGAAAAATTTTAATATGATAATATGAATATAAAAGATAACAACTTTAATATTTTACCCTGATTTGCCAAAAAGGAAATTTATGCCACACTTAATCGGATCTTATTAGATTTTCATTATACTGACATCATCCACACAATATCACAATACTAGTGCTATTTAGTATTAAACAATTCTTTAAATTTCGTTCAATTTCAACGGTAAGATTTTAACAAAATTTTTATGAGACTGTAAGGTTATACCTTCCAAACAAAAATGAATAATCCAGACCGGTTTATAAATGCCGAAAGTATGAGGTTACTTAAACAAAAAAATACAGCCAAATTTAAACCTAGATTCAAACTAATTGTACTTGTATATGCTTACCTACTTATTCATTATCTCACTTTCTTGCTTACATCAAATTAAATCAAACGAACGCGATAGATTGTTTTCGTTTGTAGTGTCAGGAACCCTTTATTAATGAACAGTTCCTGTCACCACATTCTGGTTTTATCTTCGTACCCTAACTTACTAAGGAGCAAATTTAAGTCGTTCTTAATATATTTTTGTTAGACCTGCATAATTCAAACTCATCTCTTATTAGATATTTATTGGACCTACACCGCTAAAACTGTGTCGAAGCACCTATGCTGTTGAGTGTTGACATTTATATATTTTTAATAATTTGGAGATCCTAAGTTTACATAGGTTTGAAAATATTTCTGAAACATTTAGAGATTACTCTTATGATACATAAGCTGCTGTATCTTAACATAATTTGAAAAAAAAAATATTGTCAGCAAATTTTGGATTCCTGCATCATAGGTGCAATAAACTATACTTATGTGACTAAACTGATGATGACGTAACAGTATAAAGACACCACAGTGTGGTTACCGTAAAATAGTGTAAATATGGTAATATGGGTATAATATATGTGTAAATATATATGTAGCTCTTAAAACATATATGTCATTTGCTTTTTTTATATTTATGTATGAAACATGGCATATATAAAAGTATATCTAAAGTACATGGCAATTATAGAAATGGTAGCTATAATTTTATTTTGTCCCAAAGATAAGGACTAGTTGAATGTTGAATCTGGTATATTTAGAAATAAAATTTTCATATATTTCTGTTATGAGTTAGAAATTATTAAATGTAATTTAAAATAAAAATTAACATCTAAAAAATTCGACAAAATTAAAAGAATATAAAAGATTGATATTATTTATTTTCATATTTCTATAATATGGGTTTTGTCATAAAAATACATTAAATTGCAAGTAATATATAAATTAAAAAATAAGTAACTCTTGGCATTAATAATCATATTCATTCACAACCAAAAGTTTACTGACTGTTTTAGGTTTTAGATTTTTAACGTTGATCATGCGCTACATGCGAGCGCACAGCTTTAAGCTCAAGCAAGAAGTATCTGTATACGGTTAAACTCAAACCTATATATAACTTAGCCACGAGCACATAACGACAGTTATTTCATACAAATATCAGACCTTATAGATTCGTACAGTAGTCTTTTATCTGGGCGCCAGTAAAGGAGATAAAGGAAATCAGTTATCTCGCAGGGAGTGAGCGGCTGGAGTGACCGACTTAATCACGTTATGACGTCGGCGAACCGAATCGTGTAGCAGTCGCGCGATCCGCCGACTCCTATATGTTTAAGTAAAACTTTTTGAGTTCCTTGTGCGTACATAAAACTATTGCCTCCGTTTATACGTGGCACGGTAAATTTATACGCTACTCACTTTCAAACATTTTTCGCATCCATATCGAATCTAACTTCGAATCTAAATTCTTGTATTAAAATAATTTTAAGAATTAAAAAACATTTCTTTGGATAAAATAATTATTCTTATGTTTATTTATGATAAGTTTTGAAATTGAGAAATTTAATAATATTGGTTTAGTCCATTAGAAGTCTTTTTTAGTTCATCTGAAAATTTAAAGACAAATAAATTTTTAATAATCATTCAAAGGTTGTTGAATTATATTTTCTACCTCCTTGCTTTTATTTCCATTAGAATTTCTAATTTTACTTTGTTAATTTGAAGTACAATATAAACCTTTCAAAATAATGGTGAAAAAAATCTTCTTACTTGAAGTATTTATGGAAAAGTTATGTATGATCATAAGGTAATAGTAATTTATATGTGGTAAAGAAATTGCATAAGTACAAATAAATAACATAGAATATGCACCAGAAATGAGGTAACAATAAAGATAATAAATAGTCTGGTAGAAAACTCATTACTAAAAATGAAAATCGAAATAGAATTTTCAAAAGAATAAAAATTATTGAAGTTTAAAAAAACACTAACACCGAACCGAAAAATGTAGTTTGTCTTAAAAAAATTTTACTTGAAGAAAAAATCATGTGTTTATTACGTACACGATGGTTTAATTAAGACATGTGTTCTTCTTGTTGTTATATCAATTCTCACTAAACCGTTTGCTGAAAACGAAAACTAAATTATCTTCTTATAGATTAAAATTATTTGTTCTTGTTACTGTTGCTTCGTCCTAAAAACTACCCTTATTTTCATTGATTACCTACTGGATGCCAACAAAATACTTACATCTTAACAATGAATATAACATTATAAAATTCCTACTGTACAACAAATATTTCATAAAAAATATTCCAATATAATCCAACAATTAAAACCAATACTTAAAAATATTTTGCAAGCATTACTTTTAATTGTGGTACACAAGTTGACTATATAATTATACATAATAATATATCATAGAAACTAGAAAAAGAAGAATAATACAAACATTGTCCCGTTGTATTCATATTATAGCATTATTACAAATGAAATAGAATTGACCAGTACGCAAGCTGTAAAAGGATCATTTTTTCACGAAATAATTTACAAGAAGTTCAGCTTATATCTATGACAAGGGTTGCTGGCGCTGAAGGCATTGCTTTTTGCCTCAAAATATAACTGCAGTATTTCCTTTTGCAGGAAGTTTGATGCAGTGTATGCATATAAATAGCACAAAAACATCGTGGAAATATATCTCAAAATATTAAATTAATCCAGACAATATTGATCTGGATTTCAAAGCTAATTAAAAATTACGGGCTACAAGGGACGATGATCACATGAACAAAATTATATTGATCCATACTCAACAAAATTACATTGTTAACATATACATGAATCAAAGAGTACTTACTGACTTGATTATTTTTAACGCCGGGTAAGTCTCGTGAACTCCAAGAGGTAGCTCAAAAGAAGAGTCGGGCCCGATGAAAATACTTCAGCTAGTCCAAATAGCTCTTGCCGATGAATCAAACGTTATGTTGACTTTCTATATATGTATTATTTATTACAGACAAGCCCCAAACACTTGACTCATCTATTAAATTTATCACAAATAATTGCCGATTCGAAATTAGTATATTTATATATCCAAATTAAAACACACGAGTTTTTGAATTTAAAACTCTACTGATTCTTAATTCTCAATTTCAGAATTTGCAGCTGTTATCCTGATACAATGACTAGGTACAGTTTACAATTACTTTTCTATCTTCGAATACAGAAAAACAATGAATAAATATATTTATGAACTAAAACTAGATAATAAATCGATTGATACGATTTTTTAAAGAAAGTGAATTAAAAAAGTTAAAAAATGAACAATAAATATGTAGCTGTTTTAACAGAAAACATAGAAAAATATCGAAATTTCTAGACTGTTTTGAAATAATAATTTCCGTTCTACTTCGAATTGAAATAAAACTGAATGCTTTACTTCACATTTTAAAAAATTAAGTATTCGATGCCATTTCTTGTAAACAACAAACGTCAAAAATGCCAAAATAGACATGTCAACTTCACATTGTCACACATTTCTTCTTTGCCCATACATTAAGGAGATAAGTTCTTGAATCTAATTTAATTACTTTTTTGGAAAAATAATAATGGGATATTTTCTCTCAAAAATAAATATTGTATAATTGAACTTATTATATTGCCTAAACAAAGTTGATTATTGAGGTTTGTTATAAACATTTCGTAAAATAATTGAAATTTGAATTAGCAATAAATATGTTAACCAGCATATATTTGAGTAGCTAACACTCTTATATATAATTTTCATTTTAAATTGCTGGTCGTCTTTTAATATTTTAAATATTTACATTTGCACTAGAAAAGAAAATCAATACATTTACATAAAGTTATGAATCAATACCATTAATATTGGGTTAACAATAGTAGACGTATCGCAAAATGGTTGCAAATTTACTGTTTCTAAACATAAAAGTCTCTCCCAACTTATTATATCATAGTTAGCTCCACTTTTTGTACACGCATCCATTTATATTCCATTTTACCTGTCCGAATAGCATAAGTGATCGGCTGGTAACAATGTGTTGTTACCATTTACCTATCATTGTATCAGTAAATATGTCGATGTACGTCTGTAAATTTATATGTGTACATAATTTTTAAAAATTGTATTAAACTGTTGTTAAATCAAATTATTTATTGCTTTTAATAAAAAAATAAGAGTATTTCTATCATTTTGCAAGCAATGAACAAATATAAAGATGAAATATGAGTAGAACTCGACCCCCAAAGTTTCAACCTAGTGAGATAGTACTTCAAGAATGTAAAAAAGGACCAATCATCAGAATTTCATTTGTCACTTAATTTCATTATTTGTGATATGAGACTTCTTCGCCCCAAATTTTAAAATTTAGTTCAACAAGAAAAGGTATTGATGAGTTAGTTAGTGAGTCAGTACTAAATTAAGCGTAATTTAAATATATTTTCTATCGCAATAAGTTGAAATAACTTAATTTTTTATAGATTCGTGGAAGTAGGGGGTAGGTGAGTATTTGATATTAATTATTGACAACTTTAGCCGTTTCTCAGGACAAACACAAGTCTTAACAGACAACAAAATGATATAAGAGTTACATTTTTTTCATCCATGGAGCCCTAATAGAAAAAAAGAGTAAATTTCTTCGAAACAAATGAACTTTTTGACTTATGATTGTATTCAAGGTATTACAAGAAATGTCATATCAAATTTTGCACTAAATAACGGACGGCCTTTTTTTATTTGTAAATTTTATGAAATTTGTGTATGTATTCTCAAAGTTATATATATCAGAGCCTAAACAAAACTTATTTCTATATTTATTGCCCATACATCAAAATTCCCAGCTAATAAAGGACTTTTTTTGATAAATATTAATTCCATAATTTGGGTAGTTAGTTCAACTTGCATGAATTTTCATATTTACACACTCATTTATCGATGTAACCACGAACATGTAAACGGCTTTCAGTGACAAGCATATTATTATAGTTACAAAATCATATAGGGGTCCTTCTAACACGTGGAAAAAGTGTATTACAAAGATACTACTGTCATTTTGGGATGTCTCCTATTACAGCTGCGAGTAACAAATGTTCAAATGAGGATTTAAAATTAATATACAACGTGAAATAAAGCGTAAATTGAAATAAGAAAAATAATCCAAGATTTAAGATAAAAGACCTATAGACGATTTAGAAGCAATGTATGTATAATATGTTTATATCCATCTAGTATGCGGTAAATAGTACAAAATATCCTTAAGTGACCTCTAAGAATTACATAAAGACAAAAATATTCGAAATCATATAAGGCAGTAAATTTCACGAAGAAAAAATTACAATCGTCATTCACTTCATTTCAAAATTTTTATACAAACATTGAACTGACCTCAAATAACCATTGAATAACAAGCGCCCTTGAAAGTGAAAATAATGAAAATACTAATACTTAGAACTTTTGCGAAGCAATATAGTTTACCAATACGAAAAAAGGAAGTGGGTAAAGATCGGCCTTGTTTCGTCTATCATATTCAGGAAAATTCATGAAAATTAAAGCCATTTTAAGATATTTTATTATATATGGGCTTTATATATGATGATATTATACATGAGCTTCACATATTATGTTTTCAAGTATTATATACCTTTATATTTATATTAAATTTATAAGACAGAAAAAATGGCAAATAACAAGGGAAAATCATCAAACTTGGCATAGCTGTTGAAGTTTTGCCATTTTAGACGTTTCTTCGATTTTTTATTTAAAAAAAAAATTAGGCGCTTTATGCCCGAAAATGATTTATAATTTCCTAGTTAGTAAACTTATGAAATGAATGCTAGATTCATTTGATTTGGTGCGTTAAGCATATTCATATGACACGAAACAAAATAGTTTGGTACGAGTCATTCACGTGCACGACGCGTGAAAGTACGCACCTGTCTAGGCCTCATACGTGTTTCTTAATTGTATTTTAATTATTTATTTTGTTTTGTGGACATATGACTAAGTACCATTTATTACGGTTCCTGTATTTTAATGAAAAACATGCATCGAAGATAGTGCCATTCTTTTAAAAAAAATGTTTAAAACTAATGATGACATTTGTGTTATTTCTAATAAAAAAAACTATATTTGATCTTCGACGATATAAGGACTTTGATTTACAAAACGATGCCAAATTTTATTCTGCATGCCAAAAATACACAAATCGCAAATTACAAACTGAAAATCTCTCTGCGTCTTCTTCGAATATTTCCGACAACGCAATTCTGTCCACAAGTACAGGTTCAAACTGTTTAGCAGAAAAACCCAAAGTAGTGTTGTTTCCATCTCGATACTATAATTTAATTATACATTGCATAGTATAAAATAATAAGAAAAGGCTTGCGACAACACCTCGTGCAGCTTGAATACAAACATTTATAGAAACAGGAACATATGTAATGGCAGGCAACCCATGCTACCAAAGGTTATCTTTTTGGAAAAGTATTCACAGCTATAGCTCCTGGGAATTTGAACACAATAAAAAATACTACATATAATCTTGAAAGGTATTAGAAGGGTGGAAAAAAAAGAATGAACATGCATATTATGTACTAATGAAGCTAATTACTGAAAACTTTGATGAAATTTTTGAATTAGTAAGTTCAAGCATGCATTCGTCAAAACATAGAACAAATCGCAAATGTTTCATGTTTAGCTTTCCTGTGAAGCTTACAACCGGTCTATCAAATGGTGTTTTCTCAGTTTTATTTGATTTAAAAAAAAAAGATTGATTTTCCATTTCTATATACTATGCTTGATAGGCCCTGATAAATAATTTTGTTTCGTTATATCTTGGGACATAGGATATTACAAAAATTAAGATAACTGAATATCATAGGTGTCCATTGCTGAAGAAATTATTTATCCCGGACGATAAAAATGACACTATTATTTTTGTCGGTGACGGCACACGCATACAGGCACAATCAGAAAAGCAATAATTATTCTTTTCAAAGACGATATGTTTCTTTACATAAAGGAAGGTCATTAGTTTAACCCATGATATCAGTGACGAAAACAGAGTATGTATAGAATGTTTTTGGACCACACTTCGCAGATTCAGAACATAAAGATGCGAATATTTTATCCACATATAATAAAAAAGGATGTCCATAATTGATTGTATATAAACACATAATTTTAACTAAATTTATTGTAACAGTTTGCGAACACTAAACAATTTTACTTTTTCCTTTAACAACACATTTATTATAGTCAAGAATGAATGACGTGAACCAAAGTTAACAAGTACGGACATAGCATGGATAGATCAAGAATTAACGGTTAATAAAAAAATAGGCCAATATTAAACTAAAAGCTAAGAACTGACGATTATAAATATATTTTAAAATGTCACTTCAATTTTGAATAAGATTGAACAATTTCCACAGTATTAAATAATTATTAAGTTAACATTTAACATATTAAAAAAATTGTCTGAGTTTAAACTATTGTATTTTACTCTCACATTCCAATTGTACTTTCACGAGTTTAAATTTAGTTCTATTCCAGGCTTTCGATATATTAGTACATTGAATGCATATAAAATTAAAATTTCTAATATTTTCATGAATTTTTCTCTCACAATTTAGAATGAAAAGTTTATTTATTGATGTATTTTGTCCCAGTCTTTAATTAAACATAGAGCTTTTTGAATAAATTCACTTAGATCAATGCGTGACTTCTACTATTCCCTCTCTTTGTATAAGCTTTTCAAGCGGTTATAAATCTGCTTCGGCGGTATATAGTGCCAAATTTTGTTGGCCCTGACTGAATCAGGTGAAAATGGATTCGTTCTTGAGGAATGTGTCTTCAGATATTAAGCGTCTGTTTTCAATGTCGTTTCGCATGGTATGCGTCAAAACAGCTAATGAAACATTAGTATCCCAATTTCAGTGATGGCACAATACAAATTCTTGAGCATTCTTATATGGTTACATTTCTATATCATTTAATTTAATTTTATTTATCTAATGTAACCTTATAACTTTTATATCTCAATAATATTTTAATAATTTAATATTTAGAAACCTGGCTTTTGCTCTCCACTTTTACAAGAATATTGTTCATTTTAGCAATTTAATATTCACAAAAATTACTACAATTTTTTGTTCTTTTCTGTGACAGTGTACAGTTAAAAGTATGAAGTGGAGTTGTAGCATATGTATGTATTCCTACATTGTACCATATGTATCTTTTCCCTCTAGTCATTTTGTTTTATTTTGTTTTAGTTACCTAAAATCGATTTAGTTACCTTTTTTTTAACTCACTGTCTTCAATTACACATATTCGGCGCTGAATTCATGGCAGCTTGCGTAACCTTACCCGAGACCGTATAATTGAAATACTTACGAAGTTATCTAAGTGAATTTAATTCAAAAGTTGTGTATTTGATAACAAGTGTGATTAAAAAATGTAGACTTTGGGTAGACGACACAAAATAATACAAATGTAATAAAAAACAAATTGAAATGAAATTACATATAATTCGACAGGTTATGGACTTTTGTATAATTAAATATGAAGGACAAAATAACTAAAGACAGTAGTTTGGCTGTAGCCAGGGCCACATTTTATTGGCGCTGGCTGAATTAGGTGGCAGTGGCTTCGTTCTTCAGAAATGTATATCCATATATTAAGCGTCTGATTTCAATATCGATTGCATAGTCTGCGTCAATATAGCCAATAAAATCTATGGTATCATAATAAACGTCATAATATAATTCGAGTCCCTTGGTTTCTTAAGGGTTTACATTTCTATAAACATTTTAATTTACTTTTATTTGTATGATATACTTTGAACACTTTCGTGACTGATTCATCAATGTTCTTTATAATTTTATGTGTGGAAATCCTGCTGTATTTCTCCAGTTTCACAAGAATCTTGTTCATTTCATTAATCTAACGTCTAAAAAATTCTTCTATTAGAGTTTCAAAATGTGAAGTTGAATGAAAGGTCATTATAGCATAAATAATTAATATTTTCAATTAAATCGAATTGTAATTGCTTGCTTTTTGGTTTATTGTTATGTTACAAGATTTCTGAGTTTACTTGTTTGATTTATCCCGAAGTAATTCTTCCATCTTAAACTCGTGTACAAATGTCTGTTATATCTGACATGTTACAAGAGCTCTCGTAAATAAAATGTGTCCATATAACCACGTTGCGGTGGCGATTCATTTCTTTATGCAGGGGTAATTATTATGGGCATGTAAGCACCGATGTCTCTCTACCAGACTTCATTTTTTGTTAAGGCTGGGAATGCAACAGCTTGTCTTGAGCTACCTTGATGTAAATATGTTTAAGATAAATTTATGGTAAAACTGCGGGGCATAGATAGTTAATTATACAGTAAATGCATATTATTTTATTTTATATAATTATCTCCATTGGATTCTTTATGCAGTACCTTAGAAATATATATATATATATATATATATATATATATATATATATATATATATAAATATATATATACTGATTTAAAATTAAAGAAGCAATATTGATTAGAATACCTTTTGACCAAGTTTTAAGAGCTTGAATCACGAAAATATTGTTTTTTGTTATTTTATTCAAGTTTTGTATGTGAAATTGAAATGACGAAAAAACACAGTTTATACCTCTTCTACTTTTCTTTGTTTCAGATAGATAAATACTGAAAAATATATTACAATAAAAAAACATATAAACATGATGTTAATACAATGTATCAAAAGTATATAATCTTAAATAAGATATTTTATACTTTCTTTATAGATTTAAATTGTTCAAATGGTTCTATCATTTTTCTTCCTTTTCCAACGAATTTATAAAGTTCTTTCAGTTTACCGTTTTGACGGTAGCATTTTCCACCTAAATATACTTAATTGTTAGAAATAATTATTTAATGATGACACCTTAAAACATTTTCATTAACAGGCCTAATTTCGCAAGATGTTTTCAAATCAATACTATAAGTTTTAGGATATGCATTTAATTAAACAAATGCAAAGGATTTATGCATTTAACGCACATTAGCATGAAACGACAGTTGATACGTGCAGACGCTGCATAGGTTTCCTGCAGGTTTTGGTTATCGTTAAGTGCATGTGTTGCGCATGGACGTGCTGTTAGATATTACGCAAGCAACGAAACATGGTATTGAATCGTCTACGCTGTTTGCATTAAGCACTCGTACGTGTTATTATTTATTATATATATATATATATATATATATATATATATATATATATATATATACACTGTTATCAAAGCATATTTAAAAATTAAAACTGCTTAACTTAAGACTAGATCTTGAATTACGTGTAACCCATACATATTTATAAACATTCGGGGTGATAGTCAATTGGTATAAGAAGAATTGTCTTTCTTCCAGATTTCTCTCCAACATAGATTATTAAAATAATCTATAACATTTTTTTGATTTGGGCCCTTATTAATGAGAAATAATTTATTTTTCTCTAAAAAATATTTCTTTATTTAAAATATTTTCTGAGCTATAATTACATTTTTAATTTTTATAAATACATGAAATAAATAAAATTTGAAAAACCGTGAATTCTCAGTGTAATAAATTGTTATTTCTGTGAAATATATATGCTCGCCGCAATGCCTTGAGGATGCCGCGCGGCGCGAAAACAAATTATTTAAAAGGCAAAATAGAGTAAAATATAATGTATTTTTTTTAACTTTTGAAGACTTTATTTCAGTCGATTATTAATTTAACATATGTTTAAAGTACTTCTCCATAATTATTCTCTCTACATAAATGTACGTTATACTAAAATCATAAAAAGCAGTTTATAATCGCCCAAAAAAAAATAATATTTTATGGTCAGTCTCTTAATACTTTATTACAAATTGAAGGAAAATTTATTTTTCCTACTTTGAAACAAAGTATTTTTGTTATAAATATTACGTAAAAAATTTTATATAATGTAAAATAAATAAGAGTAAATCCAAGAAGCTATAAATAGATATATAATAAACTCATGCGCAAACTAAAATAACATATGAAATCAAGATATGTGGTAATTTATTTTGATCTCAGAAAAATTTGTTGCAAAAATAATTGTAGTCCCCACAACGTTTAAATCTAGCAAGCGCTTTAGCTTAAAACCGGAAGCTTATTTTTTTGGAATCGGTTTTCTTATATTAACTTACTTTGTGCTTTTATTACTTTTGGCGATCAAATACGGGGCAATACTATGTGTGCTTTTATTTGCCGTTTTATTTCGGATTTATTTTAATTTTCAGTATAAAGGAAATATAAAATTTTAAAGAAATATAAAAGATGGGGTACAAAAATTATGATTCTGATATTAATACTAATAAATTATTTAGTTTGATTGTTAAAAAAAAAATTATAGTAGCAATTGAGACAATAAAATAAAGTACCGAAATTAATGATCTTATCACAGAGATGAGAATGATCTTTACATAACTTTTTTAAAAATTTTAATATTTGTTTTAAATTATGTAATAATTTAACATAATTGAAATGCATATAAATTTATTACGTTCATTCATGTTCGAATTACTCTTGAGAAAATGTAATCTTAACAATTATTCATCACTAAATTCGATTTAAAACTTGAATCCCTTAAAACTTGAAACTTTAAAATAATACTTCACAAAATAACAAAATATTTATTTCCATTTTCTTGATAAGAAAAAGAAGTGCTGTTCCTTTTCGAAACTTCTTGAAACGAATGTATGTTCTGCACCAACATTTGTTGAATGACGAAACCCTCTCTGTTGCAGCTACAATTAATTATTCAAATTTGTATGAAAAATTCAGTACAATCGCTCCGCATGAATATGATGCTAATTTTGCAGACCTCGTTAAACATGCCGCGGGTTCTGCATCATGCAAAGCACCAATCAGCCGGTTCATATGCATGTTGTTGGTAGGAATTGGGCCACCGTGCGGCGGGGCGTTCTACAAAATGCAACGCGATGCAACTAAACCACACTCCCTTTCAGTTCGTTATGCCGCTTGGTGTATCACTTTGGCGCGGAAACCCATATGTAAATAAGAATATGGATGCTGAATTTCAATGGGATATGTGCGAATATGCTCGTTTGAGTTCCAGGTACTTATTGTTATTTTAACATAAAAGAGGCTCGATATTTTATTTATTTGTGATGTAAATGTTATTTTCAAACTGTGCTATGTCATTTGTAATTGGCATGAACAAGAAATATTAATTCCTTGATACTTTTCATGAAATCTGTTTACAGATTTATTCAGGATAATAAGGGTTTGGAAACAATTGTCATCATCTACTCACTTTGTGAAAGTCCATTTAGTAACGTCTAGTCTCTTTCGTAACTGATTCATGAATGACAAATTGAAATTAAAGTGGGTACAATTTTTTCACAACATGAACAAATATTTAAAATAATTTGAATCAATAACTAAAGCTGATTATATAAAATGGAAGTCGAGATAATTTGTTATAATGTACCAATTTAAAAATATTTCTCATGTATATAAAAAAATTGGACAGAAAAATTTATAATTTTGAAGAAACCGAAATACAAGGTTCAGTAAATAAGACTCTTTGAGTAAATAAAAAACAATTGTAAAATTGTAAAATTTCCATAATTATCACTTTTCTCCATTATTCCGCTTTCTTGTACATAATATCTCAATCATAAACAAACCTAAACTTGACATTTATTTTCAATCATTGAGAAGTTTCCATGAGCCCTTTTCAACATAATATCCAGCATAATATCAACACATTATGTATATATTTATATATACATATATATATATATATGTATATATATACATGTATATATATATACACATATATATATATATATATATATATATATAAATTCGTGTGTAGGGCGACAGTTTATGACTTTTTACCATATTTTTATTTTTATTTTTATTTTTATTTTATTTTAGAGGTAGCTGTCATAAAACTTTCAAAATATGAGAAAAATATTTGCACATACGTATATATAACACAAAATACGAACATAAAACTCGCACTACTATTTATTCAATGGTCTTACTTCGCTTCTGCGCTCTCGTCTAATTTCACACAATAACACTTTTGCTTGAAAAAGACTAGTAAAGTGCATGCTGTATGTGTCGATGTGGGTATTGGATGTTATTGCTAATCGCATTTTCGTCGCAACATAGCATCTTGTCATTATTCTTCGGTAAAGACAGTGACTAAAACCATTTTCTGTAAGTTGCCATTTATAACAAAGTTCTAAATTTGTTTTCCACTGAAAAATCGAAGTAAAACATATTAAAAAAATTCAATATAATAGGGCAGAAGGTATTCCCAATAAATAAAAGAGACATCATAAAGAAGATATAAAAATAATTTATATAATGGCGGAAGTTGAATAAAAATAAAGCAAAGAAAAGAAACAGTCCGAAGATCTACAGAGAAAAGGCAACGTAATTTCACAGACTTTTTGATCTAAGTCACGCCGATGTTTTAAACAAGATTACTATTGGCAAAGTCCGACATTTTTTATTCAGCGACAAAAAGTGGTCCAGATTTCGTTGAAAGTGTTACCAACTTCAGTTTAAAATAGGAGCTTAAAATAGGAGAAAGAAGCGGGTATTCAACGATTTTTAGAAAGAGAAATGGGGTACATTCATTCTTGTAAAGTAAATGAGAAAATATTTCAGTGATGTCATCATTTTGACAATAGATTTACTTCCATCTAAGTGCAAAAGTTGCATAAAAGCCTCGTCCATTAATGTTTAAAAATTCTGAAATATTATTTTAATTTCAACGTTCAATATTATGGAGATTGATTCTTTAGAATACAACGTAAATTCGTTGTCCTTTCAGCGCCAGCGCGCGAAGCAAAGCCAAAAATATCGCAGTCATTAAGAGAGTTTTTTCGGACCAGACTCTCACTATTTATTGAGACGATAAATTGATATAAAATATTAGAGAACATCAAAATATAAATTGTCTGTCTTTTTATGTCAGAACAGGGCGAAGATTAACTTTGGTCATTTATTAATCTTAGTTGAGGGCGTGGGTGCTACAACTGTTTATGGAGCTATTGTGTTTTGAAAGTTAAGCTACTAAGTTAACTATATGTGCCTCAGTACTAGGGCGATAAACGTTGGAATGAAAATGATGTCTGCATCCTATTAGAGCATAAGATAGAAAAAGATTTACTTGGGTAAGCATGTCACCACCACATATATTAGAAATAGTCGTATTACCTGCTCTTGATGTATCAATTGGGCCAAACATATTGCTCCTTAAACATCTTAAAACTGCTTGGCCCAATATTAACCACAAACAACTCGGCAAAATCTGTTTAAATCTAAATCCTTTTAGATGAATGGAACATTTAGCAAACACAATAATTTCATTTGTTTTTTTAGCAAAAACAATAAATTCATTTGTTTAACACCTACGTGATTGTCAATCTTGTGAATTATACTCTTAGAAGATAGGCTTAGCAATGGACAATCATTCAGAGCTCCAGCCATTCTTGATGGTAAAGGTAGCCATGCTGGATGGTAAAGGTAGTTCACGGCTTTTTACTTTTCATATACATAAAGCAGTTGAAAACAACAAACTGGAACTCAAAAAATTACAGAGATTACGTTTTCGTTCACTGTGATTTGTGCCAGATGCTGATTTCAAGCTCTTGTAACGTTTTCGGTACCAAGAAATGATTTGTGGTTTTGAAAAGAGATTAAAATCTTTAAAATGTAAACAAAACTGTAGCGAAGGTGTCTTTAAAAAGATTTTAGGTCATTTGTCGTGCCTATTTGAAGAGCTTGTTGCACTCATTTTTTATACTAAACGAACTAAATAAAAAAATTGGTTTCTGGTAAATGAAGAAGGTTCAAACTACATTCCCAAACACTATAGCTTAGATTCAAATCATATAGTTGAGAATAATATTAAGAATTTTTTTTTCACCAATTTGGTAAGATTTTTTGACATTTTTAAAATTTCATCATTTCATTTTTGATAAAGGAAAAAGATGTGGATAATAAGCTGGGAGAGAGATAGAATGTTTTATACGAGTTATTAAACATATTGCAGTTCGAGAAGTTGAATTAAATGATGAATCTAACCAATTAATCATTACGAATGAAAAACAAAAACAAAATATTTTTTTCTTCCTTAAACCATACAGATACATTTTACCATAAACAGTCCATATTGTTAGCATGTTTTACTATATTCATTGCTTTTTAATCGTTTTATTTATCTAATAATGTTGGTATTTGCATTGTGACGAAATTTTATAAGCTGTTGTATTTGAAGTACATGAATAAAAGAAAATAAATAAAAAATAACCAAATTTTTAAAAAAATTTTGTGTGCCTAAAACATCTGAACTTTTCTTTATAAATTACTAATATCCATGCCGCTTTCTTCTACCTTTTACGTTCAGTTAAGTATTTCGAAACTATGAAAATAACATTAACACATATAGTACATATTTGAATACAAAGCGTTTACTGATTCAATATGTATTAACAGCCGGTCTTGCTTGGCATACACCTCTTCCCATGCACATATCCACAGCTTGGCGTGCACCTCTTCCCATGCACATATCATTGGAGATAATGCCCACAATCACCACGCAAGTGGTTTGTTGATCTCAGCGCATAGCTTTTCGCATCAGTGGCACTGCTGCTTGTTACTGGTCTCTAGCATTTTAGCTACGCAATTACAAACATAATTTCAGTCCTATTTGACGAGCGGTCGGGAATCAAACCTGCCAAAGGCCGTAAACCTGTTATCAACCCAAGACCTGTTATCAACAAGAGCATATTTAAATATTATTTAAAAATAAAATATTATTAATTTCAAGTTTTTCATAAGTAGATTAAAACTATAGAAAGAAAATAACCACGAAATCAGAAGAATTAAATATTGTTATTTTTGCTTTAGATCTATATCCTCACTGGTATAAAATGCAGAAATCTATCAAAATGTATAGTTCAAAATAGCACTAACGTAAATATGCTACATTGAATTAAAATATGGCACAATTGCCTAATGAACGGAATGAATCATTCTGTTAGGTAAATATATTATGCGCCATATATGCAACTTTGCAAAGCTGATGGAATTATTACAAAGGATGTACAGACATTTTAAAACCTAATTTAATATAAGCGAGAGAATATTAGAAAAAAGAAACTATCAGAATAACATTTCAATAAAAAAAATGTTAGTCATTACCGAAATAGGATACGGCAAACGCTCCTCATGTTTAAAATGAAGTTACCCAAACTTGAATTTTTAATCTTTGGATGATCTTTAGAACGGAAATGATAATTGGTCACCATAAATAAATGTAATTAATCAATTAGCGTCCATTATAATAAACTTTACAAAATTTGTATCATAGGTACTTTGGTCGAATCTAAATTGATCGGTACGCAAATATGCCCAAGTTATATATGTATATATAAATATATATATATATATATATATATATATATATATATATATATATATATATATATATATCATAATGCATATGCATATGTCATAACAGATGCTTTTCACTTTGTATGCCATGCACCTTTATCACACATGTTACATTTTTTTGGAAATTCAAACTCTTGATTAAGAAAATCAAGAGACTGAATTTGTAGATAAAATATATAGTTGTTATACACATATTTCATTTTGGCTATTTGAGTTAATTATACCACCATACACTAAAAAATGTGATAGTAAAACTCTGAACTCGACTGAAATTATTTATTTCATTCAATTAAAAGTTAAAAAAGTTGTTTGGTGTGTATGTATAACAGTATTATTTTTATAATTTCTACTGTGATTATCGTAATTTTCAGATAAATTGTTACATGGATCAAAAAAGTATTTATGTTCTCATAAAATCTAACATTTATTTCAATTGTCTTGTATACGGGTTGTCTTCATGCAATATTATCCGCAATTATTTCCCGAAATCGGGTGGACAGCCTAGAAAATTAGGACATCTTATATTTCCTTCCCATCCATTTAGGAAATTTCTAAGTTTTTCTAATTAAAATTCTTTAATGCTCACGGTTCTGATAGCAGAAGCGAGGTGGGTTGAATCTATTGCTAGAGTGTAATTTGAGGGGCTCGGAGCGTCATTAGCAAAGATCTTAAAAAGGACATATTTCGTGATTGGCCTCGTGGTGATTTCGCGAAATATTTTTTTTGTTGACATCTATGACTTGAAGACTTGACTTGTAATCCAATTTGAATTGGTTTAGTAGACAAAATAACTTGGGCTGTATGTTAATATATCAATCTGTCAGCCACCCACTTTTTCATAAATCTTAAATTTTATTGAATACTGTAGATGGCTATTGATGAATATTTTTTTACCGAAACATAACTTGACTTAATGAAGTTGTTACTTAATAAATTTTATTTAATAAAGTTAAAAAATACAAGAGTTTACTGCGTTTGCGGTAAGAATCGACCTCTTTTCCCATAAATTCGCCATTAATTTAGCAGACAAAACCGGTTTTTTCTTATCAAAGCTCCATTTCATCTAGTATAGGTTTATCTAATTATATAATTTTTCTTCTGAACCCTTAACTGGCACGTTTACTATTGGTATTTAATATTGGTCTTTTCAGGTTTGAAAAATTAACGCTAATATTTTTACTTTTGAAAATGACGATATATTCTTACTTTTTTAAATTTCATCAAGTTGGGAAAGCTAAATTAAATCTTTTTTTAGTCGTCTCTTGTTGCCAAATACTTTTGCATGAATTTTTTCAAGAAAATATTAAAATCGTGCATTTATTGATTAATAAATATTTTTTTCGTTGAATAAATATAAAGATTTTTTATCGGAGATACATTAGATCTTACGCTATCATGATATCAACGTTATGTAAACTTGGATGCGTTCAAGGATTTAAAATGAAAAAAATAATATTGCCTAACCATTAGTTAAATGGCATTGTGCCAAAAATTTCCATTATAAATATCAATGGATCATTAAATTTACATTATTCATATTTGGACATAATAATCAAAACATTTTCGAAATTAAAATATTTTGGCGATTATTCTTGTAAAAATGTTTTATTGATTACTCCTTAGTAACGTTGTAAATATTGTTGATTTTGTCCGCGATGTGAACATTGAGAACATATCGAGGTGCCGAAACATAGTTTTGTGTTCCGATAGAATCAATTTCACAATTATTTGCTATGGGGGTCGCTCGTATTTATGAGTCTGGTAAAGGGTTAAAGAGCTCTTACAGCTAACAATATACATACAGTCACGTTTGCTTGAGGTTTAACCAGCCGCATGCAAAGTTCGCTGGTATTAGTGTGCTCGCCCGGTCGACTGATTGATGTGAACACGACACAGCAAGCCCGATATTGCTCCTCGCAGAAGCCGCCTTCGATATCACTCCTCGCATGTACTACGTTGCACTGTTGGTTTGTTAAAGGCTATAAAGACACTCGGGAATAGAATATTTGCCTCCTTATTTTATTCTTTGTAATTCATTGGTTTTCAAGTGTCGCAGTGAGTAGTTATGAGTCAAGCAGAAAAATAAACTCTCGTGTTTATATCTTCTTCTATCTGTATAGTGCAAATGAAGGACGGTGTCTGCATATTGCAGATATAATAAAGCTTTATTAGTCGATTTAGGAGCACTGTACAGTAGGCACGTTGACTGTAAAATGTATACGCTTATTGAGGTAAAATTTTCGTGTATCATTTTCCATTGTATTCTGCTAAGAAATGTTAGAAAATTTATATTTAATATCACAAGGAGTATCAATAGATTAGTACTTACCCTCACATTTTTTTATTTTGGTAACTCATATATAAATTTATTGCATTTTCAAATAATAATATAATAAATTATATAAAAATAAAAAATTTTTGTATTCTTTTTGCGCTTTATTTTTATAGCATTATCATATACATTTTAAGCAAAATATAGTGTTCAGTAAATTTTTTTTTATCTGCGGTATCATTACTTTCATAACTAGGTATGATTACGAAAGTATACGCAATGTCTTCATTTGTGTCTAGATCTGTTTGAAGTGAGTTGGTTACGCTTATTTTTCGACCAAATTTTGCATTTTGATATAGATACGAGACGAAACAAATAACACTTTTCGCCTATTATTTCCTAAATACGAGTGTGATATATAAAGTATGATCTAATATATAGAGTTAAGTGACTTCATAATTTTAAATATATTTTGTAAAAGTATTTTCATTTACTTACGATATTATAATGTATCCTGATCATGCATTTAAATGCCTAGCAATGATCGTCATAACTGAAATTAACTTCTAATTTTCATTGCGGTTTTATCGCTGCATTTTTCTTATTCTTTTTTTATTACATATCGATTTTACACATTAAATATTGTTAATTACATTTTGATACATAAATTGAGAGTTTTATTTTTGCATCCTGGATAAATGGTAAGCACATATATTGTAAAATTAGATTAATTTTTTATTTAATATTTTACTAGTTTTCTTACTTTTATTTCAGATTCTTACAAATTGTTTTTTTGAAGAAATTGTTATCTTTTTAGAGTATTAACAAAAAACTTTCTTCCAATGACAATTTTTTGAGTGACCTCTTCAAAAGTCTAAATATTTTTCACCTTTGTTTTGGAAAGGTGAAGTTTTATCAGTTTCTTATATTTGCTCTTATTTTGTGATTTTTATAAATTTGTTTCCATCCCAAAAGTATGGATATGAATATATGATAATAAAAAAAGTATACAGTAAAAAGAACTTAGAAATCATATATAAGATATATTTGGCAGTCTTGTCATCGAAGGTTGGTTAATTAAATCTCTATATATAAAACTAAAATATCACCTACAGAAACATCATAAAATTTTCGGATCTGTAAAGCCTAGAAATTTCTAATTTAATACTTATGTTTATATTGACTTTTAGGTGAGTATAACTTTTTGAGGAACTTTTCAAATTTTTTCGTACAGTTTTCAAACAATGGAGGTAAAAAATATACATGAACTTGGAATTAGTTAAACTTAAAGATATGAAGATTTATATTTAAACTACCAGACAGAAATAAAGTAACACCCGCGTAAATGTTTCTTGGAAAAATGCTAATAATATAGGAAATAAACAAAAGAAACGGCGCCGTGGCTTCTTTTTGGAGGCCACCAATGGGAAGATTAGATAAGGATTTACATCAAATCTTTTAATTAACAAACTGGTCAAGGAAATCATTTGGGGTAAGCGTGTAAAGTGTAGTAGCGCATTTTGAAATCTAGTTTCTAAACTCATTTTTTTATAACGTGTGCCGAAAATAAATTTTAAAATGCGCTACTATACTTTATATGATTACCTCAAACTATTTCTTTAACCTGTTTGCTAATTTAGAGATTTGATGTAAATAATTTTTGCGCTTAATACGAAATAGAAAAACAAATATAAATATCAGCATGCTATTGAGATATATATATATATATATATATATATATATATATATATATATATATATATAAATATATTTATTTCTTTTTTCTTTTTCTGTTTTGTTCTTTTTTTTATTATATTAAACTAGACATATTTAAGTGTCCTGTAATGGATATTGACTCAAAATGGACAGCGCAAAGGATCTCGTTGTGTCTGCTCGTAATGAATTCTGAAATAAGATGACAGAATGTCCAAGAAAAGAGTGGATATCGGAGGAAACATGGGAAGCTATCAAGGAAAGAAAAACCTTTTTACGGTAATGTTCACTATGACAGTGCACAATACTGAGCGTTGTCGGTAAGGGTTCAACATAGAAAAAGTTTTGTGCATAGGCAATGAGAGATTGAAGTCATACTTGCAGTAGGAAATACTCAACGAGCAGGGCCGTGTCAAGGGCCGTGGTACTAGATAACAAATCCTGAGCGTGAGGCTGATCATTGAAAAGAGCCTGGAGTTCTACGTGACTATGCTAATGTGCTTAATTGACTATTCCAAGGAATTTTATTGTGTACGATGGAATTGCCTGAGGAGATTCCTCCTAAAAATTTATATTAATAACTTTAATATAAACTTGTAAGAAAGCGTCAGAATAAGACCTCATTTATCTAATTCCTCCAGAATAAGAGTAAATGATGTGTTATCTCTACCGTTTAAAACTGCAAAAGGTGTACAGCAGGGATGTATCTTATATCCTTTTTAATGTATATGGCGATTTCATAATGAGGAACCCAATGCCATCTTCATGGGAGTAATGGATAAATGGAAGGACGGCATCTCGGTAAGTAACATAAAAATGATCAATTTAAGATAAATGGATGACATCCCTCTCTTTGCGATGTCAGAGAAAGAACTAGGTGATTTGTTAAAAAAAATCATATATGAGCTAAAACGAAGCTAATGGTTATAGATAAGTGTAACTAAGTTTAACGGAGAGGAAAGCATTCTGATCTACAGTTTATCAGTGAGTTTGTGTATCTGGGATTTCTACTCATTGATCAGGGAGGAAGTGATATAGAAATTTGAAGAAAAACGCAAATTCTAAATTTGTTATGAACAAACTAACGCAATTATGGCAAAACAGAAAGGTCTGTAATAATATCAAAATGAGAATAGTACGAATATTAATATTCTGGATTTCAATGCACGGTTCTGAGTCGTGGAAAATTCGATCGATGGAGTGCAAGAAGATAGACGCATTCGATATATGGTGTTAGAGACAAATGCTGCGCATATCTTGGACAGCCAGAAGAACGAACATACCGATTTGAAAACGACTTAGAATCAAAACCACACTCTCTACCTTTTGCTACCAAAGAATCCTTAGCTACTTTAGTCACATTGCACGCAGGAAAGCAAATAACTTAGAAAAGTTAATGGTTATCGGGAAAGTCAGAGCTGTATGGAAAAAAAAAACTAGTAAACGAAGCCACAAGGTATTTTTAGGATGGAGACGAACATCAGAATTGAAGAATGCAACGCGATTGCGGAATGCGATGAAAAATAGTGGATAATTTGATATTATATATTTTTTATTCGCCACAACTGTTTAAATATGGAAGTATGCCTATATAAGTAACTGTAATATTTTATTTATAAGCTACAAGCAGGTCAGAAAAAAATAACAGTTTTATATTAAAAATTATATGAGCCATTAGGTTTTCAAATTCATACCATAATTTTATTCACTTTGTTCTAACACCTTCCAAAGTTTCATTTATCAACCTAAAGTTTCTTGCATAGAAAAAACAAGTCAAAGAAATCAACACGTAGTCGATATATGCAATAAAACGAGTAGTCCCCCTACCCGCGTTCCCATTACTCATTAGGTGCGACATGTCTGGGCTAAAATAACAAATCTGTGTCAAAATCAAACATCCGGAAGCTAACAAGAGAAGTATTGTAGACCGACCGCTGTTCGTAACATACTGCCGAATGATGGATATTAATAAAATAATGATGTTAATTGCCTCGAATTCGCCATAACGTCACCGATAGTTTAAGCTACGACTCTCATACCGGTTATCTGTTGTTCAGTGCATAAATGTTGTGCGTATGTATGTGTGCATAGATATGTACATACATTTAACATGCCGTATTTGCCAAATATAATTAGTGGAGCTTGTTTGAGAGAAAGAGTGCTTATATTAATGTGATACCTATAAATTCAGCAGCTATTAGTGAATACGATTAATAGTCGATATCAGTGATGTAACACTGTCTGGTTTTTACCATTCGCGATTGAACATGAAAAATTGAATAGGATCCGTATGTTGCTTTTGTTGGAGTCAATTCTTGTTAAAATGCGTTCGGATGGAGATATATATATATATATATATATATATATATATATATATATATATATATATATATATATATATATATATATATATATATATAGTTAAAGGCATTGATCGTTCAAGTGCATTGTTAATATATTTCATACGATTAGTTAAGTGTCATTAGGTTTAATAGTACAAATGTTAATTAAAAGGAAGGCATTTGTGACGTATTTGAAAATAAATGCAAAATCGTTTTTGTATATTTTTTATGTTAAATCTAATTTAGAACTTATATTGTAACTGTACTTACATTTTGGAAAAGCCACAGTATGTTACAAACTGCATAAGTGTGTACAATATCATAGCTAAATTAACTAGTGAATCATACAAAAGAGATTAACGAATTTTGAAGCAGAGTGAATTCCAGCGTTTTATTTGGCTTGCAATGTATGAGACATCGACATAAGTGAGCGATAAGAGAGTGCAAGTGAAAGAAAGCATAAATGATAATGAAAAAATCTGTATATGTAAGAAAGTGTGTGGGTGAATGCGGAAGAATTGAAGAGAGAGAGAGTACTACCGCTACTGGATGAAAAACGCGTCGACAATACTGCCGCCAGCATGACGCGTCTTTTATTGAGTTTTCGTTTTTATTCAAGTGATATTATTATGTGTCACCAGTAAATAATAGTGCTATAAAAAAAAGATTGGTGAATAATTTTCTGGCAGTCGACAAAAATATCGCTACTTCTGGTAAGACACTTAAATAAAACCAAACTATTTTACGTAAAACAAATTAATTTTATTCTTTTTAGGGTCAAAAATACTTAGCCTTAAGTAAAACAAGAAAACTAGTTTATAACCTGTAAAATTTTCTTCGAATGCACTACATTGTATAAACGGAACTACGTAGAAAGGCAGTTTTAAAATGAAACCTGTGACATATTTCCAACAAAATTTTTACTCGGACCTACATGAGTAAACGAAGTCTAATGGATAAACTTAAACTTAAACTCAATCCAAGGCTTGAAAAGAAAGATTAATCTTTTTACATAAATGTTGAAGAATAAATTATTTGATTACCCTTCATGTGTCTGGAAATGTTTTAAAATGAACCATATATTTGATAAGAACTAGATCAAACAAATGGTTACAACACAAAAGAGGATGTGGAAAAATCGATTTTAAATTTGTATCAGACATATTACGATAAGTGGATGGAGGTAATTTGTAAAAATATGGAAGTTACATTCGAATTTCTAGATTTATTTAAAGTATAATACAGTTTCTTTTATCCTTGCACGATATCTTACAATAATAATGTGCTTTTTGCAAAATGGAACTAATATATGCGTACTTTTAAATGTTTCTTTAAAATTCATAGATTTTTGAAAAAGTTCTTCATTCTTCTGTCGTTAGTTTATTAAGTACAATTAATTTGGACGGCAGTAGTTATTAGAATTTGCAGAATTTTAATTAATATTATCGCTCATATATTAATATTGATGTATTGTTCCATTCTATAAGGGCTATATTTGCTATTATTTACCTAAATGCAAAATTATTTCGGTCAAGACATCTTTAACAATTTAAAGAGTAAAAATATAATACCCAATAAATTGAAATATTAAAAAATAATTAATAAATAGTGGAGCCACAGCAAATTATTTATAAGTTTTATTCATAAAAAACCCTTTTTGCAAATTTTATTGGTACTTTACAAGTTTTAAACAATAATTTATAATCTATTTTTAATGTACATTCAGTCAAGGAAAAAAGTATTTTCGTGTGCACATAATTTTTTTTACAAAATTATTGGTGCTTATTGAAATATTTATTTCAATTAAATAATATCTAACAAAATCGAATTATGCAAAATACGTTTTCAAATAGAAACTGGACAAAAGTTAATGATTTTTATGGTTATGGCTTTTCCTATAAAAACACGTTAAATTTTGAGTAATAAAAAATTATGATATATTAAGTTTTCGGCATAAATAACGTCATGTTTATTAACTAGACCAAAATTATTGGCCGGTTCTTGTTTTAGACGTTTTATTTCATTCATTTGATACATACGAGTGCACACCTTTAAGCACAAGCAATCCGTTTATACCCAAATCGATATATAACCGTAACCATTAGCTTCGAGTGCATGGCGACAGTTCCTCCATGCAAACATCAGAGTATATCGATTCCTACCGCAGTATTTTATCTGGGTGACATTGAGGAGGATAACGGAAGTCAATTTTCGTCGACTTATGGCGTAGATGAATGGAATAGTGTATCAGTTCTCCATCGATTCTCGTCAGTATGTGAAGTAAGATTTATTGAGATTCTCGTTTGGGTTCTTCCATTTCAAGAAATTCCATTCAGAGAAAAAAGGAGCCGTTCCAAGAATTCATTTTGAAACTAACTTCCACCTTTAATCTGCTCGTAGATTATCAATTTACACTATTATCTTCTTTTAACGATATACAACTTTAATGCTAGTGGTATCTCGTTTACCAGTCGAACAAAGAATGAAGACTTGTTTTGTTTATAGATTATTTTAGGACTTAAGCAAATTGCATCTAAAAATATATTTCTAAAACAACACTTTGTGAACAAAAACTGCATCCAAATAATACTATGATTTCAACTTAATACGTAGACAAGCCGGCAAGCAACGGCGTATTCTGATTATAAACTGCAACTATAATTTAACCTAGACTTAAAACGAATTGACAGCAAGGATTTATTATTTACTCACACACCTTAGAGATACATCTTTAGGGTTTCCCTCGTAATATTCTTTGCAGTTTTATATTCATCCACAAAGAAACATGGGGGTTATGGAGAAGAATTAATGGTTAGTGAAGCAGTTGAAAATATTTCAAATCCCACGTGGATGACACCACGGGTAATAGCTAACACTTTCATATTTACGTTAGACATTTCGACTATACATTTATGTTTAATATGATAATTATAAAGCAATGTTTGGAGAATATTTTCTGTGAAGTCTGTTCAATTTTATTGAATTATTTTGGGAATCATGTTCAAAAAGTTATTGTTCAATTTATTAATTGAGTTGTAATGGTAAATCACGGCGTTTTAACCCAAAACAATAATTCTAAAATATAATATGAAACCTTTACCAAAGTGTAAACGCAAAGTTTATCCGGGGTCCTTAAAATATACTTTTCTCTCTCGGTTTACTCGGTTTACACATTGTTAGTATCTCAAGTTTAATCTATTGTCTCAAGTTTAATAGATAATTGTTTTTAGTCTGTTGTTTTGCAGAAACATATGTAATTAATATCTTATTATATTTAAAACAGTCACAGATTCTCCATATTTTTAAGCATATGTCACTATTTTATATCTGTGATTCCTTATGGTATTTTCTATTCATCAGGTTTTCATAAAACATATATTTAAACACACTTAGACGCCTTGGTGAGATATTACAAGTAATAGATATAAGAGTGCACTTTTACTAATAGATAAATTAGAAATCCATCAAACCTGTGGAGTAACATATCATCAGCCTTATCCGATTTTTTTATATTCGTTAATGTAATTGAAAATTCAAGGTGAATAAATTCGTAATAATAGTCCTAACATTGTTTAGTTACATATACTAATTCCTTACTTTTTGACTCATACCATTAACGAATTAACTTCAACAAATATTGTTAGTGAATATTTTCTTTTTAATGCTAAATTGCGAATAGTAAAAACCAGACATTTGTTACATCACTGACATTGACTTCTCAATTTATTCACTAATGAACCGCTTAATTCATAAGTATCACGTTAATATCTGCACTCGTTGCAAATAAGGCATGTTAAACGAACACATATATACGTGCAGTATAAACAAACTGAAAAATAAACAGTATGTATGAGACTAGTCTCAGCTCAAACTTAGCATTACGCCGTTTCCACGTCAAGGAAATTTTTGTTGTTATTTGATTAATTTCCACGGAGCGAAGTAAGTCACGAACGGCAGCCAGTCTAAAATACTTCTCTCTTAGCTTACGAATATTTGATATTAGCTTAGATTTGTTATTTTATCCCAGACACGTCACGTCTAATGAGTAATTGGCAGGCGGGTAGGGGAAGCACCCGTCACATTGCACAGAGTCATCTTTGTGATGAATTCTTCTGGCTGAGTTTGTTTGTGCAAGTAAATTTAGGTTTTTAATAGAGACTTTGGATAAAGGTTTTAACTTCTAAGTACTTGAGAATATCATTAGTATTTGAAAATATAAAGGCTTAATTAATTCTTGATAAGATAATATTAATTATATATTTTTACTCATATTTATCCCGTTTATAAAATATTACAATATTTTGTACCCCGTCCCTGTTTAAACAAACTGCAGTTTTATGTTACGTCAAAATTCGGTTTAAAGTCCAATAATATGCCAGTGAAGCCAAGTAGGATGTGGTGTAATATATATTAGAAGGTCCAAAAGTTATCAGAATGGAATGGCTTCATTATTTCAAATATGACTTCATATTGAAAACGCAAACTAGCAGACAGCTGTCATGGTAATTAATTGCAAATTCCGTCACTATTCTATATAATAATAGTCCTAACATTGTTTAGTTACATATCCTAATTAATTACTATTTTCTCCGCATCATTAACGAATTAATTTAAATAGATGTTATTAGTGAATATTTTCTTTTTAATATTAAATCGCAAATAGTAAAAACCAAACATTTGTTACATTACTAACACTTCACTAATGAACCGCTTAATTCATAGGTATCACGTTTATTTCTGCACTCCTTCACTCGAAAAAGCCCCACTAATTTAGGTTTTTAATAGAGACGTCGGTTAATAGAGACTTCTAAGTACTTGAGAATATCATCACTATTTGAAAATATAAAGGCTTAGTTAATTTTTGATAAAATAATATTCATGATATATTGTTACTCATTTTCATCTCGTTTATGCTAAACTAATAACTAACTACATAATATAAGATGGTAGTCTGACCCAATTATTTCCAAAACCATCTAAACTATATTGGCTTCACGAATGGCGATGATATAGCAGACAATAGATGTTTCTGCACTGCTCTGGACGAAACTGATAAAAGCGTTCAAAGATGTCAAAGCTTTACTGGAATACTAAAAGAAAAAAGCTTCACTGCCATATCCCGTATTCGCCATACGGGATATGGCGTTTATTACAGACACTAATATTGTATGAAAGCAAAGAGTAAAAAAATGGTTTATAATGAAATGACAACGCCTTCTTATTAAAAACGGCAACTTTATTTAAAAATTTAAGCCCAAAAAAACGTAAAAATTTGTTTTGTTAATCGACAGAACTACATGATTTTCTCAATACGTTTTGTGATTGGTCAATCAAAAATAAAACATTTCTGAAACAAGCTACTTGAGAAAATTACCTTGTTACGAAATTTGATGTTATCCGCATAAATATTTCGTTTCCCACAACTACTGTTGGCAAACAAAAAGAGTTTGAAATCGATATGCAAAGCAAGTTTATGGACTAAAGAGCATTGAACATTTTATTTAAATTATAATAATCAGTTTAAGATTATCCACGATATTACATCATCACTAAAATCAGAGCAGGGCTTTCATTTTGTGTACAAATAAGCAGATACACATACAAAAGTTGTATGAAATTCTTATGGGTTACCTGAAAAGAGAAAAATTAGGCCCTTATCGGATTTTTCACGAATCGGAATATCCTGTGGCAGTTTACTTTTTTCAGAAACCGTTTAGGGCAGAACGTTTAATTTTGATATGAAAAATATTAGTCTAAATATTTTAGACGATTTTAATAGAAAACATGATTTTCGCTTTCGATCATGCGTTATATCAATGAAAAGAAAAAATTAGGAGCATTAAAAAACAATTTTTTATAGTTTGATTATTTGTAGGAAATCCGCGAAAAACGTATAGCTTCCCGTCTCATCTCCGGAACTAGAGAAATTGGCATTTTGGGGAAACTGGGTTATTAGACGTTTATATGAAGTTTATCGGAAAATTATAGCAATGATTCTGGTTCTCAACATTGTTGAGAAATTTACAATAGAATTTAGTAGCGCGGGTTAAAAATATACTAAACAATATGTTAATATCGTAAAAAATTGCATAAATATTTGTAAATATGGTAATGTAAATGTCGTTTAGTCATACATTTTTACACATGTACCTAAATGTGTCCTGATTTCCACTTGCATTTTTCAGATCTGGTTGTTGAATTTTAACAAATTACTGAGTTTTGTATATCATCATACTACTGATGAACTAGCCCTTAATATTTCATTGTCCACAGGTCATAATAAATTGTGGGTGACTAGAATAAACGAAATAAATTCAATCAAAAGAATGCATAAAATGTCAGCCATTTTGATTCAAGATATTAATACTATGTATGGGATACCGATAATTGCAATTAAGCAAAAATTAGATGCGGAAACGATAGCTTGTGGACGAGTGACGACTATATATGGAATATATACATTACTTTTGGTTTGAAAAATTCGGAAGCAAATTCAATTAAACGATTCTACGTTTTATCTTGTGAATATACAAAGTAAAATTTTGGAAAGATTTTCCTGGTTCGGTAGAACTACAGTAGCTTGAAAATTAAAAAAAAAGATTAACTTATGCCCGCCCATTTGTCACATAGCTATCACAGTGTTTATAATTTGCTGTAATGTCATGAGGCAATTCAAGAGCAGAGAAATGTACAATATTTAGTAATCTTTTTAAAATTCCAAGCTTACGTGTATGTGAAAAGCTTCCTCAAATATTTTTAGTAACTACAATTTCAATCTACTTTTCACCGATGACGGTGGAACAATTGATTAAGAACATATTGTGAGAAAGCACTTGAGTACAGTAGAATCGTTAAAATAAAGCGTGTATGTAAATATTTACATAACTATAAAAACGCATAGGTCATTTCATTTCTTTGCATTTATGTGTAAAATATAATATAAATATGTAGTAGACGGCAAATATAACGTAATAGACTTTAATTTTCAGCTGTACATATGACCTTGTTAATTGTTGAATTTGATATGTTTTGCGTTAATTTTTAAATAAATTTAATTATCTAACTTTAAACAAAAATTACCAATTAAATAATTCTACAAAATTATGGGAATACAAAAGAAGATCGTGTAAACATTTCTTATGTTAAAGGAAAATATATGAAAAGGCGAAAATTAGCAGGTAAATAGAAAGAAAGGTGATGTATTTTATAACGTCTGTCGACATAGAAAAAACAGAGTGGAATTTTTAAATTATGCATTAGAAAATGAAAATAATATAATATAATTTTGTTCAGTTGAAATTGTGATATACTAAACAATTTAAAAAAAATCTTAAATTCTTTCGTTTTGAAGTAAATAATTAAAATGTTCTAATGAATTTTAATATTTTATTTCACTTTTCCTATATATGTGTTTCCAGTAATCTAACATTTTTTAAACCTTTCATTTTTTATAATATTTAAATAGAAACCGTGTTACGGATGTATAATCAATTTATTAATTATGAAATATGTTGTACCATTACCGATAATAAAATTATTTTTATTTTTCGTTTAAAAAATAAAATCCATTGGAAATATTTTATATATGTATTGCACCATGTGATTTGTATTATGACATATGAAAATATGTCATAATAAAATCCAAAAAACATGGTGCAAATTCTTTTTTGAAATGTTCTTTATGTCAAATTTAATTTATAATTCATATTAGTAAGCCGTGTGTGGATAATCTGTGCCTATATATCAGAAACGGTAAATCATATAACAAACTCTGTATATTTAAACTATGTCGTATTTAAATTAATTGTTGAATTTTGAAAAAGACATTAACAACTTTTGAAGCAGAGTGAATTCGATCATTTTATCTGATGTGCCACAAGCGAGACATCGACATGCTGTAAAAGTGGGCGGCAAGAGAGTGTGAATAAATGAAAGAATGAAGGAAGATTAATAAATGTATGTATGTGAGTGAGAGTAACTGAAAGCTGAAGAAAGAGACCAAGCAATGTTAATTTTTTCCCAAGAAGTTTCTATTTCATTTTTGGGAACAAATAATAGTCGTAAGTAGTCTAAAAAGTAGCATGTACGCTCGAGACGTTGCTGCTTTTGCGGTGGCGTGACCATTCTCGGTACATATTTTACACTGACTATTGACATGCCAAGATGATGATGCAGAATAACCAAAATGATTATAGAAAATATTCCAACTATTTTTCCCAACTGATTATTTTTGTATTCGGGCATTTTCCAATACATGTTTTTCAAATAATACGTATAACCATTATTCTAAAAAGAATGCATAGCAACAAATTAAAATTCGAATTCAAACAATATTATTATTTCACTTAAATACATACGCAAGCCAATAAATAACGGTATGTTTGAACTGCATACTCTAACCATATTTTAATCTAGACTTAAATTTAATTCACAGCATAGATTTATTAACTACTGACACCTTGAAGATACATCTTTAGGGGTTCACTCTATAATACTTCTTTACTATTTTATAGTTAGGTACAAAAATTATATAGAGAGAATAAGAGGGTAATCGAAAGAAACTTTTATGTAGCTGTTCAGTTGGGTATATTTCAGATTCAACGTGGATGATGTCATGATCAATAACAAACCATTTCTTATTTACATTAAATATATTGCGTATATAGCAATGATTGGAGAATATTTTCATTAAACGCCTATCACTTTCATTATTTGTGACGATTTGGTTTATACAGTTGCATAATTTATTTTTGTTTTTCAAATATTATGTCACAGCGTTTCAACCCATAATAATAATTCTAAAATATAATATAGGTTGAAACTTTTACCAAAGTGTAAACAAGAAATATATCCGAGGGTCTTTAAATTAAATATTTCTGTATTTCTGTGTTTCTGTAGCTTTGGGCCTGCGGATGGTTTTTTAGCGTATCTCCAATTTAATCTATCTTGTCAAGTTCAATATACAATTGCTTGTAGAGTGTTGTTTCGCAGAAATGTAGATAATTAATCTTTTATTTTTTATTCACAACTAAATTAAAATACGTGATATAGTATTATTTCTATTTTATTTAAATTATTAACCACCGCTTAGGTTTAAAATGTATGACATCTTCAGGTGGATAATTTGTAAAGATTGACAATATTTCGCGTTAATTTTGCAAATATTCATTATTACTTTATTTTTTAGTAAATCTTTACAAATTGCTCACTTGAAGATGTTATTTTACATCGAAACCTAGATCGTGGTTAATAATTGAAATAAAGTAGAAATATCATGTTAATAATTGAAATAAAGTAGAAATATCACCATATCACGTATTTTCATTTAGTTGTGAACAAAAATTAAGTGATAATGAATTTCAACGAAAGTAACCCATAATATATTCAATAACTAACTAATAAAATAATATTTAGTACAATTAGAGACATATTCAGATATGGTGTTATATTCCTTATGGTACATTTATACAGCAGGGTTTGATAACTAATATTTTTATACATGCGTAGAAGCATTGATTTTAGATTATGAGTAAAACTTAAAAGAGTGTAATTTTACTAATATATGACTTCCTGTAAAGGAACATATCATTTATTATTATATTTTTTTTTCAAATGTCATTTATGAATATTTTCTTTTGTTTGTTAAATTGTCAATGGTAAAAACCAGACATTAGCTACATTACTGTTATCGACGTGTCATGTCGATATCACTAATGTGACTAATGTCTGGTTATTACCTGGTTTTTAAATTTACCCGACGTGTATTCATTATCGAGCTGTTAAATTCATAGCTATCACGTTAATATAGGTTAATATAATAGTCCACTAGTTATCTTTTTCAAATATGGTATATAAAATAAACATACCTATGTATAAATTCGTAAGCATAGCATATATACACTGTACAATTGACAACAGATATGAGACTAGTTTTAGCTTAAACAAACGGTTACGCTATGGAGATATCGATGCAATTAATATCGTTATTTGAATAATATTCATCACTTTCGAAGGTCACGTTACGTTACAAATAACAGAAATGGCAACCGAAATACATTATTTCTCTCGTTAGCTTTCGGATTTTGATTTCAGTTTAGATTTGTTATTTTAGCCCAAACCCGCCACTGTTTTAATGAGCAATGGCCAAGTAAGTAAAAGGACCGTCGTCACATTGCAGTTAGTCGCTCTCTTATGGTTAACTTTATTTTTGGTAAAAAAAATTCGATTTTTAATGGAAAGTTCGGATAATATTGGCAGCTTCTAACCGCTTAAAATATGATATAAATTTCATAATGTGATGGCTTATTTAATTCCTTTTAAAATAATATTTGTATTTTATTGTTACCTATTTATAGGTGGTTTGTACGATAACATAATGATTTATGTAGGCATTTTATTTGTTCAAATTGATTGAAAATTTAAATTCTTCAAAAATTCTAGATGTTTCTAGAATTGTTATAGTGACTATTATAATCAGTGAAGCTAAGTAAGACGTGTTTATATACTCATGGTCAGAACCAAAATTTTGCGGAATTGAATGGCTTTATTATTTCAATTATGGCTTTATTTGTTTACCAAGTACTAAATACAAGCTGGAAAGCGGTGGCCATGGTAATTGATTGCAAAATCCAAAACCATTCCCAACAACCTACTAAGGTATTACTAAACAAGCTGAAATTGGCCATGGTTATCTTCAGAAATGTCTACACCACATTGGCTTCACGGAGGGCGATGGTATGGCAGACTACAAATGTTTCTCAGTGCTCTTGACGAAACTCAAAAAACGTTCAATGGCGATGGAGGTTTCATTGGAATGCCCGACCTTTTTTACCGAGCATCCATTTGAATTGAGTAAAATAAATGAGTTTAATAAAAATTGGTTTGAAATGAAAGGAAGACACTTTTCAGATAAAGAAAGAAAGTTTATACACAAATTTTACAACACCAATAAATTTAGTTTTATTAAGTGATAGGACTATAAGTTTCTGTCAATACGTTTTGTGATTTTTCTGTCAAAAACAATGATAGTTATAAAAATCTTTAATATAAATGTAAATATAAATATTTTAACAGAAATGTGGTTAAAGCTTTAAATATTTAGCTTTGAATATTTTTTATACATTTTCTGCAGACATGAATGTTTATATTTGCGTATTTAGTGTGCACTGAATCCTAGTATCGTGAATTTTATAGCACTTTTCATTTAATAGAAATGTAAATAAAAATATTTTATCAGAAATACGGTTAAAGCTGTAAATGTTTAGCTTTAAATATTTTTTATACATTTTCTGCAGCCATGAATGTTTACATTTGCGTATTAAGTGTGCACAGAATCCTTGTACCGTGAATTTTACAGTATTTTCACTACTGTTTATAAACAAAACTTATTTATGAAATTTGTACATCATCAAATCTAAAGGACTAGGCCCTTAATATTTAATTATTTACAAGTCAATAATATATCGTTGGTCATAAAGTATTGTTGGTACTCTAGAATAGACAAAATAAATACGAACAGTTCATAAGTAAGAATACAAAAAATGTAAAACGTTTATGGTCAAGATGCTAATGCCGTATAATCGGATTTAAATAAGGCGAAGATTCGGCGCAAACGCGACAACCGGTGCAGACTAGCGCCGCCTGTACATGGAATATCCATTACACTTGGCTTTAAAAATTCAGAAGTAAATTCACTTAAATTGTTCTATTGTTTGGCTTGGGAGTATACGAGTATAGTGTCGAATTTAGAAGAGACTTGCTTTGATTCAACGAAAGTATTGTAGACAGGTGATTTTAATTACATATATTTAGTATTTGCCGTCTATTTGCTTATGTGGCTCTCAGATTAACAGTTACATATTTTAATGTCGTGAGAACCTTATAAAATATATAACAATTTTAAAATTCCGAACTTACACGCACTCAAAAAGTTTCTTCAAATAATTTGGAGATGGCTATCGATAGTAATTATATCGATAATGGTGAAATATTAAATAGAGGCCATTGTGTAGGATAGAACGCAAGTACCGTAAAATAGTTTATATAAGGTAAAAAGGGTAAAATAAAATATGAATATGCATGTAAATATTTACGTAGCTACAAAAATATATATCTTTAATTTCTTTTCTTTATATATAAATATAACATATGCTACAAATTGGTACTAGATGGCAAGTATAAATATACAAGCTGTAATTTTATTTTCAGCTGTACTCACGAACTAAATGATGATTAAATCTTATACATCTTTCGTTAAAATTTTGATAAACTTTATTGTTTTCTTTATTTTTAATTGATATAGATTGTAATAGATTGTTTAATTTTAAAAAAAGATCAATGATTTATAAAATCCAACAAAATTACATAAATACCAGACGAAGGTGTATAAAACTCTTCTTAAGTTAAAGGAGAAAACATGGAAAGAAAAAATAAAGAGATAAATAAACAGAAAGATATATTTTATAATGTCTGTCAACATACCTAAGAATACGATTTTTTAAAAATGACGATTAAAACCATACAGCATAAAAAAAATTGTGCCACGCACGCCACGGATGTGATTCGCGTATCATATGTTGTTTTTAACGAGATTTTATAAACTCTGGACGTATATCTAATGCGGCAAGTGGTAAAGCTCGGTCGTTTATAGTTTACCCAAATTGTACTTTTGTGGCATAATTACATGCAAATATAAAAGCGAGCATAATAACGTAACCAATATATATTATCTATATTCGACAAGTCATTTAAATACATTCTGTTGGATTTGAAATCAAAAAGGTTATTCGCGACCTTATTGCACTGGTACGGTCTGTCTCGTCACTGTCTCGTCACTTGATGTCATTGTCGAATCTATAAAAGTATCTATAAAATAAAATGTTAAGAGACCACGATTTTAATGAAATAGATTCATATTTTAAATCATTTCATATAAGATGATTCATACTTTAAATCATTTCAATTTATATAATAATTCTATAGAATAATAATGACATGAATACAAACGACTGTTATTTCTTTTCATTAATTTCATAATATAGATTAACGAAAGAAATAAATGTAATAATTATAAAAGTCCACAGCATACATTGTTTAAACAATGTACGCGAGTAATGAATAAAGTTCTGTTCAAAAAAAAATTAATTGTACAAATGTCTACATCCAGAAGAACATTTTTGTTTTGCGACTCATAACAATTCGTGCCAAGACATTGACGAACCAAGTAAATTTTAATATTTTGGCCTCTACATAAATTTTAAGTATGACTAAAAGAGTCTTCTTGAAAAATATGCTATTAAAAAAATATGCATTTATTTTGCTTAAGACTCCATTATAAATGAGAAATTGATTAAAGCCGTTAGGTGGGGTATCTGGTTTCCTGTAAAGATAGGAACAATTAGCTTAGTACACTTTTCAGCATATGATTTTTATGTAATTTAGTACCGTTGAAGATATTTTTAAAGAGCATTTTTTGCCAGCCATTTCATTGATAACATATCTGCATCGATTGAAATGGAAAATATCTTCATGGCAACGTGGGGATCAGCATAGGTTTATATGGCGACTATCTGACAGAAGAAAAAGAGATTCTTATATTTCTGTTACAGCCATCAATGCAATATAAAACTCAAACAGAGATTTCGATTAATAATTTAAATAAAACCTATAAATTTTGTTAGATCTACAAAGATATTTGATAGCATTGCTTTCTATCAGTATGAAGATTTTCGTTCAATAAATTTTGTGACCAATTTAATGAAAGCGATAGTCGAGATATATATTAATTTTCGTCAATTTTTTTTATCAAAATACAGTAATATTAAATGTAATAATATCAACAACCTATTTAAAATATTTTGTTTATATGCATCATTGTGAGTGACAAACTATAATTATTTTAGTCAATACTAATCTCTGTTTTTTTGAAAATGTGGTATATCTTGGAAACTGACAATCTTTAATTAAATGCAGTTTAAAAATTATTTATTTAAAAAATGTAGTTAACTAAAAATAAGGTTATGAATATGTGAAAAATGTATTTATAATGAATTCTTTTGTGCCATAACCGATAATAAATCTATTTTTATTAATCATTTAGAAAAGTCATATCGACTTTGAACTATTTTACATGTATAGTGAACGATGTAATTTTGAATTTTATTTTATCGTATGAAACTGTAGTTATTAATATATTTAATAATTAGTTTATGTTAATATTTCGTCACGTACGTCAAAAGTAAATACAATTTGTTTTAAAATATTATTCAACAAATTTAATTTTTGGTTTATATTAATAGACAGCGTGTTGAGAATCTCAGGGCTATGTACAAGAAACGTTGTATTATAACAAACTCTTATGTACAAGTGATATCGTATTAATTTTATTAGTGAATTTGGCAATAGATTTTATCAATTTTAAAAATGAATTAATTCGAACATTTCATCTGACGTGGCACATGCAACACATTGACATGCTGTAAAAGTGAGCGGTGAGGATGTTAGTGAATGAGGAAATGAAATGGGTGGACAAATGTGTGTATGTGAGAGTAAGTGAATGTGGAAAAAAAGAAAGAGAGATAAATAGCACCATCACCCCTGGATGACAATCGACAACACTGTCACCGTTATGATGAGTCCTTTTTGCATTAATGTTAGACAATAGTGATATATAAAAAAGATTAATGAAAGATATTCACGTGCTCCATAAGGTCGCTTCACTTGGTAAAACACTAAAATAAAATATAGAAACCAGGTTATTTCCAATAAAAAACCTATATTAATACAACCCTTTTTAAATGTAAAAACGCTCATATTTTAAACGGTCCACAAAACTTGTTCAGAACAATTGGCTTAATACGCCTTTAAGTGAATTGTTCATAAATTCCATCTTGCTAAATTCTTATCCTCATAATTACACTCACTAAAACCCTCGGGATATTAAATTTGTAGATTATTTCCACGTATTAGAGTGACACTTAACAGTTTGTAATCAACAAAAAATGTAATGAACGAAAAATGTATCTAGATTGAATTCCTCCTTTGCTAAGAGAAGTGAAAGGAACACTTAACTCTTGGCATCCGAGATTATATGATCGTGAATTTTGAGTTTGAATTGAAATGAAAAAAATTTAAAAAATTCTACACCGTACACGAAACAACTTTGCGAACGCAACTGACGTCGGTTGATCGTGAGAATATCTGAGAGCGCGACAAGACTTATATTATTGGTATGCGTACAAGTTAGAACTTGGCGTTCAACAAAATTCCGGGCTAAGTGTTTATTTATAATAGCGTCCGCTCAAGTAAGTACACACAATTTAAAGAGATTTTTGAATACCTTTTTTGGCACAATACTTTAATTATTCGGCAAAAGTTCTCTTCGAAATTTAAACTCGCACGATCGTGATATATCGGTTGCAGTATGTGACCTTACTGTGAAATATTGTGCATTTTTTTGTTGTTTTGGTGTTCTGTAGCTTTAAAAATAATTTTTTTAATCACTTGTAGGACATCCGGCTACGGATGAAATGATATGTGATCTTGTAGGAAATGGAAATATCTCGGAGATCAAAAATTTGGACGAGGATGATACAGAGTTCGATCTATATATTACGGCAAGTAGCAGACGAAAATGTCTCGGAAGAGGTGCAAGATGACGAAATTATCAACAAAAGGTCATTTATAGCATCCACTTCAGCCTTTCCAGAAATACAGCCGCTTTTTCCGCCGACTGAGTTGCTACCCCTCCTCCTCCCGACACCAAGAACAACTATTGATCGAAAATCAAAAATTTCACCTCAAAGATTTTTACATTCAACTTAAGTTCAGAATGATAGATCGAGATCCTCTGCAAGTAATCGTGGAAGAAGATATTTTCATGGAAGAGGACATGTTCGTTAAGGAGGATCAGCATCAATACCCAGGGTTACAAGGAAACGAATTTTGAAGCAGAGTGATCTCAGAGAAAAGACCCACGACTTGCCCTCAAAGCCGGTAAGGCGTCCAATAGAACAATTTAATGACTCTTTTGACACTGAGTTTTTAGAGAAGATCTCTAAATGTACAAATTTACATTACCTAAACACTATCAGCCGTGAACTCAAATCTACAGGCGCTAAAATCGGTAAGGTATTTGCAATACATATCATCATGGATTGGATTTCTTATCCCCGAGTACCAATCTATTGGAGAGTTGGTACTAATTTAGAGTTGATCTGTGACCTAATGAAAGGAGACAGATTTTGTCACTCTTCGCAATGTGCTTCATGTTGTCAAGGATAACCCGCTATGGAAAGTGCAATCCATGATTGATAAAGCTATGGAACTGTAATAAATTGGAATGATTCCAAGATATTATTCTGTTGACGAGAAAATGATCCCCTTCACAGGCCACTGTAAGCTACGTCAAGTTGTAGAAAAATAAACCACGATCAGTAAGTCTAAAAAACTTTATTCTACCCACAAGCGAAGGGTTGATGCCAGATTTTGAGATATACAAAGGTGCTAAAACAAATTTTGGTGATTCAAATCTTGGTCTCGGTCTATCCGTAAATTTACATTTGATAAAAATTGTTCCACCCGGTAGCTGTGTTTACCAAGACCGCTGTTTGAATGTCGAAACCATTTCTTTGAATGAGGAAATAGAATAGTTACGTCCGTATTCAACTGGTACAGAGCTGAATTCTTGACCGGGCAACAGTCAAATTTCAAAAAGATATACAAATGCAACGCGGCAAGTCTCAGCAATTTCCTCCGCAAAAACTCCGTATCGCTTACGTCAAACTAAACCACCGCCGAAGAAAAATGAAGCGTAAAAAGTTGGAATAAAAAACGTAAAATGTATGTCGATGTTCTAGCCCCGAAAATAGTGAGGAATTATAATCAAGACATGGGTAAGGTCTATGTACACGATCAGCAGATGGATTGTTGTCGAGATTTTATTAACACTTAAAAGTGGACTTTAAAAGTTCTGATACACATTTTAAATCTGTCAATAGGTAATGCTTGGAGACTTTACAGATACTATTGCTTGGCTAATAAGTTTCCCAGAAAAAACTTAATGCCTCTGCTCGACCTTTGAATTAATTTTGCCGATAGCTTATCCAGTGCACCAGATTGTCATCGTAGGGAAGATTGCGAAGATGATTTATTTCTTCAAGTACCTCAACGAGATAATAAAACAGACAAACCAGAAACTGCACCAACGGAAGCGGAAAGATATGGTTATGAACACTATTCTATCAGTGATGACTCAAAAGCATCGAGATCCTGACGATTAAAATTAAATATTGTGGCATTCCTTACAAATGTAAATGCAAGAAATGTGATATCTCTTTGTTTCTGTCTCGAGACAAAAATTGTTTTAAACCTTATCAAGGCACCAATAAATAGTTTATTTTTCGGTAAGAATTTAAAAATACCGATTATTTGAATAAATATTGTTCCTATAATACTAACCAAAACGCTTACCACTGATGTCTTGAAGGTTAATGTTTAGAATAAGATTATGTCATTTTATGAAAAAAAAAATTAAATACAAAACATAGTTTATTTTTCTGTTTTTCCATGTAAAATAACTCGACGATGATCCTAATTCAAGAACATGTGATTTACAATTATTTCTTGAAATTCATAATCGTGAGAGTCAAATTGCTGGACCAAGCTCTTCCAGGAATTTTCTCATATTTTTCTCATATGCTTTAAAAACTAAATTAGCTACGTAATAATATTTTAATAATATATAACGCATCTCCTGGGTGTAAAGGCTTAAACAGGTTTACTAGAAGGTTTGAATAGTAGGTTTGAATGTAAACTATGACATGTTTCCAGTCTACTTTTTACTCAGCGCTACCTGAGCAGAGGAGTCTAATGGATAAATATTAACTCATTATAGAGCTTGGAAAGGCAGATTTATTTTTCATATAAATGTTATGGAAGAAGATAACATTTAAATGTCCTTCATGTGTTCGAGAATTTCGTAAATGAATGACTCATTGATCATATTTTTCACGGAGCAGACTTAGCAAATATTTACAAATTAGTTTAAAAGTTTTATAAAATTTGTGATATTTTGTTCTTTGGACAATACAGGTTTGCCATCCACTGACAAAATAAAAAATAATCTCAAAAGTTAATTTTAAAAAAGTAGATATGCACGCTAAACTAATATATTAGCATAAATATATTTAGTTGAGTTTTTTAAATTTTATCAGAAACCATATTTGCAACTTAACAAACGGATGCAAGTTGTAAAAATAAGAAAGTTGAATTCCAAACTCTGGATTTATTTATTTTTTAGGTATGTGTATAGTATATATATATATATATATATATATATATATATATATATATATATATATGTATATACATATATATATATATATATATATATATGTATATACATATATATATATATATATATATATATATATATATATATATATATATATATCCATCCTTACATGATGCTTTTTAATAACAACCTCATTTTCGTAAAGCCGAACTGAGATATGCGTACATTTAAATGTTCCTTTCAACGACGTACATTTGTAAAAGCTATTTAATTAACTCGGACGGCAGTTGTTATTGAAATTTGCAGAATTTTGATAAATATCGTTGTTATATTGACAAAAAATGTTTAACCTGGGCTAAACAAATAAAAAAATTTGTTCCTATGTGCGTAATAATTTATCGATACTTACTAGAATATTGATCACAATTAAATGAAACTACGTGATGTATTATTTCTACTCTCTTTAAGTTCTTTACCACGACCTAGGTATCGCTGCATTACAACATCTTTAGATGGGCTGTTAGCAAAGATTGAAGATCTTTGCTAATAGAAAAAAATTAGAAATAATACTACATCACATAGTTTAATTTAATTGTGAATAATGAATTTCTACAAAATTAACGCCAAATATATTCAATATTAGAATATTGATTTAAATTAAATGTCTAATATTATAGAATTACACAAAATATGCTTTTGAACAGACTTTAAAGCACAAGTCAGCTATGCGTCATAAAAACCCAAATATAAACATAACCGTAACCATTAACTACGAGCGTATGATAACAGTTCTTTCACACAGACATCAGACCATATAGATTCTTACCGTAATATTTTATCTGGACGCCATGAAGAGAAATAACGTAAGTCAGATTTCTCACTGGCAACGAACCGAGTGGTTGGCGTAATTTTGTTATAACGTCGACGAATAAACTTTGCAAATAAGACATGTTAAATGTACATGTCTACGTACACGCACAACATATACACACTGAACAAGAGACAACGGGTATGAAACTCGTCTTACAATTAGCTTAAACTAATGGTTACGCTATAGCGACGTCGATGCAATTAATACCGTTATTTGATTAATATCCATCACTCGATAGTACGTTACGAACAGTAGTCGACTTACAATAGTCCCCTCGTTAGTTTCCGGATGTTTGATTTCAGCTTGGATTTGTTATTTTAGTCCAGACATGTCACGTATAATGAGTAATGGCCAGGCTGGTAGGGGGAGCCCTTGTCGAGTTGCATATAATCGTCTATACGTTGATTTCTTCTAATTGGTTTAATCTATGCAATTAACATTAGGTTTATAATGAAGAGTTTGAATAAAGGTGGGAAGTTTTAAGCGTTTAATATTATGGTATATAAATAATTGTATACCAAACCCTCGGACCCTATCATAACTCGCATACATTGTATGTTTGATTATTGATAAAACCAATTAATGAATTTTTCATGTTATCAGTCCTGAAGGAATAGTACCTACTATTTCATTTCTTACAGGTAGTAATATATTGTCGGTAACCCTAGAATAGACAAAATAAAAATGATCAGTTCGTAAGTAAAAACGCATAAAATGTAAATCATCCCGGTTTAAGATGCTGATGATATGTAATAGGATTTAAGTGAGGTAGAGAGTCGGTGTGAACGCGAGGCATGGTGCAGATGCGGACCACCTATTCGTGGAATAGCCATTATTTTTATCTTTAAAAATTTAAAAGTGCATTCATTTTGATTGTTTTTTTGTCTTGTGAATATACCTGCATTGTGTTTACGATGATTCGATGGAAGTATCGTAAATAGGTGATTTAAATTAAATATATTTATAATTTGTCCTCAATTTGCTTCTGTGGTTATCAGAAACTTAATTGTTACATACAGTAATACCATGAGAAACCTAAAAAGGAAAGTAATGTGCAATATCTATTAACACTTTTAAAATTCTAAACTTATATATGTAGCTAAAATGGTTCTTTAAATAATTAGGAGATCGCACTTAACTTAAAATTTTAGACAGAGGCCGTAGTGCGAGATAACATCGAGTGCCGTATAGTTTGTATATATATATATATATATATATATATATATATATATATATATATATATTATATATATATTATATATATATATATATAAATATTTATTTAGTTACAAAAATAAATACACCATTTTTTTTTAGATTCATGTGTAAAATATAGCAAAACATGACAAATAAAGACACAAATTATAATATTTATTTTCAGCTATACCTACGTACTAGTTGATTATTGAACATGGAGTATATTAAGCGTTAATATTTTTTAAAATTAATGTATCTAATTTTAAACAAAGGTAAATAAGCTAAAAAATCCGACGAAATTATATGAATATTACAGAAAGTTGCATGACAATTTCTCAAGTTATGGGAGAAATATGAAAGGATCAAAATAAGTAAACTATTAGACAATATATATTGTAACGTTTGTCGATATAACTAAGATGTATATTCTTGAATAAAATTCCACTAAGGTACAATTTTAATTAGGTAAAACTATATCCCCTGTATAATTAACTAAATAAAAACACGGGGTACAAAATATAACTAGAGATATTAAATAGCCATGCCTCGAGCGCCCCTTTTGGATATGATCTGCGTATCATATGTTGTTCTCTGTGCGACGATGTATACTTTAGTTGCAAATCGAATGCGATAAGTGTTAAAGCTCCATCATTCATTGTTCGTTAGAGCACAAAGGGCACAGTGCCATAATTACATGTAAAAATAAAAGCCAGCGAAAGAACTTAAGCATTAATTATTATCTTATTCGACAATTTTAATACATTTTGTTGGATTTGAAATGAAAATAATATTAGTGATGTCATTGTCCTGGTACGTCTCACTATTTTAGGCCTTGTGATGTTATTATGTCATAAGCACCGATAACGTGAATATATTTGAGAATTGTGGTCTTATTGAGATAAAAGATTCACAATTTAAATGGGTTGAATTTTTATAATAATTCTACATTATAGTAATTATATTAAAAAACTACTGATATATTTTTAAATAATTTCATAATGTAGATTAAAAAAAAATTATTTTTTAATCATAAAAGTTTAGAGCATACGTTTTTTGAATAATATATACATATTAATGAAAAAAGTGCGGCTTAAAAAAGTTAAGTGATTGTACAAATGAGTACATTCAGATGAACAACCTTTGTTTTACGACTCATGGCAATTCTAATAGATATCATATGGTCAAAATGTTTTTATGAAGCTTAATATTCTATTTAATATTACTTTTGCATGTACGCAAATATTCTATTTCATAATTTAACATACTTTTTCAACTTTTTATTTTTTAATGGATAGATAAAAGGATGTGTGAAAAATTTATTTATAAGGAATTATCTTGCCCCATTACCAGTAATAAAATTATTTTATTAAACATTTCAAAAATAAGTATTCACTTTCAGCAAATTTATATGTATAGTGTATTGCACTATATAATTGTGATTTTTTTATAATATATGAAAGAGTAACTTTTACTTTATTTACCACTTAGTTTATGCTATTGTTGTATTTAAAAATAATTGCAAAAGTTTTTTTAAAGATGATTAATGTAAATTTTAATTTATAATTCATATTAGTAGATAGCGTGTTGAGAATTATCTTTCAAGATAAAAAATGGTATATTATAAACATGAAGAAAATTTGACCGACATTGTGCTTAAATTAATTATTGAATGTCGAATTGAAATTCAAAACTTTGAAGAAGAATAAATTAGAGCATTTCAACTCACGTGCCACATGCAATAGAAAGATATGATGTACTAGTAAGCGGTGAGAGATTGTGAGTGTATGAAAGAATGAAGAAAGATGAACAAATGTGTATATGCGAGTGAGAATAAGTGAATGCGAAAGAAGGAAAGAGAGAGAAAGAGCGCCGCCGCCACCGTATGAAAATCGTAAATACTATCTTACGTAGTTTATTGAGTTTTTGTTTTTGTACGAGTAATATTATTATGTATTCACTTTAAGTCAGTGATTTACAAAAATAATTAATGGAAGATATTTAGAAGTCCGATAAATTTATCACTACGTCAGGTAAAACGCTGGCATAGAAACCAGATTTTGTTCAATAAAAGAACAATATTAATTCTATCCTTTTCACTAGTAACAACCGCCATATTTTATTAGCATTTATTTAACAAGATTATTAGCATATAACGTAAACAAATTTATCGAAATGGCCACATGAAACTTTTCTTAGAACAATTCGCTTATGTGCTTATAAGTGATTTGTCCATAAATAATATATGCCTAAAATCTTATCTTCGTAATTAAAATTTCTAAAACCGCCGGACTTTTCAAATTGTGAGATTGTTTCCACTTTTTAGCTTAAAGAAACTTAAAAGTATTGAGCAATAAATATATCTAAATTAAATTCTCCCTCAGCCAGGTAAAAAGAAAGAAATAGGTAAATAAAAGGGTAGGTTTGAATGAAACGCGTGATATATTTTCAGTTCAAGTTTTACTCGGCATTTCCTGAATTATAGGACCCTTCCGTATAAATATAAACTCAGTCAAGAGCTCGAAAAGATTGATTGGCCTTTTCATGTACATTTTATAGAAGAGCACATCATTTTCCTGTCCATCATGTGTCTCGGAATCTTATAAAAACCAATCTCATATTTCAAAAGAACTAGCTCATACAAATTATTACATTACAAACGAAAATGTGATCAAATCAGTTAGGTATTTGATAAAGTATGTGATACATTAAGTATAGGATGTCAGGACCATATTCATATAACGACAAAATAGTCCTAAAAATTATCGATAACAAAAATAAGGTTAACACAGTAATAATGTGTTAATAAAAATATATTTGGCTATGATCTATTACAAATTGTATTAGGGTTCTTATTTGTAAATCAACCAATAAAGAGATGCAACTTGAAAAAATATGAAAGTTGCATTCGATATGCAATAACAGCTTGCTTTTTGCAAAACAGGGCTCTATCTAACTATGCGTGTACTTTTAAATGTACTTTTTATCATGACACAAATGTTTGAAAAAAGCTATTTAATGAAATCGGACTGCATATAGATTATTAAAATTTGCAATATTTTAATAAATTGCATGGTTATATTGACGATCAATTTTTGATCCAGTTTGAGTCAAGCAAAATATATTCGTAGATACATAACATTTATACAACTTATCGATACTTACTAGAATGATTTTTATTTCATCTTATGTTTTTCATGTAAAAATATGTAAAATTCTAAGCTTCACAGAAATTATGGAGTTACAAATTATCGTCATAAATTTCGTCATATTTATTAACTAGTCAATAGTTACTGGCCGCTTCAGAGTGTAAATATTTTATGTCATTCATTCTCTACATACGTACAATCAAACACTTTTAAACACAAGGATGCCTTATGTCATTTAAACCTATATCTACATATAACTAAAAGGGTTTTAACCTGTTATTGGGTAAAAGGATTTGTAACCCTAGCAGATAAATATTGGCGTATTCTAATTATACACTCTAACCACAATTTGATCTACACTTAAAATGAATTGTCAATAGAGATTTATTATTTACTTACACACCATAAAAATACAATTCTGTGGATTCCTTCATAATATTTCTTACAGTTTTACGTTTGTCTCTAAAGGAGCAATACGGAGAGCATACGAAGGTTGCCGAGAGGAATTCTTGGTTAGTGGTATAGTTGGACTTGTTTCAAATCCCACGTGGATGATGTCACGACCAATTAATAGCAATCGCTTTCATGTTAACGTTAGATATAACATTTACAGAGCAATTTTTGGAGAATACACCATTCCATTTCATAGTTTCTGTTGAGTTTATTGTCTGAAGTTTATTCTTTAATTTATTAATTCAGCTGAAATGTCAAGTTACAGCGTTTTAACCCACCCTAAAATATTAGATCTAAAATATAACGTAAGACAAAACTTTTGCTAAAAAGTAAACTCCAAGTTTATCTGAGGGTTCATAAAATATAAGTTTATCTCTCGAGCCTACACTTTATTATTTTATATATCTTTAGTTTAATTTGTCTCCTCAAGTTTTAAAATAAATGTTTTTGTTCGTAGATTCTTATTTTTCAGAAATGTATAAGTTCCGTTACAATATTTGACGCTTACAGATGGTTTTCATGGTTTTGAGCTGTGTCGCTGCTTTACATTGATAATTTTTTTTAGGTATTTTTTATGACGCAGATTTTTATAAAAAATATTTTTAAACGTAATTAATCGTCTTGATTAGAAATTACTAGCCACAGGTAAAAGAGTTTAGTTTTAATACACATTAGATATACATGGAATATAGATACCCACTAATCCTGTTGACTAACATATCATTTACCAGAATTTAAAGAAAATTTGTTACCTTACACGAGAAATTACCTTACACCTGCTTGTAATACTTTTAAAAGTATTAAATATAATTGGTTGAAATAAGTTAAATATAATGGGTTAAAATAAATAAAATAAAATAAACCTTACATTATTTTAGCTATCAGTTAACGCTTTTTCATTTTTAAAATGGATAAATCCGTAATAATATTCCCAAAAATACTAATCCCATTTTTACATATACTAATTCTTTGCTTTTTTCTCTATGTCATTACTCTGATAAAACCAATATTCGCATTTCCGAGTACTCTTTGTGAATATTTTCTTTATTAAGTTAAATCGCGAATGTTAAACACTAGACTTTCGTAACATCACTGATATCAACATCTCATTGCACTTACTAACGAACTGCTGATTTCTTAAATATTATATTTGTATTGACACTCGTTCATTCAAACCTGATCCACTAATTATATTTTGTCAATACATCTTAAATACATCTACGTACGCATACAAAAGCACAGCATAAGTACACTGAACAATAGACAACGGGTATATGACTAGCCTTAGCTTATGGCAACATCGATGCAATTAATACTATTATTTGATTAATATCCATCACTCAGCAGTACGTTACGAACAGCGGTCGACCTGTTCGTACAAAAGTCCCTCGTTAGCTTCCGGATGTTTCATTTCAGCTTGGATTTGTTATTTTTTCCAGCATGTCAACGTGTAATAAGTAATAGGCAGGCACTAGGGGGAGTACTCGTCTTATTGCACATAGTCGCCTGTGTGTTGATTTTCTCTGGCTGGTTTTATCTATATACGTAGCTGGTTTGCAAATAATTACCAACTTTATCTAAACCTTCCATTTAACAAGGTTTATAATAGAGAATTTGGGTAAATTTGATCATTTTAAATGCTATAAAATATGGCATATATTACAAAATGTTACGATAATTTTAATTCTTTGTGAAATAATACGAAATTTGTAACTTGTTAATAAAATATTACAATAATTTATATGCGCATTTACCCGGCTTAAAACATTTAGGTTATACAAAATGCGGATTTCTAGAACTTTTAGAGTCTCTAAAATATACCAGTGAAGCAGAGTAAGATGTGACATAATATACACGGGAAGGTCCAAGTATTGGTGGAATGGAATGGCTTCATTATTTTAATTATGACTTCATCTATTCACGCAGAGGTAAACTTAAAGTGGGAAGCAGCCGCCATGATAATTGAGTACAAAATCCAACACCATTCCCACGAGTACTTAATAACGTATTAAATAACTAAACAACCTAAGCTGGCCGCCGGTCATGCTTATCTCCAAAACCATTTACACCATATTGAATGAAGCCAATATTAGCCGGAAGGCTACGGTATGGTACACCACACATATTTCTGCAGATCTATTGACGAGACTGCGACAGTATTCAAGACGTTCAAGGTTCTATTGGAATGTCCGGCCTTTTTTACCAAGCATCCAGTGGAATTGTATAAAATAAAGAAGTTTAGTATCAATAATTTGTTTTAAAAAGGAGGAAATTTTGTTCACTAGTTTTTGTAATGACACAAAAATCTGTTAACCAATAGGATTATACATTTATGTATATTTATTATTAGATCGGTCTTTCAAAATGTTATATTATTCGCATAAATTTTCCTTATTCTTTAATGTAATTTGGCATAGCATAAGGGTTTAAAATCGCTATACCAAATAAGTTTCCGGATTATAAAGCATTAAAAGTTTTATAAGAATATTTGATAATAGTCAGTTTAAAATTATCCATGGTAATATAACCTCATTAAAATAATTACAAGAGTCTTCAAGTTGCACACAAATGTATAGATAGACGAACAAATATTATGCAATTTATATATATATATATATATATATATATATATATATATATATATATATATACTATGGTGTGTGCGATTTAAACCACAGACATATTTAAAAAGTTGTTCCATCTTAATTTTATTATACGCAGTTGACTCGAATGGTAGTGGTTATTAAAATCTCAAGTGTTTTAATAAATTTTATGGTTACATTAACGTATTTTTCTGTTTTATAGCATTTCTTATTTTTTTTAATTAAGTGATAAAAATTTTACCAAATCTTCATATGCCGGTGTTCACGTAATATTCAAATTTAGGAAATAATTATTTTTAAATAACCGAAAAAAATTTTAGTCACCAAATTATTTAAGACATTTAATCTAGCAATTATTTGCTAATTTTTATTAAAGAAACATAGGTAAGTGGAATATAGAGAAACGAATATTACGTAACTTTATAATTTCATTTTTGCAATGTGTACGCTTAAATGGGAAAAGACAGTATTTTTAATTGTAATTTTATATACATTGTAATAACAATCCTGCGAATTAAAAGAATATCTTAATTACAGATTTAAAAGAATATCTTAATTAATCTGAAAGCTACATCGACTGCTGGCAATATACTAACCCCATTTGTTAATATGTCTTCCAGCTTCTAAACTGACCTTGCAAAATCATGATTTCTGAGATCGCGTGAAATACGATAGAATTTTAATTGAGTATAAAAAATCAAAACTATTACTTGTTTAAAAACTATAATTTCAAATTATTATTTGAAACTAAATATATTACTTGGCTTTAAAGTCACCTTTATTACTGTTAAACTATGGTTAGCTTTTTGGATTTTCCTCCAGATGCTTTATTTTATTATAGATTTATTGACGATGACTTGCCAATAAAGTGTTATTATTCACTAAAAGTCGTATTTTAATTAAACTCCTATTCAAAGTTGATTTCTCAATGAGTCTCTATTCCACACTGTAACTACTGGTCGACTCAACATTGTTATCAGCGAGAATGTTCCAGTACCTTCGTTGCGGTTTTCTATCCATTGCAAGTGGCAACACATAACATAACTTATTTATATTATTTTATTTCAATATGGACGTAGGAATGACTCGCTTGTGTAAATTTTTAATTTTATGTATATTTCTATATTTTTTGTCCTCGCGGGTCCCAGCTCTCATGTTGGACAGCCTTGTTTTAAACGTTTTAGGTCATTGAATCGCTACATACAACCACAGTGTGTGTTTAAGTATAAGCAAGCCGTATATCATATAAACCCAAATCTACATTTAACCGTAACCATTATCTACGAGCGCATGATGACAGTTTATCCACGCAGATATCAGACCTTATAGATTCCTCCCGTAGTCTTTTATCTGGGCGTCGTTAAGAATGATAACGGAAGTTAGTTCTCTTGCAGGGATTGAGCCGCTAGAGTGGGCGAAAATAATAATCATGTTATGACCTCGATGAACCGAACTGTGTAGTGGTCACGCTATCTATTGACTCCCATGTGAGTACATAATATATAAGGCTTCTTAAGATTCCAGTCTGCGCACACAAGAATTTCGTAGATTATTTACTTTACATATATGTGCTATGGTAAGATCATACGCAATTGTGTCTCAAATATTTTTTGCATTCATCTTGAAACTAATTTCTATGTTTTATCTGATTCGTGGATAAATATTTTAGACAATCATTTTATTTAGGACGAATAAGTAACATTAATTTATCACGTGTCAAAATGTGATAAATAATGAGATATTTTATACAAAAAAGGGATTATTTTGTTTAGGAGTGTATTTTAAGACAAATTTAATAAACAAATAACATCTAAATAATCGTTTCCAAAACGATACAATGCGTACGGAAATATACAATAGTACTGTAATATTAAGCATATACATCCAACGACCAATAAAAGTGGCGTTTTCGAATTATGTACCGTGATTACAGTTAAATTTGGACTCAAAATTAATGAAAGAAGTGTATCAGTATTGATTTCGTCTATATTGATATAACTTGAAGGTACACCCATTAGAATTTTCCTCTAATATACTTATTTACGGTTGTCTACGAAGGAGCATTATCGAGATAATATTAAAGTAGTAGAGATTAAACTTTTATTATCGGTACCTTTAGCTATATTTCAAAACCTACATGTATAATATCATAGTCAACAGATACCACTATATCAATTACACAACCTTAATTGGAGGAGATTATTTGATCTTTAAATCTAATCATCTAGTTTAAAAATAAAAAAAGAAATTATTGAATTAAAATGCTAGGTTACAGAGCTTTAAACAAATAAAATACTAAAATACAACATAAGTCGAAACTTTTTCAAAGAGTAAATTCTAAGTTCACCCGAGGGTCCTTAAAATTTAAATGAAATTTCTACCTCGGGCCGGCACATTTTTATTTTACGAACCTCCAGTTTAATCTATCATCTAAAGTTTAATAGAAAAATGTTTGTTGTTAACTTTTATTTTGCGAGGCGCAAATGCTTAATCTCGTATTACTTTTAATACAATTATATATCGTTTACTGGTCGTGTCTGTATTTTATGTTGACAATTCTTTATGAATTTTTGCACAGCGATTTAATTAGGGAATATTTTTGGAATGTTTAAAATACGAGATGAAAACATAAAATAATAATTTTACTGATTGTTAAATTAGCATGAAAATGAGGTACGTGTCTAGTTCAATTAGCATGAAAATGAGGTACGTGTTTAGTATCAAATTATTTATGAGAGTTTAGAAGAAAATTGATTTAATCCGACCTAATTTACCTCATACTTATTTAATTTAAAAAATCTAGTAGCATTAATTTTATCACGATGTCAATATTTGTTAATGCGTTCAAAATTATAATGCGTTCAATATTTTGTAATGCGTTCAATATTTGTTAATGCGTTCAATATTTAAAAATGCGTTCAATATTTGTTACTGCGTTCAAAATCTAGTAGCATCAATTTTATCCCGATGTCAATATTTGTTAATGCGTTCAAAATTGTAAAGCGCATATGTAATTAATAATAATCCAAAGGGTGTTTAATCATGTATTCTACTTAACTGATTTTGTTTCGATATCGCTTTCTTAGGTAATTTATAAAACATCTCGATAATAAAATGCTTAGTGAAAATATTTATGCATAAGTATAGATTATATTACAGTAATTTCCTTAAGGTAAAAAAATTGCCTTAGAACGACTAAATACCACTGCTCAAAGAAAATCATCATAATTTGTAACGGAAAAAGGGCTGTCTGGCAAAAAAACGCCACAAAAACTACGATGAAAATTATATTTTGTCATACAGAAATTATAGGTTTCCAAGTTAAAAAGGAAAATACAAAGTTTACCATAAAAATATTTGGCGAATAGAAAAAAATATGCATTTACTAGGCACTTGGTAAGTTAATTAAATCAATATTCATAATATCACATAATTTCTTATCAATCTAATTGGTTTAGGGAGTGTCATATTAATAAAATAATAGTTTCACAATATGTATTAATATATATATATATATATATATATATATATATATATATATATATATATATATAATGCGTTTGTTAATCGTGTGAACCTAGATTATGCTCGCGTATAATGTGAATAAGGCTATCTTGTATTTCTCGTAAAACCGTTATGATAAGAGATATAATGTCTCTGTGTATAAAATAAATATACGATTTAATATTTGTAACAAATAAGTCAGTTGTAGTAAATAGGTAAATAGTGATAAACCTTTGTGACAAATGGCTGGAGAAGAAATTTGGAAAAAAAATTAAGAAAAAATATGACATACCATTTTTATTTATGTTCATTCTCTTCAATACGATAGAAGGAGAATATATAAAGTAGAGTAGACCATGCGGAATATTCCGCGTATAAAAGTTAATATAATATAAAATGCAAATCAGCGACGTATTAAATAAAGGAGTAGCGATAAGCCTTTGTGATCAATAGTCCAAGAAGGAACTTGAAGGAAAAATTCGAAATCATTCAATATAACATACCGTCTAGTTCATACTCGTCGATGCGATAGGAGTAGGATATGTATTTAATTTTTTAGCGCGTGGTATTCCAAGGATAAAAGTTAGTATAATATATAAATCAAAATTATGGACGTTTACATAATACAAATGGTCGACTTTTTGTGCAAAGAGAGGATAACAGACGAAATCTATTTTGCAGGCCATTCCTCGGCTGTCCATACCTGGGTACAGACATGGTTTAAAAACTTGGTTACTTTAGTTCCTAGGAAGTAATTTTTGGTATTTTACAATCATTGATGATCTTCAGTGCTTGAGAAATCTCTATATAAAATATAGAAGGTTCTTTTTCACCAATATCCAAATCTGATATCGCACCAGTATCTCCAGTCGAGTTTTAATCTCAATATAGCTATGCACAGCATTAAATTTGTCTTTCCGTGATATTGCTGAGTTCGGAGAGTTGACAGCCAATATAGTCCTCTATAATCCAGTTCTCGCGTATAAAATACTGGGTGATCAATCACCTGATTTGCGTCGTCTTAGATAAATATTCAGTCTGCACTTCTCCACTGTGTAGTTTGATTTCAGTACCAATCTTCTTAACCTGTAGGTTTCATCTCTACAGCAGATCTTTATATATATATCAGATTACGTGAGCATGTACCTTATCATTTGCTTTCTGTGACTTAGAAATTCAGGTTTTATGCGAGCCTCCTGGTTCAGTAAATAACGTTTCATGTTGTGAAGGTCTCGAAAAGACCTTTCGAGATATATTTTTTAAATTGTCTCAAACAAAAAATTCTAGTTGAAGCCAAATATTGATAGCTATACTCTGAACTGGAGAGTTGTTCTTTACTTTGTGCTTCATTATTTATTAAAAACTGATTTTTGATCTTGTTCAAACTTTTAACTCTCGCCCGGCATTCTTTTTCGTGCTGTTTTGAGACGAAGTTTTAGCTAAGCTACTCGGAGTTTACGGTCACAACTACATTTTTCTCTCAATATTTTTCGTATTGACGTTAGAGCTATTCTATCGAGCGTTAGAAATTAAATAATCAATCTGTTTAGGGCACCGGTTTTCTGGTGATGGCAATGTGTATATTTGATACGGGTGATGTTTAAGGTTGAATTGCATAGTTATGATTTACACAGGTCTATAAAGCGATTCCCTCTGTCGTTAAGACTTCCTAAACTGTATTTTCAGAAGTGTTGTAACCATACTTTTAGGAACATATGGTATTATGAAAATACGGTTAGGTTCTGTTGTGCCTACTTTTATTATTCTAATTTTTTAATGTTGTTATTAAGGCATCGAGGATTTCGTATAAGTTGTCGGCTTTTTGCTGAGATGATTGAGCGGCAGATACGTAAATTTTGATAACTTTAAGCCTAGAGATATGGAGTTCAGTTTTAGAATTTGGATCTTTTCTTAAACGTATAGTAGCTTGTATCGTACTTATTAGTTGGAGAATTATAATATTTCCATTATTACATATATTGCTAAAGCATCTTATACAGTTTTAATGACATCCATCACGACTAGATTTTACTGAATAATCTTCTGCTATACTATAAACAATTTTCCGGGACGGAGTAATTATTGCATGTCCCAAGCCCAGATCGGTGCAATATTAAGAAAACAAAAGGAAACTTCAAATAATAACGAGGTGTATTCATATTATTCTTTTCTTTCTTTTAAGAGAAAAGATTTTAATTATATTGTGTCCAAAAACAAAAAACTTCCTTCAAATTTGCTATATCGTATTTAAATTCACTAATTATTCTACCAGCATAAATGTTTAATACTACTTAGGCCCATATGCACCACACATGGTCAATACTGTCAGTCGGACTTACTAATATTTAAAAACGTATTTCTACTTCTTATTAATTATTAGTCGTGTCGGAACAAGAATCTACTTTGCCGACGGTGCTCGGTCAAATCCCCAGTCAAATTCAAATTCCCGTTGGTGCTCGGTCAAAAACATACAAAATATGCTTTTAACTATCAGTAAACCCAACTGAGAGTCCTGACCGTATGTGGCCCTTACGGGCGTTAGTCGAATATCTTTTGTAATCCACTGGTTACAATATGTTTTTTATATGCATCCATTACCGTAAAAATAAACGAACATATGTAAATTAATATATGTACACACTTTTTTATTTACTGAGAAATTTGTTATAAGTACTAACAATTTTTTTTGTTATATTTAGTCATAAAATAACATTGAGTTCTTTTGTTCTCGTTGCGGAAAAATAAAATGAATCTGAAGTTTGGGAAGAATGCTCCCCCTAAATTTCCGCATCGTTATATTTTCGTGAAGCTTAGTGAGTAGATACTTTAAGAATATAAAAATATACCGAACGAAGAAAAATTATAAATTGTCAAAATGGTTACACGTAGAATTGGAATTTAATAATATTAGACATCAACTTTTTCCTTCACTTGTGATACTAGATCTTTTTCGTGCTGAATTTTAAGTTTCTAACACACAAATCGGCGTATCAGTATGAAAGTGTGTCATATTTGAATATTTTTCTTGCACTGAGTATAGAAATTGAATTTTTTAAATAGACTGCAGATTATAGAATTTCATATTAATTTCAAATGACACCTCTTGTCGTTGCCCGGGGAATGGGTCTTTACAGACAAATAGACGACAAAGTGATCAATTTGCATGAGTTTACATATTTTTAAACCCATTTATAAACCTGATCTTAAGTAATAAGCATATAATTGTAATCATAAAATTATATGTGGAGCATTCCAGTACATAAAGAAATAGCATTATGGAACATTTCAGTTGAAACGTCTATTTTTGAACGACCACAGCTACGAGCGACGAATGTCAATAAGTAGTGGATACCAAATGAGGATATCAGTAATATGCGACGTGAAATAAAGAGTAAGGCAAGAAATAAAAAACATTACAATATTTAAAAAAATATAACATGCGCTTTCAAAGCTGTATAAAACATATCTTGCAAAGTAATACGCGGAAAAATATGCAAAATATTATTAAGACAATTCTAACAAATGATAATAGAGAAAAATATACTAGCGAACGTATGATGAGAGAAATACGTTACAACCGTTACACATTTCACTTCGGCTGAAAATATTATTTCCAAAAACATGATATATTTATTAAGATCGAAAAATGTTTCCAAAAACTTGACTTAGTTACTGTAGTAATGTAAGATATATATACACATATATATATATATATATATATATATATATATATATATATATATATATGTACGTAAATATAGAAATTGGTTCAAATCCAGTTGTGTTATTAGAAAAAATATTAAAAGCTCAAGGACCAAGTTTCAATACTGGTGTGAATATTTCACAGAAATAAAATATATATAATTTTTATAGAATGTCATTAAAATTGAAAACACGTTATCTTTTTCTAAACACTTCATTTAATTTATTTCGAACACCGATTAGTTTCTTATATACTTTGTTATTGTCAATTTACCAAATAAAATATTAACTAACATTTCAATGTTTCATGAAAACCGAGTCCACAAAAAAAATTTTGCCTCATAAAAGGAACCCTCATAAGAACGTGTCCGTCCATTTGTTCATCACAGCCGTTTCGCTCAGAAAAATGTGTAAAAATGTGAAATGGGTCATAGTCATATATCATATTAATCCACACAATATTTGTAAATAAATTTTAGGGCAGGCAACTGAATTCCTTCAAAAGGTTTATCTTTTTCAATTCTATGTATGGTATGGAACATAACTGCAAAGAGAATTTTGAGAATATCAAAATAATATTTATTCCAAAAACATGTCACGGTCAATATCTAAAAAAATTAAAGGAAATTTAAATAAAATTCACAAAAAAATCAGCCATGAGTATAGTTTTACGAATAGACCTAAATCTAATAGTTTTCAAAAAAATTACGATATTTGTACACTTGTAAAAAATAATAGGCGACATACAATAATTGTACACCAGTACAAAAATATTAAGCAATTTACGATAGTTCGATTTTCTCTGCTCCAATAACATAAACTATTAAAGTCAAAATTATAAAAAAGTGTACTATAAACATTGTGTAATCTTAAATTCGAATATGTGTATTAAATGTGTACGGAACCTATGTGATCAAAGATCTATTCCTATTAAAAAGTTATTATTTTTAAAGGCTCTTTTTGAATATTCTGATCATGCTTATTTTTCCTATCATAATATTTATTAAAATACGATTTCCCTAATTTTTCCAAATAGCGTAAATCGAATCGTTAGTAGAATCGATGAAATAAAAGATAATTATTAGGTGAGTGTATTTTTTACATATATTCAACGTCCATTTGATAACATTCGTTAAGTATTCTAAGAAAAAAAATCCCATAAAACAAAATATAGAAAAATTAATGGGGACAAATAACACATTTTCTTGAAATCATTTAATTCATGAGCTATAAAATGTAAATTAAAATCTGTGTGGCGACTGATACTGGTACTTCAGTTTTCTAGGACGAAATGCGTAGTAAGTATTACCAATTATTGCCAATAGTTTACTTGATGAAATAAATCTAACTTGAATAATTTTACTTGACCAAATTTTACTTGAAACTTCAGTGCTTTTAGTTCACAGATGACAGATCAGTCAGTAAATTAGGAAAGAAAAGATATAGTTATGTCAAAAATTTATATGATTTAAATCTTAGAAATAAAGGTGGAACCGTGAAATGGGCGGATCAACCGTGTCACAACCTAGTATACTGCAAAATTTCTCTAAAGCTCGGTACGCGCGCGCCGATACTCTCCACAAAGTACTTGAGGTGAGCTTTGTACATAACACCATATTGCGCTGTTTCCAATTGTTTAATTAATAGTACAAGTGTTAGGAAAAAGTGGCATCTCTTTTAACGAGTATTTTTATTAATTTGAAATACGATTTAAATATAATATTTGAGTTATTTATGTGGTCATGGATCACTCGATGGTAACGATACATGAAAATAGTGTCATGTTAAACTGAAATGTTGATTTATAGATTATATTCTACAATTAATATTTTCGTAATGCAAAAAAAAAGTTTTTAAACCTGCTCTGTGGTTCTTAATGCTTCGCCAATGGTTTTTACATATAAAGTGGAAAGTTAATTTTTCTTCTAACCTGCTAATTAAATTATTACATACTGTTTGGAATTAATTTACTTATGATTATTTCTAACCGATTTCAAAAAAGGAGGTTATCAATCCGACTGTTTCTTAAAATATATATTTTCTTATGTCTTCAATATCTGTGTGCTTATTATAATATTTGTTATTTGGAAGCTTAAACTACCTGTGGAGTCCCACATCTGATCATCCAATGTTATTAAGTATTATTAAATACAGCATCAAAATTTAAAAGTAAAGTAACAAAATCGAGAGGAGACCATATCAAAGAGGTTTCTGTACATATTTTAATTATTTTTAACTTATTTAAAGAGAGGAATTCCAATTATTTGTTTTTTTATGCTTTATAAAAGGTTGTATTTTGGTGAGAAATTCATGTACAATTGGTACAAAATTATTATGATATTCTATTTTTTAGATTTTCAAAAGTTGCGAATATTAAATGGGAATAAATGGAACCTGCAGATAGAAGGAATTGGTTTCCAATTAAATACAGCTCCATTTGTCTTGCTTATTTTTTCGACGATGATTACAAACAAACAAAGAAATACCAAACATTTTCATGATTTGTGTTTAAGAATTTCTGTGAAAATATATAGAAATACAATAATCTATACAATCCAGCTTCTGTCACTGCATAGATTTCGACACAGTTTTTTTAAATCGGTCTGTCTGAGCAAGAGAAGAGCCAAGGAAAGGCGCAGGGGAATGGGAGAGGGGCGAGAAAGAGAGAAAAACTGTGAGAAGGCAGAGGGAATAATAAGAATTGGAGATGAGTGAGCAATAGAAAAAAACAGGCAGTCTTCGATATTGGGTCTGATCGGCTGTAGGATAGAAATGGAAAATATTGTGTAAAGCGCGTTGTTTGACGAAAATTAATTCGCTAGAAAACGATTTAGTTTCAGTACACGTCATTAAAATATGTTAAATGACTGAACAAATAGTAAAGCGTATTGCAAACAAACCACACGATTTCCAAACCGTAGTATACTAAACCACTGATCTTGAATAAAATACTGGCACATTTTGTATATACGATATATTCGTTTCTCTTACGTTCCATTAGTTTAGTCAATCTTATCATTTAAAACGAGCCGTTGGTGCGATCCATGAGGCATACTGTCACAAAACATTAATTAGAGTTAGATAAATTAATAATATTTAATTAAAAAAATGTAGAGACACAAATTATTTTATTATTATGTAAGAACCACATCAAGCAATGAGTACAGGAGTATTATATGTGTAATTTGATGTTTTGGAGTCAGTCCCAATTGCGTAAACATATGAAAGAATTTTCCTTATTCGAAATGGGTATTTAAAATAACGAGTAATTTCCGAAATAACGAGAATCAAACCAGGGCCCTTCAGCATCTGAGGTGTGATTCATAATTAATATGATTTAACCTAGGTAAAACTACCAAGCACTGTTAGTTAATTATATAGTCAAGCCATAAACGATATTTTTGTGTAATTCCCTCTACTCCACCTTTTATCCAAGATACTAAAAATTTACAAGCAACTGGAACAATAAATCAGAAATTTGAGTGGAATGTTCTTTTTAATAGCTTGGTCAAACAAATTTAAAATATGTTTCCAGTCATTCTGTTTAAACTACAAAAAAAGTTTTATATATATATATATATATATATATATATATATATATATATATATATATATATATATATGTATATATATATATATATATATATGTATATATATATATATATATATATATATATATATATATATACATATATATTATATTAAGAACCTGAAATAAGATTTTTTGTACGTTCTGTATTCATTCCAATCTTTCAAGTGACTTTGTAATTAACTTATAAATGGGCGAAACTAACGAATTTATCAAATTCTTTAATCACTTCTTTTAACGGTTCCATATTCCATCCATATTCATCCTAATTGCCTATAATGACAGTTACGCGTAGCGTCATGCTTTTTTCTGTTTCGTCAATGGATGAACCGTAAAATATTGCACCAGCGAAGACCTTGTAGTGTATCGTCTATACCCTCTTTGGCCATCTTCAACATGCGATGGTATGTTATTAATTTGAGCGTCATTTTTTATTGACTTGAAATAATGAATTTAGTATTATAAAAGATTACCTAGGAATTTAGTATTATAAGGGGTATTATATGAATTTAATATTATTAAGTGTTACCTTTATAATTGGCCGATGATATTATATTTCTTCCGTTTATTATTCAAGTATCATCGTTACTAAAATGTTCTTATAATAATTGTATTTTAGTCCCTTATTAAGTCTATGTATTTTTCGGCCTATATTATTCGTTGCCATGTATTGTTATATGTTTTTAATAGAGCTTTGATAGATATCATATGTGTACCATCAAAACCAAAAGCTTAGGAATCCTAACGCTAAAATACGCTCGCTTAATCATGTGTGTTGTATTTTATCTATTATGTACAGAATATATTTCATCTATCAGGTAAGAGTATATTAACGTCGTAAATAATTTTATAAAAATCAGTGAATCTTATAATAATGCATATTTCGAAAGATTACACTGTTATCAGTGGATATTTAAAAATTATAATAATAGTATGTATTTTACTATGTGAGTTCCGTGTACACTTTGACATACCCGGGTATAGTTGGGATAGCAAAAATAGTTTTTCGGATTTCTCTCAAAGATATAGGATGAAAACAATTATATTTAAATTTTTTTCATTTGGGGTTTTATTACTGAGAATTAATTGATTTTTTAATAACTAAATATTGTATTATTTCAAAACTTTATAAATTATATTGAATATATTTGGCGTTAATTTTGTAGAAATTCATTATTCACAATTAAATGAAACTACGTGATGTAGTATTATTTCTACTTTCTTTAATTTCTTTACCACGACCTAGGTTTCATTGTATTACAACATCTTCAGGTGGGATATTAGCAAATATCTTTAGTTTCTTTTAATTGTTTATAAATTATAATTATATTCAAATATTTCATTATGGTAAATACAATATGCATGGAAGATGTGAAACACTAAGTTATCAGGGTAATCGTTTATTATTTATGCAAACATAATATGCTCGCCGCGATCTTTTGACGATGCTGCGCGGCGCCGGGTGTGCATGCATAGAAGGACGCTCAACCCTTGCTTAAACGTTGAGATATCTTGAAAAAGTAACCAGTGTTTTTTTAACTACATTTGATATAAAATTTTGAGAACAGATATTGCTTCGACTAAACTATTTATAAATGATAACAATATATTTTTTACAGACATATAAATGTGGCGAATTTCCCTAATATTATGAGATTTATTAACATTGCCGATTTTTTCGGTAATTTTTAGGTAAGCTGCAAGGAATATTATTATTTTGACTTATCAGTGTTTTTGGGGAAGAAAATATTATAAAATTCTTATAATTCCTTCTCTCAAATGATTATGCACAGTATTTATGAAATTGGAAGGAAAAAACAATTTTTTTAGGTATTCAATTTGTCAGATCTAAAATTTCTCCTCAAATATTTTTTTAATATTGACTATTGAAGTATCAGTGGTATATGCTTTATAATTAGGATCACTTGGAAATTTCTACTTGAAACGAAGAAAAAGATTGTCACAGATAGCTTGATGGAACGTGAATTATCTTATAATTTTTTTCTTTCGTTTCGTATGTTTTCGTACTAATTTTAGAGTAAATTTCCGTGAAATTTTTATTCAGCTCTTGGTAACTTATTAGTGAAACTGTTGCTTAAAAATCATAAGAGAAACCTACCTATATTCATCATAATTAAAGTATTCACCGTAATTTAGTGTCATGAAAAAGACAATTCGTTTACGATTTTAATACAACTCTATAGAAAAGGATATGTCCTTTTCTCAATAATTTCTGATCCTGAAATACTAGACAGTCTTCTTTGTACCTAATATTTAATTTTTTTTGCTAGCATAGGTAATACGATTTGACACAATGGACGCATAGTCACTCAGATGATAAATATATGCAATCGCTGTTATTTAAGGATTAGGTTTTTCCTGGACTTAATTCCTTATCGAACAAGGTCCAAATATAGTGAGTAACGATTTTAACGTATTTTCCTTGATTTGCGTTTGCTGTTCTTCATTATATTCTATATTTCTTTCTTTAAATAATTCTCATATCTCACCCAAGAATATTTTGTCTAATTTGCCACCTATTACTTTGCTAAACACGTCTTACAAACATCAAACACACGAGTTTATTTACATATATAAATATACATATCTTTTATTTTTTAAATTTTCTGTAAAGGGAAAAAAACAAACACAAACTATTTGAAATATTCAAGAACACTAAATACGAAAAAAGTTTGTGTTCTAACATTTCCACAAAGAATAAAAATAAATACATTTATAATATATCCCATTAAATACAACAATACATAAATGTGACAATATTATTTGAAATAAGTGAAGCAATATTTTTTTTAGAATAAGACAAAAAATAATGTGGAAAACATTTGTTATTAACTTATCAATTAAATAAAGCTGCAATTATGAATTACAAGTTATTTATGTAAGGCACTCTATTAAACTAAGTTGGACAAACTATAAATAAAGTAAAATAATAATAACATTTCTGATCCATCTGCTGTGTATAAATTTCACGGAGCCTGTTCTTTACGTCTGATAGAAACTGGAGGCGTGGACTTGCAAGGATGTCAAGTGTCAACATCTCTCTATTGTATAAGTCACACAACCGCCGTAGTGGTGCTCACACATATTTACACACACACACATATATGTGTATAAATATATATAATGGGCTAATGCCCATTTTTCATAAATTTTGCACTCCTAGAAATGGTTTTTTCCTTTTTTTTTAAGTCACGCTTTATTTCATGGAGCATTTTCCTGAAATACCCTCATTTGGTATTCACTACGTATTTGCATTCATTACTCGTTCCTATGATGCGTCCAAAAATAAGTATATCAACCAAGACATTTTTGTAATACGCTCATTACTGAAGTTTATTTTTGTAATCGAAGTATGTTCATCAGGGAATGGGCAAAAGTATGGTGAAAGTTAAATTGACTGCCTAAAATGTTAAAGGATTATTTACAGAAAAAAGTAACTGTGATAGAATGTTAATCAAAGTATTTATTGTAAATAAATTTTGCTTAACTTATGATAGATATTATTTTCAGAGAGCAATAAGAATTTTCTTAAAATTCATAAATTGTAAAAATGGATGAACATTATTAAGTGCTTGTACAGACAAGAGACTTCTTGAAGTCTTTGAATGCACCAATTTTTATAAATAGCACCACACCATTCTTTTCAGAATAATTTTCTTAATAACGGTTTTAATTGTTACCTAGCAAAGAAATGCCCACATAATTACGCTTTTTAGAAAAATAAGAATTTTCATTTCGTTTACATATATTGCATTTTTAGGAATCACCCGAAATAGTTTAGTTAATGGAATTATATAGAGCAATACATTTTTATGAATTGAATTCTTCCTTACTTAGGAATACCGAAAGAAATAGAAAAGTAAAAAAGTAGATTTAGGCGAAAAATGTGCCATATATCCAACCGATTTAACTATTCTTCATTAGTCCGACAATTTTATAAAATAAACCACACATTTTGTAAGAACTAGATCAAAGAATTGGTTCCAACACACACGAGAATATGATCTGATCAATTTACATATTTAATGAAGTGTGTGATATCTTTAGATCGAGTTTACGAGGTACAAAGGAAACGTTTTGACATTTCAACAATATAGATCGACAAAGCATTAGTTGGAGAACGATTGCCCTAAATTTTGTTTTTAAAAATATATAGAGGTAAACACAATAATAATATATTAGCGCATATGTATTTGGCTATGTGTTTTTTTTAATATTTTATCACACAACATTTTATTTGCAATTGAAAAGAACTTATATGAAATTTGCGTTTGAATTTGTGGATTCATTTAAAAGTTATGAGTTAAGTGTATTTATATACATATACACATATATATATATATATATATATATATATATATATATATATATATATATATATACATATATATATTACATGCATATATTTCCATTAAATTTTAGTTTAATTAATTATCACACCCAATAATTTCATCGCCAGGTTCACATTAACATTTTAATTAAAGATGTTATTTTAAACACATTTAACCTTTTGCCATTTGCAAATATACAACTGAATACCGAAATTTAATTAATTTAAGTTGGATTATACAAGCTTTGTCATAACTGTGCTTTTGAATCTGGTTCATGTGACTAATCTGTAGGAAACAATTTTATTGGAACAACAGAATTAGTAGAATACCCTGATTAATTTGAAAGCCACGTTGACTATCGTCCAAATTATCATTTCTTCAATAAATAAGATGTTCAGAAATTCTTCACTGTTCCCCAATGGGGGTCAAACCGTTGGGTATCTCTGATGCTGCGTATACCATAGTATTCTAAGGTATTATACGCGACGTACGACGTAGCAGTAACTTTCATTCGGCTATTAAATCATTTATAAATGTTATTACTTGTTTAAGCTTTATTGTCTTAAATTTATATTTACAAATAAATGTATTCCATTGCAGTTACTTTCTACTTTCAATTCATTTTTATTACTCAAAATAGTAACATAAGTGAAATAGTAATTTTAGAGTGTCTATGCTTTACATGTTGACTGTTCAGTGATGATATTCCAAAAAAGTTTACACTTATGGACTTTGGATCAAAGTAATGAATACAAATACGTGGTGAATACCAAATGAGGATATTACAGGGAAATACTCCATGAAATAAGGCCTAACTTAAAAAAAAAGGAAAAACCATTCTAGGAGTGCAAAATCCAAGAAAAATCGCGATTGGCCCAATAAATACAATATATATATATATATATATATATATATATATATATATATATATATATATATATGTAAATAAACTGGTGTGTGTGTATGTTTGTAAGACGTGTCTAGCAATGACAAAATATTCGTGGGTCAGATATGGGAATTACTTAAAGAGAAAAATATCGGAAATAATGAAAAACAGCAAACGTAAATGAAGGAAATTGTGATAAAATCGTCAATCGTAATATAAAATAAATAATAATTTTAGATTTTTTCCAAGTGTTTAAACTTTACTCGTTGACTGGTTCAGTGATGACTTTCCAAAAAAGTTTATACTTATGGTCTTTGGATCGAAGTATTATAAAATTTCTTAAACGAAGCTGAATTTTTACTAAATTCCAATTAAATAAATTTAAACCCCATGATAATGCATTAAAATTTTAAACATAGTGATTCCCTCAATCATCCCCCTCGGTTTCCAGGTCTAGATAATGGTGGCAATGCCATAAAGCAAGCGGTGCCGCCGGGTGGACGTAAGATTAAACGCAAATAAATATGACTAAGCCTGCGTAAATTAACAGCTTATAATAAAATATCTTATAATAAGCTTATAATAAAAGCTTATACTTTTAAGCATTATACATTTTTATATAAATACCATTACCAGTAGAGAACAGTTTATTACACTATATCATGAGATATTGTGAAATTATTATCTCAGTACTATTTTTATCGCTATTTCGCTATTCAGGCTTTTCAGGGAAATATATAAGCCTGTAATAGCTATATCTAATCTGAAATGATCATATGACTTAAGTATTTTTAGAGTTGAATTTGGTTATTTAAAACGTACGTAATACAAAGCTTTTTGTTGTAAAAAGTATGTCGAAATACAATAGCAACTCTAGCAGTCATGCACCACCGTTATCATCAAGAATTTTCAAAATGTGGTGCAGTGAATCCTCTCTCTGATGATATTGGCATTTTTAAGTACTTCAGTAAAAATATCTTTGGTTACCTCACATTGAACATATTAAACAAGTATAAGGGACCAAGTTATATATTTTGCACCTCAAAAAAGTATAATAGCCAATAATTTTTTATAGTTAAAAATAATATATACGTAATTTAAGAGAAATATTTTATACCCTTAGATGTATAATTTTTATTCTTATTTAGCTTTTATGCTCACGAAACCGCTTCTCCACGGGTTTTATTTGTATTTACATTACAAACCATACACAATTAAATGAAACTACGTGATGTAATATTATTTCTACTTTCTTCAAGTTCTTTACTACGACCTAGGTTTCGTTGTATTGCAATACCTTCAGGTGAGCTAATACAACAATGTTGTAGTACAACGAAACTTAGGTTGTGGTAAAGAACTTAAAGAAAGTAGAAATAATGCTACATCACGTAGTTTAATTTAATTATGAATAATTAATTTCTACAAAATTAACGCCAAATATATTTAATATTACAAATAACTTTTAATCTATATTGAGTCAAGGAAAAATTTGTTTCTATATAAAACCAACTTATATAATTGATTAATAAATGCAATATTATTAAATTAATTATATGAATTGGTTAATGTAGATTCAAGTCTAATAAAATCAAATTGCATTAAATTATATAAAATACATTTTTAAAATGGCAGTTGGAGGCAAATCAAACAGTTTCATTTTATTTCATATTTTTTTCTAAATGAGTAAAATTGGGAACATTAAAAATATACACAATAAAAAATTTTTCGTACAAATAGGGCCATATTTATACCATATATAGCCCCGCAAAGTTTACGGGCCGATTTAATTTTTGACATTTTACATAATTTCGCTATGTACGAACACCAGCCTGTAGTCACAGGCGAGCCGTATGTGTATATATATATATATATATATATATATATATATATATATATATATATCTCCACAGATATATAGCCTTAACCATTAACTAGGAGTGCACGATGATAGTTCCTCTATACATATATCGAACTTTTGTAGATCCTAACGTAGCTTTTTTTGTGAACGCCATTAACTGCAATAAAACGGGTCAGTTCTCTCGCTGGGAATGAACCGTTGGAGTGGCTGTCGTAATAACGTTATGACGGTGACGAACTGATTCATGTAGAGGTCGCATGACCCGTCGATACTCGTGCAAGTTTATAATGTATAAGTTTTTGAGATATATACTGGGTTACATTTTGATAAGTGACCAAAATTTCAAGGAGCAATTAGGAAACAGTAACTAAATCATAAAATAAAAAAAAAGGAATAAAGAAACATATTTTTTTTCATTATATGATATATGAATTTCTGTTTCTTCTCGATTTTCAAAAATTGCGTCTTACAAATAATTTCCAAGTTTAATCGGTTTCATGGATAATCACCTTACAAAATTAATCTTCTTTTTACCATATCTGTCTGCAATGTTACGTTATATGATGTCGAAATAAAATAAACAATGAAGACTATAATTATAAATATTTATTGAGGACACTAAACGTTTATTAAAATATTGCTGATATCAATAATAATTATCGTCTGAATTACATTCAGTATGTTAACTCTTAAATTCAATGAGAATAAATAAATGTATATATATATATATATATATATATATATATTGTGAACATACACATTTTGGAGACAAAGTGAGGGATGTAACGAAATTTTGCTCTTAAAAATTTGGCTATATTCAAATCCCGTAAGTAACATCTAAATCTAACATTATCATGTTTATATCACACATGTCCGTTACAGAACAATGTTTGGAGATCATTTTCTTTAAATGTCAATATCTTATCAAAGATATCTTTGCTAATATCCCACCTGAAGATGTTGTAATGCAACGAAACCTAGGTCGTGGTAAATAACTTAAAGAAAGTAGAAATGATACTACATCACGTAGTTTCATTCAATTGTGAATAATGCATTTCTACAAAATTAACGCCAAATATATTCAATATGTGAATATTTTAATTGAATTTTTTTTGTTTAACTTATTGTTTGTGTCAAATTCTTATACTATAGCATTTTCAATCTAACCACCAAAATTAATTCTGACACATAACATGAGTAGAAACTTTTCCAAAGTGCAAATTCGAAATTTATCTACGAGTCTTCGGAATATTAGTTTCTTCCTCGGGCCAAGAAAATTTTATTTAACCTGCCTCCAATTTAATCTGTCTTATCAAATTATTTTTGTTTTTAAACTTTGGTTTTGCAAAGGCGTAAATATTTTAACTTTCATTATCTTTAACACAATTAGAGTTCGTTTTCTGGTATTTAACTGTGTCGCTAATAGGTTGACAATAATTTATAAATATATATAACATAACGTTTTAATAAAAAATCCTTTATCTCTTAAACATTATTTAATATTTATTTCTTAAATACTTAGATTAGGGAGCTTTTATTGATAAGATACATAAGAGTACACTTTTACTACGTGGGTATAAAAATGAGATATATGTTATTCCTGTGGGGTGCCATATCATTTATCGGAATTAAAATAAAATAATTTCTTTCCTTTAAAAATTTCATTATACTTGCTTACTATAATTTTTTAAATTAAAAATCTGCGATCATGAGTTTCATTCCTTTATAAAAATTTCTTAATGCATTTTGAATTTCAAAATAAATAAATACGTAATAAGAAACATCCTTACTTCTTTTTATTATGATGTCATTTTCTAGCTTTATTTCGTTAATTCAAATCACAAAAAAATCTTGAAAACTTTATAGAAAAATACTTAGCTGCAATATTTATATATAAGTGTTTGTTAAAAGTAATTTACGTAAGGTAAGGAAACTGTTTAAATACTACTAACTATTAAATACCATTATTAAATTACATACGAACTTAAAATGTCATAAAAGTAAAGATATCGAGTGATCTGGTAGAATACCGGCTAATTAAGGTCAAAATAGAATCATATCAAAAAACACTTCTAGCCAAAGCTAAACGAAAAAGAAAATTACATGTTTTCATTCATACAGGTCAATTATTCGTGTTTTCTGTATATTATTACTTAATTATAAACGGATGTCTGTAATTATGTAATAATAAACATGTAAAATTGTACTCTTCGTATTCAAGACGAACTCATTGAAATACTTAAATACGGAGCAATAACCAATTACAGGGTACATTGTCTCACCGGAATAATCCGGCAATCAAAACTTTAACCGACAAATCTAAATTATCAATTAACGTAATTATAGCAATACCACGACCATCTTTTTACTTCACGAGCAATTCTATAATCTTTTGACTGCGATCGGGCCAATGAGATTCAAACAGAAAAATGATTAAGTTTTCAAAACTGCTCTATTTGCCGTAACAAATATTGAAATTTGTAAAACATAACCATAGCAACTGCAGCAATACCACGACCATCTTTTCACTTCACGAGCAATTCTATAATCTTTTGACTGCAATCGTGCCAATGAGATTAAAATAGAAAAAATATCAAGTTTTTAAAACTGCTCTATTTGCCATAACAAAAAGCTTGAAATTTATAAGTTTAAATTTAATGAATATTAGTAGAAGATTGGTTTCAATTTAAGGGTTTATATCTTGAGAACGACATGGTTTTCCTAATCTCGAATTATTAATATGAACGTGCCATCAGATATTACGAAACAAAATAATCCCAAAGGTAATCGAGCACTCGTACCAATTAGGCTTATTTTATTTCGTAATGCTTGATGGCTGTCGCATATATGCAACTACATGCGTACTTATAAACGACGTAGAACTATCATGTAATTCGTACTTATTTACCCTCAATTTGTCCTAAAATACCCCTTCTGGTTTTCCTTGTTCATCTAATGGATGCAGATACTCTACTCAAAACAATGCAAATATTCTTAGTGCGCAAGTATAATCCCACAATTTAAAGTAAAGCTTAGAGATATTTAATATTTTGTTTAAACATTGGCCGATTATAAAATGATGCATAATAAAAATAATAGAAATTCAAATAATGTAGGATAATATAAACATAACACCATTGCACTCATGTTGTAGAGTTGTTACGATTCAAGTGTAAATGACCGGCGCGCAAGCGGATTTAAAAAAGTATTTTGTCACAAAGTATGTGGCAAAAAGTGGGGCTTAAAAAAAGCCACGGTTGCTAGCGCTGATGGCACCGCTTCGTGATTTAAAACATATCGGATGTATTTCATTCGAGAATTTGACTGTTAAATTATATATATATACATATATATATATATATATATATATATATATGTATATATATATATATATTTATATATATATATATATATATATATATAAATATAATATATTTAAAATAAAATGACCAAAGAAAATGTCATGACCAAGGTAACAAAAAAATTATGGTAATATTTAAGAATAACAAGAAAACAATGACATTTCAACAACAGCGTTAATGTTAAACTTTTTTCTTTCTTGACAAGAAATTTAACCAAAAAGTTAAATAAATATTCTGTTTCCGAATATAACAAGTTTCTTAAAATTTACTATATCATATTCACTTTGCTATTGATATAATTTGCATCCATTTCTGTTCCTGCTTAGGCTAATATTGTATGTGATCTTCGATTCCGTACTCATTATACTATCAATAAATATGCATATGTACATATGTAAATTGGTATTTATAAATAAATTTTTATTCCTTTTTCTTTTTTAATCCAATTTCAAAATACGGCCATTTATTTATAATTTTTAGTCAAATAAAAACGTGTGACTTGTTTTATTCGGCAAGTGGTAAACAGAAATAAAGAAAAATTAGGAGTGGAACGTGCCCTAATGTATGTATACCGTTACATCATATTATCGTAAAAGTTAGTGAGTAGATACTTTATAAATATAAAAAACTGACCAAGTACCTGTCGCACTCAGCATGAAAAGTCCCTTACCACCGACAAATATTGAGTTTATAAGTTTGTATTTCTCAAGACACCGCGAAAAACTAAGCTATTGATATAATTGGTATAGAAAATATCCCATATATCAAAAACATATCTTCTTAAAACCAATAAATTTGCTGAAAGTTTATTTTAAGTTCTACTATCTTAATTTTTTCAGAATTTTACAAACGTTAATTGAAAAGTTATGGTGGGAGACACACTCTTTGAGACTTTAGAATTTCATATTTTACCAACTAATCACTTAAATACAAAAGTTATTTTGGAACCTCTATATAATATTTAAACTCTATCTAATGACACTCCATACACTGGATTTTTTCCATCCCTTAGCTATATTTACGGAGTGCCATACCTAATATATTTTTTTCATAATTTAATTACTTTATTGTATGGCGGTTCATAGAAGACACCTACCATCCAAATTTCATCCATATAGTGCCAATAGTCTCCGAGTAAAATGGCTGTAACATACGGACAGACAGATGCACAAACAAAATTATAGGAGTTCCGCTTTTGCTATTTCACTACGGTACCATAAAAAAACAAAAACTGAAGTTATATTTGTCGCGTAGTAATTCTCCATGGAAATAGGAATTAAGAATTTTATCCTTTTCTTGAAATATGACAGTTTCTTTGCAAAATTAGCACCCTACGGGTTTTAATAAGTAAGTTCAGTATCAAAATACGTCATATTTAAAATTATTTTTGTTGTAATGACTTGGAATCTGGAATTTTTACAGGATTTTGAAACTGTAGACTTTAGAGTTTGACATAAATTTCATTTCACCTAAGGTTTTTTCTCTGGGAAAAGGGTCTCCAAAAACAAATGGGTAACAAAGTGATCCTGTAAGAGTTCCGTTTTTTTTCATTCTGTGGAATGGAGCCTTTAAATTATGCATATGAGAAAACAAAAAAAATACAGCTCTCTAAGTAATAAGTATACTTTATGGCTGAAGAAGGTATTCAATAGATTATCAGATATTTTTCCTCCGAATATGCAATTAATAATGTTCATTTGTTTCTTTTTCGTATTTGTGAATTTTTAGATGGTTCCTGGTGGTTTCTCAAAATTATGCATATTATATCCAAAGAAAAATCCATTTACATATTTATGGCCCCGTAAGTTAAAGTTCCTAAATAACACAATAATTTTTTTCGACGCGTAATTAATATTTCAAGCTTTAATATAAATATACACGTTCATAGATGCGACCACAAACACAAAAGTGGTCATTAGCAAGGACTTAATAATGAGTAATTACACAAACTTACCATGAAACAGTGTCAATATTTGAGGGGGAGAAGGGGATCATACTTATTTCTGATTGGCTAATGTCGTGCACAAATTTTATTGTAATAGGTCCGTTAACGCGCTAATCTCCTATGAGTTAAATTCTAATTGTCGTGGTTGTGGCAATATCGATAAACATTGTTCGATAGTAAATAATTACCGAGCTACAGTATAGTAAATAATTACCGAGTTCTAGCAAGTTTACGGAAACAAAGTACAACGTGTACTTTGTTTATTCACAATTAAATGAAACTACGATTTATCTTTGCTAATAGCCCACCTGAAGATGTAATACAACGAAACTTTAGTCGTGGTAAAGAAATTAAAGAAATGAGAAATAATACTACATCACGTAGTTTCATTTACTTGCGCATAAGAATGAAGACAATATCGTCTTTGACCTTTATTTCGTATTCATTATTAAATAAAAAAAGCGTCTTCATCATAATCCTACGTCATTTGGTTTTGTGAGGTTGACAAAAATATAACTTGACCAGTGTGTAGAAAAAACTAAGCAATATAGAAATAAGTATATGTTAAGTAAAAAAATAATCTATGAAGTAATAAAAAAGGGAGAATTTAAATTATTTCCTAGCACCTTCCTACTTAATTATTTTATTAGTACATTTTAGTGACTGGGTACTTGAGTACATTTATCTAAAGTATATAATTGAAAATTTATGTGATCGGCATAATATAAAATGTAAATTTTGTAAAATGTATCTGGTAAAGTAAAGGTACTACCGAACTTAGTTATTAAAAATAATTAAAATTCTTAATATTATTTACATTAAGGGCTATGCAACTAATGGATATGCTTTATATCGAAATCATGTTTTATAACAATTTGCGTTTAAGATTAAAGCTTAATATTGGTATCATTTAAGCGTTATCATCATTCATAGTCATAGTTTTATGCAATACTGATATTTACAAGGTATACTCTATAACGTCAAAAGAACACAAGTATGTCCTTAAAAAAATGTCAAATATAAAAGAAAACATTAACAAATCGATAACCTAATAAATGAAAAACATAAAGAGAGAGTCGATTGAAAACATAATTTTTGGTTACTTTGGGAATCTGTTCAAATAATAAAACCGACAATAATTAGTTTTTAATATAGTAATCCAGGCGACCGAATTTTCTCTGGTTAAAATACATTTTCATAATAAATTACCCTAATATACTAAGTATAAAAGTTTAGTGATTTCAATTGGAAATGCTTTTTTTAAACTTTACCTAGATATAGTTTTGACAAATAATAATAATTTAGTGAGTGAACTCACTTTTTGCATATTTCGTTTATAGCAGCAATAATTTTTATCGACAAAACATCGGTACTTAGTTTGCACTTTTATTACCATTGAAATAAATTAAAACCTTTAAATGAAATAATATAAATATTTTAACTTCTTTAAGATTATAAATAATATAATATAAATATTATAAACTCATAAAAGAAATGTTGTGGCATATATTGTGTCTTCCACAACATCAATGTCATCATGTTGTGGAAGACACAGTGGGCATTTGATGTCCCACTGTGTCTTCTGCACCAATTAATTTTATAATTTAGCTTTCTGTGAGACGATGCGTTCGCGACTAAAACGTATATGCAACTGACAGATTAGATTTCTTGAAAAGAGCGTACATGTTAGATTTTACCTCCGTGCAGCTAGCGGAGTTGCTGAAGTATCTACGGCGCGTCCAGCTGTTATTAGGTTCATTAGCATTAGTGATAAGTGTATTAGTATAATCACAAAATTATACTTAGGGCATTTCAGAATGTATGAACAGAACAGAAACATTTTCGTTTATCCAGCTAATTTTAGACCTCTCCTACCACAGCTATTTGTATACGTTGTGAATACTAAATGAGAATGAACCGGTAACTCGCAACCTGAAACAAAACGTAACTTAAAAAAAAACTATTCCACGAAATGGAAGGTTCAAGAAAAAAGGCAACATGCGCTTTAGGAGTAATATATGTACAAGACGTGTCCAGCAACTTAACACGCAGAAAATTGTGCAAATTTTTTTTCAGTTGGATCAAGGGATTATTAAAAGCGACAAATATTATACATAAAATAACAAGCAAACGTGCACCAAGAAAAATACCCCAAGGAAAAACTAAAAAAATAAGCTAAGGAACTCTTGCTTCGAAGGAGAAAACGTGTAAGAGAAACGTATCATCAAATATTTCTAAAATTTATTTTAATAAATTAGGAATTTTATATAATACTCATAGCTTCAGGGGTTTCAGCTCGACGATGATAAGTTAGGCACTCATTCAGATCTATCTAGTCTATCGATTAAAATTCATTGTCAGAAATAGAGCCTTTAAAAACTTAGGGGCTTGTCATAACACAAATCTGTATTTTGTATAATTAATTTAAATTAAACATAGAAAGTCTGAAACAAAATTTAAAATTAAAAAACTAAAAGCCGGTTAACAACAGTAAATTAGCAGATTAGTATATCTCATTTAAAATATTTACATGAAACTAAAATTTTGAAAAAGCGTATTTTTATATCTCTTCTCTTTTTTCGAATATTCGATATGAAAAAAATGCAGTAAAATATCATACCTATACCAAAGCTTTGCATTGCATTATCTGCGTTGTGAGTCTACACGCATTACGCGCTGGTGTGTATTCTTCATTTGATCATCAGATTTTCTCGATCCGATATGATGAATTTAATTAATTCTCTGTAGTTTGCGCGTTTATTTTATATTTTTATCATTTACGAATCACCGTATAATCATTACTAATTGTATAATCATTATAATAATTCTACCCCATTCCCTATTAAGTTTACGTAATTTTCGTAAACTATTATTTATCTCTGTATTTTTTTGCGTTTTGTAGGGTAACTTCTTTTCATTGAAAATTTCTAATTTTTTAAAAAATGTTTCAATGAAAATTTGAAAATATAAACTAATCTCATGAGGATCAAATACCTGCAATGTAGACATATAATAAAACTGTGTTATTGACGTGTCTATATATTGGTGATATTTGCAAAAAAAAATTGCAGGTTACAATATAAAAGAATTTTCATCTGTTCATTTGTCTACTTGTTTGTTTAAACTCATTTCACTTAAAAACTACTTACCCAATTAAGATGGAGTTCTTTTAAGAATATAGGAAATGACTTGGAGAAACATTTAGTTCATCGGAATTGGTTCGCTCATTCAGAATATATGCAATTTCAATTTCTTCCAAATTGCGTAGTAATTAGATAAAAGTATTTTGTAGCAATAAATGGCGCTACATGTAATCCAAATCGTGCAATGGAATTTTCCACCCGAACACGCGAATATTTGTCCATTTATCTGTGACCCTATTTATTTGTATACACATCATACAAGAACAGCTTGAAAATTTTGATAGAGTTTTAAATGGTGGATTACATTTGGTCAGGGGTAACACACCGTCAAATTTTATTACGATTGTTCTACTAAAAATGATTCGGCATCTTAGTGCAAAATATAGTTTTATAATTATTATTATAGATGGCGTGACGCGTGTTAATATTAAAGTTAAATTAATAATATTGTATATAGGTTAACACAGTGAAAACAGTGAATCTGATTGTAGTGTCTGTTTTGAAGCGCGAATGCCTCATTGTTAGGAAAAATTTGAAAGCAAACATTTCTTAAATAAATAGAATGCTGCCTTAAGTGGGTTCCATTTATACTTGGAATTATTCAAGGTGTCAATTGGTATTGTCCGAATCACCTTCAGGAATTCATTGTAAAATATGATATAAAAGTAATCTCTATTTCTTATTTGGAGCACTTATTACTAAGAAAAAAATTATTTCCCTAAAATGATTTTTTTTTATTTTTGATATCTTCTGAATTATAACTACATTTGACTGTTTCATTATTATAAATAGAACCTTTTTAAAGAGAGAAGGAAAACGTTCCATGAAAAGTATAATAATTGTTTTTTTCTAAATAAACGTGTTCCCGCGATGATTTCTTAATGTCGACGGTATTCGTATTTACTGCAAGATGCGTACCCTTAAGTTGAAATAGTAAATCTCGGAAAAAGGATAAGATAAGGGGGGTAAAGTAAAATATATTTTCATTAGATTAATTTGTTATCAAAAATAAAGTCAACTGATGACGATTTTATAATTTTCTCTATTTAGAATAATGAGCAAAATCATCCCTGTGAAAATATTTTCTGAGGAATTATATTACTGCTTACTTTTCTATATAAGTACATAAACAATTATTTTCATATATAATAAGATATTTTGTAACTATATATATAATAACATTTTGTAACCAACATTTTTACATTTCGAATTAGTTTCGTTATACTTTCGACGAAAAAAGAAAAAAACTGAATTTAATCTTTGAAATCTTTTAAAGGATCTTAGTTATTGAATGTTAAATAATTTATCTTGCATTTTCTTTTTATTTATGCGTAGAGAACAAAAATATTAAACAAATACACATTACAAAAAATATTTCCTTGTGTTTTGATCGTTAGAAATTGATGAAATACAGCTAATTTATATAAAACTCTGGCTGAATTTAACAATGACAACGAAAAAATGTTTCATAACGTTACGAAATATTTCGTAATGTTTGACAGGTATTAACTGTATCTTTTTTGGTATCTGTTTCGCGCTTACAAAAAAGTTAAAACTAGTTGATAATTTACTGAGGTACTAACTATGCTCCTTACAAGTTGCCTGTGGAATATACATTAAGCAATACATTTATATCGCAAAAATATATAAATTGATTATACGTATATATATTTATATAAAATCGTCGTAAAACTCATGTTTTATTTTTTTTAAATTTTAGTCTAATTACTATGTTTTCAGTAACATTTCCTTTTCACATTCTGTTTTTCTTATAGTTAGAGGCACCCATTTGATCTTTTTAAGCTTTAATTTAAAAAAAATGTTCAATTCCTCGGTTTTACATCTACGAACTGCATAAAATCTTGATATTACAATTAATATCCCTGTAAGTACTGATAAGTATAAAATTTACTGAGATACTAATTATGCTCCTTACAAGTTATAAGGAGATATGTACACACACACACACACACACACACACATATATATATATATATATATATATATGTATATATATATATATATATATATATATATATATATATATAGTAATTTACTGAGGTATTAATATGCTCCTTTATTATATTTTCTGTGTATTTTGCATACGAATTTAGCATACACGTCATCGTATCGAATAAGACAGCTAACATTTAAAAACGTTATAGATCAAGGGCTTTTATTAGAGACCGACGAATAACGGTGAATTTTAAAATATTTTGTTAAAAATATATTTTCTCACTTTAATTTGTTTTAAAACTTTAATTTTTGTCAACTTTTCATTATTAATTTCTTTACTATTTCAGTTCATCGTGTGGTAATAAAGCCTTAAAATTTAGTAATAATAACAGGATCGGAAAACCACAAAATTACGAAATCGTGGTGTGAATGTTGTATTAAAAAAAAAAAATTTTTAGGGAAATTTCCAGTGAAAAAAGTTAAGACAAAAACTTTCCTTTGTACATACACACATGTCGTTTAAAAAATACGAGTATATTTCGATTTTTACATCAATATGAGACAACTTCATGGGAGTAGAATAAATACCATAATATAGTACGAAACTGTTAATCAAATTTATCAATTAATTAGCATTATTTAAAGATTATTTAAATGTTATCGGGAAATATATAATTCTATAGTTTATAAAAAATCCATAATATTTTTATGCCTATGGAATATATATTAAGCAATACATTTATATTGCCAAAATAAATAAATTTATTATATGTATATATATTTATATAAAATCGTCGTAAAATTCATGTTTTATTTTTTTATTTTAGTCTAATTACTATGTTTTCAGCAACATTTCCTTTTTCAATTCTCTTTTTCTTATAATTAAATTTTGATCTTTTTAAGCTTTAATTGCAAAGCACGTTGTTTATAAAATGTATAAAACACAATCACGCAAAAATTATTCAATTCCTCGGTTTTACATCTACGAACTGCCTAAAATCTTTATATTACAATTAGTATTCCTGTAAGTACCACAAATTTATTAAATAATATTACTCTGATAATTTATTATTGCATGAATTTCCTACGTTTACTTTTAACAATTTTTTCGAATTTTTTAATTGTTACTTTTAAACGTTTTTTTTTATCTATTTAATGTTTTCAGTTAATTTAATTTATTGACGTTTTCAAATAAATTTTATACTAACTATTGGTTTATCGATTTCAACTTTAAATGTATATAGATATCGTTTTAAACCTTTTTTTGTTAACTACTACATTACTTATATTTGGATTACGATACTACTTTTGTGCTATATTGAATTTAATGGGTCATCGGACAACAGTAAAACTTGTTTATTTTTTAACTTATTATGTTTGTTTAATTCATCCCATCGTTATAACATAGTATTAAGTGGACTGCATTTATCGTGTTTAACGTGTTTATCTCTGTGTACAGCAGTTTTCTGCAATGTTGGAAAATAATCAATGTCACGGGATATTCAAAATTTCCATGAAGGTACTACTTATTTCTTATATTATATATCATTACATATCATATGTTATATATTACATTACATATTATATATTATATATTTCTAGTATTGAACAGTGCGCAAAACTGACACTTATATATGGACATAAGCATAGCTAAATCATGTATAGAAAACCGTTTGCAGCCATTTTTGCCAGAGATTCCAAATAAAGCTAAGTCTACGATACAAATACAGGATTTGCGGTTTTACCTTGAGAATCTCTTTGGTTTTCTGTTCGACAGTTGCTTCATTCGAAAAAAAATTATTGTAAATATCTTAATTTTAACCACAAAATATAAAGAAAATTTAAGGATTTTGTATACACCGCAGATAATAGAAAGAATGTTTATAAAAGCATAATAATTTGGTCAATATTTGTTACTTCTAAATGAAAAAAATGCTGCCCTATTTTTTATTGCATATTCCTTTGTGTCACATTATTTTATACGATTAAAATAAGGGATTAATTTGAATATAAAAAACTAACTTCCCTTGTCTTTTAGTGTTAAGAAAATATTATTTAAAAATTTTCTCTGTCAACTTGCATACCGTCAATGATTAAGTTTTTTTTTACATTAATTTCGTTACTGGATTATCACAATACAAAAAATATTTTTTTTTATGTAGGTTTTATAGGTTTTAATTTTTTTTTAAAGAAATGGGATAATTTATTTTAGCAATTCAATTCAAAACTCTGTATAATATAATTGTCCCTACAGCTGACTTTTGGAATTATTTAATTTTCAAGCATTTGTTTCTCACAAGTTCATGGAATTCGCTATTTTTCTTAAGTGCAAATGCAGTATTTAAAATTGGTCCGATATTCGTGCTACGGAGTCCAGAAGTTTAGGGAATGACGACGTTATACTTCAAGTAAAGCCACTGAGCTCAATTCCTTAATTACATTCCGAAATAAATTTCTTTTAACCGTCCAAAAATATTGTTTTTTTGAAATTGCGTCGTCATCCGAAATAGTGAAATTTCATTCTCTTTAACTCCTTTTTCAAATTTAGGAACAAACAATAATCGCCAAAGTCAGGTCATGGATATAGTTTGGGTGAACAATAGATTTGAAGCCACACCTGAGTACAGCGATCACCGTAACATTAAACTTGTAAAGGGGTTCTTATCTTAAAAGTTAAGAAACCTTTGTCAATCCTGTTCACCATTTTTCCTAAAGTGTATAATCAAAATTATGTAGTAGATAATTATAGTTGATAATCAAAATTACTAAATATTCTAAAAAAAATTATTTAACAAAAACATGATTTAAATGATCATTCATACGAGTATGTATAAACATATATCAGTTTTGAGGTCATATATAATTTTCTTGGAAGGTTGGTTCCCGTATTATACACCGTACCTTCCAAAATTAATTTTTTTTCTCATTAAGTGCATTTCATTATTTGGCCGATCAGCTACCTGTAAACCCTCTCACACAAAACTAACTTTTAATGTGGTTTTATCTTCTTAGAAATTTCACTTCTTTAAGTAAAATTGGAAAGTATAAGGATTTATAATCTGTATGTAAAATAAGATTGTGAACTAAAAAGTATTGAAGGTTTTATTCTAATTATACTATTCATTTTAAGGTTGCCGACATTGGAGCATCATTGAAGCAATTGAAAGAATTTTCATGTTGCTGACAAATGAATAGATAAACAAACGATAATAATATGCTATTTTAAGTTTCCATTAAAAGAAAAAGATTAAGCACTTATAGTATTATTCATGTTTTAGTATTTTGTATGTAACAGATTTTTTTTTCAAAGACTATTTATTGTAGAAAGTTTAAGTTTGGCATGATAATGGAGCTTATCGAAATAAATATTTTGCCAGAAAAGAAATTTAAAATTTTTTTTCTCCGAATAGTAGAAGGTAGATGTTTTTTTTGCCTCCGTAGTATATTAGTTGTCCTGTAGTATATTAGTTGAAATAACAGATTATGAGTAAATAAAGAATAAATAATTAAATATTATCTCCGTGGCGTATTTCTTTAAGTATATTTAAATTTTTAAAGTTATATTTTGGCAACGAAGAATTTAAAATTGAATAGTACAATATTTCATATGTTTAATTAGTTTTAAATTAAAAGCTTATCTCTTAATAAACAGCTTCCCAAAATTATTTGGAGTTTGTACTTCCGATATATAAATTGTCACGTATAAAACAAAATAAGAACATTTTCAAACCTATACATTGTAAGTTCAAATATAATCTAGGACAACTACTATATATTTTTTAAATAAAAAGTTGATAGAGATCAAAATGTAAGATAATCTTTGGGGATATAAATATATGTATGTATTTCTTGTTTTTCTTCAGTACCTATATAGCTCGGGCTCAAGAAGTTGTCTGCACGCCGTTCTATTCAGCAGTGATTTGCCAGATTTTGACCTTCAAGACTTCTAGTTTTCTATCTAAAGAATCCACGAAACGCAGTTTGGGTCTTCCTCTTCCTCGTGGTTATTAACCATGGGTTACCTCATAGAAGCTTTTTTAAGTTTTCGGGAGAAACTATGAAAAGACAGTAAAAAAACAGAAAGATGACATATTTTTTAACTTCCATGGATATATCTAAACTATAAAATCGAGGTTAAAAATAACTAAAATAGTCTAATTTTAAAGGTATACATTAGAAAATTAAAAAAAAGACTTAACATACTCTCACCATACGGGAATATCGTTCAAATATTCTTAGGAATTTTCATATTCTTTTCAATAATTTGAAATGTGGGCACTTAGCAACTTTCAGCAAACTAATTACAATCATGTCGTACTGCAATATGTTGATCAATATAATATTATGGATATAAAAAACATTTATGAATAATAAGTTATATGCTAATATCGACGAAAAATAGTTTCATAATATAATTTTATTCATTTAGGAAATAAATAGATACGGGAATAGAATAAAAATTTCCACGAATATTTCTTTCTTAAGACGAATTGCGTATTGATTGGTGGAAAGTGAAAATTAAATTATAATAAAGTGTTCCGTAAAGTGTTTTTGATTTTGGTTTTTACAAACGACGCATTTAAGGTAGGTTATTATTTTTAAAAACAGTAAGCTATAAATTAAAGTTTTAATTTTTTTATCAAATTTTAACATTAACTTCCTAAAAACATGTGTCCAACTTATTATAAGTTGAAAACCTATGGCGTCAGCGTTAGGCGGCTATTATTTGGTATAAGCTGCTTGCTTAATGGTCCTTTCCATTTTATTTATGATAATGGCACAATATAAGCAAAACAAGGCTCTCTTTTTATTATCCTACTTTATTAGGCTTCCTATTATCTTTTCTCCCGGGACATATGATTACTAACTGTGTTTAAACCAAATTTTAAACGTTTTTTCCAACAACTGCTAATTACGGGATTTTATATATAATTACGGGATAATTTGGTATGAGCTGCTTGCTTAATGGTCCATTTTATTTATGATAATGGCACAATATAACCAAAACAAGGCTCTCTTTTTATTATCCTACTTTATTGGGCTTCCTATTATCTTTTATCCCGGGACATTTGATTACTAACTGTGTTTAAACTAAATTTTAAAAGTTTTTTTTCGAAAAACTGCTAATTACGGGATTATATTTATATACTGGAAATATAGTGGAAAAGAACGAATCATATCGCAGTCCGTTTATATGAATATTTGTCTATAGATTTATAGGTGTGTACGTGTTTATTTATACTTCATTCGCTATAAAGGTTTGTCAAAGTTGAATATAGTATTCGAATGCTTTTGGGCTTATTTTATTTCATTGTGTTTGGTGGCACGTACAGATGAAAATTCTAAGATTCAGGAAATTACACTGTTCCCAGGATACAAGGCCTTGAGCTATAACTTATGTTGTGCAAGCATTTATTTGTATCAAATTTGATAAACTTCATATTTTTGTTAGGTATACAGAACATGTCACTGATCAATAGGCTATCAAAAATTTAATTTATCCATGTATTTGAAATAGAAAGATGACAGATGAAAGTCCATATTACTGTTGTTGCTATGGTTATATAATTTGACAGTTTACATTTTGAATCTTAAATATTTTTTGTATGACTATTTTGATGAAACATTGCACTGGGCATTTGACTGTTAATCAGTTTTTAGTTATTTCAATGAATTAATTTCCATTCCAAAAAATTCAGTTTTTATTTCCAAGACCTGATTCGATAAAAATGTATAATAAAATGAAGAAGACGTAATTTAATTAATCATCGATTCATTATAAAAACCCATTTTTTTATTTATTATTTTCTTACGATAAATTTTACATTTTACCACTTTAGTATGTTTATTTCCTGAGGCTCTAAAATATGTCTATCAGAAAATTTCATCTTGGTAAAAGTTTTATGTAGGGGTTTGTCCAGATCTTGCGAAATCTTTACTATTATGATATTTCTAGTTCGTGGACCATTTGAGAGTATAATGTAGTTGTACATATACCGTTTCCTTACCTTGTATGAATATTATAAAAATACTGGTATATAAGTCTTAAATATGACTTATAAGATTTTTAATATCTATTCAACTAATTAAACAAAATTTTAAAGTGAAAATTAAACAAAATTCAGAAGGTGTGATGCATAAATAAATATCGTTTAGGCTAGAAGGTTCCGAAATTTAAATTAATATATATATATATATATATATATATATATATACATGTATATATATATATATATATATATATATATACATATATATATATATATATATATATACATGTATATATATATATATATATATATATATATATATATATATATGTGTGTGTGTGTGTGTGTGTGTATATATAAAGTTTTCATAAGCAAATATAATGTAATTTTTTAATTGCAAGGAATTATTTTTTAACTCTAATTAATACTACGATACTCGATAAGAGTTACAAGTATCCCATTTCCATGAATAGCAATAAGAAAAAGCATACTCTTTTATTTTTTACTCGAATTTTCTTGAAAAGACTTTCAAGCACAGACAAAAACAATTTACATTGGAAGCGACGGCATGAAAAAGCAATAAAAAATAATCAACATAAGAAAGAAATACAGCTTAGCCACCTGAATATTGTCTGTAACTGTATTAAATATAATACGAGATTAAATATCCACTTTTTTGTAAAGACAAAGTTTACAAACAAAAACAGTTTTCATTGGAAGCGACTGCATGAAAAAGCAATAAAAAATAATCAACATAAGAAGGAAACACAGCTTAGCCACCTGAATATTGTCTGTAACTGTATTAAATATAATACGAGATTAAATATCTACGTTTTTGTAAAGACAAAGTTTACAAACAAAAACAATTTTCATTGGAAGCGACTGCATGAAAAAGCAATAAAAAATAATCAACATAAGAAAGAAACACAGCTTAGCCACCTGAATATTGTCTGTAACTGTGTTAAATATAATACGAGATTAAATATCTACGTTTTTGTAAAGACAAAGTTTACAAACAAAAATATTTTTCAACTAAACTTGATATAATACTCATGTCATTTCCATAACACATCCTTGTAGATAACTATAAAATAGTATTGTGAAGGGAATCATTAAAGAGTTTATTTTCAATGTTTACCAGGGCAGTAAACCTTTACGGATTTTTATCGGATAATTTTAGGTCCAGACTAAACTGTGGTCAAAGTGATTATTTAAATATGCCGTATTGGTACATATTTTAATAAAATTAATGTACGGGTTTAATGTGAATTCCGTATACAACGTATTTTTTTTAAACAATTTTTACTTCTTTATCGTAATTCTTTGTTTCTATTTTGATACGAAATATAATTTTAGAAAATCTTGTCAAAGTGTAAAGCACATGGAAGTGCACACGATAGTTTCCAAATGAATGTGAAAATTGGTCAAAACTTAACATTTACCATACCACATGTAAAGAAATCAATCATTCCAGGGGGTACATAAAATTATGTCAAAATGTTTTACTTCATATATTTCCAAGATAATCTTTACATCACGCGACCGCTACACGATTCGGTTGGTTGACGTCATAACGTGATTACGCCGACCACTCAAGTGTCTCCTTCCCAACGAGAGTACTGAGGCCGTTATCTCTCTTAATGGAGCCCAGATGAAAGACTACGGCAGGAATGTGTAAAATCGAATGTCTGTATGGAGGAAATGTCGTCATTCGCCCTTAGCTAACGGTTAAGACTATATACAGATGTACGTAGGGAATGAATAGATGAAAAACGTAATTATAATAACAATTATATAAATATTGTAATTATATAAAAAACGTAAAGCTAAAAGTCATCTCTTGACATGTAAATTAATGTATTATTTATGTGGAAACTTTAAATCATAAAGTTTCTTTTATTGCTTAGAATATAAGTTGTTTTTAATCGGAATTAGCATAAAATGTATTATATAAATTATATGTAAAAATATTAAAAGTAAGGCTCCAGTTTATAAATAAATCATTTAACTATATATTATAATAAAGCATTATTAAATCACATAAATTTGATGTTGATATATTTATTCCTTTACTCAATACAGGTCAAAAATTTATTGAAATTCAAGTAGGAAAAAGGCTAAAAAAAAAAAAGGTTTCCCGATGCATAAAATTTAAACGTGCATGAAAAAAAATTAAGTATAATAATAAGGGTACATAGTGTTTCTATTGAATTATATATCTATTTATGTTTTCCATTTTACCATATTTTAGAAACTTCTAATTATACTGATGGTACACGACTACTCCAGCAGTTACGGTGTTTTATACATATTATAAATATCATGATTCAATTGTAAAAAAAAGAAGGAATACTGTAATTAACTCAAGTTTGGATATAACTAGTTTATAAATTGTAAAATACTGAAGGCAAGTACCTTTCTTTGAATCTAAAGGCATACCAGAAAAACAATAGATCTTTTATTCGAAACGATAGACCTTTTCCTTTGTATCTTGTAACTCCGATCTAAAGATATACGCTTCATGAAACATATAAAATGATTTGATCATATTTTCGTTTATTTTGTAGCCATTTGTTTGATCTAATTATTCTAAAATTTATAATTCATTAACGAAAAGCAAATTAAGTGTTTTTTCCCTAATATTTACATGAAAATATTAATCTGTCTTTTCAAACTTATTAAACTTCTCCGATTCGGATAGCGTCGAGTAATGATTTACTTGGAAATATGTCATGTATTTCATTATAATCAAGAAAAAACAGAAATAGGGAGGTATCCCTATTTCTGTTTTTTCTTGATTATTCCTGTTTAATGGGGAATAAAATGTAGATACTTCGATTAGTCTCTACTTTTACTTTATTTAACTATTTATTGTGTTTTGTAAAAGTGAAAATTATTTACATAAATTTAGAAGTATTATGGTTTTAATTTGTAATTACAGGGGTAAGTTATTAGTTTGGTACAAATTAAGAATGCTCATACCCGAACTATTTTGAAAAAAGTGATTTGCGTTTCTTTATTCACGTGTTAGAAGAAAGCTTTTAGGTCAATTCTCTTATTTTACCTTATACTAATAATTGTTTTAACGTCTACAGAGGACAATTAACATAAGTTTTATTGAAAGTATTTTGGTTTTTATGCTTATTTTCAAAGCTTTACCTAATAAACAGATATTTTTTTATGGATAGCCTGTTATATAATTTATTAATTATTTTTTGGTGTATGTAAATATTGTTTGATTTTAAGGTACAATAAAATTTTTCGCATAAAAAGAGAAACTGGATAAATGACATGTGTTGGCATTATTGTCCAAGATTAAGATCTCTGGGGGGAGCGCACTCTCTCCCTTGTTCCGCCTCATTCACTTACTCTCACATGCACCCATTTGTTCTTATCTCTTCATTCTTTCATTCACTCACAATCTCTCGACACCCACTTATACAGCACGTCGGTATCTCTTATGTCGCGTGCCAGACAAAACACTCGTAGTAACTCTGCTTTAAAAGTTGTTAATATCTGTTTCGGAATTCGCTAATTAATTAAAAACAATATTGGTGGGGTTTATGTATAGCAAAGTACTTCTATAATCTTGGCATGGGGTTGTAGTGCGCTGTGGACCATAATATATACATATATATATATATATATATATATATATATATATATATATATATATATATATATATATGTATAGGCAAATTTAATGACATCCCATACTATGATTGAATTTTTGTTTATTTTACAATTTTTATTAAAACTAGTTATATAACTAACGATTAATTTGTTTCTGAATTAATACACTATGTACTGAATAAACTAAGATTTTCCTTTGAATCACTTAATGTTCTAATGTCTAACAAGCTCAAAAGGTTTTATTCTTTTGAGTCTTCTAATAGTATTTTGCACATTTGAGAGTCTGGGCACTTCTGGATTAATGTGGTTTTGAAGTCTCTTTTGGTTAGAACTAGCAAATCTACTAATAGTATCGTCTACCATCTCAATCTCAAGATAGCGATGGAGATCACAGTTACGGACATACCAAGGTGCGTTAACTACACATTTAAGCACTTTGTTTTGGAATCATCGTATCACTTGGATATTAGACTTACTGACGCAGCCCCACAGCTGTATTCCATAACTCCAAATTGGGCGTAGGACTCGCTTATACAAAATAAGCTTGTTGTAGGTTGAAAGGTCAGAATTACGACCATGCAACCAATACATTTTTCTGAACTTGACATTAAGTTCGCCGCGTTTCTTCTTAATATGTTCTTTCCACCGAAGCTTGGTGTCGAGAATTATACTAAGATATTTAGCGGTGTTTGCTTATGGCAATTGAGTGCCATTAATAAAGACTGGTTGTTGTGTTATCTTTTTATATGTAAAGTTGATATGTGTTGATTTGGATTCGTTTAATTTAATGTGCAATTTTTTTGTCCAGGTGGCTACTTTGTTGAGACTATATTTGAACATAATTTTGCTATGGTTGAACGACAATCTTTTGTCTCTTTTCTGATATTTTATAATTAATCAATATTTTTAATTCTCAACCAAGATACTATAGTTAGGTATATTATGACATCTTATCAAATATATCTTTTTTCGGTTTATGTTATGTGAATATTAAATTCACATTGCAGTAATTCCAATTTTCGTAAAAAAAAATTTTTTTCGCTGTAGTTTCGAACTTTTATATCGCCAGTAAAAACGTAGTTTACGTGGTATTTTTATTGGCGATATAAAAATTTCAAAGTGTCATGATTATGTTTTTAAATCATATATATATATATATATATTATATATATATATACACATGTATATATATATATATATATATATATACATAATGACACCTTATGTATGGTGAGTACAACCTCCACATTAATGTAGTAAGCTGTTATATATAGCTAAACTGCGAATTTCGAAGAAATAATCAATCCTTATTTATAAATTCGTCATAATTATCTCGTCTAGTTTAGAGTCACCGAAAATATATATTTGTGAGCTGTGAATAAGGAAATCGTAGGGCCTAGTCCAGTGAAAATCGATGACACACAATTCGTTATTTAAATGTAAGTATCAACAATCAGAAATGAAACAATAAGAATACAACTCAAAGCATAAGTACAACTCAAAGCATACATGCTTTGACACAAGGGTTTAAATATTTAAGGGTATACATTATCTTTACAGAAATATTTACAAATATTAATATTATTTTCGCAAAATAAATTTTTTTTTGTTTTAAGCATTTGTTTTAAACAATTAGAAAGTTCTAAAACTATGAAATTTATAATAAATTCTGTTTATTTTATGTAAACTTCAAGTAATCCAGATATTTCAAAATATCAAATTATTAAGTCCAGGAGTTGCAGGAGTGAGCAACACATTATTTTTGTAGGTGTTTAATTATGATCTCTATTACCTTTACTACTCTGTTCGTATTTACTATTCATCAAACAGATGAAACGAGGATTCTGCAGATAGCAGAATAACTAATCGGTTAGTCATCTTGTGGTGAAAAACGTCCAGCTTTAGAAAATTGGTGAGCTCTCTCGCTTTGCTTCTATTTCACGTTGTCCAGTAATCTGTTAAAGATGAACCAACGTCTTTGCTCAACATTGGAAGAAGTGTTTCTCCCAAATCGGGACAAGGTCTTCTTTTTGCTGTTCGTATGAGCTGATGGTTTTGCAATGCTAGTGTGTAGTCGGATAGGAAGAAAACTCACTTTAGATTATAACAAAAGAGAGTAGTTTTTATCACCTCGCATTCCATTGAATTTTGTTCTGGATCTTTTCATTGTGATTAAACCTTTCAAGGAAGCAATGAAGAGTCACGCGCCGCTTCTATCACTCAACGCTGACCTTTTGATAAAAACGTGAAGCCACTCATATGTAAAGAACTAATAGACAAAAATTTCAAGCACGACAGCTTTGAGGAGTAGATTTAGTTTATTGTTGCAGTAGTTTAGCAAAATACATGTGTTACTAAATTACTATTTTAATAAGCCTGTTAGGTAAGACCTACGAGATTACGAGAGGTATGTGCATAATTAAGTAAAAGTTTAAATATTTAAGGATGTATGGCATTTACATTATTTAATTTTGATCTTGTTGCTTATGTGATTAAGCACTGCCTAATTTGTCATTTAAAGGGATAAATGAAATGATGTGACTACTTACATTTAATTTTTATTTAATATATTAATGCAATTCAGCGGAAATTCTGATATTCTGTTTTGAAATATTTATTGAATGATTTCATTTTATTGAGCTTTTCAATACTTTTTTAATAATTGTGATAAAAAGGTAGAAGTTAGTTACTGTAATATATTTTTGGAATTAATATATCACAAAGAAGATGACATATTAAAAACATCATTATACGTTGGACTTTTGATTGCAGTTTTAAGAATATATTGATTGCGGTTTTATGAATATATTAGGTGCCTTATCCTCTTTCAATGTTTTTTAAATTTAAGTAATTCTTTAAAGTTGAATAAACTTAAGTACTTGCATTTCAATAAACTACATTAAACTGAATCAAAACGTGAATGCGCGAGGTAACAAACCGTTATCGTAGATCAATTGAAAGTAAAAAGAGTCCACCTGTAAACCCATTGACAGTATAGAACTAATTAAAAAAAGCATTCGTATTTGCAAGCATCATTTGCGAATATTTTCTTTTTTTATTTTGAATTGCGAATGGTAAAAAGCAGACCTTCGTTACATTACTTTTTGTCGTAGACGTTTCATCATATGCACTGACGGACCGCTGAATTCAAAGGTACCACGTTAATATCGACACTCATTCTCCCAAACATGCTCCACTAATTACTTTTTGCAAATATGGTATGTTAAATGTATCTACGTCTATATATACATATACAAAAAAAAAAATATATATATATATATAACATACGCACAAGATATATACACTGTACAATAGATAACAAGTATGACACTAGTCTGAGCTTAAACTGAGGGTTACACTATAGCGATGTAGAAGTAATTGATACCGTTATTTGAATAGCATCATCACTTGGTAGTAGTATCCGAATAACGGTCGACCCATAATACTTTTCTTGTTAAATTCTGGAAGCTTCGATTGGTTATTTTATCCCGAACATGTTACATCTAGTGACGTAGTCGTCTATGAGTTGATTCTTTTGCATTAGATATTGTCTCTGTGTTGATTCCTTCTGGTTGGATTTGTTTATGCATGATACGTTAGGTTTATCATTAAGATTCAATAAAATAAGACCTCAGTTCTTAAAAAGTGGTACGTATTTGAAAATACGATGGCATGTTTAATCATTTACACAATAATAGTTATATTTTTCCATACATAGTTTCATATTTATAGCTTATGTATAAAACATTATAAATATTTTTATATTTACTTTCCCTATTTGAACAACTTAAATATGTGTATTATATAACAAGCGCATATTTAAGCTGTGGTATTCATAATATACACGAACGAAGACGAGTAAGATGTGATATGCAGACCAAAACTGCGCCGAATGGAGGCAAATGGAAGCGCTAATTACACTGTCTTAAAATTATAGTAATTAGGAACTCATTAGAGCTATGAATGTCACATATTTGCCCTGCGATGTGATTCGTTTTTGAAGTGTCGCTCTACAAATAATTTATTTCGAAACAAAATTGCGAGTAATGGAATTTCGTGTGTGTCCTTAACAAGCAAGGAAAACCCTTGCCAATTAAAACACACGAGATGGAAGTAGTTAATTTTTTATTTGAAGATTTTTATGGTATACAGATTTATGCCTAGTAAAATCGTGATTTGTAAGGTTTTTTTTAATAAGGCGGAGTCAATTTAAGATGAAACCCACGGAAAACGGCTATAATTTCTGATGTAATTTCTATGTTAAAGTTATGGCTATAATTTCTGATATTACAGAAGAAGTAAAAATATTGAAAAAAAAAATCAAAAATAGCTTTCTGCATTAGAAGGAGTATCAAACACAGAATTTTATATTATCAACTTGGTATGAAAAAAATTAGTGCAAGTGGGTGCCGAGAATGCTCACCTTGCCCCAAAAGCAACGACGAATCAAATGCTATCCATATTTTGGAATCAATGGTTACTGAAAACAAATATTAGATTCATCACTTTAAACTTGAATCAAAAAAGAAGGCAATATAATACAATAAAGTAAGGATATACCACCCCAAGGTATTTAAGGTGTAAAAATCAGAGTGGTTAACAGCTGCAATTTTTTCGATTTCGATAAGAATTTTATGATCAACCACAATAAAATGATTGAAATTATTATCGGAAAGTATCACGTAATATTTATGAAGGAATCGAAGGTAGAAAAAGGTGGAAAAATTGAAAAAAAATTTCTTACTTTTGTAAAAAAAACGCATCGTCTCAGAAGGTAAATGCTACTATAGTTACTCTAATCAGGTGTGGCTTTAAATTCTTGGTTCACCCATACTACAGGTCGTACATGAATCCAGCATTATTATATCTTCTTTCTATTCCTAAATATGAAAAGGGGATTAAATGGAAAAAGCAAGCAGGATGATGAGGGGGTAAACGAAGGAATTCGGCTCATTTTGAGAGCAAAGAGAAGAATTATTTGGATGCTATACAGAAATAAATTTTAAGATCCAATAAATGCACTGAACTCAGGGAAATTAGATTGGTTCATTGTTTTATTAAATTACAACTATTCCAATCCGCAGAATTTTTGACATTCCATTGCAAAGAGTACTGAACTAGTCCTAAATATTTTATGCATAGTAACTTAATAAACGAAAGTTAACGAAATAAAGTGAAATTCATAAACTTATGAGAACTAAATTCACTGAAAATATAATATTTCCAACTATAAATTATTGATTAATACTAATAGTATAATAAAAAAATATGATGTGGTATAATATAGAAATTTGGACTTAATTAATAAAAAAAGATATTTAAAATACAATAAAATTTGAATACGAAATAATTATCTCAATATGGTAATTTTTATAAAAATAAATATATTATCTGCAGTATACATAAAACTTTTTAGTTTCTTTTTATTTTTCGCGGTTTTAATTTTAAATATTTATAATAAATTTTCGTCGAATAAAACTATTTTAGAAGAGAAACCAAAGATATTCTTCAATGTTACAAATAAAGTAATCATTGAGACTATTTATTCAATGCCATGGATGTCGCACACTCGACTTTGTTTACAACATCATGTTGATTATTGTTGCGCCTTGCGAAATAGTTTGGGTACCCATAAATCCAAATATATTAACTAAATATATACAAAGTACAGACGTTAGTTCTGCTCGTTGTTAGATGTTCACTACTCAGAATAAATATGTAATGGCTTCACAGTGATTTAGAATATTGTGTGACTTTAATTATTTACCAACATTGTTTTTAATTATAATTATCACAGTGAAATCGCAAATGCAGTTAATTTAACAATGTGTACAAACAATGGAAAGAAATGAATTAATGTAATAAGTAAACAAGCCTGTTGTCACCGAACGACCAATTAAATGAGGTACAGAAATGATTTAATTTGAGATGAATATAATTAATATAAATGGGATAATATGGGATATCTATAACGAAATTAAAATCAAAATAATAGTGAATACAAATGGCATGAAAGAAAAACTATGTAAAATAAATCTGGAAATAATATGTTAATATCAACTATAAATATTTAATTGAAAACGGATCATAGGGATTGGACAATTCGAAAAAATTTATAAAAGTAAACTTTTGATTTCTAAAATTTATTCTAAAGTTTAGAAATCAAAAGTTGGACTATGGACGTACATTATCTTTGTCGTATTTGCAAGAATACGACTTACAATATGAAGTTTGTAGATATTAGAGTGAAAAATTTAATATTTGCCTGACTGTATTTAAACATTCACACATTGTACACAAAGTTCTAAAAATTAAACTTTAAAACCAATGAAGGACTATCTACTTAAAACTGCAAGTTACTTTAATAACCTTGTATTCATTAGTTAAACGGATATCGCAAAAAATATACGTTTTACTCCTCTGAAATACATATTACACAATATGTTCAAATAGTGAAAAAAATATTCTTACTTTAACGATTAAATAGAAATAACTTAAATGTGTATATTTTACAAGTTTTTAAGCTTTTATGGAATCATGGTAGTGCGAGATTAACTCGTACTTAAAAGTTTTATTTTCTTTAGATTATTCTTATATCAATTCAATATTAGCTTTCACGTTCGCAAAGAAATTTATTTCTTACCGAAATTTTAATGCATAAACTTATTCCACAAGTTAAAGCATTAGTTTCAATATTTTCTAAAAATAACAGCGTTTCAGTATAATACTATGGCAGTTTTTTCTGTTTAATACTAATTGTATTATAGCAACTTTTGTGTATAAAACCAGATACGGGATTATTCCCATTATTTTTTGAATTATTCTTTTAAATATTTAAGTTTTGATTTTATAATTTTGCATTCTTTATGAATAGAAGTTATTTCTCGGCTCTATAAATAATACATTTTTAAACTTCATTTTAGTCATGCTTACTTATTCACTGTAAGAAATTTAAACTATCAATATTTTTTTAGTCAAGAATTCACCTACACGTATCTGTAAATTTTCGTCAATCAATAAATGCCACATAATTGTAAAGATGAAAATATTTTTACATAATAGCATATAGCAGACAAACTGATATTAAATATTTATTTAATTAATAATCATCTCGATTCTTGTTCTTGCTGGCGAGGCAGACTCCAAGATGTTATGTCTCGAGGCTCGTAAATGTTTAAACGGAAAGAAATCTATCGCCGCAGGATTTTGACGATCGCCTCCGCTTTGTGTTTTAAATTTTATCGAATACTATCTGATTCTATAACCGGAACACATATAGTGTTCAGAACCTGTTAAATTGCTATGATTTTTATTTATAAGCAATTTTTTCGATTATATCTGCCTAGTAGGTTAAATGAAATTCAAATTGGAAATTAATATTAATCAAAGTTCCAATTATTTATTTCCTTAAAAATGATCATAAATTTACGTAAGTTAGAAAACTTTTTTAAATTCATTTGTATTACTATTATATTGGAAAACAAAATAATGAAGACAATAAGTAACTAAAACTTAATTAAAATGAACGCTCTTTACATTACGGGGTAAAGTAATAAAATTCATTTTTAATAAAGTGTTTTAAAATTCTCTGCCATTTGTCAATCTATAATAATACGCCGTCCGAATGAAAGCTGCTGGTCGTGAATACAAGTATTATTTTAAAATTGGGTAACTTCTATTTCAATATATTTATTAGAATATAATTTGAATACTTATAAATAAATAATATTGTTACATAAATTAGAACACAGGTTGGCGTCATAAGTTAAGTTTTTTTCAGCCTACTTAATGTGTGTATTTATTATATTTATTTCGTAAAATTGAAAGAAAAACTATAAATGGACAAAATATAAATTAATTGTCAATAAGTATTAGTAACTTATGTAATAATTGACTTGTAATATATTTCGTAAACGTATGAGTATAAAATGAAAATCTCATCAAACAAATTACTGTAAAAAGGAATAAAGTGGTTGTTTAAAGGCTTAGTTCTTGCTGAACTTTGTTAAAGAAGTGTAGATAAGTAAAAGAGAGAGAAAGAGAGAGAGAGAGAGGGAGCTTTGCGTTTAAATGTATTGAATGTTTTTTTCTATTAGAACTTGATTATTACACCTTATTACTTTTTCCGACTAAATTTCTTGACAAAAATGTTCTATTTTAACCCTCAATGTAAAAACAAGGTGTAATAAATTTAACTTATATGTCTATGTCCGTCCGTAGTATTGTAGCTCCCAAACGGATGAACCGATTTTATTTTAGTTTTTTTGTTTGAAAGATAACTAGAAAATCTATTCATCCATTTGAAGGTTAGAAAGGGTCGCTGTTTTCAAGTTAATGAGCGTATTAGACAACTACGATTATTTCGAAATTTGATATCCTGTTACCTAAATAATATTGCAAGGACATAGCAATTTTGACTTGATGCTGAAATATCTCCTGGAACCTACAGGCTACCCAACTCCTCAGCAATTTACAGCACAGGTATCCTGTATGGGCTCATTGGAATGGGCTTAATGAATAGGTTATGGTGATCAGTGTGATAATGGAGTACGAAAGAGAAATGAGGATTAATTGTCATTTCATATGAAAGTTTGGAATACGACGTAGTATCGTTTGTAGCGAAATAGTGTTTAAATATGTTACGTGAATAAAAGGATGAATGGGTGAATGAGGTTGAGTGAATGAATAAGCATGATTTGATATGGTAGAGTACTGAATATAATGAGGTTCGGTGGAGTACGGCACGGATTACGAACGGTAATTAAATGGGATTAATTAATAGAATGAATGACTATTTCTCTGTCTTTGCAATTCTGCTAAAGCTGATGTGTCATGTAGATTATTAAAGAGCTGTGTTTAGTTCAGTTTCTTTATAGCTATCCCTGCAGGATTTTTACTCTACTTAAGACCACATAATCTTGGCCTTTTACAAGAGTATTTTTGCCTAAATAAACAACAGCTTTTTTTACAGTGGTCTCTTGCAACTCATGGACAGTAACATCTCAACTTAAAATTATGGGAAACTGAAACTATCGTCGGTAAATATTGATATCGGCGGGGCAAGACTCCGATTGGCAATTTCATGTTTCTACAGATTGTCGATCGTAGCGTGTCTACTAGTAGTATATAAAGTTTAAAAAGCATAAAATGAAACTTAAATTAAAAATTGAAAAAACCTCTACAGTAAACAAAACCTCTAAAAAGTAAAAAATACTATATATATTGCCCTTGAGTTTAATATAAGTAGTAATATTTTTATCCAAGCGTCGTTGCGTCGGGGCACCATTAAAGTCAACAGCAGCTATACTTTCAATAACAGCATACTTTCCTTATTATTGGGTAGGTATAAGGCTCTTCTGTTAGGCCATGTCCTCCAGTCCTGAGCGTCCTGCATCCATAGCTCAAATAGTTAGTGAAGTTTTAATTACGTAGTTATTACATGAAATATGAAAACCAATATGTTAAATATAAGTAAATCAGTTTATTTTACTATCTATCATGGATCATTTGATAATTACAAAAAGTTTAATTCAGGCTAAACATTTCTAAACGTTTCAGTCAGTTGTGACATTATACTTGTGTACTAGAAATATTTGTTTCATATTGTGTAACAGAAATCGCATTCTTTTATTATCAATAATAATATCTAATAGGTGATCGTAAGATCCAATAGGTGATGAAAGTGTACGTACGTATGAAGATATATAGGTGTATGTGTATTCTTTTTGTCTTCTTCAAAGCTACATCGGAATTAAACAATTTAGCGGTATATCGATGTATTTACAAGGTCCAGAAAACCATACAGTTTTCAATATTTCAGTGCTCACTTAGAAAGCTGTATATTGCAAAAACTTACTAAATTCAAACTTGATAAATTCATGTACTTTGTGGTGGCATATGGAGCGCTTTTGGAGATTTCTCCTAAATTTGTGTAAATGTTACTGACCAATTCGTTTTTTAAAGAATATAGCAGAATCAATTCACTTAAAGTAGAAAGATGACTGTCATATTGTTGTTATTATATTTTTATTGTGGTTATATTATTTGACGGTTTAGATTTTTGTGTTAAATTTTGACGAGAATATACTCTGCATTTTTTTGGCTCGAGATTTAGATACGATAGTTTAGATGAATTGATTTTGATTTTGTAGAGTTTAACTTTTATACTCATTAACTGATTTAGTGAGAAATAAAGAATGCAAAATTTAATTAACCTGTCATGTGCAATCCACGCCTTCTATTATTTGTCAACTTTACATTTATTACATCTCCCACATTGGAGAATTCTGTTGTCCTCTATGATTTGTTTATTAAAAAAGTGTATTTTAATGTTAGGTTTTTATTGCGGATTTTCTCCCAAACTGATCACAATATCCACTGTTGTGACATTAGACGTCCATATAAATGGTTATTTAGCCGTACTTATGCAATTTTTTTACCCTATATAAATTACAACGTCATAAAAATACTTGTATATACATCAATGCTGGTAGATGTTTTAATCTTAAAATTTATTATATGCAGAACAATTTATTTTTTTAATACGAAGAACGCACTTTTTAAATGTGTTAAATATTATGTACTCCACAGTATGCTAATACCCATATGACTTCCATGCCTGTTCTATGATTTAACAAAGGCTCACTCTTGTATCTTTTGTTGGTAGTCTCTAGTGAAGGCATTTAAGCAAGTTTAAAGATATTTATTATTAAAATCTACTATATAAAAAACATAATCAAAAATTATTAACATAAAGGGGTGATACAGCCCAACAACCTGAATACCACCTGTAACTGTGTTGAAGATAATAAGAAATTAAGCATCTAGGCCTTTGCACAAACAAACTTTAAATCCTAAATTATTTTCTATTAAACTTTAGAAAATATATTAAACTCGAGATACGTAAAACGGAAATGCGTGGGCCTTATATTTTAAAGGTATGCGGATAAACTTCAAATTTACAGCTTGGCAAAATTTTGATCCATATTTTATTCTAAAATAAATATTTCGGGTCAGGTTTATAAGCTTTGAGCTAACATTTCAATTCAAATGATAAATTATTTAATAAATTTATAAAGCAGACAATTAGAAACAATTACAAAGAAAAGATATTTGAAATATATTTTCCTATCACTGTTGTATAATCGATATCGTGAATATGAAAGTGCATCATGAGCTATTAACAGTTACATATTCACGTGAGATTTGTAATATGGCCAGCGACACCATTAACCAAAATTTTACCTCTACAACCCTCACATTACATCTATTATGCTTCTTTGGAAACGACGACAACGAAGTATTATAAAGCGAAACTCTGATAATCAGCTTCAAAGTTTATCAACAAAGAGTATATCTTAATAAACATTGTCAATTCAATTTAACCGACTTCAAAAAAAGAGGAGGTTTTCAAATCGTCGGAATCTTTTTTTATGTATGATCAGCAATAATTCTTTACAGGGTTGACCGATTTCAATGATGTTTTTTCTTTATTTGAAAAAGGTACTTTAGAGGTGATCCTATATAAATATTAGAATGTTCTGATGAGAAGATCTGGAAATGAATAATAGAACTCTTTAACGAATGACAATAAGTCAACTATGATTCAAGATATTTGCTACAAATAGTTGTTACTTTGCAAAATAACTACACCACTTACCAGGTCATGGTCTGATGATAACTTCTGTGGATGAATAATGGAATTCCTTAACAGACGTTAGTAAATCAACTATCATTAAAAATATTTGCTACTAGTAGTTGTTACTTTGCTAAATATCCATACCGTCGACCAGGTCAGGGTCTGATGATGAGTTTCGGAGATGAACAATAAAACTCCTTAACAGATGGTGGTAAATTAAATGTGATTCAAGATATTTGCTATTGATAGTTGTTACTTTATAAAATAACTACACCACTTACCAGGCCAGGATCTGCTGATATGTTCTAGAGATAAATAATGGAACTCCTTAACGGATGTTAGTAAATCAACCGTGATTAAAGATATTTGCTACTAGTAGTTAATACTTTGCTAAATAACTACACCCTCGACCAGGTCCGGGTCCTATGATGAGTTCTGGCTGGAGATGAGCAATGGAATTGCTTCACCGATGGTAATAAATTAAACGTGATTCAAGGTATTTGCTACAGATTATTGTTATTTTGCAAATTAACTACAGCACTTATCTGGTCTTTGATGATGAGTGGAGGTGAATAACGGAACTTCTTATCGGATGTTATTAAATCGATCGTAATTCAAAATATTTGCTACTGTTAGTTTTTACTTTGCAAAATCTGATATTAGATTTCGGATATAGAAAACAAAACTTCTCAAATGATAGTTGTTACTTTGTCAAACCTGTATTTGACTTCGGAGATCCGACCAAAGGTTAACAGCCAACCACCGGTAGCTACTACTATCGAACGTCACTGTGTGTTGTTGGTAATCAACTTTAGACAAAGAGAAAATTATACATATACTAGCTTTTGACTGTGACTTTTAACATTTATACAATATCTTGAGAAAGAAAAGAATTTAATGTTAGTTATAGTGTTTTGATTAATACCATTAGTTACTAAAATTTTAAAATGAAATATCTTGTAAAAAACTGACTGCAAAATGTAGGTAATAAGAAGTAAAAAATAATTAATTCAAAATAGCTACTTACTTATTTGCAAAAAGTAACTAAGCCACTTAATTTTGAAGTCGGTGCCAGCACCATCGATTAACTTATGTATATTTATATGTATATGTATATAAATGTAATATTTTACGTTCTAATTTAAATTTTATATCTATGAATCTATTTCCTATGAAGTTAAGGTCTATATTTATAATTAAATTCTAAATTTGTTTAAGTTGGTTGACGGTGCTGGCACCGACTTCAAAAAAAAAGTAAGTTACTTGTTACGAATAGTAGATAGCTATTTTCAGTAAATTATTTTTTACTTTCTAGTAACTACTTTTTTAAAGTCTGTTTTTTAAGAGACATTTTATAAGTCAGTACTAAGTCAGGTCAAGATGTATAATTTAAATATATTGCTGTTTATTGGTATGTATTTGATTAAAATTACTGTAGTGTTTTAATGCGGATTTCCTAATTCAATATATTGTTTTTGAAAACATGTTTGTATACATGTTATTTGTGTATTTATTATTATCTCATATAACCTCATCAACAAAGTAACTTTCATTATAAATATTGATCCCCATTTTGACACAAGATAATGTAAACTTATAGATAGGTCTTGCAAAAAGAAGATTAATTATGTAAGTTGCAAGGAAGTTAGTATCCAGTATTATTGCCAGTATTTAAGTATTATTACGCATAAATTTCATTTAAATTTACCATATCACATATAAAAGAAGAAATAATTACACACAAATATCTCAAAATTCATACTCCATATACTTTCATAAGGGTCAATGAATCGCGCGACCGCTACATGATTCAGTTGGTCGACGTCATAACGTGATTACGCCAGTCACTTCAGCGTCTCCTTCCCAACGAGAGTACTGACATCCGTTATCTCCCTTAATGACTCCCAGATAAAAGACTATGGCAGGAATCTATATTCTGATGTCCGTATGGAGGTACTTTCATCACTCTTAGCTAATGGTTAAGGCTGTAAACAGATATATGTATAAAAGGCTTACTTATGTTTAGAGGTATGTGCGCGTATGTAGCGAATGAATAATTTAAAAGTCTGAATAACAAAGAGTCTCGACATATAATTTTAAATACGATATTATTGATGTAGGAAATTAATTACTTTATATTTTGATTTATTTCCCACTATTTTCAATAGGAAAAATCGACAAATTATTAACTGGTCCCTAATTTCAATGTTATTTAATTTAGATTAAAATTTCAATTAAGTATTAATCAATTGTATGTAGATGTTGACATATTTTTCCCTATACTCAGTACAGCTTAAATGTTGATTATAATGTAAGTACGAGTAAGACGTGAGTCGTTTATGCGTATCGAAACCTTTATATTCATGCGCATAAAAGATAAGAGTACGTAAAAGCGGACCTGTACTCTGCTACTATAAAAATGTACACTGTTCTGTGTGAACAGAACAGTGTACATTTTTATAGTAGCAGAGTACAGGTCCGCTTTTACGTACTCTTATCTTTTATGCGCATGAATATAAAGGTTTCGATATGCATAAAAGTTAAGCATACACTGTACTGCCCTAAGGGAGATTCATGCTAATTATTGTTTCAACTATCTTATAATGCGTAACTGTTTCAGTACACTTTTAACACTGAAATAGCTTGAATCACACGTGATATAAAGAGCACTCGACGGTAAAAAATCACACACGTTACAGAAATACTCCAGTTTAGTTTACTTTCAATCTAGTTATTATAAAAATCCTAAATAACAGATTTTTTGCATCTAAATACAGACGTAAGAATCTGTAACTAATAATATTTAAAAATATCATGTGTCAATTTACATACGCGAGGCCATAATAATTTACATTTTACCTAGCTCTCACGTGGCGGCACAGCTTTGGCTCCTCCATCCTTATCTACATCCAAAGATCTAGACGAATAATCGAGAAAAATGTTGACGCTTGGAATATTCTGGGTTCAAATTTATAAATTTCAATTTAATTAAATAGGACTTTTATATGAGAAATATTAAAGTAATCAAACTTACAATTAATCCAGCATTAGTTGATTTAAATATTTTGTATTTTTATTTATAAGTTGTATAGTAGGACATTACAGGTAGACCAGGATAATACTCTGTAAGTAGACACTTCAGCACGATGTAAGAAAATCTTCATGGCCAGGTCATCAGTAAAAAGTAGAAAGGCAATATCTAAAGCAAAAGCACATAGAAAAATTCAAAGAAATAAACAAATTACACTATTGTTCTAAACTGGAAAATAACACAGTTTCTCTGATTTTTGCAAGCCAAATAAAAATCTATGGTATTCCACGATCAGTGATCTTTGAAACAATCAGGCAGCAAATCTTTGATGATCAGGCAGTTTCCAAGTAGTCAACAGGACTTCCTGACTTTGTAAGTATCCAAGCTACTTAGTGTAATAGTAAATCTTTTCACAATGCAACATTAAAAGTAACTTTGTGCTATGATAGATTCAAGAAGATGCTTAAAATGATGCTGAATTAATCCTCTTATCGTCTTATTTAAGTATATCTATTGCACAATATAACATTTTAAATCTAGAAGAAGTTTGCTTCTCTATTCCATATATTTATATTTACATAATAATTAACAAAATTTTGGTAAATTTAGGTATTTTTAAAAATTCGCTGAATGAAATTTGTTCGGTTATATAGAAAGAAGAATTTCTTAAATTAAAACGTAAATTGAAGTTTGTCACAGAAGGATTAGGTATAATTTTTCCATTCTAAATTTTTAAAAAAATTCTATGAAAGGAAAAATAAATTAATATTTAATTGTGAACCATAACGTTTATTGAAATACTGGAAATTTCATTAATCATTACCGTCCGAGAAATTCCATTTAATTAAACTAAAGATCGAATAGATTTTTGAAATATCGGTGAATGTATCGTTTAAATAATCATATTAAGTTCACATTTAACATATTTCTTTAAACGATCTAAGTGCTGTATAGCAAATAGTAGATTATTTTTGAAAGACATTATTTAAGGGTATATATACACTACACTCGTGACTTTCAAGTTAATCCTCAAATTCGAATGCAACTTTCGTATTCTGTATAAGTTGAATTTGTTCACTGGTTCATTTGCAAATAAGGTATTGTCTGATAAAATATTAAAGATGCTACAAGCTTCATGAAGTACATAAATTGACTTGATCATTCTCCTGTTTGTAACATAACTAGTTCTTCTTTGAATATTATATAACTATTCGGTAATTGCCCTAGATATGTATTGATATTTGTGCTCACAATTTGCAGATGCCTAAATTCTGATTATATTTGTATATATTTTATTTGTAAATGTGACAATTTACGAATCGTGAGTGCAATCACCGAATTATTTGAGGAAGTTTTTTTTTCTATAGGTAAGCTTCGAATTTCAACTTATTGAATGGAGTTGTGTTAGATTTTTCTTCATTTTCGAATTCCTTATGACATTAAATTAAGCTTTTAACATTTTAAAAAAACAGTTGACCAAGTTCGACCAAATAGACAAGTCGAAGAATGGAATTGTTTAACTGAGTTTCTGAAGTCGACAGTAATGGATATTCCATGCACAGACGACACTCGTCGTAACCGCGCCAATTCCACGCTTGGTTGAAATGCCAATACACAGCATCAACATTCGGAACCTAATTACTGCCATGCGTCCTTTGAAGTTACAAACAACATTTTATTGAACTATGAAAAATTAAATAGTAGAGGTTTTTCCATGAGCAATTTTCGAAAACAAGCTAAAATTCATCAATTAGTTAAAGTTATCCATTATCCAAAAGAAAAACAATGACAAGTAGAATTCGCAGTTGGAAGATTCCGTATACACACCTGATAAATAATTTTTCTATCAAAATGTTTACTAATGTTGATATTCTTTTCTCCATACACATATGCACTTTACAAGCATAATAAAAATATCGTTAATTTTGCGGAAATTACCAATAAGAGATCGCTATAGTTTTCCCGTCAAATTTATATAAACTTAGTTTTTTTAAAAACCTTAATTGATTTATTTCCCGAAGTGAGGAAAGGAGGTACACATTTTTTGTGAACATTTGTAATAACAGCACTATATAACACAAAATTAGAAAATTTAAGGTAGATTTTAAATTCTTACAACTTGTTCTTTTAAATAATGTCCTACGTGATTGAAACCAAAATTTTTATTTCATACTAAATTTGCCCATTCAAATGTTAATAGATTAATATTTTTAAATACTTTCTCTTTAATAATATACAAATCGGCAAGGCCCATTGCCACGCCAAATTTTAATTTTTTATTATATATGGTTCATCGAAAAAAATCTGTACCAAACGATATGACACGGAAATAATCTTAAAAGGTTTTAATTTTTTCCTTCTTTTGCAACCTTCAAAAATAAATACTGATAAAATATTAAAGTAGCTTATTATATATTATTACCCTTTCTTTATCTATTAATTTATCTGCGACATTAAAATTCCTGCAATGACTTATGATTCTGCAATACCGTAGCAATTTCTACTGAATAATACGATTGAATAAAAACTGCGATGCTCTTTAGTTCAGAATCGTATTTTGTTTCTAGATTTTAAATAATCAAGTTATGTAAAATTTAGTTAAGGAAGATATTAGACTAATTTATGGAATTATCTAAGAAGATATTACCACTTCAAAATAGAGTGTAAACTGTATTGTTTTGGAATAGCGAAATCATTACAAAAAAAAATAAATTTTAAAGAGTGCTGTATCTAATTGAGGAACCAAACTTACAAAGAATTATTTGCATTCTGAAGGGTGTTATATGTTCTTATATATCAATGATCAACTTGAATTATATTTTTGTTAAATAACTTTTTTCTGAAATTTCCATCTTTAAAGATCTTATGCATTAGGAATAACTTATAAAAAGCGAAAACTTATAATCATATCAGTTAACAAAACTAATTTTTATGTTGTGTTAACATTTTTCGAACAAATACTTTCTTTTTATATACCTATAAGAAAATATATTGTTATCAATTTTCAGAGGTTGCTCGGTCGTTAGGCGCCCCGTATTCTAATAGAACTTTGATCGTCATTGAAAGCTGTAATAAATCTCACGCAAAAGGCAATAAGGAGATAAGTTCGTTTACAGTTTTGGAGATAATCTTGGCCGTTGACTACCTAAAATCTGGTGATAGCAAAATCCTTGGTAGGTTGCTGGCCACAAAGTTGGATTTTAAAATAGGTTTCCTTTAATTAGAATTGCTGCTTCCCAGTTTATCTTTACTACTGTGCAATCCAAAACAGGTGAGGTGATAATACTGCATATAGTAGAGTAATTGGTTGGTCGTCCTGTGGCAAGAGACTCCCAGTTTTAATAAGTTGGTCTACTCTCGTTTTGCTTTGATTTCACACTGTTTGGAAATAATTTTCAGAAGAATCACCGTTCTTGATTGCCACTGGAATAGGTGCTTCTTCCAAATTTATATCCTTGTCGCTCGTAGGAAGTAATGGCTTGTAGTGCAGTTATGGAATAAGATAAGAAGATAACTTTCTTTTGGTCAAAAAAAATATAGTTTTTTCTGCCACTCGATTTACGAGAACAACATTTTCATCAAAATTAGTTCTGAATCTTTGAACTACGATTAAAACTTCCAAGGCTGTAGTGAAAGACCGCCAAGTCCATCAACCAATTCTGAACCTTCGTTAAAAACGTGAGCTATTCGTATATAGGGTACTTGCTTGCAAGAATTTCAAGTGTGGCATAAAGTAGTTTTGTAACACACTCGTGTTTCTAAGTTACTGGTTCAGTATGCTTGTAAGGTAAGAGTAAATATGATTAGAGTTATGTATATATTTAAGGGCACATAAAATTTTAAACATTTAAGGGTATATAGTATTTCCGTTAAACTATTTATAAATATTCATATTTTTTTCATTGTAAAAGAATTGCCTATTTTATTATTTATAACAAATTAAACCGAAGCCACAATATAAGCATTAATTCAAATGACTTGGCTGCCTATATTCCGGCATCGGTTTAATTTATCAATGCAATTCGACCAAAAATATTTTGCTTTGAAGTGAATGCTTTTAAGATTTTTTTAATAATTATGTTAAGAAGTTACACGTGGGTTGGGGTAAGCGTATAAAAAAAATATAGAGATGGTGGTGTTAGTTTGAACCTAAATTAATTTTAATTTGAACAGGGGTAAATTGACATTATCAGATATCATCAAAATCTACCGCACGGCCGTTTATAAGAAATGACGTTAACAACACTGACATTCGCATTTTTTAGTTAATATTTTTATTTACACAAAGTGCGAATGGAAAAACACTGCTATCGACATTTTCCCGTAGTCAATAACGAACCAATAAATTCATTGGTATCGCCTTAATATCGTTAATTATTCTCTCAAACATACTCAACAAATTATGTTTTGCAAGTACGGTATGTTAAATGTACATATCTACGCATACACACATACGCACGCCTAAATATACACTGAACAATAGACAATGGGTATCAGCCAAGTCTACATTTAAATGAACGGATATGATATATGGACCTCCAGGCAAATAATATCATTTTTGAACTAATATCCTTCAATTGACAGTACGTTATGAAAAGTGATTAACCTCCAATACTTCTCTCTTTAGCTTCTGAATATTTTATTGAATGAATGTTTAAATACCCTCCCACCTAATGAGCATTGAGTGGGAGGGTATTTAAACATTCATGGCATTGCACATAGTCACTGTGTGTTTCTTACTAATGGCTGATTTTTTCAATATAAATAAACTTAGATTTGTAATTGAGACTTTGAATAAAGTAATAGCTAACTGATTAAAATATGGTTATATAGTACGCGAGAGAGCCAATTAGATGGTTTGATATATATGTGGTGATTTAAATTATATTGACTAATCACTTATTGAAGCTATGTATGTTAAATATTATCCCTAAAATAAGATTTTTTTGCATATTATCGCCCTGCAAATAAAATGTTTCGAAAGATAATCGACTATGGGCAAATTGAATATCGTTCCCTTGTGAAGTTCCCTAACGAACAAGAAAAATATCGACAAAAAATAATAAATAAGACTGAATGAATTATACACTAAAATTTCAAAGACAACAATTTTAAGGATTGTAAATTTCCTCTTGAAATAAAAAAAATCAGTACCAGGCGGGTACTGAGAACGCACAGGTCGCCTCAGAAGCAATAATGAATGGAAGCCTTAAAACACTATTTGAAGCTGTGTGGCGAAAATTTTTCCTTTATTTTGGAAAAAACTAAAAATAATAATAAAATAAATTACAACTAAAATAATACTTAGAATTATCAATTCGAACCTAAGTCCAAAAATAAGTCATTGTAATGGCATTAAAAGGGTACACCACAACGTACAGAATTTTAAATGATTAGGTTGGCCACAAAATTGACGATTTAGGAGTTAAAAAAAAAATTTATGATCGATTTCAATATAAGGTTTACCACTATAATCGGAGAATATGGTGTTAAACCTTATTTTAAAAACTTATTTACCGTATTTGAAAAAAAATTAAAGAAATAGTTGGTGAAGTAAGCAATCGTTTCGTTTTGAGGGTAAAACAATAATATTTCTTTGACATTATGGAGAAATTAATTTCAAAAGCTAACAAATATACTGAGCTCAAGGGAAATTATATTGGAAAGACTTTTTTCTTTGTTTGGTTTAAATTTCAACCGTTCCATTCCGCAAACTTTTGGACCTACTCGCGCAACGGATATCGGAATAATCTTAAATACTCGTATTATAGAAACATAGCTAACTTTTATAATTTATGGGAATAATACATTTATGGAAAATATATATTTCAAAATTTTTAATGCTGGCAGATAGTATCATGCAGAGTTATAGAATATTTAAAAGAATTTATCTCATTGTTTCAATTAAATGTTGACATCTAAAGAAAGCTACAAAAGAAAACTTTTCTTAAAAATGAATTTTCTGATGAAAGTGATAACGAAATTAGTTTAAAAACATATTGATTAACAAAGCTTAAATTTTTAAAGAAAGTTTTAAATTAATATTTTGTAACAAAAGGCAAAACTTAATTTTTTTTTAATTTAAAATAATCCTTTTGAATTACGTCGTATCCTGTAAATAAGTGATTTATAAATATGAATACCACTAAAATATTTTTAGCCACTTTTTGATTGGTAAGTAGCAAAACTTCATCCAAATATGATATTTATTATCAAAATATGGTATTTTGCCATAATCTGCAGTATACAAAATGTCTTAAGTATTGTATATATGTTTTGGCACGAATTTTAGATATTTTGAACAATTATTTATTTCAAATTTTGAATTATTTGATATTCATATTTTAATTTCAGAATTTGGCAGATATACACAAATAACATTCTTCATTTCTTCCCACGTATTTTACTTCTTCAAATAAAATAAATCTAGAAGATAAAATTTAAGGAATTCTTCAAGGTAACCAATAAAGCAAAGATTCCAGAAATGATTCAATGCGACATGGTCTTGAATAGCAGAAATTTAGCTTTGTCTGCAAATTCGCTTGTCGTAGCAGTTTACGATAGATGGCTTAGCTATACTTTTGCCCAAATAGAGGCTTTAGCTATGTATGCTATTAAAGGCTAGCTAAACGTATAGTGGCTTTACGGAGAGTTAGAGTAACTTTAATTATGAATTACTTTGCTATTGATTGCAATTGACAGTAGTACTTAGAGGCATGAATATATTAGAGAAAGTAAATGTAGTTCAACTAGTTAAAAACTTTGGAAAGGGTTGAATTAACTTAATAAGTAAACAAAGTACACGGTTATGGGAAAATCAATTAACGGTATTTAAGAATATGGAACAGTTAATATAAGCCGAATGCAAAAAATATAGTAATTACCAAAAAAATTGCATCCCGTACTAATTTATATATTCCGAATTTTATCTATATGAAATAAAATTCGGAATATGTAAATTAGTACGGGATTCTTGTGCACACTTAAGTAATATAAACCTTTAAGTGTCACTTTTTACGATTAAGCGAATTACCTAAAAGAGGTTTCACAGGAAATTCAAAAAGTATGAAATTTAGAATTGACGTTGTTGTTTTCCGATAATATTGACGTCAATTTCTAATAAAAATATTTTATCCATTATTTTTAGCAGTCTCACAAATTGGAAGGGAGGAGCTGCGAAAATGTTTTAGCGATATTTTCAACAATTACCCTAGAAGAATAAATTCTATACACGCAAAATATTATAAAAAGAGTGATTGGTGTAGAGTGTGGAATTATAATAGAAGCCAGAAAATCTTTTTCTACAATTTTTATCTATCTGTCTATACACTGTTTTGTTCATCAATGACACAAAATCTACTGAACGGATTTTGATAAAATTTGATGTGGAGTGGACATATGGGAGAAACAAATTTTTTTTGCCGAATTTCATGCAAGTGAAACCTAGGGCACGGGTAATTACTTAATATATGATTCTGAAGCAACTCTTGTTTATTAAAATAAAATGTGCATTCTATACAAAGCGATATTTAAGTTTCTATTTTAAATAAATGAAATGAATTGATAAAGTCGAAACATTGAAACTGGTTAAACGAATCATTCGTGTTATTTATATATAATGTAGTAATATTTTTTAAAATTCATTTACTACATGTATACCAACCTTAATAACAAGATCATGAAATATATGTTAGTTAAAATCAGTAAACTTTTTAATATTGCTTAATATTCATATCCACGTTTTTCTATGCATATGAATTTCTAAAAATACCAAAAATTAATGCCAAATTAAGCAACTGAGATAATATTTATCATCCTGATGTAATATGTAATATGAATTATTCTATTTTGTGCGATAATGCAATACCGTGTCTTGGATCCTTCTTCTTCTTCTTCATTAAAGACGAAAACTCTCTATACTTCTGAAGACGGTATATGCACATGAGAATAAAATGTACATATCGACTGACTCAAACAAGTGTTTCGTTATTTTAATAAAGCTTGGCTTAAAGGAGAATCATTTTCATACATCACGGTAATGTGTTGAAATTCTTCATTCTCGAATAGGGATGAACGTAAAAGGAGTTACATTATTCTGATCAACTTTGTGTATCATTATTTAATCTAGTAAAAAAATATGTTGTTTGATTTTTATACTTCATATTCAAATTAAAATAGAGTATCCTAGTTAAGACTCGTATATCCTAGATAGTTACCTTTATTTTTGTCTTTAAATTATGCATTTTGTGTCACACCCTGTGACGCGAAATGCATAATTTAACCGCGGGAGACATTTTTGTACATAAATCAAAATTCATTAGAAAATATCTGTGCAAAATTCATTTCATATTTTTGTTTTTATACCAACTTTTGGCATTTTATGTTTTATTAAAATATTTATTCAATCTCATATCACCAATTCACCAATACGATGTTTAGAATAAAAATTTCATGTTTTAAGTATTATAAGAGTGATACACAAACATCAATATTATAAGAGTGATACACGAACATCCATCATCCTGTTTGTTTATATCTCACAAAATATTTTTCTTTCAAGTAACTCAATAACAGTCCTTCAAGTAACTCAATTCGCTTTGTTAGTTTTTTAATATCGTACATTATAATGCATTAGAAACACGTTAAATTAATAAAAGAAACATTACACATACTACCAACCGTTTGACACACACACACACACATGTATTATTAAATATGATTAGAAAATATCTTATTACATATGAAAATACATCTTAATGCTTTGTATAGCTTTTATTTTCCCTTGACACATACTTTCTGAGGGATGGTTTTGTTGATTATTGCACATAATATAAATAAAAAAAAATTAAAAATGTTGAAGAAAATTTTTAAAGAACTAATTCGTTTTAAGTTTTCTTATTTTCTATTAAATGATTAATAAGACTTGCCACGAAAATTACAGAAAACACGACACGATGTCTTACGAATTATCAATTAAATTTTTAGAAATTAAAAAAAAAATACTTTGCCTTTCTTATCTTATTCCTTTCTATTGCACGATTTGACCCTTAAGGCAGGGGTTAAGTTTCCTGCAGTAGAAGCACACCGGGCGCCGCGCGCTATTATTAAACATCGCGGCGAACACGTTTATTTTGCAAATAAAAATTTATTTTATTGGAAATTCTACATTTTTCTCAGGTTTTATCTGGAATGGTAAATATTTTTAAGACAAAATACTGAAAATGTTGAATATAAAACATATTTCGCTATTCGAAAATCAGTTATTCTTTAGAAAGTTCAAATAAAATAAATTTTAGATTATTTCCATCTTATATTTTTGAGAGATATCTGACCAATCAATATAGTGCAAGATCCGCACATACGAAAAAGTATTAATTTTTTGTTGTACGGGCCCTTACGATGGTCTCGGCTTTCAAAATAGTCGTACCAGTCAGTCATGTCATGTCATGTCATGCACTTCTTAGTTTACCTAAAGGTTATTTACAGCGCTTATATATTTAATGGGTGAAGTAAAATAGGTATAAATATGTGACCACATTTTAGTATTAATATCTCAATTATTTGATTCTCATTGTATTTTTTGCTTTTGTTGTACATCCGGTACTTTATGAAAAAAAAACTCTTTAAATAAATCACAAAATATTCAGGTTGATAAATAATATGGACCGAAAAATATATGGACTGAATAAGAGATTGAGATTGAATTATTATAAAATACTTTAATATTTATATTATGATACGTAAACGAAAGAAATATAACGTCAACATGCCTATCATATAGGTTAAACAAATTTATCACTTCAGCTCAGAAGTCGACGAAACTGAAACTCAAATGAATATCACATACAAGCGCATGATGCAAGTAGACAAACAGCGTGGATAATGCATTTCAATGTTTCGTTGCTGGTGCAATATTTTATGGCACATCCTTTTACGACACATGCATTTTACAGCATTGAAATGCGCAGGGAATCTGCGTTTATCCATGCAGCAAGTATCGTTCCGTGCTCAAATACATATAAATCCATAAAATCTACCTATCCGTGAATTATACGCCTATCCTAAAATGCACTCTATTGGTTAGAAAATAATATGCTTAATTATGACTCATAGCTAAATCGTAATAAATAACCATTATTACATAATCGTAATTACAGAGATTCATAATTGGAACATACAACGGTTAGAGAAAATAATTAAAGAATTTCATAAATCCCGCCGGTTTTTCTCAAAAAGGAAATAAATATAGAGCCATTTAAACAAATGTATATAAAACTAAAAAAAATTCTTGCAAATTAACGAAAAGTATTTTTCTGAAATATTAAATAGTTTTATAATATTTCGTTTTCAATAACATTTTTAAAAATTTTCATGTACATAACTTTTATATATTTTTGTCTCAAATTTTTGGGATATTTTTTTCTCAAAAATGGAATATAAATAGCATTTAAATTAATTAAATTTCAGGTAAATATTTTAATATTATGAATAAAATTCTATTTTTTTTATCCTTTTACCAAACATTTAAAAGTAATATTCTACTGAAAATTTAAGATTTTTTTTGTCCCACTTTAAATATATGACATACTTTAAATATACGACATATATTTTTGACATACAGGATAAGCAACAAAATTGGGATATTTATACGAAACAGTTGTATGCATTTACTACATAATTAATTTCCTGATCTCAGGTTGTATTTTATGTAGGTTTGTTATTTATTTTAAAAACACTTTCACTGGAAAAAATCTAATTAAATTAATGTTTAGAAAACTAAAACCTGAATACGAAAACATACGATATGGGCTTTAGAAGCTTTTGGACATAATAAACTATCTAGTGGTCTTAATATTAAAAACAATAAAATGGAAAATATTCCGAAGAGCAATTTTGATTTTTTTTCGCACTTAAAGGCCTATTTACTTGAAGGCTTACTTACTTTAGACTTTACGCTTTAAACTGCGAAAAAAGCCACATGGTTTTGTTTTAAAATTTGTGGTTTATTCATTTTAAGCTTTATAAATTTTAATATGTTAAAATAGTTCAGTACCCAAATATGAGCTTTAATAACTATTTTAATTCTTGAATATTGAATATATTTGGCGTTAATTTTGTAGAAATTCATTATTCACAATTAAACGAAACTAAGATGCATCTTTGTTAATAGCCCACCTGAAGATGTAATACAATGAAACCTAGGTCGTGGTAAAGAACTTAAAGAAAGTAGAAATAATACCACACTACGTGATGTATCACGATTCATTATGATTATGAATCGTGATACGATTGTATGATTTCATTTAATTGTGTATTTTAATTCTGTAAACTCTTATTCCGTATTAAACTTTTTAGTCGATAGTATTAATTAAGTTGGTCTGAATGAGGTCTAACTTTATTGAGTCAAAATCGCCGAGAGTAGAAATAAAACTTATATTATTTATTCCGGCCACTAAAATTGATTTTGGTAAGAATTTATAATACCTACTGTACATTTCTTCCGTGGAAACTATAGCTCCATTACCTGTCCCCAAATTACTTTTAAATATATGTGTTGCTAACTATGATATTTTATCCACTAACATAATTCAAATGACGTCCCACTTTTAAAACAATTGTTATTTAGCTTATGTATTTTATTATATTTTATTTTAACGTGTAGGATAGTTTATTCGTAAAATATTTGATGAATATTGACGAAATGCTATGAAAAACTAATACCTAAAATATAAATACGAAGATATGCTAGATTAATCATTTATTTTTAAATCGTCAATTATAATAACTTTGGAATAAATTAGGAACCGTAATATAATAACTGTTTTGAAAGACAAAAGCAAGAAGAGCAGTTATCAGGGGGTGTTCAAAATAAAGTCGTTAATAATTTTAGGATGAATTAGGAATTTGTTAAACTATTTACAAATATTAATATTATTTTTCATCATATAAATATATTACCTACTATATCTTTCACAGACAAAAAAATATCGTGAATTACTCATCAGTATGAGATTTCTTCGCCTTAGTATTTCTGCATATATTCATAATTGTCAGTTTATTTTATAGAGAGAGAGGAAGACATGTTTTTGAAGACTTTTTATATAATACCGTGATTTTTTTTAAACCATTGGTTTTTCGGTAAATTTTCAGTAACGACTTTTTTTTTCTTATTACAATCAAATTACGTTTTAAAAATACAAAAAAAAAGGATTTGTTTTCAGGTGTTTCATTTGTCCCTCTAAAATTTATTTGCAATATTTGTTTTGCGTTAAGTAATGAAATATATGTTGGATAAAATGTTTCGTCAGTATGTTTAATTTAAAATTTGCGAAAAAAAAAGAACTGTAATAAACAAGTATTACTATTAACAAGCGCCTACTATAATAACTGAGAATGGTATTTACATATACGTCGTCTTTTTTTAATTACTATTTTCCGACTAAACGACTAAGGGTTCAAATGTGTTTTCTTATAAAATTTAAATGTATTTTTATGTATGCGTTTGCTTTGTTTTTTTTAATATTTCCTTCATTAAGTGATTCTTAGATTAAAAATATTTTATGCTACTTTCCACCTATAACATTTCGAAACATATCTTATACATTACTCTTAAAGCACATATTACCTTTTTTAACCATATATTCATTGGAATAATTTTTTTTTTCGTAAGTTACTTTTTGTTTCATATTTTACTTTACGGATACATTCTCATTTGGTATTCCCTAAGTATTCACATTCGTTATTGGTATCTGCGGCAGAAGATGTTCAAAAATATCAGTATCAACTGACATTTTGCTATAAAGTTCTTCTTTCCCGTACTGAAGTGTTCCAAATATGATTTTCCGATTACAATAATATGCTTATTACTGAAGATAGTCTTTGTGTGCGCTTAGTACACGTCGACGAACATGTGTAGGAATATAAAAAATTATGAAAATTCAATTGAATGCTTAAAATATTAAACGATTATTTATCCAAACAAAAAAATGTTATATTGGCTGAAAATTTTAAGACAATAAAGGTACGATACTAATTTTACTTAGATTATAATTTATATAATTTTAAGAATGCACCAAAGGGTTTCTGAAAACTAATGAAGAAAAAAAGCGGATGAACATCATTAAGTACATATTAAGAGGTATTTTCTTATGATTTATTGTTTTTATATTATTATTTGTCCATGTTGTATGATTTTAACTTCCGTACCTGAAAATAAAAAAAAACGACCAAGTGCGAGACGACTCGAAATATATAAGTTTATATTTCTCAAAGACACTTTGAAAAACAAGGTTACTGTTACGGTCGGTACCAAAACTATCCCATATCTCAAAGACTACACTACTGATAGCTTATTTTAAGTTCTATTGCATTATTTTTTCCGAATTTTACACAAGTTAACTGAAAATTAGAGGGAGCACACATTTTAGGTATTTGGAAGCACATATCTCACTAACTAGAGATGTAAATAAAAAAAATATCTCAAAACTTTTGTATTTTCAAGACCTATCCAACAATACCCCACACGCCTATGTACCTTGTTTTTTTTGTTCCTCAGTTACATACATGAAGTGCCGTCAATAGTATTTTGTTTCCATAATTCCATTATTTTATTGTATATCGGCTCACAGAAGGCACTTACCATCCAAATTTCACCTATATAGAGCCAATAGTCTCCAAGTTAAATAGCTGTAACATACGGACAGATGGACAGACAGACAGACAGACAGACAAACATGTTGAAATTATAAGTGTACCGTTTTCGTTGTTAGACTAGGGAACCCCGCAAACGGAACCTTTAGAGAATTATTTTGTTCTCCGCCTATCTGTCAAAACCGTTTTCCTCAAAAACATCTGTAGATATAAATTTCACTGTAAAACGAACATTCAATATTCGTTGTAATAAAAAATTATGCGTTAAATATTGAAATAGAACTATTTTCATCTGTTGAGCTGGAATCAAACCAAAGCATATCCCATTGAGCTGGAATTTTGAAATTTAGGGTAAATAAAAAGCACATAACACATAGAAAGAAAAAAGAAATATGAATGTTTAATTCCACGTTCAATTATTACATGGCAAATTTAGTTTGGATTTTTCGTCTTATTTTGTATTTGTAAAATACCCATTTACTTAATTTTATATGTATATAAACTAAGTAAATGGGTAGTATGAGATATGGCGGTAGAGAAACCTCGTTTTATTCGCACTTTTCATTTTTTTATTACTTGAGCAATAAAAGTATTAACAAAATGTGACTAAAACGATAAATATATTGCTATTTTCCAAAGTTAAACTGAATAAAAAAGAAAAAAGAAAAATTTACTTACATAAACTAATTTACTATGTGCATTTACCTATATAAACTAATTTATTATGTACATTTATATACATAAACTAATTTACATATGAACTGAATATATTGTTGAAAATCTGCATGTATATTGATGCAATAAGGGCCAGTGATAAACAGTTTATTACGAATGATATTTGCCTGAGTAGGAATAGAAATGCATGCTAATGAAATTAGTGAACACAATTAAATGAAACTACGTGATGTAGTATTATTTCTACTTTCTTTAATTTCTTTACCACGACCTAGGTTTCGTTGCATTACAACATCTTCAGGTGGAATATTAGCAAAGATATCTTTGCTAATACCTTTGCTAATATCCCACCTGAAGATGTTGTAATACAACGAAACCTAGGTCGTGGTAAAGAAATTAAAGATAGTAGAAATAATACTACATCACGTAGTTTCATTTAATTGTGAATAATGAATTTCTACAAAATTAACGCCAAATATATTCGTTATTTGAATTATTTACCACGACCTAGATTTCGTTTTATGACATCTTCAGGTGGGCAATTAGCTATCTTTGCTAATTGTCCACCTAAAGATGTGGTCATACAATTTAATTTTTAAGTCCACTTACATACCGGTCGTTTCTATTTTATTTAAAATAATATTATGGATATAATATACAGGTATTGCTAATTTGATTTCCTGTTATTTTTTGTTATATAAGATTTGATAATTAGCTAATATTTAAACCAAATTTCAAATATTTCTTCTCATTACCATCAGATGTTGGATTATATTTGCATACTAGAAATATTTGGATTTATTTACTTACTAGAAACGACATTTTTTACTTTCATTAAAAATATGACAGAATTGTGATAGCATCCAGTAGGAAATCAATAAAAACTAAATAAAGTTAATGTCTGGAAAGAGCGAACAACAACGGAGCGATATGTATGTGCTTGTTAAAATTAAATATAGTGTCGGAATGTTTTTAGACTTATTTTGCTTCATAGTGCTTACTTATGTATAAGTATTCATTAAACTATGTTTTAAGATATACCATACCGTACCGTTTCTCTGTTGCAACCGAAAAGAATATATTTCACATTTTGTCATGTTGAGAAACTAGTTTTTGAAATACCAATGCCCTTTTGGCTGTTTCTCGGGATTTAGCTGTATTCAAACTTTTCCTTTACTTTATACCCATCATAGTTTAATGAATACTTATACATAAATAATTATAATGAGTCTATTATATGGAAATATTTTCAAAGAGTTTTAGATATATTTTTAATTAATATACTTACATTAGAAAGCGAATGGGAACAAAAGAAATAAATAGGATAACAATAATTTAATAAATATTGTTACTCATATGCAAAAATATCTAATTTATAGAATTCATTACTACTACGCTATAAATATATAAAAAAAAGTAAAATTAATGCTAGCAAATTTTTTATTGTTTATAGTCGTCATAATAAGAATAAATTAATTAATTTTCTTTAAATCTTGTAAATGTAATAATATATCTAGAAGAATGATATATATATATATATATATATATATACACACATATATATACATATATATGTTACAAATAGTATAAAAAGGTTATTTACTTATGACTATAAAATGTATTGTGGAGCAAACATATAGATTAACTCCAAAATATATTTTGATCACAGAAAAGAATTCAAATACGCCTTTGTTTGTTGGTTTATGTATATATTAGGTTAAATTTATAATCTCATTTTCATGCGGGATCCGAATGCAGTGTGTTGTTTTTAAAAACATGTTAATAGATGTTACTTTTTAAATATTGCTTTAAAAATACCTCGCATAAACATGACCTCCTACTTCACTGTTTATTTCACTTTGATACGAAATAACTTGGTATTAATCGTTAGGTCTAATAAACTGAAGATTAAGAGTGTGGTGCTTGTTCACGGAACAGGTTAAACGAAAAATTAATTTTAAGAGGAATGAGAAATTTTTCAAAAATCATATAACATGGAAAGCAAAATAACCATTATATGTCTATATACAAGCATCTCAAAAAGTTATATATTATATGTTTGCATGGAAAGCGATGGATCGCAAGACCGCTACACGATTCGGTTCGTCGACATCATAACGTGATTACGTAGGCCACTCCATCCGCTTATTCCATGCGAGAGAGAAATGGCTTCCGTTATCTCCCTCAATGGTGGATGAAAGACTACGACAGTAATCTATAAAGTCTAACATCTGTAAGGGGGAACTGTCGATATGCATTTCTACCTAATGATTAAGGCTATATATATCTATATGTCTATATCTAAATATGTGTGTGTGTGTGTGTGTGTGCACGTGTGCGTGTGTTTGCGTGTGTGTGCACGTGTGCGTGTGTTTGCGTGTCCGTATATATATCCTGTATATATATATATATATATATATATATATATATATATATATATATGTATATATGACCTATAAAGTCTAAAGCCTAAAGCAGCTAGTAAGTTTTGGTCACATAAATTTATTGCTCACAATTTAAAATACTTTTTTTGTCGGAAGTCATAAAATAAAATCTAAATCAATAATTTTATTTGGCATTTTCATTCGATTCTTATAATTCAATACTATTTATTTTAAATCGGTAAGATAGTAATAAATTACATAAATTTTATGCCTATAGGAACATATCTTTTCTTGACTCAATATTAAATTTTTATACATAAAACCTATTATCTGCGAATAATTCTCGCACTGCACAAAATTTTAAAGATACTGATAGTGCCTGTCTATGAGGTTAAATTTACTTAAGCAAATTATGTATTAAAATTTCTTTTGTGGACTTAAATATACTTAAACAAAATGAAATGAAAATGCAAATTTCAATTAGGAATACTATAATAAATAAGCTTGTAATCATTAGCGTTAATTGCTTTCAATATGGCATATTTTTATTTATTAGTTCTTCAATGAGACTCCATAGGTCAGGAAGAATTCCAGAATCTTTAAATTATTAAAGGAGAGGTTCTGACAATTTCTTTCCAGTGTATAGAACTCACAGACTACTCGAAGAATCATATTAAATCTGTTCTTAGTAGAATATCATAAATAATTTTTTTTTATGGACTTGTAATCACTCATGAACCACATTCAAAAGGATTCACAACGACCCTTATAAAATCAAACCCGATACACTTTTCTCATACTTTTGTCTTTAAATGTTATTGGAAAAAATAAAGTTTTAAGATTATGAAATTTTTACTTCACTTGTCTATATTTCGGTAATAATAAAAAATAACTTTGCTAGATTTAGATATTTTAAGTTATGTTGTTTAATAAGATTTCTCTGGTTATTCTAAACTAATATTTTCTTAAATTAAGGTGTTATTCCGAACATTGCCACACAACATTAAAAATAAAATATCGAATTCTATAAAACTTAAAAATATTTCAATATTTATTTATTGACAATAATGATTTTCCGAATACTGCACTTTCAGTTATCATATATATATATACATACCTTCCAAGTATATCATACCTTCCAAGTATTTAATTAAACTTAATATTGAATAGAATTTTCAAACACCTGTATCATTGAAGTTTAAGTAACTTAGTCCCGTTTTTCAAAAAGTAGATTGCTTTTTTATAGTTTAATATGTGTTAAATCACTTTTTCAACTTATAATATTTCGCTGCTAGTTTATAAAATTAAATATACAATAGCAAATTTATTGAAATAAGATCAATCTCTTATAGACAAGCAAAATGAATCAAGTGAGAAAAACAGGTACCGTTGTAGATTATACATTGTTAATAAATTCCAAATAATGACACAAAACTATATTATTTCTATATTTTTGTATTCCGACTTAAGTAAATATAATTTAAATTTACTTAAGTCGGAATACAAAAAATATAGAAATAATATATGATTACATAAAATAAGAACAAAACATCAATATTTTAGGAATAAGGAAGGGACAAGAGACGTGAAAAGATTTCAATCTGTCAATGAATATAAAAAATGTAATTTCAGGCGACTTTTGGACACTGAAAATGTGGGCGCACTTTGTTACTTTTATAATCAGTTGATTCCAGAATCTATTATCATATAACGTAAAGGATTTTCCATAAAATGCAGATCTATGCTAAGGGATTATAAATATTTATTTTTAGAAAATAATTCAGTCATTAGCTGACACCTGTTGGAACCTGGAAAACGTAAGAGGATTATTAAAGAAGTTATATAAAAACCGATTCTTAGATTTATGGTCAAATTTTGTTAGTGAAAAGCATCATGTAAGGGATGTAAGAGTGTACACATGTATAATCGTACCGTTTTAATTATTCAATAAATATGAATGCAGTATACATATTTTGTATAAGTTGCATTCGTCAAGCAAAAAAGGTGTTGTTTGATAATATATTAAAATACCTCCTAACTAAATAATTAAGGGTTAATTTTATTTTGTTCTTCTATATTTTTTTACAAAAAAAAGACGTTTATGGGAATCATTTTTATTTAACCAATTCGTTGTCGACTTATATTGTTGAAACAACAGAACATGAATATGAAGAAATACAGAAATACCAATCGGAATATCAAGATTGTATGTACGTTGTTTATAGATATTAGATGGAGAAATTTTATATTTTTTGATTGATTTTATTTATGTTTTCAAAATTTAAAAACAAAACTTGTAAAAATTAAAGTGACGATTAATGGTGTGTTTGTAAACGTAAGAAAAAGTTTCCTGAAAATAGTTTTTCAAAAATTTAAAATAATCAGAAATGTTTAAAAAGCCTTAACCATATGTAGGCTTCCTGCAAACTTACGTACGTATAAATATAAAAGAGTTAATTTTCCAGGTGTAAATATATTGACCGAGTGATTTTGTGTCCAAATGATTTTATATCGTGACTTTTTTCAAAAACTATGAGTTTTAGAAATATAGCGACGGTTTTCCGCTGAAATTTGGAAAAAAATCTAGTGAAGATATTTTATTCATAAACATTTCATATTTTTTAATAATACCTCTAGTTGTATCTCATAGATTTCTAAATAAACCTTTGTAATTTTTGCAATTTGATTTTTGCACTTATATTAACACGACACGTAAATTTAAAAAGAAGTGATTACTTCATTTTCCTTCTTGCTTTAGCCCAAATTTTGAAATTAATATTTTTGTTTGCTCTTATTAAGGTATATGCGAGTTAATATGATATATTATTGCTCTAAATTTTAAGTTTCCATGTCAAACGATTTCTAAGAAAAACGGTTGGTATAAACTGATGAAGGAATCATGAAAATCCCTCTTTTATTTTAAGATAAGATACAGAGCCCTAAATAAAAAACAAAAAACTTAAAATATATAATAGTAATAATTAATGGAAAACTGTTATGTTTTCAAAGCGAAACAAATTTGAGATGATCTCATGTTCGATATCAAGTAATAATTACAAGTGAATACCTATATATAATGGTTAAGAAAATCTAGCTTAGTCTTAGGTTGAATGGGTTAGTTTTTGTGATCACATAAAGGGTGGTAATATATTTTGAACTATATTCGCTGCATATAAAATATTTGGTATATATGGTTACAATTACAAATCTTTATATATATCTTAATAGTAACCTAAGCAAACTATTTATCATTGTATATGCTTGTTACACACTTATATATGGAAATGAATATATGAAAATCGCACAACAGGAGCAAATTAAGCAATTGATCTAAAAGATAATAAAATGTAACGTGCTAAAAATGCATGAAAGACTTCCAAAAATTTGCTAGGAAAAGAACTTTTCATGATAATTATGTTATTTTGTTTGAGGATAAAATGCAGAAAAGCTTTTTATGCTATCTTGTAAGATGATAAAAAGGAAATCAAATTTTTATGTCGACTGATTCAAATTAATTTCTTATTCTAATCTTTTCTTCTTCATTAACTAAGCTTTATTAAAGCTCAATTTAAGCATCAATTAGTTTCGCACATTACTATAATTTTTTTGTAATGTTCAATGCTCTAGTAAATATGCAAGTAAAACGATTGTCAATGTTCTGATAACAAGTTTAATACGAAGTATTTTCATACATTATGGAATTTAACAATTAAATTCGACTAGTATTTCATAAATATGATTCCTCTTCGTTCTTGGGTCTTTACTTTCCTCTCTACTCATAATGTTTTATATTTTACTCTGAAATCATTTGCATCACGTGACTCGGAATGTAATATTTAACTATGAAAAACGTTTTGGTGTTCAAAGTCAAATTAATTAGAAAGTGTTTTTATGTAAAATATACTTTAGGTTATGTCTTTGTAAATAAAAAATATATTTATTCTACGTTATATAAACCAGGAATTTTAGTATATAAAGTTTTACGTTTCACGTATTATAAAGTGATACGCGAAGGTGAAAATATCCTAGTCATACATATATCCAACATAACATTTTTATTTTACGTAAAACAATGACGACAATGTATTTTAACCGTGTATAAGTTATGAATCAGGTTATTTTTCAATGAAAAACATACCCCCTGGGAAATGAATATAAAGCGTGGCACGCTTGGTTAATTGCGGTCACGGCATCTTTTAGGTAGTTTTTAAATATCGTCCATTAGTGCCCTAATGGACGGTATTGAAAAATTCGAAACTTTTAATGATCCCTTTTCAGTCCGTAATTATTTTGGTTCGGATATATATTATATGCTTAACAAAATATTATATGCTTACTTATATGTATGTACATACACGCAAACACACATGATAACATTACTCACGTATCTATCTGTCACGGGCATGTCATGGAGCAAGGGTAGAGGGACAAACATAATAGGCAATATTTTTATATTTTATTTTATCATGTGGAATATGAATTTAAAGAGATACAATGATTTCAATGCGTCATATTTTTGAATTTTATGTAGGATAGTTGTAAAGTTATTGTCCACAAAGTTTTTTCTCGGAAACGAACAAAAGTTTTTTCAACACGTAGAAGCTTGAAATTTGGCATAATCTTAAAGAAAATTAATCCACATATATCTAAACACTTACACATTCATGTGGAAATTTACGTGAAGGTAAATAAAATTGTTTTTCTTTATTTTTCGTGTAGTGCCTGATGTTAATTTAAATAGCAACTTACAGGGATTTTAAACGATTTTTTATAAATTTATATAAGATAGTTCTAGGGATATCATTGAAAATGCCCTTTCTATCTGAAAACCACTGAAGACAAAATTATAGAAATGTCACCGTTACTAGAAATTTTGGTAACATTAATCAATTAACTATATTTACAGTGTTTGCGATATTTACGATATATTTGCAACAAAAAAAAAATTGATAGTAATATTTGTCAATAACTTTATAGAAATATTATGCACCCTTAAATTTTTAGATAAACCTAAGCATGAATCCTAGTAGTAACCCTTATAAAGCCCTCTGGTTTTTAATTAAATTCCTACCCAGATAGCACAGCATTAAAAATCTCCACTTTAAAACCAAATTTGGAGCATATTTTACAGGATTGTATATTTATACAAAAACACAAAAATCAAAAGAAAAAAATATTTTACATTCTGTAATATCTAAGTACTCTTCATTCCCAACTCCCAATAATTTTATTCTTACGGTGAAATATCACAAAAGTGTAACTCCTAACGTTTTGAAAAATTAGTTAAGTCACTCAGCATTAATATTTAAGACATATTAGCAATACCTTATTTTTGCGTAATAAATTGAAATACCGAGAATATAAAAATTTCATTTTAATAGTTTAAAGAAATACTACGTATCTTTAAATGTATACAAATCTAAATAGGTAAGGAATCGTATATGTAAATTTGACTTGCACATAAAAGGTTTATTCTCATAAGTAATTTCATAAAAAGTAATAAGGGACAAAGTTGTTATATGAGTTCGGTTTAAACATAAGGTGTACATTCTCAATAGTAATTTAACAAAGAAGGATAAGAGACAAGCTTACTCGTATTTAAGATGTTTACATTCATCAATGATTGGGTAAAATAAATGAAGGAGAATTTTGCTATTTGCATATTGATCTTAATTAAAATAAACTGTATAAACTTATTCCAGAAGAATATTTTGGTCTATGTTTTTACTTCTAAATTAATAATATTTTGATGGAATATATTTATTCTCTACGTTTAATACCCAAGGTAATATTGCAACGTTTATACTTTCTTCATTTTGAATGTAAAACCAGTTACAGTATTAAACTCATATTTTTTTCTGATTTTGATACACGTCACAAAACATTTGCATTATGGCTTATGAGTAGCTATGAAGAAATATTTTCTGTACTTTAAATGTATTTCAAAATAATTTGAATGTAAGTATTTTTGCGTATTGTATATACAAATCTAGTTTCTTACCTCTGTTTATCAATAAAACGTTTTAAAATTTTATAGTAACAAATACCTTATATTCCATTATAAGAAAGGACCTGGCATATTAGGGATTTTTTCGATACCTTTCTTATTATGGGGGCCAATAATAATGTTTTTGGTCGAGTTTTTCCGAAGCGAGAAAAGTCGAGAAATTCATTCACTTTTGAGACGAGAAAAAAACATGCCAAAAATTCTAAAAATAGCTTAAATGTATTTTGAATGGTGAATCTTACATTTACCCCGCGTCCCGCATCCTTGACCCGCGATTCACTCAGACTCTACGGTAAAACTAATGTCGGCTGTTTTAAAAAAAATTAAATGAAATTTGAGCATTTCAGTACTGAACATGCGAATTGTGAACGTTTTTACTTTCTGCTAGATTATGTTAAGTGCTATTTTTATCATTATAATAATAAACTTTTTGTTAGCTTGCTTATACATAAATTTTTACAAGTTATTTATAATTCTGTTCATTTTTAATGGTCCATGAATAGATAAAATTGACTTACGAAAAAAAGAAGTAAAATTTATAAAAAGCAGTTCAGTTTTATGAAATTTTCTATCAGTTTTTAATTCAATTATTAATTTATGTCATATATTGCAATATGGATTTGCAATATGCTACATGAAACAACTCTAACTATAGTTATAAATATTGATTGACATTAACTAAATTTTATGATGTGATGAATTTTCAATATAGTGTCGTTTTATGATATTTTCCATAAAACTGCAAACTATATTAAAATACCAACGAAGTTTAATTAGTAGAAACCGTAGTAGGAAATTAATAGAAACCGTAAGTGGTAAAATTATAATTTTTTAAAGTTTAAAGTTTGGAAATATTTTAACAAGATCAAGACTTTTTGACTGTTGTAAGTCTAAAATGTCCTAAAAAGATATCAATTGAGAATTCAAATATAAGAGGTCTGCTCAGGCATCTTGAAGGTGTCCACAACATTTATATTAAGACTTCAAAAGAAATAGAGAAATTAAATGAGTATAACGCTACCAGATAGTGATGAAAATCAACCAGAAATAAAAAGACCAAAAACTGCTACTTAACTGACTTTATAGTTTAAACCAAGGAGTAAACTTAACAAAATTATATCCATTTTAGTTGAAAAAGAAGATCTGTCGATATGGACTATTGTTTAAAGCGATTTTATATGTGAATCTATTCAGCAAAAGGGGTATAAATTACCTTGGAATGAGTCAGATATAATGAAACTCATAGTGCAATATTATAAAGAAAAGAAAAGGAAAACAATAAACATATCATTTATACTCTCGCATAAATTATGTAAATAATTAATTACTTAATTTTTTTAACTTGTAGGTCGGGTCGATTAATTTTAAATATCGATGAACTGATAAATTTAAGAAATGAAAGTTATTTTAATACCCATATAAGCCATAAAGACGACACGTTTTATAATTTGGGACCAGCATAAGTGGGCATTAGAGTAATTAGAGATTAGAGAAATTATCGAAAGTCACTTATAAACATTTGGTTTGCATTTGTAGCTGTAACTATCAACGTGTCAAATATTTTTGCTTAAATTCAACCACAAAAGCTCTGCTGAAACGGTCTTCTACCTCAGTCATTCCATCCAGTTTTCCATTCAAACAAATATTATGTGCACTAAAAGTGTATTTGGTATATTAAGTACTTTTGGTGAAAAAATTTACTACACTGATGATGATTGTGATGAAGGAAACCCGTGTATTAGTAAAATTATTCAGAAAGAGTCCCTTCAAAAACTTTACAGAAATATGCAAAAGGACCATTTGGTCACGAGTAGAACTTATTATTGAAAGTAACAACACATTGGAATTCTACAATGAAAACGATTGAGAGATTCTTAAATCTGAGAAATATAATAAAAAGGAAATTATTTATTTAAATATGAATGGAATTATGGCGATATCTGTACATGACACGCTTTATTAAACACCTTACTTCTCAAAAAAATAAACATTGAGACACTATGGATAACACATGAAATTATAGACCATTATAAATGCATTGATTCAGAAATTACAATGGATGGAAGGCGATTGGGGTACCACATTTTTAGAATCTCTATCGAAGTTACGAAACCGTATGTTCCGATATACGGTGACGCAATAAAGGTTCTCATGCTTTTAAAATCATACATTACTTCAAAATAACAAGTGGGTTTGTTTTATTATTGGGATAACTATCTTCTAATTATAGAATAAGTTTGAAGGCATTTAACCTCTACCTCACATCCAATAAAGTTTTTTCTTGTTTTTTTTCTTAATTATGTTAAATAGCTTAGTTTATATAAATATGGTCCGTCTAATTCAACTTTTATTAGTTTATTATATGATTAATTCTTAATTATACCCAAAATTCCTCAATCAAAGAACATAATAATTTTGGTTATAATTTTGAAACTTATAGTAAATATAGGTATAAGATCAATTAATAATTAAGTTATCAAAAAATTATCATTTTTCTTTTACTGCTTATTAACAAAATGTGGACAACTAATCAGCATTACATTACTAAAATCTTATTTTTTTTAATTAAAGAGCCTATTTAAATGCACGATAAATATTTTAAAATACTAATTAAATTTGTGCTAGTTGTATATTTTACGATTTAAAACTTTTTAAAAAGTTCGGGAACTATAAGATAATCAAGGAATCCGAAATCCTATTCAGCAATATTAGTTTAGTCATTCGGAAATCTTAGTCGATCAATAAATGCTACTAAATTAAAAACATGAATGTCGTTTACATGAAAATATATAGCGAGCGAACTGATATTAAATGTTTATTTAATTCGTGTCAAAGTAAGTTCTTTGTTATTATTGTCGAGATAAACTTAAGGATATAATACATATTAATAATAAATCCTTAAAAAGGTACTAATGTATCGCCGTAGGCTCTCGTTAGTTGCCTCTGCTTTGTGTTTTAAATCATATTGTGTACATCTGACAGTGTCTCTTGTATATATATGTTCAGGATTAGTTAAATCACTACGATTGTTGTTTACAAGGTATTCTATTTTGAAATATATTTATCTAAACATAAAGCTAATAATTTTATGTCTTTCACCTTACTTTAGTCACATATTTTCGTGCCGCTAGTAACATAAAAGCAGAGGACATGAAATAAAAATAACGAAGTATAAGACGTTTCTTAATATGGATGTATTATGCTTAGTTAAAACTTTAATTCCTTTTCGACTTGCCTAGACAATCATGAGCACAAAAGTGTGCCAAAAAAGACGTTTTTTGGCACCATTATGCTATTTCACTTCCAAATACTTTGTTACAATACGAAAGATCCATTTAATTATCCTCATACAATTTATCCAGAGATATAGTAAGTAATACTTTAAAAGCTCTAAAAGATCGAAATAAAAAGAAATCATTTTTTGACAGCCGTGAAACTATTAATTAGTATTTGTGTTCTATGCGCGCAATAAAATAATAACTTGCGTTTTAAAGTATTTGTTCCAACCCTTTTACTGATTCGCAGATTCTAATGAGTTGTCGCTTTTTATTTCCTATGAAAAATATATTGACAGTTTAAACATTTTGTATTTTTTCGAAATTTTACCCTATTATTAAATATTACCCGGATATTTTATAAAACAAGTACAGTTCCAAATTGTTTAAGCATCGTGATCGCCCGTTGCTCTTTCGCCTTATGTATATTTATAATGAAACGATATAGATTTGCGCATATTTTTCGAGTGAGTCGAGACAAGGGTATTTGCAGTTTTATCACGTGAAAATATTCTCGTTACCGCAAAACGATGGTAAATAAAATAATACTTCGAAGTGGTTTTAAAACATGTTGACTATGTGCTAAGTTTTGACATATTTTTAGATATTTGCTAAGTTTTTACATATTTTTAGAGCATGTATCATTCTTTACCACATATTTTGTTCATTATACTAATAATAAAGAAGAAAAAAATTAAATGTATCGAAAACTTTTTTTAATAAATTGATTTGCTTTAGTTTTCTCCACTCAGCACAACGCGAGGAATCGAATCAACGAAAATTATGGAAAAACCTTAATATCAGCATTCCCCCAATCGTCATCTGGTGTTATTGGTGATATTGAATTAATCTGGTGCTAATACGTTTTCCGTGATAGTCTATTTCAAGGTCGAGCGTCCTGTCATTAAAATGCATTAGACTCAGCGTGACAAAAACAATAAGAAAAACTGATTAAATTGATATTTCGGCGTTTTTCTTAAGTTTTGCCTTTATTGCGATTTTCTTTTTAATAATGAAATATTTAAAGATAATTATCATTAAGAAAATGTTGGAAATAAAATTAATTTGCAAAAAAAAATTGTTCAGCAATAACGGTGAAAATGACAAAAAAGTTATATAATACTTATATATCTTTTTAATAAGAATAAAAAAACAATTCACCTTATAGCAATGAAATTAAATCCTAAATGTACGTAAATATGATACCAACGTAATGCAAGATATATAATTATTAAATAACTTTTATAGTTTCACCTGGCGCTGGTGTTTTCGTCTATCAAAATAGATGTCAGAGTAGGATTCCCTTATTAAAATATTTCCTGAAAAATATATTTATAGCCCTAATGTATTAAAGTGATAAAACAAAGAAGATTTATAATTATAGTGAACACATTTTAGTACTATATTTCAGGTATTTAGCCATCATGGTGTTTGTTTCATATCGATCGAGTACTCTATGAAACAAAGCTGTCCTGTAAAAAAATACTAACGACAAATAACATACATGAAAAGAGTGAATAGCCAAAGATACAATTGTTATAAATATTGCAATGACCATGATAACATCATTCATCAAAGGTATAAATATGACATCAACATGTCAATTACAGAAGTCTAACTGAGCTCATAATTTCAAGTCAACGGCACCCGGCGCTCAAATGAATAAGACCTCCGAGCGCGTAATACATATAGATAGTATATTCGATTCAAAGCAATATTTTAGTACTGATGAAATTCATTTGCGATAGATGCACTTTACGATACCGAAATATGCTGAAAACCTATGTCGCATGCGCATACATTCGTGCATACACATCATTTCGTGCTTATATATGGATAAATGGATAGATCCCCATGTAGTCGTGTCATTAAATGCATATCCTGAAACATATATTGGTTTGAAAATAATATGCCTGTTAAATAAATAGTTATAAGGTATCATCATCAAATAATCTTTACTGATAATCAGGTTCTCAGATGAAAAATGCAATGATGTTAAAGAAGATAAATATAGAACTTCATGAATTCGTTGACTTTTCTCGTGTTAAAGAAGATTAGTAACCATTTTAATGCTGCGACTCTTAAAACTGATGTTATTGAATATTTTTGTTTTATTTTTGATATCAATTTTATAATATTTTCCAAATGTAGAATAGTTTTAAAAAATATTTGAAATATTCAAGGAAAAGGAAAAGAACGTTTTCATTATTTAGGTTACGTGTATAGTATTCAAATAAAAGGAATAAATTTTTTTCTTTTACCCTTTGACCAAACCATCAAAAATAATATCCAACATATTATTTCCCATTTGTTGTTCTATTTGAAATTAGTGTTTATATATTTTTAGCATTCATGATAAACGATGGAGTAGAGATAATTATATAAAATTAAGTTAGATGCATTTGTTTTAAAAAACTATCCTTACAAAAAATTAAATAAAGTAATGTTTGAAAAAACTAAAATGGGACTACAAAAGAAACTAAATAACCCGGTAACCTTTCATGCAAAAAACTGTTCTAATGTCATAAAATTATAAACAATAAAAAGATAATATTTCTGGCAATAGCGTAGTCTTTCCCTAGTTGAAGGCATATTTATAATACGAGCGATGTCGTCATGCAGTCAGGCTTTCAATTACTTAAAAAAACAATATAATTTTGAGAAATATTTTCTGCCTTGAACCGTATTTCATACTTTTCCATAGTCATGTTTCAGTCTTTTGCAGTTTTATTTTATTTAAAACTGGTTATCAAACTTTTTATCATTAAATTTAAATAAAAATTTTTCAACGTATGACGCTCTCGTGGGAAAACAAATGAAATGACATTCTGTTTGTTAAAAAACGTTTCTTGTCGGGTTGCATTTTAAAATGTTTGGTTTCAGAGACTTCTATTTTCATAGAGCACTTGACAGATAGCAACCAAATGCTTTAGTGACCAAATACCTGAAAACTAAATAATAAAACATGCTTACTTAATGATCTATCTTATTATGAAATAAACGTTGTTTAACGCTATAAATATTTTTGGGATAAATTATGGAATCATGCTGACTGTTTTGAAAGGCAAAGCCATGTTTTAATGGGATTTTTGAAGATAAAAATTAATTAAGTATTCGTAGATATTTTTCAGTACGAGGGTTTCAGTACACACGGTTCACTGTATTTGTTGTCACGTGTTTTTTTTTATATACCAATTTTCAAACATACTGGTCTAATATTTCGCTCCATATATTTTGTATGTGATTCACCAGTATTTCACGAGGTATTCCATTTTATATTTACGTTTCTAGACACATCTTATAAACATATATACATATAAAAATATATGTATGTATATATGTATATATATATATATGTATATATATATATATATATATATACATATATCAATATACACATATATATACATATATATATATATATATATATATATATATATATATATATATATATACATAAACATAAAGCTCAAATACTCTCTTTTAACCTTAAAAATGCTTGGAATAGTGTTCTCAATAGTATTCTTTTTTTACGTTTCACTTTGTTTATTGTTGTATATTATGGTACATCCACACTTGATGTTTACTGCGTATTTACGGTCATTACCCATAATTGTGGAAGAAGACGTCGAAAAACTGTCACATATATATTTCGGTAATTCGTCGGCCTTAGCTTCAGTTTTGGTTTAGACTATTTTCATGTAAAAAATCATGCAAAAGTTATTAGAAGCCAGTAATTTTAGCAAAGTCATTAATTTTTTGAAAGGAAAGTAATTTTTTGACTGAAAGGAATTAATTTTTGTTTAATTCTGGTAAGTGTTATGATATTCCACTAGAATGGTTTTTGCCTCATTATCGTGTCTATCAATTGGTTGAAGTACATTGTTGTATATTTTAAAAGTAATCTCCTATCGGGGCACACCAATATGTTCAACATTTTTTTTTATTAAAACCTGTTATAAAAAGCACTCGAGAAAAACAATTATCAAATTAAAAGATCAGAGGACATACAGCTTAACAACCTGAATACAGCCTGTAATTATATTAAAAATGATAGGAGAATATATATTAACTCTACTTTATTTTAAAGTCTAAAAATAAAAACACATTAAGTATGACAATGACCTCTTAAACAAAGTAACACTTGTGTTCGGTGTTTACTCTTGTTTCACTATTTGCCCCCAAAAGATAACATAGATAGATCGTGTAAAAAGTATATTCATTGCATAAAGTGCATAAACGTTAATTTCAAGATGAATGCAAAAGTTATTCGCTTTTAAATAGTGTATAAATTTGCCACACCACATGTAAAGCAAACAATCAATGTGTTCACATAAGTATCTTAAAGAGTTATATATCCACGAGTTGCGCATACGTTGTAAAATTTAGTCCGTCGACATCACAAGGTGATTACGTCCGCAACTTTGAAAAAGACTGGCAGAAATCTATAAAGTCTGATATTTGTATGGAGTAATTGTCGACATATACTTCTAGCGAGGTGTGTGCTCGTATGTAGCAAAAGAATGATCTCTGGGCTATAAAATGTTAGAAACTTTTGACCTATGAATAAATAAGATATTATTTATGAAAAAATTTAATTGTTTTATGAGTTGTTTTATTGGTCCCAATTTAATTTATATTTTATAGGAAAATTATGAAATAAAATGAAAAAAACTTATTAGGAGAGGTGTGTATTATTAGAGGTTGTATAATCTTGGTCAAATTATAAATTTCGGTTTTAATGTAATGTTAATTAATTATATAAATTTTATGGGCATATGCATATATTTATTCCATAAATTAACATAAGTTAGAAATTTATTGTAATGTAAATACGAATATAACTCGTAAAAAAGGGTTACGGAGTTATGAAGAATATATATTGAATATATTTGTCGTTAATTTTATAGAAATTAATTTTAATTCAATTTTTCACAACTAAAGGAAACTATGCGATGTAGTATTATCTCTATTTTATTTAAATTCTTTACCACGACTTAGGTTTCGTTGCGTGATAACATCTTCCCATGGACAATTTGTAAAGATTGTTTAGTTTCAATGCATCTTTACAAATTGTAACCTGAAGATTTTGTCATACAATGAAACAAAAAATGGGCGTGGTAATGAATTTAAATAAAGTAGAAATAATACTACATCACGTAGTGTCATTTAGTTGTGAAAAATTAAATTGAGGTGAAATATATGTATACCGTTTATATGTTATATGAAATGTATGTGAACCGTTTATATGTTATATGAAATATATGTGTACCGTTTATATGTTATATGAAATGTATGTGTACCGTTTATATGTTATATGAAATGTATGTGTACCGGTTATACATTTTTAACTATTTAAATTTCACAATTAAATGACTCTGCGTTATGTACTATTATTTCTACTTTCTTTAAGTTCTTTACCACGACCTAGCTAATAGCAAAGATCTTTGCTAATATCGCACCTGAAAATGTTGTAATACAACGAAACCTAGGTCGTGATAAAGAACTTCAGGAAAGTATAAATAATACTACATCACGTTGTTTCATTGAATTGTAAATAATGAATTTCTGCAAAATTAACGCCAAATATATTTGCTACTACTTGATATATTTACAGGCGTAACACAAATAACTTGGATACTTATAGCTCTTTAATTAGTTAATATGTGTATACCACATGAAAATTCGGTATTGATATACTTAATAAAAGCTAACATCGAGAGTGATAAGATGCAATGTATTATACTTTAGAGACAATGGTAATAATGGTGCTTGAATGCTACAATAGTTATGAAGTTTCAGCATACTTTCAGCAACGAAATTCTTTGAATTACGTTTGTTTTAGTATCAAAATGCAATCATACAAAAATATGTAAGTTATAGCAATGGTAAAATTTAGTCGATTTAGAATATATCTACTGGACCACAGCAAAAACTGTAACCAAATATATTTTTTTTAATTCTACGATCTACGGGAACAATTAATAAATTAACATTTTATGGTGCCTAAAGATTAAACTTAGTTAAAATGAAATGACAATTTGATTTTAGCTAATAAATGTAATATAATGGAAACAATATAATAAATAAGCTCGTAATTAATTCAGTATAAATTTCTATGAAAATAGCGCATTTTTATGTGTAAGTTCGTAAAAAGAGAAAATAGCACTTTATATCCTCAGAACTGACCTCTCCAGGAAGTTTATTTTGACAACATAATTATACGTATATATATATATATATATATATATATATATATATATATATATATATATACATATATATACACATATAATTATGTTGTCAAAAAAAGTTGTCAGCAAAAAAGCGGTTTTGTGATAGGAAATGATCGCAATGGAGTACATTAAATTGCAGATATTAATTTAGGATTATATTTAACATTTAAACAAGTAACAGAGTTTCTCGGTTCTGTAGTATCCAACTGCAAGTTTACGAACTTCTGTGCAATCTCACCTAATTTTGAAGGATTTTACGGCCATCGAAGAAACAGGATAAATTTTGGAGCTTTTATTTTTATACATGTTTTAAGTTTATATGTAATAACTTTTGTATTATAAGAGCAATCACCAATTTATTCCAAGAAGTTACTACGCTTACTATATTTTATTTTTGTTTCATATTTCTTACTATATTTTATTTTTGTTTCTCTATCTAAAAAAGATTTAATGAAACTATAGTATCGTGAGTATTTTTTTAATTGAATAACCTCCCAATAATATCTTCAATGCTTTTTAGTGCAAAAAATTATGCTTGTCAGCTAGGGCGCACGACTGGAGTTAACTTAAGTACGATTGTCTTCGAATGTATAAAGTAGGTGACACTGTATATAAATATAAATATCAAAATCATTAAATATAAATGAAAATTATGTAATAAAAAATTCTAATATTATAATTATTTTAAAGTAATAACACAAATGGACAAGATCAATTTTATACAACAAAATTAAATACATTTAGTAACGTCTGACGAAGAAGTTCAAATTAACAGAGACTTTTTAATTTTACCGGAGAGAAGACACCAAATAGTCACATATACCATTTAATAATTTTAATTAAAAAATTATATTATTGAAATTCCATTTGACTAGCGGGATGTTTCCTTTACCTATAGGTAGAATATTAAAATGTGCATTAAATTTAGTTTGCACACGACGGTTCACTTTAAATGTAGCCAGAATGTTAAAATGTAGTTAATTTGGGCTAGATAATATAAGCCAGTGACTGCTTTATTTCAGGAAGTTGCCAATACATATTTCTTCTTAATATTTGTAATTTAACTAATACTTGCAAAAGCATATTGTCTTCTGAAAAATTTAATTCGAGTACAAATAATGACAGAAGATACATTAAGTAAAAATTACGTTATTGAAATGCAATGTATGGTTCAATTTTCCAATAGCTAAAACAAACACGTGCATTAAATTAGTTTGGACTAGATAACACAAACCATTCTTTCGCAGGGTTTCAATATGAAAATTCCATTTCATCGGTTAATTTAATTGAACATTGGTTTTGCCAATCTCTTACCAAATTGTAATCTATACTTGTAGACCATTATTAACAAACTTTGACAACATAAATGCGACTTTAACAATTAGTAAGTAATTCCTACCATTTTTATGCAAGGTCAAAAATATTAACATTAACATTTTATAGCTTTTAAATATTTTAATCGACGTACTACATTGCCTTTCTACACACGACAAAATAATGAGTAAATGATTTATAATTAAAAATTTAACAGTTTCTTTTTAATTTAAAAAAATATGAAACAAAACACAATACCAGCAGAAAAATTTATAAAAATAAAAGTAATGAAAATTAAAATAGTCCAAGAAGTATTTAAATACGGTTTATGAAAACGGAATAAGAAAAAACAATATTTAAAAACGGAAAATACAATAAAAATATATAATTAGAAAAATTAAATAATCAAAAAACATATTACATTTATATTTCAATTCCCTCTGCAAATTCAATACGAGGCTTCGCTTCTTGAAACTGATTTAACAAAATTTCCTTGCGGATTTCATGGAGCTCGTCTTCTCTTCGTTGCGTCTGTTCCATTTCTGGCCTCATGCAATTTCTTTCCAATTCTTCTTGATGTCGGCTGAAATTGAGCCGTATATCCGAATGCTGGATGCTGATGCGTCTCCTGCGTATTGGTACATTCGTATCCACGTCCAACGTGGTTTTCCGTACCTCACCCCTAGGTTGACCAACGGGAACATCTTCTATTGCCTCAGACGATGTTAGCAAAGTTGCTGACGTTTCAGCAAAAACATCACTTCTACTCGTCGATTGTTGCTCAGATGGATCTGTAGACAATTTACTTTAATTAATTTAATGTAAATTCAAGAATATATAAATTTCAACATATTTTCGCATATCACTATAATTTTAAGTTGATTAAAATACAAACAACTTTCGTTTGCAATACTACTTTTTTATATTAAATATAAATTTTAATAAAATTCACTTCAAAAAAATTAACTTAAAAACTTTCGCGCCCCATTATTATATTAATCAGTTTCTAAAAAACACTATAATTAAAATATTAATTGTACACTTATTTACCTCGAGTATATTACACATGTTGTTTACCCCGATTGAATTGCTGGGCAAAATCGTTTGATGGGTCTTCCAAAATTAGCCCTAATGGGGGTCAATTTGAATGTCACTAATTGCGTCTACTTCGCCAGCGGCCATCCGCTGCTGCCTTTCCTTTGCCAAATCTCTTCTCTGCTTGGCTTTTATAATAAGCGAAAGTCGGCACAGTTGTCTTCCTTTTGCCTAAAGAAACAAATAAATGATATCTTTCTTAAGCACATTGTTTAAAAAAAAGAAATTACATTCGTGCAAACAAATAAATACTATATTTACCAAATAAATTAATTCCGATTTCATATTGTACGGGAGTACATATCCTGTGAAATCCAACTACAGAGATTTAATTTGTCATCACTAGCTGCGCGGAGAAAAATATTATATTTATATAAAATCATACATTTGTATGTTGATTATCCCTATCTCCTCCCTCTATTCAAATTTAACACTCGATTCAGATCCCGGATACCATTACATGAATTATTCGTACAAGTTTATAGCAATGATATCTCTTTTTATAACCCATAATTCGAATGTGCTGATTGCATAATGATATTTTTTATCAACATCCGTCCTTGGAAATTTTTGAACCTTAAAAATTATAAACATTTAAAAAGGAAATATAAAATATATTATTTATAAATTAAAACCACCTATGGTAGAATTAATGTTTTGCTCAGTATGTAGAAAATAATATAATTATAAGTTAATATTAACTTTAATAATTGATAAATACATTTTGTAATATATTTAATAACACAAATAACCCTTGAAAATGAATACATAAATACTCTGTATAAACGTGGTTAATAATCAGGACTTTTTTTGAAATGCCATATGAAAGGATATACATTAAAAACGATATATCTGAAGAAAAAAATTCTGCAGCTGACGATTATAAAATTAAATATTATAAAAAAATAAATTTCAAAAATGTTGTACAACTGAATAAAAAAATTCAATTTGAAAAATTTTGTAACCTGCGACTAACATTGGCTTAACCCCTTAAAAAATTACTTTCAGCACGGTGGTGACGTACATTCTAATGTATTAACGATTAGCTTTAATTTTGTCAAATTATGTGTTTCAGAATTTTTCCTTTCCAACAAGTTTTACGCAATGACACCAATAAAAATATAATATGGTTAAAAACATGAAGTTACATAGATTAACAAAACCAATTTTTGCGTTGTGTTTAAAAATATGTAATTAAAGAATTTTTCTCCATTAATAGTTAATTAAATTTTTAACATGTCATAACAATTTTAATTATTGAACTCCTTTTTTTACCCAACGCCCATCGGTAGCAGCTTGACTATTAGACACCGCCCACCTTAGTTAAGATTTTATCATTTTTAAAAGCACTCATTTGCCTCGTCGCCTAAACGATAAGCAAGAGCGGTAAAAGGAGTCAGTAAAGCCAATTTGTCCTTGCTGAAGCTGTTAACTGCGATATCTCTTGGCAGATTTTGCAATTGGGTCCCATCTATTACCAACGATCTATTACAACTAGTTTGACTTTATTACTTTTATGGCAGAGCAACTGTTGGTTGGTTGGTTGTTCTGCGCCAAACACTGTGTTCTGTAAAAAACACCCCTATAGTAAGTTAGCTTTCTTGTTTTGTTTCGATTTCACATTGCTCGAGAATCTACCGAAGATTAGCCTCCGTTCTTTATTTGCCCTGAATTAGGTCTTTTTATCAAATCGATAAAAGTCACCTTCTCTAACCACGTATGAGGCGACAGCTCGCAGTGCCGGTATGAAGTCTAACAAAAAGGTTAATTTCTTTAAATTATGGATATACAGCAGTTTTATCGACACTTTCTTAATAGCAGCGTCAACTTAAGGTCCAGAACCTCCTCTGTGAAATTTATCCTTCCAAGAAAATAGTGAAGAGCTCATTGCCGCTTATGTCACCCAATACCGGTCCTTAAGGAAAACTTCCACCATTTCGTTCATATACAGATTACTCACTGACGAGAATTTTAAGTTTGTCAGCTTTGAGAAGGGGTAGATAAAGTTTATCGGTAGAGTAGTTCAGTAACACTTGTTTTATTAAATTGCTGTTTCAACTTTTGTTTACTGCAACTACCTTTACTGCAACTGTTATGTACGTAGTTAGATAAATATAAAAGTTTAAATAATTAAGGTATATAGTATTTCTATTAAACTGTTCACCAATATTGATCTTATTTTGAAGAATGAATATATTTTGCCTAATAAATTATTTACAGGCGTAAGTCAAATAACTTCACCACCTCCATCGGTTTAATTTGTTAATTCAATTTGACCAAAATTATTCGATCCAATTAAAATCATTTTATTTTGACGTATCAAAGTTTTGTTTAAATACTTTACCGACATAAAAAAAAACTCAGCAACCTATATGCTATGCTAAAATCATGATTTAGAAGTGAGTGGTCTTTCTAAATACGGCAGAGTTAATTAAAGATGAACCCCGTGGAGAATAACCAATGAAGGTCATGACCTCAGGCAGTATAGGAAAAATAAAACTATTAGTCTCGAAAGAATCTTTTTAAAAAAGAGCTTTCTGTGATAAAATAGAATGTACGTGATATCTTATATTTATACTAATACAGAAAACAATATTCTTTGACCTTGAAGTTTCTATATTATCATCTTGTAAGTGGGTGCATAGTATATTCATGCGACCTCAGAAGCAACAACGATTAGAAAGATCAGTGCTTTTTTTGAAAATTTTTCACTTATAATATAGCTCCTACATGGAACTACCAATTATTATATGTCTACAAATTTTAAAAGAAAGTGAAGAAGAATGAAATGTTTCGACGACAAAGAGGTGATGGAAGCAATTTCTATCCATTTTTAGAGCAAAGAGAAACATTATTTTTTGGCACCAAAATTTATTTCAATGTCCAATAAATGACGCATTGACCTCAAGGGAAATTATATTGAAAAGGAAAATTTGTTTCTTCGTTTTATTTAAATTTCGAGCATTTCATTATACGGAATTTTATAAATTTTCGTACAACGCCATTGAACCAAACCTAATGTTATATTTTATGAATGGTGACTTACGAATTATAGTAAAGTTTTAAACTTGAGGAAAATAAATTATAGAAAATTTAATAATTTGCAATGCGAACTGTTGACATTGAAAATTGAATAATTCGCAGTGCGAACTGTTGTTGCAGTGTGATAAGAGTTTTCTGTTGAAGTAATAAAAAATTATAGAATTGTGCATGTTTTTTAAATGAAAAATCAAGGCAGACTACGTCAAAAAAATTAATTTTTCATTTTAACGAAATTTATGTGAAATATAGTCATGGACCAAATGCAATTTGCCATGGAAAATTTTCAACTAGTGTTTTCTTAATACTAACGAAAAGCTAAAGTTAACTTTTCTTTCTTTTATTTCTCATTATTCTTTTGAATAATGTTTTATTTTAATACATATAATAAACCTTGCATAAGAAAATCATTGAAATTAGACAGACAATTCTTTTCATTTTAAATTATTCGAAATATTAAGCTAAATTATGAAGATCTTATTAAATGTGGTATTTAACCGGAAATAAATCTGCTATTTGCAGGAAGTTTTTAAATTTTGTTAATGTTTTGTGGTAATAATTTTAAACCTTTTGGAATGTATAATTACTCACAATTAAATGAAACTACGTGATGTAGTATTATTTCTACTTTCTTTAATTTCTTTACCGCGACCTAGGTTTCGTTGTATTACAACATCTTCAGGTGGGATATTAGCAAAGATATCTTTGCTAATATCCCACCTGAAGATGTTGTAATACAACGCAACCTAGGTCGTGGTAAAGAAATTAAAGAAAGTAGAAATAATACTACATCACGTAGTTTCATTTAATTGTGAATAATGAATTTCTACAAAATTAAAGCCAAATATATTAAATATGTATAATTACATTAAATGAACACTATTCACGCTGTTCCGCTGCATCTTGAGACTTCAGCAGATGTACACAACCAGCAATACTTCATGCACTTCGCCGACAATGCCATACTTAGAACAAAATAATTGCAGGAAAGGAAATCGAAGAAATTCTTCGAAGTTCTAACACCATAATTCACTCATTTTATTCAATGTGATAAAGATTCACTCGGTTTCGTCTCCAATGTTGCTGGTTTTAGCAGCTTGTGATGCACGGTTCGGCTTTGTTTATGCTATGTAAACTGTTAGATACTAGATGCTTAAAATAGTCGTGGTTTCGTAGACATGTTGAACGTAGTATGACTTGAAATATTCATGAACATTGCTATTTGTTGTAGTTAACAGTAGTAAACATGACCATCGACATATTATTCATAGTAAATGTAGTCAATTTAGTTCCATACAATAGCGATGGATAGAGGTGAAATAATGTAAAACTAAATCAGTTTAATATTATTGGAATATACATAAGGTAATCTTTAAAAAATTTATTTATTTTTGGAATTAGAATAATTACTGTGTAAATTGAAATATGGATTTATAAATTATTGGTACTGAAATTATATATTGTTAAATTTGTCAAGCTGATTGAATCATTCGAAAAAATAATAAGAGTCAACATATGCAATTTATTCAATATGAAAATATCGAAATAATACGTTTATTAACTTTTCTTTTTATATAGAGAAAATGAACGCGATACAAAAGTTCTATGTAGATAGTTGATATTTTATTTTAGTGAAAATTAATAATGTTTGAGTGATTATATTTATTTACTAACATTTTATAAAAATAGTGTTCAAGTTAATATTTGAAACTGTTTATGGGATATATGAAAGTAATAAAAACACAGAAGTGAAACAACATACGATTCTGATAAATAAAAATTGTGCTATAATGTTTGAAAAACCGGGATACCATTAGAATTTTTACACATGTTTTTTCCAGTACGTACTCGTATATATATAGGTGTGTGTGTGTACATATATATATATATATATATATATATATATATATATATATATATATACATATACATATATATATATATATATATATATATATATATACATATACATATATATATATATATATATATATATATATATATACATATACATATATATATATATATATATATATATATATAAATTCATGAATATAAAACGACTTTCAACGTACTAGCAAATTTCTTAAACAGCTATGTATATTAAGTAATTCCATTCAAACGTGCACATCCATGTCGGTTCCAGTTTTGACCGATTGAGCGAAATATTCATGATTATGTATGGTAATTCTTTAGCAAATTTTAGTGCATAGCATAGACATATTTTACATATCTTTTAAATGGATCTAAATAAATTAATTAATGCAATCAGTGAGTTTGACCAACGCAAATTTTATTATATTTGGTGTTTTTTTAGGCGGCCTAACGATCTTGTAAAATCGTTAGGCGATTCCGCATATTCTTTGACGAGAGTACAATTCTGAGTGAAAGCTTTTCGTAAGGGTAGAGTTTCTATAGAATGGAGTCGAAGATGACCTCACTACTTGTCACGTGAACACGATGAGCGCGTCGCCGCTGTGAAAACAAGTTACATGAAAGAAGAGACTTGACTATGGCCGATATTGCCCGTGAACTTCATATCCCAGAAACAAATGTGCATCATATATTGACAAAAATTTGAATATGCATAAGATTATTGGGAAGTGGATATCCCATGTTCCCACGGAAGTGATAATTGAGGAGCGCTATAATGCTGTTTCTCCTGAAACCTACTCTTAATAAGCTCACATCCACACTATCTGCGCAGGGTAGAAATTTTAATAACATTCGAGAATATAATTGAGAAAATGTGCATAAAATTTTAAATTGAATGACCTCTAATATAGCACGTTTAATAAAAATATTTAATTGATTTTATAATATTTAACATTCAAATTTTAATTTATCCTAATCTAGATTCCATTTGTCTTTTGGTCTATACCTTTCTTGCTATTTATACTATATGATATTTTTCTGTCATATGATTTGCATACATCTTATAAAAATATTTATTCAATCTTAGGTATATCAACAATTTACCACCATGAATTTTAAAACCAAAGTTTAACGTTTGAAGTATTACAAGGGTGATGTGCGAAGATAAAAGGTTCATACTCGTCTATTTATCACAATATATTTGTGTTTCAAATAACTCAATAGAGTAAAGGTATTTTAAACATTTTTAAGTTACAAGTTAGTTTATTCTCCAACAAAAAACATGCCCTCTGATAAATTAACATCAAGAAGCTACTGGAACAATCGTTTAATAGTAGTTGCGACTTCATTTAATTAGTATTTAAGTAGCGTTCGTTACGAGCATTTTAATAAACAATTTTCTTTCAGTGTACAATTATTTTATTTAGTTAATTAGTTAGGTTCGATCGTATATTATCCATGACTTTATTATAAGACTATAGGTAATTTGATATAACAAATTTGGTGGGGTGCGTTATAAATATATCAATAATGTTGGACGACGATAAGAACTACTTAGATCCGAATGTAAATTATAAAGTAAAGCACCGATTTTAAAAGACAATTAGCAATTGATTCGTGTTAAAGTAAGGACTAAAAAAAATATTCGATTTGATAATTAACATAACAGATATTTAAATTAACTGGTTCCCACTTTTTCATAGTTTTTTTTATACTTCGAAATCGCCATAATTACCTATCGGTCTCTTCATCTGTCCTAACCGTTTGACGAAACTTTTCTTTGGCGTAATGATAAGGTTTAGTAATTCGTATTCATCTCAGTAAAATTTAAAATATTCGTATAAATATTCAACAGTATTCATAATACAAAAATGTGTTCATATGGAAATGTTTTAAAGATAAATAAATTGCAATAAGTTTTTTTTAAATCTCATGTCATGTAGAAAGTAAACTTAAGTAGTGACTTTCAAGGATTTAGAAACTGTTTAGTTCAGAATTTTACGCAAGTGTAAAGATTTTACGTAAGTTACACTTACGTAAAATCTTAGATTGTTTCTAGATTTTACGTAGAAAGATCTGTAGAGTTTCCATAGGTTTAGACGAAAACTCATGAAATTTTTCAAACATACTCGTATATGATACATATAGATTGAATACGGAACAAAATATTAAAAAAAAGATCTTTTGGATTTACCTCCTTTTTATATAAAGTGGGAGCAAACACGTTTCTTTTCGGCATAATTCCCTGAATTGAGTATCATCGGAAACGTCTTTTAACGTGAACATGAAAATCTATTGATAACTCATTTACCATTTTTCATGTGTCTTTAAAACACCGTTTGCAAATTATTAGGCTTTTTTCTAATTTTTTTAAATATATAGGAAAATCTTTTGGTTAACTAGCACTACGGAACACATAGGCAACTACGGAATTCTATGTTTTGCTTATTCTGGTACACGCTTGACTATTTTATGAAATTCTATGGAAGGACGACCCAATGCATTATAATCATTTCCAATTCAGGAAGTTTGGAAACGCCTTTTGACGTCACTTTTTGAGAATCATAGGCATCCCATAAGACCACCAATTTCATAATCAAATCACGTATATTTCACATGTGTAGGATCGATTCGCATCTTTACTCTTAACATCTGAACCCAGGCGAGATTACAATCTTCGGTGTCAAGATAATTCTTGTCTTCTGAAGCTCTTTTCAATGATCTAACACAAGCTGCACAATTTTTGGTTTAACTCTGGAAGTTTACTCAGAATGAGAAACGGCATGAAATAAATATTGCACATCCCATAATATGTAAATTATCCTATGCAATTCTATATCCTATGTAAATTATTCCTCAGAAAAATGCTCAATAAAAAATAATAAGGCGAATTTTGCAGAAATAACCTATTGCAGAGTCCACTAGTTCAAAGTGTAAAAATATTAGTATAATATGATTTTAAAAGAAAAGTTCGAAACAACAAATTTCGAAAATAAAATAATTTTGGTCTCAAAATTTTATTTTTCACTTACTAGAAAAAATAGCCTAAACAGTATTTCACTTCTACGTCCATGGTACTTATGGTATCTCATTTCATTTTCATAAAAAATTCATTAATGTAAGCGTACTAAAATTTTGCTAATTTATCAATTCATATTTCATTTTTCTTGTCTAGTGTTGGTAGGTCACAATATTTAAAAACATATGTACATAACGTCCTATAAAAATGAAACTGTCATAAAATTTCTATAAGAAAATCTTATTGTTTTAATTACATAATAAAGTTAACTCGCATATCAAAATGCTAACTGAAAAGTGGATTCATACACAATTTATTTGTCTTTCTATTTAACATTTTTATATAATAATTAGTAAAAAGCTAACAAGTGAAAACTTCGAAATTCACTTTTTTTATTGAAACCTGCTTTATGGTTTAGTTAAAAAAATCAACCAATTTCTTCCTAGTAGATAAAATTCTGTTCAACGAAACCAACAAGATGTTTCAAACCAAAAGGTAAAATATTAATTTTTCAATTACTTGCGTAATAAAATCAGTTTTTTGTAACAAAAGTGTCAGTTTTGGTATTAAATCATCATCGCAGTTGTAAAATGCGTGAAAAAAGAAGATTAGTATGTAAAGAAATCGCTTATATGTAGTAATATAAAACAAAACCATAACAAATTTATAAAACTATGGAGATACTAAGATAATTCACATCACGAATATATGTTAACATTGTTCTTTTAATTCGTTAACATTTTTCAAGATCACGGTTCTTATTCCAATACCTATACAAACCTACAAAGACCTAGTAAGCTATAAAAACTTTTTCTTTGCGTAAACATTTTCTGATTTTTGCGTAATTTTTTTAGGGTACCCTTTACACTACATATATGTTAAATTACAAAGTTTCTGGCTGTCCATTAGTGAGTGAGTGAGTGAGCTACCAATTGACGATTTTGAATGACAAATATTTGGAAAAATAAAATAGATGCATACTTAAAATATCTATTACAATACACTAGCGTGACCCGTGCGAAGTCTTCGCATTATTTATTCCATTATGAAGCTCAGATGATAGATCAAACAAATATTTTACTAAAATTGACATATAGAGGCGCAAGTATCAAAAGCATTGAGCTAAAGCGCCACTTTATTTATACGTGAGTGGATTTGAAATTAAACAAAAATTTTACCGACCGTCAATCATATTGACGTTGAGCCGTTAGATGGCAGCATTGCTGTTTTGTGTATATAATTTTAATAATTAATTAATTTGCAAAAACAATAGCAATAATAAATTTTTTAGTTGTGGATGCCGGTAGAGCAAGCAATTATCTATAAAATGATATATAATTTATGTGGATTAGTTGTGAGGTTTTTTCTAAAAAGGGAGAGTAACGTCTTAACCTTAGCGTAATAATATATATGATGATGATTCTCGCATACCACTTTCGATATATTAAATATTGGACCCATTATCATTCGATTCCTATAATTGGCAGTAGCTGGGATATGGGAACGTCAAAATAGCTTTGGGTGAAAGTTACATTGTCCATTAGTGCGGTCGGGAATTTGGTAGTGACTCACATGCACTGAGTTTATTGGTGTGGTCATTGGTAACCATTATATTTTTGTTGGTCAGGCTATGTTTAGCTCCAAACGTTCCCAAAAGTACGTTAAACATCTTTTGCAGAAATTATAATAGTCCAAAACGACACGTGTTGCCATGCATCACGTGGGAACTTGCGAACAATATCCTTAACACTGAAGAGCATTTTTCTATCGGTGTATACATCGATGAATGGGTATAAAAATAAAGAAATTGACAGTTTAGACATTTACATTAAATTTGGCTGTGTGATTATTTTGGTGAGAAATTGTATTCCTTATTTAATTTTTGTACGGGATTAAACTAATCCGATGAACTAATTTTAGTTAAAAAGGTTTCATTTTTATTTTCGGAAGTTGATTTAGTTTAAATTATATAATAATATAAAAAACACATGATTGTTGATTATTAATATTTTTATATAATAAATGTTACATTTATCACTTTGGAAAGTTTTTTCCCATAACCTCTGTGATTTGTGTATTAAAATTAATTTTGATGCTAATTCTGTGTATAGAGTTTTCTAGTAAATAGCTTGTTGTCTTTGCAACTATGATATTTCTAGTCCACATAACATTTAATAATGTTACATAGACGTACTTATGCCATTTCCACCTCCTTCATCCTACATAAGTTATCATATTTTAAATAATATTCCTATGTAATCCTTTCCACCAAGTATATTTTTAAAGAAATATTTTTGAATGGCTTTTGATATGTTTTTAATTAATTGTATAAAATAAAAAAATTATATCCAAACAAAAAGAAAGATATAGGATATATAACTGACTTTTGTTGCGTATTTTGTTGTCCTGAATTTTGAATGCATTAAAAATTATCTAAAACGAATAAAATTAATGCAAGTATTTTTTTAATTTCAAAAATAATTGCAAATAAGCAATCAATAATATTTTAATTTTTTAGATAGTTTTGGAAGATATTAATAGTTTTGGTTCTGGTAAATATTACGACACTACACAGAGACGATATTTACCTCACTTCCATACTTCCAAGCTTATCCTATCAATTAGCAGATGTATATTCTAACGTCTTCTTATGTCAAAATGTATACAAATATTATTTATTAAACATTTACAATAACATTTTTCAATAAAACTTGTTGTAAAAAAAAGTAATAAAAACGGTCAAGAGAAAATAGTGACACAGCTTAACAATGTGGAGACAGTCTGTAATCCTTTTAAAGATAATACGAGATTAAATATGTACATTTCTGCAAAACGAAAGTTTAAAAACAGAAACATTTTTCTATAAAACTTCAGAAGGAAAACACAAGATATATAAAATAAAAACATGTAGGCCCGAGGAAAAAATTATGGTAAGAGAATTTTTTTTTTGGTTTAATCATGTTTAAAATGCTGTAAAGAAATGTTTTTATTCATACAATAAATTAAACAACAAACAAATTATGTTAAGATAGTTTGATTTAAGAACATATATCTTTAAAGACTGTAGTTTAAATGATGTACCTAATGTAAATATAAAAGTTAAAGGTATTACCCATGACGTTATCAATGTGGAATTTGTTATATGACGCCACTACCCAAAATTTAACCTGTAAGATCCTCATATTACCTTCAAAATATTTCTTGAGGATAATATACTATATACAATACTAACATTTATTTGAAAATAAAATGTTACAAAATTTTCTCACTTTTCTTATGACAAATTGAAAATGACAAATTGAAAATGAATTATTGCAGATATTGCATTTTTATAATAAAAGTTACCAGTCTCCTAGTTAATGTTGTTCTAGTGATTTGCATAATGACATTTGATTCAGTATTTATTAAAATAACTAAGGGAACTAATATTTTATCTGAAAATTAAACGGATGACGGTTCTTTTCATATACTAATTTTCTAATGTACTGGTCTATATATATGGTCTAATATTTCGCTCTTTAAATAATTTAAATAATTTTGTGTGATTCACGAATATTTCGAGAGATTTTCCATTTTATAACTACGTTTCTAGACACATTTCACACACATATATGTATATATATATATATATATATATATATATATATATATATATATATATATATATATATATGTATGTATGTATAAGGCAATTTATTCCAACTTATTAGGAATTGACAAAATAAACAAACTTTGTTCTGAAAACAAAGTTTGTTTATTTAATACATTTTACACACGATAATAATTAGACAGTTTAACTTAAATAGTGCTTGAAAACAAAGAATTAACTTTTAATATAACCAAACAATCTGAATAACAATCGCGAGTTCTGTCAATTATAAATAATCTGTTTTGCTGGCTGTGTTGACCGCCATTACTTACAGTGCCATCTATGAAGTATATAAGTACATGGTTACTGTTTACTGACAGAAGAGCGCTGTACCAATTAAAGAACTATAGTTTCTTTACATCTCCGTCCGAAAAGTTTCACCAAAATTTTCATCTTTACACGAAAGTAATTAAAATTGAACTTCAATTTAACAACATCATAAACTAAACTAAATTTTCTCAGTCTTATTTGTGTTTTTTTATGTAGGTATCGGTATGAGTTTTGTGATGTGAAAGAGATTCGACGCTGACTGACTTGTATCAATTCTATAAATTGAATTTGACATTTTTTAACAATTTTAAATGGATCAATCTTCAGCTCATCTCATTCTGTTTAGTTTTTTCCCGTCCCCTATATATACCATATCCCCTGTATTTAAATTTAATTGAGTTCTATTTTAATAAAATATTTGTTTATTGTAGTTATGTGAATGTATTGAATTTTAAAATGCTATTTCCCTATCTCTGAACCATTCAACTTCTGAATTATCTTCTTTTAGTGCAGTTGGCAAAAAAAAAACATATGTACCATCTAGCAGGTATTTTATCGCAAAGCCAGTAACTGTATGTTCTGTATTATTATATATATCTACGCAGTTATGAGCAATTATTATCTATGCCATTTTGTGACTTTTTCGTTTATTTTATATCTAATTTTGTTTATAAGCGTTTGATTCAGTCTTATATTTAACCCGCTAGGAAATGAGGCATCGATTTTATATATTAAAATGTTTTGAATTTTTCCTCCTTCCTATTCTTATTTCAATTGTATTAGAATTTGTTACATTATTGATTAGTTTAACAAAATCTTTAGCACTTTGTGTTTTTGAGGTAAGAAAGTAAGCATATCCTGAAAAGTGGTCTACTAAAAGGTGTTAATATTTCTTTTTTGTATGGTTTTGTGGCAGGACCTAAATGTGGTATTAAACCGTGCTTATCTTGTTCTCTCGTTTAATTTTTTATACATATCTCACAACTTTTACAATGTCTTTTAATATTTATCTTGTAATTTCTTGCTGTATATAATGGATTAATATTGTTTTGCATTTGTTTTTTCATGGATATCTTTAATACATTTCTTACTGAAGTCTTCCGATAAAATAATTATTTCAAGTTTTCTAACCTCTTTAGAGCGAATATTATGTCTTTATATTAATAATTATTTATTATTTTACTGCATTGCTTTCTTCGTCTGTAATAATGTTGTTCAATCTTACCATGTTAGCAATTTTTAATTGTTCATTTGTGTCCTCATCTGCTTCCAATACTGGGTTCCTGCTTAAATAATCTGCTTCTGTATTTTCTCTTACCGGAATGTATTTTGTTTTAAAATCATGCTGTGATAAGTAATATATTAAATCTCCTAACTCGTCATCTGTATACTTAATATTTAAATTTTCTAAAAGTTTATTGTCTGAATATACTGTAAACGACTTACCTATTAGCCAGTATTACCAGTAACTTATTGCTTCTTTAAAAGCTAAATATTCTAAATAAATTGCTTTCTTTTTATTTTGGATTTGATTTAATTTTTTTGAAAGGCATGCCACTAGATTTTGTTTTCCATCTGACGTATTTGAAGTAATACTGACCCAGTACCTTCCAAAATGCATCTGTATGATTATTTATTGGCAAAGTCTGATCAAATACTTCTAAGATTTGCTGTAAGCACAATAATTTTATTATGTATTTAAAAGATTTTTGATAATCAGGAGACCAAATAAATTTTTCTTTTTTTTAAGTAAATTATGAAGAAGTTCTAAAATTACTGCACTTTTTGGTATATACTCATGATAGAAGGTACTTTTTCCCAAATTTTGTGTGATATTTTTGGTATTGGAGTACCTTTTATTGAAACTAAATTATCTAGTACTATGGTATTATGTATTACATTACCGAGATATTTCACTGAATCTGAAGCAAATGTACATTTTGTAAACTTTATTCAAAAACCCTCTCTTATTATAGCTTCTAATAATGGTGTTAAATGGTTAATGTGTAAAAAGTCCTATTATTCTCTGAAAAATAGTTGGTGATGTCTTCAAACCAAAAGGTAAACATGTCCATTGATAATATCCTTCATATGTTATAAAGGCAGTTTTCTTCCTATCTTCATTTCTTAGTGAAATTGACCAGAATGCTGAATTGATATCTAGTATTGTAAAATATGTTGCGTTTCTTGTCTTGATTCGTGATCAATGGGAATGGTTGAGCTTGAGGTAACACTATTTTATTTAGATCTCTGAAATCTACGCATATTCTTGATCTTTTGTTGTATTCTTTTTTGGAAGCTAAAGTTACCGGTACCGCAGACGGAATATAAAATTCCTCTATAAAATTTTCGTTAAGTAATTTTGCTGTTTGGTCTTCTATTTCTTGTTTGTCTTCAACCATCTCTAAGGTCCTTTACTACAATATTTTGCCATGAGTAGATCAATACGTGCTTTATATGCTTTGTAAAGATTGTATTTTACAAAGATTGATTTGTAAGTGTAAATTAGTTTATATATTTCTGACTTTTGTTGAGTATTTAAGTTACTCGAATTTATTTTAAAATCTTCTTCCTTTTTGTGTTCATTCAAATTTATTGAACATGGATTGTTTTTATTTTTCACTTCTTTAGGAGTATTTTTGGAGTGTTGGATTTGTTTTGTTATTCACTTCTTTAAGAGTGTATCACGATTCTTATTCATAGAATCTATTTCTTCTTCTATTTTTATTTCTACTCTTTTTTGAGTGATTTTTAAATTTTCGTCTTGAAATAATTTAAATTGTTTTATAATATTCAGTTCAATTAGAATATCGTGTTTGAATTATTCTCTATCAATGATATAAACATCGGTCTTTTCTTCTATATTCAAACTTTTATTTTAATAGTTGTCCAACCATTTATCTTTTTAATACCATTAATACTAAACCATCACTTTTTGAATCATCCTCTCATTCTCCTTTCAGTTTTATTAATTTGGAATTAATTACAGAACCATTTGAGCCTGAATCATTTATCTCGAATGTCTCTAATTGTCCATTCAATAATAGTTTGACTTTAATTAATTGTGTTATTACGCGTTTTTTCGTATCATTGTTTTTAGTTCAATATCAATTACTGAATTCTTCACGGCTTTATTACTGTTTCTCTTCTGGTTATATTATCCTTTCTGTTTGAACCAGCATTTTTCTTCAGGATGAAAGCGAATACCTTTATTTAAATTTTCACTTACATGGCTTATAGCCTTACATGGTTTTATTTTATCAGTCTTTCCTTTATAATAATTTGTATTTTTAGTATTCTTACTGAAATTCTTTTTTTTCGCACTATGCTCATTCTTTCCAATTTTATTGTAGAGGCTTATATTTAGATGGCCGTAATGAGCTAGTTTGAATTCTAAATATAAATGCATATTTGACTTGGGACCAAGCTCAATTTCTATATGTTTCACAAAAGTTATCCTTCCTTATTGACCATTTTGAATTAATTTTTAGTTTTGTTAACATACTGCTTTACCAATCTAAGCACTGTTTTTCTAGAAGATGTTTTAAAATCTCATTTTTTTCTTCATACTGTAGAATCTCGAATCATCCACATTCTCTCTCAAATTCACTAATCGATTGGTCAGCATTCGATGTCTTATTAGAAAACTTTTCTATCAAAAACCTTTCAATCATTTTTCCTAGATTTTTATTTTCTGGCGTAGCACTTATAGTGTTTTTGCGTAAAGGCACTGTCGTTCCTGTAATCTCACCTAAATACTGGTCACCAAAATGCAAATTTTCACCTTCATCCAGTTATATTTTTCTCAAGTCCGTATTGAGTCCGAATCAAAACTGAACGTCTTTGGTGTCTTTTTTTGAGCGAATTTGTTATTTCCGTAAATATGTCTTATGACATATTTACGGAATAGCTTTAGGCTTTAGATCACCTGGGACATCAAAAACACGTCCGACAGGTGTCTCAATAGAGCAAATAACATTTGTTTTTCCGTCTATTATGCAAATAACATTTGTTTTTCCGGTTATTGATCCTGGTGCTAAAAATTTAAAGCATAGTCTTTCCATTTTTATTGATTTTAATTATAAATGTCGTTTTATAAGACCATTTCTGTGAACTTATTAGGGACTGCAAAATTTAATTAAACATTTGCGTTGCTCTGAAAACAAAGTTTATTTTAATACTTACATACATACGATAATAATTTCATAATTTAAATTTTAAATAGAACTATACTACCTGAAAACATAGAGACAACACTTAAAGTTTATTAATTAAATTATCATTTACTTTTTATGCAATTCTTTTTATATAATCAAACAATACATAAACAATTCCATTTAGAGTTTTTAACAGAGATATTTTTGAAGTTTTTTAATGCCTTTTCAGATTAACGAAATAAAATTGGAAAGTGGTATCGGGAAGAAAGCAAGTAGTTCTTTATAAATATCTATTCGTACTGAAGTTTCTAAATGCGTTAACAAATATTTATAACGGCATGAAACTAAAGTTACTAGATGCCTTAATATTTAAAGTACCATAAATAAGAATAAGGTAATTTTAGTCGCAAAACAGATTTTTTTTTGGTTTTCAAAAATGCTTTGATAAACACAGATATCGTATATATTTTATTTTTATGTCTGTACTAATAAATTTAAATATATTTCTTGCTTATAATTTCTAATCGACGCATTGAACCATACTTGTAAATATTTTTACTAAAACTGCTCTGCATAAATCTATAAATAATTGTCAACATAAAAGAGCGACATATTTTAACTACCAGTAAATATTCTATGTTGGTCTTAATATAATACGATATTAAGCACCTTCGCATGTCAAAAACTATAGTGTAAAACAAAAACAATTTCCGAATAAATGTGAGAGTGTGGATTAAAGTAGACGTAAAAAAAATGAAAATATGTAAGCCCAAAGAAGAAACTTAAACTTATATGTTAAAGACCCCGAATAAGCAAAGAATTTACTCCGTGGAAAATTTTCAACTTATTTTATATCTTAGAATTAATTTTTTGTCAAATTTAAAGTTCTACACAACATTTTAAATTAAATAATAAATTGAAAAATAAACTTTACAAATAAAATAATATAAAACAATTTTCAAGTGTGTATGTGAGTGTACACACACACACACACACATATATATATATATATATATATATATATATACTGTGTAGAATTTTCTCGTTAGTCATCACCATACATTTTCTATAATATTAATATCAAGTGATACCGAAGGTCACCCAAGATTTTCAATATTATTATCCGTAAACCACTTTTTAAAAAGCGTCGCCGAATTAATAGTGCACTATCGTGCTGAAATATAAAATTATGATCTTCTAATTTGAATTTTATAATTGTCTTCTGTCTTTCTAGAAATTTAATGTGTTCTTCTGCATTTTGTTTACATTCAAGCACAATTAGATCTAACACACCCTCACAAGAATATGCACCCCACACCCTTATACTTCCTAAAGCGATGTGTCGACGGGACAAATATCTTTCTTCTTTTCAAAGATCGTGAGAATAATATACATAGCCAATAATACAACCATCTAAATTAATTTTTTTTTGTCTGTAAATATTACTTTATACCATTTTAACTTCCATATTATTGGTATGCTTTCGTGCAAATTCCAAACGTAACGAATAATGTCGACGATTTAAAGCCGGTCGTTTTTTTAAATTTTCTAATGTGTTAATGTGGAACACTTGTATATTATACGTCGCGCTATACATACATATGCTTGCGTTTCAATCTTCAGCGCTATTTGACCTGTAGTTAGATAAGAATTTGATGCTTCACCAAGTATACATCGCCTTTCTCGTTCTGTTGTGACTCGTTTCGTTCTCCCTTTATACCGTTTTCCGGGTCTTCCAAATATTTCATGATCACATGATGCGGTCGACCCAATTTCTATTTCCTTAATTTCTTCTAGAGTTAATTTCTTCACACGTCCCATTTTATTTTAGATTCGTTATATTTTGTTATAGAGACGTATAAATTAGAGTTAAGAATATGATAGCGTACTGATTTTGTAAATATAAACGTCTGTTCGCATGAAAACTCAACGTAAACTAAATAATTCTATTCAAGTGACCGCTCGTTCGGCCGCCAGTATCGTAAATTTTAGAAAGATCTATTTCCAGGTACACGTATTGGGTTATATATTGTTTTTACATAGGGAGATAAATTAACATGTACAAAGTAACCTTTATCTTCATTAATATTACAAAGTAACCTTTACCGTCATTCTATATCCTGTTTTGGCATGAGATAACCTAAGATTATTTTATTAATTAATTTAAAAAAAAAATAATTTTCTCAGTTGTTTGCCTGCGAAATATATTTAACGTAGAAATTAATTTCAAGATGAAAGCGAAAAATGTATTAAACTCAAATGCGTATAAATTTACCAGACCACATATAAAGGAAGTAATCATTCTGTATATGCACACAAGAATCGCGCGCTACAGGATCCAGTACGTCAACGTCGTGACGTGATTACGCCGACCACCCAGAGGCTCGTTCCTTACAAGAAAACTGACTTCCATTTTGTCTTTTAATGGTGCTCAGATAATAGAAAAAAATCAATAAAACCTGGTGACTTTATGGAGAATCTGTCGCCATAGGCTTCTAGTTAATAGCTAAAGCTATATTTAGCTGAATGAATATGCAGTTTACTTGCTTTTTGAGTTGTGTGCTATAAATGAAGCATATGAAAAGTCTCAAGTGTGAAGAGGCCAGTAAGTTTTAAACATGTAAAGAAATATGATATAATTACTGTATAAATTTAATTATTCCACAATTTCTTTCATTGCTTACAATTTAACGCAGTTTTTTTTCAAGTGTAGTTTTTCACTATGTTAACTTATATATTATTGTATTTTTTATACTCGTAAAGTAAATAACTATGTAGCTTGTACTTCTTTAATCTGTTACTGCTAGTCAAAGAAAACAATTTTATAACGAAGCACTTAATATATATTGTTTAGTTTGTTGGCATACGCTGCTAAAAGCAAGGTAAAGTACATATTCGTTCGTGGTTAAATTGAATGGGATGGAAGCCTATTTTAAAGTACTACGCTTTGGAGGCCCCTGATGATGTTTGTTGGCTTCAGCAACTATGGTATTTTAGCATACTTTTGGCAGTGAAATTATTTGAATTACGTATGTCGTACATTTGATGATTCAAATGTAAAAAAATTGTCAGTCATGGGAACACTCCAATTTAGTCAAATGTGGAGATAGCTATTATATCTCATGAAGTGTTTTCCTTTTTCTCAACCGGTTTTAATAGTTTCTATTAGTATCGGTTATAAATTTATATGGACGTAACTATATTTTTTAACTAGTTATTTTATTTTTCCCTAGGGGCCTAGTGGTGATGCCGCTCGTTTTGTGGCACTGCCAACTACGCCCGAAAATTCAACGGAGTGATCAGTGATTCAAATTTGATAATCATGAGATTTAAATTTATTTAATTAAAATTTATTATAAATTCAGCTTTTAATAAGAATATTATATTAATTAAACTTGTAATTAAATAAGTATTAATCGTTTTCAATATTACATATGTATATACTTAAGTTCTTAATTTGATTCTATAGGTTAACTAGAATAGAACTAGGTAGGTAAAATCGTCATACTATATTAGTTCATCAGTTAAAAGTATATATTTTTAGCAAAACTTTAAAAAAAATCCAGAGTTTACCAAAATAAACTAGTAAAAGGTGTATAATTGGAAAATAACCGTAGTGGAGTAAACTTAATTGCAAATATTAGTTTAAGCAAGTAACAAAATTTCTTCGTTCTTTACTATCCAACTGAAAGTCTATGGTGTTCTGAGCGAAATCTTCCAAGATCTTCCAAGTATTTATACTTCCAGGCAGTGTTATAGTATATACGGGACTCCCAGACTGCTCAAGTTATTATAATAAACCTACTCAAATAAAAAAAATTATCTTTAAATAAAAAAAATCTTGAAATAAAAAAAATATTTTTATAAACTTGTTCTCACGTCACATAACCAGATTGAATAGGCGTTCAAATGGCGATACATATAAATTTTTGCTTTTATTTCCACTTTTATTTTCATATTCATAAGTGAGTGTCACCGCACAGAATAAAATTTTTAAGCTACAATTTTTTTTTTACTTTACCAAGATATTTATATTTCAATAATATTAAATAATCAAGCTTTAGAACATTTAAATATTTTCAATAACATGTTGAAGAATTTTTTTCCGGTTATTCTAAAACAATTGTCCATTATACCAAATATTCATTTAGACATTGTCACACAGGGTTTAAATTTTTAGATTTTAAGTGAAAAAAGTAAAGAAGCAACTCATTTAAATAAAAAAATGTCTGTGTATTATAAAATACATTAAAATACGTTAGATTTAAGTAGCAACTACCGTCCTATAAGAAACTGAACGGCTTTTTCAAATATATTGTTCGCTAAACGGAATATATTACATGGTTAGTACACATATGTCTTAGTCCCGTTTTGAGAAAAGTAAACTGTTATTGAAAGACATTATGTAGATTTTACACATTATGTATATTATACTTACAACTTTTCAATGAAACCAGAGACTAGAATACAAATTTCATATTTTCTTAAAGTTGTGTCCTTCCATTGCTTCAATTGCGATATTTATTGTTATTTTTTCATGTATATTTTTTTCGAAAACAAAATTAAGACTACTATTATCTCACTAATTAATTGTCATCCTATATCGTCGTAACGACAGATGATTTGCTTTATAACTGGTAACTCCGACATAAATATATCACAAACGTCATGAAATATGTGAATTTATTGAATCACATCCTCTTTCATATTATAACAATTTGTTTCATGTAACTCTTCTGAAATATAAAATACGATTCATTATACAAAATTACTGTGCACATGAAGGATAGTAAATTTTTTTGTTCTCCCATAACAATTAAATGGAAATATTAATCTGGTTTCTCAAGTGCTGGAATGAGTTTATATTTATTCTTCAGACATCTCTGATTCGGGTAGCATGGAACCAAATTTGGGTCGAAAACACGTCATAGGTGCTATTTTCTTTGATTATCTCTAGTTTAAGGAGAATTCAATTTAAATACGTTTATTGCTCTCCTCATTTTATTTCTTTCAACTTTTGTTTAACTCATCAAAATGAAAACCGTTGAAAAAAAATTAAATTCACCATTTTTTAAATACGTAAGTTATATGTTGAAAAAAGTTTATATTTTGGGAATATTTTAGAACATTATTTCGTGAATTGTTATAAAAATATGTTGTGACAGAGACTTCTGTACTTTTTGATCTAATCTTCTTGTTTTATCTTATGTTAATTATTGCTGAAAATTGTAATCCTTTAAAGAATGGAATCCGTATATTTTTTTCATTTTGATTCACTACTTGATTATCGTCATTTATTAATACTTATTTCTGTATTACTTTTGCTTAACATCGGTGCGCAATAACTCGCATAGTAATATAAACACAATAAACAACGAGTCATGGTGATGACAGTATTGTCGAACAGCTAGTCATCTAGTGGCGGCGGTACTCCTTGTACTATTCTTCTCGTTTTCATTCATCTTACTCTCACTAACATTCACACATTTGTTCTTCCACCTTTGCCCATTAATTAATATAAAAATAAAGTATAGAATCAGACATTTAAAACTTTAGATGTTTTATATAGCCTGATGTTTTCATAACCTGGGCATAGAATATGGTATACAATGCACTACGCATTGTATACCATAATAGAAATTGTAAATTTAGTATTAAATATAATGTGGGAAAAATATATCTAATAAAAGTTTTCAAATTTCCCATTAGTACATTTCATAGAGCATATTTCTTATTGGCATATTTCATGTCAAAATTCCTTTCTTAAGATAAAATGTACAAACAAATATTTTGAAATGCATCTTCATTTGCAAAATAAAATCGGTGATGTCGGTACGTGATCAAATATTCAAAGTTAAACGATAGGACTGTGTAAAATAGCGAATTTGCTCCTGAATTGTAATGGATATTTTATGTAGAGACGACACTTTTCCGTGCCGGCTCTATCGCATCAGCGCCGTCTCTTCGCCTGATTGAAATCCTATTATCCAGCTTTAGAGTCCAAAAACTTAAATGCTTTGCATTTCATGCGTCCTTACTTATGAACTCGACGTATTTATCTTGTGTAGTTTAGAGTCACCAATAATACATCAGTTATCTGTAAACACTGAAAAAGCAGGTGTTAATCATTTTCAGTTGATGATATATAAAACTTATTAATTAGATGTAAATATCAAACAATCAGAAATAAAAAATACGAGAGAACTCACATAAGGTTTCCGTACTTACTTATATATATATACTTAAGTAGTTAAGGGTAATTAAAATATATCAAAATATTAATATTATTTTTACCATGTGAATATATAACTTAGTACATCTTTCGCAGGCGTAATAAAAATATCGGGTATTTCTCAAAAAGTGTACGATTTAGAATTAGTGCTTTATATTCTTTAAATTTCAGATAAATTTCTAGTACAGTGAAATGGGGTTAATAGAAATTAACTCTGTTTTTTTCTAATGTTTGGTGCTCACTTATACTGCAACATATAAAATTGATTTTTTTCTTGTTTTCATTTCTTTACACTAACAACACCAAGTATCCAAACTTTCAATAAAATAGAGAAACAAAATTAATCAAGTAGAAAGTTAAAAACCGTAAATTTAAGTGAAACATTACAATTTTTTAATCAATTGTACATTTCTCAAATTACCTCCATTAGTTGTTATTTTTTAGTCTTTTGGGGATGAGTGAGCCATGAATAGAGACAATAAAAAGAGTGAATTGGGATGTGAATAGGTTTCATTGGAACGGACGTGAAATGATTAGGCACGGCTAAGTTAATAGGGTTGTCAGAAATCATGCGTAATTATTATTTGCTGTTCAAAATAAAAAATTGTTTTTTTCAAGTTCAATGTATTGTTTTTTTCAAGTTCATAGATTTGACAGCCTTGGATATTTCATTATTAGTCATTAAATCCGGTATTTCAATTTTATACAAAATGTATGTACGTGCATGCGTGCCTGCATGTGTATTTGTAAACACACCCAAACCGGGGTGGAATAGGTATACCAAATATATTGAACGAATAATGAAAAAATTTAATCAATATAAAAAATATATAAAAAATGATATGCCTAGATTTTAAAAGGAATAAAAGAAAAGTTTGAAGGAAACCTACCAAAATAAACCAAAACAATTATTAAAATGATAAAGTAGGAAGTTTTAAATAAGATTTTCTGCTCAACGTTAAGACCAATTTTATTGAACTCTTTCTTCATTTGTTTAGTTTATGTAGGTCACGTCCATCGTTGTGGCAAATAATTTTTTAAGTCGAAGTAAATTTGCAATGCTTATTTTTGCAATTTAAAATATTTTTGTATTCAATATGGCATTAAACAATTATATCAAATATCCCAATACAATCGGCTAATCGACCGTAACGTGCATATTCATGTATAGAACTCCAACTTTCGCCTGTGTTAACAACGGCTATAATATTAGACGTATGTGTTAATGTCTGCAAATAAATTGAGTTTTTATTACTTATAACTTACTCAAATTAAAAAATTAACCAATATAAATAAATATTATTATAATATTTTTACTTTTATTGTTACCAATTTAGTGGAACGAAGTCTTTTACGCTGCTTACAGTAGAGCGAACTGGCAGAAAACGTCACGTAAGAAAAAAGCGCTCAGGCACCCTTTCCCTTTCTTTCTCTCTATATCTTTCTCTTTATATTATAAACGGTTGTATGTGTGTGTGTTCGTACGAATATCGACATTCAAGCAGCAATCATTGTGCGCGGTTAGCTGTATAACCTCAATTCTAAACACGTGCAAATATTATTTAAACTTATTTTTTTACTTTACTGGCTTTCTATTGTAAGCCAATCATCTGCCAGATACTTTTCAATTTGGTATGTATTTATTTTCATTATAAATGATAAATTATTACTATAATATTTAATAAATATTAAAAATTACAAAAAATTGTCGACATATAGTTTATTTTCCTTAATTAATTAAACTTTATTTAGATTGTTTTAGTAAATTTTCCAATTCATTATATTCATTTAAAGTTTTCAAATAATTAAATTTAAACTTAAAATTAATTTTAAATATGATTGGTTTAATAAATAAATTTTAAAATAATAACATGAGAACATTAAATTCTTAGAGTAATATAATATTAAGGTTAAAATTAATTTTCTATTTAATTCATTTTTGAAATAATTAAAATAAAAATAATTATGTGTAAACTTGAAATTAATTTAAATTTAATTTGATTGGTTTACAAAAAAATTAAAATAAGTAAAATATCAATTGATAGAATAATAAAATTTAATGTTAAAATTAATTTTAAGTTTAGTTCAGTTTTGAAATAATAAAAATATAAACATTTCAATTTTAAAATGCTTAAATTTTTATTTTTAAATTAATTAAATTTAAAATAAATTTTGACATGAAATTTTATTATTAAAAAAATTAATTCGTTTATTTTACCCAACTATGTAAATATAGTTTAATTAACAATGAAAACAAATGAATATGCTGACAATTTATTGTAATTTATTAATTTTAAGTGTTTTGTTATTGTTTTCTTTCTTAGAATTTTTTGTATGTAATTTATAACTCACCATATTTAATTTTTTTAATAAATAATTTTTTTTTTCTAAAATATTAAATTAAATTTATTGATTCTCATCATTACTTTATATTTTTGCTTCGAAAGAATGATAAGAAATAACATAAAATGTACAAATTAGAAAGCAAGAGAGAGACAGAAAGAGTTGAATAAAAAAGGGCGGCGCTTTTTGGCGTGATTAAAACACACTAATATAATCAATAGGAATCAACAAATTAAATCACGTTTAGAGTTGAAAAAATAATGTAAGACACTTTGTTTCTGACGGGAGTCCTCCGACCATGCAGTTTTTTGTTATAATACACTTTAGTTTTAAAATAATGATAATTGGCCAGTTAAAAAGTAGATTTATGTCATAAGTGTATTTTTGCAAAATGTGTTCAATAAAGCCTTTTTAGATTTACTGAATACATAACTATCTAGACATTATATCTGATAACACTTAAATACTTATATCTATTTAAATACTAAGGAATTTTGAAGAAAATAGTATTTATGCCCTAAGTTGTAAAATATATAAATTATTGCAATAATAGTTCTTGCAATTGGGCCAGTTATTTCCGAAGAATATGTGGATAAACATATATTTTTACAAATAAATTGGAAATTTGAATTGAATACTTACACATGACGTTTGATATGTTGATTTAGAAGCCCACAAGGTTAAATTAATTAATGTATACAATTTAATTCCAATGTCATTATAAACCTACATACAGACCATGCTGACAAATTATTTTTGTGAAGTCGATTAAAAAAGAAGCGTTCCTAGCTGAATTCTCGCTTCATCCCTTTACTATCCCAATTAATTCTAACTACGGGATCATTGGGGTTAGTAACATTTTTGTATTTTTCTCGTAAATTGTAAACTTTTAGACGTTGCGATTGTTAAATAAAATAAAATTGAGGTATCGGAAGGAAAGTCAAAAAGAATCAAGTAACACAAATTGGAATAAAATTAATTAATCTGCTTCAGACTTTGAAATCATCCCTATTCACCCCGTTTTATGGTAAGTAGTACTTTTTTGTGGATATTTAATTATTATCTCGCTTTCTATTATAATGGTTTAAAAAAAAATTACGGCGTCAATATTTTCCTTTTTTGGTAACTTTGACAATTGCATATTATTGTTGTCTGTCCGTAATTTAATTTGCTTCCGACTCAAAAACTCCTACAAATAATTTTAAGAATTTTCTAATATCGTGGGCTATTTGAAACTGAATAGAATTCTTCGAATAAAATAATAATAAGGTTTTTACACATAGATTTTGAATGTTTATGCTATGTCAACTGTACTTAAGTGAGATGGGATGTCTATTGAAATAACATCACGTTAAAAGTTAGTTTTATATGAATCTTATTATAAGAGAATGACCGAATAATCATATGCACTAGTGATGAAAAAATAAATTATAAAAAATACTGTGTCTTATTCCGGAATAATACAACAAAAATATGTTTTCAATGGTGATATACGTTCTAATATATAAAGATCAGCTTTAGTCAAATATTTGTTAAATAACTTGTTCTAGAAATTTTCATTTTTACATGTCATCTCCAATCATACCTATAAAAAATTTATTGGCAAAAACACTTAATCGTGTAGATTAAACACAATAATATTTTTATTGTGTTACAAATTTATAAATAAAAAGTTCCTTTTTTTAAAGAAAAAATAACTTTTTATCATTTCTTACCAATTGTTGTTACTAATCTCCTTTCTGTCATCCAACCTCATCATTAATCGCCGCTGTGCGTGAAAATAAAGCCTTGTTTGTTTTCAGACTCATTCAGAGCTTTGATGAAAAATACGTAGTCTACCTACCTGTACCTTTCATGCACTATTCTTTACTGTACCTTTCATGCAAAGAGACAGAAAAGGGACTCAATGAAAAAACAAAAGGATGGAGAATAAATTCATTTTTTATATAACGCTCAACTGTGGCTCCTCGACCAGTAGCGTCACGCATTCTAATAAAGCTTCGATTGTCCTTGAACACTATCATCAGCTTCATCTCCCCCAGTGTGCAGGACATAAGGAAAATTCCGTAAAGTCAATATAGTGAGATGATACTAAAGGTAATTGTGGCCGTTGGTCATCTTAAAACTGACGATGGCAAAATTCCTTGGCTGGATGTTGTGAACGGTGCACGGTTTACCAATAGCGACTGCTTCTAAGTTTACCTTTACCACAATGCAAACTGATTGAGTTATAATTTCAATAATTTTTTTTAATCTGATAGATGTTGTGATAACCCTATAAAAATTACACATATCTCTTTTTTATGCCCACAAATTAAAAAATAATACTTTGTACTTTTTACGCATAATCGTTAAACAAGCATATTTACAAATATGTTTTATTAAATCCTTCATTATAAAAAAAATGTAAAACCTATATTGAATATATTTGGTGTTAATTTTGTGGAAGTATATTTTAATTAAATATTTTGCAACAAAATTAAACTACGTGATGCAGTAGTATTTCTACTTTACGTAATTTTTTTATCACGAACTAGGTTTAGTTGTACGAAAACATCTTCGAGTGGTTTGTAAAAATCTTTATAAAATTGCCCACCTGGAAGTACCCTAAAGGTAGCCCACGTTAAAGAAATTAAATTAATAAAAAAATACTGCATGAGTTTCATTAATTTTGGAAAAATCATATCATATAACTAACCTAAGAGTGCAACGTAGTTAAACAACCTGAAGACAATCTGTAACTGTGTTAAAGATAATAAGAGATTAAGTATATGTGCCTTTGCAAGGTCAAAGTTTAGAAACAAAAATATTTTCTTTTAAACTTGAGATGATTAATTTAAGTCGAGGTACAAAATATAAAAAGAGGAAAAACACTTGTTTTAAGTGCGTTGGTTGAAATTAGAATTTACTCTTTGGAAAAGGTTTCGACCTTTGTTATATTGTAGAATTTATTTTATGGGTCAGGCTTAAAAAAACTGTGATAATATATATAACATTTCTACTCAAATGATAAATTAAAGAATAAACTTTTTAATAATAAAAAAATGATACTTGAAGTAAATGTTCTCAAACCACTATTGAGTTATATGTCTGAAGTAAATATGAAAGTGTTACCTATTACTTCTGACGTTATCCAAGTGGGATTTTTAATATGGCCAACTGTTGATTAAAATTTCTCCTCTAGAGCCCTCACATTCTTTCCCTAATACTTCCTTTTACATCACTATAACAATAGTTTGGAGGCAATCTGTAAAGAGTATATCTTCAAGGGTAAAGCGTAAATGTTTACTAACACACCTCGTCAATTCATTTAAATCCAGACTAAATTTCGGTCCAAATTTATAATTTAATTATGTCGTTATTTATTGATAAATAATTATCGTACTTTCTTAGTGAGGATTTTTATATGCAAAATGTTATTTTTAAAAACATTATTCTAGATATAATTTTTTACTTCAAAATAACTTCAGTAATTAAGTAAGCATTCTATTCACGATATATGCTTATTCTCATCAAAAGTAACATGACATTATATACAGACGTTTTAAAAAATACATTAATAAAGTATATTGCATAAAAGATTAAAGCTTCAAGATAAATATGAAAATTATTCGAAACTCAGTACATAAAACTATAACCATACCACGTATAAAGGGAGCAATTAATCTGTGAATATATATATATATATATATATATATATATATATATATCATATCTTAAAAGTTACATACCTACTGTATACTTACGTGAAAAAAATTAAAAGATTGTGGGCACGGTTTAAGTTGTGCATATTCTATACATTTTCAATTGATATTTTGCTTACCTTTGTAAGTTACACCATTAAATATCAAAAACAATAATTATAATTCTAGCAAAAATATTTTGACAAATGTCACATGTCACAAATGAAAAAATGCCAAAAAAATGTCACAAATGGAAATGAGTGATTTTCAGCAATTTAATTAATACCTCAAAAATATTCACGCATGTTGAATAAATTAAAATATTAAAGTTTGCAATTACCGTATGATTGTATATATCGATTAAATTATTATTTGGAAATAAACATAATAAAACATTTGAAACAGCGATATATTCAATATGCAATATAAAAGTATCTAATATATTTCAGTTTAAAACTGACTATCTTGGGTAGATCACTTGGCATTTAATTAATTTCGAATGGGTGTGAATATTTACGTATAATTAATAATTTAAAAATTAAATAAAAGTGGATTTATTTACAATGAATGACTCTACTTTTATGCTCACATCTCTTTTTGTTATCTCACAAATCTTTTTGTTTTTGTTATGTTATCGTACTTTTTAATGACCCAATGTAACATTTAAAAAAAAAAAAAAATAATTTCACAAAGAGGAAGCATTTTGTCTCAGCTCAGTTAGAAAGTGACAGGTATGGCATATACAGCAGACATACGCCATACCAGTTCCCTTCTAACGTTCTACAAAAATTATGTCAAAAACTAATAAAATATCTACACGGGCAATATGGGTCTTTACCACTCTTTAAGTTCTCATCTTCATGCTTTCCTAAAATTTCCGTCCGCTCTAGACCAACTTCTGTTAATTTCAATAAAATATGTTAATACCAAAATATTTTTAACACGTCTAATCTGAGTACAAAGACAATTGTAAAAGACTACTTAAACTATTTTCATACAAATTCACTGAAAGCCACAATATAGCACTCACGTAATACTACCAAAAACGCAAGAAGAGAAAGTTCTCTCTCTATCTGTTGACTATATGATCATCAACATCTCACGGGGTTCAGCACAAATACCTTCTATAACACAAGTAGATAGTCACCGTTGAGTTCTTCCCTAAATTATTTTAAATACTTTTAAAATATTTTGCAACAGAATAATATTTCATATTTATATTAAAATACGTCGTAGAATGTACTGTAGTACATGTGTGGATGCATACTTTTTCTTCAAGTTTAACTTACGGAATACTTTTGAAATGACTGTAATTTGTACAGAATTTTTTTATATTTAATTGTTGTAATAGCAATTTTGCGCAAAAAAATGATAGTAGTCAAAATAAACACGAAAAAAGAAAAATTCGCCCTATTTCATGTGCTAAAAAGCTTCAAGATGAAGCTTCAAAGTTAATTTCCTTTTTTGATGCTAGGCAAAAAAGTGATTATAGACTGAACTACAGATAAAAGATTACGCTTGTAATCTGTGACGTTTTATGTAATCATGCGCTCTTAATTAATGGTTAAAGCTATAGGTCGGTTTACGTATATATGACTTGAACCGGCTTAGCCGCAAGTTATGTACTACGAATGGACAATATAAATAGTTTAAAGTATGAAGGTGCAGCCAATTTTTTATACGAAAATGAATATGATGAATGGAAATGAATATGACGAATTACCGTGATAATTCAATAATTTTATATTTTCTTTTCCATTTATAATTTGAAGCATTGTTATCAGAAATTCCAAAAAAATATAAATATTATTTCGTTATTATAAATTGAAATCTTTGTGCTAATACAATACAGTACTGATAAATTACATAAATTTTATTTGTTTAAGAAAAATATTTTCAGTTTGATACAGACTTATATAAAATACCTGTTAGATACGAATAAAATTCATAGAAAAAGATGAGGGAAATTATATAAAATAGTTAAAACATTTAAGCTAAATAGAATTTATATCACACTGTAAAAATTAAAGCAGGTTTTTACCTATATATATATTAATTACAATCTACAAATTGCAAAAATTAAAAGTGGGTTATTTACAATTCTATTATAGTGCCATCGAATCGAAGGAAGCAGATTCTAAATTCGATACTTTAATTCATAAGGCAAACCGATAGTAATGGTTGTTCCTCGTACAGACAACGCTTCGTTCGTGCCTGCTGTCGAGTCCGTGCTGACTCTCCGTCTGACTGAAATCCGATTACGCAGCATCAGTATAAAATTATATAATAATAAAATGTTGCGTTTCGTTACCACGAACTCGCCATATTTATCTTATCTAATTTGGAAACGCCAAGAGTATGTTACTGAACTGTGAACAAAGAAATAATGGGGATAGTCCTTTAATAATTTTCGAAGATTTAAAAAGTCTTCAATTAGTTGTCAGTATAAACGCACGCGGACGCGCAAGCACACCCACACGCACACACATACACACACAAACTCACACACACACACAAGCTTACACATTATATATATTAAAACATATATAAATATTAATGTGACTTTTCGTTAATTATATTGCCTAGAATATATTTCAGGAATGAATTAAGAATAGCGTGAATAAATTAAAAATTTTGAGATCTACAATCTTCTTCAAATATATCGCTGTTTATTATTTATAATTTAAATCTTTATGCTATGCCAACTGAATTTAAGCGAAATGAGTTGCCTATACAGATGAAACCACGTTAAAAGTTACTTTTATATAAACCTAATTGTAGCAGTTGAGTAATGGTATGTAATAGGCGAATAATGGTATGTGCTCAGTGACAAAAAAAATTAATTTCAGAAAATAATTTAGCTAACTCAAAAAAAAAATATTTAGGTCTCAGTGGTAACCTGCGGTCCCAGGTTACTACTAAGACCTAAATAATTTTTTTCAAGCATAAGGAAAACTCTATAAAGCAATGTGGTACAGTGATTACACTGAAAATGGCAGAATAACTGAGTGGTTTGTCATCTTGTGGCAAGAAATACCCAGTTTCAATAAGTTAATGAGCTTTTTCATTATGCTGTAGTTTCACAGCACTCGAGAACTTGTTACGGATAAATGTAATTTTTTTATTTCAGCTGAAATAAGTGTTCCAACCAATTATGCACCAGGCCTTCTTCTTATTGCTCGTAGGAAATAATGGCATGCAATGCTGCCATGAAATCTGATGGAAAGATAAATTCCTTTAGATCATAAAGGCGGCTGTTTTTATTCATTTCTTTTATGGCACCGACCTCTGTATGGAAGTTTATTCTAAATATTCTCACTGCAATTGAATCTCCTTAGAAAGTAGTGGAGAGCTTCGTACTGCATCTGTCATCCAATGCTAACCCTTCCCTAAAAATGTAAATCCACTCACATCTATGGTATTTACGAATGACGACTTTTAATTATTAATCCAAGTGAGTAGTTTTTCATTTAGTTAATATTAACATTGGAAATAACTTATTAAATTTAATAACTAATGTACAGTATATATCATAAGCAAAAAAATATAGAAATTAATCTGCCTGTTCGAACTTAAACAAAATGGGAATACGCTCGGAAATAAATTGACAACCAAAGATATCACACAATTTCACTCGTACGCACGTTAATAAGAATTTCTTTCAACAAAACTCCCATTCGCGTTTTTAAATATTATTTTTTAAATATTTTGTTATTTTTTTAAATCGCTAATAGTAAAAAAAAACACTTTTGCTCTTACATCGCTTATATCGACGTCTCATAGTATTCATTAGCTAATTGCTGATTTCTTAGTTGTCATATTAATATTGACACTCGTTCTCTTCACTTTATCTTTTCAGTACTATCTATCACACTCCACTGATTATCGTTTGTAAATATGATGTGTTTAATTTATATATCTATGTACATATACATATGCCACAGTATATACACGACGAACATTAGACAAAGGTTATCAGACTATTCCAATCGTAAACTAACCGTCACCCTTGGGCGACTTCGAAGCAATTGATATCGTTAATTGATTAATATCCATCACGCGGCAATAAGTTACGAACGGCTGTCGGCCTACAATAGTTCTTTCGTCAGGTTTCGGATGTTTGATTTCAGTTTATATTTGTTATATTAGTTACAGATATGTCAAGCCTAATGATTAATAGGTTGGCGGGTGTGGGGTACTAGTCGCATTGCATATAGTCGTCTTTGTGTTAATTACATTTGGCTAGTTAGTTATGTCAGGTTTAGGGTAAGAATTAAAAAAAATAGTGTTAAAATATGCCCGTCTAAAGAAAAACAAACCAGTATCCTGCATTAGTAAATCAGGGAATCAAAAGACCAATCTAAGGTTCAAAGCAACTCTGCAACTATTTGACAAAAATGCTGTATCTGTTTTAGAATAAATTTTACTAAAGATGAAACTTAGGTTCATTACTATGAATTTTATTCAACAACAAATTTATGTAATGTCATGCTAACCTGTAAGATGTTTAAGGTGGTAGAGTCGGCCGGAAAATATCGCTAAAATTTATTGAAGTTCAGAAGGAATTTTGAAGGTCAATTACAATGAAGATTTCACTATAAACGGACAGTATCACGCAATATTTTTAGAAAGACTGAAAAAAGCCATTGAAGAAAAAAGGACAGAAAATTGACAAATGTCTTTTTCTTTTGCAAGATAACGTACCGGCTTACGTGAATAATATTATCCTTGTTACTTTTCTCAGTTGTGACTCCGAACGGTTAGTTCACTACGGCTCTGATCTGTTGGTTGGTGTCGTGTCCACATGAGGTGAAGAAGCGCTGAAATAACGCATTTGGTGATATTAATGATATTTTCGGAGTAGAGCTATCCGTGTATATATAACAGCTAAAGATATGATCCGGGTTGAAGGGGACGTCACAGTTATTACAGATGCAATAAGTTCTAGTAGCATTAGTATGGATTTTCATGCCTTAAAACTGCCCAGTTCTAAGTCTTGTGATAGTCTTGGTGAGCACACGATTTGTGTTAATTTCACATATCTGATAGTCTTGTTTGATAGCCTTTTCTCATAAACAATATCTTGCATAAGCAGTTACATCGCCAAGGATAGTTTTAGTATTATTAAAATCACTAAGATCACGAGCTTCTTTGGCGAGCTTATCAGCTGCCTCATTTCCCGGATAGCTAACATGTGCCGGCATCCATGGCAAAATGCAGATGCCATTTCTTGATTTGCCAATTTGTTCTAAATGATGATGAATTTCTTGGGTGAGTGCAAATTGACCTCTATTTATTGCCTCCAAAGCTGCAATGGAGTTGCAGAATATAATTAATTCATTTGCCATGTTTGTATAATCTATAAAGAGATACTCTTGTAGATCGCTCTCAGTTCACTAGTGAAATTTGAGGAAATACTGCTTGTGCTAACTTTTAATTCTTCCGTAAAGCCATTTGGGAATATCGAATATATGACAGCACCCCCATTCCGAATGGTTTCATCAACAGAGCCATCAGTGTAGTAGTGTACGAAGTTTATTTCTTTAAATGACTCTATTGTCTCCATATCCTTTTCCAGAACATATTCAAAAGGGTATTTTTGTGCATAACCTGATACGATTTAAGTTCATTATAGTATTTTGAGGAAGTCTTAAGGAAAAGAACGGTTCTTCTAGTGTTATCAAGTTGTCATGTTCAGTACTGTAATTTCAGAGTTGTATTTCATGTTAGATGACCTCTTAAGTCCGTTCCTTCTGGACCATTTCAATAAAGTTCTTTGTAAAACGTAATCAGTAGAGTTACTTTTGGCTCAGTTAATAATGCTAATGGTATGATAATTTCTTCGGTTTTCAAGAGAAACAAGGCCACACTCCGGTACAACCTTTTTATTGTTTGTAGAGTCAACAGTGCCACTGATTATTTTTGCTGCTCTGGCCTCGACACTATCTAAGTAATTTAGAGCTGTAGTTAAAGCATTTGCTCACATGGGGGTGGCATATTCAAGATGTAGTCTAATGATTGTTATATAGGTTGTACAAAGAGCCTTGGGGGCCTTGCGCTCCAATTAGCACCACATAAATATTTTATCATTTTTAGTTCTCGATGGATTTTCCTTCTGTATAAGGGGAGTATTATTTATCAGAATTGTTGGTTTGAATTATTTTCTGTGTCGTCGATCTGTTGAAAAAATCATGGAGAAATTTTTGTGGTGGATTAAAATTCAGTGAAGGTCTCAGGCCCAGACAAGAATATTCCTAAGAAAATTGTTTAGAATAGAGGATGGTTTTTGCAGGCAGGTATACAATATTATATCTGCAAAGCAAAGCAGGCAATTTGTGTGCTCGTATAAATATTGATAAATGTTGTTAATATTAAGCAGAAATAGTAGAGGGCTAAGGACAGAACCTTAAGGTAAGCCTGCTCAAGTATTTCTGCCTTTGAAAAAGCACCATTAAAACGAAATATAATTTTTGTGTCCTTCAGGAAGTCATCAATCCATATAAGTGCGTGCAATTGATGCCCTGCCTGTGGGCAATGCAAATAAATGTTTGCCTCAAGACATTATCAAAACGAGAAAACTTTTGTAACTAGTGTGAATGATATGTTCCGTGATTTTACAGAAAATACTGGTTAAGGCAGAAAATACTGGATAACTTTTACACTCGTCCGTCCCAGGTCTTAAAATAGGAACGATAGTCGATGTTTTTCGTATTATTGGAAATTTTCCGATTCTTCAGGGAGTGTTATTTCTAAAAAATATTCCATGCAATATTTCCAAAATGTTTCACTATGTGGCCATAAATTAGGTCATTACCAGATAATTTCGCTTGGTCAGTATTGTTAATAGTTCAGTTCAGTTCCTGTATGGTGATGTCATCAGACATGTGATTCTGGTAATTACCCTTCAAAGCTCTTGCTTCCAGTAGAAGTTTTTTGTCAATCTGACTAGAAATTTTTCCTCCTTGTAAAATTTTAGTATACTAGAGTTAGAGTAATTCATGGCTAAAGTATCTGCAATAGTTTTATTTGTGGCAACAAAAATCTAGGAGATTCAATAAGGTTCGACTTTTGGTTAGTATGACCACTAAAACATTTATTTAAGGTCTTCACAATCTTCCAGTGTTTTGAATCTTTTCGAGGGTCCATCTTTGCATAGAAAATTGGATAACGAAATAAACGTAAAAATAGTATTTAAAAATGCAATTTTTTTAAGGAAAGCCAAAGTTAAATTTAGTCTGATAATCTTTTGTATAAAAACATTTTTTAAATAGAATTTAATTTTGTGGAGTTCATTTTAAATATGTACAAAAAGTCTTTTTCGAATAAAACAACCGTAGAAAAAGATACCAAAGGAATCCTTCAAGGTGACCAACGAAAGTAAAATTCAGTTAATGGATTCAATATGATATATCTTTGTATCGCAGATATGCGCTTTGTTTGCAATATTTCTAGTTGTAGCCGCCTACATACATAGTTTAGCTATACTTATGTCTATGTGTAGAGGACATTTATGCACACTGTTAGATGCTAGGTACTTAAAACAAACATATTAAAAATTAACAATGTCCTAAGACTTTAAATATTTACTAATGCTCTTTTTGGTTTTAGATAGTCATAAGCACAGTCAAAATATTCAATTTGGCTTTATGTAGTAAACATAAAAATTAAATAAGCTTAATTTTATCGAAAAACCTATTATTAGCTTAAATTTTTAAATATTTTATTTACAATATTTAATGGTATATATGAAAATATAACAAATATCGGAATAGTATTAGGACATCTTCTTAAAAACAGAAATAATTCTAAAATGTTTAAAGAACCTGAATTATGCCAGAATTTTTGTACAAATTTACGTACATATAAATATAAAAATGATTGTTTGTTGTTCGGTATATACTCGGTATATAAGCTTTTAACTTATAACTATTCTTTCATAAGCGTAAACCTTTCGTTAAGTATACTTTTTGTTTTGCAATGAAATTTAGGTAAACTTTCAGTTACGCTATTATATTCATAACTTTGATTTTAGCACTTTCACAGATCAGGAGGGAGGAGTTGGGATATGTTCTTTGTGATCATTTGCAGCAATACCTCTAGAAGTATTGTGCGTAAAATTCCGAATAAATAGTTTTGGAATTATTGTAATTTGGTCCTTGATAAAATAAATAATGTTGATCTTTGATAAAAGAAATAAAAAACTTAAACTCTATTAATTTTCTCTAACCCAGATATTTACATAACAATTTATTTTACCAATTCTGCTATTTGTAGGTTGATACAATGTGAAAAGATTTTGAGAGCCTTCATCTTCGTATATAAAGAAGACTACATTATATATTTCTCTTAAGTCATTCCCATAATGTGGCGTAGAATGTAATATTTGACTACGAGAAAGGTTTATGTGCTCAAAATAGAATTCATTAGAAAATGTCTATGCGGAATTCACTTCAGACATTTATTTTTGCACTGAGTCCTAACTTCATACGTGTTCGAAAGGCATTTATTCAATCTTATATCAACAATCCACACTACGAATTTTAGAATAAAATTTTTGCATTGCATATATTACAAGAGTTATACGCGAAGATAAAAGCATATTACCCATTTATCTTTGACGACATATTAGTTTTACTTGACTCAAAAGCGGTAAAGTATTTCAAGTACATATACGTTACAAGTCAGTTTATTTTTCAATGGGACACATCTCCTGCGGAAAATTAATGTCAACGCTTGCGGAACGTTTTGTTAATTGTAGTTTCGGCTTTATTTAGTTATTTTATTTTAGAATCGTCCTTTGAGGGCATTTTAATGATTAATTTTTGATCAGTGTAGAATTACTATGATTGCTTAATTATTTTGGTTCATATCATTGTACTAAATTATATGCATATATTGCAAATTACTAGATTATATAAACATATAATATATGATACGGTAATTTCGGTGAAGGTAGATTTTAAGCGGATTTTGAACGGTGATTTAAGGATACTTAGATCCTTATTTGAATATCATTCAGCGCATATTTTGAGAGGTAAACAGCAATTTAATTTAATTTAAAATAGTAATTATTTTATTTTAAATATTAATTAATAATCGGAATGTTTAAATCGACTATTTTTTTTCCTTTCTATGGTTCTGTACCCTCTAAAAAACGGAATTAAAGGAAAGAAACTTGAAATAATGTATATCAGTTGGTAAATATTAATCAAATATATTAATATAAATACTCAAAAATATCTATGTGGAAATTTCAGAAGAGGACAAGTCGAGGATTTTTTAAATTTTTTGTGTCGTGTGAAATTTAAACTACATGGGCAAGTTACATAGATTCATTAACTACATATTTCAGAATTATGTGGAATCGTTCTTGAGATGTTACTATAAAATATTTCTCAGAGATCCGCAAAAGTTTGCTCAGTACTTTGAAACTTGATATAAAAATAAAACATATCAATCCGCAAATATCTTAAAATTCTAAACTAGAGAGGATACCAATCGCGTTTTCTTTTTATATTGTTTATAAGATAATTGTAAATATATTCTTGAAAATGACCAAAAACCCTCTTCCCTCTCTCCTATTACAGCCCACTAAAATAAATGTTACGAAAACGCTATTAGCGTTACTGGAAGTTTATCTAAGGTTTTTCGGAAAACTATGGCAACTATCTTAAATTTTATAGTATTCAAAATATTAAGATATTTTATGCCTATGAATGATATATAAGGCACATAATGAAGATAATATTATAATATTTAATAGTTTAAATGAAACACTATTTAACCTTAAGTATCGATACATGCCTAAGTGTGTACAGAACTCTCGGAGGGATCATTCTACTCATAATTAACAGCTTTACTTATAAAAAATTTACAAGACTGTTTATTGAACAAATTTCAGTTATTTTCAATTTTTTTAATATTTGATAGCCGGGTGGTAAAAAAGGAGACTCGGTAATTAAAAAAATATTAGAGTGACTCGCTAATATTTTAATAACTTTCCATTAACACATTATTTTTCCATTTCTCAATCAACTAAGGAAATAAAGGCAGCAAATCATGTTTCTTAGCCCTGAAAATATTAATAGTTTTAACAATTTAATAGAGGTGCAACATAATCTAAAATATATTTAAATTTTGAATAAAAATAGTGTTATTTTTAACTTCGATGCAATACTAATAAAACTTTAAATTTTTCAACTTTTTTAAGTATCTAAGTGTATAAAGAACCATTGTAGTGCAAGCTTTCCTTGAAGAGGTTTATCATATTTATTTTAGTGTAATTATATTGCACAAACTTCTTCTAGCGAGTTAATTTAACGGTATTTTGATCAATATTTTTTCTTCTATGTACAAAATATTTCTAAAAAATGTCACCACATTTTTTTTATATTTAATACTAAATGTTAAGTTTCCAACTTTTGTTTGGTACGCAACAAAATATTGTATCAATCTCATAATTATATTTATTCTAATATAAATCCCGAAATACGTTCAAATACGACATTTGTTAAGCTACAAAGAAATATTTTGCCTTGACCTTTATCATCGTTATTATAAGAGTTGAGAATATAACTACAATATACGAAAGTCCTAGTCAATCAATAAGTGTTACTAAAGAAAAGGTATAGAGCTGTATGTATGTAAAAGTATATGACAGAAAAACTGATAGCAAATATTTATTTAATTGCTACTAAACTCAGTTCTTTGTTCTTTGCTAGCGAGGCATACTCGTGGATAACATGTCTTTATGTTCGTAAATACTTAAACAGAATGAAATGTATCGCCGCAGGTTCTCGTCAGTTGCCTTTGCCTTGTTTTAAATTATTTCAAATATCGTCTGACTGTATAATTTACGTATATGTTTTCAGCACCAGTTAAATTTCAGCGATTTTTTTATATAATTTATTTTGAAATATATTCTTGGAGAAGAAAATAATTAATTCCAACAGGGTTTAATCAAATTGAAAATTAACATTAATCATAGTCCCATTTACTTTCTTGTTTAAAAATTATTTTAAATTAGTTCATTTAGAAATATTTGTTTAATTTTTTTGGTTAAAAAAATTGAGACATCATTGTAAGAGAGTTCTACGGTTACTAAATAATAAAAAAAAAGTAAACAAAAATTAACTAAAGTTAATGATCATTATGTTGGAAATACAGTGAGAACAATTATTTTTAATAGACTTCATTGCTGATCATAATACAGTGATCTTGATTTGCTGATCATAATACAGTGAGTACATCAAATACAGTGAGAACAATTATTTTTAATAGACTTCATTGCTGATAAAAGCCGTCTGAATAAGTTTTTAACCATGAACCCGTATGTGCTAAACTCCAAGAAATGAAGCAAACATTAGTTACCCTACTACGATTCAAAATTATGAAATATTTAACGTTTTACGTATTTTTATTGCTTAAAAAAGAACCAATTTTTAGTACGATAGTTTTTTAACGAACATCTTTCATCTTATTTCTGTTGTACATTTTCATGAAGGAATTAAGATAAAGGCCGTGAAAGAGTTTTACTAAAAAATTGTGACGTACAAATCGTTTCGTGTATTACGTTCGATATTTCGTAAAAATGTGTATAAAAGTGAAATATTTTTTGCACACTATTATTATTTGATATTTCTGTACCTACGCTAAAATTGTGGAGAGGTAAAGTTTGTATGTAGGAGATAATCCCCGAAACTACTCATCCAATTTCAAAAACTCTTCCATCAGTATTTAGAATGAACCGTTAAAATAACAGTAATTTTCGCAGAGACCAATTTTGTAATTTAAATCAACGAAAAAACATTCGAGCGAATGCGTTTGTTACGAACGCTCTCTTAACCACAAGAAATATATGTATGTTTTCTACAGAAAAGTTGTATAGCTTAAAAAGGCTTGTAAAAAAGTGCGCAGATTTGTTATGTGTTTAACAGATTGTTGAGTTTAATTAACAGATTAATAAAATATGACTTAAAGATATGTATAAAATTAATTTTAATGTGTCGGGGATAATTTAACTGGGTAATGTTAAATTCTTCTAAAAAAATTTTGAAAATAAATTTTGCTTATCGTCAGAGAAATTTTGTGTGGATAAAAATTTCCTTCAACAACATTATATGAACGTGTAGTTTAGATTTTATGATGGTGTTATGGAAAATACAAAATAAAATACGCATTATTTGTCTATTTCTCGATTAAAGTAATGAATGTCTTTTATTCCATATGCGGAACATTCATATAAATTAAAAGATATTATCAAAGTCAGCGTTACATCTTATTTTGGTGACAGCGAGAGGCGTAAAAAATTTGACTTAAATCTACACTAAAATAATTATATTGAAATAAAAATTAATTGTTTAAGTAAACTTTATTATCATAAACGATTTTAGTTTTATTTTGATTTTTTTAATTCTTTTTATATCAATTATATTATATTTAAAACTAATTTTCGAAATAAATGTATTTTTTAAAAACATTTAATTAATATAATGAATTATTGAAATTACTAAAAAAGGTTAAAAAGTAGAATTAGTGGTGGAAATAAATTAATGTACCGGAAATTTATTGTATTTAATTAATTTTAGATATTTAATAAATAATAAAGTCATAATTTATCTTTTTTAATGTAAATGATACATACCGAACTGGAAACGATCTGGCAGATTGGCTTACAATAGAAAGTCTGGATAAAAAAATATTAACATACGATTGTGCTTATACTGAAGCAAAAGTGTCATTTTATATTGTAGCAAAAGCAATATTCTAAATATTCCTCTTTTTTCTGGCTAGATCACATTCACCAAGCGTGTAACATGCTACAAGGAACTTCGTTCCAAAACCACCATGCCTAAAAGAAAATTACAACTTTCATGGCGAACAACCCAGACAAGAGCAGCTAAAATACGGCGAGCAGAAACTTCCTACACTGAAACTACGTAGCGTCTCATGAGTCATAGGAAGTACATATTACAAGCGTGTGCTAGAGAGTTTAGTACTAAACTTTCGTATCGGCTCGCTAGATAAAACATTAGAACATCACAGGCCCGTGCTAGGGAATCGAACTCTACACGCTCCGAGCAGCTCACTAGACTTAGGCAGCATATCTTATAAGCACGTGATAGGGAATCTAACTACAAACGCTCCCAACTCCTAGCCGCAGAAAGATAAAGGACATTTACTACTAGAGTTTAGAGTGATTTGTTAGTCACGAGAATAGACCAGCTTTCAATTATGATTCAAGTATAGGTTATACTCAGTAAGACATTGTAAAATTATGGAAAATTAACAAAATTTTCCTTAGGTGTTTTAATAAAAAATAGAGTGAAGAAGCAAAAGGTATATGTTGTGCTGGAGGCAAAATATTTTTTCCTAATATACAGTAACAATCGCAAGCAATAAAATATATTTTATAAGACAATCACCCATTATCTGTGCATTTTTTAATTAACATACGCAAGCATAATACATTGTTTCAGATGGCCGTCATTCGGCGCTAAAGAAATTTGCAAACAAAAGTTTATGACTTTATTTAAGGTAGACCACCAATAAAATGCAACACTGCCCGTGTTGCATTTTATTGGTGGTCTTCGCTCACCTTCAGGTTAAAGTCCGGAGTTTCTACAGATTCAGTTCATATCTGACACGGACCAATTAAATTTGTGATCTAATATTGCTCCTTACATAAAAATAGATTTTATCAACGAGTTGCAGTCGACATTGAGTCGCCATATTATATACATTCGCAGTTTCAAATACAACTTAGAGCATAACCATTCATCGTACAACTTAAAATGAATAATTCACACCAACCGCACTCAACATCAAAGAAGATACAATTCATCGACTATGTAAACAAAATTGCAGTTTTGTTAGTCGACGAAGACAAAGGACCTAGGGATATAGTGATTCATTGTAAGGATGGTCATTTTAAAAGAGTATCGGATTTACACCGCGTTTACGATCCTTTGAAATACCCTTTAGATTCGTAAAAGGCGGATATGGTTTTGACAATCCCTCAATATAACTCAACGAGGTATAAAAATATTTCATGTATGCAGTTTTTTTTTATTTACATTTTACAGCCTAAGATAATCTTGCCAGCAATAAAAATCAAATTAATTCCTAAAAAGAAAAACGGAACCATTATAAGACTACTCACTTATCTATCCGAATCATAAAAAGAAAACCCGTATAAGACTACTCACTTTTCTGTCGGTACGTCAATCACGGCTGTTTTTCTCAGAAACTACTTGACGTAGAAACTAAAAGATAGGGAAAAGCTATTAACTTGCATATACTGAAACAGCGAAAACTCCAAAATATTAATTTGAAAGTTTTAGGGAAGCCAAATTAATTACCCTTGTTTTATTCCATGTGTGTAACATGATGTCGTTTGAAAAATCTCGTTAGAAAGGTCTCTAAAATATTTTGTTAAAAATTTTAAGTGTTATATCTTCAGAGATATAATGAAAGACATGCTACGCTCCCTTATTTTTGAAACTAGTAAATATAACATTTAAAAAAAAACGGGTTTTAGAAAGTCATAAAAAGGTTGTAGGAAAACTATGGCGTTGATACTAGATGTTATAATTTACTGAATATTCTCTATATTCTCAAGTCTACGAACGATAAGTTGTACGATATATTCACATCATTTCATTTTCAAAGTAAATTTTCTTAGAAATCATGCAACTTAAAAACTTGGAAGTTAGCATAGTAATACACAAGTTAAGCCCTCATATTTTCAAAATGTTTTACAACACTAACTTATTAAAATATTCGTATGAAATTAAAAGAGGAGTAAAACAAAAGTTTTATTATTTTTTCGCATTTCATGTATCATATATCATTTGAAAAGGTTTGTTATGAAGAATACAAAAATATTTTATTAACATTTTTAAATTGAATATTTAAAGTCATTCTAAAATATATGTATAATAATAACATACCACAGTTCCATTTCTAAAACAACAGAGCCAAAGAATATAAAACAAACAGTGTCGGTACAGGAAAACCATAGCGATTATCATAGAATTTATCATTTTTTTAAATGGGCGTCATGTTTTTACACTTATTAAAGATATAATATATATATTACGTTGCAATATATTTAAGTTGCCAAAAATTAATACTAATAAGTTTCAAAATATGTGCGGAGTCTCGTAGTGCGAATTCTCTTCGTGTTTGACAGAATTTTTTTGTATTGTGTTTAAGCGTATAGGAGAGTTTACTCATAGAACATTTGATGGATATCTACCAAATGCCATACAAAATTAATAACTGGATACAAAAATATATTTATTTAATAATTTTACTTCTTTTAATAGATTTTTCTACTAAATGTAAAAAAATATTTATAGTTATAGCTAGTTTTTCGGTAAATTTTAGCATAAAAGCTGTTTTAAATATATAAAAGAAATTAAGCTATATTCGAGATAATATTAATCAAGTCTTGTGAAAAAGGAAATGCGTTTGTAATTGAAATAATACACTTTAAAATTATTTCGGTTTTGTTTCTGTGACATGCTCTAATCGGTAATGAAACATACCAGTCCTCCTAATAATTGGGAATCTTATTATTTTTCTGATGACAAACTCGTAGGTAAGGAAATTGGATCCAATTGTTACTGCAGTAACTAAGAATGATGACGAAAGACATGTCACGAATATTTTGCATGATTTTCTACATATTACGTTGCTAGTCACGTCTTATACTTGCTTCTGAAATACATGTAGCCTTTTTTGAATCTTACACTCCTTGGAAGTTTTTTTTTAAAGTTTCGCTTTCTTCCACGTCCCATGGTACTGATACGTTCTTGTTCACTATATAATTTCATTCATTACTTGTAGATACGGGACTAAGATTGCTGCATCTGCCTCTATCGAAATAAATCGTCAATATAATAATTTTTTTTTAGAGTGTTGAATTAGAATTTCCCATTTTTTTGAGAACTAAAATGACTGCATTAGGTTTTGTTACAATAAAACTCACTGTATTTGATCTCGGCTTACCTAGTGTACTAAATAAAAATGTTACGACATTTTTGAGTTCTAAGTCACTCGTCAGACATTGCAGCAAAATAAACTTAGTTTTACATTCATTAATCATAGAATTTATTTTCTGCGCCACACTTTTAATTACCATAGAGCTATGTTTCTAATCTTTGATGTTTTAGCAATTATGTCAATGTCATTAGTATAAGCTAAAACTAATGTGACGCACTTTCCGTTTGGCATTATATTTACGAGTACCTACTATCGGTTTTTTAATTATGGCACATTGTATGAATCTAGCGTTTTATTTTCATCAAGAAGACGAAATTATTGCGTTGGAATCTAGTATCGGTAAATATCCGAAATCATAAAAATGATGTTTTATTACAAAATGCTAGCGAATCAGCCTGAATAATATGGGAGTATTTGAGTATGTATATTTATAAGTATTTGCTCTCGGTGTATTTGCTCTTCGATTGACTGGAGATGTATGTCAAAATTGAACCGAGTGTCCGATGGCCTTTGGATTTACTTTATTTCGTAGGCATGTTCATATCAATGTTTTAATATTCGTAAAGTCATATTATCCTTAGATTTAAACCTTATTTTCTGCAAAAACTTATTGCATTCGAACTTAATAAATTGGGACACAAAGAGTGGATTCCGAGATCAGTCCAAAAATGGGGTTTATTCTGTTTATTCCCAATGAAAAGATTATAAAACTTTAGATCAAAATCTAAAGTTATTTGTTGTTTTTCGTTTAGATTTGAGTGTTAAATTTAGTTGGTTGATTATTTTGTTGACACATTTTATTCCATGTTCGGATGATTTTTGGACTTACCATAATTAAGTAATTGCAGCTTTGAAGAGTTTAATTTCAGAACTTGGTTCGGTGAGATATTATGTAATAGGAAGAATACATGATTTACGGGCCAAAATATTTTTTATGTAAAAGTTCATGTTGTTTCCTATGATACGCTTATTTCTTTAATACATATAACTTTTTATTATAAAATATTATTCCGATAGTGGTTTTGTGCGACAGTTTGTCTACCAGACTGTTCATTTTCCTTCCTATAATGACATATCTGGTTCAAGTACAATTAAAGAATTTCATTTAATCGTATTTCCACAGTTTCTTTACCTTATAGAAATATATTTTTTTAATGGATGCTTGAACATAAATGCTTGCACTAAAAGTCTTTCTAAACAGATAACTATAAATATTTTTAATATATTTTGATTTCATGAAATAAATGTTTTGGGAATAAGAGCTAGAAGGTAAGATATATAAATAAACACCTTCCTTACGATTTTTTTTATCTTGAAATTTTAAATGCATTAACGATTGTTTAAAATTTTCAAATGCCAGCTATGACTCTAAATAGTTTTTTTACATTTAGCAACAAAATCAACCCTAGTAGATTTTAAAATCTGAAAATTATCATGAGGAAATATAAAATGATACATTATTTAAAAGAAATTAATTTAATTCTATTAAATTATAGTCGATTGAAATGATACATATCTCATTTTCATAGCTATCCTTTCAATTAGTGAAAGTATATATTTGTCTTTTATTCGTAATCTCTAATATTTTTATCAAATTTTATTTCCTCAATAATTCTGCTAAATTATTATCAACATATAATAGTAACGCAGCTCAACAACCTGAAGACAATCTGAAATTGCAATAAAGATTAAAAATCAAGATAAAGCGAGATTAGGCATCGATGTCTTTGCAAAACAAGAGTTTAAAAACAAAAAATATTTTCTGTTAAAAGAATAAATAAAAAAAATATTTTCTGGAGAAGATCAATAAAATTAGAGATACTTGAAACATATTTTTAAAACTCCTGGTTGAACTTAAAATTTACTAGTTGGAAAAATGTCGATCTTTGTTATAATTTAGAACATAGTGAGTCAGGTTTAAACGCTGTAATATAAGTTTTTAACTCAAGTGAAAAATTAAACACTATTTATGTAATATGGTTATAAACGATAACGAAACGGTATTTGAAACATATTTTTTCCTATCACTGTCGCATAATCGATATATTTAATGGAAATATGAAATTACTAGCTTCTACTGGTGACGTCATCCATGTGTGGTTTCTATTATGGCCAACTAACACACCTTGATAATTCACTTCAAATTCATAATAACTTGTGTAACAAAATATGTAATTCAAATATGCTCTCTTTCTGCTTTGTGGTTTGTATATGCACTTCGCTAAAATTACAGTACTCTTTTAATGTGGATTTTCCTATTTAATGTGTTGTTTTTGGAAACGGGTTTATAAATATTATTTATTAAGCATTGCTTCAAAATAACATTATAAACAAAATCATATGTATTATCACTCTTTACGGCCAATTTTGATAAAAGATAACATAAAATTTTAGATAGATCTTGTAAAAAGAAGATTAATTGTGTAAGGTATATAGAAATTAGTTTCAAAATTAATGTAAAAATCTTTTGAAATTCAATAGCGTATAAATTTACCACGAATAAATGAAGCAATTATTCTATGTATGCATGTAAGCATCCAAAAATTTGCACGTTATATATTTACTTAAGACGCGACGGATCACAATTCTGTTCATCCATTCGGTTCGTCGACGTCATAATGTGATTACGCCGGCCGCTCCAGCGGCCTATTCTCAGCGAAAGAACTAACTTCCGTTATCTCCTTAATGGCGGCAAGATAAAAACTACGGTAGGAATCTACAACATCTCGTCAAATATATGTATGGAGAAGCTGTCATCATGCATTTTGTATCTAGCTTTTGGTTAAGGTTATATGTCTATGGCTTACTTGTACTTGATGTGAGTGGTTGTATGTAGCAAATAAATTATGTAAAAAGTCTTAAGATTTGACAAAACGGTTTGACATTTAAATTAATCTAACGATAGGATAATTATTCATGATTTTCTCATTTTTTTTAATACTTATAATTTCATTTAAAATATTTTTTATTGAAAAAAAACACAATTTAAGTAAAAGGAAAGTAATCAAAATTAGCAGGTTTATTAATAAATAGGTCTCGGATTTCTATTTGAAAATTAATTTTGTGTAATTCGAGGTAATTTCCGATGCAATATCAGTAAATTACATAAACTAGACTTGTGTATATATATACATATATATATATATATATATATATATATATACATATACATGATTTTTTTTTCATTGACTCGACTTAGATTAAAACTGATTGACTGTTGTGAAACTGGTTAACCATGAATAAACCTCGTGAAGAAAGGGTTAAGTATATACAAAAGATTATATATTTAAGGCTACATAATCTCTCTATTATAAATATTATTTATTTATAAACAGTTTATTTATTTGTTTTTCCACTATGTAAATTTATTTATTATTATTTTTTTCACGTTATTATATTTTTATACAACCGAGTTGTTTGTCTTAAATAAATAACATATTTGCTGATACTCCTTTAATTTGCTAATTTGTTAGAATAAATTTGTATGGAATTACTTAATAAATGCTAATTTTTCAGATTTCTATATATGCTGTTAACATGTGAAGTAAAAGCCCTACACAGTTAAAAGCAATGGAGAGGAAAAGAGGTTCACTGACCTACACTTTGAAGACCCTTGGTGATACTGATGGTGTATGACTACTCTAGCATAAGTAGCATTTCAGTGTACTTTTGGCAATGAAACGATGTGAAATATGCATTGTGCCAGGATTCCAATGTAAATAAATACATATATTATAAAGATACCCCAATTTAGTCGAACTATATAACTACTACATAAATCGTAAAATATTGAAGGCAAAAAGATTTCTTTAAATATTTTTTAAATTCTTGTTTTATTACAAAAAAGGGTCCAGCAGTTTTCAATACCGAGAGATTCCCGCGCTAATCAGATTTATTATATGTTACACAGTAAATCTGTCAACAATACAGCATCATTTAATTAAATTATTTCTATTATACATAGCATAAAAAAATATTAATGCTGTGAAAAGTTTCCTTCTATCTTTTCCCAGTATATTCGTATTTCGATGATTTTAATTAATAAACCTTTTTTATATTTATATATTTTTAATTATTTGTCGAAAGTGGTTGTTATTGTGCAGGTTATTCTAAAGTAATTATTTCAAAAATTAAAGTATTATTGTGATCGTGGTTATAAAATTATTTAGTATAATTTTGGGATGCAAATATTAAAATAGAAAGATCGATTCATTTAAAACAAGAAAAATACTGAAATACTTATTTTTGAAGCATAAATTTTATTAACCAATTTCAATAAACACTACCACCAGACTTAACCCCATTTTGCATTTTGTACTCTTTCAAATACTTTTATCCCTTAGATCATTTTTAAATACAGACATATCTTAGGCCCTTTTTGTACAAACTGACTGTTATTGTAAGACGTCATAAAAGGGTGTGCCATATTACAATATAAACTTTTCATTTATTTAAAAGTTACCCTCAGTTTCGAATGCGAATTTCATATTTTATATTTGTCTGATAATATATTAAAAATTCGATAACCAAATATTTTTGTACTGATATATTATTATTGTATTCAACTGTATCCTTTTCGAAAATAATATGTCGACCTAAATTATCAAAATTGTAGATGCCATACATTTCATGACAGATACAAAAAATAATTTGATCACATTTTTCTTTGTATTATAACCGTGGTTTCATTTGTTTCTTTCCAAATTTACGATTAATTCTATAAAATTTTCATCACATGAACGACTATAAAATTACGTTTTTTTCTATAACATTTATCTGAAAGTTTATTCTATCATCCAAGCTCTGGGATCAGTTTATATTTACCCAAAAAATAAAAGTTTGGATCGGAAATATAACACACACTTCATTTAAACCTACTTTTCTATTGATGAATTTTTTATACTATTCCTGGCCGAGGGAGAAGTCACATGTTGCCACACGGACAATACTAAATTTCAATTCATTAAACTGTTAATAGTGATTCATTAAAGTTGAAATAATTTACATGAATATAAAACACATTGATTTTTTAATATGTAATTATAAGGGTAAGTTTTTGTTTAGGTAAATTTAAGAATTTTTATAGCTGAATTGTTTTGAGGAACAATGTTATTTTTGGTCTGTTTATATGAATCTGTAGCTTCAAAGACGCATCTATAGGTTACACGCTGACTCTTTTGTTTTACAAAATGCTAATAAATGCTGAGCTTTTTTTACAAAGTATAGATAATATTAAGTACATTATAATATAGTAATGCCACATTATTATGGAAAATATCTTGGTTTTTACGTTTCTTATCAGTGTTTTACCTAATTTATTTTATGAGTCTAATGTACAGACGCTTTATCGACTGTCTGAAATCATTCAATATTTTTTTTATGTGTAGCTATTATCTGCTATTGATGAATAATAGTATAGCTCGTGTAAAAACAGCCACTCAATAATGAGCGTCATGGTGGCGTTAAGATTGTCGAAGGGTTAATAATCCAGTGGCAGATCTATCTTCTTTTTTCTTCATTTTTAACTTACTCTCACTTACATACACATTTTTTTTTATCTAAATTCTTTTTTTCACTCACGTACTCTCACCGCTCACATATAGAGTAGATAGGTGTCGCATGTCGCATGCTAAATACAACGCTCGAATCCAATATGCTTCAAAAATTGTTTGTTGGTCTGTTTGTTCTAAAACGTATCACGTAAGAACTATTGCTTAAATCGAGAGGGAGTATTTAGAAAAATACAAAACTTAAATTGAAGTAATATTTATTGTTTAATTTGTTGGAATAGGTTCAGTCATTAAGAATATTGCAAAGGTTAACATTTTGGAAAATTTATCTACATTTTTAAAATTCAACTCTTTTAATAATTTTTAATCAAGAATATACAATCTAAACATATCGTTTTTGTTATAAAACGTGTATTTTTTTAAATTTTATCTGTTTTTTTTTGTTTTTCTATATTTTCTTACATATTTCAAGAAATTTTCATAGAAACTTACCCCAAATGGACATAATCTACACAGATTTTTTAATTTATTAATTCCTGTTTAGAATTACAACAAGTAATTTTGGACTTATAACAAAAATATACGATAAATTTGAATGGATACAACACACAACTTTTCTGCTGGTACGTATTAAAATTAGCTTATAGCTAATAACTTTAAATTTGCTGTCTAATACATACATACACCACGTTTCGTATATATATATATATATGTGTATATATATATATATATATATATATATGTATGTAAAATAGGAAATTACACATATATTTTTGTATCTATATGAATGTTTACATAAGCATATTTTTATCCACCTATGTAATATTAATTATTTTAAGGTATTCTGTCATAGACCATACTGTGAAATAGCACTCACCTAGATCGAATTATGTTCTGCGTGTGCTACCTCAGACTTTAATTTCTATATACTCTTCATTCAAAAATTATTTGGTAGTCGGTGCAGATAAGCACTGACATTTATTTACACATGATACAAATGTCAAATTTTCTGAATATATTTTTAAATACTTTTTATTGTATTAGGTCAACCTGTAATTAACAAACTATGTAACAATCTGCAAAAATAAATTAAATGCACTTCTAATCGTTGTAAAAATAAATTAATGGTTTAAAAAACTAAAACAATACGCTTTTATAAATACTACAATAAAAGCAAAAAATAATTATCGAACCTGTTATCTTTGTCTGCGCTTTAAACGATGGAACGGTTTGACTGAATTTTTACCTTTTTAAAGTCGAGAGTAATGGATATTCCATGTATAGACGACGCTTGTTCACGTCGAATATCGCATTCGCCTGATTGAAATCCGATTACAGAGTAACGACAACCGGTCCTTAAATGCTGTACATCCTTATTTCACCGATAATATATTACTGATTTGCTTAAAAAGAAATAGTAGTAATTTTCACCGATAAACAAAATCCATCAATTAGTTTTAATTTTGAAAAATTAGTAGTAAAAGTACATGCACATTCACAATTCCGTACACACCTAAATACGTATATTCTTTAACTTTAAATAGCATTGGTTTTAAAATAATTAAAAATCTAAAATTTTTTCACCAATCAAACATATTGTCTATTATATCTTTTACAGACTAAATAAGAAATATTCTGCAATTTTCAAAGGCTATTAAATCAAGGGTTATTCCTATATTTCCAATAAATTTTAAATTAACTTCTAGTAAGCCAGTTTCATCAAAATACCAATTGGGTAACTGGGAACTAAGATACAAGCAGTACATTGATACACCGACAATATTTAAAAACTGACAAACTTAATTTATAATGTGTAATTGACAAAACGTGAGTAATACAACAGTTAATAAAAGGGTAAGTAACCTTCCAGTTAGCCGTTGGCGTTTGGCAACAGTAGATGTATTTTTAGACCGACCACCAAAATAATACGTAAATTGTAAAAGTGTTCATGTTCTGTTATATCTCGGCTACGACTTAAGTAATTCCATTCAGTTGTCAGAACGTAAGAACTACAGTGATTTTTAAGTAAATTCAATGGTTTTTTTTAAATAAGTGTGAGCTTCATGTAAATGTCCGTTGGGATTCATCAATCCCATTGACGCGTATGATGGTGCGTTAATGGAATGGATGAATAATACGTTGTAAGTGCGTCAATATACAATAATATGAAAATTCTATAAATTTTAAATAGTTATTCGATTTTACGAAAAGGGTACAAACTTATAAACGTAAGACTGACTGAGAAGAAACAAAAATGAAGAGAACGCAATCTGCAATATTCAAAGTTATATAAAAGGTGTTGTCTTTTCGAACAACACTTGATAAATATGGTAGCATTGCGGCAAATGTGCAATATTGTTTTCGGAAAAATTGTGAAGAAAATGAAATTTAATCCTTTAATTTGTACGGCTTCAAGTACACTGATGTATATGTTCTCTCAAGTGAGCAAGAAAAAGCGTTTTCTGAATATTTAATTAACCGAAATTTTATGAACTATCGGTTAACAGTTGCATGATATATATGTATCGAGTAAGATTGGACGGCAGGATTTAGATAAAAGAATTCGAATTTAAACCTTAGAAAGCTAAAAAAAATATGCTCATGCACCAAAGGCAATCCTTTCTATTCGTATGTAACAACCGTGAGTCTTAATTGAAGCGGTAAACTATTACCATGACGATGGTATTATCTAGGTGTTTCTGCTACCACATTCTTCACATAAGTTACAACCACTGAAAGTAAGCATCTTTGGGTCTTCAAATGTAAACCTGAAATAGATGAGACTTTGTGTATAATACTGAACGAACAAAATCATAATGTAAAGGGTCTTTCAGTTCGAAGAATATTACAAATGGCTTGTCAAACACAAGAAATTCTCAACATACTTGCATTTAGAGGTTGGTCTATTTTGCAACGATTATAATATTTGTTTAAGTTCTCAAAATAATACTAACGTTCAGATGTATAAAGGAAATATAGAAGAACTGGGATTTATAAAAACAAAGGTCAGCAAAAATAAAAAAGGTATAGGGAAGGATAGATAAACCTTTGCTAATTGTCCACCTGAAGATGTTGTAAAACAACGAAACCTAGGTCGTGGTAAAGAATATATATATATATATGTATATATATATATATATATATATATATATATACACACACACATATATATATATATATATGTGTGTAATATTTGTATCGTGACGAAAATTTTAATGATGCTTCTGGTCCAGAAAATGAAGATTTAAATTTTGATATTCCTAATGCTAAAAATATAAATATTAAGGATTTCTTTATTATTAAATTTGAAAGAAATAACAAATTTAATTACCAAGCGGCGAAAGTCATTTCTAAATATAATTTTATAGATTATCAAGTACCGTATCTCAGGAAAAACCAAAATTTTCTGCGTTTATCGCCTCATTATAAAATACAAAGGAAACCTTGATTTCAGGAATTTATTCTGCAGTCACTAAAACTAATTTTTTCAAAGGCTTTTTTTTCCTAAAGTTAATTAATAATACGAAATATTATTTAAGTTTTTATATTATCTAATCCTTGTAACATAAACACGACTTTTTATTTTTTTGCAGTAATCAGTCCCACTTGCCCCGACATTTTTTCAGAAATGAGGAAGGGAGTAATATGTTTTGGTGGACATTATTATTAAAATTTCTATAATAACATTACAGAAAATTTTGAGAGAAAAATATAATTTTTAAATCCTTATAACTCGTGTTTTCATGTGGTAGCCAAAGCAATTAAGAAAACATTTTTAATAAATTTATTTATTAATTCACAAGTAATTTCTCATCATTTCTTGCTAATTGTAGTTACGAAAGAAATTTTCTTCAACCGACGTCCATTGGTGTATTTATTTGTATTTCGTTCTGGGTGTTTTTATCTCTATAAATAATGTTAGATTTGTTATATTGATTTCCAGCAAAATTAAAACTCGCATTTGAAAATATTATATACCTATGTATTTGAAATAATCATGTTCCATTTACCTCTGGACACAATAACATTGGCATTTTATCATTTATTATTTGCAGGCGGTTTATAAACTATTACAATTATCTGTCCCTATATTTAAATAGTTAAAATGTTCTGTAAAAATGCATTGTCTTGATTTAGACTCTCTATAATACGCGAACGAAGCCGAATTAATTAAAATGACCCATAAGTGCGCGAAACGAATGGAGTGTCAGTCATTAAATACATTCTCTTTAAGTTGTATCAAGTAGGAACTTATTAGAGATATATAAGTCAAAAAATAGCCCTAAGGTATGATCCATTTCCAAGGTATCACTCTGAAAACAAATCATTTTGAAAGAAAAGTCTAATGTTATGCTTGGTACAATAAATATTATATGTAAGCGAAGCTGAATAAGATGTAGAGATAAATAAGTTAGCGAAATTGAGAGGACGGTGTAGGCTAATTGCGATCTCTTCAATTTGTACAAAATATAAAAGAATAAAAAAACATTAAATAAATACTGGTCGTTAAAACACATCTTCAAAGCCAAACTACCCTTGGCATTAAAGAAAAAGGCACAGGATTTAACAGTGCTTCTAATCCCTTATATGTATGCCAGAACTGACATCTAACAAAAAAAGCAATATCCAAAATATAAATTTGTCAAAAAGCTGTAGAACGCAGGATCCTTAATATCAAGCTGCAAGATCGCCGCCGTAATATTAAAATCAGGGAAAAAAACAAGCTGCTACATTAGTCTGCAAACTAAAATGGAGATAGGCGAGTCACGTAGCACGCCAAAAGGACGATGGCAGGAGAGAGCTCATTTTACAATGGTACACAAAAGACATGACCCGATCGCCGCTGGAGAGACAACATCGAGGCCACTGTAGGAATCACATAGACAAGAATAGCAGCTAGCAGGAGTCAGTCGCGAAAGATGCAGGATGCTTTCACCCGCAAATGGATATCCCAAAGAAAAAATGCATGTCAGTTATTAAGGTGAATGATGAAATGGCATTATCACCAATATTATTTTTGTCTTATAATAATTTTTTTAATTAATTTTTTTACCCATTTTTATAACGATATTATCATAGTTATTTTTATTATTATTATTACTTAGTACCACTGGTTTTATTATTTATTTGTGTGTAATTTGAACTTTGAATGTTTTGTAATGTTTTGGAAATAACCCTTACAAAACAATTTCGAGAAAAAATTTATACTACGGGACAAATAGAAAAAACCTGCCGTGATAAATTTCCTTGCCAAGCAAAAAGAAAACGATAAGGCAAATTATGGGAATAGTCGATTTTATTTTGATAGAGTTTTGTGGTATAGGAATTTAGATCCTGATAACATAATTATTTATAAGTGATATGATCTTGATATTTTGATATTTTTATAAGTGATATGAATCAAATATTCATCATCACTTTGAACTTGAGCTAAAAAGTCGATATGATGACATAAAAAGGGTTTGTCAAGCCATGATACATTTAAGGTGATAAGATCCGTCAGAAAATTGACCGTCAACATTTTTTGGGATTCAGAGAGAATTTCGGGTGGTTACGTTGGGGAATACGTTTTTCAAGGGTGTCACTAAAACAGAAGAGCATCAGGAAGCATCATTAGAGGGGACGAAATAAGTCATCGAAGTAAAAAGGTGGGGAAATTAACGTCTTACTTTTGCAAGATCATGCACCTGGTCACGTAAATAAAATTACGATCACCGCTATGCTCAAGTGTTGCTTTTAAATCTTAGTTTATCCATATTACAGCCCGATCTGACCATAGCTATCATTATTTACCCCAATTTTAAGAATGAAGTTAAGTTGAAAAAAACTTGACAACAAGGAGGCGGCGGAGGCAACATTGGATCATTTTGAAGACAAAGGAAAATAAAATTTTTGAGGATATAGAAAAATTGAATTGAAAATTTAATAATTCTATTAAGCTCAAGGGATAGATTCCCTTGAGCTTAATAGAATTATTATTATTAAAAATTATTATTAAAAAAGAAAGATTTTTTTGCTTGATGTAAATAATGATTGTTTCATTCGATGGAACTCCCTGTAAAACTAGTATGAGAGTAATTGTTAATATTATGTAGAACCTTAAAAATTATAGAGAACTTAATATAAAAATTATTGAAAATTTAATAATTCGAAGTATGAAGTATTGACATAATAGCATAACACATAGGGACCATTTTTCCATATGAGATATTCTTCATCTCATGTGGACACGCGAACAGCAACAACAACATAAAAATGTTGGACTGAATTAATGTAATAAATTATTCCATTTATTTATATATTAAAAACCGGTAAAAGTTACGTTAGAAAAATTAATTTTCATTTAATTAAATAAATGAAAAAAAAAACAATTTCTTTCATTTTAAACTAAGAAGAACTAAAACATGATTTTTTATCGCATATATGCCATCTGCGGTATATACAGTCTCTAATTTACCAATAAAACTCAACCAATTGATTTAGTGTCATAAAGGTTCGTAGAAACACTTCTTTTTTGCAATGTCGTTTGTTTTCTTAGCGATTTTCAGTACTTGGTTTAGTCATATTTATATCCATATATATGTTAGTTTTTAAAGTTTGTATGTATAGTTTTTAAAGTCACATGACTTTATATATTCAATAAATGCCGTAAATTTTACACTACATAATAATTATAGAACGAAAGAAGACAAATTCACTCAAAAGAGAGTACTATTAACATAAGTAGAATATAAACAATCTAATGAAAAAAATTAGGATCATAACAATAAAAATATAATATTAAATTTGGGAAGAATAAACCAGAAGCTAACAAATCTTCATTTGAAAACGTGTCATAATAATATAAATGTAAACATGTCATTTTTAAACAATAGCAAATATTTAAATAATTTAATTTTGTCATACTTACAGGAACACAAATAGTAATATTAAGATTTTAAGCAATCTGTATACCGAGAAATTCAATAATATTTACGTGATTTTATTTACTTATTCATAATTTATTAACAAAATATTTATAAATTAGAGTTTATGTAGGTATATGGATAATAAAAATGAAAAAGAAAATATTATTTGGGTTGGAAAAAATTAAAAATTCTACGAGGATTTTGTATACATTTAATACATATGTACTTTATTTTTTATGTTGGTTTAAGAGTTATTTTTCACGATGTAAATACGTTGTTCACTTATGTTTTATACATGTAAATAGACCTAAAAATCGATAAAATTTAGGTAAACTTCTAATAACGCTATTTGATTAATAATTTTGACTCAATGTTTGGCAGGTCTAGAAAGTTAGCCTACTTGTTTTAGTACGCATTTTCAGTAAAGCTTTTAGAAATATTTTACCTAAAACCTTGAATAAATAGTTTTGTGAAGTTTATAACTCATTTTTACAATTAATATTAATTTTTCTATTTCATTTCATTTCTATGAATTAATTAATACTGAATTTGTAAAGCTGGTTTAATTAATCATTTGTCGTAATCATATAAAGTACCGTAGTATTTTTTAAATTGTTTTCACTCTTTATTAAATATATAATATTTCAACCTTCAATAACAATAGCATTAAATATATTTTGAATATGAGCTTTTTAATATTGCATAATACTGTTAAATACTACTGTTCATATTTTTTTATGAAAATGGATTTATGAAAATTGCAATAATAGAGCAAATTTGAGCAACTGAGATAAAACATGTTAAAATTGTAAAATCTTCAAAAAAGCATGATTTACAAAAATATGTTAAAAAAACTTTCTTTCTAATTATGCTATATTATGCGATAATGCAACATAAAAAATATTCCGACAATTTCCGCTTTGTATGAAAGAGGAAAAACTATTTACGCTAATAAAGGGGATATATTTTTTGTTATTTCAAAAATGTTCAGCTTAAACATCAATCAGTTTTTTTATATTACCGTAAATTTTCTAATGTTCAATATATTATATAATTTTATACAATAATATTTACGTATCATATTATTTTATATAACTTTTTCATATCCAAATAGGTATAAACTTAAATCGTGCTTAAAATAAAATTGATTTGAAAATATTTTTTGCAAGATTCACTTTAGGCTCTTGCTTCTTGTTCAAAGCTTCATACATATAAAAATCTTTATTCAATCTTGTATCACCACGAATTTTAGACTAAATTAGACTAGGTTAGTTTAAGTCTAAGTTTTACTTTCCAAGTATTATAAGGGTTATACCTGAAGGTATAAGTATACTAGTCATGTATACCCAATATAATATTAGCATTTTATATAACTCAATAGCGACAATGTATTTTTAGCATGTATACGTTATAAATCAGGTTATTTTTCGATGAAAAACATGCCCTCTGGGAAATTAATATCAAGCGCCAGCGGAACGCTTGGTTAACTGCGGTCACGGCTTCATTTAACTAGTTTTTCAATATCGTCCATTAGGGCATATTAATGATCAATTTTCAGTCACTGTATTGTTGTTTTATTTGGCTAATTATTTTTCTTCTTTTATATATTACACGACTTTGTTATATTTGACTATATTTCATTTGATATGGTAAATTCGATCCTGACATATTTTAAATAGAATTGGCAATTGAGTTAATATTAACTAACCATAATTGACTAAAATATTATACATGTGAATTAATGATAGGAATATTTAAATTTAATAGTTTAATTATTAGTGTAATTTAGGTTTTGGTATGTACCAAACTTAAATGACACTACTGTTAGGGTTCTATAACTCAAGAAGAAAAATATGTATCCCTATAAGGCCACTCACTTGTCTGTTCGTTTGTCCGTTTGATACGACTGTTCGACATAGAAAGGCATAGCGATAAAACTTATATATCTTGTATTGAAAGTATTTAGCGTTAATTTTGTAGAAATGCATTATTCACAATTAAATGAAACTACGTGATGTAGTATTATTTCTACTTTCTTTAAGTTCTATAGCACGACCTAGGTTTCGTTGTATTACAACACTTCAGCTATTAGCATATCTTAATAGCATACGTCAAATAATCTAGACATATCTCATCAACAATTTTCATACGTACGTTTAAATACGTTCACGTGGAAGTTTTAAGATTGGAAGAGGTATTAATAACGTAATAGCTTTTTCTTATTTCATATATCGTATGGAATATGAACTAAAAGAATGAATTGCAAGGACTTCATAACTGTTTATTTTTTAATTTTACGTAAGAAAGATATTTGCAGAAAATGTCAACAAATTTTTTTTTCACAATTTTTTTCATCATGTCAAAACTTGAAATTTTATATAATAATAAAACATATTAATCCCCATATATCTCTATATTTAAAAATAAAATTGTCATTATATCTATTATATTCATTACATATATTATATAGTCATTATATCTATTATATTTAACAATAAAATTGTCAAATTTTGTTTCGTTTTCTTATGGAATATAAATTCAAATAGCATTATATAAGAGTCTACTCATTAGTACTGTTATTATTTTACATAAGATACTTCTGGATATTTTGCTGATTATGTCTCTATCTCCGAAACTGCTAAAGTCTAAATTGTGTAAACCACAGGATAATGTTTATCAGAAATTTATCGAAAAACTATAGCGGATATTCTAAATTTTGCAGTTTTTTTTATGTTGACGATACTTTACGTTTATAAAAAGTAGATACACGTGGAAAAAAATAATATTATATTTGTGAAAATTTTAATCGGAATAGTATGTAAATTTAAATATTTGTATATACCTAATTATGCATAGAACCACTTATAATTCTGCTCACACCAAACAGTCGTATTTCTGAATATTTCTCAATACCGTGAACCAAACACACTTCAGTCATTATAAAATTTTCATAATTTCGTAGCCGGATGACAAAAAAGGGGAACTTTAAAATTTCATTACGTCTGTATATTCGTATGTCCGTACATATATAGCACCTCTTTCACGTTATGAAGGATAGTAAAAATTTTATAAGAAGACGTTATAAAAAGTCGAATCGTGCGATTAAAGGAAATATAATACTTTAACTATATTAGTAACTCTATATAATACTTTAACTATATTAGAAATACTTTAACTATATTAGTAACTCTTATACAGTCCTCATATCGAACTATGGGTTAATTTTCTTCTTACAATTTAATATACTCGTATGTGAAAAGGACTTTAAAGATGTAATCAAGAAATATATAATTTTGTATATGGCCTTCTCTTCACAATATTTGAATATCTTCTTTCACAATATTGAAGTCACTTTGCGCACATAAATTTAAAAAATGTAAGTGACATACTATACTTCTTACACATATGAAAAATATAAAAGGCAATATATTTAAATAGTGCAAAAAGTATAATAAAAACATACTTATGTATATTAATGTTTAAACTTTAATAGGTATCTAAGCGCGTACGAAATCGCCACAATGCAAGTTTCACTCCTATCTGTAAGGTTTATTCACAAAGCAAAATGGGGAACCGAAACGTCGTTTTTAATTACACATTTTTCTTAAGGATGTTTTATTCTATAAATTTATTCTGCCGAGTTAAATCGATGTTTTGATGAATATGTTGTCGTCGAAAATCAATAGCATTTCAATAAAATATTGCTACATTTCTTTTTCATTTGTAATACCATAAATGTTTTATAAGTTTCTTCTTTTATTTCACGTAAATTAAGATATTGATTTATTATCGTAATTATATATTAGATTTTTATACAAATTACTATATACTTTTTAATACGGCGCACAGTAGTCCACTCTCATACAAGTGGTTGCTCGAAATATAAATAACAAAATGTAAACGAATCATATAAATGTATCTGGAATTATAATTAGGACTAATCAGGGGCCATTAGTATATAATTATTTCTTTATTATTAGTTATTAGAAGGACCAAGTGAGGGTAGTTCAAACGATATAACCGTTACTGTTAATTAAAATTGCCATCATTAGAATTTTGTGCTTTTTGCGGTTGGAACTTAAAAAATTCTCTCTGTACTTGTGTGTGTATTAGTGACTACTATTGAATCTTTTAACCAAGGTACGTACTTTTAAAATTTAGTTTTTTTACTGTTTAAATCACAATAGTTTATATGTGTTACGCGGTTAGACCTTGAATGTTTTCCTTTCAATTCCTTTTATGATATTTCAGTTTAAGAAAAAAAAATAGTCGTTGCAAACTCTATCATATTTTTTTTATTTGATAAACGCAAATATTCGTATTCTATTTATGTTACTTGAGTGGTACTTTATGATAATAAATATAACATATAAGGCAATTTTTTTTAAGAAGCACTTCGGGGTTAAATGTCTGCAGAAATGAATTAAACCTTTATTATTGTGGTGATAAATTAGATCTAGATGTTGTTATTTGTAGATAAGATAATTTTATATACTAATAGTTAAATACTTTCTTCATATTAATTTTTAAATTATACCTAGTTTATAAATAGTTTTATAAATTTATGTTTTTATGTTTGCGATGCAATAATTTGGAATTCATTTTAAATCATATTTTATTATCTTCTTCTATCTTATTGTACTTATTATTTCAATAAAATTTTCTAAAGATAAGCTGTATATTTTTAATTTCGTAAATATTATTTTCCGAAAAAATTTTTTAGCTAAATAATGCCACTTTTGTTTACTATGTTCGACAAAAGTTATTATCTGGGTCATGACCTATGATGACTTGAGTCGATTTTCTAACTTACATAATTTTGAGCAATCACTTGTATGGGAGCGGCTACTGCGGAACGATTCGATGCTCTTCGAGTATATTCATTCGAGTACGGCCGAACGTAGAAACGTTGCGCTGCCGAGTCAGAAAATATATTTTTATTTTATCGTATTTTCTATTCAGCCAATGGCGCCGAAGTAAAGCACTGGTTTACATATGTAACGAACTAGAAGTCCGAGTTCGAATCTCGGTGTTTCTGTATTTTCTTATTCGATGTTAAGAAATATTATTTATTTATTAAATTGAAATTAAAAAAAAAATATCATAACTTTTAAAATACATACTTGATTTTACATCAGTAGTTATGTGTTTTACGTGCTTACGTGTATTTATTATTTTTGATCACTTTAATGAACACTGTATTGTTTTTATAAGTTCGTGTGTCTCCATTAATGTGTAGGTAGTACACGATTTCTAATAATATTAAGGCTCCATCACCGACCGATCGCCTGCAAAATTGTTAACGGCTAATGCCCTAATGTCATTGTGAATAAAATAATCTTGGTACTTTATGATTACTTATTTCGTTAATAATATCGTGCAAGATTCCTTTGTATCGTAAGTATATGAATACGGTTTAATAATTTTATAATAACGGATTTGTCCTTTTTCGTCGACATCTATATCAGGTAAATTTTTAGAACAAAAAAAAACTTTTTTCTTTTTTACGAAGTCAAAAATATTCGATGTAGTTTTTTGATTCCTTTCAGAGGGTGTCACGGAGAAGAAATATATAACCTTTATGAACAGACATAGGCTGCCTTTTGCAGTAATTAATTTCAATTACTTTAACCTAATCAATTTCAAAATATTGAATATCGGTGTTGCAGATACTTCAGAAACCAATTTTTTAAATAGTCTCATCCAATCCCTAATAACTGTTTCTATTTTTATAGGCTCCATAGAAATAAAACTAGAAATTTTCTGTGTATATATTAAATTTATTTGTAGAAGATTTGTCCTCAGACAATACATAATTAGGTTGTAAAATATAACCGCCCAGTTCAACTATATTTACACTGAACTATTTAGTGTCCTTAAAATATAATAGAAAACGATTAAGGTAAACTAAAAGAAAATCATCAGATTGATGCAGTGAAAAGCATATAACCTTCCGGCCGCTCAGTCAATATATTTGATTTACACAAAACATATCTTACAAGCTGGCTTTATGTAAAACGCATACAAACTAATTACCTTGATATAATGTATTTCAGTACACTAATAAAAAATATTCAGTTGATCAAATATTGTTTCAACATTCAAAACTGAAGGAATAAATATGTTCAAAATAATAAAAGTCGTTGTTATCTGTCTTACCTCGTATTCCTTGAACTAAGGTTAACAATGGAACTATTAGCTAAACTGGATATCAGTGCCAACTGCAAATTTTCACTGTCTTTTAAATTAATTTTGCTTACAAACTGCATAAAAGAAAAATTTTAAATTTAATTTAAGTCATGTATTTCGTTACCAAAAGAGCCATGGGCTATGACAAATATAAGTGACTTAAGTTTCAGTTCCCGTTTACGTGAACGTTAACAAAACTATAATTACAGTTGTGTGAATTTTTCCAATATGGTGACTAAACCTCTAACCCCGTTGGATGAAAGCCTGTGATGTTAGATACAGAACACTATTAGGTGATCTTCAAAAGTTCCTTTTATTTTATGAGAGAAGAAGTTATACATCTCTGGAAGAGAAGGATCTCTGGATAGGTTCTGACAGAACTAAGGCGGAATGTGAGAATATAAAATTACTAGAAAAATGTTTCTTCCTCCTCGTAGAAATTTTCGATTGATTACTTAAAATGTGGGAGATGCAAGTATTTAGGCAAACAAAATTAAATATTTTGGGAACAATTAGAAGTGCTCAAAACTTGGAAAATTGTTTTCAATGTCACGATGAAATTTATCTAACGTGAGGGAATATTAATGACATGGACTTAGTTCTTACATAATAACAATATTGATAAAATAATTTATTTAGAAATAAAATGTAATATGCTGTGATTTCTTTATTGACCCATGTATCTTTGCATTTATAAATACGGTTGTCAATTAGAACCTGTCAAATTAATAACAGAACTTCATTAAGAAGGTTCTGTATACATTGAGGTATTAATAAAATATCTAAGGCTACGTAGTATTTCTATTAAACTTTGACAGATGTAAAAATGTAGCAAATATTTAAAAAATTATAGGATCAAGGATAATCTGCTATTTTTCTGTTGTTTTCCATTTTTCACAAGTCCTTTAAAATTATATTCCCCGTGATATATGAAATTTAATAAAGTTGTCTAATTTATTTACTCTCTTTTTAATTCTTCTATGGATATTTGAAATAAAGGTAGTCCAATATATATATATATATATATATATGTATATATAGGTTAATAAAACGTATCAATTTGATGTGCGGAATTTAAAAAAGGACGTTTGTTACTCGTACTGATGAAAACAAAACAAAACCTGAATTGATACAATTTATTTTCTGCAATCATGAGCGGATCCTGATTCTAGCAAATTATCATGATAATTACAGTATGTTTCAATAATATTGCACCAAGTTTGATTTGCTAAAAGTGTGTTCGAACTCGAGTAAAACATCAAGCATTGTTACCAATAGTTAATAAAATGTATCAGTTTGATATACGAAATTTAAAAAAAGGACGTTTTTTACTCGTACTGACGACAACGAAACAAAACCTGAATTGATTGAATTTATTTTTTGCCATCATGAGCCGATCCTGAGTCTAGCAAAGTATCATGATAATTACAGTGTATTTCAATAATACTGCACAAAGTTTGATTTGCTAACAGTATGTTCGACCTCGGGTAAAAGAACAAGCATTGTACCACGGGTTAATAAAATATATCAGTTTGATGTGCGGAATTTAAAAAAAGACGTTTGTTACTCGTACTGACAAAAACAAAACAATACCTAAATTGATACAATTAATTTTTTTCCATCATGAGCGGATCCTGATTCCAGCAAAGTATCGTGATAATTACATTATATTTCAATAATACTGCACAAAGTTTGGTTTGCTAACGGTATTTTCGAATTCAGGTAAAAGACCAAGCGTTATACTACGGACAGAAATTATACAGAGTAAATTCAATATTAAACTATTAAACATTAGTGCCAATAAATAACCAAGATAAAACAAAATCGTAAATATTTAATAAACGTAATGACGAAAGTATTTTTCATTCGCAATGGACATCGTGCAAATACGACGATAAAAATAAAATATTTGAAGCGCGAACAAAGCGACATAAACCCAACTCATCACGGCGAGGTCTAACTCGCGACTGACTTGCGCTTGCTATGAAAAATGGCGTTCATACTAACAAGTATGTAGACTGCGAAAGGTATTTGTTTATTTGGTTTATTTATTTGCATTTTTTTTTAATATATGCATAGACGCGAAAGGAATTTTGTAGTTGGCTATATGCATATTATATAAACATAATTTTTTGGTTACATTTGTACAATTTCGTCATTTATTTGTTCGTCGAAGATTCACCTAATCACCGATGTTCCTCTCATGTCACCAATTTTTGTTAATTTTATTAAACTTGTAAATTAAAAAAGATGAATATACAAATAAAAATTAATTAATTATCCGTTTAATACCTTTATTTACAATTAAGTCAATTATCGTTGTATGGAAATAGATTCATTTACAGAATTCACGGTGATGGACTACTTCCAAAATACATAGTACGATTATATTGGTTGCCAAAGTTTTCATCTCTGTATTGTAGTCTTGAGCACACCAAATTTTGTGTATTTTTAAAATATTTTTACTTCGATTTCCTCATTTTTCATGTATTATGGTAGCCCTTCCATTTTTAGAAACATTTAAAGTATCCTATTTCTTTAAAATTTATTTTTTTAATTTTCTTTGTTCTGCAAGGATATTGCTTTAAATGTTTAAAATTTGTAGTCAATCGGTAAATGTTACTAAATCGAAAAATATAAACGCATTTGTCCTTAAAAATATATGGCAGACAAACTGATATTTAATATTTATAAAATTAATATTTATCTTAATCCTTTGATCTTGTTGGCGAGGCAAACTCAAGGATATTCTTTTTTTACGTTTGCAAATAATTGAACAGATTTAAACATATAACCGCAGGCTCTCGTGAGTTGCTTCTGCTTTTTGTTTTAAATTATGGGGTATTTCTGACGGTGAAATTTGTGTATGTATATTTAGGTCCAGTTAATTTGTTAATTTTTGTTCTCTATTTCGAAGTATATTTGTCCGGAGAATAAAACTAATATTTTTTGAGACCTTCAAATAAAATTCAAATTATATATCAAACATGATCACAATTATTTGTTTCCTGAAAAATTATTACACACTTAAATAATTAACAGATGTTTCTTCAAGTATTTTAATTCCGCAATTACTGAGACATGGTTATGAAAGAATTATAGCACGTAGAATTAAATAATAAAGAAAAATAATAATTGAAAGTTAGCTAAAAGAAGCTATTGTTACCTTATGAAATAAAGAGCGAAAACATATTTTTCACATTTAAACAATTAGCAAATATTTTTTAAATTATTTTAATACCGCAATTACTGCGACATGGTTATGAAAGAATTATAGCGCGTAGAATTAAATTATAAAGAAAAGGAATAATTGAAAGTTAGCTAAAAGAAGCCATTGTTACCTTATGAAATAAAGAACGAAAACATATTTTTCACATTTAAACAATTAGCATATATTTTTTCAATTATTTTAATACCGCAATTACTGCGACATGGTTATGAAAGAATTATAGCGGGTAGAATTAAATAATAAAGAAAAGGAGTAATTGAAAGTTAGCTCAGAGAAGCCATCTTTACCTTGTGAAATAAAGTGCAAAAATATATTTTTATAAAATATTTAAAAATTCAACGCCATTGGTTAATAGCGATAGGTTTATACCATTAAAACTCCCAAAAAATGTCTAGAATTAGGATTAAGATTTAGTTTTCATTTCGCAAGTAACAAAATAATAGAATGATGATGTAGCTATAGATAACGCTCGCATAGTTTACCACGGCATTGTAGGTAAATATATGAAATATGACGATATGCCCTAAAATTTTCTAGATGGGAATTGTATTAATTTATTTATTTCTTAGAAATTTATTCTCACAACGATTTTGATGTAACAGTTCTAATATTCAAATCACGATGGTCTCTGTGTTACAAAGGCATGTATTATTTTACAGTTCGATAGTTTACAGTTTTACTTTTACAAATATGAGTGGTATAAATAGATTTGTATACAGCTTGTATGTATCATTAATCTTATTTGATGCAGCCACGGAAATTGTAAAATATTTAAAAAATATTCAAACATACGTTTAGAGTATATTTAAGAAATATACTCTAATAGGATGTAAAACCATGAAGTCTTACATATATTTACAAAGTTTTTCTTGTATATTTTATGAAGCGCACAAAATAGTACTCGTAACGAGTGCCATGAAATTATTAACTTAAAGATAATGAATTACAGGTCTTTCCTCATTAGAAATATGTTGCGTTCTGTTATTGGACATATTAATTTTTATACAGCTTTCACATTTTATAAGCGCAAGTAAAATGTCAACATAGATCCTTTTGTTAGTTATTGTGCAATTCAACCAGAAATACACTTATTTAAGGATTTATAATTCCTTGAAGATCAAAATTTAAGAAAATATATTATATACTTTATTATTTCATATTTGTGTAACGTACGTATTTTATAGGCATTATTAAAAAGAACACAGATATTCCATTATTTGAGGTTTACTAGTCAGTTATCTTAATAGATTTCGAAGATTAAATTCCGTTGCACTTTTTTCATTACTATGATTCGTGCATTACAATTTATTCGGTATCTTAAGCCTACATGGAATATTTTGAAAAAGGTACCGTTTTCAATTTTATACAGGCACAAACATACACATACGCACAAGCACGCATGCATACAAGTTCGCACGTAGGCACGTACGCTCGCACATACACGCGCCCGCATGGGTGCATGGACGAGTTTCCATGCACGCATGCGCCCGTGTATAGGTGCGTGCGAGTGTATGGGCGAGTGCCCATACAATCGCACACGCCTATATACACGCATAAACAACAAACGTACAGACACACACATATATATGTAAAGAATTGTTAATATAGGTGCATATTTTTGAATAGATCGATATTTGGCAAGCAAATTTCGTAATATCAATTCTTTTTAAATATTCTGGTTACCGCAAAACGCTAATATATAAAATACCTAAATATGGTTATAAAATCTTTTAATAAATATTATAAAAGTAAGTTTTCATACACTTGTAGATTCCTCTATACAGATATTCTCACATAAGTTATTTCGCACATTATTCTGAATAATTGCAAGAGGAAATTAAATATCTTGAAGAACATTTTTTAATAATCTTATTTTTTAGTTTTTTTTTATTCGGTGTAAAACGAAAGATCACATCTATAATATTTTTAAATTATAAGATCACGTAAAGTCTGCATTACGAATCACTGGCTCATTTTATTAGTGTTATTAAATTTTAAAAGTGTGTTTTTGATAGTTTTCTAAGTTTAGAAGTTGGAATTTTATGTAATAAATGTAATGAAGTGATTTTTTATAAAAAATAGAATTTTAAGTTTAAATTTATTTGGCTATTAACTCTCGAAAACGATTGGAATTTTTCACATTCAGCAAAAATATTTTATGACAGAACCAGGAAAAAATTAACCCTGTAGAAAGTATATCGTAAGGAAATACACACCCTTCTTTACCATCATTTCGTCTCATATTTATTAAAAGTTTAAGATACATCTACAATTTTACGCAGGTTTCATATTTCAGAAATATAAAACGCGCTTGCTGACAGCAAGTATTGATGATTTGTGTTTTAAACTTACTATTAGCAACTATGAAAATGTACACTCACTATTAGAGCAGTTACAGATAACCGTACACAAGTAATCAAATGAACCAAAATGGAACTATTTTTCAGAGATGACGGTTAGATTTATTTGAATGCTTAAGCTCAAATTATATTTCAAATTTGAACCGTCGTGATTTCAGTAGTACTAAATGGAAATCGTAGAACTAAATATGCAAATTGTTGTAAGAATAAATTTGTAAAAAATAAAGAAATTAATATAATTCCATCTAGAAAATTTACGGCATGTCGCCATATTTAATCTATTTACCTTTTATAAGAACGTCATCTATAGCTACTTCATCTGCTGTTACATGCGAAATGAAATCTAAATCTTAATTTGAAATTTGAACAAGCCATCTCGCATATATAACTAGTAGAGGTATGTGTAAAGAAGAAAACTCTATTAAGTAAACTAGAAAATAGGCTGGCGTTATAATTTATGTTTTGGTCAAATTTTATTTTATTTAAGTATTGAGAGAGAAACTAATTTTTTTACAGAAAAGTAGTTAAGGAAAGTATATTTTTTTCTAAATAACCTAGGTGGTGAAATGTGGCATTAACAATACAACTCTTTATAAAATAGATATGCAATTAGTATTGTTCGAAGACAAAAAAAAACAGTCTACTTGCTTCAATAGGTAAAGCAAACATTTGAATGGTTTTAAGTATCTTATCACGTGATAGAGCGATAAAGAAATAAGAATCAGTAGAGGTCAAGTTCTATGCAGTGGTAGACAAAATATTCTATAAATCGAGAACGCAAAGCTCTTTCTAAGTCATATGTACTACTTTACAATGTACCATTTTTTAAGGCTAACTATTTAAAGAAGAACTTGACCTTACTTCATTAATAACCATACCATAGAATAAATATACTGTGAACAGACGAACATACACTACTTTTCCTGTATCACATGTACATATGTGTGACTATGAACATATATGTGAGTGACAAGTTATGACTTTCCATGTCTATTTTATATCGAAAATATAAAGACAAAAAAACACTTTAGTCGCCATAGTTCATTTGGAAATTATTTACTATAATTGGGAACTCGATAGCAATTTAACTCACTCGTGTTCTTAAATATAATTAAATTCCATACGAGTAACTCATGTCTCAAAAATTAATTTTATATCATACCTTGTACGTGGTATTTACATTTATTATATTTGTTTTGTTTAAACTGAAATAATTTGGGCATATTATTTGAGTGCACTGTGAAAAAATATAAATCTTATTGTTTTTATATAGGAGATAAAATATATGGTGAACACTAAACCAAAAATATAATGTAAATACATGCACTTTAATTGATTTTAAAGTACAATGCAATTATTCTGCAGACCTTTTTTCATATCAAAATTAATATCTTGAGCTCCCAAATACTTTAATATTTAACGGAATGACGTATTGTTTAAACAACTCTAAGTACTAGTTATAATCGTATCCAAAATCGCCAGCAATCCTCATTTGATCCCTTATCGAAACAAAATTTAGCGTTTCGACATTTTTGAAGATGATGTTAGTCAGAAGACTATGTTAGTCATTATAAAAATAATTGGTTTTTAAATAAAATTATTTGATTTCAATCGTTTCTTAACATTTCACATTTCTATAGTTCTTATCTTAACTTCATTGTCAAATAATTTTAAATTCTATATTTTATGGATATATATATATATATATATATATATATAATACATATATATATACATATATATATATATATATATATATGTGTGTGTGTGTGTGTGTGTGTGTGTGTGTGTGTGTATTTTGAGCTCCACTAATAACGTTTAGCCCCAAAAGTTTGTCACTTTGTGTTTATTTAGGTATCAGCTTCCACCACCATGATTTTATCCACTTTCTTCATAAATTTTGCAAAAATAGAATTTCTTGCTTTATTATTTTGAGGTTTTTATCATATTATCCAACAACTTTTGCTCGAAAACTTTGAATCCTTTGACTAGATTAAAGTGAGGGAGGTATAAAGTGAGAGAAGATATATGAGAAACTATATTTTAATTTGATTAAAAGTCACCAAAATTGGTTGACAAAAATGCTCTGTTAAATTTAATAAAAATGAAGACTATGTATTTCCATAGTTAGTATAAGATTATGTATAATGGGTGTCATGCTTAAATGAAGTATAAGCATTTTTATATCCAAAAGGAGGAAGAGAACTTACTTGAAAATAAATAATCAGAATACGTCAAAATGGCAGTAAATTCATTTCACATCAAAATATAACATGTAACTTTTTGCGATAATTTTAAAGCCATCATTTTTAACTGTGTGTCGCAATTTTTTTTCTAGAGTATTCATTGCAATAGTTAAGTCTAAAATTTTAAATAATTTTACATGTACCTTGCGATTTACTATATATTAATTTAATAGATAGTGGATCGCATCCATTACAATCCGGCTTTAAAATTAGTCATGGCTACTTAACTACGTAACTGAGATTACTGATTAAATATTGTTAATTATGAATAACAGACCTTATAGGGATCTTGTCTTGATTAGTCGGAGGCCTATAAAATGAGTCGACTAGCAAAATCAAAACCAGCTTTTAAAATGAGCTTCTTAAATATTTTTTTTATAAATCAACAGTTTCTGTCGTTAAGCTTAAGAAAAATCATGTCACTTATCTTATTTTTATTAAAAAAATCTAAGGATATAGAAAATTTTTGTCATTTAAAAATTTTCAAAATGTTGCTCTTTAGAAAAAACATCATTTTTTTTGGATACGAAACTTTGTTTCGTACATGTTTATTAATTTATAACACAAATTGCAGTTTCGGAACGCAAAAATACCATACTACATATTAAAGTTTAAAAATGTAAACTATTAAAATTATCCAAAATTAAAAATCGAGGTATAATATTGACATTTGAAATGAGCAAAATCCTTTTTGTATTAGAACTCTATTAAGTATCTCCTGCAAGGGATTTCAAACATTTTTAATGGAATTCTCGTGAAAAAAAGGCGTAAACAGTAGTTAGCACATTGATTGCCAGCTACGAGTCTTAAGCGATAACGCAAATTACCAGATAACTCGTAGTTTCTTTTCTTATCATATTGGCGCAGCTATGATTAAGTTCGTAATGTATCGGTGTAAATATGAATCAGTAGCCTTATGAAAATCAAGGTGGGCTTACACGAACACAAAATTATTAATATAGCAACCGAAAATATAATCATACAAAGTTTATTCAAAATCAACAAACAAAAGTTTATTTATATTGGATATGATAATTTTTAAAACAATCTTCCACGAAAAAGGTTAATTTCTCTTCACAGATTGAACAAGAGTAATGAGTTTCTCGACGTTTTTTAGCTTTGGTTACAAATTCAACACGGCCTATTAAGATGCTGTTTTTTTTGGTTGATGAGATAATTAGTAAAATTAATAATTTGTTTTTAAATTAATTGAATGTGTTATTCATTCAACACGTCGACCAATGCTTCTTTAAATTTTATAACTTTTATTTTAAAACACATCATTATTTGAACAAATTGCACATTGTGTACATATGTGCGAATATGTAAATATATATATATATATATATATATATATATATATATATATATATATATATATATATATATACATAAATACATATATACATATATTTCCAGTCTGTCTGGTACGATAACATGAGAACTGATTGGTCAAAGCCACACATTTCTTGATTGTAATCTTGGATTATGTTCAGTTTCATCAAAGGTTTTCCATTGCAGCTTGACGCCTCAACCATTTCAATGATATGCATGTTTGACATGACAGAGACTTTCGTTTCTCGTTCCATTTACATACTAGGACTATTTTGTAGCCAAATAAACTCCCCGTATTCAGTTTTCAGTGTATCACATCTCTGGGATAAATTTTTATATTCATAACAACACCATCGGATTCACATAGGTCGTATAAATTGACACTGTATTTGTATCTATTTTTATACACTGGCAGAAATGCAACTTTCTACACCACAACATAATTAATTCATGGATAAAAATATATTTATTTGACACATAGCTTTGGCGCATAATATTATTGAAATTATTTATTATAGATCGCACCTTGTACGACCTGTCAGAAGACGGTATCGACCTATCAATTAAGTGGAAACAGAGCAGTAACAACTGGAATTTATTTCGACTTATACGCAATCGCGGAAACATTACATTATACATTTGTTTGTACTCCTATAATGGTCTATTGAATGAAAAGAACAAGGGCGTATTTGTAATAGATGTCCAATAAAAACTTTCATTTGTGCAGTGATGACATTTTTCCGCTGTAACACTGGCTTAGTTTTTTTATTAGTTTATGTTTTGCAATTTCGGTCGCAGCATATAAATTCGTTTGTTCAACCAATAATTGAAGAAATTCTTTCGAAATAATTAGTCCACCAGCGTTTGCATTATAAGATTTGTTTCATACGCCATTTTAAACCAATATTTTCTTGGAAAATATGTATTTCAGGATTTTGGTCGCTCGATCGTCGCTCTTCGATCGTCGATCGCTTCTCGTTGCTCGATCGACTCTTAAATTATCTTTCGTATTTGATGAATGTTGCTTGAAATGTTTGATGATGGTTGCTTGAAAAGCATCTTGATATTCTCCCGGTATGAGAATAGTCTCACCTTTGGTTTTGAAAACGACTTCATTATAACTGTCCATACTTGACTTGTTAAAATTCAAACGCGGATATAATCGTTACTACCGTTACCATCCTCGCCAAACATCTCGTCAGATTTTAAATCACTTAGCCCACTACTATAGATGTTTTTTTTTTACTCAGTAACCTTTTCATATCCACATTGGAGTATTTATGGATTACATTATAAAACTAATAATACGAGTAAAATAAAACACTCAAGAAATACGTAAATTTGATGAGCTCGACTCAATATATGATTTATTACTAACGAATTTAACGTACATCCTGATTCATCTGTAGCGAAGAAATAGGTTGAAGCGTACCTATGCACGAATAAGTCCGTTTTTGGCTTTACTTTCCGTTACCTAAGCTAACCACGAGATAATTCGTAAGAACTTTTCTTGCAAAAAAGACAAATTGTAAAAGCTTTTTGATGTTTACTATGAACTATAATTAAATATTTTAATAATATAATATGATTCAATTGGCTTTTTGATTAGGAATTCTGAAAAGTATTGTGACAGTCAACGTGTGAAATATGCATAAATAGTATTTCTTAATTCATCCCTTAAAAGAGTATTGTTCTTTTCTGTGTGCCCCGTGAATAATAATTTATTGTTAAGTTGTGTTGTATAACTCATTATCCTGAAATTCACAGTCATATTTTGATACTTACTGTTTAAATTGTAAATATATAATTTTTTACCAACTATGCATTATATGGTCCATAACCATAAGAACTTTCCTGGAATTAGTAAAATCTTCGACTAACTCTGGGAAATATTATATCCTCTAGGCATAGTTATAGCGATAATAAATATGTTTCTGTATTAGAACCAGCAAAATTATTACAGAAATAGTTAATTTTATAAAATGTATATGAATATCGTCATCCTTTATTTCTACATAGTTGATATACAGACAAGGTAGTTTGGTTGTTTGAAAAATTATCTCCCAATTCCTTAAATATTCAGCGATGGCCATGTTTTAATTCTGCAGATTAATTTATATTTAATAACGTTTTTGTTTTTGACAAATTATTGTGACAAATAATAGCAGATAACACGATGGTTTGGTTTTCAAACGATCCACTCACAGAGGCCTAATTCTGTGAGTGAATAGTACGAAAAACCTCAAAGTATAAACATATAACACTCTTCATACTATATCTCTCAGATGTCCTATAATTTACTATATTATTTTTGTATACAAAAGCTTTAACTTAAATATAACGAGATATAACTCGCCTTTCTCAAAGAGAGACTTATCTACAAGGATTTTACGCTTAAAGAATTCCTCAATATTAATAATAAGTTATGTCACCCAGCAAGTGATGTTAATATTAAGAGTATCTTTTTGTTTATTGCTACTTTAGAGCGACAATGCATATTCAGTCTTATTGTTTGTCACAAAGTAAACTTTAGTCTTCGATACCATGTAATGATTAAATAGCACCACAAATTAATGTCATAAAAATTAATGACCAAACAAATTAAAGATTGATACATGAGGCTGTTTAATATAAAAGTTATATTCGGAAATTCATACGGCTATAAAGAAAAATCTTTATTCTGAATATCATCCTACGGATATTATGATAGACAAAGTTTTAATATTTGATTCTCATTTATACATAATGAGCATCAAACATTAAAATTTTGTCAATCAAATATAAATTTGAGACATCAAATTAATAGATACGTGATTTTTGACCAGAGAAATAACCTTATTATTATAAAAGTCGGTTTTTCATTTAACACTACAAATTTTGGTACTACAAAAGATTTTAAATTTTATGTACATATCTCTCCTGCGAACAAGGTAAAACATTCAATATTATAATTCATAAAGACGTGTTCGATGGTATCTCGGAGAAATCCCGGTATTTTGGTTGAAAATGTACTTGAGCGATATCGCTGGCTAAGGACAGTATTAATTATTATAAATTACATGTGTAAGTACTTTATCATAATTAATGCCAAGAATCATGGTATCACCATTTTTATATGACCATTGTGATTAATATTTATTTTGTTCATTACGCTATTACTTTTTGTGTATTAAAGAAATAAAAATATATTATATTTTTAACAAAAATTATACTCTGTACTCGAGTGGCTCTCTTTACACCATGGCCACGAGCTATTTTTTATTTTAAGTTTTGTGGTCTTATTTTTTTTATTTTAAGTTTTTTTTAATTTCTTTTATTTTTAAATTTTAAATTAGGATATCTCGTAACTTTGAAAAGGTATGTCTGTAAAAATTAATTAATCGGTTTCGTTTATAAAGAGTAAACTAATATTACTATTTGTTGTATGCATATATTTTATTTTAGTTCTCAATTAAGTTAAAATGCTATTAAGTGCTACAATGGATGAAATAAAAGTATTTATACTGGCAGTAATATAGTTCTCAAACTTAAAAACTTATAGGACATTTAAATATCTACCTCTACATTGGACGTTTAAAATACCCATAGTGGCTTCACTTATATCTTTATGCTACTCATTGGGGCGTATATTTAAAGAATTTAATGTTAAACCGTTTATTTTGTTAACATAAATATAGGAATTATTAACAAAACCGCTTGTAAAGGTATAGTAACTAATGAATAAAATGTAATGATTATAGATTCTGGTACCATAGTAAATACGAGGAAAGGATGTAATAAAATTAAAAGTTTAGATTTAAAGGGAAAAATACAAAAACATATTTTCGATGGGCGTTTTAACTTGAACGACGAGAAAAAAAAATAAGTCCCGATCAACGATGGAAACTTAAAAATTAACATTACCAAAAATTCCAACACCGAAACAATACAACACAACATGCGAAAAGAAAAAAAGGCATAAATTATTCACAGGGCTAAATTTGAAATGGAAGCAAGTAAACGTTTTTATCCGACTCCATCTTACATCCGGCGATGTGCCTTCCGGCTCAACAACTTCCGTTGTGGATTAAAGTACTAGATGAAAATCTGGCCGTAATTACGACTTAAAACTGCAATCAAATATTAAAATCAAACCCAGGGATACCTTAAAACATTCTAAATATTGCAAAGGAGGATCTGTTACAGGGAGACGCCAATTACGCAAAGAGAGGCCAGTAGGCTTAAATGAACTATTACTAGATGTTTTGATCTTATGTAGTAATGTCATTCTTTAACTGGAAATTGATCCATTATTAAATATTTAAAATAATTTGAATAGATAAAACTTACGATCTAATAAAGAGATATACGTTAATGATTATAGCAACAGGACACAATGATATTGATGAAGCAAAAGAATGTAATGGAATAATATAAATTAAGATTAAGCATTATATTATATTAAAAAAAATTAAGTGGTTATATGGTTTTTGAATACTTCTTAAATCTTCTTGCTTGCGTTTTAAGTCGTAATTACGATTACCTCATGTTATGGAATAATTAACGTTGAACGTATTTTGGTCTTATTAAAAATTAATTTCTGTATGTTTAAATAGAAACTTGATTTGCACATTCCAGATCTATTTCGACAAAATCACGAAAGTGTGTGATGAAAGTATGGCAGTGAGATTTACAGGCATTGATTACCGATTAGAGCGTAAATTTATCAAATGGTAATTCCAGCGTCATTTTGTTTTCGAATTATAGCTTGCCCATATTATTAGTCTTTACCTGGCTTTATTTGGAAAAGAAGTCCTTTTTGTGAGTGTAATAATAAATTACATTTATTATGCGATCTTAATAAACAAGGAGGAAATTATTGCGATAGCCGTTGGTGCTAACGTATTGATTTTTAGGGATATAGATCAAAAGAAAAAAAATAAATCAAAGATCACTTAGCTATCCGCTATATAGCTATTATGCGTCAATTGCAACAGTTTTTATCAGAAAAAATTTGGCAGAGAAACTTTTTACAGTTATAAAGTATATTACACTCGTTTATCTCAAAAGTTAACATCAGAAGCTTCTAACATCAAAATTACGAGTAATAGCGTTACCAGAAATTTGTCAAATATTTATGGGAAAATTTATATTTAATTTAATTTCTTTTTGATATATTTAATAAAAAATATCTTTATGCCTGTGAAATAATATGAGTACTAGGCAATAAATTTACGTCGTGTAAAATAATATCAATAATTTTAAATAGTGTATTAGACATTATCTTGTAGTCAGTCTCTATATTTACTCAAGGCGATGGATGACGTTTGATTAAACACGTTATTTGCTGATTAATTGCTTAAAAATAACAAAAATCAAGTATAAAAAAAAATATTATAATTATTCTCAGTATTTACCACGGTGACACTGTTAATATGACATATAACATATTGAATATATTTAGCGTTAATTTTGTAGAAATTCATTATTCACAATTAAATGAAACTACGTGATGTAGTATTATTTCTACTTTCTTTAATTTCTTTACCACGACCTAGGTTTCGTTGTATTACAACATCTGCAGGTGGGATATTAGCAAAGATAATCCACAATCTTTGCTAATATCCCATCTGAAGTTGTTGAATACAACGAAACCTAGGTCGTGGTAAAGAAATTAAAGAAAGTAGAAATAATACTATATCACGTAGTTTCATTTAATTGTGAATCACATATAACAAAAAACACATATTCAGAACATAAAACTTTTACTTTTAATATTCATAAGTACACTTTTCTTCTATATCTTTATCTAAAAAATAAGATACCATTTAGTTTTCCACAAAAGACCGCAATTGAATGCGCGCTCTTCAGTGACTCCAAAAGGTACTGATAGAAATGTTATGATGACTTTCCCTTATTTATCTTCCGTCCACCATTTTGTATAAACCGTTTCACTATAAAGCATTTAATATGAACATATTAAACACTACACAACAATATTAACGCATTAAATATTAACATATGTACTAAGTATGCCGAAAATATTGTAAAGGTTTAAGGAAAATGAATAATTTCGAATTCCGGCCGGTTTTAACGTAATTTTATCAATTTTTTTTGTAAATACTATATATTTAGAGAAATAGTCTTCATGAAGTGGATTTTCAATATTTTTGTAATTATTGTATTTACTCAAAAAATAAAAAAAGAAACCTTGCAAATTATACCAAATCGAATATTTTCAATGTTAAAAGTGTTTCTTTTAATAATCGATTCATTTTCCAAACTTTGTGCTACAATTAGACTCCATTCATGTGAAAAAAGCATTAAACAACAAAACAAAGTTTGTACGTGAATTTCTTTTTATATAGAAAAATATATGTTCACGACAATGCAAACCCTGTAATTTTGATTAAATCTACGCTTTATCGTAGTGGTTATCAACATTTTTTATATATGAATGCGTTTTGTGAAAAAATATTAAAAAATATTTTCATATATTTTTGACTTTGTACAAGTTGATAATCCATCAGATCATTTTAAAACACAACAATAAGACAAACAGAAATACCTAGGAGTAAATTTTTAAATTGAAAATTTGCGCACGAAAGGAAAAACTCTATTATGTGGTTCCTTTTACAAAAAATGGTCAGCTATAAATGTATTAAATATGAATAAAAATCGTTTTCACGAATTCATGAAAGAAAATTCCAGTTCAGGTACGCCATAATACCGGCTATACCCCACATAACATTAAACTCGGATTGTTATCGACCCCTAACGAAGTTAGGCCAAGGCGTAGTTCAAGGGAAAATTTCTCAATACTTTCCTCCATCTATCCCATTCATTTTCTTATTTGACTCACGAATGAGTTTTGAAATGATAATCTCCCGAGCCCATTAGCGGCTTGCTGTAAACTTTGAGACATATTTTATCGTTATCATCGCACGAAGCATCCCAACTTTGCAAATTTATTCATTTAGACAGTAAATTCGATTTTATTTCGAATACATATTGCGGGTTACCCAATTATTTATTTGTGCAGATAGGTATGATTTGTGGAAAAGACAAAATTTAAATCGTATTTAACGAAAAGAGGGGGAAAATATTTTTAGGGAAAAGTAACTTTTTTTATATATAGTATATATCCCATGATGATTATCTATACATTTATTTACATTTTAATATAATTTCCAAAATTAAACATGCTTTAGCTGGAAAGTCGAAAGTTAGCAAAAGTGTATAAATGAACGACAGTAAGAATACTCGTTTATTTGGATATTTTTGTTTGTATGTTGATATCAGAATGAGTTATTAAATCGAATTATTAACTTTTGAGAAATTGCTGAATGAATAAGTCGGTTCGGAAAAAAACATAAAAATTAATAAATTTATGTTTCGTACTCTTTGAGTGTTTTTTAAACAACGAAAATCAACTGACATTATTTTGGAAGAGATATTAGTAGTCTTACTAAAAAAAATTATGACTTAAATATTACATAGTCTATTTAAATAAGGTGGAGACGGAGACCCGATTGAAAACTCCTAGACCAGTGTATCTCATCAAAATCATCTTCAGAAATCATCTAAGTGTTACAAGCTATTTAAAATGAAAAGCTTGTACCTCTTCATTATACCGGACCAAGAAAAACTATTTTGCAAAAATTTGTTAAAATGTCAAGTAAAATCGTTGTGGATCCATCTGCATCTAGATACATTTGCCTGATCTCAAAATGACAAAAGTTAAGTTGGAGAATATGTTCAATGCAATTGAGAAACAGCAACTCTCTAATTTTGCTAGAACTACGAAGCTACGAAGATAATATTTGGGAAATGAGAGAATGAATTGAAGATCTGGGTGTGAAACGGCATATCAATGAGACGTTTAAATATTGTTAAAATTTAGGAGATAGCTAAAAAATTGTGTAAATTACGGCTTATGCATAAGTTTCTAAAAATAAGTTTTTTAGAAACTTATGCAAAAGACCTTCTAAATTTTGTCAGAGTTTTTAATTCTGTAGTTTCAGAAATAAGAGGATGGCATAATTGTTTTGCATATTTTGCCTTTTTATGAGCCATTTCGAACAATTAGCTCACTATATAGGGAATAAAAATTATGTTTTTTGTATTTAATTTCACTCTATTAAAAGTTCCCTACGAATATTTTTGATTGTTAATTATTGAAACATGTGAATAAAATTCGTGTTATGACAACGGCCGTGATTGACTGATAGGCGACACGTGACTATTCTTACAATGGTTCCATTTTTTTAAAGATATTAAACGCTTAAATACGGAAAAAACATATTGGCAACGTATAAGATTTAATCGCGCCGCCTATACCCAGTGCTAACTGCTTTTTGTCCTCTTACTGCTGTCAGCTTCATAGTTTAATTATTAGTAGTAATTATCTTCCACTGTGTGCAGCGCAATGTGCACCACGCCTAAATTTTTAAAAATGTGTAAGGCAAATTTGTTCCTTATATCGTCTTTGTCGAAACAATTTTTCTCTAAAACCAGTTGTCTAGCAATTACAGATAAATAAACAATTTAATTGTTTTAATAACTAAAAGCATTAGACTTTTGTAATCCTGATAATTTTGAATCAAACTGTTGCCAATTTTCATGATTTTTTTCAGATTTTTCTGAGCCATCCGTTTGGTAATACTAGTGTAGGATAGAATTTTTTGGGCGTTTTTCCCGAAAATGATTAAAAATTCTTAAAAAATATATCACATGTATTGTTGAATACGTGCTTTAATAACTTTTCATTTGACACCCTACACGAATCGTTGAATTTTTTAATTCAAATGCAAATTTACTTTCCCCTGAAATTAATCCCTAGATTCAAAATTTAACTTCTTATACTTCTACTGTTACCATACTCTATCTCATGCTATTTTTTTTACATCTAGTAATCTCCGAAAAAAATCGTCTGTGACAGAAAGACACTAAAGAGATTCCATTTTGACAGTCTTCCATTGCAATATAAAAAGAAGTACAGAAGTGAAAACGGCAAAAGTCGATATTTCAAATTCAACGGCGAAGATTAATATTGAAATTTAGTTTCTCAATATTTATATATTGATAACATATCGATGTTATTATGTCCTTAGCAACTTGTACTACTTTATATTATTATGTTAATAATAAATATTTATACATTTAAAATATTATATGTGATTTATACAGTAGGAAGTTGATTAGTATTATATAAAGGAGACTTCCAAGAAACAAAATCTCCAACACGACAACATTGTTACTGGCAAAAAATGTTGCTAATTAGATGACCACCCAAAAGGCAATAACAACATAAAGCTAACAATATTGCTTCAACAAAACAACTGATTTCCTGCTGCAAATCTTATTCAAAGAGACATTTTTTATCCGCCCTAACACTCTACAGTAACCAGCTTGAAAATAATTTCATCTTTTTTCAACAGAACGCCTCACAAACTTCATAACGAGAAAATTTTATTACAAACCGCCGATGGGCAAACAGGGAATCTTTTCAGCGACGCCAAATCTTAGTGCTTTACTTAATTATGTACCGCGAAACTTATTCTCGTAACAATATTCCGCCCGCCCCCCATTGGGGGTCCATTGTGGAACGCTAGTTACCCGCTCGGTTGAAATAGTTCAGTTTGGATGGAAAGTGTGATATTTGTATTGAAAGTTTGAATCGAGGGTTTTGTGGGAACTGCTAATTAATGGAAGAGTTTTTCAATTTGTATACTGTGTATTGAGATAGTTCGATGAAGCTGCTGTTTGTATCGCATTGAAACAGTTACATAATATAAGAAAACTTCACAGACGGTATTATATCTTTTGATGGAAATATATTATATTTCAAAGTTGAAACTGAATAACGTGTGGCTTTTTTTATATTTTTCTCTACATTTATATGAAAAATAAATGTTAAATATTCCAGATCACCATAATTTTGGACTGTATTCCAGTCACAGCTCCATATTTTAATATTCTAAACGTAATTTTAGAAAATTAGTTATTTCGAAATCATTAAAAATGGTTATATTAAGTTCTTAATATTCAAAATAACAAAGGTGAAAAGAAGTACTCAAAAATTAATTTTTAATGAAATTTATTTCCCTTAAGTTTTAGAAATTTCTTTTCACAGAACTCAAAACAATGCTGTAACTTTTAAAGAGTCTGTTTACGCGATTTCAATTAACCTTATTCGTGATATATATTTCATCCAACTCCATAAAACCGAGAACTTTCTCAAATACTATTTTTGTATTTACGAAACTAATAGATGTAGAAAGGATTTGCTGAATGTGATGATGTTGCGAATCATCTTGAATATAATGATATTGATGTTAATACTACAAAAACTACAATATTTTGAGTAAAAAGAATTTGTTCTCTTATTGAATATTTTATTTATTATTACAAAAATATTTATTTAGAAATACAGCTAAGCAACACCTGCACATCCGTATCGTTTCCAAATGCTTTTTATTAAATAAACCTGTTATGTAATAATAGGGTTACTTAATTAAAATAATTTGAGTATAACTCGCACCATCAAATTAAATAATTTGAGTATATTGAATATATTTGGCGTTAATTTTGTAGAAATTCATTATTCACAATTAAATGAAACTACGTGATGTAGTATTATTTCTACTTTTTTAAATTTCTTTACCACGACCTAGGTTTCGTTGTATCACAACATCTTCAGGTGGGATATTAGCAAAGATTCATCTTTGGTTCACATCTTGGATTCATATTAGCAAAGATTCAATATGTTTCTAGTATTTAATTCAGGTTCGGGTACTGAAACTTCTGTTCGTTTTACACTAAGCAAATAATGTTTAGTGATACGACTAATTTCTTATTCACTCTTTATAACTAGTTACTAATGGTATTAAAGTAACATTTTTATTAAAATATTTTTGATAAACATTTACTGTTTAAGTAATGACAGGAAAGTCCATACTTGATGTCGAATTAATTCCATTTCATTTGAAGTAATGCACTTCAAAATTTAGCGCAAACTATTGTTAACCAAGCACAAATTTCGGAAATTATTTAGAAAGGTTGTCAACAATTTTAGATAACCTCTCTAGAAAAGTTCCGAACTTGTAGCGAAGAACATGGTAGCCACTCAGTTTATAAATTCTCATAAAAACTATGAAATTATTCGTCTTTGGAAAATAACTTATTTTATATAGCTGTTAACATGCATAAAAACATATTCGGTTTAACTTAAATTTATGTTATAAATGTTTAAATTTTGTTAATGCGCTCTCTATTTGAAACATATATCCTAATAAATTATTGTGACAAAACGAGAAAGTTTAATGAGTCTTTTAATTTTTTTTCAGTAATTGATAGGTAATATAAAGGTTATGAAAAGTTATGTTTAATCTTTAAATTACAAATAATAACTAGACATATTTCTCATGCCATTGTTGATAAAATTGTTTTTGTTTTATTTTTATGGCTTCTTGCAAGAAAAATTCTTAATAATATTTTTCTATGGTCAATATTATTAAATTTCCATTTTTGTTGTGTAGTCTATTGTAATCTCCTTTGAGGGCTTTTTTAATTGTGCTGAACTTTCTAAAGTTTCCTGTAATTTTATCTTTACTGTATTCTCTGATATACTTAGAATTTTGAAACAAAATCCTTTCATTAAATATTTTTTCTAAACCAGTTTAATAACGCAAATTGTATTTTTTCAATTTTTTAAAACATGAAATTTATATTTTAAAATGAATTGTCAATACGAATAATAAGTGAAAGCAACAAAATTACGCAGCCGTCGATTTTAACCTCGTCCCCCCACTATAGATAGCCCTCGTCCCCCTTCATTAATCATGATCAAAATTAGCATTCTCTAGGGCGCCGCCCTAATGACGGGCGGCTGTCGGACGTGGCAGACACTTGCAAGCGCCAAACAAAATTACTAATTGAATTAGAGGAAACGATGTCTCGGACGTGTCTCAAAACGGCTACCTCACGTGCTACGCCATTGATGACGTTACGAATGTCGCCCGTTTGTCGACCGTCGCGTTGAGTTCCTTTGTCTGTTGCGGTGGCGCGAATTGAGGTGATGTGGCACGGGCCCACGATTCATAGAGTATTGATAAGTCACTTAGAAATGGATTCGCTTTCACTATGGGAATAATTTTACATTTTATTTTCACTATCGATTGGAATATATCTAAAGCCCTCAAAAGTCTCAGAATACCTTTTTAAATTATTTAAAACAATCGTATTACGGCGCAAAAGTATATGCGTACACAATTCATTTATGTAACTATTTTAATTTCGCTAACAAAGATCGGGCTCCAATAAATGAGATATTATTTATATCGGAATATTATCCCGAGTAATAAGAAGGTTCATAAAACCATAACATGGCCCATAATATTAAAACAATGCACACACACTAGTATATATATATATATATATATATATATATATATATATATATACATATATATATATATATATTATATATATATATATATATATATATATATATATATATATATATATATATCTTTAGAGTCATATGCAGGTCACCTAACTCTCATGCACATTTAAATCAAAGAACGCAAAATTTCCTTGTGATGAGTACGATATTTTATGGTTGAAAGTTGAGAACTGTCTGCTAGAATTATTAATCACATAACAATTGTAAATCCTATTTTGTCCCAGTACAATTTTTTCAACAATTTTTGTTTTTAATTTCTTTACTTTCTTTTTATTTTTGTCAGTATATTTACTGATATTAAGTATTATAAAGGAAACTAAAATAATTGTACATAGAAAGAAACTAAGAAATTTGTGATTACAGAATAATTTAAATGGAAAAAATTAAAATGCATCCTCACTGAATTTCTACATTTTGGGCACTTAGTACATTTTATGAGTTTTTCCTTGAAATTAAAAAAAACATGACAGATTTTTCCTTACTTTTAATTTTGTATGCTCCAGTACACATGAGGATTAATATTTAACGCCAAAAATGATAAAAACATATTTTTATATCAAACTTGTGTGATAAGTTACTAATGTGCCAAAGCTCGTTTGAGAACATCTTATTGGTTCAAATTAGACTAACGACGTTAAATACTGGACAACTCAAGACAAAACTACAGATATTTTAGATAAGGTGGGTTTAGCTTGTAAGAAGGCACGTATGAATATGTTTCTAACTAAATTCAGCAAGTCATTAACTTAACCATACCATATATAAGTAAAGTTAAAACGTGGTTATAGATTATTCATCAACAAAAGATGCAGCCCTAAATTTAGTAAACAATCATCTTTGTATGTATTTTTTTTAAATGTCATTCTACACAGAACGAGTGTAACTTTATGTAGGGTCTAATAAATTATCTTGGTATTGATCGCTATACCTAAACCTAAGGAGCTAAACTAAGCTAAAGAGCTAATATATTGCGTTAGAAGAAGATAATATAAGACCAAGATAATTTTACTAATTGTATACAGAACATGTTTAACTTTATCTAGGGACAAATAAGTTTTTACAATAATGGCCGCTATGCCTACAGAATTTACGGGCAAAGACCGATGTTATTATTGTAATATAGAAATGTTAGACTGATGTTATTATTGCAATTTTTATCGATATATGCTATACTTGAAGAATAATAAGTAAGTAGTCATTTTATTGAGTTATAAGTATAGAATATAAGACAAAGATAATATTATTTTGTAAAGTGTCAATGTACGCATGTCTAGTTTATCTTTATGTAGGGACTAATAAGTTTTTTTTAATATAGACCGCTACCCCTAAACAATAGGGGAATCTACGAGCAAAGACCCAGTTAAAAATATTAAGCTAATATTGTGATTATTATTTTTTACAAAACGCTACAGTTGAAGACGAACAAGTAAGCAGCAATTATTTTGCATCAGAAGTAGAAAATATAAGATATAGATAACTTTATTTCATATAATGTAAATTTAAGAAATTTTCTAAAATGTTTACAATTGCTATTTTTATAACAGTAATTGTAAAAATTTTAGAAAATTACATCATTTTTATATCGATATATTTGGCACCCATTACTTATATTCCATTTGTTTTCAGTAGTTCGTTATTGAGTGAAATTTAAACATGTAGATTTATTAACTATATTTGGAATTTTGTATAGTGCATAGTTTTAATTCATGAGTTGAATACATGCCAGTAACCGTTACTTCTCTGATCATAATCTTGCGTAGTAAATAATAACCGCATTTTAACTAACTTAGCTTACAGACTAAGTATATGCGTGATTATTTTAAATTTTGAAACGGATACTTAGACAAAAACAGACCATGAAACGCATAGACTCTAATATGTATATTTCATATTTATGTGATGAAAGTTACGTATATTTATAGCATCAAAGAAATTACCTAATCGATATAAAAGTTAATTTTCTGTTTAATAGAATATGCATAACTACGATTTTTTTAAAGTTAGAGTTTCATCCTTAGGGTTATAAATTTGTAATACAAGATAAAAATCAGTTAGTGCTCGATGTAAAAAAACAGTCTAACATATCCCTACTTTTTAAACTATTTCCCAATGCGAAAAAGTTTATATCAGGATAATTTAACAAACTCAGTTAAAAGTTATTTTAATACTAGTCACATAAATTGCTCGAGCATCGAAGAAAATCGTGGTCTTAAATAGTAATGTAAATTACTGCAGATTAGGTAATAGTCCAAATTTAGATTATAATCAAAGTTATTCATTTAAGACTTAATCATACATTATATAAAGCACTCCTATATTAATCACATCATTTTGAAAGCACAATCTCTTTGAAGCAAAATAAGTTTGTTTTGCAGGTATCGGTGCCATGTGCTGCTGTTTTGAGGCTTCAAAAAAACAAAGCAACTATCGAAGTAGAAAGACGAAATATATCTGATATTACAAAACAACGTATTTTCGATTTTTTGGGCCAAATTGAAAGTAGTTATATATAATCCAAACAACTTATGGATCAAGTAACTAAATCTCTTGTAAAAACCATGCAAGAATTTTGGCAGAAAATTGTGGGAAATAAAAATATGTGTGATATTAAATGAAGAATATTAAAAATCAGTGGCAGGTATTGACAGTAAATTGTCCTTACAAGAATGACTAAGATCATTAGCATATCCAAACTTATTCCTTGTTATGTTATTTAGTTATTAAATTAAGAATATACGCATCCAACATTTTTTTTAGAGTGACCCCAACAAAATCACGGATGTTGTGATGATGGTGTCTAAGTCGATCATTTATTGATCGTAATTTCAAATAATATCAAATTACTTCCATATATTTTGGTAAAGAAATTTTACTCTAAGACATTTTTGAAAGATGTAATTTGGAAGAAAAATATCGCTTAGTGTTTCATTTATAAACTATTGCAATATAAATAAACTACTAGAGCGTTTTGTATAACTGGGTTATATCCGTATTGTAACAGAATTATAGTTGCATTGAGTGAAAATTATACGACACAGACAAAATACAAACTAACCTTGATCTATCTTTTTTCAAAATGACACATCATTTTATTAGTGCGTAAATATTATATAGTTCTGATAAATTCTTGTTTTATGTACTTATTGGAAAATATTCTGGAAATATAAGTGGGAACGCTAACCCAAATTTGTAGAAAATTTTGGTTATTGAATCAAGCCGTATTCAATATTTAATACGAATCATGCTGTAATGATTGCTGAATAATTGAATCCTTACCTGCCGCGTAATAACGTTAGCAGCGTTCATCTGTATGCAACGTGATTTCACATCAAATGACAAATGCGCTCAATGCCAGAAACTCACATTTGGATGGTTGACGTCGCCGCTTACACTAGTCGAGCTTAAAACTAATGTGCATAAATGCATAACATTAAAGTACACTGGCTTCACTACATTGTATGGATTTGCTACAATGTTAGTCGAGTATATGTCAGCCCAATCTGTTTTCAGATTTACATTAGTAGCAGCAGCCAAAATATGGATACTTTTAGTGAATTATTTTTGTATAATCAGTTATTTCTTCAATTAAGAGAATGTTGTCCAGGAATATCTTTAAGTCAATTAAAAAGAATATGGTGAGAAATTTTATGCACATTACTGATCAATATTGCAGACTATTGGCTGAGTCTTAGGTTTAAGATTCCGTTAAAATGTAAACGAGTGGGAATGCAAATGATAATAGTGTAAACTATAATGAATTACCATTTTGATGTAATTAATAGTTAGGTCAAATGGGGCTACTAACGAAAATTAACAAAAAATTAAATGAAAATTAACTTTAGCTGCTATATATATATAGGATATTGATGTCTATCTACGACGAGTGTATAAGCACCAGTATCCAGAATGTGTCATTAGTGCACGTCTACGAAACGAAACGAGTAAGTATTAAGCTGACTAATGACGGAGTAAATATAAAAAAAGTCAATTCACTGTCGCCTGATTTTATGTAAACTATATATTTCACATGCAAGACCTAATCCAAAGATAAATGTTGCGGCCGGTACACTTTTATGAAAGAATAAATTAGTAAATATTCGTGTACATCGATTTAGTTTCTTTCTGCAAATAAATTTGCGCGATCAGTTGATTTTTAACCAGGCAACGGGACGTAGCAGAAACGTGAAGTTTAATCAAGTCACATTAAAGCACGCAATATAATATATATTGCGTATATATATAAATATATATATATATATATATATATATATATATATATATATATATATATACTTTTGAGTAAAGCGTTTTCAGATATTGGACATTGTAAATAATAACTTGTACAACCTAACTTCAGTTTAAAGCAAAATGTTTTTACCGTGTCTCATGATTACAAACCATGTCAGGTATCGAAATTAATATAGCGTTAAAAGTGATATCCACTGTAGAATGAAATATTGCATAAATAACAGTATGTATTATTGCCAATGTAGAAATGTATTTAATACGACAAAAATAAAGCGTTTTGCACGTAGATGAATATCAATTGTTGTTTTCCCATGGATAGGTTTAAATATTGATAGAAAAAATATTAGATAACTACATTTTTAAATTAAATGGCAAAGCAACCCGTTTTTTTAATTCAAAAATGGATACAAAATTAGTGAAAAATCGTTAAATTTTCTTAATTTTCTCGTAATTGAATGGTTTTATCCGACGCCTTTAAATTTTAAAAAATCTTTCAAAAAGTGATTTGCAATTGAAAGATGAAATTTTGCAAGGAACATATTAGTTTAGGTCTGTTAATTTTTTTTCTAAAAACTACGTGTCTCTTCGTACAGCGTTTTTGTATATATACTTCATCTTTGATTGCCTCTGTCTTGTCTACCAGTTCAATTAATTGCTCTTCTTAACGTCATGACGAATAAAACACTGGCATTACGAATTAAATAAAAAAACAAATCGTTAATTAACCATGGTTTCTAGGCTGAATGAATGGGGAATTAATTTCTATGCTTGAACAGTTAATCGAGTGAAGGAATAATATCAAACTTAAAACTTACAATGAATGCGTTAGATGAACACATAATGTTTTTTTGGATAAAATTTACGTGAATCGATAGTATCAATGATAATAATTAAAATATGTACATCTTGGTTTTATTTCAAGAAATATTACAAGGTCCGTGACTAATATAATTCGTAGTCAAATATTTCTCCACGGTATCATAAAAAGAAACTATCGGAGTAGAAGTTAATAGTTAACCGTGTATTTATTTGAGAAATAAAATAAAAACTGAATCAACTTATTTAACTAACTTTCTAGTGTAATTATAGCACATTTCAATACAAATTAACAAAAATTTTTTTATAGTCACCCTAATACAAATCACTAAAAAAGAATGACCATTATGACGGAAGAAATGTGTTAGGAAAACATTTATTTTACTTTACTAGATGTGCCCGTGATGACGTCGCGTGGAATTTGGGATAAGAAACGTCATTAGAATTTTTTTGTGATTTTTTTCCTTTTGTCTCTCAGCATTCTATGAGCATAAAGTTTACTAAAAGCACTAATTGATGGTGTTAGCAGGCAAATTGATTCCGCTGGTTCTTAATAACGATCGTAAACTGCTGCATAACGAACGTAAACTATAGATTGAAATACATTTTTTATTCTGAATCAATTAAAATTATATTAAGAAATGTTAGCCCAAGCTAATCTAAATGCATACGAATTGATTCAGCCGCTGCTTAGATCAGCGTACACAACGAAGGTGGGCAGAGACAAACAGACAAACTGATAAACAGGAAACGAACAAACACTCTAGAAGCTTTTGTTTTTGGCTAAGTAGCGTGTTTTTAGTTGCTAGCACTTAGTTTTACTTAAAAATATTCAAAGCAAAGAATCAGTTTATTATGATATTTTGATATGTATAGATAACCAAAATTGTAAATTAATTCGCCTTAATATATTTGCACGAAGAAATTACTTCTACACTATACTACTCACTACTCACACTACTTCTACACTACTCACGAAATTGTGAGGTGTATCTAATTTATACTTGTATATTTTATTTACTGGAAACACATTGGAAATACATTGCAGAATAGTCCTCTGCATGCGACAAATTCTTCGAATATTCAATTATCCCCTACAATGTAGCATCTACATGTCGCTTGGTAGCAATGTCCATTTGCCTGCAGCATGACGTCGCACCCGCCAATAAATGCGCTAACTAACAAATAACTGACTTTCGGTAACTAGCGTTGTCGCTTACATGCGCGTCTGGTTTTCAAAATGATTCCACTTTCCGGTGGATTTTCAGAACTATTACGCATAAATGCTTATCTTTAAAGTAAGTCAGAGTAACTTCAACGAATTTACCTGCCATGCAAATCTCTTTTCCGAACTTGAACAGTAATAGCTGTTTTTCCTCAGTCACTATCGTTTAAATATGAATTTTCAGATTTTTATAAGTTATAGATTCGACTTTTATATTGAGGAATATGTTGTAAGGGTATCATTTTCTTTTTATAAATTAAAGTTATTAGATTTGAAAACAATCACAAGTATTAATTTACGCTACCGATTATTTGTCGAATTCACTGAGGTCTGACTAACAATAATTTAATTATGTAGGAATTATGACAAAAGGAAATAATAAAAAGTAAGATTTTGCTTCCATGTTATACTGACATAATGCTGATTTAAATGGACCTAAGACTTATTACAAATATTATTTAATTTCTTTGAATTTTATAGGTTATGAATTGTGAAGGAAAATCAAGTGCACCTCAATAAAATGCTTAAATTAATTAATAATTTATATATGCTTAAATGGTCGTGTGCCATATATCACATATAAGCATCTGAGTTATTTTAAAATGTATGCGTGTTTGCTTCATTACATGACTACACTACCGAAACAATATAAGTGAATACAGAGTCGCCGTAAATAAGTAAATGTACTTGATTTAAATTTTCATACTTTTGTTACAAAAAACCCATAATAATGAATAAACGAATACCAAAAATAAAATTATTCTAAAGAGGGCGTACAACTTATTATTGATATCAAATAGGATGAATAAAGTTGTAAACCAGTCGACGTGAAGAGAATAATATACACAATAAAAAAACTCAAATCGATATCCTCGCAATGTACTAGTACTATTTCCTGATAGAATAACTGGCCGGTTTTTATACACAGACTATCCGAAATATGCTTTATTTGATGCGCCATTTTCTTGAATTCGATGAATGATGGACTCGTTTTGAAATTAGATTATTTGTTCAGAGTTTAATGGTTCTTACGTGGTGCGTAATTCAGGATGATACTTGAAAAAGATGAGCCGGTATCCATATCTAAGAAACTTATAACTTTTTTTGGTCATTTGAATTAGAACGTTTGCGTACTGCGCACTCGTAAAAATACGGATCTGGAAAACTCGTATTAAATACTTTCGCACAGTGCATTTCTGTATTGCGTCCGATCTAATTCCAAGAAATGTCGGTTCGAAGTAGCAGTATCATTTGTATGCGGTCGGTCCGAAGTAGTAGTAGTATTATTCTGATGAGAGATTGCGCACTAGATCCTAATTCCGTCATCAGATTTTTCCCGGTCATCCGGGATATTGAAGGATCGGAGCCATGTCCGCGTGGTGCGGCGCGCTAGTGGGGCGGGCAATGGAGCGGAAGGACGCGACTCGGCGCGGGCGACCCCGAACTGGGTTTCAGCGTGGCACTATACTATAAACATAATGCACGCACGCATACATTACACTTGTATCATGTTTCCTTACGATGTTTATACATTAATCGAGTATGTCAAAAATAAACAATGTTTATGGGACAAATCTATTGACGACTACAAAAATAAAATAATGACAAGGAATGCATGGACTGAAATATACAAGTTCTTTGAGCCCAGATTCGATATATTTGAGGAAAAAATAAAACTGCGACAAGTAAGTGAAATAACCATTTATTTTTAATACCAACTAGAGATCGATGATAATAACAATGTTAGAAAATGACCGAACGGCCGTTGCCTAGCAATCAAGCCAATGAGCGCGCATAAACTATAGAACTCTCAGTCCGCGCGTTATGACGTTCATTACCTTATTTATGGTATTATATCTGTTGATCAATTGTATTGTATATTGAAGCAAAAAATTTCTTCACGTCGTATATCGTAATTTGACAATTTGACAACGTATATCGTAGACGTTTGCCAAGGTACTAATCCATAGGGGCTCATAAAATAATCATCAAATTCATTTCTAATGTCATTTATTGCTCTGCCAGCTAGAACACTATTTGGAGAAGATAGATCTTGGTAGCAGTCATTATTGACAGACATATATATATTTGTAGGTAATACAAGCTTTCACAATATCTTTAGATGCTCGCAAGGGTACGTTTAAGGGTAAATTAAAAATTGCCACTTGTTTGCTAATATACATAACCGATAAATGTATATGTGTTGTTTTACATTAAATTTAAGCCTCCATATTGTCGTATTAGATTTGGACCTAGTGGAAATGCATCGTCGCCAACAAAAACGTGTGGTGTTCTTTTGTTTAAGCTTGAGTATTTAGGAACGGACGTGGGTATGTGTAGTCTTCCTTCAGTAAGTTTCTTGTAAATATTAGTACCCTGATTGGTGAGTCGCAGTCTTTCCCCCGCGAACCAGTTCGTATATAATTTCCATCCACTGCGCCTAAACAATTTGGAAAGTTAACTATTTTCTGAAGTTCATCAGCTATTGCTGTCCATTTGGGTGTTGCAAGCAATTGATTATTAAAAATATCCCATATACTCTATATATTTCAGTCATTTTTGAAATACCAGATTTGTAGCTGTAATACATGTCTGTGAAAGTATTTCCAGTTGCCAAGTAACTGTAATAAAAAAATAATTCAATTTTTCAGTTACAATAGTCATGAAAAATTGGAACAATGTTCGGGATACCTTTTATAAATCTCTAAATACCAAACCTGGACAAGCTGCAAAGAAGAAATATATTTATCATACACAATTAGAGTTTCTATTAAAAGTCCTTCAGCTAGAAGACACAGCTACTAACTTGCAAGATTCGTCTAATAGCACGCAAGATAGTAGTCAAAATTCTGCAAGCAAATCTGCCTCATGCTCTACACCATCGACAAATACCGCAAATTCATTACCATATTACCAGGATGAATCCAATTGACATGAAAATTGTGAAGAATATCCAGTCCTGTGAAACCAATCAAAATTATGACGATGCAGTGTTTCTACAATTTTTATATCAACATGATACTATAAATATATCATTCGCATTCAGAGCAATGATTAATTTGGTTTACATACTATGGCCCTAAATAAACCAAATGAAGAACGTAGTTAGATTCTACAGTATCACAAAACTTGGAAGCCACCAAGTCTTATTCTGAGTTATTTAATCAGAACTTCGATGATATGTAGTTTTGTGTTCAAATTATTTCCGCAAAGAAGTGTAATCATCTTTGTGCTTATAACTGATTAAAAATAAATTGTTAACACAAAACTGTGTTTTACTTACCTTAATGTGAATGCAAGTATTTCTTCTGGCGGTATAAATTGTCTTTAATTTGTGTCTTGCCGCGAAATGTTATCTTTTATGTGATCTAAAATGGAATCAAAAGTAGAGACACTCATTCGGTAGTAATTGTTAAATGTTCTCTCGTCTTGACGTAGCGCTTCGCAGTGATAATAGAAAGCTCCATTTAAATGTCGGTTCAGCAAGAGAAGGTCTATCCAGAATCCGTTATTTCTTTTTCGTTTTCGTACATATAGCAGCCGTGACAGAAGTCTCTGTTTAATAGTATTAAAATGTGACCAATAAATTCTTACGTTTCTTTAATTATTAACAAAATATAGGAGCAATGAAATCATGAAAAAAAATATTGTACATATTTATTGTTTTAGTTACGTCTCATTTTGGAGTTAGAAATTTAGACAATCCACCATATCTCAAATTGTTATTACCGTTTAAAAACTTTCTTAAAAAACTACCATAATTTTCTTATCACGGCCTTTGCCTGCTGTTTTTATTGATATCATTGACAGAAGATAAACCCATTCCTGGTTCCTCATTCTTAGGTAATTAAATTTAAATCGGATATTTAATTATTATGTCCAGTCAATCCAGAAACCTTTCAGTACTTTCAGGATTTACATTCGTGTTTTTCTAACGCTTTATTATTTCATAAATTTCAAGCACCGAGAATACATGCTACAATACATTAACTTGGTTTGCAGCTTACTTCAAAATTATTGTTATTTACCAAAGCAATCTATTCTTCTACATGTTTAATGTTTTTAAATTGTAATATAAAAATGGTATCGTTCGTAATGTATTTAAAAACCTTCTTATCAAATAAACCCCGCAAAATTCTGTGTAGTTTTAATAATAAGTCAAGTCTAAGTGAAATAAAAACATAATTTTTTAATTTTAAAACTTACTTAATATCGTAGTATGTGTATTATGAAAAGAATATATTAAGTAGGTATTAAAAACAAATTATGTGTACGAAAAAATTAATATTACCAAAAAATAAAAGTGACTGTATTTCGTTTTTTTTACTCCAATTATCGAAACAAACAAAATATTATCATTTCGAAATTTCAATTTTAATTAAAAGTTGATCTTAAATTTAGGTATTACGATATACTTTCATCAAAGTGAGAGGAGTTTCTTTCGCAAAAAGGAAAACATCTTATATTTAGAAATATAAATATTTCTAGGTTTGTAGATAAACATTTTTATTATTCTTTTAAATATGTCAAAAGGGTACATTAATTATAATTAAATAAATACATTTATAAATTAAATTACAATTTTTATTTTTATTTTATATCTTTCCAAAGCTATTTTTTTCCATATTGCGTGTCCAATATTTTTTCATTCCGCTCGTACGCACACGCGCACACACACTTACATACACACAAACGCACGCACACACCCACACACGCACACACACATGCACATACAAATATTCGAGTCTCTCTTTTAGGGTCGGATGTATGCGATGAAATATTTCGTTTCTCACTAATACACACGCGCGTGCGCCGGCCCCAGCAGTGCTGTGTGACTCTTAGTAGTGTGCGTTACACGAACACGCTCGGCACAATGGGATCGATTGAGATGCTTTTTAAATTATACCGATAATCAAAGTAAATCCGAGTTTGGGTTCTCAGTTATAATGTCTTTGTAAATCTCTTTACACGAGATATGATTCAACCTTGGATAAGATTTAGGTTGGTTATTGACTGAATTTGGGGAATTACAGAATGAAAAAATGTTGCACATATTTTGTGTAACTGTTTTGAAGTAAAACTTCTTTACGCACGCTTGACTTGTGGAGTAAGCTGGTGAATGCATGACGAGAGCGTTACGAAAAGTCTGATCGTGCGAGGCGAACGGAAATTGAGATAAAAGTTAATGAAGATAGAAAGAGAGAGAGAGAGAGAGTTACGTTTCGTATATTACTGTGGGGACAAGAGAAAGAGGTGCGAGCACACATTTTGTTTCTCTCTTTCTCTCATAGCCAGTTATGTTTCGTATATCTAAGACACAGTGCAAGCCTATAGTGTATGTATCACACTGTAGGAGCAAGAGAGAGCAGTGCACGCGCACATTTTCTTTCTCTCTTCCTCTCATAGCCAGTGCATGAAATATATATATATATATATATATACATATATATATATATATATATATATATATATATATATGCGAGTTTGCTGGCGTTACGCGAACGGTGATTTTTTTATTATTTTATAATTTCATTTCGTTCTTGAACAATTTTATAAATTATTGTTTTGTTCAATACATTGAATATTTTACGTTTAAAGTGAATAAAATTGTAAATTCATTTTAAAGTTCATATTTTGTGAATTTGAAGTTTTACTTCAGTCGTATGGTATAAAGCACACTCGTTTTTTTTATGTATAATCTTTTTTGTAAATTAGTATGACAAACATAGACTAAGATAAGAATAAAATACCCAAATTTTTTTTTACAAATTCTGACAAAATAATTGCAATATAACACATTTTGTTAAAAATATTTAAAATTCTTTTTTTATTTCCAAACGATAATATTTTGGCAATAAATATGAAAAAAACCAAAATTTACCCATTTTTTCGTGTACATAAAAGAGCATAAAAGTTATTGATAAAGTAATTAAATTATAACAGAGCAAATTTTACGCATTGAAAATATTTTAATAGAGTAATTTAGCGTATAGAATGATAATAGAAGCCAGAAAACACTTTTAGAATTTTTGTGCCAATATTATATACCCATGAGCAATAGGCAAAAGAAAAAAAATCGAAGTCTTAGGACAAATAAAATAAGAAATTAAAATAATAAAACTACGTATGGAAGAAAACTTTAATATTTATTTGTAAATAAGAATAATAAAAAAAATAAAACCTGTAAAGCTTTATATAAAACTATTTTAAAAAATTATTAAAAATTAAAAAAACCCATATAATATCTCCATTACAATGTTCCGTGAACCAGTCGGATAACAAGTGTCTTATTATGTAATAATTTATTAAAAGATTATTTCAATAATTTTTCAATTTTACCCAATACAAAGTGTTAAATCTGTAATATTTTATAATTACATACCACAAGTATATAAAATCTATGTTTCAACATTTAAACTTTAGGTGTGCAATCAATAGCTCAATTAACAATTTTCAAATTAGTTGGCTTTAAATGTTACTAATTTCAGCGATGTCGAATTACAATACAAACAGAGTCGGAATTACGACCAAAATATCAAACCCGGAAACAGCATACACGCACATAGTAAGTTAGCACACAAGATTATCCTTTGATTCACTATGCGCTGACTAGACCTGGAACTATCATATGAAATTAATAGGCTTATTCAGGTTATTGGTGAAATGTAATACGTAAACATTTTAAGTTAACGCGGAAGACTAACTATTATATCCGACGGACATTTTCTGCCCAAGTACATACTCCTTTTCTTTCAATATTATGTCCTGCAACATTATTTTGAATTTCATCTATATCATGGTTCCTGCAACAATTGTGATGATTATTCTCTTTTAATGATAAAATAAAATGGCACCACACAAATTTGCAATTAAATTTCAATAATAAAAAACTAATAAAAAATTTACAAAATTAGAGATAGTTACAATAGTTTTCTAGTGGTTGAATAATAATTTCTATGACTTTTAAAAAAAAATTGCATGGGGTTAAAAAATATGAATATTTTTGAACTCCTATTATACTGATATTCATTTTTTTATTCCACATAATAAGCACGATAAAAACAATTTTTGACCCTTCATTTACCCTCTCTCTCTACAAATCAACCCAAATTATAGTTTTTATATTTTTTATATCTGTGTCTACTAGAAGCTATAACCATGTCAAATTTTATATCAGCTTTCTAAATCAGCTTTCACACGATAAATGGCTGTAAAATAGAGACAGACGAACACAGAGTAGCAAGTACTTTGTTTTTTCAATGTTTGATTAAATATTAAAAGGGAATTATTATAATATTCAACAAAATACAATATTGCACTTACTGATACATCTAAAAAACTTAAACCTTTAATATTTAAATGAAACTATACATCTCGTAAAGATGTATATAATATAATGAAATTATAAAATGTATCTTCGTAATATAATACTTAGTAATCTGTAATACTTAATAAAAGCAAAATATCGATTTACTTTTTCTAAAATACGAGTATATTTATTAATTCTATATTAAGCCTATTACAAAATTTCTACAAAACTTTTGTTTAGGACACGTAATAATTTTTTTTTCATTTTTGCTCCCAGTACCAGACGTCTGTAAGAAATCTTACGTTTTCCCATTATTATCTGAAAATATACAAAATATCAACTAAATTACAAAGCGATACAAAATATTGTGCATTTCAAATGTATCATGGAAATATTTATATGTAAATCATTTATATGTAATTTGAATTTTATCGTAACATACAATATAAAGCTTACACTGTGTATAAGCCGTGTACGTGTTATAAATCTATAGCACAAGCTAACGAAGAGCGACCGAATTAAATGTCCTCACTATTTCCAAGCGCAAACTGTACTGAAGTCAAAATATGCGCGAGTGCCGGAGAAAATAATCGTTTTTATTGTCATAGAAGCTAGTATGGAACATTCGCGTGCGGAATGCCGTAAAAATTCGGCAAAATTCGGCAAATTACAAGGATGTAGTTACATTAAGAATAGACACAGTGAATTGAAAAAAAAATCATTATAATTTTGTTCTAATATGCGAAAAAGCGAAGAGCCTCTTTGGTAAAAGAGGTTCCATTGAGATTTTGTTTAAGTTTGGAACATAATTTAGAAAAAATATCCTACAGTACCTTAGTACAAAGGCCATTCTATGCCCTGGTATTTTAATATAATGTCTAACTTTGATAGTTATTGAGTATTTTGCGAAATCAAACACCAATTTTCGCCTATTTGCGAAATCCGCCCCTTAATTGCCGATGTAAATTATTTAGATTATGGACATAATGTTTAAAAGCACTGACGTTACGCAGTGACTTATAGTCAAATTATTAACGAATCCAGATTATTTAGCCAAGGGTTTGAGCGTTCAGTTTGAATTTTTAACAGGCAATACGTATATAAGTTTTAGATAACGTATTTACATTCATGGCAATAATAATTATTACCAATGTTAAGTGAAAATTTTTGAGAAATGGGTTAAGATATTGGCTGTAAATAATAAATTATATATCCTTGGTGGCATAACTTCAATTTAGCGAATTTAGTTGCATACATGAAAACAAATACAAAACTATATAAATTCAACGAGACAATCGCATTTTAATTGGGGAATGGGTCTTCCTTATTTTTTTAAATTTTATTTTGAGTTCATCTTATATCTTATTAAAAATATTGCGTTTAAAAATAAAGAATTTTGCGCTTAAATATACAATGATACTCATGTTTCCTCAAAAAAATTTCTAACCGTTTCTAGGTAAACTACTGAAAACTACATTTATAAAGCTTACCACAATATGACTATTTGTGGTCTAATTTATATAAAATACGCTTTTTAACAGAAATAACACAAATATACGTAATATTTTTGTAACAAAATTTTTAACCTAACACCTTAATATTTCATAAATTCTTATAAAACACACGTATGATTAAAAGCTACAATTCATCAAAGGCCCCGGTAATTTATGTCAATTAGCTGTTTCCTAGTTAAAATTCAATTAATTCTGTCGTTTCGTATAGAGCTTTGTTTCATTTGGTCAATAATTGCTTCCCTCGTATCTGCAAGTTCTATTGACCGTTACCTTAATCGATATGATGAATAAAAGCACTGGCATTATAAATTTAATTATACTCACTTGGTCAATTAATCGAAACTAGGTGGTGAAATTAAAACGTGGTTAATTTTAATTTTTAAATAGTTAATCCGGTAAAGGTTGAACATCAAACTTAAAACTTTAACTAAATGCCAAGAATAAATAAATAATTTTTGTTGGATAAAATTGTTGTGAACTGTGATATTACTAATAATAACTGATTTGAAAAACTAATAGAGGTAGGCAAATAAAAGTTTTATGTAGGGAGTTTTGTGTGTATTACGACATAAGTCACTAACATTGCTTGTACTAAAAAAAATATTCACTTTAAAAATAATTTGTCATAATGGAAGTTAATTTTGGTTGGATATTCTTTTGAAAAATGTAAAAAAAACTTTTTCAATTAAACTTGTCTCTTTTATTTATTGGGAGCGTGGAATATATAGGCAGAACAATCCTATATATGCGATATATTTTTCGAAAATTCCGTCATGGCATACAACGTACCATGTACATGTCATTTGAAAAAAATGCTCATTTGTATGTAGTATAACGTCGCATCCGTCAACAAATGCTCTAAACGATAAAAAAAATTGACGCTTACTCATTTGACCTTGCCGCTTATACTGATCAATTTTCATAACGGCTACTCATAAAAGTGAGCTAGACTCACTGCAATGAAGTTACCTAAATGCATGTCATATATTCTTTAGAATTAGAACAGTGGTAGCAACTGTACCTCTGTCAGTTTTGATTTAACTCCAACATTATATGTACAATTTTTCAGATTTTTATAAGTTTTAGATAAAAGATTTGGAAAAAACATAACTGTTCAGTTACACTTCAGAATCTTAGTCGAATCCGTTGAGAACTAAGAATAACAGGAAAGGCAAACGAATTATGAAAAAAGAAAAGAATACAAAGAACGATTTTGATTACGTAGCATCGTAACTTAAAGTTGATTGAAATTTACGTACAAATTTTAATAAACGTTCTTCAATAGCCATAAGACCCAAAAATTATGAATTCCACAGACCAATAAAGTACATATCGACCAAACCATTAAATTAGTTGCTAATAACGTATATGCACGTATGCTCGTGTGCTGTATGCTCAAAAAGCGAAAGACTTCAAACGTACGCATTAGACCAAAATATAAGGTTTGTTGCGAAAAAGTTACATTAAAGATAGCTTAAATGAAAATGGCGGTGATTTTATTTACGAGGATATTACGTTATATATTACCAACATCGTTTTTGCCAAAATATTTGCCCCATATGTAAAAAAATTATAAAAAATATTGTCGGAATGGCAGATGATATTTGGTTTATCATTCTTCTGATAAAGAAAATGACCCATAGCTCATGCATAAATGAGCTATGGATTTACACTTTGATTAAAAGTCAGCTTAATATACCTCACAGAAAATGGATAGTCAATAAGACGAAAAAAAAACTTGTCAAGGCATAACATATATTTTTCTGTGATCAAAATTATATTCCTATATTTATCTCTGCTTTGATTCTCGTAAAACGATATAAATATGTATACACACGGAAATGCAATATGTCTGATTTTCTCTTGTCCGTTTTATTTATTGGAAAAAGCGGCACATAACGGGGAGTAGCTTTTATCAATGGCAAATTCTTGGAACGTTTTGTCACGTTATTACACGAAACTTGATAATAATGTTCATTTACATGAAGTGCGATGTCGCATCCGCCAAAAAAATCAGTGTTGCTTACAGTAGTCGATTTCCAGAACTATTACGCATAAATTTACTTTTAACTACATGCCAAAATAAGTTGGATTATTAAAATAAGTTGGTTTCCCGATTTGAAAGAGTAGCAGCCGTTTTACCTAACTTTAATAAAAAATATTACTCAATTTAAATGAAAAAAAACTGTGAAAGTTTGATTAAAAATAAAAGAGATGTATAGGAATACGAATTATGAAAATATGGAAGATTAGAAAATACAAATTTGATTCGATGGTACCGTAATACATACACAAAAAATAAGTGAAGTGATAATATCACCCAATTATGCATAGAATTGGCTCAGCGACTATTTGGGAATTGTAAACGTGATTGGTTTGTTTTTACGAAGAAAATGTAAGAAAAATTCAAAATATTGGCACAACGCGGACACAACTATTTTTCCTTTTTTGCTTTTATTTTTGGTGCTTTTTACATATGTGAATTAACATTTTGTTAAGCACCCTAAAATATTTTGCTTTAGCTGGTATATGCGAGTTTGATGGGAATTTTTGAAGTTAGTACCTGTGAGCACCCGGTAACTGTCATTTTTTTTTTATGTATAATTACTGAATCAAATTAAGATTTCCTGGCATGTTACGAAAATATGATATATAATTAAATGGTGTACTCACATTTGTTACAAAAAATACTTATTAATGAACAAACAAATAACAAAACCGGAAATAGTCCTGAAAGGAGAGCATATACTATGTAATTGATACTGAAATGAGGAAAGAATTCAAACTGGACGACATAAAAAAAAAACATTATATGCGATAAAAAAAGTAAAATGCGCCCTTATGCTTACAATACATTTGTGATATTCTCAGAATAACCGGCTGGATTAATCTACTGGGTGTTGTAGACATGAACGTGAAAGCATTTATCCGTTAATTGCCCGAAATACGCTTCGTTGGCTACACTTTTTCGATGAAAGATTGCTTAATTTTGAAGTGAACTGCAGTTCCATAGATTGTGAATGTTTTAGTTTAGCGTGTTACCTAAGTCAAGCGAAACTTGAAAAGGGTGAACACAGCTCTTAGGTTTAGGACCAGTATTACTTTCTTCGATCATTTTAATTTGGATAATCAAAATGATTAAACTTAACATATTTTATTTTTTATTAAATGATCTATTAGTTCTGTGAGGAAATAGCTGAAAATATTAAATAACAACCAATTCTAATTTGTCACTTATTATTAACGAAACATATGCAATTGAATCTTCAAAAAAAAAAATATTTCACAAAAAAAGTAATTTAAGGACCGTTAGTCACTATCATTGTGTTAAATGACATTTGGATATTTTTTCGTTTGTTGCTTATGATGACATCTTTAGCTGAGCAGATGATAAGCCCATGCAGTGATTATAACTGTTAACTTAGAAAACTTAAATCAGAGTTTTCGGTTATTATGTACAATTTATCAACGACTTTTCAGTATTTTCGGGGCTTGTTATCTGTTCTTCGTTTTTACGCTTTAATAATGCATGAAGTTCAGTAATTGAAATTTTTTGAATATTCAGAATACAAGTTGCAATATTTTTAACTTAATTGGAAGCTCAAGCCACAATTATGTTTAATTATCATGGGGCAAATTTAACAATATTTATATAATCTTCTTAATATATTTCAAATACTGAACAGCTTTTTATGCAATATCTTTAAAGGTGTAAAACGTTATATCAATTGCATCGTAAAAAAGTAAGCATATAATTTTTCATTTAAAATTAGATGGTATTAACGTAATAAAGAATGCAAAAAATCAAACTTACCAAACAAAATTTGGACAATTGCGTTATTTCAGTTTTAATACCGCATATAATAAAAACAAATGCAAAATCACATCATGTCAATGAGAACATTGCGTTTTAACTACACACGACATGTTTTCGCCAAAATAATTTACGAAAATATTTACCGCAGGAAAAAAAAAATTGTGATCAGAAATGTAGCCATTTTTACTTATGTTAATATTTTTATTCTACCTTTGGCTGTTAATCCGATAAATATTAATAAAATATACACTAAACAAAAACCACGATAACCGTTTTAACTTTCATCAAAAGATGAAAGTCTTAGTTTAGCATTTAGCACTATATCCATGAAAATCGATCAAGGATTATTTTTTGCGACAAACTGAAAATAGACAAACATGAGCACAACCCACGAAGTCTGTGGTTCGCACTCTTCCTGTGCTTTAAAAAGCTTTTTAGATTTTAAGGGAATGTTCATTAAAAGGTATAGGCAATCAAGTTATTTACCATAAGGTATAAAGGGTAGAGAACTTATTCAAATAGCGAAAAATACTTCTGATTAGGTTATTATATAATACTCTTAAATGTATTAAAGTGTAAATTGAACCCCCCTAGCGCGAGTTCTTCTTATACTTAGAAATTTATTATTTGTTCTAACATTATATATGTGTCTATGTACAGCTTATAGTTTCCCTTTATCAATAATGGCCTCTCTGATTATTGCCAGTCTATACATTTAGCTGCTAGTATATATTTTCCTTAGAAACATTACATTTAAAAACATTAACATTATAAGTTATTTGTAACCATGTTATCCATTAAACCAGATTATTTAGCCAAGAGTATGATTGTTCAGTTACAATTTTTAAAAATGCAATAGGGTTTAAAACTTAAATTATACACATTATTACATGTAATGTATACAGTTTTAATAATTATAATAGTTGTTATCAATATTAAATGAAGATTTCTTAGAAGCGTCTACAGGCATGAGTTGTCATTATGTGTTCTACCGTCGTAATTTCAATTTAAGCCTCAAATAACGGCCAACGGAAGAAAGGAAATTTCAAATAACGGCCAAAGGAAGAATGGAAATAATTATTTTAATAAGTAGAAATGAATATGTTTCTGATCACAATTTTGTTTTTCAGACGTAAATATTTTCATGAATTAATTTGGCGAAAACATGTCGTTGTACTTAAGCTAGGAACGCGAAGCTTTCTTCATTATCCAATAGTTAAAACGCAATGTTCTCATTGAAATAATGTTATTTTGCTTTTGTTTCTCTATATGGGGTATCAAAACTGAAATAAAACAATGGACCAAATTTTCTAAATTTTATTTTTCGTATTATTTATTACGTTAATATTATATAATTTTAAATAAAAAAAGTATTTTCTTACCTTTATTTTGTGGAAATTAGTAAATAAACTAATATAAAGTTTTACAACTTTGAAGAGACTGCTACAAAAAGCTGTTCAGCATATGACTTTTGAATTATATTAAGAAGAGGACAGAACTAAAGTTTTTAAATTTAAAAATGTACATAAATAAAGTAATGTGTATATATATATATATACATATATATTTATATATTTATATATATATATATATATATATATATATATATATAAATATACATATATATATATATATATATATATATATATATATATATATATATATGTAATATTGTTTCATTTGCCTAATGATAATTACGACTTGAGCCTCAAATTAAGTTAAAAATATTACATGTATCTTGAATATTCAGAAAATTGCAATTTCTGAACCTCATGCTTTATTAAAACGTAAAAACAAAGAACAGATAATAAACCCCGAAAATACTCAAAAGTCTGTTGATAAATTGGACATAATAACTGAATACTCCGATTTAAGTTTTCTATGCAAACAGTTATAATTCCTCCATAGGCTTAACATCTGCTCAGCCAAAGATGACATAATTAGCAACTAACGAAAAAATATCCAAATGTCATTTAAGGAAATGATAGTGACTAACTGTCCTTAAATCACTTTTTTGTGAAATATTTTCTTAAGATTCAGTTGCATGTGTTTCATTTATAATAAGTAGCAAATTTGAATTGGTTGACCATTTAATATTGTCAACTATTTCCTTACAGAACAAAGAGATTATTTATTAATTAATAAAATATGCTAAGCTTAATCATTTTCATTATCCAAATCCAAATTTAATTAAAAGGAGGAATTCACAAATTCAATTTTTCCGCAACACAACTTATTCTTTCGCCCAAAGTTTTGTAGACTCGGTCAGTAATTTCGTTTTTCATATCTATAAGTTATTAAAATGTTTTTCGTTAATATCATGACTAAAAAGGCACTGGCATCTCTAATTCAACAGTAATCACATCGTCCATTAAATAATACAACAGGTACTACTACTAATTAATTAAAGGGCAATTAATTTGCATTTTTAAACAGTTAATCGAGAAGAGGGAAAAGGAGAAATTTAAAACTAAAAATGGACGAATTTGATAAATGTTTAATGTGTATTGATTAATAGTTTTGTGAAACCATAGCAATAATGAAGACAACTAAGATATTTCAATGTTGGTGTTAAGAATTGCATTCTCTAAAATATTTCAAATTTTCAAGTACCTCCCACATATTGTAAAAATCTCTGGGTAAACTGTATTTGATAACAAGAGGAAAAACTCTACTGCGCCTAATATCTATATTGACCGAATGGCCCCCAAAAATGTATACTGTCTCACGTTATGTATTGTTTCCGCAAATTTTACTGATTATTTGGTGCAATAAAAGGGATTACAAAGTACTGTTACAAAAAAACAGCTATTGTAACACATACTGCTTACGTCACTTATAATATTTCTCAACGTTTGAAATAAAAATATCTAGAAAATTTATGTTGTATATTTTTTTCGTCACCCTTACTGTTTTATATAATTTTACGACTGTTAAAATATTTGTGATATATGTATGGTAAAAAATATTTCTCGCAATCTTTAACGCATTTATATATATATATATATATATATATATATATATATATATATATATATATATATATATGTATGTATATATATATATATATATAGCATGGTACGATATACTAAACTACTACTATTTTAATACTATTTAGTATCGGTGCAGTTTACGAGAAATCAGTGAATAAAGTTCTCTTCTTGATTGGGAGACATAGATTGAAGAGACTAGGCGATACCAATCGGTTTAAAATATTACATCGCCTAAGAAGCAAACATTTAGCAATTTAGTCGAATTGAACGGACTTCTGATAATATCTTTGAAAGTGACCTGTAATTATCATAATGTACCTTGTAACAAAAAAAAATGACGTTTGTGTTCGGAATTTTAAGTTCCACGACTACTGAAAAGAAAAATGTAAACAAAATTATGTAAAAATGTGTCTTATTTGGAAAATTTAATTATTAAAAAAATTGTTCTTTTACAGTACTTGCACATACATCTATATAGTTTCTTATAAATATGGTGTTCTTATAAGGACAATGTTTAATAAATTTACTGATTTTACAATGATAGTTCTCAATAAAATATATCATGAATTTTGCCATACATTTTTTGCTTTTCCAATTTTTTATTTCCTTCAATAAATGTTTTCTACGTTGTAACAGTAACAATAGTTGTAACAATAATAAAAACTGGTTCAAATGTTAAGTGTCTAATTCAAGTGATTTTTTTTCAGAATCGAAGTATTGTTTTATTTGTATTAGCTTAGGCGGAGACATAATACAAATTTTGAAGTATTACCATGCTGCAAAATATTTATAAATTTTACCAAAGATTAAGTAACCTTAGCAATATTAAATAAATCAAACCAAAAAAAGGATATTATATATAAACAACTTCTTAGTCCTTCTCTGAAGTATAATTTTCGATTAAAATCGCAGACAAATCGCACATTAGCCGTAATTATTTTATATAAATATACGCTACATTAATTATCATATCGAATGAAGACTCGGTATGGTCAAAGCCGTTAAGTCTTAATGAAAGAAAGCACAGAGATTAACCTCATTGTACCCTCTTGGTTACATTGTCAACACACTAAAGGCTCAAAGCTCCTGGTAATGTAGTTTATTAAACTGTTAATTGATTCAGATTTCTTAATATTAATAAAGTATAGCATGAACAGAGCGTATTTGCTCTTTATACATTAGAGCTATATAAAAAAAATGAAAATGCTACCAAAAAAGAAAATGAATTATTCCTTTTTTCACATGCACTTATTGCAAGTGGCACGTATGTGAACAATCAATTAAAATATCACATTAAAATTCTTTGCATCGAATTTCTAAAGGATGTAGACAATCAAGACAAGGTATTTGCCTATAAAATATACATGTTAGAAAATCTATTTATATAATGAAAAAGAATATAAATTTTTCTAACCAGTTTAATATAAATATTATGAACACTTATATGTTAATTCTTTTAAATGTTTTAAATTCTACATGGAACCATGGTAGAAAGAGTTCTATTTACATTTACAGATTTATTTTTTTTCTTACATGATATATGCTTCTATGTGCTGCATATATTATCATTTTATCACTAATGACCTATCTTCCAACTGCCAGTACGTACTTATAATTTTTCCGTTAATAACGTAATTATTAAAAGCACTGATGTTACGAAATAAATAGGAAACATATTATCGACGACCCCAGACTATTTAGCTAATGGCATGCGCGATCAGTTTGAATTTTTAAACAGGCAATAGGGCCTAGGAATAACATGAAACTTTAACTAGATACATTAATGCGCGCAACGTATGTAGTTTTGAGCATAATGGTTATGATTGCCAACATTAAGTTTTCTTCGAAGAAGTTACAGGCATAGGATGTAATTATATCTTTGCCAACATAACTTCAATACAACGCAAAAAATGTTTATTGTATTTCATAATTACTATATTAGTATAATAAAATAACAAACATTAAGGTTGATATCCATTGAGGAGCAAACATATTTCATAAAGAATTACAATTGTAACCATATGTATATTAATAAAACGTACGTAAAATAAAACCTATACCATGAAAAATTAAAACATCCATTGAGGAGCAAACATATTTCATAAAGAGATACAATTGTAAAGATATGAATATTAATAAAAAGCACGTAAAATACCTATATCACGAAAAATAAAAACTGGTTTTATTTCCGTTTTTTACTGCATAAATTATGATGTTAATTCAATAAGATACTCGTATTTTATTTAAGTAATAGTTCTTCATAATTAGTACTATTTTATCTTGAGCATAAAATAACATCTTCTTAAAATAGTTACTTTCATCAAGTTAATTCAAGTCAGTACTAAATATATTTAACAAACAGTTAGATAATCTTCATATTCTTATAACAAAATGTTTTCTAACCTACTTAAACTTCTGCAGTTCTTTTAAAATGGCATGTGCATTTAAAAAATGTAATTAATAACGACCCTTTACACTATATACCTTTCACTCAGGATTTGGTATATTTTATGAAATTTTGCCTTTTCTATGTTCTAATAATTGTTTCCATGAACGACATAACAAATAAAATTATTGATATTTTGAATCAAATAAAAACCACATCGCCAAAAATTGAGACTAAGTGGCTAAATGAAAGGGTGATTAATTTGTGTTGTTAAACAATTAATCGGGCGAAGGGAAAACATAAACTTAAAATGGACTTATTATATGAATAAACAATATTTATTCAGTAAAATATATGTGAATCGATGATTTTAACTTAAAACGAGTCAGCTTTTTCAACTAACATTCCAAGTTGTCAAATCATATAAAAATGAACTATGACAATTATATTTCGATAAGATATGATTTAACAACTTCATCAGTAATCACCATGATATAATTTGCAGAAAATAGATAACCATTAAGACAGAAATAACCATTAAGAAGAAATCAAGATTATTTTGTAATAAAAATTATATTACCACAACTATTTCTATACCGGTTCTCCAAAACGACAAAAATACATATTAAAAAGGAAGTGTGGTATAACACTGATTTCCTTTGTATATTTTAATTTATTGGAAAATAGCGTCGAAATAAAAAGGCAGAATACTCCTGATGTGTTAGATTCTCCTCACATTCCGTCATGCGTGTAAATGTAGCATCAACATATCACTTGCCCACAATATTCATTTGTCTGAAGCATGACATTGCATTCGGCAAGAAATGCGGTCAACGGCAAAACTGACCCAACGCCACTTGGACAGTTGGCGTTTGGTCAACTGGGCGATTTTTAAAACAGTTATGCATAAATACATATATTTGAAGTAAGTTGGATTCGTTTTAAATATCTGCTTTCAGATTTAGAAGAAAAGCAACTGTTTTACATGAGAACGTATCGATTTGAATTTCAGTGCGATCACGTATGAGTTTTCAGAATTTTGAAGGTTTCCATTACACTTATATATTCAGGAATGTATTGTGGGGTCATATAATAAATTTAATTTAATAGATTTAAACTAAAATCATAAAATTGAAGTTACGCTCTTGACTATTAATGGAATCTATAGAGATTTGAATAAAAATGTTAGAAATGTAACAATAGGAAAGATCATAAAATACGATTTTCATCCATAACATCGTAACTAAATGCTGATTGAAATGGAAAAACGAATTCTAATAAATATTCTTCAAATCCTTAAACGTACACAAATAATATATTGCAACTTAACAAATTAGTGACATTAATTAATAATTACATGAAAATATGCTTATATAAACATATAAAATTGGCTAGCATGAACTTAATATATAACTGTATTCATGAATCGTAAGGTGTGACCATAAATTCCAGTGACGAAGTAATTATAATTAATTACTTATAAAAACGTTTAGTTCTTGAAAATGTTTAAATTTTCTCATATATTTTGTTTTTAAGCAAAAAACAAAACCTGATAAAAATATTATTGTACACTCTTGAAAAATTATAATTTAAAAAATCGATAGTATATCGGTCATAATTCGTATATCGGTCATAATAGATAATTATCTCGTGACCACTGTATTATGTGAACTTAAACTAATTGATTATGGAATCAAATTAGGATTTTCTCATACGCTAGGACGACATGAAAGGCAATTAAAAAGTCACAAAACGATTAATAACAAATAAAACAATAATAAGAAAATAAATATCTTGAAATGAGAGCTTATATTAGATTGTTGAAACCAAGTAGAGTAAAAAAAATTGTAAACCAGCCGACATAAAATGGAAAATACACACAATCAATAAAAGTAAAATGCATCCGTGCGCTTAAAATGCAGCCGTAGTGTTGACAGAGTAACTGAGTGGATAAATTTATTGCGCGTTTCTGGCGCGGACGTGACGGAATTTATTCACGAACTGTCCGAAATACGCTTTACTGGCAATAGTTTTTTTCTATTCGATGAAATGTAACATCATTTTAAAGCATAATGCCGTTCGATGTCTGTTGATAATCTAATCTTGCATGGTGCATAACTCGAGCCAAACTTGAAAAGGATGAACACGGTATCTAGAGCTAAGACGATTATTACTTTTCTCAATCATGTGAATTTAGACCGTTGATAGGATTAGGTTCAATTTACGTATAATAAAATAGTAAGAAAGCAAATTTTGTACTTGGGAAATATTGAAAATAGTTGTTGATTTAGCATATAGAATTATAATAGAAGCCGGAAAATCTCTTTTTTTTTGTATCTGTCTGTACATATGTTATTCTTTCGCGTCAACCACGCAAAATATAATAAACGGATTTTCCTCAAATTTGGTATGGTAATAGTTTATCACAAAGATATGAGATAAAAAAAAAATTTCTTGTTCAGAATTTCACGCGAGTAACATGGTACCGATAGCGAGTATTTGCGCAATGCATAACTGTTTCAATTTCTGAGGAAATATATGATAATATTAAGATACCTTTCATTTATTTACAAAATATTATGAGCAATTAAATGAGGAAAAAATATTATTTAAGACCAGAAATACATTATATCGTATACTTAGGAATTTATTCCCATGTTATTGTGAAAAAAATACGTGTAAATTAATACCAAATTTAAAATGTAAAATTGGAGTTTTCAGATATTTTATCTAGTTTACCCATAGAATATCCAGTAAATTTAAGACTTCTATTTCCAAGCTAGTGCTATTTTCTAAGCTACCTAGCTATTTTCTTAGCTAACGCTACAATTATTTTTAAATATTGCAGGACAAGCAAACAGATCTCTGTTATTTATATTTGTTTAGATTTTTAATACTACTAAACTTTTCTATCCTGTTCGTAATATATCCCTAATGCCAACTCATATACAGCTTTGAAAATACGATTCTTCAAAACAGTACATTGTAGTATTTAATTATTGATTATATTCACCCTTATTGGGGAAATAACCTAAATTTTGAATTTGAAAATTTAATTAGGTATCTTAATTTATATAATGATAGTTTTGCCGATCCGACTTTGTTCGCATGGAATTCGATACAAGAAAAGTTATTAAGATTTTTTTTCTTCTCTCAGAATTTCATGAGTTTAAAGATTAAAAATAACTAATAGATGACTTTGAGGGTACCCTATTGTAATAAAGTTTACTAAAACGCTAATAGATGACATTGGTATTACTATCATAATAATATTTACTAAGTTAGGACATTGTCTTGCATGCCAAATTGTATCGAAATCATTTTGTGATATGTATGGATTAACATAATTTATCATATACAAATACAATTAACATTACTAAAGTAAATTTGGTCAAGTGTTTAAATCAAAATTTACTACCGCATATATAGAAACAAATGCAAAATAATATGAGTTCAATGGGAAAATTATATTTTAATTAATGTAAAGAAAATTTCTACTTCGCAATTTTAGCTTAGGGAAAATATTGTATTTTTGCAAAAGCAATTCATGAAAATATTTGATATTTCAGAAAAATATTTAGCTTTCAAAAATATAACTATTTCGTCAAATAATACGAATATATTTAGCTGATAAAATACTTATTTGTTCTAAATATTTCCAAATTTATTAGTCCTCTTCCATCCTGAATTTCATATTTTACGTTTTTATGCTGCTTAAATTTTCACGCAGAGTGACGTCTACTTCTAACTCAAGGATACAATTTACTTTGGACTTTGTTCATCGAGTGCCACATTATATCATTTTTAAGATTGTATTATTTAATAGCAAGCCTATCACAGACAGGATTATAACCTTTTCAATTTAAGACCGATTACCATTTAATTTAGTATGAAGGTGTGGGTGCATCACACAAACATATATCAATTTTGATAAATTTTGAAAAATTGTTTTTTCTTGAACACTATGAAGTGGATTATCGATGAGTTTTCTAAAATTCAGTTGAAAATGTGCATTATTTCAGTGTTTGACTCTAATGGTTTATGAAGTTATATTAAAACTTATATATTTTGATAATAACATTTAGTAAAATCTCAAAGCAAAATTACTTCAGTCAAATTGCATTAAAAATTAAAGGAATTCCTTCTTATAGGTAATTAAGTCGTTTATTTTATATCTGTGAAAGACATATGTAGCAAGCAATAAATTTCATAAAGAAAAATAAAAGCAATATTGAAAAATATAATAAAAGAAATTCTATTAACACTTCAATATTAATTCCTTTAAAAATATAAAAATATACGTGTAAACCTTGCAATGCATGTTCTACTCGATCCTGGAAATTAATTGTTCTAACAATATAAGAATATAGGTACAGCATACAATTTTACTAAATCAATAATGGCCTCTCTCGTTAATGGCAATATATGCTTGTAGCTATATCCATTGTTAAAGCCATCTTTAAAAGCATGAATATTGCAAAGTTAAATATAACCATATTATAAACTAACCCATACTACTTAGCTAAGGGTAAGCGCGATCAATTTGAATTTTTAAACAGGGAATTGGATGTAGGGAAACCTTGAAGCTTAAACTAGACACAGTAACGCATATAATATTGAATGTACCGATAATACTAGCAATAAGTGATGTTTTCTAGGGAAATGCTTTAAACATTGGCATTAAGTAATGAATTATATATCCCTGCTGAATTTATATATTTTGTGCGCTAATTCAAAGTAACGCAAATTAATGTGGAGTAATTTATTTATTAGGTATCTTCTATTTATACATATAACAAAATCTTAGAAACTGAGTCTGCACATTGAACATTTTTAAGTAAAACTGAGTTCTCCCAACTAAAATCACACTACTTAACTTAAAACAACAATATTTATAATTTTTGTTGGTTTTTCAGTTTCTTTGTGCACGCTCATTTTATATACTAATCTCAGCAACGCCTGAATTATCCATTTTTAATTCACATTCGTTGTGCGTGCTAATATTAGAAAGGGCGAAATCGATTTGACTGCTAACACCATGTATTAGCGTTTTAGTAAATTTTATGCTCATAGAGTTTTGAGAGAGAAAAGAAAGAAAAATACAAAAATTTCCTAATAACTTTTCAAACTCCAAATTCTAAGCGAACAAAGTGGCGGACATAGCTAGTTGATAAATAAAGTAACGTTAATATTTATATCTATCGTACAATGAAATATTATGTAAGGGACTGAAATGTTAACAACATGTATATTAATGATACTCCCATGAAATGGATATATAAAACTGATCGTTTATTTCAGTTTGATTACTGCGTATATAGAAACATACAAAATAATATAATTTTGATGAGATAGTCCTACTATAATTCGGGGAAAATTTTCCATTTTTTTCTATTTAGTCTCAGGTAATATAATATATTATTTTTAAAGGAATCTGTATTTATAACGTCTAAAAAATAATATATATGTATATATGTATATATATATATATATATATATATATATATATATATATATATATATATATTTAAAATATTTTTAACATAGATGTATAACTATTTTCACTGTCCCACGGAACGGTTTAAATATTTATGGACCAACTATTAATGAAGTACATTTTTTAACTAAAAAGTATTAAAATCACCTTTACGTTTAAGAATTGGAATACAATCAGTTGTCGAACACTTAAGTGTTCATAATATTCTTGTAATCTCACTCCTAGATGCAATGCCATCATACTTCATAAATTATTTCACAAAGTCATGTGTAACTGAAGATGAAATTTACCAATGACCTCTTTAATTGAAGGCTGCTACCCGTTTCCATTAAAGATATGATGCGTAAAGATAGTGGTATCATGAATTCTTTAATGGTCACAAAGAATAATAACCGGGAGGGCGTGGTTAAATCAAAGGGCGATAATTTGAGTTTTTAAAAATTTAATTGGGCAAAGGGAGAACAAGAAGTATGAAACTTGAACTTTATGCATTGATGTTACAATATCAATGAAAAGAAATAAAAAATATAAAGATTGATTTTATGTAGACACAAAATGGACAGCCATTAAGATAGAATACTTTACCGTTGTCTGTTTTATTCATTGGGAAATAGCATGTAAATATAACGGGAGAATAATATGCGGAAGCATATGAAACAAATTTTTTAAAAATTTCGTCGTGTTATTTGAAAACAAAGTTCATTTACCTGCAGCGTGACTTCGCATCCGTCAACAAATTCTCAGCGTGACTTCGCATCCGTCAACAAATTCTCTTATTGCCAAAAATGGACACTTGGTTGGCGGACGTTGTCGCTTATACTGGTAGATTTTCAAAATTGTTACCCATAAGTGCATGTCATTAAAGTAAGTTGGACTCGCTGCATTTAAGTTAACTAAATGAATATCACACCGAACTAGTTTCAGATTTCGAACAGTAGCAGCTGGTTTACCTGGTGCAACTTGGGTTTAAACTATTATGTAAGAGTGTTTAGATGTTTTTAAATTTTAAATATATTCATAAATTTTAATTTGCTAGCTCCACGTCAAATCTACAGTGATTTGATTACAAATAAAATAAATGTACAGGAAGAATTATTCTATATTTAAATGGGAAAAGTAGTTCCGTAATTCTGGTCAAAAAACGATTGTTTTTCCATATATTTGAATGCTACTAGCACTTCGACTACGCCAAAAGATTAAAAAAGGCCAATTAATTTTAAAAAATTCAAAAAGTTTTCACAAATCTAATATTGCTGATTATTTCGGTGAGATATTATCTTCTGTATTTGGTTGATGGTTGGGATTAAGTTAATTTATAAATTAATTACAATTTTTAAAAAACATTTGAATTTTAGAAACCCTATACGGCCATAAATTAAGTGAAACCATGAAGAAAACATAATTTACATGATCAACCATGTCTTTAAATATACTGATTTTCCTATTTGTATTTTCATGTAAGGTAAAAATTATAAGGTTTTAACATAACGTTTCTTACTTTACTATAAGTATGTATAGTGACCGCTATAATTTATGTAAAAAGTTCGTAATCTATATACCGTAATACTCAAGAGTGTGGCATCTAAGTGTTTTCACTTCGACACTTATTAACATTTTCCATGGGCATACGGCGTGGTATGACATTGGACAGTGGTACATGTAATATGTATAATTTAATAAGTTGGAGATTCTGGAATGAAATTGAATCAATATACTTCAAGCCCAATGGTTGTCAGATTTAGAAGAGTGGTAGCAGTTTTACCTAGATAAATGTTATAATTTATGGCTGAGAAAAATTAAATAATTTTTGTCATTTTATAAAAACATTATTAGATTTATATTGATAGAATTAATAAATATTTATTTAAATAGGGTTTGGGAGGATATAGACAAACGCAAATTATAGATTGTATTGACCAATCTAATAAAACTCGAAATAATAGTGTTCTTTAAGTAGACCGTAAAAATACGTGCGAGTATATGTGTCATGTGTGCGCATGTGCATCAATACCTCACTACCAAAAGTATCCTACCTCACTACTAATATACTTTGCGTTTAGACCATTTAGGGATATATGTTCCTGAGATACAAGTCCTTAGAATTTAATATCGTTTTCTATATAATTTGAGAAAAACTTGCTCGATTTGAATTGAATAAATTGTCCGCTTTTATTTAGGTAATTATAAGGTGTTTATTATTTTCAGTTAAGATAGCAAAAACAATTTTAGAGAACTGGTCCAAAAACAGTTTTTTTAAATAATTAAATAATACTTTACAAAATGACTAAAGCAGTCATGCGCATGCATAAAAGTGAAACTGATAAATTGCTGGCTTTTTTCAGCGATATTTTCATATACGTGGAAATCTAGAGAAAATAATATAAGTTTAAAGAAATAAAATTATTGTGGAACTTAAAATAACAATGACAGTAGGAATTTTAAGTACCACGACTATTAAAAAGTAAAAATGTAAATAAAATTATATGAAAATACGTCGTATTTAGAAAATAAAATTATGTAATAAAAGGAATAATTTATATTCTTCTTTTGAATATGTGCAAGTAGTAGGTACATAAAGAATCAATCAAAATAAGAAATTAAAATTCTTTGCATCGAATTTCTAAAAGAAGTAGGCAAACAAAGCAAGGTATTTGCGGGTAAAAATATACATGCTTGAAAATATATTTACATAATGTAAAAGTCCTCTAAAAGTTTAATAGAAATATGATGAACCTTTACAGGTCAATTCTTTTAAATGTTTTAAAGTGTAAATGAAACCCTTGTATAACTAGTTCTTACATATATATGTATCTATATACAGCATATATTTTCACTTTATCAGCAATGACCTATCTTCTAGCCGCCAATGTGTACTTATATTTATTTCTGTTAAAAACGTAATGTTTAAAAGCATTGACGTTATGAAATAAATTACATACATATTATCAACGAACCCAGGCTATTTAGCTGAGAGCATGAGTGATTACTTTTAACTTTTAAACAGGCAATATAGCGTTTGAAAAACATGAAATGTGAACTAGATACATCAATGCGTGTCATATTTGTAGTTTTGAGCATGCTGGTTATGATTACCAACAATTAGCGAAAGTTTCTTAGAAGAAGCTACTTCAACACACCACAAACAATTTTTATCGTGTCTCATAATAACCATATCAGTATAAAAAAAAATGTGACATTGATACCCACCACACAGTATTTTTTTTCAAAAAGGGCTACAATTATAACAATATGAATAATAATAAACATCACTAAAACACCTATATTATAAAACGAAGAAATCGTTTTATTTACGTTTTTTACTACGTATATAGAAACAAACACATTATAATGTTAGTTTAATGAGATATTCGTGTTTTAATTAAGGAATAGTTATCCACTTGTGTTTCTATTTTATCGTAGGTATAAAATAACATCATGAGTAAATGATTACTTTAACCTCAATAAAATCACATATTTTGTTAAAAAATTAAACATTTTTTGTACGCAAGGAATTAATGAACTTGGTTTTTTACACAAAACCGTAAAAAAATTTTTTTAGTTGAAATGTAATAACGAATATAGTTGATATACACTTAAATATTCTTGATACGCTTGTAACAAAATATTTGATCCAATGTATTTATACTTCAAAAGTTCTTTCAAAATATCATTTGTAGTTAAAGGTGAAATTGAATAATGACTCCTCGTACAAGATAACCTTTGATTCAGCGTTTGGTATACTTTATTAAATTTGCCTCTTTTTTTTAACAGTTTTATTAACTGTTATTAATAAAAGCATTGACATTTCAAATCAAATGAAAACAACATTGCCATTCAATCGGAACTATGTGGGTAAATGAAAAAGAAATTAATTGAAATTTTTAACCAGTTTACCAGGCAAAAGGAGAACATAAAACTTAAAATATATTAATTAAATGAATGCATAATGTTTGATGGGCAAATGATTAACAACTTTATTAATAGTCACCTTTTTGACAGAAAATAGTAAACCATTAAGACCGAAAACATTAAATAAAATAAATATAACTCCGTAACAAAAATTATATAACTACATCTATCTTCCACACTGATTCTGGCAAAATTACGTAAATATATATTAACACACAAAAGTGACCTATCTCTGATTTAACTTTGTCCCTTTCCTTTATTGAAATACAGCGTCGAAATAAAACGGTAGAATAGTCATTTATATGCCATAGAGCCTTCCCGCATTCTGTCATGTCACACAATGTACCTAACATGTCACTTGCGGACAATAATCATTTGCATGCAGCGTGACGTCGCATCCGTCAACAAATGCGCTGAATGCCAAAAACTGGCATTTTGTGAGCGGAATTTGTCGCATGCACTGTTCCATTTTTAAACTGTCATAATACTAAAATAAGTTAGAATATTGAAGTAATTGTAGAATATTGAAGTAATCATAATTATTTGCTAGTAAAAATGTTTAATTGTTGAAACTATTTTAATTGAATTGTCACTGAATTACATTTATTTTCACATATAAATCGCAAAAAACATGATATAAGATATTATTGTAAACTCTTAAAAAATTACTAGCCGAACCAAATCACATAAAAAACATCAATTTTCACCTCAATCATAGCTCAGCATGAAAGTATGTGACAATGTTTTACCCAGTTAGGCTGAAAAAAATGATTCAGTAAGTGTTTATGAATGGTTTAGTTTTCTTTTTAAGTAGAACATATGTGGAAAATTCAGAATGTTGACACAACTCGTACAATATTTTTTTCCTTTACCTTTATGACTATTTGTGGTTTTAACTAATTACATACATATATACGTCAGATAAACAACATTAAATATTTTACTTTAGTTCACATCTAGGAGTGAGGCGGAGGAAGTATAAATTGGTGATTATTATTTATGGAATGATAATGATAATGATAATTTGATTATGGAATCAATAAGCCAAAATTCAAAAACTATAGTGAGACTCGTGACCACTACGGTTTTTGAATTTTAGCTTATTGATCACATAATCAAATTATTCCATAATCAAATTGGAATTTTCTCACTGCTAGGACGATATGAAAGATAATTAAAAAGTTACAAAAATGTTACTAATAAATAGAAGGCTAGAAAAATTTGTTTGTAAACCAGCCGATGTGAAAAAGACGATATGCGCAATTAATAAAAGTAAAATGCACCCGTACTGCTGATACAGTAATTGACTGAATTAATTTAATGCACGTTTTCGGCGCGAATGTAATGGAATTTATTCGCAGATTATCCGAAGTATACTTTACTGGCTACTTTTCTTTTTACTCGATGTTTATACTTGCTTCATTTTAAAGCACACTGCAGTTCCGTGGTTTGTTAATAATGTACTCTCACGTGGTGCAAAACGCAAATAAAACCTGACAAGGAAGAGCGTAGTATCTACACCTAAGATGTAAATTAAATTTAGATCCTTGATATGAATACAATAAATCTGCTAACTATATTTGTTCACTGATTAATCATTTCTTTAATTTGTGAGTATTTATATGAAACTATTAGCTTCAACAAAATACATAAGCAATTAAAATCATGAAAATCGTTTAGAAAAAGAGAAATTTAAGGCCAGAAATATATTGTACGATACACTTCTAACTTTATTTACATTTTATTATGAAAATAGAAGTATATATAACCCGCCATATGACTCAAAATTTTACTACCGTTTGGAATATATATCTTTCAAATTCATTTCGCACGGCAATTGTTTTCTGTTTTCGTTAATATCTACGACAGAAAGAACAGTATACATGAGCGTTGATTACTATTGTTACCTAAGCTAATTTAAATTAGAGTTTTTAGTTGTTTGGTACAGTTGATCAATACGGGACTCTGGGCTTAATTCGTTTTTTCTAACCCTTTATTAGTTTACAAACTTTTAAGCCTTCTTAGCATATTAGAAGATGCAAGCTATGGTACATTGACTTGATTTGCCGCTTATTTCAAAATTATTAGTAATTACCAAAGCAACGTGTTTATTATTTTTTAAACTGTATAGTTCGTAATACATATGAAAAATTATTTCAAAAATACGTCCCTAAAACTATGCGGAGTGACAATTAATAATTATTTAAGATCACCCTAAAGGAAATAAGAATACAATTCTTGTACCTAAAACCGTAACTTGGTGCTTAAAATGTGTAATATGAAAAAATATATAGAGCAAAAAAAATATATGTTTTACGTAAAAAGAAATTAATATTACCAAAAAGTGCGGTAATCATAATAAAATACATTTTTCAAATTAACCACCATATAACCAATTTTTACTGCGTTAGCATTTAGTATGGTTCGATGAAAATTGGGCACGCACGATTTTTCAAGGCAAAAAAAAAGATATCGAATCACGTAATGAATAAGGACGAGGACGAACGAACGAAAGTCACAAAATATGTGTTTTGTGCGCTTTGAAAAGCTTTTTAAAATTGAATCGAATGTCCGATTGGTTTTTCAGTACATTTTATTTTATAGTAATTGGCGGCACGTACATAACGATATATTTTTAGTTTTGGGCCGTTTTAGAGTTTAAATTACCGAGACATAAGATCTCAATATTTAAATGTATATTCTACATAGTTTGAAAAAATCTTTTTGTGTTGGATCTGAATAAATGTTTGATGACCCGTTTTGGGATGAATAAGACACTTGCAATTGTTGGTAAAAATCGGATAAGTAGTTTCAGAATTCCGGCCAATTTTTTTCCGTATACTTGAATATTACTGGCAGATTGTATTCGCCAGAAGATTAAACAAATAATGCGCGTCCAAAAAATAAAATTGATAAAATGCTGAGGTTTTCTTCACCAAATCACCAAATGTGTGGTGAGGTACAGAAAATATTATGGGTTCGAGAAGGTAAAAGAATTTTAACTGAAATAGATCTAGTACGGAATTTTCCGTAGGCCAATGTGTAAACCAATTTGTATTAGGGTTAAAAATCTCATGTTTGGAAAAAAACATTTTATGTAAGTAAAAAATAATTAATCGCCTTCTTTGAATACGTGTTACTGGCAGACGAACAATTAAGGAATATGCGGAAATTAAAATTTTTGTTATGTAATTTTAAAGGGATATATAGGCAATCAAATTATTTGCCTATTATAATACATATGCTTAAAAATATAAATGCGTAGTAAAAATAATATAAATATTTATTAATAATTTAATAAAATAAATATAAACCCTTTAATGTCGTACCCGAATTCTACTTAGACTTGGAAATATAATTTTGTTCTAACATGATTTTACTTAAACAATAATGAAATATCTTTTCTTAGAACTATTTCGAAGGGAATTGTCATCAGATTAGTAACGAACCCATACTATTTAGTTATAGGGCGGGCGGAATCGCTTTGAAATTTTAACAGGCAAAGGATAGGCTTAGGGATAGTGTCAAATTTAAACCAGATATTAATATGTGTAATACATTCAGTTTCATGGTAATGGTAATAATTATCAATATTAAATGAGTATTTCTAAGAAGGAGGTTAATAAAATACCAAATCATATTTCCTTGCGGTCGTAACTTTAATTCTATCATTTCAATTGCATATATGTAAACACATATAAATAATTTCAATTCAAGGAGATAGTTACATTTCAATTAAGGAAAATTATATCTTAATTCTTTTTTTATTTTATCTTAAGTATCACTACTTCTATTTCCAAAGGAAAATGATGTGTTTATCACGTCAAAAAAAAAAACGATGTGAACAGTTTCACGTAAACTAATAATGATCGTCATGTTTCCTCTAAAAACGTTTAATCACTTATGGGCAAACTATTAAAGAATTACATTTTTAAGCAAAACCATAACTTTTTTATTATGAACAGGAACAATGTTTAAATGTTTCTAATATTCTTGTAATATAATTTTTTTAATTGGCCCATTAATGTTTCATAAATTCTTCCAAAAAAAGATGTGTATCAAATCACCAAAAGTCTCGTTACTTTAAATCTGTTAATAGTTTCATATTTCCCAACATCACTTGTCCTTTCGTTTAGAGTTTTATTTCACTTTGTCAATAATTGCTTCCTTTGTGTCTATAAGTTCTATTTATTGTTTATATGAAACGATGCATAAAAGCACTGGCGTAACGAATGAAATAATAACCACACGGTCAATTAATCGAAACTACGTGGTTAAATAAAACCGCGAGTCATTTTAATTTTTAAACAGTTAATCTGGAAAAGGTTGAATATCAAATTAAAACAATTTTTTTTAAATGCCTAGAATGAGTAAATATGTTTGCGGGATAAAATTGTTGGAATAATCAATTTGAGTAATTAATAGGTGTAAATAGAGTTTTTATGTGGAGAGTTTTGTGTGGAATATCTTGGAATATATTAATAGTAATAATTGTACATAAATATGAATATCAATATCATCTATATCTCTTACCTACATAATATATCTCTAACCGTTAAAGCAGCGTTCACAAGAAACGCATTTATTAAACTGTTTTTTCGTTGGCATACGTTGCAAAAGTGATAACCATGAATTTTTTAACGAATAATATACAAACTATATCCATGCTAAATTTAACAAGATAAATTGCAAAATACTCCTTTTTAAATATTTGTGAAAATTTTTTTCAAATCCAATGAGTAGTTTGGAAGGTTATCTCCTACATCAAATCTTACAAAATTTTACTTTTTTATAGTGTGTGAAACTTTTTAACGGTTTAATATACAACCTGTGTCTATTCTGAAGGTCCTTCCTAAATATTTTTGAAAGCATTTTTGAAATCGGATGAGTAGTTTCGCAGATTACCTCCTACATTCAAAGGTACAAAATTTAACATTCTTATAACTTATGAATTTTTTTTTAATGAAATATAATACAACCTGTGTCCGTCCTGAAGATCCTTTCTAAATATCCTTTCTAATAATCAGTTGAATAGTTTCTGCGATTACCTCATACATCCAAGCTTACAAACTGTTAAACTTTTTTGAACACTTTTGATTTTACTCCTCGTAAAACTTCATATATGAAAATCGCTTCTTAAGGAGTAAACCCCAATATGTGAAGTGATTTTATTCAATTATGCACAGAATTGGCTGAGCGACTGTTTATGAATCATGAATATGTTGGTTTGCTTTTTACAAAGAACCTGTGTGAAAAATTAAAACATTGTTTAAATTTTTTAAATTTTCCACAACACGACAATTTTTCTTTTTTTTTGCTTCTGCCTTTGCTGCTTTTTACAAATATATTTTAACAATATTTTGATAAGCATCATTGAATATTTTACTTAAATTATACATGCGAGAATTAAGGCAAAATTAATATTTCCTACTTATTGGTAACTAACCACTGTCGTTTTTGGTCCTAAATTAGACTGACACTGAATAAAATTGATATTGCTTACCATGCTACGATAATATAAGATATAATTGAATGGCGCAATCATATTCGGTACAATAAATGCTTAACAATGAATAAAGTAATACTAAAAACGGAAATAATACTGGAGAGAGAGACAGAGAATTTACTACATAATTGATACTGAAAAAGGGAAAAAATTTAAACTAGCCGACATGAAAAAGTACATTTATGCAAAATAACAAAAACAGTAAAATGCGACCTTGTGTTTACAATTCATTCGTAATATTCACAGAATAACTGGCTGGATTAATTGGGCGTTGTGGGCGAGGACTTGATGGAATTTATCCGTTAACTGCTCGAAATACGCTTCATTGGCTGCAGTTTTTTTAATGATATATAGCTTTATTTTGAAGTAATTTGTAGTTCTATGGATTGTGAATGTATTAGTCTTGCGTGGTACGTAAGTCAAGTGAAATTGAAAAGGGTGAACGCAGCATATAGGTTGGGGATCTTTATTATTTTCGTCGATCATTTGAATTTGTATAATCAAAATAATTAATTTGGATATGTTTGTTTAATAATTAAATCGTCTATTAATTTTGTGAGCAAATTGCTAGCAATATTAGATAGTCAACCAATTCAAACTTCTAACTTATTATTAACGAAACATAAAAGCAATAAAATCGTGAGAAAATATTTCATAACAAAATAATTTAAGCCCAGAACTGAACTTCATGAAATATTCATAATTCAATTTACATTTTACCTTGAAAACCTAAACTCATTCAATCCACTATATGGCACGAATTGTTATTATCGTTTTCTTAAATACCGTTTTAAAGTTTATTGCGTTTCTTGCTTTTTGTGATATCAGTGGCCTAGCAGATGATAGGCTCTTCCGGATATAATTACTGTCAGCTAAGAATGAAAATCGGAGTTTTTAGTTATCATATCTAGTTTATCAACATACCCTCCAATATTTTCGGGCCTTAACCTGTTTTTTGTTTTTTACGCTTTTATAAAGCGAGAAACTTCTAGCCTTCCTTGTATTCAGGATGCATGTTGGAACAGATGGGACTTGGGACAAAACTCTATAGTTTTGTCCTCTTTGTAATTTATTTCAAGAGCCATATAATAAAATTCTTTGTGTAGTAAACTCCTCAAAACTTTACAACGTAATATTTAATAATTTATTAATTTTAGCAACATAAAAGAAAAATTAAATTTTGAATAGAAAAAATTAACTCATTATCCAATATTAACATAATAAATAATATTAACACAATAACGATTCAAATTACCGAAAAGTATGATTGATCAATCGCATTATTTCAGATTTATGACCGCATGTAGAAACAAATTCATAAAATATCAGTAGAAAAATACAATGGGAAAATTGTATATGTACTAATGAATAGCGAAGAATTTGTTATTTTAACTTAAGTATCACGACGTATTTTTGCAAAATATTTTGCGTGAATAATTACTGCACGGAAAAAAAACCTGCGTTCAGAAATATTATTAATAAATATTAATATATTATTTATCAGAAATATTAGAAGTATTATTTTTTTCTCACGTGTAAAAATACTTTCTTTTTTACTCCTTTTGAACATGTTTGAAGAGTGATCAGCTAATTATTAACAAATTAACTTTTTCAATGGGAAAATTGCATTTTAACTAATGAACACAGAAGAAGGCTCTGTATTCCTAATTTAACTTAAACACCACGAGATATTTTTCCAAAATGATTAACGTAAATAATTAGTCCCAGAAAAAATCTTGTGATCAAAACCATATCCATCTTTATGTAAATATTTTTATTCTTCCTTTGAGCAAGCTGAAACGGTAATAGGATAATTATTAATATTATATACTTTTAGGAAAACCTATGATACAACCCGTTTCAATTTTCGCCAAAAGATGAAAATATTGCATGAGCTTCCAGCAGGTTGTTGAGGAAAATCGAGTAAGGAGGATACTTTGGGATAAAATGATAGTGGTTAAATACGAAGTCTCTGATTCGCAACCTTCGTATGCTATTAAAGATTATAAAAATGTAATGGAGTGTTCAATTAGCATCGGAAAAGTTTTATTTTATACTACTTGGAGGCAAATATATTATAATATATTCTAGACTTTGACCGTTTCGGGACACAAGTTACCGAGATATGAGTCCCACATATTTTCGACAAAATCTAAGAATAACTTTACTGGATGTGACTAGAACAATTTTTTAATTTTATTTTCGTCCATAGAATATACTTATTATTGCAAGTTTAAAGCAGAAAAAAAAGATTTAGGGATCTGGTAATAAAAAAAACTATTTTTTCATATAATGAATATCACAAGCAAGTTAGCTGTGCCAAAAGATTAAAAAAAATCATGCGCGTTTAAAAAGTAAAACTGACAAAACATTTAATTATTTTCAGCCATATCGCCATATATGTGGAAACATGTAGTAAATCCTATTATTTTAAGAAAATAAATGTACTTTAGGCCGTAGAAGAATCTACAAGGGTTTTGACTATTACTACGAATATAAACGATTCACGTATGTGGAACGATTTGTATTATGTTAAAAAATATTTTATATAAGTGTAGAAAAATTAATATTCTTTTTTTGTAAAAGGTAGGTAAACGATTAATACGCAAACTATTTATGAAAATATATAAATCATAATTATTTGTATCAAATTTCGAATCGATACAGGTAATCAAGTTATTTGTCTGTAAAATATACATGTCAGAACACATATTTACATTGTGAAAAATATTTTTGATTAGGTTAGTAAAAATATTAATAACCTTATATATTAATTCTTTTAAATATATTAAAATGTATATTGAATACTTGTAGCGCAATTTCTCCTTATGTTTAGAGGTTTATTTTTTGTTCGAATCTTACATATGTGTCTATGCAGCGCTTATAGTTTTGCATTATTCTGAATAGTATCAGTATGTACTTATAACTACCAGTATGTATTTCCATTAGAAATAAAATGAAATCACTAACTTTAAATGTAACTTATAACCATATTATCAAGTAAGCCAGATTATTTAGCTAAGGGTATGACCGTTCTGTTAGAATGGCAATAATCTTAAACAGGCAATAAAGTGTAAAATTTTAACTAAGAACGTAAATGAATATAATACGTAGTTTTAATAAGTCTAGTAATACTTATCAATATTAAATAAAGATTCCTTGGAAGGCTGTAGGTATGAGCTTGACTACAATTTGGCTCAAGATATTTTGGTTTTCAAAATCACTATGTTTCATATCAGGTGCAAAGTAATATTAAGGTTAATATCCATCTAGGAATATCATATTTTGTAAAAAACAACAGTTTTAATAATACGAATAATATAACTTCCGTAAAAATCTAATAACTTTTTACTGCATGTGTGCAAACATGTACATAGTAATGTCAGTTCAATGAGATTATAGTATTTTATTTCAATTATATTTCTTCAATATTATTTCAATTTTATTTTAAGCACCGCAAAACGTTATTTCCAATGAAAAGATTTATTTATTGATACATTTAAAAACAAATTCTAACTAGACGATTTTTGTTATCCTTCTGAAAAAATTAAATGGTGATAGGCAAACATTTAATGAACTAGATTTTTAAACTAAACCGTACTATAATTCGGTTTTAAAGTATAGTAAGAAAAATATATTTCGTTGACCAACACTAAAATATTTTTAATATCCTTATAATTCAATTTTTTGCCACGACGCTTTTACATTTGATAAGTTTTTTAAGAAGTCGTGATTAATTAAATGGTGTAATTCAATAATAACCGTTCATTTTTCAGCAACACACCATATTATTTCACCAGACGTTTTGTCCACTTTGTCAGTAGTTGCTGCTTCCATGTTTACCATTTCTTTTAACTGTTTCCATTAACGACATGACGAGTAAAGGCATTGCCATTAGTGATTCAATAATAATTCTATCTATTAAGTGAGACCACGTAGCTGAATGAATAGGCGATTAATTTGAATTTTTAAAGAGTAAATCAGTTTCAGAGAAAACATGAAACGTACACCGTACGCATTAGATCAATATAAAAAGTTTGTGGGTTAAAATTTATCTGAAAACATAGCAATAATGAAGACAAATCATGTATTTAAATATTGGCTTTATTTACAATAATATTAAGATGTACGTTACTAACATTGCTTTTATTTAAGAATTGAACTAAAAATAAACATTGTGTTTTATCCAGTAAAATTAAATAAAATATGAAACAACTTTTTCAACTAAATTTCCACTATGTTTTTGATCCGTATAGGTATGATTTGACAACTAGATTAATAGTTACCTTTGATATATATTACAGAAATGGAAAATGGGAAAACCTCTCAAGAAATATTATATTACTTTGTAATCAAAATAATACATCAATCTATCTTTACACTATTTAAAAACTTCAACTATGCATTATCATGGAAGTGTCATATATCTCTGATTTACTGGTTACTGTTTTACTTATTAAAAAATGGCGTGAAAATATAAAAGCAGAATGTTTCTCTATGCGAGATATATTTTTCGAACATTCCATGGTTCTGTAAAATGTAGTATCTACATGATGCTTTTTAACGATGTCCATTTGAATGCGGCATCACACCCCATCCGTCAATAAACACGTTCAGTGCCAAAAAAGGGGACTTGGTTGGCTGGCGTTTTCGCTTATATTAGTTGATTTTCAAAACTGTTACCCATAAATTTATATCATTAAAGTAATTTGTTACCACAATGAAAGTGGCTAAATGCATATCACACCGATCTGGTTTCTAACTAAGCACCGTAGCAGCTCTTTTACCCGAACCAAATAAAAGACGGTCGCAATATTACGGCAATATAATAAGAGACGTGTCTGAACATAATTTATTCTCAATGAGGATTTTAGTTTTAAAGTGGACCCTATTAATATCGCCTGTGTCTTTTAGACGAGTGAATGAAGTTTGAAATTAGTTACACATAAATTGTAGCAACATGGTACTCAGCATCGATTTTTGAAAACATTTTTATGTCAAAAGCTAACTATGCGCATTCGCCATTATTTAATATTACGTTAAGTAAAGAGTCGAGTTGATCATCATGTTTTTTTATTGTTTATATAATTCATGAAACTTTGTAATTGTTTTGTATATAATCATACGTTTTATCAATATATAATCATTATTTATGGTTTTTGATCGCTATGGTAAGTAAGATTTATATTATTTTGAAAAAAATTATATTATTTTTTAATCAAAGTTATATACCAATCTACACCGGTTAAAATTTATAACTATGTATTAACATGGAAGTGTCATGTATCTCTGATTTACCCTCGACTGTCTTACTTAATAAAAATATCGTGGAAATATAATGGCAGAATATACCTCTACGTGAGATACATTTTTCGAACATTCAGCAGTTCTGTAAAATGTAGTAGGTACCTACATGATACTTGTTAACGACGTTCATTTGAATGCGGCATGACGCCGCATTCGTCAATAAATGCGTTCAATACCAAAAAGGGACACTTGGTTGGCGTTTTTGCTTACATTAATCGATTATAAAAACTGTTACCCATAAATGCATATCATTAAAGTAATTAGTTACTACAATGAAAGTGGCTAAATGCATACCACACGGAGTCTGACTTAGAACCGTAGCAGCTATTTTACCTGAACCAGTTATGGATTTCAATTTGAATGCGAGAATGTTTTAATTTATTTAGTTACATATTTGTTCTGCATTTAAAAGAATTATTACGGGATCATTTATTTAAGTTAGATATATATATATATATATATATATATATATATATATATATATTTATATGTACAGGAATGTGAGCTATGATAATAGAATAATGATAGTATGTCGATACGATACTCCTAACTAAACTTTGACTCAAATGGAGCTTGTCACCACACGATACCCAACCTTCGACTTTTTCACATCAAAAAACATAAATATTCACATCCGCCATTATTTAGTTATATGTAAAGTTAGGAGTCGAGTTACGATTCTTATAATTTTTTATTGTTTTTATGATTGACCTTATAGTTATTTTGTATATAATCATATATTTTATCACTATATGATTATTATTTATTATTTGCGATAAGTATGGTACATAATAATTAAGACAAAACAATCTTGACTAGTTACTTTAATAATTTAAGTTTCTGGGGCTACGAAAGAAATGTCGGGTTTTTTTAGCTCATCGCTTCTATTTTTCTGAAAGTTATTATTGTAACCTAATTGTAGTAGGATGGGTTGTTGATGGTTTAGTCTTACGTAGTGCGTAACTCAAGGAAACTTCTTTCAGTTGCCATGGAACTCGCATTAATAATACTCTTTAGAATATTTCTTGAAAGCTGTTTTGATTCGTTTCGCCTGATGTTTGTTTGTCGCTCTTTTTGTACAGAGTGAATAACCGGTCAATTCGGAAATTATTACAGGTAGCTAAGTACCAAAAATTGGTGTCTTTACTTATTACGACAGGTAAACCAGAAATCTTTTAGCACTTTAGTCATAAAGGTCAAGCGTCCTAAGCATTGAAGATATATGCTCTACTGTATTTAATTTGATTCCAAACTCACACCACGATTATTTTTAATTACTATAAGGTAAACGATTTCTATTATATATATATATATATATATATATATATATATTTATAGTTTTTTAAATTGCAATACAAAAACTATATTGTTTTGTTTTATTATTAATATAATTTTAAGGCCACCTGGGAAAAGTTTTGACAAGTAAGCTCGATGTCATTCATAGTATTAATAATCTGTTAAGTTATCCCCAACAGAAGTAAGAAAGTACTCTTTTTAATTAAAATTATTATATTTATTTTAATTTATATAGTATTTATGTAATACGCCATATAATAAAATAAATAATATTATCAAAAAGTAAAAGTTTTTAAGTATTTATTTTCAGTTTTATTGCTGCATGTATGGAACAAACGCAAAATAATATCAATTCAATGAGAAATGTTTACTTTAATAAGAATAGCGAGAAAATCTTCGTGATCGTAACTGTAGTACTTAAGTACTACGATGCATTTAGGCCAAAGTGATTTTCGAAAACTAAACTGGGTGATGAAAAATATCTTACGTTCAGAAATATAATAATTTTTTACGTTTAGAGGTGATGGTTTTTATTTTAATTTTTTTTTTAATATGTTTGAAGGGTGATTCTCTAATTATTAACGAATGAACTTCCTCAGCTTAATTTTCCGACCAATTATATTAACACGCCATTGGTGACGTCAATTTCACTTACAACATTGGAGACACCGGTCTCATAGATCAGGATTTCCAACCTAAGATTTGACCAATTATTAACTAGTTATCCTACTTTTAAACTTATTTTTAACAATAAAATAAAAAAATTCAGTCAATCACTGGTTGTTTATTACTTATAAACTATTGTACTTTCGACACTAAAAAATACCATGTTTTACCCATATGTTTATAAAAATCTGAAGTTAGTAACAATGTTTAACTTTATCCACTAAAATCAGCCTTTGTCAGTCTTAGGATATTACCAACTTAGAAAATAAACAAAATAATATTCTTACTAGCAAAAAAATAATTAAACACCTTTTCAAAAATCATTCTTTTTGAGAGGCCAAACAGCTTCTACAACACGGCATTACATGCTCAAGGCACAAATATTTCTCGCATTTTTGGCAAAAAAATTTAGTTTTTCTGTTTTTCCGCCACCCACACTCATGGCATCGACCAGCAGGACCAGGTTCATCATCAATCTTCAAAATCTCTGAAAGCCTTTCTCTCATCAGCCTTGGTAAGTTCAATTGTGTACGTCTTTCTCTCAGATAAGGTTCAATAAGTTTCTTGGCTAAATTCTCAATAAAATGACGGCGTTGCAGTTTTGAGTTTTGATTATTAGCTTTATATATCACCTGACTGTTAATTGTGCTAACATTCAGCATAGCGTAAAATACAACCATAGGCCATCTCTTGTTGCTCTGGCACAATTGCAATTTTCACATAAACGGTCTACTACGTCAACTCCACCCTTGGTTAATTCAAAATTATTTCAGGTTTCTGTATCAACTTGAGCATTATTGTGCATAGTACTAATCAGCATGACATTCTTGCCAGTCTTGGGAACATGTGAAACGAAAACCATATTGTTGCCAAAGCCAAACATATTAGACTTGACACTTCGGCCATGTAAAACATTGAATTCCGGAGGGATTTCCTTTTTGTTTTTCTTGATTGTTCCAATCGTTGTAAGACTTTTCTGGAGCAATGCTTTAGCTAAGGGTATACCGGTGTACCAATTATCGTCATGTTACGACCAGTATTGTATATTAGCTCGCATAATCTTTCAACAACATCTAGGCCGGAATTATCTACGTTGTATGGACCTTCATTTGTCTATTTACCGGTATAAATATCCATATTGAATGTGTAAAACATTTTAACATCACAGAGAGTTTGAATGTTTATACCATAAGGGTTTGGTTTATTGGGGATATATTGTCTAAATGAACATCTGCCACGAAAAGCTTCTAATTTTTCATCAACAGTCACAAATGTAGATAAGGTGTAATTATCCTTGCAATTCAGGACAAACTTCTAAAATATTTCTCTAATATGACAAAGCTTTTCTCTGATGCCTTGTAGTACCGTCGTCAAATCTCAAAACTCGGAGCAGAAATTTAAACCTCTTGGCAGACATAGATAATCAAAATATATCTATCGAACCACCATCTGCTCGAAATAACTCATCAACATTGATATGATTGGATTTCTTTACTCCGTATAACAATAGCAATCCCATAAAACATTTTATTTCGTTTAGATTAGTCGATCTGGCATATGTTTCCTTGTTATATTTATGTTTTATGGTGTCAATATTCTGGTTGGTGTACTTGATAATTATATCAATTATACTATCGTCAAACAAGTGTTGCCAAATAATGAGAGGTTCCTTTACATTTTGCATAGCCCGTATTGGTCCCGGTAACTGAGTTATAATATTGTGACTTCTAGTACGGACTGATTGACGATGGGGTTCCTAACTCCATTTTGTTCATTTGCCCTTTCCCAAGTAAAATGAAGAGTTGTTACCTGAAGATTCTTGGTCACTCAGATCCTCTTCGCTGTCCGTATTTGGATCTGATGCTAGATTTTCTGTTTCAACATCACTTTCAGTTTTGCTATCCGATGATTCTTGTGGGCTTTCCTCATCAGATCTTAAAACGTCTTGTAAAAGAGCCTCAAGACGACGCTGTTCTCTTTCGTAAGACATTCTAAAACAGGGTATTCATATTTGATACTCAAACCTGTGAGTTTTTTTTTAAATATCCATAAAATTATACTAATATCACATTAATCAAATCACATAATAAAGATAACAGCAACTGTAGTACTAACTTTTGATGTTTTTAAAATGCTGTGCTAAATTAATTGTAAATATGTTACTAACATGTTTGGTGACGCCGGTCGGGCCGGGTTGGCACCAAAACTCGGAAACGTGCGTCCGCCCCGAAGTCACGAGCGGTACTAACGGTGTGGGACTGAAAATAAGGCAGCTACTCGAAATCGCAATCCGAATAGATGGCGGGCGAAAAAATTATTCTAATCTTTCGAATCACCCGGTCTCTCAGACATATGCGTCACCAATAGCGGGTTAAATTTTGATATGACTTAACAATTTAATTAACAAACTTAACTTTTTGTATAGCCATTGAGATGAATAAATTTTATCAAATGCATAATTTTTTCAGATTTTTTTCTGCATTTTCTACAAAGTCACATTTTATCTAATGAATTGTGAAGAAAGCTTTCCTCTTCGTTATTTGAACTTAAGTATCATGGTGCATTTTCGGCAAAGTAGTTTTTAGATTCCATGAAAAAAAAACATCTTGCGTTTACAAATTATATATTATATGTTATAAATTATATATAACATATCCATTTTTTTTTAATAATAATTGTACTCCTGCTTATAGAATGGTAGGTAAAATATTAACGAAATTTATTTTCAAACTAAGAATATCATAATCTTCTGTCGTCAAATTTCAAAGTATTTAGATAATATTCAGTAGCTGGTTTATAAAAATGGATAAGAACGGGCACGAAGTATGGAGTTTGATTCACACTCTGGGTATGATTTCAAAACTTGTTGAATTAAAATGGGATGTTCGCTTAGCTTGCGTTACATTTTATTTTATGGAGCATGGCGTAATCATAATATATTTTAGTTTACGTAGTAATATATTTTAGCTTATAAAGTATCTAGACATATATGACCCCGAGAAATAAGTACTTAAAATTTATATCCATACTCTAAATAATTTTAAAAACTTTATCTTTTTGTATGAAAACATAGAAGGAACTCACTAATTTTAATTAAAATCGGAAGAGCAGTTTTGGAGATCAGGTATGAAAACGGTTTTTTTCCTTAAAGTAAATGTCAGTCTTATTTTGGCTGTGCCAAAATATTATAGGAGCCATGGCATTAAACTGATAAAATAAAAAGTTTAAACTGATAAAATACCGGCTTTTTTCAGCCATACCACCATTTACATAGAAACCCACAGAAAAATAAAACAAGTTTAAGAACACAAACATATTTTAGACCTTAAAGTAAACAATGACGGTGGTGATAGGAATCTTAAATACCCCGACTATTATAAAGTAAAAATATAAACAAATTCAAGTAAAGTATGTCGTATTTGAAAAAAAATGTATTTAAGAAACAATTTACATCCCTCCTTAAAATATATATACATATATATAGGTATGTATATATATATATATATATATATGTACATATATATGCATAATTTGAAAATTAACATTTTTCAGAGCGAATTTCGAAATTACATAGATAATCAAATGATTTGCCTGTGAAAACGTACATGGTAGAAAACATATTTACATAGTGAAAGACAATAGTAACTTGCTAAGTAATTGAATAGAAACAATATGAAACTTTACATGTTAAATCTTTTAAAAGTTTTAAAGTATATATTGAACCCTCGAAGGGTGATTTCGATTTGTAGTTAGAGGTTTATTTTCGTAGTGAAAAGTACTTTAAGCGCACCTGAGTACTTTTTCTGAGCACTCTTATAGTTTATTTACATTTAATATAACGACTTTATTTGTAGTCGCCATGATACTGTCACAAAAAATGGACAACCAGTAAAAGGTAAAAAGCTATAAAAAAAAATCAATATTATCTTGTAATAAAAATTATATGACTACATCTATTTCTACACTGATTCTCACAAAATGACGGAAATATATATTAATACGGAAGTATCTATCATAATTTACCCTCATCTGTTTTATTTGTTGGAATATAATGATTTTTATTTCATTATATATCTCTACATGCAATGGATTCTTCGCACATTCTGCCATGCAACCTCTATATCACTTGCGGACAATATTCATTTGCATGCAACGTGACGCAGCATCCATCAACAAATGCGCTCAATGCCAAAAATTGGCACTTAGTCAGTGGGCATTGTCGTTAACATTGATATATTTTTAAAACTGTTACGCATAAATGCATATCATTAAAATAAGTTGGATTCGTTTGAAAATACTGGTTTCAAATTTGAAAGGGTTTTAGGTGTTTTATATGAGCTAGTTTCTATTTTAATTTCAGTACGATCACGTATGAGCTTTCAGGATTTTAAAGCCTTGATTAGACTGATACATTAAAGATTATATTGTAGGACCATTTAATAAATTTTAATTAATAGATTTACACAAAATTATACAACTTGTTACACTGAAGACTCATAGTGGAATTCCTAGAAACTTGATTAAAAACATTAGAAATAGAACACGAGGAAAAAACATAAAGTACGGCTTTGATTCTATAGTGTCATAACTAAACGCTTATTCAAATGGAACTACGAATTTTAAAAAATATTCTTCGATTACTTTAAACTATAGAAATTATATATTTCAACTTAACAAAACAATTAAGTCAATTAGTAATTATGTATTATATCTATCTACGTAAACTTGTGCAAATATAAACATGTACAATGGATGTGCATGCACTTAATTAATTGTATTTAAGTAACTGTATTCACGTAAGGACTGATTATAGAATTCTAACGCAGAAGTGATTGCTAGTTAGTTAGTATTAATTGCTAGTAAAGAACATTTCATTTTGAAAATATTTTCTTTGTTTTGGATCAATGAATGATATTGATTTTTTCACATATTTTGTTGTTAAGCACAAAAAGTATGATGTAAAATATTACTATAAACTCTTAAAAAATTATAACCCAGTAGGAAAAAGTCTTATTTCACATAAAAAAACATCAGTACCGACATTGGTCGTAATATAGAAGTAACTGATTGTCTTTTACTCAATTATGCCGAGAAATGACTCAACAAGCGTTTATGAATGATTAGTTTCTTTTTTACGAAGAATATAAATGGAAAATTCAGAACATCACCACAACTGGAACAGGACTGTTTTTCCTTTTTGCTTTTTCTTTTTTATGAGCTCATTACATATTAATGTATGTCAAATAATCAGCATTAAATATTTTTCTTTAGTTCCCTAGTCTCGTGATCATTATAGTTTTTTTACTTAGCCTAATTGATTATGGAATCAAATTAGGAGTTCCTAATATGCTAGGATGATATGAAAGGTAATTAAAAAGTTAGATGAATGTTAATAACAAATAAAAGAATAACAAAAACGGAAATATCTTAGAGTGAAAGCATATAGTTCATTGTCGACATCAAAACACGGTTGAAAATTTTGTAAACCAGCCGATGTGAAAAGAACAATACACACAATCATTAAAAGTGAAATGCACCCGTGTGCTCAAAATGCATCCGTACTGCTGATAGAGTAATTGACTGAATTAATCTATTGCGCGTTGCTAACGCTGTTGTATGACGAAATTTTAGCCGTAAATTCTCTATAACACACTTTACTCGATATACTATATTCTATTCGATCTAAGGTTCATTTGAAAGCTTCATTTTGAAGCACACTGCAGTTCGATGGGTTGTTGATAATTTAGTTTCGCGTAGTGCATAAGTCAAGTGAAACTTAAAAGGTACTATGTCTATATATGGTATGTATATGTAAGACCATTTTTACTTTTCTCGATCATTTAAAACTAGATCCTCGATATGATTAGGTTTAATTTACATAACTATATTTCTTCTTTTATTAAACTTGCGAGAAAATGTAATCAATAAATTCTGACCTTTCAATTATTATTAACAAAATATAGGAGCAATGAAATCACGAAAAAGGTTTTAATTTAAAAAAAAGCTATTAAAAGCGAATAATATGTTATATATATTTGTGATTTAAGTTATACCTCAGTTTGAAAATAGAAATTTGTACGGTCCACCCTAACTCAAATTGTTATTAAAATTTCAATTTAACACTTATTAATAAAATTTATAAGCAAATAAATTATGAAAAATATTTAACAAAAAAATTATTTAGGGCGAGAAATACATTTTATGGTACACTTATGAATTTATTTATATTAGTATTTATATTAGTATTAAATTTTTAAGTTTGAAAGGGACCGAGTTTCTTCTGCCAAAGGGTATACCTGTATAATCATTGCATATAATTTCTTTGATTTTTTTCCATTATATCAGCTAAGAGCGTGTACAAAAACGTTATTAGCGTATTTGGTTTGCCTTAATTCCCTGCAATACGTATGAAATTTAAAATGTAATATTAGTAGCAGGTGAAATAAAAATATATGAATTTTAACTATGTCAAATTTTACACTTCTCCGTGTGCGCAATATGCTTAAAAAGGTGCACAAAATTTTCTCTTCACGTATGAATATATAGGCATACTAAATATACATTTTTCTTTCTGCAATCTTTTTCCATAAGAACTTTAACTGTGCAAAATCTCATACTCCTCCGTGCGCGTAATACGCTTAAAAAGGGATACAAAATTTTTCTTCACGCATTAATATATAGATATACGACTAATTTAAGCTTTCTGAACTCCTTCTCCATACCAATTAAAACTGTGCTAAATCTCAAACTCCTCCGTGCGCACAATATGCTTAAATAGGGATACATGGATGTTCTCCTCACGTATTAATATATAGACATATTTTAGGTAAATTTAAACTTTCTGCAATCCTTCTCCAGATAACCTTTAACTATGCCAAATTATACACCTTTCCGTGCATGCAATATGCTTAAAAAGGGGTACAAAGTTTTGTCTTCACGTATTCATAACATATATAAATTTAAGCTTTCTGCACTCCTTCTCCATAAAAACTTTAACTATGTCAAATCTCATACTCCTAAGTGCGCGCAATATGCCTAAAAAAGGACACAAAATTTTCTCTTCACGTTTTAATATATAGCTGTTATCCAGAAAATAGAAAATTGCCTCGCCATATGTCCCGAATTGCCTTATGGATTATTTTTAAAATATAATTAACTTTTATAAATATTTTAAAAGAAATTCTATGAAATCTTCAATATTAGTGCTCTTTAATATATAATGGTATACGTTATTTCCTTGCAATGCGTGTTCTTGAAGATTTATATTTTTTTGTTTTGACATTATATATGAGTCTAGGTATAGCATACAGTTCTATTAAATCAATAACGGCCTCTATTGTAACTGCTAGTATCCGCTTGTAACTATTGACATTAATAACATTATCTTTAAAAGCATGAACATTTCGAAGTGGTATGCGCGATCAGTTTGAATTTTTAAACAGGCAATTTAACGCAGAGAGAGAGTGACGGTTAGGCTACACACATTAATGCGTGTAATATACATAGTTTTAAGCATTCTGGTAATCATTATCAGCATTAAATGAAGGTTTCTAAGAAACGCCTCTAAATTTTGGCTATAAATAGTAAATTTGATGTCTTTGCCTACGTAAATTCAAATTAGCGCATGAAATTTTTACCATGTTGCGTAATTTCTGTATCACGTACATATAATAAAATCATAAAAACTGAGTTTTTACATTGAACATGTTTAAGTAAAAGTACGTTCTACTTACTAAAGTCTCGCTTTTAATCCTAAAACAAGTTTTTAGAATTTTTTTCTCTTTTTTTGTTTATCAGTTAGTCTGTTTCTGCGTACTTTCGTTGTGCACGACAATCTCAGCAACGGCTGAACCGATTCGGATGTCATTTTCAATGATGTTTTTAGATTAGCTTTGAACATTTAGGCTTAATTTCGTTGCAATCAGTTCACAAATAAAAAACAAGCGTCAATTTTTAATTTACATTCGTTGTGCACACTAATATCGGAACCGATGGAACTGATTTGGCTACCATCACCATCTATTGGGATGTTTAGTAAATTTTATTTATACTCATGGAATTCACAGAAAAAAAATAAAATGAACATAAAAACATTCATAAATACTTTTCTTACTCCAAATTCCACGTGAAATTAGTCGCGCACAGCTAGTTATAATATAAAGTATGATTAAGATTGATGTCTACTATACAATGAAATATATTGAAAGCACTAAAATATTAGTAACCTCAATAAAACCTCAACAAATGCAGAATAATATAGTTACAAAGAGATAGTGGTATTTTAATTGAGGAATAGTTTTTCATCATTATTTCTTTCTCATTTTAGATAATATTATATATTGTTTTTAAACGAAAAATGTATTCATAACGCCTAAAAAATGTTATTCACTCCATAAAAATAAAACTTTTCCAGCATAGATGAACAATCATTTTTGTTCTTCTTCTAAACAAGGTTAATTAGTGACAGGAAACTATTATTGAACTTCATTTTTAAACTGAACAATAATAAAATCCCCTTCTTTAGGTTTAGGAATTGCAATACAATTAGTTAAAAAAACACTTAAAATTCTTAATATTCTTGTAATCTCCTTTCTAAATGTGATACATTCATACTTCAAAAGTTCTTTCAAAAAGTCATGTGTAATTGAAGGTGGAATTCACCAATCAACTCTCGTTAATTCAGGAGCGTTAGTCATTTGCATTAACGATGATGCAAAAGGCATTATAAATTTAATAAGATGCACATAAAATAGCCGAGACTATGTAGCTAAATGAAATCTCATTGCCAAATATTGATACTTGGTCGGCTAGCGTTGTCGCTTACACTGGTCGATTTTCCAACTTATTTCGCATAAGTGCACTTAAAACTAGTGCAACTTATTCATTAAAGTAAGTTCGACTCTCTGCATTTAACTTAGCTAAATGGATATCACACCGAACTAGTTTCAAATTTCGAACTGTAGCAGCTGGTTTACCTGAGCCAGCTTGGATTTAAAGTTTAATGTAATAATATATGAGTTTTTATATCTTTTTAAGTTTTAAAAATATCCATAAATGTTAAGTTGCAAGCTTTAAGTGAAATCCATAGTGATTTGCTTAAAAACAAAAGAAATATACAAGAAAATCGTCACCGTGGTGCATTGGGTTGATCAAAAGGCATACGGCCTTTGACGATGCGATGCACCGTGGGACCCGAGTTCGATTCCCGACCGTTTGTCAAACGGGGCTGGACTGGTTTTATAATTGATATAAGAGATTGCTTTCGTAGCAATAAGTCCGCCATATATATATATATGAAGTTGGATACATTAAGAAGTAGATAAAGAAATAAATAAACATGAATTATTACAATAGGAAAGACCACAAAATACGATTTTGATTCCATGTTATCTTTATTAAACTTTAATTCAAATGGACCTACGAATTCCAGTAATCCTATGAGTATCACAACATATGATTTATATAAACCAATCAAGTATGCCCCTACATAACTAATAAATTGCCACATATATATGTATGTGAGTATGTGCGATGTATATGATATGTACTTTAGTGCATGACAATTCTTAATACGCTATAATACATGGGTATAGTCCCAAATCGAATATGTTACACAGAATTTCAAGCACGTCTAAACGAAATAGGCTCTTACATTATTAGTATTGTCGATTATTTTGATAAAATATTAATTCCTGTATTTAGTTTATGATCGGAATTTACTTAATTCACATTTAACATTAATTCTAAAAATTATAATTTTTATTTTTAAAGCTGATACGGCCATGTGTAAAACCATAAAGAAAGCATAGTTTACATGACAAACCATGTACATGAAAATTTTAAGATTTCAATGTTGTATTTTTTATTTTACCAAACATATTTCCTGTGCCACTATGGTGCGCATATGAAATAATTTCATTTCGATGACGATTCCTTTGAAAAATTAATTTTTATTTTAACAACACATTTGGTTTGCACAAAGTTTGGTTTCGTTTTATCAGTAATGCTTTCTTTTGTTTCTATAGATTTTTTAAAATTTTTTCCATCAAAACGAGATGAATAAAGAGACTGGTATTACCAATTAAGTAACGATTATAACGTTAATTATCCGCAAATATGTAATTAAACGAAAGGGCGAATAATTTTAATTATTAAACGGGTCATAAAATAAAGCGAGAACAGGAACCTTAAAACTTAAAAAACGCGTTGAATGAATATATGATGGAGGTTGAGTATAATCGTGATAATCGATTACATATAATAAGGCAAATAACAGACGTAAATTTTGGTTTATTTAAAAGGATGTTGCGACAGATGTTACTAACATTGTTTGTACTGAAATATTTTTCCCCTGTATTATAACATTTGATTGGTTCCGGATTAAAATTGGTTGATTTTCTGAAAAATTAAAATGAAGAAGAACCAACTTCCTTACTTAATTTTATTCTTTTCTTATAGTCCATTTCGATGTGATTTAAAATTGATTTAATAATCACCTAGATTTGTCTTGCATTAGGTCAGTAAGAAGTAGCATGCATTAAAAGGGTTTCGTACATTTATAAACATTCAAGGATAGATAGAATTTCTATTAAACTATTTACAAATATTAATTCTTCGCATCGTATATATATATATATATATATATATATATATATATATATATATTGTCTACTATATCTTTCACAGGCTTAAAGCGTGGTGTACATTTTAATATTATTTATTACCATGTAAATGTATTAATACATTGTCTGGTATATACAGCTGTTTACGTACCCAACTAAATGTCATAATTTGGTTGGCGTTTACTTTTGAACTAGTAGAGCATATTTAACTATGGGAATTTTAATCTTAATTTCTTAACATGTACTGCTGTTGTGAATATTTTCCGTATATTCATAAAGAGCAGTTTAGCAGATAGGTAGTGGGGATACGTAAATAAAAAAATTACCGTTTTAAATCTAAATATTTTGTAAGAAGATCCCCGTATTATAATAGTTTTCGAGACATACCTCCAATATTTTAGAAATATATTAAAAGATACCCGATAATGGGTTGTAGATAATGGGTTATGTGGCAAAAGTTACCTCTATTTTACATTTAGGGGAAGTACACAAAAAATATTTTTTAAAAGTTTTGATAACTTTTTAGGCGTTATAAATATGTATAACCATAATACATTTTATGGCACTCATGTCACTCACGTCACTCAAATTGTATGGCATTCTATGGTTTACGGCACTCATAGTCTATAATTGGAACAACTGAAACGTACAGACCGACATCGCAAAACTATAAAGGTTCCTAGTTCAGCTATGGAACCCAAAAAAAGCATATCAAGGTAAAATCGGTAAAACTTAAATATGTAAGCACATTACTTTGATTTATCTCTATATTAGTTCTATTAAAACATCTGAACTATATATTAAACGAGAATGTGACGTATCTTTGATTTACCCTCTTCCGTTTTATTTACTGGAAAATAAAGGAAATATGATGGCAAGATAGTCGTCTATGTGCGATAAATTTTATGAACATCCCACCATTCTGTAGAGTAAGGCATCTACGTAATACTTGTTAACAATGTCCATTTGCATGCAACTTGATGTTACATTGGACAACAAATTTATTTGTCGCCCAAAAACGGATACTTAGTCGATTGACGTGACTACTTGTACCATTCTCCCACCATTTCACCCGAGTTGTCTCAGGGTCCCTCCTGAACGTAACATCCTCCCTCATACAAAGTGGAGGAGCGTCGAAATTCCCCTTACCATCAATTATATCCTCCCAACTGTGTTGAAGACAGTCGTTTCGCAATAAGTCGTTTAATATCTCTATTTTTTCAAGAACGCACTTGACAAATGCTCTAAATGACTCAAAAATCGGTCTATTTTCAACAGAGTCTTTGTGACTAAATAAACCACGTTCTAAAGCTTCGCGAGATTTTACACTAATGTTGAGACGCATGCTCTCAACAAACCTATACGCGCATTATTGCAGTTACTTGTACCAATAGAATTTCGAACCGTTACATATAAATTCATATCATTAAAATAAGCTAGAATTGCTTGAATAAAATTGACGCAATATTCATCAAGTCAGCTTGTCGTCAGATTAAAAATAGTAGTAGCTCTTTTAACTGGATAAATGAGAGAAAAATTTGATAAGGTTTCTCCATTTTCTGGAAACGTTTTCAGATTTTTTTTAAAATTTCAAGTCACAGAATATTATGGAAAAGTCGTATTTGTTATAATATGCAATATTTATGCTATTGACATATTTTATAATAAGTTACAAAGATATATAAGAATCAAAATAACGTAAACGTCAGTCAAAAGTATTTTTGACTGACGTTTATATTCCAGAACACAAATAATAAATTGTATTGACCAATGTAATACATTTCGATAGAACAGGTAAATTAAAGTACGTATACATGCGATTATGAGCGAATGTAAATGTATCAAGTGTGAGCATGTGCGTTAGGGAATCGATACATTTTCCAATCAAAGTGACTCACTCATTACGATAGATAGAGACGTGATAAAAAACTGAGTCAGATCCATTATAGGTTTGTTTACTTGTTGACAATGTTTTCATTGTTTTTGATATTAAGAAATGATATGAAAGGAATTATATGATTTTCTCATATATTTAATTTTCTGTATTTAATACAGCAAACATTTAGTTACAGTATTAACGCAAGATAATGTATGATAGCAAAATTTGCTCAAGTCTTATTTTACATAAAAAAGAAAAAATATTTTAATTCTCACTGTCTCTCTCTCTATACACACTCACACACACACACATACACACACACACGCACACCCACATGCACACACACACGCACACACGAATTGTAAAAAAATATAAATCTAAAAGATTAGGTGAAGATCTAAGTCTTATATTAACGCACAGTCAATATATTTGGGTTTATAAGTCCGAAAATTTTGCACAGAGCCTCCTTTAAGATAAACGTAATCTCTGGAAAAAGAATTTCACGAAAGTCCCACGGAAACAGAAAAATCAGACCTTTGCTGATGACAATGTGGGCACAAAATTGGATCCAAGAAAAGTGAATATTAGAAAATTTGGTGCTTATTACCCTTACGTGTTTCCTAAAGTATCCATGGAAATTTCCTTATGATGAATACGAGAATTTTCAAAATATAAGAAAAGTAGTTGCAGTGACGGACACTACCACGGTTATTTTTATGGAAATGTCAATCTTTTGCAGTATATTGAAAATAGGTATTTTTTTCAAAATCTAGCTCAGTACTTTCTGTATCATTAAACAGAATTGTTATTCTTGGTTCGTTCTTAAACACTACAGAAATGGAACAAACATTGAGACAATAAATGAGGTTGAACTAAAATTTGTATTACCAATATGTGCAATTTAAAATACATACAATAACAAGAAGAGTTGTGGACAAAATGCATTCTGTATTTTTCTAATACTATTTTAAAAAGTTGTTCCCAAAATAAAAGCATTTGTTTTCCCGTCATCGCCCCTAGGGAACATTTCTTTTAGATTGCAAAATTAAAAAATCGTCGCTTAAGAAAAACAAAAACGAAATAATAGGTAATGAATTATTATTAATCACGAGTGTGCAGAACTTATGGTCAACTATGACTTCAGTATTTGCTATTAGGTGACAGGCAAATGCAATACGGTTATGTTAACAACAGCGTGTAGTGATTAAATTAGCTCGAAACAATTAATCGAAGCAATTTAAAATAGGGAGTGAAGTCGAAGCAATTTAAAAGACGGAGCGAAGTCGAAGCAATTGAAAAGACGGAGCAAAATCGAGGCAACTTAAAAGACGGAGCAAAGTCGAAGCAATTTAAAAGACGGAGCGAAATCGAAACAATTTAAAACGGAGCGAAATCGAGGCAACTTAAAAGACGGAGCAAAGTCGAAGCACTTTAAAAGACGGACCGAAGTCGAAGCAATTTAAAAGACGGACTGAAAATATTTAGAAAGTTTACAGTGCTATGATTTTCATTGGCATTATGAAGTGACTTAAAAAAAACAATTAAACGAACGACAAGAAAAGTAAACATTTCTTAACATTAAATTTGAAAATAGTAAATTGTAATTTGATAAATTGCGATTCAACAAATTCACCCTTAGTTTTCTTTAATGGAAAAACCATATGGAAGAATCAAAGGAACGCACACCAAAGGAGCACCTCCTTTCCCGTTTGGTGTGAGAGCAATAAATTAAACATTGGTCACCTGTTTTAGTATTTCTCAAAAGTTAATTGTATTTCTATGTTAAATAAAATTTTCTTACATGTAATAAAATCTTTTTGTCACCCTGCATATCATAAAAAAATATTCTGTAATTTTTTCCTAAGCAATTACACTCTGTATACTATTAGTAATATATGTCATATAAAATTTGTGTTTTAAAGAATTCTGAAATAATTCTGAAATAAAAATAAGAGCAAATAAATTTGCATATAACAAAATCTAATTATTTATTCACATAACCTGCTGAGAAGTTATTACATAATATAAAACAAAATTTCTGTCTGTTGAACGTGATAATCACAAAAATTCAATACAATGTAATACAATCATTCACGCGGAAGGTTTAAGCTTTTTGGTCGAACTATGATAACAATGGTCGGAATTGTCGTAAGTCGGGAAAAATAATGACATCTGAAAGCTTGACAGATATGGGCTGCGTAAATCTAATATCGGTCTCATATTTGTTTTGTATGACAGTGTTGTCTGTCATTTTTTCAGCGGCTGGAATTTGGAATGACAATAAATACAAGACAGGTATGGGCGGCGTAAATCTGGTATGGGTTGGCACTTACTGCTGTGGGCTGCGTATATCGTTAGAATATCGAAGGTTAAATAATGGTTTTGTGTGACAGTGTTGTCTGACATTTTTAGCTGCTAGCGGTATGTAAAATGACAATAAATTAAGCACAGACTCAGATTTTTGCGGTTGTTGTAATTGATCTCCGCCTTCAATGTTTTTTACACAGCCAATTGTACGTTGCTCTGTCACGCGTGACCCATAATATTTTTATTTTTGTCCCTAATCCAGGGGAAGTAATAAATGTTACATACATAAAAACAATTTTTGCTTTGCCTATAAAGACATGTCTTCTGATCGTTAATTCTCTTGGAATAATTCACATCATAATACACTTAACTAAAATATGTAGATAATATTTATTATCCATTATGTTATTTTATGAATAAACAGAGTCAGAAAAATATTATATATATTCTATATTCACATCAGTCGTGTCTGACTTACAAGTTCTACCCCCAACATTCCGATAGATACACTTATGATTTCATTATGCTTGACAAATTATGCGGACATAGAAACTTAATGTTATCCCAAAGATATATAACTGATACAGATTTTAGGTAAATTTGGCTAATCTATCTATGGCGATAAATTGTGATTCAATTGAAAAAAATTGATGAGTAAGGATTTTACTTTTCATCACCTAGTCGATCAAAGCCGGGCCCCGGTCTCTATTTTATAATAAATCCACTATTCATCAAATTAAAATTATTTAAATCACACAAGTCTCATGTAAGTTTGTTAACAATTAAATATTCTAACTTATTCTTATTAGTTTTTATAACCATTCCTTTAATTTTCAACTAATTTCTCTCGTAAATTGAAAATAGTCTTCTGTTTAAATTTATTTATGATATATAATTAAATACGATGGAATGAAGGAGCTCCATTCAACACCATCTGGATTTTACTGTTACTATATGTAGTTTAAATTTCATGTATTAGTAATATAGAATTTCTCTTTAATACTCATATTAAAATGTAATTAAAGTTATACTTTGTGTTGATAGTATTATTCAGTAGTGAAAATATAGGCAACTTGTAACCAAGTGACAGTATCTGTATGTCACTTGGTTACAATTTTCATTTGTATGCAATGTAACCTCGTTTATTCCAATAAATGAGTTTATTATTAGAAATTGACACAAAACTGACTAATCAAGTGTACGCTTGAACAAGTTAAATTTCAAACTGTTAGTCATAAATATAATATTAGAATAATATGAAATCCTTTACTTGGACTACTTTGAAAAAACACTGTAATAAATTTATTTCATAAAAAATCACTTTATTGAACTAATTTCATTTATAAATACGTTTTGTACTACACGATTTCATTTTTAATGTTTTGGAATGGAATTCCAAAGACGAGTTTAACTTCACTTCATTAATTATATTTTTATGTTCATCTGTCCGAATACATGTGATAGAATTAAAACTCTTTTAATTAGACACCGATCGTAATAAAATCTTACAGAGGAGCGTATTCGAATTAGGTGAATACGTAAAAAATAGGGTAAAAATATTATTATTTATTTACCTGCCAAATGTTCACGATCTGCATTGATGGGGGATTTTGAAATAATATTTCATCGTCTCTATCATGAGATAAAATTCGATCGAAAATGTCTAGTTCTTCCAATATTGAATCTAAGATTTGAATCTTCAAATTGCTGAATCCTGCGATCGTAGCATCGTCCATCATCGATCGTAGTCGATAGTCGATCGTAGTCGATAATTTAATCACGCATGCAGTTAATTTACTGAAGCGGCATTTAGTGAGAATTTGGTGCTTCAGTAAATTAAAGAAAACTATTATTTATTTATTTATATATTTATTCACTTTAATGCATACAATGGTGGGTTTATTGCTACGGGAAATCTCTTGCAGACAACTAGAACATTAGTCCAGTCCCGCTCGACGAGCAGCCGGGAATCGCACCCGGGTCGCCGTGGTGCACCGCGCCGTCAAAGGCCGTATGCACGGCGACGACGAGAAATAGGCGACTATGTTATAGCAAATAGTAAGCACCAGAGAAACTTATAGCAGATGATTACAAAGATAGCTTTGTTGCAAATAACTTGCACAATCTTCCTTTTGTGCCTCTTTTTACGACGCAGTACAGTTTATGTTAATTATCTACGGACTGAATACTAAGTTAATACGTGTTCGATATGTATTTGGCTAATATTTTGTTTTAAATATTAAAAGGAACATTTCATTAAAAAAAGATCAAAGCTAAGCCCGTGCTAAAATGCTCACCATATCTTAGATTAGGCACTAGATTAAAAGGCAAAAATATTTGAAAATGTGAACGATGTCATTATAAAGTGGTTTAAAGTAATTTCAAATCAGACCGCGAAACATAAACAATCTGTCAATATCCCACAGTGAGATACTGACCTTCATAAATTATGGACTATAAAGGTCCCCACGACATAATAGCTACGTTAATGAGAAATCATACAGAAACACGCACGTTCTTGTATCTAGATGCGTACGAGTATACGGCTAGGGATACCAGTTAATTATTTACCGAACTAGCCGAACTTTTGGACTGCCTCGTTGGTTTTAACTTTTAAACTGGTTTAAAGAGAAAAAAATAATTTAAAATTAACGCTTAACCAAAACATTGTGTGAAATGTAAACATAAAATTAGTTCGAAGAGTATAACGTAACTTTTAAATAGTTTGCACTAAATACGTATGATAAAAATAGAAAATACTTTTGACAATAATCTTTGCTTATGTGCACGTCAAAAAATATGACTTCTTGATTTTATTTTAATTTTAAGAAAGAAATTTAAAAAATGTATATGAAATACAAAATAAGGTAGCAAACCTTTAATGTTATCTTATAAATATTTCATAATTTTCACGAATATTGTATTCTATTATATTTAAATTTTATTTTAAGACTATAATTTAAAGTACTCTTAAGGAACAATCACGATATGATTCTTGAAAATTTAAAAAAAATATTGTAACTTTGAAAGCGAGTCTGTTTGTTTGTTTTATTTTCACACCTCAAATAATTAAACGATTTTTATAAATTTTGTTGTAATTTTTGTATATGTCATAGAAATGAATATAAGATAATTTTTATTACAAAATAAATAATGTTTTTTTTTGTAATTATGAAAGTTATCCCATTAAGAATAAAAGCGTAAATATAAGTACGTATGTACAAGTGTCACCACTATAAGTGAATAGTATTATCTTAATCTTTACAAGAATTTTAAATTAAATAACTCAATCACTTTTACCCCTTTCCTTACAAGTGAGACTTCGAGTCAAACCTAGGACATATATTAGCAATGATGTAGGTTCCTTTAATATAATTAAAAAATTAACAATATAATACAACAATTTTTTTCCTAAAATATTTAGAAGTAATAAAGCAAACGACACTTTAGTTACTGTGGTATTTCTAAATAAGTTATATAAGTCTTTTTTATAAATCGATACGGTAGTAATTGTAACTAAAATTTCACATGTAACTATGACTATGTGATTACAGCGTAAATTATAACAAATTATAATAAACGTTGAAATACAGCCATATATATATATATATATATATATATATATATATATATATATATACATATTTATATGTGTATTAGTCGACCAATTTACAATCATGCATGTATGTATATAAATTTAATACGCATACAAAATATCCGTCACCATGAACTCTCCGTATCGGTTAATCACCCCACTATAGTAAGGTCATTCGCACACGGAAGTACTCAGTTATTATTGAATTGGTGATCGAAGTCAATAACTGATTCCTAAGTTGTGTTTTGTAGCGCTACGTAAATGATGAATTGCCATTCAAACAGTAAATAACAAACGTCCTTAATGTTACAATGATGTCAAATGAATCGAGTGATGAGGGTGATTTCGTTCTTTATCGTTATCAACAAAGGAACGTTAACAAAAGAAGATTCTGTGTTTACATCTCCATTCAAATCACTGTTAGCCCATGTCACTCCTTGTTATTTCTATGAAATATTTAGATTCTCATTGAATTAAAATTTTTCATTCTTCTTTTGTCTACACAAATATAATGTCTCACAATTTGAGTGCCTATAAATATAGAGAAACTGCATCTTGCTAATTATTGCTCTGCGAGTTGAAAAAAAATGTATTTCCTTGTTATATTCTCCACAGAACTAAAACGTTAAATAAATTTATTTTCCTCCTAAATAACTTCCTTTCAAAATAATATAAAACATTTGCATGTTTATCTCTGATGATTGCCACACTACTATAGAACACAGTACTCCAAGAAGAAGGTTCAAAATAGTCTGAACAACACTAAATTCATGAGTGATGTAGAAAAAAAATTAAAATAATAGATATATTCAACTCCTCAGTGGTAACCCTCCATAATAGAACGTAAATATTCACGCAAAAAATCACTAGTCAGTTTAAAGTTTCTTGAAAAACACAACATTACTATTTACATTTAATGTTTATTTTGAAGCCAATTAAATTTATAACAAATATAACAAATAGTTTACAATGAATACAAGTATAATTTCTTATACCATATATAAATTTAAGAATAATTATTCAAAAATATTTACGAGGCTGGTCGCGTGGAGGGTATTAGTCGTCCACCAGCAATGATAGACCTTCCCTTATGCAACAGCATGACTCAAGCTCACAGCCACTATTGAAGCAACTTTCTACTTTAGTAATTTTGGCGACCTTGCTTTAACAAAGTAAGTAAGACTATTGTCATTCTTGCTTCATGGCAGGATCAGAACAAATAAGTTTGGATTGAAACAGACAAAATTCAATTTTAAAGCGTAATCTTTACTGTCGGTAACTGTATTAATAATAATAAAATAAGAATAAAATAATGAAAACGAAATTAAAAATATTTAAAACTAAATTTATATTAGATTTGTTATTATAAGCGATGCTATAAATTGAACCATTAATTTTGCTCTCATTTTTGGTAATTAGTTATCTAATTGTGATATTTTTTATTTAAGTTTATTTTTGGTTTCGAATAACGACGTAAAACGTGATCTGATCTTTATTTCTTTAGTAAAATTTAGCAGATAAAGAGTACATAATTTTTAATTTGCTATTTGTTCAAAATTTGGACATCTGACAACTGATAATTTAGTGATTAAAACGAAGTATACGAAAAAAAATGGAAAAACTGATAACTTTTGATAAGAGACAGCTAGCAAACATTTCTATTGAAATGAACATAATGATAAAACGTAATTTACTAGTAAACTAATTAAAATATATTCGAGACCTCTTTGAGCGTTTTTAAAGTAGTGTCGTGTGAGAAGGGTCTAAGCACATATGTGATAAGTTATTTGTTTAAGTGTGACTCAAGAAATATACCGTGTGTCATATACTTAGTCATACATTACAATTTAAGTACTTGTTGCAATTCGGAAAATTTCTAAAAAATAGTAAGAATTTGAATTCAATCACATTATTTTACGATCGTTACAGTATCTAGAGAATCGATAAAAAATATATGGGAAACAAATATTGTTCGAAACTTTAATAAACATTTAATTCTTTATTATATTATTAATCGTGATATTTATGTTTTGCCTTAAATTTATTATTTACTATATATATATATATATATATATATATATATATATATATATATATATATATATATAGTAAAGCATAAATTGAAAGAAAACATAAATAGCACGATTTATAATATATTAAAGAATTAAATGTTTATTAAAGTTTCGAACAATAATAAAAATACAACAAAAAACAGATAAAAAATTTAAACAATGCGAATCATTGTTATAGGTAAACTTTAGATAAACTGCTTGTAATGCTGATTTTTCATAATATTGAATTTAAGGGTATAATTAAAGGTAAAAGTATAATTTTATAAGAATACATTTCATATTTCATATCTGTAAAAAAAAGAAAATATTTACCAAATAGATTTATACGCCATAGCGAAATTTTATAATTACACGTTTCAATTGAATTAAATTATTAGATCTGTGATTGGGATCATATTTACATATAACAAGTAATAGTAAAAATAAGTCCTCAAGATTGTTTTTCGGGCAATAATTGTTACTATTAGAACAGTAAGATTTTCATTATTAATCGACAGTTATCAGTAGACTTAAATTCATCGTTCATAGATTATTGATTAAATGTTTTGAATGTAATTCTAATATTATTTAAAATCATATAAATTGGCTTTCAGATAAATATGTATTTATTAACACTGATATGGTAAAAAGATTAGGAGACTTAAAATGACTGTCATCCAGTTTTCATAGGTATATAAAAAACTTGAAATATTGTAGAGGCTTCGTGCCAATATTGTAACCATTTAAATGATAAACAGTTTATTCATTGGGAAAGATGTTGGTCAAAATCGTCATTCTATTTTAAAAGATGTTTCATTTTTAAAATCCCCTTACAAAAGAAGAAATCCTTACAATTTGCCAGTACTTCAATGGTTTCGTTGCCATTTGTTATGTCCATCCTTTGGTCATCCGACCGATTTATGTTTACTTTATTATTTCTGTTGTTACCTTACAATTTGCCATATCCATTCGTTGGTATATCATCCGTCGGGCTTATATTTACTATTATTTCTTACATTATCAATTTTCAGGCATTTCTCTACTCATCCATGTTAATTTATGCCAAATTTTCGTTCCCACGTCATTACTTTCACTCACAGTTTATTTCAGTTTTTCTCTATCTACACATTTAACATGACTAACCGCTCGCAACATTTCTTTCCTTAACTTCAAAATCGCTTTCTTCGAAGTCACGTTCTCATGTTTTTTTTCCGCATATGCTTCACAATGTTCTCTTTCATTCCTTATCGTATTCACTTTCGTCATCTTCTGCATTTTGCAAGACTCGCTTTCATTAATTTCCCCACAATGTCCTCTATTCTAATACAACTATTATAATACTTGCAATATTGTTAACAGTTAATATTGGGGCCTCCATTATATACGGATACAATCGATTTGATTAACATATTTTTGTTATTCACGTATTTCTCGGTCACTGCTTCGTATTTTCCATAACTTTAGATGGACTTACCTTGAATGTTGTAAGTAGGTGATTCGTATGGTTTTTAATATGTTGGTGTCAAAATTGTACGGAGGAAAAATTGATAGTTTTTTTCACATAAAGCTGAAGTTAAATTTTTTCCCGTATCCGTAACGGGTTCTTCATCATTAAGAAGTTCTTAAAATGAATTAGGAGTTTATTGTCATTTTTATTCCTTAGTAATATTTGTGTAATATTAAGCGTCAAAGTGATATTTGCTGTATTCTCCCTCTCCTTATAATTTTATCATCATGGATTGAAGGAAAATCTCAATAAACCCTCAGTAGGTACTAATCTTTGATTATTATATGGAACTTTTGTATACAACATATTTTGATTGATTTTCATAGAAAATTACAAAACATATAGAAAATAACCTAACTCTAACCATGCTACCGCGTGTATGGTTGGTTTTCTTAATTACGATGGTGTTCACCTATGTACATATATAATTATTCATAAATGCTTAAAAACTTTATTTGAATGATGGAAGTATTTTTATTATTTTTTTAATAAATAACACGATACATTCAATAATATTATTTTATTACCTAGTGCTTTAGAAAATAAATATTATAAATACATTTCACATTTTTTCCACAGATGTACCATTTTTGCGGTGTCAAAGAGTGTAAAGCGTAAAATGCGTCTAAAATATCTAGAGTTCCAATTGAAAATACTCCTTTTGCTTGCATGTTACTGTTAGGATTTACTGAGAAGAGTGCAATTAGGTGTTGACCACAGTAAAACTTAAATGTTGACCATATCCTCAATTGTAAATAAATTTATAATTAATTTAAAAATATTTTTTAAAAAAAATTTAACAATTTTTAAATTAAAAAAAAATGTTTTTATTATTTGCATTTCAAGAACAAATGTTTTTAATCGAATAGTATAGATACGAAACAATAAATTAGTTCTAATATGATGAATAATCTTCATGCTTTACAAAATAACAGCAGAGCGTTTCAGCGGTTTACTAATAAAGTCTTCATTTATCCTATAAAGAACTTTGTTTAGTCGGTACGTAATTCTATATCACATACGTAAAGTTCTTTTAACATTATTTTATTTTCAACTTATTGTATACTTTATTTGCTTGGCCTGATTTTATTACGTTTATCCTATCCATTGGAACGTTATGGCTTCCCATATATTGTTAAACTTTAAACCTTGAATTATTTAAAAAAAAATACTAGTTTCAATTGATACTTTTAAAGCACACAAACTTGTAACTGGTAGTTTATTTTATCAAATTAAAACCTGCAGATGGTCAAGGTTCATGATTTATTAAAGTTCTATAACCTCATCATAAAGGATATAGAGTTAAAACTAGAATTTTCCGTTAGTTTTTTAGGTCTCTGTTGAGATATTTAATACTAATTTAAAACCAGTAGACCCCCAATTCTCACAGTTAAAATAAGAAGTACCGCCACAGTATTAGGATTTGAAGCTCAACTGTTGAAATCGTCATAACATATTGTTATGAGGGATGTTTATGAGTGCAAAGTTTCATTAGAATTGGTTAAGTAGAACTAAGCGAAAAATCAATTGCAAAATTTTGATCAACAATATAGGAAGTGTGAAGATAAACAACAGAGTTTTAAAAAATACTTTCGCGTTTATAATTAATTAAAATACCAGCTAGGTATATCCTCAATTTACTTTACTATAATATCCATAAAAAAGTAAAAAAATGCAAGATTAATATTCCAAAAGCGCCAGTTCCTTCAAGAATGGGAGTTTAAAATTTGGAAGTTCACCTAATTAGGGACAATTTTTTCAAAACCATCTAGTGGAAATTATACGAATCCATTAACATTAGTTAGCACTTAGTTCATTGTTTGTGAGAACAAACCTTATACCTAACGTAAGATTATAAACCTGCTACATACTACATGTATTATATAAATGCAGTTTATATGATTTATATTTAACTTTTTTAAACTGGAATACTACATGAACCTATATTGAAACTAAAATTTATCTTGCTTTTCATTGAAGTACGTGTCATAAAAATCGATAATCTATTTTCATTAATCCACGTGCTTTTGTATGATGGTTCAACTTATCTAACCCACTTAACCACATCAGTTAGTAATTAATACTTCAGCCAATCGAAGTTACATTGTAACAATTGTTAACATACATTGACTCATCAAATAGGAGGTTCTGTACTTGATGTAGATTTAAATGTGTTTTTATGTAATATACTACAAGGTGTGGCACTAATTGTCATTAACTGAGCGCGCTCCGGTCTACTTACATGGTATATTTTTGAAATTTCGACGTCCCTATATAGAGAAATGGATAAAAACTTCTGAATCTATTGCAAAGATTTCACAAATTTTGCTTTTTTTTACCTACACGGAATGTAGAAGACCGACTATAATCGGTGTGACAATCATCGGAGAAAAAAGGACAACAGATACTTTAACGTACAAAAAACGAAATGGTTCTTCCCGATTTTTGCGGAACCGAAAAAGAAATAGAAAATATGAGTGCACACACACTAACGGAGAAAAGGGTAGAAATCTACTAGTGAACACTTACTAAAGGAGATGGCATATATTAAGTCATCAGCGCTCACGTCTTGACTCTGAGTAGATCGACTGTGTTATGCCTTAAATATACTTTTTTTCCTTAGTTCCTTATTTTTCATTCTGTATGACTAATTTTGTAGAAATTTCTTTAAATTTTTAAAAAAACCTTTAATTTCTCTTTTAAATAATATTTTCTTTTTCTATCTCTGAGTATGAGAAATAATTTCTTATATTTTCTGATGGAATATTATTTCTTATATTTTGTAATGAATATTTTTTTGACTTGCAACTTGAATTAAACTTTAAAATTCCAATTGATATATGCACGAATGTAGTATTGATATAATTAATAGGAAAATAATGAGTATTACGATGTAACGATTATTGAGGGATTATTTTTTTTTAAACTATCAAAATAATTACGTATTCTTATTTATATATAATTATATCTCAACGTATTCTATTTTTGTAATGTCATTATTTTATCTGCCGTCAGTTATTGAGATTTAAAAAAGTAAGACGCATCCGTCGAATATGTATTACAATAAACAAAATGTATTACCCTATTTTTTGAGGAAAATTTTCTGAGATAACGTTATTTCCCACGTGATTGCAAAGAGTCTGTCAAGATAGTGAATGGATCGTGCACACAATCGGTCAATTTGATCTCTACGTATGTTGATTATGATCATTAAGAAAACATGTCAACATGTTGTTATGTACGATACTGTTCGTTTCAATATTGACGACTTATTAAGTAAATAAAACGATCTATATCGTGTGTAAAATGATGACGTAATACCTCGAACGATGTTTTTTACTATTCATTGGAGAAGAAAAGAAGAACTAAGAAGACATTGGAAGATCGATTAGTGATCCAAAAGCAAGATAAAGGGATACAAAAGCTGATCAGAAGAATATTAAGACAAGAAAGAAACTCTGCTTGTCGGAACAAAATAGAATAATGTTAGAATTGAAACTTTAACCCCAAAATTGGATCAAGGATAATTAATTAAACTTCATGTGATCATTGGTTAGCATGACATCAGTTTCTTTCATCATAAAAAAGAGGCTGGCAGTCCTGCTAATGTTGGAATTGTTGCACTAAATTTTCATAGACCCGATATATAGATTTTATTCTTTGTTGAACCGGGAAGTAGAGGTGGGATAAATTCATGTGAAAAGCAACATCATTGTATAATACCCAAATATATGCTGGCGTCCATTTAACCAAGAGGTTGTTCATATTTTAAACCTAAAAAAAGACAACCTTTTATGGACCGGTGTCAGTAAATTCATTTCACATTTAACTTTAAACGTTTCATACCAAGATTGGAAAAAATGGAACAATAATAAAAAATCAATCAATCACTGTCTGTCACATATATTTTTCTCGAAGACCATTTGATATGGAAAGTTAAAGTTGCATAGCTGTAAAAAGTAGTAACCTAATTATGGACATACCACACAAAACGCTCAATTTTTGATTTGGGAGACAATTTTGAGAGACCTACCAGCCTCTAAGTTCAATAAATGTCATAATTTTTTATACAATATTTTCATTATTTAGCGAGTATTAATTACAAATATAACACCATTAATTTTGTTTGGTATTCTTTAAACCTACCTGACAATTTTGCTTACAATTAAACTTTTAATATGGTACAAATTACATGCCGCATTTAAGTCATTTATATTATTTCGAGTATCTGGATATCGCAGTAAATGATGTGAATAAAGTGCAGGGAAAGGAAAGCACACAGAATATCTGATACTGTGAAATACTACGAAATCTGTATAATAATTGTGCTGAGCTCTATAGTTCACCAAGTTATTGAAGAAATATTAATTTACGATAAGTATATAAAATTACATATACCATTGATAAACATTTTCGGCAATTGTATTCTCTACATGTTAAATTATAATAATACAAAGCTCTCTAAAAGAAAGTGTTAACCATAATATTCGAATTTTTAGATTGTTTTATTAGAATAGCCTACTTAACAACCATACTTCAACACGATTGAGTATTTTTTTTGATAAATTGAAACGCAAAACTGATAAGTAGAGTATAAAACCAAAAGAATTTTTCAAAATACTTTATAACAGGTGTGGAAACAGAGAATTGCAGGAAAATATATCCGTTATATGAACCAAGTATACAAGTGATAATTTTTTCTAAAAAATAGCCTACAGTTGATTTACTTAAATGGGAGCATCATATCTGTGTGTATTAGGGTATCGATACTCGAGATAAAAAACAAAGTTAAAGTGCATCTGAGCTAGAAATCTCGTTATTCTAAATTAATAATTTTTGAAACAGAATATTATATTCAAATTATATATTTATTTATCTCTACCAGAAACTTAAGTAATAGGAAAAAAGTGAGTACGATGTGACACTATCTTAGCGGTTTTGGAAGAAGACAAACATAAAAATAAACATAAATTATTTAATACAACTCTCTGGTAACTAGGTACTTATAATAATTTGAAGGTTGTAAACTATACACGAAATCAGTGAGGATATCCATGTAGAAATACATCATATATACGCAGGTTGAACTAGACTCCTGATAATATGAAATATTCAGTCATTCAAAGGATATTAATCCGCATAAATGTACATACTGCTTTTCGTTATAATTTCACTGCTTCGTTACGTGATTGCCTTAAGCTGTTCTGGAAACGATAGAGGTAAATTAATAGAAACGGGTTGTCATATGGTGTGAATACTAAGGATATCTTTGTAAATAAATCATATATGCTGGAGGACAAAAACAAAACTATGAACAATACATATGATTAATACGTGACTTTACCTACGTAGTAAACTGAACGCACCTTCATTTTATTATAGTGATATCCATGTTATTATCTTGAGATTACAAATAACGATTTTGAATATATGCACGTATTTAAAATGAATAAATTGATATGAAAAGTCATTAAATATAGCACATACATCGTAATGTCGGTAGTAAGATAATAGTGAAGTATATTATCTATCTTAGTCATTTCAACATTTAATACACCTTCTGTCGTATATAATATACTAGCGTGACCCGTGCGAAGTCTTCGCATTATTATTTATTCCATTATAAAGCTCAGATGACAGATCAAACAAATATTTTACTAAAATTGACATATAGAGGCGCAAGTATCAAAAGCATTGAGCTAAAGCGCCACTTTATTTATACGTGAGTGGATTTGAAATTAAACAAAAATTTTACCGACCGTCAATCATATTGACATTGAGCCGTTAGATGGCAGCATTGCTGTTTTGTGTATATAATTTTAATAAGTAATTAATTTGCAAAAACAATAGCAATAATACATTTTTTAGTTGTGGATGCCGGTAGAGCAAGCAATTATCTATAAAATGATGTATAATTTATGTGGATTAGTTGTGAGGCTTTTTCTAAAAAGGGAGAGTAACACCTTAAAACCTTAGCGTATTAATATATATGATGATGATGATACGGATTCGATTGGAATCTACGAAGTAGAAATGGCGTGCGGGAAGAAGATCACAAATTATTAATTAATCAAATCATGTAAAATACAGAAGCCCGAGTCGAAAATAAACAAGAATTTCATACCATAATTTCCTAAAATATGTATAAACATGTGTTTATATAATCACCAACATATACCAAATATATTTTAAAAAAATTAGATTGAAAATAAGTAAAATTAAGTAGGATTAAGATATGTATATATTATAAGTTTGAAGTTGGCTTTTCCGGAGACCTTTTTTATTATAGCAAGAAAGAAAATAGAGAATAATAAACTTTTAAGCCGCTACTTAATTTCGGTAATTAGGAAAATTTAAATTAAGCATACTCAAGAGAAAAGCAGCAAAGAAAAACGTGCGTCAGAATACTTTACGTTCGCAAGTGCACAAGTAGCGGCTCATAATAAACTGATAAATAAGAAATTTTATGTTTTGCTTTTAAACGATTTGTAGATTACAGTTATGCGATTGATAATGTAAGCAATAAAAACGTCTAAATATTACGAATTCTGAATCATCCTTTTGTCTTTATACATGCCGTTCGTCTAGGATTGTACATTCAGGAAATTTGAAAGAAAAATTATACAGATATACGAAATTCAAATGTCTGTGATTTTCAATTTTCTTAGTTTTTGAATACTTTTAATATTTGAGTTATCAATGTTAAAAGTATTCAATTTACTCAAAGAATCCAACGTCAATGAAAAATTGTCCGCCTTTCTTTTTGTACGAATGGGTTTAACTCGACAACTACTAAAGCCGTTATTTTGAATATAGGTAATCCTGGGATTAATTGTGTTATTCTTTAATCGCTGCACCTTGAACGGTTCTGAAGTTATGATGATGAAAACTTAGTAGAAATTTAAAAGAAATTTCCTCCAAGTAACGTGCTTCGTACAGGAAAGAATTTATAAAGTACCAGTTATTTTCTCTTGCTCCTCTGGCTACTGAAAATTATTTATTTTCATGAAAACTATAATCGTTTCTAATAATGTCGACGTGAAGACGAAAATGTTTACTCATTCTTTGGGATTTGATACAAAAATGGCAAAAATATTAGAATGGACCTTTCACTATTGGATAACTTTTAGTGTGAAGATAAACATATGATATATTGGTCGCCTCTGCTTTGCACGCGTAGGCAAAGGTTTGGCACTTGGCAATACGTGAAAGATTTTTTTTATTTAAAAATACCGTTGATATTTTTTTAACTATTTACACCCTTTTTTTATTTGCACCCTTATTATGAAACATTTTACATGACAAAGTCGAACTACAGAATTATTTTTAATTCGAATATTTAATTACACAAATTGTTTTTTTGTTATTGAATTTGAGTCCACAAAGTATTCTATAAGAATTCAATGCATATATACTAAATTATTAATTAGAATTTATTTGTAAGAAACCTTTTCATATTGCGTGACTTCCAGGACCGTTGTCTGTTCGACGAAAAAATACAATGAATAACTAAGCCGTTCTGAAAACCAATTAATAAAACAACCGTTTGAGGTAGCAAACATAGTTTTTAAATAATGCATTCCCCAAATCGTGTTAAAATTTTGGTTAACAACGATTTGTTAATCAAGTATAGAAAAAAAACATGCATGTAAAATCATACGTAATTACTTACCTACGGAGTATTATAAGCTCAAACTTCTATACGATTTATCAAATTTTGTTTCTAATTGGATACGGAATGTTCAAAATAAGGGTATTAAACCGCTTACCGACTACATTTTATCTAGGGTTTTACATAATCTAAATCTACTTAGATAATTTCAGTACATGTGATTATTTTTTCGTATTAACAATTCAGGTGCACGAAACGAGAACGGAATAAATAGCGAATCCGTAATAATATTATTATACTATATTCGATAATATTTGTTTTTTTTTAAACTTGTTTTTCTTTTATCTTTATTTACTCATTAAACATCTCATGTATTATCATATAAGCCACCCCTCATGGCAATTAATTTAATATTTTATTATCGGTGATAAATTTTAATAATAGTTTAACTTTTCCTCACAAATATTGAGAATCGTTTTTAAATGTTAATTATAATTATACCAGTGTATATCTGCAGCGTAGTTTTTATGTCAAAAGTTTAATAAATGCTTAATTTTATTGATTTGGTGTTTATTTATTATATTTTATTTTTAGATATGGTACATTGTTGTCAAAATTATATATTTTTTCTTTCTGTATTTTGTTTCTATTTAAAGGTCACATTCGTATAAATCATTATACACACTTTTACATTAAAAATTCAGCAAGGAATTCAAATCCCATCCAAAAGATTTTGTCACCTTTATGACTGTAGAAAAAGCAGAAATCTGCTGTCAAATGTTCACGTTGCTTAAAATGTATTTGCCGACTGCATATCCAGTGGAATGTGTGATAAGCACAAAGAATAATTAGTTTTATTGTAATTGACACTTAGTTTTTCGTTTTTCGTACTTCAGAAAGAAAGAAAAAAGGAAACCTTCTCATCATAGAATTTTCCGTCAGTGTATTTGGAGATACTATTTACCGTCATAAAGTGTAATAATCCACATAGCTGACGCTTAAAAATATTAACAAAATTTTTCTTTTAATTTCATGTGTCATTAAACATGTGAAAGATAATATTATAAGTTTTTTGAAAATATACTTTTTACTAATGCAAACAAAATGTTCTAGAAAAATTGTTGAAAATAATGATGAAAAATTTGTTCCACCAGCCTATCTCCAAAACTGTTAAAGTCAAATCTAAGAAAAAAAGAGGAAAGTTACTTATTATATCCGAAAGCCTAGAGGGATGTTTCTGAGATTTCATATTTTTTGAGATGTTCCCGGTATTTTTACACCATTGTAGAATATGCTAGGCAATAGTTTTACATGATCGAAAAAATAATAAGTTTTTGCCTCCTAAATATTCAAAGGTATATATGTGTATATGTATATATATATATATATATATATACACACACACATATATATATATATATATATATATATATATATATATATATATATATATATTTATAATAATTTTAAACAATAAATATATTTTAAATTAATAATTCCTAGTTGATGAAAAATAAACCAAGTTTCCTCTAGATTAATACATTATAGGTGAATTTTGCATAGTTTAATAAGATGCCAAAAACGCTAAGACAAAACTTTGAGATCCAATTGAAATAGTGATGACTAGTAGATATGAGGAAATATTTCAGTACAATTTTTCTTAATTTCATTACAAACAAGTGTTATTTAATATAATTAAGTATTCAATATTTATCATAATTTAAATGGCCTGTGAGAAGGTAATTAACAGTGGAACCCGACAAGACCCCACGATGCCGGTTAGGTTCACAATTTTAACTATACCAGTTAAGGGTCAACATTGAATTAAATTGGATATACGTCAGGAAGCTCTTTTACAGATAACCTAGTTCGTCGTGTAGATATGTCATAAGTTAATGATTTTAATCAGCTGTGTTTATGCATAATTATCTAATAAAGTATCCATCTGAGCAGAAATAATGGGGTCAGGATTCCACATATACGCTTTGAAGTAAAATGTTATCTCCTGTCCGCATAAACTGGTTCAGGAATATCAAAAGTATAATTAGTGTAATGGACAATACAGCTGTAAATACATGTGATTAATTTGGCCACTCAGTCGCTCATTTCGAAAGCTATATCGTCGAACGTTTTGCAAAAAACTCTGAAATATTTAAGGTTGACGAATAAAAAATTAATCACATGTAAATCACAATAAATGTAAAATGATAAATTGGCGAATGACGAGACAAACTTTTAACGAAGTTAATAAATTCGTCTAGACTAGGCTTTGAGGTTGCTTTTAACGAGTCCTTGTTTAGAGAAAAAACGTAAAGGTCTACGTTATTATACGTATGTTAATTCTACTTTGAAAGTTTTTAGTGATGGTTAAATAGATTAAACTTGTTATAAGGGAGTCCTGTAGGAAAACGTAACACGCACATGTTTGAACGTTTTGTACGTATTTGTAAATAGCATTTTTTGTAGTATCTTCATTTTCTATTATATTCAATTACTGTTATTATATTAATAAATTAAACTTCTCACAATTATTTTCAAGAAGGTTACTACTGCTTAACATAATGTGAGTTGTACGGAAGTGATCGATGTTTGCGTAAGTAGTCCAAATGTTACCATACGCATGACAGGCGTATTTGTTCTCATCTTCTGCTCATTGGCCCATGATGCATATATTATTTACTTTGCGTAAGCCTGCTTTGTTTTCAATTTTTTTTTCAAATGTTGAATGTTTAAAATTTCTGTCTATTGTCTATATTTACAATCTAAGTACTTAATATTAATACTTAAGTTAAGAATAATATGGTATTCCGGTGTATAATATCATAGGAAAAAAATATGTAAAACAAAATAGGAAAAAATATGTAAATAACGTATAACTACACAAAAAATTTCAGAAAATAGTAGTAATTAAGACGAATCGTGTTTCAATGGAAAGCGATAATGAAAACAGAAAAGAGAACTACTTCTACCTACTAAAAAACTACTAAACTTACGACTATAAGAACCGCCTCGGCATATGAGAAAAAATGGACATATCGTAATTTTTTAAAAATTTTTTTTGTTTCATTTATAAGAGAATTGATATAACGGTTGTAAATTTGTTCTTAGATGAATGAATAACATTTAATTTAAAATAAAAAAACTAAAAATCGAAATATTTTTTAATTAGTTTTAATCCTAGAAAAAAAACAAAGAAAGCTTAATATACAATAACAGACATTTCACACATGGGGACTTTCACATGAATATTAATTACTATAAGGATAACAGTACATTGTAGAAATAAATATATTTTATAGGATTATTTGCTCAATTGACAACTTAAAGTGTTACGTATTCTTGAATTATGTAAATATCAGTAATTAGTTTAGGATCTTGTAACATATATTATCTTATTGATCTCTCTGATGATAACTGTTAATTTTTTCCCTAGCGACATTAGCTGATAACACTGCACGTGGCACATCTATTATTTATATGTTTTTCGTCCACAAATATGTTAAATAATTGATAAAATGAGCAGTTTAAACTCCATTGATCAAGGTGGAATTCGATGATAAGTAGGAACTATTTGTCAACATAAAATTAGATAACATTACATATAATGCCGGTATTTGATCGGTGTAATTTAAAAATGAATTGTACAACTAAATATTATAAACGATAATAAAGTAATTATTTGAAAAGTTATCTGCTAAAACAATAATATACTCGTATGATATTAATTGCGAAGTTTGGAAAACGTAGATTATTTATACTGGTACAACAAATAAAATATGTGTCTCTTGTACATTCAGTCCTTTCTGTTTCCTGAAAATATTAGCAATTGAAATCTGTTTTCAAATTTTGTGAAGCAAAACTTATGTGGACAAAAATATAATGTATCTTTTTCAAGAACATTGTCTTTGAAAACAGCTGGCTGTTTCTATCTTTTCATAAGATTTATTTAATTTTAACTGATTTATTGAAAGAAATATAGTACGCAATTGAAACTACTAATTAAGTACTTTGGTCCCATGTCAGTTCATCATTCTGGTCACGTTCTATAATTATTTAATTCTTAGAGCAATAATTGGAATAGACAATACCATGGCCATTATTTATTAGCAGATCAAGCTTTTCTAAATTTTTCCTTAGTAAATATTAATAATTTTAGCCTTTCCATTCAATTGCTACAAACTTTAAAGTTATTTGAATATATATTTAGTACATTCATATTTTGCAACTTCTACAACAATTTTCACGATATTTTTTGGCTTTTCATTTCTATAAATAGCTAGAATGAAAATGTGCAGAGGGGTTGAAAATATGCAGGGGTATTAGGTATAGTATTTTAGATTTAATTTGTTCATATAAAAGTAGAACTAGAATCTTCTACCTTGACTTACGCTAACATAAATTAAATTCTATGTTGATAAATCTACTTTAATCTACTTTAATTTTACATATATATAATATATATATATATATATATATATATATATATATATATATATGTGTGTGTGTGTGTGTGTGTGTGTGTGTAAAATGAGATGCTGCGATAAGATCGTTACATAAGAGCGATAAAATATTTTTGAAATCTTTCTCTACCTATGAAATTACGATAAAAGAAATCGTGTAATAGATAAGGTTTACAAAGTTAATATATATGTGAGATGGGTCTAAAATATATAAACATTACAAGTAATATTAAAAGCATAATTATCTATCGCACTTTGATATAATAGCCGAGATACCTTCATATGATCTTCCATAAAAGTAGAGTAGTCATAGATGATTTAATCACATTGCAAATAACAGACGTCACATCTCGCGAGGGGATAACCTTTAGGGCCACCTAATGGAGAAACCTCTACACTGTCGCGAAGAGGCAAATAATTGACATCGAATTCCTTACGGCCCTCTGGGATACCAACCGTAGTCTTGTGGGTACATACATAAATTCATAATAAGAGTATAATATAAGTTGTATATATCCTTTGTAAATTCGAAATTATGAGCGAGGTTGAAGTTTGCTCATGCATAGTTATCAGTAACGTATTATTCCCATAATTGATATAAAACATTTATGTAATAGACTGTTTCATTTTTTGTTCGAGGCAGATTAATATAACGCACTTCTGGGCCTAAAAATTGTTTCTATTTGTTTATGAGCTTTTATCCGTTACTTCGTTCTTGTGGTATTGGGAAAATATCAAAAACTTTTCAAAGAAATAGGTTTTAGATTAGTAGATTTCCATCAGGCCACTTAGTAGTTACGGATAAATATTATATGGAACAAAATTTATTAGATCTGATTTTTAATATTTTTTCTAGTGCTTTTATGCGATGGTAGTTGGGCATAAAGGGTCGTAAAATAATTAACCCATTAATTTTGTATGTTAAATGGAATGTTCGACTAAGTTTAAAAATTACATTAATACAAGCATATTTAGCAAACAAAAGCTTTATTTTATATAGCCCATCTTTTAACCTAGTACGTATATTATTTTTACGCAAAATTTCGTTGAAATCCTTTGGTATTTTTAAGTGGGAAAAAAGGCAAATAAACAGGCAATGTTTTTGTTTGTATACATGATTAATATAAAATACACACATTTTCATTGAAATCCAGTTAGCCATTTTAGCGCAAAAGAAAAACAAATGAACGCATAAACTTTTACTCATATTAGTAGATATTTAACGCTTTAGTGTATAAACACACAAGCCAAATCTTTTATTCCGAACTATATGTCGAGAAATAAGTATTGCAAAAATCTGAAAAGATCGTGCATAAAAATATTAATAGTAAGAGACTATTTTGATTTACAAACTAATGAATTTAAATTTGAAAAGAATAAAACTGAGCGATAGTAAGAGAGAGACAGAATGGAGTGTACAATTGCCCTAAGATTTAGCCAAATGGACAATATTATAATTTAAGGATTAGGCATTTATTAATCAAAACTTGAATATCATAGCTTTACTTTAAAGAAAAAATTGTACAGTTTTATATTATTTTAATTATTTAAAAATGTTTTATATTATTTAAAAAGGATAAAGATTTTTTTTCTCGTACCCAATACGCGTTATTTTTAGTTTGAAGTAAAGGTTGCATTTGAAACAAAACCATTTATTTCCGGTTAGATTATAACTTCACAATGAAGTATTCATAGTTTAACTTTGTTTATAAACACCACTCAAAAATAAAAATAATTGTCATTTTGTTGTACATCGTTAAGTTGATATATAGTATGGTTAAGTTTTTATACCCAATTCAATTTATGTCAAAAAACAGGAATCTGCGGGAATTTTTAAAATTTTTAGAAAATTATTGACGCTATTTTCAAAATTTTCACAAAATTATTTTATAAAACGTTAAGGAAAATAGATAGAAAAGCGCTTTTTATAAAAAAAATTATGTATCTTTAAGTTAGTAGTAGTAGTTAGTCTTAAAATTTAATTAAAAGATTTTCACACTTCATTAATATACACAACAGATATCAAGACTCAACAGGCAGTAGTTTAAAAAACATAGTAGAACCACAAAAAATATACCTGGATAAGTTCAAAATGATCAAATGTAAAAATTCAGTAAATTTAAAACTTTAAGAGATTTGTCACATCCCTGCTTTTCAAATCCAGACTCTAAAAACCGTGATAATAATTATAAACATTCTTGACTAAAACACAAACAAAGAGCTTTGAAAACAATTAACTCTTTAGATGGTTGGTCTATTTCTATTGAGAAAAACATTTAATTCACTAACTACCTTGCCTTCTACTAGGTCACGTATATATTTTTTGCGGATAAAATAAGAATAACATGTGTTTTAAGTGTCACTTCCCTGCTTCTCAAATTCAGGCTCTAAAACCTGTCAGTAAAATCTTAGACATGCTAGATTAAAAAATAATTGCTGAACTTTCAAAAAAATTGGCCTTTTAAATGATTGGTCTATTTTTATCGAGATAAACACTTAAATTATTAGCTATCTTGCCTTCGATTGACAAAATAAGAATAAAATAAGTTCTAAGTATTGTTTCTCTACTTTTCAAACCCAGGAACTAAAAATTGTTATTAAAATTATAAACATTCTTTACATTCTTAAAAAAACAATCACTAGCTTTCAAAGCATTTGACCTTCTAAATAGTTATTTTATTTATATTGAAGTAAACACTTAAATCTTTAGTTACCGTTCCTTTATATACACCTACATATTTTTTTCTGATCAAATAAAAATAAAATAAGTTCTAAATGCAAGGTAAAGACATTGATATATTGACAAGTCAAAAGTGATTTAAGTAACTTAGATGAAAATTGTTTTCTTCTTTTTTTAATATTAAAAATTTTAAAAACATTTTAGCAATAAAAAGTTACTATTTATTTAAAATGATATATATATGTCTACAAGAAAACTTATCATTTACTTTCACCTCTGTAACCTGAAACCTCTTTGAATAGAATCTATGTATATAAAACCTATTTGGTTTAAAGCCACTTTAAAGTTAATAATTGCAAAACTTAATTAAAACTTAATTATTTTTATACGATTCCCTTGAATTTTGTCTTTTCAAATTTCTACTGACACTAATTTATTCTTGTGTATAAATGTTTAGATTATATTATTATAAATGTACCATATGGATGTTAAAGCTCATGTAATATGAAAATCCAAGATTTTGACCACGTGCGCAAATATTAATGATAATAATGTATGTACACTTCAAACTAACTTGAACACCGGATCTTAATCGGCGTTTATACAAGTTAATCCTTTATGGGGTTTATGAATTAACAATATGGACTAATTTGAACCTTATACATTATAAACAGCGAAGGGATTAGTCTTATCATAATAGTTAACTCGAACTTGAATTTAACAAAATAATCTACGAAGGCAAGTTCTTATCACGTATGTAATGTTTTTTGATTCTCATCAAAGTTGTGGTGAGCTTAATAAAATATTTTTTAATATTTATTATGAAGGTCGTTTGCTTTTTGAAAGCGAATTATTACTAAAAATAATAACATTATTAAAAGCACACGAGTGCATAATTCATATGCGAAATTTAAATGCGTAGACTATTAATATGTAACTGCGGATAGAATAGTTTGCGAAAGAGGTAATATAAAGCGTGAACTGATCATTTTCGTTTGATTTACTTCGTTTGGTCTAACCTAGCCTGACAGCGGTTTTGCAAATGAAGTATTCGTAAATATAACAGTAATTTCATCACAAGCGTCCACCGCAATTCTGTTTGCTATGAGCGGATGAGACAGGAATCATAGCGGTATCTTGTTCTACATTCGTTGATTGTGTAACTCCACGAAATGGTAAGTCATGATTTGCAATTTTATAGATGTTTTAAATTTAATTATGTTTTATACGAAACGATGAAAATTTCCTTGAATGTAGAAATCACATTAGTAATATTACAGAATACTTCATCCTTCACTTCTTTTTGTAAACTATTTTTAAAGAAAAATTCCGCGCCGTAATTTCAGCCAATTTCCTCGAAATGCACGAGATATTTTCATGATATAAGCTAATAATATAGAGGGAAGTAAAATTAGGTAGCACGAAAATATTTTTTTTTTCTATTTGGTTATCTTAAAATTGATAAAATATCACTAACAATTTTTTTGTATACAAGAAAAATATTCTCTAATTATTTTTAATGTACAGTTATAATTACGTCTAAAGGTTTCACATATAGCGATTTTTAAGAACTATAGTTACTAATAGCACTCAAAATGAATTTGTTTAATACATAATATATCGTTTTATATTTTCAATCACGTTTTACATGCGATTAAATAAATTTCAATTAACAGAAGACAAAAATGTAATGTAAATAACTTTCACTGCTAGGCTACTGATACTATCTATTAATGAAGTTACGAAATAGAAACGAAAAAAATGTGTGAAATAGACTGTAAATTGTTATACGTATATGTTTGTCTGGAGAAAATTATGTAGCTCGAGACATTTTTAAGCTTTAAACAAATTCAAGTTCATAAATAAAATAGTAAGATGTGTTTAAAATAATAGATATATCTTAATTCAGAGATATAAAATGTTAAGGAAATATTCCCCAGCTCGAAATTTAATTATGTTATCGACACGTTTTAAAGAAAGGTCCTATTATACATCAAGGGCTTAAGGTGCAAGGCCACAAATACAATAATATATTGTTGAATTAACGTAATTCTTAAAGAAGTCTAACAAACAAGCCAACAAAGCCATAAATTCAGCAAAGATATCACGCCTCGATGACGCTTTGTCAATGATTACGTCTAGTCTACCAGACAGTAGAGTGAAGTCAGCCTGATGTCATAAATTTATACACTACATTATGTGTTCGTATTTTAATAATTCGGAATGTAGTGTTCCTTTTCACTACCACAGTAGCACAAAAATCAATATGTATACGAGTTGGTCTACAACATATACTAAAAGATAAAAACATATTTCGATCCCAATAATAGTTTCACCTCGATTTTGAAATTCGCTTTTTATAATTTCGAAATATTTATAAACTTTAAAAGTAATTTTTGGCGGCTTTAAGAAATACTTAAATAAACTTTTATCTTTATAGTAATAAATTTTGAATGTAGTAGTGAAAAATATTGTAGAAGAACTCATAATACGGAGATTTTGACTCGAGCGCTACATCTATTATATCTGTTCTAATTCGTCTATGACTTGCATTGATTTAGAAAGAAATAAAATGGACCATTTTCAAACACTAAAGTTACAGACTATTTACCAAGTTACCCTACATAACTAAAGTTTTAAAGATGTATGCCAACTTTATTAAAGGACTTCACACCAAGAAACAAAATATGTACTCCATTAAAATATTGTTCACCCTAAACCAGACAAAACAATACGTTTGCTTAGGGAGCATGGAAGTTGATTACTTATAAAAAATTACATATACAAGTTACAAACATATAAAAATAATATGGCATATCTGTGTATTATTTGTAAATGTTTGTAATGTTCCTCAGGAGTTCTTTTATATAGTTGTTTGGTAGTTTACGATTGATTATTAGTGTGACATTAATGAGCATTACATTGTTTTTATCTTCTTCGTTTACTGTTCATAATACATTTTAAAGTATTATATTGTGATAATATTTACACAAGTCAAAGGGTTTGGGTCAATTTTTAAATTGAATATGGGCTTAAAAAAAAAGTTAAAAAAAATATATATATATATATAGAAAATCATCTGATTTCAGGCAAGTAAAAGTATAGGTAAGTGTCTAAGAAATGAAAGTCATTTTAATTAAAATTAACTATAGGCCATTTAAATAAAGCCATTTATTTTCTTATCAATTTTCAAAGTTAAGTTGGTAGTGTTAGAGTAAAATTATCTTAGTAAAGTTATGGTGTAAAACTTAATACATTGTGAAAAGTTTTACTGAAATTGACTGTTTACGGTCATAACAAACTGAGATAGCACAAATAAAAAATATTTGTTACATACTTTCAGATCAACTTTACAGGTATCAGATCTTTCAGTAATTTTACTGAGTATTGAATATATTTGGCGTTAATTTTGTAGAAATTCATTATTCACAATTAAATAAAACTACGTGATGTAGTATTATTTCTACTTTCTTTAAAAGTACTCACACACTCACACAACATCTTTGCTAATAACCTAGGTTGTGGTAAAGAACTTAAAGAAAGTGGAAATAATATTACATCACGTAGTTTCATTTAATTGTGAATTTTACTGGGCTAAATATCTATATAGTCAATCAATTAAGCAAATATATATATTTTTATGACAAGACATACTTTAAGATAATATTTAGTTTTAAATATAACACTTTAATAATTTTCTAATCATAAAACTCTCCGGCAAAATATAATTGATTAATAATTGAGTAGACCATGAAACCAAGAAAAATATGATTATTGTAATATTCTGAATTAAATGAAATATTTTTAAGCAAACTTTTGATAAAATGTGATCCTAGAAATACCCCATGCTTTTAAATATTGCTTTAGGCTCTTTAAGCTAGAACATTATCTTTTTATATGTGATTATACGAACAAAGAAACATTTATCGCTGCTTGCAAATCCTAACACTAGTGAAGAACATAATCGTTTCTATCGAGGACTCTCAATAACTAACACAATATCTCGGCGGAGACCATCCAAGTAACGATGTAGTTACTCTAAAACAGCGCAAGTAATCGGACATCGCCGCGTCGAGTACTATGAAACTATTTCACTGAAAACTAAGTCGAGTAGAACGAGCGAAGTGAGGTCATGAAACGAGGCTAGAGACGGATGGCTAACGACTTCTCAGTTTATAGGATCCGCCCGTCCGCTCCGCCGCCTGTGAAATGTATCAAATCCATTCCGGAGGCATTCCTCGTTTGTTTGACGTGATGACTCTATTTCAAAACGTCGTTGTTCGTTTAAAATGAGCGCGAACTTGAAGGATGTATTCAAAATATATATATATATATATATATATATATATATATATATATATATATATATATATAGGATAAAAGTGTTTAATCAATATATGGAATACTATAAAAGACAGTGAGTTAGGAGACATAAGTCAATTTAAACTAAGGTGAAAGTCGTCTTGAAGAAATATATAAAATATTATTTGTAGTAAAATATAAATCAGTATGAATACAACCTTTAGATATATCCTACTTAAAATATATTGTGCCGATACTAAAGGCTACTTAAAATTTATGTGCTATTAAGATTGTTTCGTTATTGATAAGCTTCGTAACTAATGTCTTCCCTTAATAAACAGTACTATATATTGAATAGTTATATATATATTGAAGAGTACTATATATTGATATAATATTGTACCAGTAGGTATTCAATTGGTCTATCATTGTATATTTGTTCAGTTCATTAAAACACAGAAATAAGAAAGGAAGGATGAAATTTTGGTCCATCTATTGAGAACTTCTTTGATGATAGGTGTAAGAGTACATATATATATATATATATATATATATATATATATATATACACGCATGAAAACTGCGCGTACTTTTTAATAATGTGGTATTCCCTGCGGGTCTAATCCTCGTTCTCTATACTTCCAAGTTACTATCGTGTTTTCATTGACCTTCGTCATCCACAATTTCATCACCCTCTTCGCTATCGTCTTGTAGGTTCTGCAGAGTTACATTTTTCCAATAATTTTTTTACTTAATTTATTGTTGCGAAACGGTAACAATATTAATGTCTTAGGAAAAAATTAACGTTATGATCTGACGCAATTTAGAAGCCGTACTGACTTTTTTAATAGATGACTACAGCATGAAAGTTGGAAATTTTTCTCAACCCCGTCCTTATTTTGCCACAATTCAAAAATATTTATTAGGATTTTACTGCAAATGTAAACAATAGCTCTATACTGACCTAAATGCTAAAGATTGGTACGAAATATACTAAAATTAATAGTGTTATAATTGCAAGCAGACCTCTGAGGTAAAAGACCTTTGTTGATTGTAAGAGTCAAAATATTCGTATCTTACACCTTGTTCGAGAAATTTATGTTTTCTCGTCACTTTTTTTTGCATATTGACATGCAAAATTGTATGACTTAAGAATTATTTTAACAACTAAGTATTTAATAGGGGTTAATTTTTTAAGGTTTAATTACCTATTCTTTTTGTATTAGATATTTGTTGATTGAATGTAGATTTTCACTAGCGCAAAATTAATATTTTGTTTTTTGTCAATATCTCATTACTATGTGATATTCTCGAAACTTTAAAATGAATACCACATTAACTGATCTTGACCCATAATAATTCTTTTGGTGCTCTAGCAGATTTTGGAATATACTAGACATATTTTTGCCTTTGTATATCAAAACCGAATGATTTAGTTTATTGCAATTTTTTGTTACTGACATATTGAGTATTACGAAAATAATTTGTTCACATGAAGATGTACTTTGGAAAACTGTTAAAAATTTATTTTTAAGTTCAATTATTTAATTCGTATTGATGTTACGACTTCTTGTATCTGCTGTTCTGATTATTGTGAAATCGTAAAAGATGAAAATTGTATTAATATTCTGATATCTCATTTATCAAAATCGATTATCGTGTTAACAGTATGATTCCTCACATAAGAGCAAACTCATCTGCCGATACATTTATATTCATGTACCAGCAGCCCGACGAGATAACCTCCCTGATATGGACAATTATTGAATTGGTTTATTAAGAAACGACCGTTTTATGTATAGCACTTAGGTAAAAATAATAGAAATTTACATAAGTTACACTAACTAATAAAATGTTTATATAAGTAACTATGCAACGCATGGTAAAACCGTGACAAGTTCACATATTATTTTGTTTATTTTAAGTGGTTAAATATGTAAAGACAAACATAATTTATAGCATTTATATTCTAGAAACTGATATGATTGTCAGACAAGGTATATAAATTGAAAGTGATATTTATATATTTATTTATTACGATATCGACCCTTTTTTCAGCCAATGGGTTACAGAACTAACCAACAGGTCTGTCCTTAAACTCGTAGCGTTGATATCCCTCATAATTATATTTACTTCTTTTACTTAAAAAAAAGAACAAAATTTATTATGTGTATATGGGAAAACATGCAAAGTAAAAACAGTAGTTATTTTTATCTGTTGAAATCGTTAACATAAACGAAATCATTTTTTTGTCTTTATAGGATTCGGTGCCTCAAAAATTAAATAAAAAAACAGAACTCTTATAAGGTCATTCCCGTCTCGTCTGTCACACATGTTTTACTCAGAAATCGTTTAATGTAAGTACTTAAAATTTGGCGTAATAATCAATTCTACTAAAACTACGTCAGCGATGGGTAACTATCTCTGTTTGAAGACAGACCCCTTTGAGTGTTTCGTATTACCTTATCACAGATAATGCAATATATTTACTTGATAAACTGGTAATATATATGTGACTGATACATATACAGCAATGTTTTCATAAATTTGCAATCGATCGACGTTAGTTTACTTAGCAAAATTATTTTGCGAGTAAGATTGCTTTTCATTGATTTATCCAGTCATAAGGTAGTTTTCCACAAAGGCATGACATTCAAATGGTAGACAGACCAGGCTTATAGAATTACTGAACGTCTTGCAAATTTCAGTAATTTTTTCTAATCTAAAAGTTTTTTTGCAAACGTCTTTTCGTAATAAGACATACAATAACAAAAAAATTAATTTAAATTACAATACAGGGTTTTTGTGAGAAATTGATCATATATAACGATGCGTAAGAAATAATTAAGCAAAATATTTAAAACAATTAGCATCATTTATAACACAGAGCAATATAGCGATTTGCAGGAAACTATGATTCAATTTGTATTAATTATATAAAAAAAAATTTTATAATAAATTATATAATAATCCTCAACGATAAAATATGCAAAAATGACGTTATCACTGCTTTGACAAGTATTATTTTTTGATAAAACTTTATTTTTTGCGCTAACAGATTTTGCTTTTATAATATAATCAAGATTGGGGTTTTCTTTTAAATTTTCAAGAATATTTCACCAAGGGTTTTTCTTCTTTTCAGCATTCCGTATTAGATGGTTTAAATGCAGAAAAAATTAGGTAAATATTAAAAAAATTAATAAATATAAATTGTTTTTTAACGTTATAATTTGGGTTTGCTTTATCTTACGTTCTTATATTACTGCAACATAGATCTTTCAGTTTAACACTGAATTTATTTATACCAAAAGACGTATTTGAAGCATTTGAAAACAGAAATAAAGAAAAAAGCCTCGTTCAATTTTTAAGTATCTCCCTATGTATTGATCTTGGGAAGAATAATGTTTTTCACATGACATTTAAAAACATCTGATTACATCTTCACATACATCCTATGTGAAGATGCAATCAGATGTTTTTAAATGTCTAATAACATTATTGATATTACTGTCCCTACACGATACGAGTCTATAAAGTGATTCGCACTGAGTACTCTTTCATGATTCTAATTTTTACAAGTGTGTGTTAAACACCTGACACTCTGCGCGAACGACGTTTAGTAATTACATAAATATATAATGTAAAAAACTTCTGGTGTCACAAGCAACGAGTTCCGGAAGTGAAAAAAAATATCATTGTAACCGTACTCAATAAGTATTTAAAATCTAGAGAAGAAATGAAGCGATACAACCAATGTTTAACATTAATCCGGTGAACTTTATACAACGAGATAACAGGAAAATAGTCATAGATAATTTATTCTCATTACTATGCATTGAAACTCAGTCCATATAACTAACTTCTAATAAACCAACGTCTACATATAATAAAATATTTAATACTCGTGCTTAGCACGGGGAGTGATAGCTAATATTTATAGATCGTTTTTTTCAGATTATTCGTGAACCTGTTTTTATAAAGGCGCTTTATATCATATCCATTTAATTGAGTAATAGATCAATTATTCTTGCAATATAAAAATTAATGGTTATTCTGATCGACCATTAAGATTCTGGTTTTTTATTATGTATTAGTTCAAATCATAAAATTCTACGAAAAAATAATGTGAGCAGATTAACGAATGAAGTTCAATAATCTTATTTCAATAGATAACAGTTTATCAATGCCACCAACGCCACTTAACCACGTGCACTTCTATCAATGTCACTGTGAACATCTCCAAAACCGATTGAGTGACGCAAGTAATGCAAGTGGTGGCGGTGACCGGCGGCCTTGCCAGCACAATCTGCTGTCAGCTTCTCGACCGCTTTAGCTAGACTGTATCAGTGATTAATACGCATTAAATTATCATCTTGCTCCGCTACACCTGCCTCTTTATAAGTTACGCCAATAATATAAGTTATGTCAAAATTGTGGTAGAACAAATACCTGGTTTTTGAAAATTATTTCTGAAAGTTGATGTATAAGAAATTAAATGAGGAATTATTGAGTAAACTATATTATTTTAAAATAATTTTTCAATTATTTTCTTACTCAAAAAAGTAATTATCTTTTCAATTTTTTTGTTTGTTCCGTAAAAATATTGAATAATTCCTTATGTTATCATAAGAACGAACAAGAAAATTTGAAAGAATATACTAAAATGAATTTACTGATCCAGTTATTTGATGAAATATCTACTTTATTTCTAAAATAGTAACCTTTAGGAGAACAACGAAATATTTTTGCAATTGATTCCTAATAAAATGTTTTGTTACTGTTTCTCAGCTTTCTGTTACTTTTGTTTTGTTACTGTTTCTCAGCGGTCAATTTTTTAGTCCGCAAGCTCATACATTATTCGTTTCGTATGAAGCTATTTCTTATTTCTGCATCTTTATAATATTTTTAAACTTATGTCAATCTGCAGGGGATGCGTAAACAATGGAAACAATATTACGGTTTTTGTTTAGTTTTCAAAATATTTATACAAATAAAATGAAATTAGAGCAACCACTAAAATTTTAATGTCACAGACTTTACTGTAATATTTTAATGACATGCCTTTATTGCGAATTCATAAAGATAGTTAGCATTGACGTCAATGCGCACATAACATGTTGACATTGTAACTACCTGTAAGATGACTATAAGATTATAAATCTTATATTAGGATATAGCTGTTTCATGTCCTTGATAAGACCTTATTAAATTCGTTTATCCAGAGTCATCGTGAAATGTAGTAATTTGGTTTCCATATCTCATTATCAAGTATATTAGGTTTGAGAAGGTGAGAAATCTATCTTCAGATTTTCTAATGTTAAGCTAATGGCCTTGTTTACGTTTTACCAATTTTATTTGAGTTACGTTGTAATTAAAATGAAATTCGTAAAATTTATGAAAAATATTATAAATACGAAATGGTATAAGTTAAACATGGTGTATTTTATTCTTGTTCCTTATTTCATTTTATTATTCGGGGAAATTATTTCGCATAATCGTTACTTGGTTAGTGATTTATAATGCTTGCCTTTTTTTTCTTAGAAAATAAAATACAGTAATCTGTCGCCATTGTGGGAGATTAAGCTGTCAAGTATGTCTTTAAATATTGGCGTTCTTAAGAGTGCCGTCTCTGCCGCCTCTCGTGATCTAACACTATCCTATTTTAGTGCATCTTTGTTTATTTTTGGTTTTAGTCTGGAATTTGACTGCTGGTCGTCTATCATCGAATTTGCCAGAATATTCGAGTGTTTAAGAATTCGTCTCAGTACGATTTTGTATTTTTCATTTTTTCTTCCCCGATTGTGGATACTCTTAGGTTTTTACGCAGTTACTCATTGGTCACTAACCATGGGACATTTGTTATGATCCAAAGTATTTTGTTTTGGAACCTTTGCATGATGTTTATGTTTGAGCGAGACGAAATTCCCCAAAGCTAAATGCTATAAGCCTAACACCAATGTAGGGTGTTAGGATAGCCTTATACAAGAGCAGTTTGCTTTCTAATGACATTTGGGACATTCTGCCAGTAAACCAGTACATTTTGCATAGTTGTAACCCCAACTGTTTGCTCCTCCTAAATATGTATTTTTGCCAGATCATCTGTTTGTTCAGATTAATGTCCAGATATCGCACATGATCTGCCTGTGGTATTTCCACTTGGTTAAGATAGAGCGGCGGACATCTTCTCTTCTGAGTGTAAATATTACATTTACCGACTTTGTTTTTTGAGGATGCTTGTTAAAAATAATTCATAGTGAATTATGAAAAAAGTATTCGTACTTAAATTTACTTTAAAAATTTTCTTCTTTTAAAAAATTTATCAATTTTATGTTTCTTGAAAATAATGTAAGTAGCTTAGTTAATTTATTTAAATCATGGTTGGTCTAAGTAGATATAAATCGCTAAGTTCTTTAAACCTTACACTAACTATTAATTAACTTAATAATTTTGATTTAACTTAACGTCTATAAAGTAAAATTTATTTTAACAACACTATAATAATTTTTTTTTTATAATGAATTGGAATCCACGTTTGGTCAGCGACGTACAATATCTAATTGATTTATATACATTTGAGCAGTAAAATTGAAAGTAATAATTGATAGCTGCCACTATCGAAGTAATTAGGTGTCCCTTAATAAACTATTTATCTGTTGTCTGCGTAGCAACAAGACGTTGGTGTTTAATCATTTGAATAGGTCGATTGATAACCAGCTGACTAACAATGCAATACAGCTAGACGATGATGAAAGACCTTATCAGTCGTATCGCGAGCATGTTCTGCCTATGTAATCGGAAGTGATATTCGATTTGCTTGTTTGCATTTATTGGCCTATGATATTGGTATAAGTTTAGTCTGTGGTGAACTGTAGAGTCAGCAGGTGTGTCAATCCGTGGCATATTATCGTCTTTTCTATATTTCTTATCAAAAACATCGAGTTTTAACACTCAAAGAGAATAAGATCAAAGTTATTGAAATCAAGATTTTCAATTTGAGAAACGTAAGTGTTACTGTGTTAATAGCTTTGTTATTGATTAGATAAATAAATGATTGTCAGACAAATTGCCATAACGTTGTGAAATTCGTATTGCTCATATAAATGGATTTGGTGTGCAACTATGAAGGTGCGGAAGGTGTGAGAATTAATTTACAGTAAATAATGTGTGTTTGATAGTGAGTCATGTTTACAGTTTATCCCCAAAGTGTTTGAGAACAAATACTCCATGATGCTTGATTTTGTACTTTGTTTAAAATCTTCTATTTTATTGTAACTTGATATCGACATCAGTATGTTTGTCATAGAATGTGTGAAATATAATATTTATTAATGCGGTTTAATAATTAACGAAGAGAAATGTTTATAAGGATTTAACTATATATATATATATATATATATATATATATATATATATATATATATATATATATAATATTAAATGTTAGATTTATGGTAGATGAAAAAGCATAATCGTTATTTTTAAAAATTAATTTTATTTTTAAATATCGTCTAAAATGAAATCAATTACTGATAATAATGTAATAATTATATTTACTGAACTTTAGAGATAATATATAAAATAATTTGTTAAACGTGTCGCTTCAGTTTTTATTGAATTAAAACAGTTTTATCAAATATTTGATATGGTCATGAAGTACTTAGTGTACGTAATCAGCGTACCTGTCTTGTTTTTGTTGTCGATATCAGCTAACGATACGGAAAAAAAATTGGCTAATCAAAATATATAACAATAATTTATTGTATTCTTGATTCAATCAATAAATAACTACATTAAACGAGGTAGTAGCACATTTAAAACTTTATTGAATTACATTAATGAATATGTAATGGTGAACATAAACAAAATTTAAGGGTCAATTTAAACCCTCTACATAACGGATGTAAAGCAAATGATGCCAAGTCAAATAATAATAATAAATTTAGTCTTTGGAATGGCTATACCGATTTTTTATATGTAATTACGTGACAATATATATATTTATCTATTACTTTGATTAACAATTGTGAGATAAACCCGTTTTTCATAATGTGAGTTTCATATATAATTAAAATTATCAAAGTGCTACGCGCATAGAAGGTGGATTTAGATGAGTTTTGCTGTAAAAAGAAAACTCATTAAATTTGAAATGATTTCTTAGAAGAAGCAAATAATACTAATCCATGAAGTAATTACACATCCCATAGAGTGTTTTTTTTCCATAAAGCGTGAAATTTGAATTAGTATCACCATTACATACGCGCACTATATTTGAATAAAAAATTGTCGCCACTATGCTTTGCTTGACGTTTAGCATTTTTATGCGTTGTTAGTTTTCTTAACGTATTGTGTTAGTTTTCTTAACTATATATCTCGTACATGTATTTTTTTAAGGTGATGAATAATAGACTATTTTTATTATTTAAAATAATAAAAATACTCTATTATTCATCTTCAAAAATACATGTACAATAACCCGTGAGTTCTATACTTTTGTTTTATTTCTTTTCTTCTCTTGCCCTTAGCTGTGCACTAACAAAAGGTTGCCTCATGATTTGAAGTCTTGTTGATTATTTTTTTTCATCTTTGGCAACAGTTTTAACTTTTCGGCGATCAAACGTAGGTTTAGGAGATCTTTGCTAATAAGACTAAATCATATTTTTCTTTGATGCTGTACCTTCAACTTTCCAGGCAGCCGGTATTTTCCGACAGAAAAGTTTGAATGTAAAACGACCTGGTTTCGTTCGAAAAATTGTACCAAATTTATATAATACCGTTATTGAACGAATTAAAGTGATTTTCAGTTGATTTTATTGTACAGTCGAATCTTTTTAATCCATATGTGGTCGTGTTCTGATACCCCGAAATTTCGTCAAATGAAATTTATTTTTCGAAGATTGAATTCTTGTAAATCGAATTTTTAAAAAGTCCAGGTTTCAAACGTGGAAGGTAGGATGTGCAGGATAAGCGGTGCTTAGTTTTGATGAAGGTGTTGCTGCATAGATCTAATCCTGTTACAAATTTTATTAGTAGCCGTCATTTTCTACTCTTGCTCCAATGGTCCGAGCAATTTGAATTCCTGGGCTCATCCCAATTAGATCTCTTCAAGGTATACGTTTGACTGTAATCCACCTGTAGACGTGTCTTTTATGAATTTTTCTTTAATTCGCATGACTGGGCGATGATGGCAATTCGATATAAAATGTTCGTTGATTTAGCATTGAAATTGGCTAATTTCGCGCTGTCGTCACCATACATTACATTGATCTGATTATACTTCTCAATTACACTCTTATATTTAAAAATACACTGAATACAAATTGACAACAACTTATTAATGATACTTATTTCAAAATACTTACTTTATATATTCCTGTCTTTTCGTGTTCCTATTTCTGAAAAATACAAAAGAAATTTAATTAAATAAACTTAATTAAATTTCTTTTGTAATCACCTAAACATCGTATAAAATTTATGTTTAAGGAGACAAAAACAATTGTATGAAATACGTTCGAAATATGTCTTGGCAAGAGCTATTCGGTTATCTGTTTGGTCATAGTTCATTTAGATAACGGACCAAGCTCAATAACTCTCACTTGTTAGAAGCGGATGATTGTTTTGTAGATACTTCCTTTGTTTTTATTTATAATTTTTATGAACATTTTTGAGTGTGATGTTAAAATTATATTTATGTATTGTTTATCTCTGTAGAAATGTGTGTGTGTTTTTATTTTCTAGAGAAAATATTTTTTCGGTGTCTTGCAAATATAGTGTGCTTATATGTTTGTCAAAAATTGTTAACTTAACAATCAACGCCTGGTTATTTCACTTTTTATTCTTCTGTATTCCTGTGCATGAATTTGTGGGTATTGATTTGTATTAAAGAAATTACGGGCATATACTAATATGTATATTTGTTTATTAGTACACATATTCTTTAACATAGTGTGATTAATCGTATTATGTATATATCTGCGTACGTGCATACATATGCACAAATACGTGCACAAGTGGATGTGTGTGTGTGTATGTGTAGACACGCATGTTTGTATGTATATTTTTATGCAAGTGTAACGTACGTTTTTAACTAGTATCCTTGAAGGAAAACTTAATAAGTTTGGTTATAGGTAGATATAGCATCATCTCCCACCCCCTTCCTCCCGTATAAAGGAAGACGTTTTTTTTTTCTAAAGAGATTTTTTGTTGTTTGCTGCTTTTTTTATTCTTCTCGTTACAAACTTTTGCTCTACTCCATGCCATCTATGTCTAATTAATATAAGCCAAATATGTTTTTCGTAAGGAATCCCTGTGAAAATTTGAACACTAATTTATCATTATGATTTTACCCTCCGTTATTTTGGATACAGCTATAAACTTTATTTAAAAATAGTGTAACTACATTTATTAATTTGTTATCATTTGTTCATTATTATTGTGTAAATACATAAAAAACAAATAAATCCCTGTTTTTCTTAATTTATGTATTTTTAAATACTGCTAGAATTTTTCACAATCGATTCATAGCTTTTTTTAATTCGTATTCAGGAATCAACCAACAATGAATAGCAGCGTACGTAGATGACAAAAGGCACCTCCATACGATGGTACATATTACACGTACTAAGCCAGTTACGCCAGACGAATTCAAAGACATGAATAAAAGAGCAGTTCCACCAGATGGCGGCTGGGGATGGATGGTTGTCTTCGGTACAGCCCTAACAAATGTGAGTCACCAGCATCGTTTGTTTTATAATTAGAAATGATTTCAACTTATTTATGTTTGTTGAGGAATTTGTATAATGTAGAAAAAATAAATTGAGTAAGGTTAGAATATATTACAGGCGAAAAACAATACATTTTTATTTTCTGTACATAACTAACATCAAATTACAATTTCCATATTATTCAAATAAATCTAAAAGGGTAGCAAAATCCCATTTCTTACGAAAAACGATATTTTTAACTATTGTGATAAGCAATAACGAAACATTCACAGGAACGTATGATAAGTAAAAAAATATACCATGAGCACAAAATTGAATTAAATTATATTTATTCTGTTCTTTTTCAACTGGTTTCCAACAAACGTTGGTGTTTTGTAAAAAAAATAATTATATCTGCAGGTTTTACAGAATTTATGTAAAAAATGTACACTCATTTCCAAAATTGTCTACATTATGTTGAAAGGTTGAATATGGGAAAATAAATTACTTACAATGAATAAAAAGTTGTTGAAAATTGAAATTTACTAACTACGCATAGTAATTATTTAGTATCAGTGCTATAAAGCAACCATATTCTCGTTCAACTTTACTTGGCCGATGAAATCAACTTTTCAACAGATGGAAAAAAGGTTTCTGTTACACGGAAGTATAAAGAAATGAAATATTTATTTCATTTCAAGTTAAACGAAATTGATTTCAACTCAAGTTTCATTTCAGGTATTCAATCAGTCACTATTAGCAACTTTTGGCTTGCTTTATGGAGACGAAATAGAAAAGCTGGGACACGGAACGCAAGGCGCTGCCTTAGTATTGAGCTCAATGCTTTTAATGCAAAACTTTTGCGGGCCACTTAGTGCGTCCGCTATAAACCTTACTTCTCCTAGAATAGTTTCCTTGGCTGGAGTGGCTTTTTCGGGTTTTGGCTGCATATTGAGTGGATATTCTACAGCGCTTTGGCATATGATTTTAACATACGGCATTATGACAGGTTAGTAGACAATCTTTATTAAATATTCATTATTATTACGCTATTTAATGCTAAATCGCTACACTTTGCGTATTCTAATTAGAAAATATAAAATTAAATAGGAACTCAGGATCACTTTGATTTGTTCGTTCCTTTTATATTGATATTAAATTCTGAGATATTTGCATATATTAGTGACAACAATTCTATTATTATTTTTGCGAAGCTCGCAAAAGCGATTAAAGTTTTCGCTTATTATTATGTACATAAGGAAGATTATAGAAAATTACGTAAAGTTTTAATATTGGAAAAACTTAAACATCTGAAACTATACTTTTTTTTAAGATACAGAGCAATTTTCTTTTATATTTTATAGAAATATATTATTATGGAATTCCATTGTGATTAAGAGTAATGGTTATTTGTGAATGTGGCATTGCACCGCACTGTAATTGTATTGTTCACTGTGTTGCATCGCACTGTAATTCTGTGATCGATGTCAGAATAAATTATGCATCATTTAAGTTATACATTTTTTTACGTATAGGTCTGGATCTTGAAATCTAGTTTTTACTAGACCTAAATACTGCTGGCGACTTAAATTAATGAGTCGCACTGATTCGTAATTAAATGATTTAAACGTTGGCGAAAGAATATATTTTTACAAATGAATTTAGGTTACATGTAAACTTTGCTTTCTTAGATTCCAAATGTCTATTGGTTACAATTTTGCTATACGTATGGTGGTGAGGTGTTTGCCTGGCTAACGCGTGAAGTATGTTGTATTACAGGATACCCTTAATTGCTTAATTGCATCTAATAAGCAGGCGTGGACCCTTTTGTTGACTTACCCTCTTTTGTTCATAGTTATGTTTAAACGTTGTATTGGCGAAACTTAATATTACACAAAATATACTTTAAGGATTTAAGTATTTGTTTTAGAATTATGAGCTGTAAAAATTATTTCTTCAAATCCAGCTAATTGGGATAGAACCTGTTATAAATAACTTTCTACAGATGTTTAGACTTTCAGGGAAATATGTGTCATAAAATAATAGTTTTAAATTTGTTTCAAACTAATACAAAATAAACATTACAAATAACACTGCAACATACAAATTATTTCAATCTAATATAAAATTTAACATTTAGATAACATTTTCTATATCTATGTGCTTATTTCGTAAGATTTTTCCCCCTTACATGAACGTTCAATTAAAATAATATTCCTATACATCTAAATAGAAAAAAAAATTATGACCCCTTTTATTCACCTTGTCCTGGTATTTAATTGGTTTCAATACTCCTTATACCACTTTTTCCAAAAAGGTAGCTTTATATGCTGTATATATTGCCATTCAGAAAATCAAGCAAATCTTGTCAAAATCGTATACGAAATAAATCTTCTGTTAGGAAGTGATGGAGAGTAATTTTTTGTAAATCGTTTGGATAATCGGACAGGGATGTGATAGGACGTGAGTGATTGCTACTATTTCAATCGTATAGATGTTCAGTTCTTGACACATAAATAAATTTTCATTTATAGCCACCTTCCATATTCCACCGAAATTTGGGGAACGCGGAGGAACGAAATGCCAATTTACTCTTTTATTTAACAAAAAATTAATCACAGTGATGTTGATGTAAGTAAATTGACTATGTTTTCTAATTCGTCTTTGGTTCCAAGAAAATTCGTGTCATTATCGAAGTATAGATTAGCCGAATAGCCTCGTCTTGCAAAGAATCTCCGCAAACACCCAGTGAGTGAATCAGTTGTAGTCGTAAAACATATAAATATACGTGCATAAACCTTAATATTTCTGCGATTTCTGAACGTTTTCTCTTTAATGTAAAACGGTCTACAGTATTCTATTCCAGTGTTCAAAAAGGGTCGTGTTTTGATGACTCCACGACCTTAGACAGATCACCCATAAAGCAGGGATAATCTCGTAGTTTCATACGAAAGCAAGTTATACATTTTGGAATTACTGTTTTTGTCAAGTTTTTATCAAGTAAAGTGTTAAAAAAGTTGTGAAGTAAAGGTCAGTATTTTATAACATATTGCTTACGTATAATTAAACTTGTTACTTGATGTGACTTCAGCAAAATGATAAGATGTTTCTTGGTTTATGAAATATTAGAATTTTTTAAACGTTCACCCACTCGAAACAAGTTATAATTGTCCAGAAATGGATTCAATGAGCGTAGCATACTTTGCGGTTTATTACTATTAGCTTTTGATTTTTGCACTTTGTTTTATTTTGTTTGGAAGATATTCGCGTTGAATTATTTGCAAACTGACAGTTTAAGCCTTAGCAATTTTAATAAATGTCAGTTGATCATATCCTTTATTCTTCGTTTACGTAAAATTATTTTTAAATTGCTAAACATAAGTCATAACCCTTTTTAATTTATGTGTGGGTAAATATTTTGCGAGAATAGTCTGATATTGATATACAATTGTTAAACTCTTAGAAACTTATAGATCACACAATAGAACTGTGCAGTTAATATTCTCTTGCCAATATGATTTGCCTTTGCTTAATATATTTGAACTCGTCCTTCAATGATGATTTTTCGTGAATTCAAAGAGTAATTGACAACGAGAAATTATATCTGTCACATTCTCTTCGGATGACACATGTTTTCAATGCATTGTTCATGCCTTTCTAATAGGTAGGGCTATATTTTGAACCATTACAGTGTAAATGACTCTGACCACTAAACTACATCCTCCTTGCAAATGGCATTTAAAATTGCTTTTATCAACCGAGAAAGCAACAACGCTGCGCATAACTCCAATTTTGGCTGTTATACAGTTTGAACGGAGCTTCCTACTCTATTTATGAGAATAGTAAATTCATAAAGGTTTTATTAGTCTTATCGGCAGATCTAATATAAATGCGTGCTCTATATCCTTTCTCGCTTGCACCGTAAAACCTTTGTGTTTAAGTATAAATTACATTTCGAATAATTGCTTTTCGTGGGAATTTAATTTTATTTAAGCGTGGAAGCTGCTTTTTAATGTTACACCATGCCCTGTGTATATCGAGTGGTAGAGCTTCTTTCCATTCAGACCTATAGAGTCATAGATTCAAGCGATATCTGAAAGTAAGTCACGTTTTGTGATTTCTGAATCGAATTTTACTCTAACATTGCAAGCAAGAAGTGTTGATATTAAATTAATATCATTTTGCATCAAATCAATATTTCATTAGTATTTGATTTCCACTTCCTGAGAGTGAATCCTCGGAACTCACTTAGTTTAATTAAATCGTCTCTTATTCTTTTTGAGCTTTTTAACGGTAGCCGTACCTATTATTATATCGTCTATTAGTAATCCTGTTTCAAAATTTAGCTGGACATAGGATATTTAGCCTTTTCGTCTCTAACTAACTGAATTAGTATGCGTGATGCTGAGTGGGGAGCAGATACACTGCCAAAGATAACTGCAGGAATTATAAATGTATTTAAGGTATCCTTTTCGTTTTCGCGCCATAAAACTAGTTGATACTGTGCATCTCTTCTATTTCAAAGAACTTGTTTGCTCATATTCTCGATATCAGCAAGCGTAACGATTTTATGCGTCCGAAATCGTAGCGTGATATCAAAGCTTGGATTTTTTTTATGACTACTCCTACCATCGGACAACTATTTATTGATTTACGATATGTGGTGTGTTTGTTTTAGCTGAAGCGTTGTAGTTATTCTGACCTTGACAGTAGAACTTTTTCTTTCTTTGCCAGGTAATGTGGTTTTTTCCTATTTCTTGAGTCGATTGGGATCACGTGTCGTAATTTTATTGCTTCACTCACATTATCGATATGTTCATGTAGAGTTCCAAGTGATGTAGCTCTGATGTTTTAATATGACGATTGCATCTTTTCCCTCATCCACTGTCATGACCACTGCGTTCCGAAAATTCGTAAGTCATTATATATTGTCATTACAAACTGCTTGGCTTGCTTGGTATTTGTTATTTTTCCCAACTCCTCCACAAAAAGTTATTTTGGAGCCCATATTTATTTACCGTATGTTGTTTCTTTTATACTTCACTATATTTTTGTGAACCATGTTTTTGTGCATGGACACGATCTTTAAATCTAGTTATTGCTAGATACAAGTACTGCTGGCGACTTAAATTAATGAGTCGTACCGTTTTAAGAAATATTTAATATATATTGCTACTCGAAGTAGTCACCTCGAGTGTTGGAGATAGAATATATTTTTACAAATGACTTCAGCTTGCGAGTAAATTTGCTTTCTTAGATTTTAAATTTCTATTAGTAACAATTTTGCTATACGTATAGTGGAGTGATCATAGGCTAAACGTAAACTGTGTTATGCTACCAGATACCTATAATTGTTTAATTGCACGTAATAAATAGACTCGAAACCTTTTGTTGTCTTGCCCTCTTTTGTCCACAATTATATCTAAACATTGTATTTGTGAAACTTAATTTCACAGAGAATATAATTTTAAAAATTTAACAATTTTTTTGGTTATTACGAGCAACAAAAATTTTATCTTCACTGTCCAGCAAATTGCGGACAATAGGTTTTCTAAATATCCATTCGACAGACGTTTAGACTCTTAGGTAAATGTATCATAAAATAGTTGTCTTAAATTTATTTCAAACTAATAAAAAATAAGCATTACAAGTGATACTTCCACATACAAATTATTTGAATATAAGATGGAGTTGAATATTTAGATAGCAATTTTGTTACATATGTTGTTATTTCGTAACATAGATAATGCATTCTAGCATCGATCAAAGAATCGCGGTAAATATGGTCTGAAAATGATAAAATACGTGTCTCTTTTATTACATTCAAATATATATAAATATAAATATATACTGGTCCAAGCAATACATTCATAAAACATAACGCCTCTCTGTCGGTTTACTATATCATGTAAACTTATTGACGTATTTTATGATACGGTAACGTCTGCGGTTTACAAGATTATTGACTTTCATATTGTTCGAAAAGTTTCAATATACCTTTACAATATTACTTATTGAAATTTAGGATATTTTTGAGGTAACTTCTAGAAAGATTAGCTGATTGCTGTAAATTTTCATTCACACTGTCTAAATCATTGTAGATACAATAACTTACATACCTTTAACAAACTCCCAAAAACCTGTACATGGTTTACGTCTTTTATATGAAATAAATCACAGTGAGTAATTTATTAATTCCGTAATAAAGTAATGAAAGGTACATATATTTTGGGCACATTTTTCTGTTCTATACAATGAAGGTATCAAATAGTATTCTATATATTTACATAATATCTCTCACAGCATTTCATTCCAATGAATATTTCAACGTGAAATTGAATTTTCAACTTAAAAGAAATGAATATTTCATCGATTTACTAAAAACAAAGTTAACTAAAGAAATAAATAAAGTTTCAATTATTTTATAAACATTTTTAAAATAATTTAAACTTCACAATAAGTGCAACGAAATTGGATCTATACCTTTATTTCTAGCAAACATAGTAACAAGCAAATGCAATTCAATGATTTTTTAGATTCGGTAGGCTAGAGTGGTACTGATGATATCAAGAGCATAGAAACATGTGACTCTTTGTTGGTGAAAGTAATGGAACAGTTTGAACTAGTTACTTGGTTATTAATATGAAACAGCTACTTTGTTTGTCTATGTAACCAAACATTATTTTCATACGAATATTTAAGACTACTCCCAAATGGTGTATGGGAGTATTAAGTTTATTTTAATTTAAATCACTGTATCGTTGGTAATTAATTGCTACGCATACTAAATTCAATAAATATTAGCGAAAAATAATACAATTTTGCTTAAGCGGAAAGTCGTCGTCGGTCGTCGGTAGAAAATTTACTTTACCAAAATATTAATTAAAACTTAATTGTTGCTAAATAAATAATAAATAAAAATTGTTTTAATTATGACAAGTATTTTCTGAATTCTTCGTAAAATGGTAATCACTAAATATATCTCGCTAATTTTATTTATTAAATCAATTATTTAATATACTAATCAATTATTTGCTATTTTAGGTCAACATAATTTTATATATACACGTTTGTTAAAAAAATATAAAATTAAATTTGGTATATCGTGTGTTGTTTTCAATATTGAGCTATAATTTTGATAATAAAAATGTTAAATAAAATGTACAATTTAATTTTTGTTTATATTAAATAGCTTATGCCCATTATTCTATATATACACTTTCTAAATTAGAATAAATTACAAATTTCTTATTTCCTTAGGTCTTGGTCTCGGGCTCATCCAAGCCGGTACATTCGTATCGATTAACTCATATTTCAAAGCGAAACGTGGAAGAGCTGTCGGTTTTTCAGTGGTGGGCACTGGGGTGGGGCAGATGATCATGCCGCATATTGTTCGATATCTCCTCGACAATTACAGCTTTTCTGATACCACCCTCGTCGTAGGCGGCCTCTGCTTCCAAGGGGTAACTATATATTTCAATAAACAAAATATAGACACATTAAACGCTTTTCGCGTGAATTATTTTCAATTTCTTGATAATTATAAATTATTCGTAAAGAATTTTAACTGAAAACGAAACAAAAATTGTCACGGAATATAAATTTTTTTACAATGACATATTTTTGAAGTATTTAGTTAATGATTAAAAATGTTCAAGTACCTATCGAAACATTATAAAATAAGCTTCCATAGATTAATATTTATTGTGAAATTTCTCATGTAAATTAACCGAAAAAATTTTAATTCAAAATTGTTATTGTCAATAAAAAAAGGGCAGAGACACACATTAAACATAATTTCGAAATTTAATATTTCAGAAACTGGCATTGAAATTGAAAAAAACAACTTTAATTTTATTTTGAAAGACCTGTCTAACGACACTCCTCTCAAAATTCGCCTTTAATTGTTATGTGTGGGGAGGTGAACTAATTTCTTTTTTATAATCTGCAAAGTATTAGTTTAAATCTCCAACTAAAAAACCTGCATTCGGATTTAGTCTTACGTAAATATTTTTTTAAGATTTAGACTCTTGTCTAAACCTATAGAAACCCTGAGGTCGTAACGAATAGTCATGATGAGATTATAAATTTTTCTTGTGATACTGGAAAATTGTAGAAAATAGAAAGAAAATAAAATAGGTTTGGAGACGTTAGAACGGCTGAATGATTCGAGAACTTTTAAAAATACAGAGAGCTTAAATAAGAAACCTTTGTGGAGGCTTGAGGGAAAATGGATGGAACTTTTCTTACATATTTAATTATGTGGGCTCAAAAATAATTTAGAAAACTTTATTTTTTTTTCACTTTCCTTGGCGGAAATTTTGTGTAATCACTCATATGTTCGTCTGATCTTATCAGAATAGTTTTTATCGGGCGTAAAATTTACTTCCCGCCTATATCTCAATTATTAGAAATTATTAATCAAAAATTTTTCTAGAATAAAGTTTGCTCTGGCAAATTAACAAACAAAAAAAAATTAATTCCAGACATAGTGTGCAGTATCGTTTGGAAAGGCTAGTTATATTACGAGAGCTTCGATAATATTTCTTCATAATTTTAAATAATATATATTCAGTGGTATACTGAGAATGTACATAAAAATTATGTTAGCCCCTTATTTCAAAAACTTCTGAAGTTTAAATTACGGGGTAATAAACTGGGTTTTAAAAGCCTACACATAGCTTGTATTAAACCATAGAATCCAGAGGCCTTTGAAATTTACTCTATAACATATATACCGCCACCCCCTTCTTACTTTTATTTAAAGGGCATTATTAAATATTTATTGTGCTAGAAGGTGCATATTACTGATTACTTACGATAAATAACATATATAACCCTCCTCGACCCCCTCTTACTTATATATAAAGAGTATTATTAAATATTTATTGTGCTAGAAGGTGCACATTAATGATGACTTATGATAAAAAACATATGTCCACCTTACCCCCTCCCCCCTTACTTATATATAAAGGGAGTCATTTATTGGGCTACAAAGTGTACATTATTGATGACTTATGATAAATAACATATACACCGCCCTCCCCTCCGCCTTATATATATAAAGATGTCATTAAATATTTATTGTGTTAAAGGTGTACATTAGCAATGACTTATGATAAATAAACAAATTTCACTTCAGACGAGGTGCGGAATTCTCGATGCATATGCCAGACGCGAACTTGACAGGTTTTTATTTTTGTAACACAAGCAAGGAAAGTAAAAAAAAACGTAATCAGCAAATAAAGTGAGATAACAAACGAGGGTAAAGATAAAATAATGGATAAACTTGTTTACATGAAAATTATTTGCACTTGATAAAGCTGTTTTGAAGCATTTTGAATGAAAAATGAAGCAAGAAATAAATTTTTAACCATTTTAAATTCACAGTTCATCGGTTGTTCGCTGATTCAACCCGTCGAGTGGCACCAAAAGAAAGATGTCAATGATACCAACGAAAGGAGACAGTTATTAGAAAATAAAAAAGTCATAGATAGAAACACGTCTGATAGCAAAATTTCTTCTTCTAATAATAAAATATTCACCGGTAAGAATATTTGTTTATTACACTGTTTCCTTGATTTATTCATTTAATTAAATACTCGAGAGTATTCATCGAATTTTTCAAACTGGTAATGATAATTTTCCACTATTTAAATACTATAGTCCCATTGAAACTACATTTACGACCCTCTTTTCTTCTAAATTTAAAAATATTTTTCAGGAAACCTTTAACTACGTAGCCTGTCATTAATTTAAACGAAAATTATTTTTCCTTCTTATTTCAGAACCAAAGAATGCTCTTCAAGTAAAAGCAGAACAAGAAACGCTAGGTGATAAAATCAAGCGCATCCTCGACGTAGGACTTCTGACTGATTTGCGTTTTCTCATCATAATAACAGGATGTGCTTTAACGATTGTTTCAAATAATAGCTTCAGTTTAATTTTCCCGTTCTTCTTACAGGTGAATATTTCATATATCAAATTTATCTATATTTTTTAAAAATAAGTTGGGAAATATTGAAGAGCGTACTGAAGCGCAAAACTAATATTATTATTGTTTCGCACCGAAGCTAAAAACAAGATACACTGTCACGTTGTTGATCGTCTACAAAACACAAAAACGTGTGTTTAAAAGAAACTTGAAGAGGATGCAATAATTTTTCTGTTCTTCTCCCTTATCTCTTAAAGTATATGTCGGAAAAATCTGAAAATTTCATGACGTCAATAGTAAAAGAAAATTAAAAGCAACTTTCCAAAACTCACTATGTACTTATTAATAATTCAATAAATTAAATCCAAATAAAATTAAAATATTAATTACGGTGAAAAGACTACAATAGACATAAATCTCAAATATGAAATACATAAAAAATTGTACAATAGTTTTTTTTGTATTTTGGTTATTGTCGAGAAACTATGTTAATATACATACACTCATTATACTAAGATTGTATACCCAAAAGTAGAGCACTATTTCTTAATATTTATAATGACATATTTTGTTAAGGAGGATTTACTGTTATATATTTGCTATGGAGGTTTAACTCATGTTTGATTAATTTTTAAAACTTATAAAGAAAGGCATAAAATCAAAACACCGAAAATATAGAAAAACATTTCTTCTTGTAATTTATTAAAAATTATTTAAAATAGCAATCGAAAATATTTTTGTGTGTAATAAAATTTAGCTTAACTTTACTACTTAACAAGCCCAATAGAGTATAAAATTTTAATTCACTAGAACGTTGCAGCAATAGAAAAGACTTATCGCAATTTAATAAACTGTGATTTGACAAATTTTATTAAAATTATTTTTTGAATAAAAATAATGAAAAAATAAACAATAAAAAATAGAAAAATTAAGCAAAATATACTTAATTTCGCTTCATTTCCGGAGTAATTAATGACTTAGTATATAGACTTACTGTTAAACATTCCTGAGAATACGCCTGAATTCACTAAAACAATTAATATTCAATTTCCCACGACCATAATCTCTTATTTTCTGGAAATATTAGTGAATTAATTTTTATTATCAAATCGAATTGAATTGATGTTTTATCATCTAAATGCTAAATTTTTTTTTCAGGAATCGGTATTCCTAACAAAACAACAGACAGCCATGTGCATGTCCTTTATTGCAGGATCTGACATATTGGGAAGACTGGTATTACCTACGATTTCGGACTATTTCAAAGTACCTGCAAGAGTTTCATTTTTATCAACCGCTTTATACCTGATGGTCATACGTCAAAGTAAGTTCAAAAATATTTAGTCTATTTACGTACAATTAAATGAAACTATGTGATGTAGTATTATTTCTACTTTCTTTAATTTCTTTACCACGACCTAGATTCCGTTGTATTAGAATATTTTCAGGTGGGCTATTAGCAAAGATACCTTTGCTAATAGCCCACCTGAAGATGTAATATTTCTACTTTCAAAGTTCATTTTTAATCTGTATTGGTTACGTAGATATTAAAAGATGTACCGATATATGAATTTAAAATTACGTAGTTAAACATTTTAAAAACTAAATTAATGTGTCTCTTCGCATGTGTTAAGTAAGAGTGAAAAAAAATATTTAAATTTCATCTAGTAGATATAATTATGCAGGTCTCTTAAAACGTGAATTAGGTTAGGGAAGTTGAAAATTAGGTTATATCTCGTAGTTGTGATTTAAAAATAATCAAAAAAATTGTATATAAGCATTTGAGTTTAAGTTTTAAATACTGTCGCTCAAAATTTCAAGATATATACCATGAAAGTCAGTTTGTACCTGTGACGACACGCATTTCGTTATTTTTTAGGATTTTCGTCCATCTATTCATTCCCCGTTGATATATCCGTTTTTCTCAAAAAACTGTTTAGTGTAAAAACTTGAAATTTTAAGTGATATAGAATATAAATCCGTATATATCCTAATACTGACCCGTACATTTCGCAATTTATTTTTAAGGAGGCAAATAAAAGAATGGAATTTTTTTTAAACTTTTGTCTAATATAGTTCTAGAAATATTGTTGAAAATGTCGACAAAAAATATACCCTACCCTCTTCATCCCCGAAATTACCACTGCCTTAAATAGTAGTTTAACTAAAATTTGCCAGGAAACTACAGCAATGATTCTAAATTGTAACATGGTTGCTAATAAGAATTTTAAAACTTATCTACTTATCCTCAGAATCCGTACACAGTGAAAATATTTTTAAAACCAAGGCACAAACTACTATTAATAGACTTAATAAAATAATAGAATAATTTCTCAAAAATTATTTCAAAAATTCAACGTCGCGTTTTATAACAAATATTAAACTATGGGGTTGTCTATGATTACGACTAAAAATTACATCTGTCACGTCACATAGCGTCTTTAGAGCGTCGTTTGAATTTATATATTTTTTTAATTGTTTTTCATTTCTGTTTTTTTTTGTATAAAATACCATGTGCCGCATATGAAAACATTATCAGAATAGCATGAACAAGTAATTGTTAATTTAAAATTACACCAACAATACCACCTAAATTATATTTTTCTATGGCGGTGTTAACATTATGCATTTTTTTTAATATTCCGATAATAAATAAAAATATTGCTTAAAACAACAATTTTTAATTTTATTCCATTTAAAAATTATCTTCCATATATTGCTTTTGGGCAGCTGCACGTAATAATTAAATAATAATTCTCCTCGGTAGTTTTGATTGCACGAATAGAATTATATTTAGCCATATTTTTTTACAATCATAAATAAAACCGAATTACAACAACTAACGTGCTGTTAGATGTTTTTATCGCAATGCAATTTTTTTTTCAACTTATACTAAATTTAAACTTGGATCGAGATCGAGATAGTGTTTGACAGGTGAAGTTAAAACGAGCTTGACATAAACTGAGTTGATTAGTAGCGTTTTTATCTATTCTTTATAAAAGATCTAACTTTCTATTCAAAATCCATAAGTAACAATGTAATAGTTATCGAGACATTCACGATATTTTTACGTTTATGAAAAATATATTGGGTAATATTTTTGACTAATGAAAAGTAGTAATTATATTCGTAAACAATTTAATAGAAATTCTATATTTCCTTGAATATTTATGAATACGGAACCTTTCTAGTACCAAATCTACACGTATTTTACATATATATTTTATATTATATTTACAAATGTTTGTGGTTTTCTTCTTCCAGTCCTAGCGTTCCAGTCTTCATATATCATTCTCTTAATCACATCAGCGTTATATGGCTGCGGTCGTTCGATGATCATAGTTACAAATAACATAGCTGTGACAGAGAATTATCCTCAGGAACGCGTGCCGGCTGCTTTAGGGCTCGGAATGCTCATGAAAGGCATACTGGTGATGCCGTTGAACTTGCTTTTGGGATGGGTTAGAGACTATACTAACAGTTTTATTATCTGTATGACTGCGCAGAACGCCTTGATAGTTTTACATGCAGCTATGTGGATACCCGATATGATTTGTTTGAGATTAAAGCGAAAGGAACAAGATCAAAATCTAGAAATTAAGTAATAGTCAATATTTGTGTTAATTGTGACTGTGTAAATAAAAGTATGAAATGTGATTACGATGTAATTGTATATATTATTACGATAAGAGAAATTATTTATTTGGAAATATAGAATATTTTATTAAGTAAAAAGTTCTGTTTTATTTATGAATTACAGTTAAACGTGTTTGTTAAGTAGAAATTTTAAACTTCAGATATTTATTTTTTTTATTATATTTATTGTGCAAATGCCTAAAACGAGTTTATTGCTATAGGCCCAATATCTTCCCCGTTACAAAAGCACCGAGTAATAAGTTATAGTACATTTTAAGGAAGACCACAACTCGTATGCAAAAAAAATAATTAATAGAAATAACCTATAAACCGGCAAACTAAGAAAAAATAGCGATTAAAGATAAAAATGTAAACATACATACATATACCCACATATACATTAAATATTGATAATAATCGGGATGGTATTAGGAGTAGCAGACGAAAGGTAACGAACAACCCCAAGAACAAGGAAAGAATTTGTATAGAAAGAGGTATAATGTTTTAGGATACCTTAGGACTTACGGAGCGAGAATCCAAAGGCATCCTCATCTAAATCTGATAATCTAGACCTGAGATAATTTAGTTACGAGAATACGTAAACACGTTAAAGAAAAGGCAGAGAATGTGCAAATTACGGCCGCAAATCTATAATCAGTTAAGCTGCTCCCTGTAATCAGATGGATTTGCTTCACCATCCTCATAAGAAATATGTTAAAAAAGATTTTCGATGCTTTTAAAACTTATTTAAAAAGATTCAAGTAATTTAAGAGTATGTTTATTAATATTTTTAGTCATAGCTGCAATATGTATTTTGTATTTACATGATAATTTGCCATTAGCTGAACATATTATAATGAATAATAAAGGCTTGTGTTTCACTGTTACTGCAATTGAATAACATTTTGAGCTAAATAATATAACAAATTTCAAAAAGAACTGTTCAACACTATGAATTTTACTACATTTATATTAACTATCCTTTTTCCTTCGCTAAAGAAAAATGGAAAAATTCAACAGATTCATATAAAAGGAGAATTATAAAAAAGTATTTAAATATTTGTTAATATACACATTTCTTTTAGCATTGGGTTAAGAATTAGATATTTTCATAAAATTTATAAAGACAGGAAAATTGTTAGTAATTAACTAAATATTAATCTCTAATTTTATCTAAAGTTATGGTAACAAAAACTAAAAGAGTGACTAATATTTTCAAAATATTCAATAATTTGAAAGCCAGTACAATTAATCACAACGTTAATTATAACAGTATGTTACACTATATTGGCGAAGAATGGGTTATAAAAATAAACTGTTTAATTAGAAAACTGAAAAATGGTTCCCCAATCTTACTTTTCCAAGTAGAATTACTCATTTACACATAATTATTTTTCAAATTACGTAAACCACATAGGGACTACTGTCAAAACGTTACCGAAATGCATAAAACAACAAGTGAAAGAAATTTTTATAAAAAAAAAAATATAAATATATATATATATATATATATTTCATTCAATAATATTTTTCCTAATCCGCAATAGCAAGTCTATATCCATTTTGAACTTACTCCAAATGGAACAATTGACAAAATTTATGAAAAAAAAACCCAAAAACATAAGCAAATTGTATGAAGAAAAAATCAGAATACTGAAACTTTTTTAAATTATCGATAATACGATTGTACTCGTAATATACATACAAAATTTTTGTAGGATATTTAAAAACACCGGAGGTGATAGCAATTTATGAAAACAAAACTAATTCCAAGGAAACAAGCTTTCAAAAAAAAATAAGTTCCCTTGTAAATTATTAAGAAAATGAATTACAACATTCAAAATTAATTAAAGAACTTAATCTTAAACTATAAAACTTCTCCATTTTTAAAGCTATGACAGCTTTGTTATCTTACATTTTTTGCCATTAATACAAAGTTCGTTTTAAAGACACTTTGATGGCGGTTACTATTGTGTCCTGATAACTTAATTTCGTAATAATTCATTAAGGCGTTGTCATTATAAAAGATATTACCAAGAAGAAAAATGAAAAAGCTCAATGTCCTTGTCGAGAATGTTATCTAACGCTTCATTAAGGATAAAACTCCGGAGAGGATAACCTGTCTCTAATAAAATGTGCATAGAATAATGATAAGCGTTTTCACTTCATTTCCTTTATTCAATAATCTATAATATAATGTAAAGACCTTTCGACGGCAACTACGTGTTCGAAAGATGACTCTGCATATTGGCTAATCAAGCTTTATATTCATGTCATGCAGCCTTATTGATATTAATGAACTTGAAAATGTACAGATATGAATAAAATTATACGAAAGCTTTTACTTTTTATTAAGTGAAGCTTTTAAGATCCTTATCGGTCCATCAAATTAAACTGCGACAAACGTAGATATAACTTTAAGGTGTGGATTATTTTTCACGTTTTAGTTATTTCTTTTGTTGCTCTAATTTCAGTATATAGCATGAGTATGTAATATTTAAACGCTGTTAATGTTATAATGTATTGTTAATAGATAAATAAAATTATTTATTAAGCATTGGGAAAAATATTATTAAGTCAATAAATAACATATTTTGCTATCTTGCCTTTTATTTAAAAAAGACGACGTTAGAATTTACAAAGATAAATTTGTTATATATATATATATATATATATATATATATATATATATATATATATAAATACTTTATTACTTACGTATATTAATTATGTTTTAGTATTGTACAAAAGCGAAAAAGGTACTATGGTAGATAGACAAAAAAGTAACAAGAGTTTCTTTGCGGTAAAGTGGTGTCCAAACCTTAATTTTGAAAGGCGTAATTAACCTTTTAAAACACAGACGTAAATATGAATTTATCAGTTTAAAGATAAAAAAAACGTGTAACGTGTTTTGTTTCAAAAAAGTGTAACTTAAAACCGCATATTAACTGAACGGAAATGTTAAATTCTGACTCAGTACTCAACTACGAATTGAGATGCAAAAAAGGTGCGTAAAACAGAGAAATACTTGTTTGTGATGTAAATATATATACTTGTGAAATACAAATACACGAGCAGAGTAAAGTAAAACCCGACAGGTATTTAGTAACATGTCGAATCTACATTTAAACTGTTTGAGTATACATGAAATTTTTAAAATATAAGGATGCAAAAAATTAGTTCGTATAAATGTTAAATTTATTTTTCACCACATTAATATATTTCCTTGAATATCCTTTAAAAATAACGTTAATTTCTCAAAAAAATTAAACAAAAAACTTAAGATAATCGCTAGAGTTTTTTCGTAATCTTCTACAGAGTTTATCCTATTGTTTTTATTAATTATGGTTTAGAAGCATTGGAAATAAATGGCATGCACTTTGGCGCATGCGTCTGCATTAAACATTTAGAAAAATATTTTCGACTTCCTTTGCACTAGGCTTTTGAATCCACATAGTGTATAAAACCATAAATATTTATTTTTCGACTACTTAATTTGTTTCCTCTAAAATTATCATACATAAATATTTTAAGGTATTACATCAGTATTACGAAAAATGTCGGGTAATACGATCTTTTATTATCATAAATTTCTTTATCAAACGCTTTATGAGAAAATCGGCGAAAATCGGAAAGTCACATATATCATCTTATGGGAGTTCCGTTTTTCTTTAGAGATACGTAACCGTAAAAGTTCACAATCAACATGATATCCCTTCAAATACAAACCTTTGAACGGTCGCATACATATATATACGTACCAAAACTCTTATTTTCTTACTGTTATCGACACAATTTTGGTTCGTAACGTCTTAATTTATTTTTTTTTATGAAAGTACGGGGTAGCGGTAGGAAATGTATTCTTTACCAGAGCAGTAACTTAATAACTTCTTTTCATTTTTGATACTAAAAAGAGTCTTTAATGTATTTTTTATGCTCTCGACTTAAGTGAAGCATTAGTGAATACAAAAATCTACAAATGTTAATAAATTGATATATAGGATCGATGTCACTCTGAAACAGCATAGAGTCGTGAGTACTCTACTCTTAAATCTTTTTACCTCATCGAGAAATTAACCATATGCATAAGTGATTAAATTTTTGAAATATGGATCTTCCTTGACTTTCTACTCAAAGAAAGATGTGATTACAAATACAATTATTTACAAATGTTGATAAAAAATAAAGAACATAGAAGATTTCGAATAATTTTAAGACCATATCTTTTTTCAAATCAAAACTCTACTTGTCGTATGCGATCCAAAACAATGATAATTCATAAAATTTATTAGATTTCGTAATTGAGGGTTGAGACAAAACAAATGTGGTAGTTTAGGAATTGAACTTTGGGCTTATGAAAATATGAGAGAATACTTATTCAAATTTTCATCGATGCTAAAGAAAGCTAATTGAGCAAATTATTAACGACTTTCGACCTGGAGCACCCTTCTTCAACAAATGCAAGGTCAACAAACTTCTGGATACTTGTTAGATTTTGAGCGGAGATTCACTAAATATGCCAATAAAGTAATAAAAGATAAGTACAGACCTAGATCTAATAAGAAGGAAACCTTTACGAAACATATGCTTCTAGTGAACTATGTGTTTTAATATGAATTTGACTTCTGTGTATTTGCAATCCTAATGTGATCAACTACAATCGGTACGGTAGCCCCGGAGGTTATCGCTATATTAAGTCATACTTGATTATTGAATAAGTATGATTGACTATATTGTAATACATATGTATGTCACTTGGGAATAAAAGCCTGTACCGAGTTAGAGTGTAAGAAAACAGCTACGTGTTTGAATCTTAACAATAATATAGACATATAGTTACCTCATATAACTTTTAAAATTTAATATTTTTCCTTAAGAACACGATTAAGAAGCAAAAACTGCAAATCAAATCAGCAATTTAAATGTTGTCAATAGTGAAAACAGGAAAGGTACACGTAAAGTTCATTAATTGTTTTTCAGGACAGCTGTTAAAAATGTCTTCTTATAAATCTTATTTGTATCAAAATAATTTCTTTATCAATTCAAGATTTAAAGAAATGTACATTGATTACAATTACATAATTGTTTACGTATTGTTATATTGCGTGCGTATCTTTGTATCAGTAGCAAATCTTTTTATTGTTCGTTAATAATCTTACTTTTTATTACTTCTATAGTATTAATTAATGTGATAATATTTCAAACTTTCTCGGTATGGATTTTTCACTCTTTTAAAAACACTTCCCCTTACATCTCATTGGAGTAGAGTGAATAATGGGAATATATTATGTGCAAATAAGTTTTGAGAAATACGGGCTTTTCTTGCTACATTCACTTCCATGGTCAGCTATATCCCGCAGCTCCACGTAGAAGAAGTGATAAATACAATCGATCGATTATACGTTTGATGAATGAATTTCTCTTGTAAAATAATTATTCGCGCTCCCTAATATCACTGTCATCGTCGCTCCATTCATAGCACTTCGTGAATATTCGCTTCATGGACATGCCTCACAGATATCATAGCTCTATAACCTGAGGATCCAAACTAATATTATATATATATATATTATATATATATATATATATATATATATATGTATATATATATATATATATATATATATATGTATATATATATATATTCATAATTTTCTTTGACAAATGCTCTCAATAATAGGCTCCATAACCGTATGAAGACTCATAGAATAAAATTCAGGTTATGAGATAACCCACAAATTAAGAGCAGTTATGAGACAAATTATGAGAAAAGATATTGTGTTTTTCACATGCATACAATTTTCAAAGACGCTCCCATATATTATAATTTCTAAAATACACCATTCATCTAGTTTAAGAGTGTGTAATGTGGTTTTAAAAACTTAGTTTGTGGAATGTATTTATCGACTTATTCGTACTAATAGATGTAGAATCAATAAAGTTTTATTTATTTTCTACTTCATACTAGTGTATAAATAATCCACAGGCAGTTGCGAATCACGTGGGTTAAATAAAAATATGCAATACGAAAGTACTTCAGCGGAGGAATAAAGACGCAGAGATTTTAAAAAGCATAAAGACGCAAAAGCTTCGAAAACATGAATATAATAATATATTGGACATAACATGCGAGGAACCCGTAAGCTTCAATATCTCGGATATAACATCCAATAAAGACGTAAGCTCCAATATCTAGGATATGACATGCGCGAAAGGAAATGTACAAGGCCAGATACAGGAAATAGAAAGAGGCCTGGTAGGAGGAGTATATCTTAGCAGAAGAACCAACGCCGGTGATGCAATAAAATATGCGGCCAAAGGTTAAATAGCCATAATGTTAGCCAACCTCAGTTAGGAATAGGCACAACAGAACGAAAATACCTTTTTCCTTCTTCTCCTTATTCATATTCTCCTTCATGAAATATATACATATATATATATATATATGTATATATATATATATGTATATATATATATATATATATATATATGTATATATATATATATGTATATATATATATATATATATATATATATATATATATGTATATGTACATATGTATATGTATATATATATATATATATATATATATATATATATGTGATCCTTACGATTCATTATTTTGTTGACTTAAAAGAAATATTCAATTTGTGACGTTCAATAGATTACAACGTGGTATCAAATTCGCTCCGACGCTTAAGAATATATAAAGTACTTCAAATATGTTTAATGTTTACGTCCTACTGAAACAGAGCTGGATGTTTGAAAGTGAAATTATATACGTATATAGAACTGAAAACCAATGTCGGTAAAGGCTACAGTTTCAGCCTTTACCGATATATGAGTAATTATATATGGAATAACATTTTGAAACTTCGTGTTCAAGTTTTACATTCTAATGTGACATTAATTATAACAGCGCGTTTTTTTTATTTCATTTCTATTAATTTAAACGTAATTATAATGTAACAAAGACGTCGGAATTTAGGTGGGGTCTTAATCAGACGGCTTGCCGCCGTACATAATAAAATATGTGCAGTGCGTCCGTTATGCAAAGGATTTAGATAATCCTCTTTGTTATTAAGTTATTATGAAATTTTACATTCAAACTGTGAAGTTTGTTTCAAGTTAAATATTCATTCGCCAGCAAATAATTTAGTCACGCCTGTTGTCAGTTTTTATTTTAAACAGTGAACTGAATTTGCAGTGAAAAAAAAGCAAGATATGAAGTTAAATAATTGGATGTATGATTTGTATGTTTTGTTACTATAAAACATATTTATTACGTTTTATATATTACGTTATATGTTAATTCCACTTACATGATGTTATGATGTCATTTATGCAAATATTATCTAAGATCATTTTAATAAAATAAACATTCTGGCATATTACACATTACTTCAGTTTATAATAATTTTAACTATCCTTGGTATAATTAAAGATATAATTAAATTATGTACAAATCTGCAATGATATGTTATAATTTAATATCAGCTTCTCCATTGTTATATGTCACTTAAAATGATACCATTGATTCTCAAATATTAACACAAGAAATTAACGTCCATATTATATTATTCATTGAGTTTTTTTTTATAATATCTTCTGTTATATAAATACCATGACATATATCATAATCGATTGTATAATATGGTTCTTATATAACAGAATAAATGTGAAAAGTGATAAATAATTGACGATAAAATCCCCGTTTCTGGCGTAGCGATTTCACTGATCCGTATCCGTTAACGCATTAGCACACACCATTTTGAATCAAGACTGTTGTGCTCAGATAAGGGGCGTTTATCATCATTACATATGCTTATCTAATCTATGGAACACAATATATAAGCCTTGATAGTTCATACGCAATGTAACATCACTTAAACTTGTACATATTTACATTAAGCGTTTAATCTTACGTTTAATCTGAGATAAAGAATATATTACTGTAGTGATCCATGTATCTCGCTCATTGAAATATCATGACCGCTACGTGGTATGCCCGTGTATTCTGATTATGAAAAGAATAATTTAATGACTGAAATTTATCATAGCACCAAAATAACGACCAATATATATTTTCTAAAATATTCTATAAATATAATAACAAGTTTAAATTTTAATACTCGGAAATAAAAACTGATTAGTTGTAGTTTTTTTTCCAGTAGCTTATTTTCCATGAAACTATACATAAAAAGGTAAAGCACAGAAATTACTGAAGCAGATTTCGAAGATGGCTCACAAAGTAGCAGTTGCAACGTACAGAATTTCCAGAAAATATATTGATTTATGTTTTACGAAAATACGCAGAATCGAAAGATTTCACAAAGTTCTTCAGATTAATTAAAACAATATGCCCTACACAAATCTAATGCTCGTCTGACTAAGTTTCGTATTAAAATTTTAAAAATGAATTCAAATTTATAAATTACTATAAAGATAACTTAATTACACTATAAACAAAAATTGTATTATTTTTATTTCCATAATTACAAATATATTTTTACACATGTATCTTTATATATACTCTTTATTATTTTAAAGCCAAAAAAATTTTACAGCCTAATTTTTATGGCAGGCATTTTAAATAAATTGATGTTGCCCAACATATATGACTTTCATTCTTATTTAAAAAGGTTTTCCTTAATTTTATTTATTTTTCTACTTTTTTAGTATATTTTTATAAAACCTTGATTTCTTGTAATAAAATTTAAGAAATATAGGGTAATTTATCTAAGTGAAATTAATAAATTAATTAATACACTACAATTTAATACACAACAATCATTCACACCGAATGAATGTATTGTGAGTCATTCATATAATTTAAGTTAACGATAAAAATTTATGTTGGTAAGGTCCATCTCTAGTATCGTAATATAAATATGTAAATATTCCAGTACGTTTTATCCTTATGTATTACTTAGAAATGTACAAAAAGATTGGGCTCGAGGCGAAGGTGGGTAGTAGCGCAGGATTATCATAAATTAAAAGCCACAATTAAGATAATGAGAGACGTTTGGATAGTTAAATCATGCTGAAACTGATGAATGTACATTTGAAACATTTTTTCTACTTTCCGTAAAACTTTATGAATAAAACATTATTTTTAAAGCAGAATTAATGCATTTTGAGAATAATCATTAGCCAACTACATGTACTCCTTTCCGAGATATGAAAAAACGGACAATAAGATTTACACGCAATTGCGACGATGGATTTTTTGCGATTGGCCAGCGGCTGACAAATGCCAAATTTGTGGAAGAAAGTCGGTGGGGCTAAGTTTCCATTAAATTAACGCATGCATCAAGAGGCTCATGCCGTCGACTACATATCTTCCTTCTCTCTAAGTGCATATTTAATCGTATATTTTATCATTTTCTCCGTTAACGCATTTTAATTTGTATAACTCAGATCGGCTAGAGCAGGCGAGAGTCACTCTCAGTATTCATGGCATGGATTTTTGAAGGACGTGCGCATTATAGAATGATTCTGAATCCCATTTTGACTTATACATACGCATGTTCATAGTAAATTTCATACAAAAGCCATTAAAATAAATATGAATTTTCATTTCACCAATTTTGATTTACTACAACCGCGTGCGAAGATCGAAGTATATTTTAGAATATTAATTTATTAGCCGTGTTCACAGCTTTGTTCACGTAGACCTTCAGAGAATATGATTAAGTTAAATGTCAGATTAATACATGCAACGATATAAAAGTAATTTTTTTCAGTAAATGTTCTTTGCATTGAAATGTCAAGTTACTATATCTTCTTTATAGTTCACTATAGTTCTTTATAGTTTTTTAATCGATTATCACGAGAGACTCATTATATATAGTCTGTGTATTACTCCAGATCAAATAGAATTAAAAATTTTCAGAAAATATGTAACAACCAAATTTATAAAACATTACGCAATTAAATTGCAAATATTAACTACACACTCAATATTCGTATTTTTTGGCAAATAGTTTCATTGTACAGACACACAAAATTTACAGTTTTATTTTATATTAAATTATGAACATAAAAGAAACTTGAATATAACGTTTGTGATTAATAGTATAAAAATTCAATAATAAAATATTTATATCAGCTTGTACGTCAATTTTAAATCTCATCAATCGTATTTTGCTACCTTTGTATAATAATGAAGACCAAATCATAAAACGCCTTTTAGTAGAGTATTGTTTTCTAATAAATTATACCAAAACACATATGACTGGAGAAAATAAGTTAAAATAACAAAAAGTGGATTAATATACGAATATAAAATATACTGAATTGGTTGCACGAATTTAAATTATCATATCGCTATTCAGGTATTAATTTTTATAGTGTCATCAAAGTGTATACCGTTATACACAAAATGAATGGGAATGAGTGAATAAAAAAGAAAAAAAATGGTTGAACAAGAGACGGTTATGTGCAAAAAAAAATATTCTGCAATCGTTGCTGTCGTAAATCATATTATTGCCTCATTACAGCTTCGATCCAAAACTTTGAAGTCACCAAAATTGCATCATCTCAAAATTTGTACAAAAGTTATATACATATGGATTCATTTATTTCTTAATTTCCGATTTTTTTACAATCATCATATCATATATATTAATACGCTAAGGTTAAGATGTTACTCTCCCTTTTTAGAAAAAACCTCACAACTAATCCACATAAATTATATATCATTTTATAGATAATTGCTTGCTCTACCGGCATCCACAACTAAAAAAATTATTATTGCTATTGCTTTTGCAAATTAATTAATTATTAAAATTATATACACAAAACAGCAATGCTGCCATCTAACGGCTCAACGTCAATATGATTGACGGTCGGTAAAATTTTTGTTTAATTTCAAATCCACTCACGTACAAATAAAGTGGCGCTTTAGCTCAATGCTTTTGATACTTGCGCCTCTATATGTCAATTTTAGTAAAATATTTGTTTGATCTGTCATCTGAGCTTCATAATGGAATAAATAATGCGAAGACTTCGCACGGGTCACGCTAGAATATATTAATGCATTTAAAATACTTGTAACTTATATTAAGGTTCTATGATTATCTGTACTTTTTACGCTCCCATAAATATAAGAAAAGTCATCAATTTTTGTCATGTATTCCATAGTTTAGCTAATAGTATTAATGAATATGAGAATCTTCCGCAAATCATTATTACGTTCAATACAATTAAAGTTCAAGTGATCGTCAGTTGTCGAAAATATGAAAATCATGACGAAATAATAGATCAACACGAGTAATAGATCAAAGTAATAGATCAACATTTTCAGACAAAAATTGGTGATTGGAAAAACCATTAGTCACCATTTTCACCCAAGAGCATTAGAAATGAGGTCAGATAAAATATTCTCTAAATCACAGGTATCACTTAATAGAGGGAGTTTTCTTGCAATTAATCTGAAATTATTATTAAGTGGTGCAATGCTATTTATTTGGTTCAAGTATGCACATACTTAAACCAGATGAATCATATACTACAAAGTATATGATTCATTCTTATTTATAATTATTGTTCAAGAATTTATTAAATTTATTTCCTCAATCACGAACGATAGCTAAGCCCGTACAATAGTCTCCAGTGTTTGAATAAATCTATTTATTATTTCAAAAACGATATAACAAAATAACAAAAATGGAATATAGACAAAACAACAAAAAGATTCAACAGAAAGATTCTTACGGTAATCCCAATTTCTTAGTGTTTTTATTATTTTCACACCCGATTGCAACATGGACTCGTTTCCTTCCGCTTTTACTAAACCGGAAATGCAACACTTGCAAACTTCTTTAATTAATGCCGAGTTGAAAGTGAGCGCGAGTTTCCGAATAAGCTTTCATACGGATGATAATGGCGTGGGCTGCGAGAACTTTCGTCGAAATTTATATGAAAGCTGGCGTAGGTCTGAAGAGAGAAATTAATTATAAATATTACATTAGAATGTCTTGTTGTACCATACTTTAATTGCGTAGCGTGAAAGTTTGACAATTGCCCGAGGGAATCATATGAGTTTTAACATATACCCAAAGTGGTAAGTGCCGTAGATTTGGAAATGTGTTTGCGCAAAAATTTTAATTTTGTGGTATTCAATTTATACGGTATAATTAGAAAGAATTATGTTTATGGTTGGAATTAATTTACATTTATTTATTATTTTAGAAATAAAAATGTAACCATGGAAGAACAATACGAAAAAAGTCAAGGTAGTTTTATTTCTGTAATGAACTAAAAAGAATCCTATTTAGATGTTTAAAAATGTAATCATGTGCAGTCTTGTTGTATAATATGTTTATTTTTCTTCTTGTAAATTTCAGTATAAACATTTTTACAAGTGCGAAATATTATTTACCATTATTTGATCCCTTCCAAAGTCTCCACAATTTTTTTCAATATTTATCTCATTTATTTTGTCAACAACACTCTAATTCCATAAATCAAGAGATTATCTCTATTGGTTATCCATTTCAGGAAACTTTTGTTTTTCATCTACTCATTAATACTAGTTATATTATTGTACTTTGCCTTTTATTTGTATAATCACCTAATTAAATGAGAGTACTTCATTCGTAAATATTTACGGACCTTTCATTGTGATTTCAAGCAATGCCTTATCTTTCACTTTCACTAGCTCATACTCGCGACTTTCGTAGTCTATTGAATTTAAGCAGTTATAAATTACAGTACTATATCTAGGAGAGGAGGGTGTGATATCTAGAATAGAAATTTTTGTTAAATATCTCAACAAAAGATTTTCTAGATTCTTAAATGATAACTTCATAAGAAAATTGGTGTACTATATAGAAAACAGGTAGTTGGACATAAAACTGAACTAATCCCATAGTGGTTCTAGATTAACCCTTCCGTATTGGAATAGTTTATTTTAATAACTGTTATCATTATTTTACTATCTTCATACTATAAAATTATATCAAATTACATATAACGTAAACGTAAGCCCATAAATATATTTTCAGTTAATTGGATACCAATTTTTCTTATATTTTTATATATATCAGAACAGTTTAATAGCAAACTTTAATTTAAAACGTAATGAAATGTGGACATATATTAATAAATATTTTAGTGTTCTTCATTACATGATCTTTCTATTGCCACATCAGGATTAATAATGTTAATTGGTTCTTTGTATTAACAAGTCGTGAAATAATATTCAGCAAAATCTACTTTGAGATTACAGTAAAAACAAATCATGTCTTTTCCTATTTCATTCATTAATGTATAAGTTGTTGATTTTTGTGATCGAAAAATCAACAACTTACGACAATAAGACAAATATTGTTATATCTTAAATTTAGATTACTGTTATAACTTACAATGTTCTAAGCGTTATAAGTTTTTGGAAAAAAATTGATAAATTATAGAGTTTGGTACTACGATCTACTATCTTTACAATAAGCCCACCTGAATGTGTTGCAATACAATGCAACCTAGATCGTCGTAAAGTATTTAAAGAAAGTAGAAATAATACTACATCACGTAGTTTAATTTAATTGTGAATAATGCATTTCTACAAAATTAATGCCAAATATATAATATCTAATATGCTCTTTCGAATTTTATAATCATTTTTCTTTTTGGTTAACCTTTACTTAAATATATGTTATGGGGATTACAAAAAATATATAATTTTTCCGTAATTAGCTGCCACAAAAATAATCTTTGCGCTGGTGATGCGTCTTAGTAACTAATTTATTTATTTGTAACAAAATTCGCCCTAAAAATACTCACCAACACTGCATCACGCTCGACATTTATTCGAAATACTACCGCATCAAGCCAATTACAATAACAATGAAATGACATTAGCGCACGAACTAGTCGGCTCGTCGGACAAAGACTAATTCAGAGCGGGTCCGGATTAACTGCGTGCGGCCGCACCGCCCCACTCTACGTCCGCATCCGCCCATACATCAACAGCCGGCTACAGTGCTGCTAATCCGCCGGCGTGTAGGCGTTCAGTACAGCGCTTAGTCTCCGATCAGGGCGGGCAGGTGCAGTTAGGGGAGTCTCTGGAGACGTTGATCGTGGGTAACGATTCGGCGCGGTATTATGCGGTAGGATTTGCATCCGCAATATTCATATTTTAATGCAATTTAGTGTTAGTAGGAAAGGAGATTGCACCATTGTGTAATCAATTTATGTAATCAAATTTGGATTATAATAATATAGAAGGTAAAAATGCAATTTTCTTGAAATTTTATTTTACATAACCAACATTTGTTTCAGCTTGTGGTTATAAAAAACGAGTTAAATTTATTGAATTCCTAAAACCATTAGTCTATTAACGCACACACCGTTCTTTACTCAATGGTGAAAGGTTAAAGAAAATGAAGTTATAAAGTAAAAATAATTACCATTCTTTTCACGTAATGGTAGTCTTTGTAATTTAAAATAATTATTAAAAAGACAGGGCTTTTAAAAGTATAATTTATATATCGTTTTAACTTTAGAAAGAAACCGTATGTCCTGAAGCAAATCTTTGTTGATAGGTTCAATTAATTTTTTTATTCGATGTTAATTACGTGCAATATATTTTTCGTTATGTGTGTATGTTTTGATTTTAACAATTCTTTTTATCAGAAAATATTGTTACATTTTTGAATCAGTGTTTTTACTAAAAAACTGTTGCCCTAAAATTTACAAATGATAAAAAACTATGTTTTTAGAATTCCTTAAACCAAAAATCGTAACATTCGTTGGCAATCAATAATCTATATCTTTTTAATCATTATTGAAAGGAGCTTCAATAATTTTCATATTACTTCTTTTCAAACTGAATACAAGTTCAAATGTTCTAATGAATAACTCCATAAGCCTTTAGGCACATTCTTTTCATTTGTTTCTGTACTTCACATGTGCAGGTTTTTTTAGTAGTTTTACACATCGTTCAATGTGACTTGTGTTTTTTTAGTCCTTTATAATAATGGATAATAATTTTTAATAATGTAAGATGATATTAACTTTCCTTTTATTTTTTCTACTTCGATTTGATAATTGATACTTGACTTATGGAATTATAGAATCCATATTATGAGATCCAGTTGTCAACAGATAACAACATTTATTATGCAAGACTGAAGCAATTTTTGATTTATTCATTTTGATATTGGTACGAACCTTTCTTAGACCGTTACTAAGCAGATAATATAAGCCTATAAAAGTATCTACTTTATAATTAAAGACAAAGTTGAATTATACATAAACAAAATTTATTTATTTAAGTATTGGAATGATTACCCTACGATAAATTCAATTACTTCACTTTCCTAGATTTTTGTTCATCGCTATAAAGTTTAAGTTGTTAAAACCACGTTTCCACAATTAAATGAAACTAGGTGATTTAGTATTATCTCTACTTTCTTTAAGTTCTTTACCACGACCTAGGTTTCGTTGTATTACAACATCTTGTGGTAATACAAGATCTTTTATAACAGCCCATCTGAAGATGTCATCAGTACGCGGAAATAACGTAAAACGAAATTACTGCACAACTGGGCTTGTTATTGTACTAAGGATAAATAAATATGAATTATTTAAATATGTTGTGCAACATTTGATTTAAAAAAATACAGATAATGAATCGCAATTGTGGTCCGAATATTGCAATATTAAATTCCTTACTTACCATAGACTTTTATTTAAATTATAATCTAAATAACAGCATCGCTAAAAACTTATTTAAAATTTAGCAAAAAACTATAGAAGTGACTCTAAATTTCCTGGTTTACATTTATATTCCTATTCTATTACATTTATATTACATTTATATTCCTATTCTATTACATTTATATTACATTTATATTCCACCAAACTATTAAGCTGTCTTTCTCAAAATTAACATTGCTCATTAAATTGGTTCCATATTTAACAATGTAGATATATGAATATTGAGAACAATGCCAGTGGCTAAATCTAAATTGTATTCAGTATAATATATGCTAAATTGATAGGGGCTTAGCAATAGTGCCTTAATCCGCGTGCGTGCAAAATGTGCAATTAATAATGGGATCCGGTATAGTCGCCCGATTATAAACACCATTCTAATGGAGGGTTAATTGTAAACGCTTGTGTGCACATAAACTGCAACTGATGCGTTTACGTAAACCTGAGCATCAATTGATAGCGAAAATATTGACAGGCGCGACGGTTATATATTTCCTGTAGCAGCTGTTTCAGTTGATAATTAAGCTTATGCGAGATTAATCAAACGTTTCATGTTGGACTATTAATGATTTAGTATCTTCAGGACATTATAACCTCGAACTAAATGCTTGTTTACAATTCAACGTGCCATTTAACTTTGTTTATATTGAATTTGGAGATATAGAATTGTTAAAATGTTTATATTTTAACCCTCTATTTTTATTTGAATGTAAATATTTGCTTAAGGATTAACTATTAAACGAAAATCCAGTAAAATAGGCTTGAAAATGTTACTAATTGAAGTTTGAAATAAGTACAACGATTATCTGGTCGAGTAGATATAACGGATAATTTCAAAGTATAAAAGACATAGGAATGCATATGAAATATTGATAACCATAAGTTTGTTTCAATAAGAAACTATGAGTTAATCGACAAATGGCATTTGGTAAAATAATTCGTCAAGATCGAATTGATCGATTCTATTACTGTTGCTTATGACAACACGTGGATAGAGCCAATTCATAATTTTGTTTGAGATAAGAAATGTTTAGTTAATCTTCAAATAACCTTTGATAAAATAATTTGTCAACATCGATTCGATCGGTTCTATTAATGTCGCTTATGACAACTCGCCAAAAAGTGGCGTGATTTCGTAGATTGATAATTTTATTCATCATTATGATAAAAATAATGTTGACATCACCTTTAAGAACTTTGACTTGTTTTGTATTCCACGAAATAATGTACTGAAAGTTTATTGTATTACAGGTTTATTAATTTAAGTAATAACAACTAATTCAAAGAAGACCTAGATTTCGAACCGACAATTTCTTACGCGTGGATATCGATTAAATTGACAACCGATTTTTGCATTGTATTCGGAAACGTGATTTAGTAGATTCACTTATGCAATGGATGTTTTAGTTCAAACAAATCCAGAATAAATTAAAAACGGTTAAGAGAAATATAAGTGACTGAAATAAAGGAAGGTCATTTATGAAAACACTACTTATCTATTCCTTAACCCTGCAATATAAGTGACTTATTCATTAATTTTATTGAAAAAAAACTACTTATCTATTCCTTAACCCTGCAATATAACGTGACTTATTAATTAATTTTATTGAAAAAAAAATTACTTATCTATTCCTTAACCCTGCAATATAAAATGACTTAATGATTAATTTTATTGGAAAAAAAAATTCTTATCTATTCCTTAACCCTGCAATATAATATGCCTTATTGATTAATTTTATTGAAAAAAAACTACTTATCTATTCCTCAACCCTAATATATAACATGATTTATTGAAACATTGATGATTTACTCTAAGAATTCTTCTTTGGTTTTACAAGGTTTGGCACATTTTTTGCGATAATGACTTAAAAACGGCATTGGCAATATATTCTATAGTCATTATCGCACTGTAGTCAAATTAAAAAAAAAACTTTCATAGCAATCTCTCCGTCTTCTATGTGCATAGTTTACAGCACAATTTTCATAACTAAATACAAGGTGTGTATTACTCGAGGAAACATATATGCCATATAAAAATCAGGCCAGTTACAGTGTCACTGAAAATACATAAAAATTTATGTCAAATAATTCATGTAAAGTGAATCTGAATCCAAACTCCAAGCGTCCGAACGTAACGTCGCAGAAAAAACGACAGATTTTGGCGTGGAATCATTAATAACTCTTAACGAGGAACGCCACGTACTCTAAAAGGACTGGTGACTACTGCAGCGAGAAGTTTGCGATGCGACGTCGCAACAAATCGTGGTGCGATGTCAGTCATGCGTTGCTGCGTCGCTCGCAGTGATGTATAAAATCCCTTAAGTTATTTAAGGAAGCTAATTTAAAAAGGGAAATAAAAAAAAGTCTGGCTAAAAATACTATAAAAGGTCTGTGATGTATTTCATGTGGAATAAAAATACCAGTAGTGCAATATTGCAAGCTAGTTGAACCTATTCTGCATTAAGCATCCTTGAACACAATTGTTTGCGAGGGAGCTACAAGTGGAGCAAGGGAAAAGTGCGTGGAATGGTTAAATTTTTTTTTGAGCGGTGGGTTGCATTCGCGATGGGGGAGGATTGCATGCACGGATCAGCAACACCAAAATACGGTTCGGTGAGTTGTTTATGAACGAAACGAATAACATGATATTTTTATCTATGCGGACATCATCATAGAGACTTTGTTTAAATTCGAAGAATAACTTTTAATTTTTTGTTCGTACGTACTTAGGCGCATACAAACGTTTAAGTGCATGCAATATTCATATGATATATATATATATATATATATATATATATATATATATATATATATATATATATATGTATATATATATATATATATGTATATATATATATATATTAATATTAATATTATTGTTCAAAGTGTAAATGTAAACATATATTGCATAGCATGTCTGAGAAAGACTTAATAAATATACATTTTAAAGTACAAAGTTTGAAGTTAATTTAAGTTATTTATATAAAGGTTCCTAATTTTTTTAAAACCCAACCACAAGTTACAAATTAATTGATTATAAATATCGTTGAGCTAATAGACATAAACTATAATAATTTTCTTTTTAATTTCGTTATATGTACTACTATTTTAAATATGATTTAGATAATTAAAAATAGGGGTTTAGCCGATAATGTTATGAGAAAAGCCCAAATTTTGAAAGACCTATTTATTGATGCCCTAGAAAAAGGGGTAAGCGAATAAAAAAATAACTCTATTACATATAAAGAGACTTTCCTTTATAAATTTATTTCATAATTTTATATAACATTATAAAAATGTATGAATATTTCAAGTTTCAGCTTCATAGTTTGCCATATGCAGGCGAACAGACAGTCGAATTTTGTGAAAAAATAAACCCTAAAACATAATTATTAGGTTACCTTTAAGAAAATAAATATAAAGTTATTCGATAACACGGGATCAATCAATAATATTTATTTATCCCAGTCGCTGAATAAATTGTTGGTAGGGTATAATTTTCAAATCGCTAAATAAATATTTCAATTACTTATTCTTTGCCATTTTAGACTAGTTGAACAAAAAATAGAAATAAAACTCCTCCAAATTAATAATACCGGACCAAAGTGCAAAAATCAGTTGTGGGCTAATGTGTATTTACATACCTACATATATATATATATATATATATATATGTGTATATATATATATATAGACATATATATATATATATATATTGAAAATTTTCAAAATCGACATTACTGTCACATTTTCTACTCTCATAGACAAACTCATTAACTTTTAACTCTACCAATGATAGAACTCAAAAAAAATTATTTTTATTTCCGTGGATATGTACAGTCCGCGACGATATAAACATTATCTAAATTATACATTCCACCTTCACCTAACATACGAAATATCTGCCCAAGTAAATGTGAAGCATCATAAAAAGTTTTATGTACGTATTCTTATGCAACTAGTGCCTCTACTCGTTGTTGTCTGCAATAAAAACTCTTCCAACCGGCGCAGGTTTGTAAGCCACGAGAATCCGCATCACGCACCCTCGAACTTATTTGTTTGCGTTGAGTACAATGAGTGGAGCTGATTCATCAATAGTCTTCTTGTGCGGTTAGTTCGCTGATCGGCGATAGTGGAGTTCGGCTCGCTAACTTGTTTGTAAAGCAATCGAGTGCGGTAATGTTAGCGGTGAGTTTTGAAATTAAAATTGAATCCTATGTTGGTTAACAAGAATACATAAAAAAAATTAATTTCAAAATAAAGTAATCGATAAATATGTTATTTTGAAAATGAGCTTTGGGGCAAAAATCCTAATAAAAAATAAAAGTAAAAGAGAAAAATTTCAGTATAATTTGGTGTATATATATATATATATATGTGTGTATGTGTGTATGTATATCTATATATATATATATATATATATATATATATATATTACTTACAAGGTCGAAGTTTGAGATGGGTCTGTAAGGCTAGCTACCTTAACAGTTATAGCTACGCTACAGAAAGCCGTCCTTGAATTTTGAAGTTATTACGATTGGCGTTTACAGATTTTAATAGGAGATAAAAGACAATTTCACGTAACATTTTTTCATGCCATTCGTTCCTGTTTCTCAGAGCAAAAGTCTGCATGGGATCAACTGAGGTTAAAGTACTAGAAATATCAAAAATAGCAAAAAACTTTTACTGTACGTTTTAATACAAAATAAAAACGTATTAAAAACTTTTTATTGAAAAAAGAAACTAATAAAAAAAACATTGACTAGTATAATTACTTAAAACTAATATTTTTTTAATTTGAAACAGCTTCATTTCTTTTTTGTTGTGGAAAATACTCCGTAGAGTTGTCGCTTGTAATAAGATTTAAAATCAAAATGTTATCAAATCCAGAACGATTAGATTAATTGGAAGCTTTTTTTTGTAATAAAAATTGTTCAGATGCTATAGAATAATAGAGAGTTAAATATCCTTTAAAGGTTTACTAAAAGTCTTTTAAGGAATATTTCTAAATTAAAAGATAAATTTTACGTAATTATTCTGTCATTTATAGAAGCAGTAGAGCGAATATAAAGTCTATAAAAAATTGTGCCCGCCCGCAAAAATCTAAATGAATTGCTAAACTGTAGGAAAAACTCGTGACGACATAAACCTATTTTCAGTCGGTAACGAATGAAAAGGGTTTTAACGAAAAATCATTTCACACCCGACGGAATGTAAGTCGAAGCAGTAAAGTTTTGCAACTACTAGTTTTAAATTAATTTTTTAAAACTAGTGGAGCGTCTTTCATTTAATATATCAAATTAATTGGTTAATTATTGCCTAGAATTTTAGTTCAGACTAATATCCTGTAGACTGAATAGCGTGGCTCGTATTATTGCACCACAGTGAATGTTAAAATTCAGGTCTGCCAAATTATGATTTAAATAATATTAATCTTTTAACTACTTAACTGGCCTGAATAAATCTATACCTCTACTTTAAAAAAGAGAAAAAAATTCTTATTCCTCGCGATTGAAGCCGCCGGTAAAAGCAAAATATATAAAATAGGGTCGATGAAAACAAAACAGTTTATTTTAATAAAGTTTACAATACAAATGACTTAATCAAGACCCTTCATTTTTTCATTATATTTGTTAGAATCCTCCATTTAATAGACTACCTAGATTAAATATGCCCTATATTTTGAAAATCTTTTGATGAACTAAATTTTATAATTTATATTGAATAATAAAATTTATAAACTTTGCGCTTCGAAATAATTTCATTATAATAGTCGATAAAACAATATTCCTTTTATGAAATGTTATAACAATTATTTGGTTCTCTTTACATTTCATTTATTTTGAATACGTATTATTACCATTAAATATAAGTTATTATTATAATAGAACGAAGATTACAAGTCCTGATTGTACTGAATAATGTATGAATTCTGGAGGAAGTAAAGCTGGAAGAGAGGGATTATTAACTTTCTATCCTTATATAACTCAACTATATAAATATTCAAATACCAACGTTATGTCTATATGTAATACAATGTGTAGAATTATCCACGTCCGAGATTCATATAAATGTAAAACATGAATTTTTGCATCTCCGAGAAAAATGTATAATAGGATTCAGATAAGATCCTACATACCAATTAGAATTACCAATTAGAATCGATTAAAACATAACATTACAATATTACAGTCCCACGTTCTTCCCATATTAATCAATAATACACACACACACATAAGCTCGCTCGCTCACACGCACACATGTACTCACGCACACATGCACGCACATACGCGCATACACACACACACACACACATGTGTGTGTGTGTGTATGCGCGTATGTGTGTGTGTATTCATATATGTATACAATATAAATTACATCATCTTTATTTTTTGTTTAACCATTTTTTCAAACTAATAAAACCATCTTTTATTAAGATGTACTGATATTCGAGGTTTACCTTATATACGAGTATAGCACAAAAAACTGTTAAAGAATAAAAAAAAAAATAAACTGCTATTTCATAATATGTATCATTTACAATTAAATGAAACTACGTGATGTAGTATTATTTCTACTTTCTTTAATTTCTTTACCACGACCTAGGTTTCATTATAATACAACAACGAAACCTAGGTCGTGGTAAAGAAATCAAAGAAAGTAGAAATAATACTACATCACGTAGTTTCATTTAATTGTGAAAAGTGAATTTCTACAAAATTAACGCCAAATATATTCAATATGTATCATATTTCTTAGTTACTGTTACCAATTTTAGAAAAAGTATATCGAAAAATAAAGAATAACTAAAATTATTTTAATGTAACGATTCATTTACTTCTACTCGTATATTACCGAATTTTACAAGAATGTCGCTTTGCAGGTTTTTTAAAATGGAATATATGGTTTAATGCGACTACGTATAAATGAAAAAAAAACAAGAAATTGCCCTGATCTAAAATTAATAATTAGTTGCAAATTTTGTTGATAACCAATTCGGATTTTTTACATTTGCTCGGAATTCATGAACTCATTTGTAGCTTTCATACATTTTTGTAATTTTACGCCTAATGTCGGTAATTCTAGTGACGGTAGACATTAGTCGATGAATTTATAAAATAGTCATATTGAAAATTTATGTTATTTACTTTTGATAGATGAAAAAGTAAAGACTAAAAGAATTATATCCCCACCGATAAAGTACAGCACATATACCAGGTAGAAGCTGTCAATTATTTGCAATTTAGAACATTTGAGGCACTCTAGTGATATTTTATTAATATTGCTCAACCTCAATTTAATTTATAACTATATATTTACAAACTTACAGTTAACTAGGCAAGTCTTAAATTATTCTTCATTTAAAAACCAATGTCCCTTCGCTAGAAATTCTCTACCCAAACCTTTTCGCAAACCCATTATATTAGGAGAGTCGAAGACGCAAGACGACACCGGACACAAGGAACCAAGGACGAAGCCGTTCTGGCATTCACCCACGCTAGCCGTCCGCACTCAGCGACTCTTTATCGACGAATCCCTCGTTATATCTCCGTCACGTTCCATTTTAATATCTTTCTCTGTAATTAATTTCAGACCCGAAACAATTTCATTAAAACGGCGTCATTTGCGTCTAAATTACGAGTATTGTGATGAAACCGTTTCTGATGTCGACGTTTGAGTATTAAGTTCTTATTTCATCTCTTCTATTTAGTTTCGAAGGCTGATAGGTCAATTTGCTTTTCGATTGATTAGTGTATGAAATTTTGGGAACGGATTATAGAAACGTGGATGTGTATACGAGTCTGAATGTTGATATCTTTTCCTTCATATTAATTGGAAATAAATTTTAGTATGGACGATATTTCAGGCTTAGAAACTATTCAATAATTTTGAAACATTATTATTTCTCTTTAATTCAATATTTCTACAAGTTAGTATACTTGTATTATAAAGGTAATTATTAACTGTATAGTACTTTAGAGATGGAGGAAATGTCGAGTTTACGTAACAAATTTCTTAAAAATCCCAATAGTGGATTTATCACGCCGCTTTCGCTCCGTTTAATAAGAATAAATAGATTTATTTGTTTAGACCAATTTACCTGTCACTTTTCAAAAAGTTTGAATTATTATTGACAAATTTGATGAAAAGTTTGAAAGTTAATTGACTACTGACCATTAATTTTTTAGTAGGCCACTAGTTTTGAAAGACGTCATATATTTGAAAAGTCATGCAATTTGGTGGTAGATTTTCTTATAATTATTAAACATTATCAATTTCAGGTCTGTTTTTGCACAGTAGTATGAACATAATCTTTTGAAAATAGATGTATAGATACAGAGCAAAAACACATTGTGTTTTCTCAAGGGCAATGAAGTTTGTTTTTAACAAGTGTTACCTATTATTTTTTTTTCAATTATATTCGTTATGTCGATGAAGAATAAAGGTTGATGACTTGTACGAAATCCCACTGATATTAATTTTAAAAATGATCATGTATTTTAAAATGGTCATACGATTTGATGATTGGTTATTCTGTAGTTAAGTTTGATAAAATTTGGCAGATAGTCCCATTATCGCACGGTAATTTTATGAGCACCACTTATTGTAATATCGTTAATATAGATAAAGGTGAATGCAATTTATTCAAGAGATAATGAGTCATTCACGTGTCTCTTGTCGATGTTTCTTGATATATACCAAGCCAATGTAATTACTAAAATTGTCTTTTGGAATAATAATTGAATGAAAAAATCGTACACCCTGGGTTATTATTCGCAGAATCAAAATAAAAATTTATTTATTCCTGTTAATGAATAAAATTTTCCACTTTAATTCTAATTTCCATTTTGATAATAAAACTTGTTTCTTTTTATTTATTTAACACATAAATGTATTTTTGTTCTTTATTTTAAAAAAGAAAAATACATTTATATGTTACAAAAACACTCATAAAATTCACTTTAAATTCACATAAAATAAATTTCATTCTTTTAAAGTTACAACTAATCTATTGGCTTCTAAAATTTTAAGGAGTTCTGTTTTCACGTTCTCTATTTTATTATTACATAGCTGATGAAATAAATTAAAAAAAAATCGATTACATAAAGAAAATTGCATTACAAATCTACAGTTAAACATGGAATGGAAATGAATGGTTTGAATCCAGAGCCATACCTAAAGAATTTAGGAAACACTTAAAGCAATCAGGGTACGAACAAGTCAGCTGCATTAATGTTTACACAGTGAAAGCAAATAATTGTAATTTTTTCTGCTGTATGTTAGAATTAACATTAACATTACAACATAACTCAGTCACAAACGTCGCAGTGAAATGTATCTCATCCAATTAGTGTAAAAAGGACTAAGATCCACTTTAAAAAATTACTCGTAAAAAGTGGTGAGGTAAAAAAGACAATTTTTTACAGTTTTCTTGGAAGTGCAGAAAACTGAGGTAGCTCTTTGCGTCTAGACTTATTGAATATTTATCGTCACACTAACTACCGTGAATAGTTTTAAAATATTTGTTGCTTTAATAATCCAAGTTATTCAAAGAAAAAATTAAAGATTTTACCTATCCTATCATATACCATAACGGTAGAAATATGAGAATTGAGAATATTTGATGTGAAATATCTCGGAGAGTACTATACATGCAAATTTCAAAGTGTAACATTTTATATTCCATTATTCATTGGAGCTAAGTAGTTGTGTATTAATTAACATAATAAACGCGTATCATACTCGATAATACCTTAATTCAGATATATTTAACATACAGCTAAAATGAGATTTGAATTTTCCTTCAGACAATTAATAATGATAATAATTTGCTTACTACTCTTCATAACTACTCCTGTATATAATGTTTAAAAGCAAAATCGAATTTTATTAGTGATTTATTTTTTCGTTGAGCACATAATAATTTTAGAGTTTAAGAAATGTACAAAATGGATATAATGGGAAAAGTGGTAAAAGTACTCTTGACACACATATGAAAGAACATTAAATTATTATTTAATCTGGATAAGCAGAAAATTTACTTGAGTTGTAATTAAAATTAAATTATGTTTCGAAAACTAAACAATCACGCTTTTGTAGCAATACGAACTAAGACAAAAAAAATTTTTTTAATAAAAAATTTGTAAAAAGTGAAATTATGTTTCACAACTCGGTATAACTTAATGTTTTGAACATACTTAAAATAAGAATAAAGTGAGTGACAAAAAAATTTACTTTAATGTAAGCAAAGCGTTGATTGTCCTTGTCTAATATTTTCACGACATTTACAAATAGCTAGCGATAAAAACATTTACGACAGCTGATATCAAATTCCTCATTGTTAACAATGAGTAATTATTATTATTATTTATGTGTCTTACATATCTGCATATCAAACTCCTCACTGCTAAAGATGAATAATAATTATTATTATTTATATGTGTCTTATATATAAATAATAACAATAATTACTCATCGTTAACAGTGAGGCGTTTGATATCAGCTGTCGTAAATGTTTTTATCGCTAGCTATTAAAAGTGTGAATTTTTCCATTGTCTGAAATAAATTATAAAAAAATATTATTGTTTAATAAGTAAATAATGCCCTTATATACACTTTTTGTTTTACTAGGTTAGTGACTAATTAAATTTTTTAAATGTAACTTAAAAGTTCAAAAAGATATATAAAAGTACTATTTATATAACCAACTTTAATTAATGTGCTCCAACTTTTAGAAATTTTATATTAAATTACCGGAAAATATAGTTAATCAAATAGCATACTAGTACTGTAGAATATTGAAAAAAATACTAGTACTGTAGAATATTTAAATTTAATATAGCAAATGAACTTGAAACTTCGATTCCATTATATCAGAGTTCATTTTTCTAGATCTTTATATATTCAACCTTGAAGGTAATTGTCTCTGTTAAAGATTTATGCATTGTGAAACAAAATGCGAAAGGAAAAAAGAAATTCACCGAATAAATATCATTGGAATTTGGCCCCAATAACACTTAAAATCTAAAATGGGTACTTTCGATAATAAATTTAACAATTATGCAAAATAAAGCAATTAAGAGGGAAACGAGAGAAAAATATCAAAAGACTCCAGGCCGTTAATGTCATTATCATAATTTTAAAGTCCCCTCGATGAAGAGTGCGGAAAGGATAAAATATTTCTAAAAGACAAAAATATTATTGACAAACTTTTAATTCATTCGTAAATTTTGCAATGCCATTTTATATTCTTTTAGCTAATTAGAAATTCTAATGACTGCTTTTACAAAATCGAATGTTAAATCCAAAGAATGGTTTTATTAAGTTGTCTCTTATTTTATTTTAACCGAAGTCTTATCAGACGTCTGTCGCCGTGTACGTGGATCGTTAATTTCGAATATTTTCGTTAGGAATTTATATTTTAATTAACCTATTAAATAACCTGTCGAATTGTTTTTATTACTCATATATTCCTTCTTGCGTAAACGTTTTAATAAAATATTTTTGTGAACATAGTTTTCTTTTGTCATTTCGTTTTTGCAAAATTTGAAGCAGAAAGTTGAAATTTGGCTTAATAATAAATCATATTAACCCACATATTTTGTAGTAGCACTTTTTATATATTTATATAATGATTTTGTAGATGGCAAATTATGTATTCAAGAAGTTTTTATAACTTTATCATGTGGGACATTATTTGGAAGGAATACTTATAATGAACTCAAAATATAAAAGAAAAATTTTAAAATGTTAGGCGGCATGTCCTCAGAGTTATGTAGTACAATATGCAAAAAATATTATGCTGTAACTTCAATGCGCCGCTGGAGTTTACTTTTTAATTATGATTGTCTTGAAATGTATAAAATAGGTAACAGTGTATATAAATATCAATATCACCTAGCAATATATCTCTTACTGTTAAGCGTTCATAAGAAATGCATTCGCTCGATTATTTTTTCGTTGACTTACGTTGCAAAACTGGTCTCCATGAAACTATTTTTTCAACGGGACAATATGCAACTATATCCATCCTGAAAGTTCTTTCTAAATATTGGTGAAAGAATTTTTGAAACTGGATGAGTAGTTTTGGAGGTTACCTCCTACATCCAAACTTACAAACAGTTATACTTTTTTAACGCTCTAAACTTCTGATTTTACTCCTCATAAAACTTCATACCGGGTGCTATATATCAAAATCGATTCGAATCGAAGGAGTAATCTTCAAAACTTCACACTATTCACATGCTTTATTTCTGAAACTACTGAAGCAACAATCTTGAACCCTTATGATTGATAGGATCTCACCAGAAGATTATAGGAAAACTACAACAGTTGTTTTATGTCATATGATTTTTAGGAAATTTACGATATTTTGACAGTTTTCAAAAATGTACTCGGCAATACATTTGTATTAATAATTATAGATGATAAAAAATAATTGTAATATTTGCGAACAGCTTTGTCAAAATACTATGTACACTTAATTGGTTATGGAGTGTCTAAGCATGTACAGAAACTACGCAGTGCGAGATTGATTCGCATTTAACATCATTTGTTATTGTGAAAGTGCTTCATTTTTTTTTGTTTAAATTTTGCTTGAATTTCAACAAAATGAAACATTTACCTGAAGCTAAATATAAGCTCCTACTTCTCAGGTAAAAGTGATTTTGTTACGCAATGTAAGGATGTTGGATAATGCTTGTTAACTAATGCAATTTATATGAGCTTAATATTGCATAATCAAATGCGAAATAAAACGATAGAAAAATAATGGACTAATTAAACTTGTTTGTTTTAAATGATATGATTCATAAAAAAAAAACAGTTTTAGCCATGTTAAAAAGGCAAAGCCTATTCTTTAAATATTTCTTTTAGAACACTAAAGAGAAGCCAGTAAGCTTATACTACGATAAATATTCTACCTAGATACGGGAAGGTCGCCAAAGGTCAAAGTTAAGAGTAAACAAACTAGATATTAGATTGACATTTCCGCTTCATTTTGTTGGCATTAGATCGAGATATTTGAAAAAGTAATTTTCATAAAACTTCTGCGATTCGTTCATAGACCTTTTATGTTAGTTATTATTATATATGTGTCTAAAAATATTTTATTGATGTGTAGTTCCTGTGTACTGAAATTCTATAACATTGGTAGTCTGTCATGTTGTGAAAATTTAAATATATTATGATTAAATTGTCAATAAAAATAATTTCTTAACGCTAGCTTTGAAAGTAAAGCAAAACTTTTTTTTAATTAAGCTATAAACTATTTTTACATTTATTTATACATACGAGTATATTACAAAGGGCTTCCCTCTCTTAACTAAATATTAAAGGGAAGTTTCAGAATTTCAGAGTTATTAAACTTTTTATCAGCTCATCTGCCGATACCGGTATAATAATATTTTTCGTAAATAAACATACTTCGTTCTGTTTTTAATATTTCAGTAGTGTATTATTTGTGTTTAGGATTTTATACGTCAAGCAAAAAACACAACCTTCATAGAATTAAAGTACATCTCCTTAATTTTCTGTCTGTCTGTCTTTAGCATTGGAATAACTTCGTGTAATTACATGGCACTGGCTCTTGAGAATTAAAATATATGTAGTTCCTTCTTAGGAAAGTAGGATAATTAGGAATCCCTAACCTTAAATAATCAAAACAACTTAATAAGAAAAAATAATCAACTTTTATTGTAATACAAACTTTAATAATTTGACTATAAAATAAATATATCAAATAGCTTAAAAAAAGAGTTCTTCAATAAAAAATTACAAAGAAAACAAAATTAAGGTAGTTTCTGTTTACCCAATACTCCTGGGGTAATTGAGAATAGGCCGTGTGGGAATATAAGTTAGGAACACCAGGAGAAAATCAATAAAATTCTTCTTCACAATCTAAAATAAGAAGGCTATTTAGTGGAACACTGATTACACAGATAGACCTTGCTAAATTGACTGGTGGTGCATTTTTCATTAGCCCAGTGTGAATACAATGCACATGATCCAGTCTTCTTTCGGCGGAGATTCATATTTCTCACTACAGAAATATGCAGTACTAATGGATATAATTTTCTCTTACTTCTTTTTCAAATGCCTCAGATGTCTGACTCGTCTTTTCGTATGCGATTTCTTTACTTTTACTATTTTCTTATAATGTTATATTTTTCTGCTTGTTTCTTTTTTTTATTTTTTTTCCCAATTCGTCTTTTTGTTTTTTATTTTATTACTATTTTACGGGTGTGCTGGATAAGATCCGAGAATGTTTTTTATTGCGTTTCTTAGGATTTTGATGTTTTTTGTGGAATAGCAGGTACTTAAATAATACTGGCAAGCAGTATAATAGCAGACAAAGGAGGAGTATTGATAGAGGCGATCAAACCGTGATCAGTTATAGCTTCGGATGTAACATTTTCTTTGGCCTGGTTGGCATTGGATATTGAGTGACATGTGAACTGAAGAGATATTTTATTGAACACGGCTAATGTCGGATTCGTTTAGTCATATAATTTTGGAGCTGTTTTCAAACTATTTACGATCAAAAGAACAAATTCCAGCCACTCTGAAACTATTGATGGCTTTGAATTACTTTTTTAAAACATCATATTGCGTTATTCGTTTACCAAGAAGGTTAGTCATATCTAACTAGCATTCTCGATAGTCGGCCGACTTTGAAGAACTATAGATAGTCAAATCGAGTGGTTGCATTTTATGAAATATTTCTTACATGAATTTGACAAAAGAATTGAACTGGTGCAAGTTTTTAATAAATATGGATACATTAGTCCAGCCTGAATCCGAATGTGAGGTTAGTATACTGCTATCACATTCATTGAGAAATAATTCGGACGTTCCTTTTCTTTTAAAAATAAACATGGGGTACAACGTATGGTACATATGTACTAATACTACAAAATTACAATTTTTTTGGCATTACGTTCACCCCCTTTTTTTTAAATTTTATTCAAGCCACAATTCCACCAGAAATTTTGTACTTTTTTGGACCGTACTAAGGCTAGTTTCGTCCTTATTAAAATATGTGACAAGGTGGAAAATTGAATTTTGATTGAAGGTTATGTAGTTGCTCAAAAAAATTTACTTTAACTGAGTAAAACGCTATTATTCGATTAAGCGAAATAGATTCCGGAGTTCCAAAATTGATGGAAATATGCCTAGACATAAGTGAGTAATACCAGTTCTTACTCGCCAACTGTTAGTCACGCTTAAAATTATGCTTTAATTTTTAGCCTCGGTAAACATGCAAGCGATTTTTTGAAAAACTTTGGAGTGTCCCCAAAATGTTTTACAACAATCCAAAACATACTTTAAAAATTGGTCTTCTTGGTCTTTTTTAAAAACTTAGTACAGGCCTTTTCTTGGTTCCTTGAATATTCTTACTTTCACCTGCTTGAATAATATTGCTTTTGGCACCGAATGTCTCATTGCAGTTTGACAAAACGTAACCTTCCTGTTCTTAATATCTTCAACAAATAGGTGAAGATTTTCTAGGCTATAATTTTAGGTGACATTACCAATATATGTTCGAGGCATCTAAAACCAGTTTTCCATATTAGAACCAATTTTATACTAAATTACCAAACATGCAGTAATTAGAAACGTTCCCAATTACCTCCTGCAAATCGTTTCTGATTACGCAAATGGAACAGCCGAAAAAAATGGATTAAAATAATGTTTAGATTTACATAATCACTACATTGAAAAAAATTAATACTAAAGAGATAAAATTGAAAAAATTCGTTTTCATTTAACTCAAAATAAATTAAAAACGAATTTCTTCAATATTTAAAAAAAATTGGTAGTGCAGAGAAAAAGTTAAAGAAACTCGTTTTCATGTAACTCAAAATTAAATCTCTATAGTGCTAATTTTCTCAAAAGCATCAATTGTGAATCTGTAATATGTCCGTAAATGACAATCTATAATTACAGATATTATAAAAAAGTGAGATTATATTTAGATGTACTTACCTTCGAGCCTGCGCGAGACCTCTCTATATAACGTTTGTGACCGCAGTGATTGGGATTCAAGGCGTCGATAAGCGTGACGGTGGCGCGGGGGGGAGTATGGAATGTTTAACTGTTCCCAACTACCCGCCGTTCTCAATTATGTTACTTTCTCCTAAATATCGTTAGAGTGGTATTTAAGAAACTGAAAAAAAATGTATTATATGAATTAAAATTTAACATGGCAATCTTTTATTTTAATACTATCGATACGGATAAGACAGAGAGATCAAGCTATACCATTTCAAGAAGGGAATATCGTGATAGTGGTCCACCCTTCGCTACCACATAACATCTGGCTGCGGGGCGCGGGCTTTCCATGGACCTTCGTGATCGAGAGATAGAGTGGCGGATAAAAGAGGAAATGGACGAATTTTTTGGTGACCTCACAGGTTACCAAAAATGGCGAATCTCACCGTCCAACAATTAGAAGGGCCTTTGGATGAATAATGGAAGGATGATGTTAAGGAAGTCTGAGTAGGCACATTGTTGATAATTGCACTTTGATACCAAGTTGACTAAATGAACATTTTTTTATTGTTTTTGGTATGACTCTTAAGCATTCGTCTCCAGCATTGCATCTCCAAAATTAGTACAGATATTTATACCGCTCAGGATTTAAAAATTATCAAATTTAAGATAAGTTGATAGTTATCTATGACATTAAAAATATTTTACATTGAAAATTCTTGTTATAATTGAAATGATTTAATTACCGTATTATGGTCTCATTTCCACCACTGCAATTGTCGTTGGCGAATATATTTGTCCACAATGATATTTTGATTTCGGGTAATGAATTCGCCAACAAATGTATTTTCAAGAGATAACTTGTAACGTAATACCCAGTGTCGTTATGAGCGCGCCGTGTCTGGTACTGGAATATGTACAGTTAGGTACACGATATTAGCAAGCCAAAGGCATAAAAAAACATTGATAATTATAATTTCTTCAATACGTTTGGTATTATAGCCATCATAAAGACTAAAAAGATATGTCACGACCTAAATAATTTACAAGAAAATGAGTACATAATTATGAAAAATGATGACCAAATAATTCATTAGCATAAATTATTCCAAAAAGCTTTAAGAGGTTTTTCTAAAATAATTGTGTATTTTTTTATAAGGAAGAAACCGATAATTAATAATCCTGTATTAAACAGATAGGTTTACGTACTACCCTGTTTTCTTTGAATAATTATAAAATCGACTTCGATTCGAATTAAAATAAAACCTTAATTCGAATCGAAGTCGATTTTATAGGATCTGAAGTGAGATTCTGTGCATCAGCTTTTCACCATTCTTACAGTGTAAGAACAATTACTACAATTTTGAACACAACACAAAGTGTAGTATAAAATGTAGTTCGTGTTGACGTGGAATGTTTGTCATTTAGCTAATAAAAGATGGATTTTTCTATCAGTAATAATAAATTGACAAAACTTTTTCATTTTTTTTATTGATTTTTAACTTTCAAATTCTTTTATTAGTATAACTGTACGCAACGCACATGATTGCTAGCAAAACAACTTTGTTTTCACCAGAAACGTAAATACGCTTACCAAATCACTTACCATTTTTGTGAAGGAATGTACAGTGCGCTATGATAACTAAGGAGGCGTTCACCTTGACGTTTGCGCTGTAACTATAGTCATATATGGCGCTATATATAGTTCAGCCGCTACCATTACATTAGAAATACAAATAACAGACACATTTACACGTAGTAATAACGATCCATCAAACAGGACTCTGTGGTAGATATTTCGGCAAACATAAAATTTAATGCATTGCCGTTGGTGCAGCTATAAAAAATTTATTTCATTGCGGTAAGCATAGGATGCTTCCATTTTGTGGATTTATTTTCCCGGGTGAATAAAACTCTTTTTTAATATAACGATTCTATATATCTATACATTTCAGTCAACATATCGATAAAGTAAAAGATTTCAGGCCTTATACGAGGTTAATTTTAAAATTTTTTTCTTGGTTATGAGAAAAATTTCAGTTTTTGCGTTTAACACTAAAAATATAAATTCTTAATTAAAATTAAGATTTCGTGTATAATTTCTATGCTAATATAAATTGTTCATTACTTATAAATTTAGTAACTAATTTATTGTAATAAAAGAAGCATCACGTTTTCTCTCTGCCAAGTTATCACTTTCCATGCTGAAGTTCAGTGATAACAATATTTCTTTCTATAAGAGGAAAGCACCTGATATTTTTAACTAACTACAGAAAAACATTTTGGTTAATGACATATTTTTGAAATCGTAAGATAAATACGATCTTTCCACAATTTAATAGCTATCGTAAGTGTATTCAATTCCTGGTTGCAAATAAATATAGGATAATTTCTATACATTATTGCTCAAAGTTTTTTTTTTACGGTTCGCCATATCACCCTTAATACTTCATCAAAACCAATGACTGAGCTATTATTTTGAAGATTACTTTCACCATTAATGATGACAAATAAACAAACATTAAAAAATATTTTTTTTAATCTACCAATTCCCTATATATTGTGAAAAGCGCCATCTATTGACAATCTTTTTAAATAAATTTTATAAATTTTTCCCCTCACTTAATAACTGTAGATATTATTAAATATATAATGCACTAGTATGATCATATTAGTAATTATTTATGACAAGTAAAACAATTTTACTTTACCGTTTTTCAAGTAAAATTATCCAAAAATCACAGAAGCCTTGATAAACGAGCCTATTATATATAAACAGCTCAACTAGATATAATACCTTTCTCTATACAAGGACGATACTAGAAGATACTCTATACAATGATATTGTAATAAATGATAATGTAATATTTATAAATCTACTAAATTTATTTAAATTAATTAATATATGCGTGAAGTATGAGAAGACCAAATTATTATTTTTTTTAAATTACAATTTTTTCTTATTTTAATCAATAGTTTATAAAATAGCAATAAGTTAGCTTTTATTAGTCCATAAAATACAATGAACATTTATTTTATTCTTAATAATTAGGCAAAAAATATTTTAAATGCATTATCTAAGGGTTTTTAACAAGATAAAAGAAAAATCGTTGTATTAAAAATACGTGATGAAATTTTCAGACCTTTTTTTTCATTATTTTATACAAAAATACATAATTATTGGTAGTAAAATCTCAGAAAGACTATTTATTACTGATATATGCAAATTTTCAAGTTATAATACGGATATTAGGAAATCTCAATACTACTTCTAATCATTATAATACGGAAAATAGTAAAAATAACAACCATTGGTAGCAGAATCTAATCCTTTTTCGAAGTGATTCCTTATTATGAATAAATCAATTATTTTTTAATAAATAAACATTTTTTAGTTTCAATATTTTCTCAATTGTTATTACGTATTAATATCATCATGAACATGAATATCATCCATCCAAAAATAAACATAAAAACACAAAATTACCATCATACTCAATTTTTCTTTAAGCGGAATAATACTTGGTATAGCTAAATATTCTAGGTGAATAAAATATTTACCGTGTTGCTTTAAGCATACAGGACCACCGGAGAGCGTGTACCGCAAGGCGCTTGACCCTTCCAACATCGTTGAAATAGTATATTTGAGAACGAAAAAAAAATTTATTAGTTATATCTTATTTTGTGCCTAGAAATACATAAAGCAGGATTTGTCTGCCAAGTTAAAATCACCAATATAAGTTATTGCTTTTTATCATTTTTCACCTTAACTTTCACATTTCTTTCACAATAATTTTTCAGATTAACATTATTTTCAGCCTCCTATTATATCTAATAATTTTTTATTTTGAAAATATATGAGTATTTTTTCTAAATACAATTTTTTTATTTGATTTCAGGTAAATTCACTGTGACTCTGGTGTTATATAAGAACATTTTCATCAGAATTTAATTTAGTTTCATAATTTTTAATACAAATATCGCCACAAATTTATACTTAACAGGTTTGAATTTCGTTTATAATTCTTCTTTCTACTTTCTAAGTTATAAAAGAACCCCATTCATTTCGAACAATTTATAAAATTTTACGACGTTGTCAATCTGCAAAAAACTATTAGTAACCTCTCATAATACAAATCAATATTCTTGCTCTGCAAACAGAAAAAACTATATCTCACTTTACCCTACTTATTTACCACATTTCATCTAGTATCTTGCGTTCTTATGTAGTTGATTCGTCACATTGTTCAATTGTAGTTTTCCTTTCTTGATTACACGAATCTTAAACCAAGTAAATATTGTGAAAACTCATCAGTAAAATGCCGAATAAGCAAACGCAGGGGGTATATAATAAGCGTATATTCTACGAAAAGCATAAAAACTAATTGTAATAGACATTTTATTCTTAATAAAAAGCTGGCGCAACGTTTTCCATCCTGGTACAGCAACCACAATTAATGGAATAAAATAGTAATTTTATCCAAAACGCAAAGTTAAGTGTTTACTTAAACCCGAATCTATGTTCATTTCCGACTCGCAGCTTCGTCCTTTATCTCAAGACTGCGCCGCTAAAGCGGTTAAAGGCGTTTAATAATAACACATAAGTCAGACTTAATGCGCGTGAAATAGGTTCTGTTAGGGAAGAGGAAAACTGTGCGAGGAAATTCTTGAAATTTAACATGGGGCCAAACGAAATACTAAATTAGCTCGCTAACAGCGGTCGTATTGTTGAAATATTACGATAAATGACACCTCTTTACGTGCATCTGTGAAAAATGCTTAGCGATATTAATTTTCATATTTTAAATTGGTACGTTTTTGTTTCGTCTGACGTAAATGCGGCCGGGCACGCTGGTTTCATAACGATTCAGGTCGTTGTAGTCGGAATAGATTGGAAGATTTTGGAGATTTATTTCCGGATTCTTATTTCTTTTTAATAATACGATGAATTGTTCCGCTGGTAGTGATTCATTGTCGGTCTGTTTTTTAGAATACGAAATTTGTTACGAGAAGTTATTACAACGGTTTTTATATTAATATGTGATGCGTATTTCAGCAAAATAGGTTTGCAAAATTATTTTCGTTACCAGGTTGGCACGGTACATGGAACATTTTCATTTAATTGTGTTAATCAAATTTCATCAAGTAATTTTGAATAAATTTTTAAAGATTTTTGAGGGTTTTTCTCAACTAGTATCCTGCTATCATGATCTACCATCATTTTAACATTGACTGTTCCTCAACTAAATACCAATTTTTTAAATATCACATGCGAATTTGTTTTATATTAATTTTAAAACGGTGGTTTTATTTGCAATATTCTATTTTTAAAATTTAAGCAATGTTTAATTCCAAAAAATTTATGGTACTTTGCCTTTATATATTAATTAACAAAACGTCCAAATGAACGTCGTAAAGTACATAAAAAGTCCAAATAAACGTCGTAAAGTACATAAAGTAAGGTTTACTATATGTCGGCACGTCTTGAATAGCGGAAAATTTAAAGATTTGTGAAAAGTAAGCAAATGTTTGGTGGAAATTACTAATCAAGTAATATATGCAGAATTGTTTCATTTTAAAATTTAAAAAATTAAATTTCATTTCGCGAACAGGATTCAGGAGGCAAAAAAAATGGTAAACGAAATCTTAATTTAATTTTATAGAACTTATTCAGTCTGAAATGCGTTAAAATATTTAATTCATTCCTATTTTACTTATGTATAATGGACATTACCGTGTGCTACTTATATAATTTCGTGTACACACACGTTCATACGTGTGTGTACACAAAATTATATACTAAAACTGTGCATGGCTTCATAGCCATGCACAGTTTTAGTCTGTGGCTGCGACGGATGGACGCACGAACTGCGACGGATGGACGGGCGAACAGACATGACGATATTATATAGCAAAAGTGGTCAGACTGGTACGCAGATTGATGATACGGTTTATTTTTCGAGATAAAGGTAAACATAAATCCGTACCTTACAACCTGTAGCAACAGCTACATATCAAATTTAACAAACATGGATGCTCCCTGTCCACGTCTTTTTATTTATTTGCGCTGGAAAATGTGTTAAAGTAAACCATATAAACGTACATACCCGCAACCGCTATATAAAATACTAAACGAATATAGACGGCCCCTGTCCACGTCTTTTTATTTATTTGCGCTGGAAAATGTGTTAAAGTAAACCATATAAACGTACATACCCGCAACCGCTATATAACATACTAAACGAATATAGACGCCCCCTGTCCACGTCTTTTTATTTATTTGCGCTGGAAAATGTGTTAAAGTAAACCATATAAACGTACATACCCGCAACCGCTATATAACATACTAAACGAATATAGACGGCCCCTGTCCACGTCTTTTTATTTATTTGCGCTGGAACAAGTGTTAAAGTAAATAATATATAAACGAACATATTTTTTTTCTGTATGTACTAAAAAATGTATTCGTTAAATATTTTCTCGTATTTAATACATTAGGTGTGCTATGTGGTGATGTCCCCTAAATACAACGGTTTTCTAGTCATTGTGCTTTTATGTGTATTAGTTTACTCTACGACATGAGTAATCCTCAAATTGTTATCATATTCTTGCAATATTACTCTAAGTCTCATTTTTTGTGAAATATTCTTATTATAATGGTTCTTTTAACAAAAACATAAAAGTTACTTTTTACTTTGACAATGCTCTCTATGAGCAATGGAGAATGAGATATTGCGCCATCTATGGGTAATAATAATGATTACACAAGTTATTGGGACCAGAAAGTAGCAGAGGGTTGAGTATACTTTGACAAACTTCTTTTTCAAATTATATAATCAAATTTAATACGGATTTTGTAAGGTTGGTAAGCTTGGAAGCCGTTCTGAGTTATTCTGTTCTTAGTTATATATGTGTCTTATTTCACAAATGAACCCTAAAACATAACTAACTAGAAGGTGATTCAAAACAATCGCCATAAATAAAAATAAAAATAAAGAAAAATAGACGTGAAGTTATTATGAGAACAAGGCTAAATGCGGCTGAATAACGTCGGGATATATTGCTCGGGTTGTAAATTATATTTACGACAACTATGTGTGCATGTTCATTGCGGATTTATACATAAATAAAGTACATATATTTTTAGTTTTGCATTGGATGAAGTACGTGCACAATTAGTAATAAACCAATCACAAATACATAAATCAATAGTCAACATTTTGACAGTTTACTTTGACACATGTAACATACAAAAGTAGTGAGTGCCATTTTTGTTTTCGTGTATGGGTACATTTCTTATCTTATTATATCGTGTTTATCTATCTCCCTCAGTTGTTAGATAAGTACTACCTATTTTTCGTTTTACATTCGATACATTCTTTACATTCAAATGTTGAAAAATGTTGCACATAGGACGTTGCGACCTTGACATTTCATTCTTATCCCGCTCAAAGAAGTTTCACTTCAAGAAATTTTAATTCTAACATATAGAAGAAAATATAATTTATCGGCTATAATATTCCACATTACATTAAATTTCATACATCACAACAAGATATTCCTTGTAAGTATTCTCCCAAAAATAAAAATATTGTTTCCTTCCCAATTATTCTAGAACCTTTGTAGCACAAATAATAATATAGTATTGCTATCTCTTGAGCGCCAATTTAAATTTTTTTTAAAAAATTCTATTTAAAACTTTGTCGCAGGTATAAACTCTAGTTCAGATAATTGTTTTCTTTATAAAGAAATATTACTAAATAGCTTGCCATTCAGCACTAATTAATTGATAATTTCTAAACTGAGCAGTTTTCTAGGATATTAATATCTTGCTTCGCTTTACTTCAATATCATAATTTTGAAATTTTCATTTTTTGACTTAGAATTTTCTCAAAATACTTTGGTAAAGCTATTACTTTAAGTGTTTTTAATGAAATGTTTTTCAATTAAAGAGTGTGTTTTATTAAGCTTATTTTTTTCATTTTACAATTTGTAAGCCTGCCTTACAATTATAGGGTACTTTTTTAACCTAAAGATAATTTTTCTATTTATATTTGTGATATATAAATATTATTGATAATTTATATAACCCTGGAAGTAAGTATTGAATAAATATGATAAGGTCATTACGTCTAAATACTTCAATTCAATTTCATCGAGCAGCCGTATCTCATTACATATAGACTTTTTCATAACTACCCATGAAAGGTGGTAAAAATTGTAGTTTGAGGAGAAAAACCTCAATTCAGAATTTAATTTTTTTAAATTTAAAAAATGATGTAAAAGTTAAAATTTTGGCAATATTGTCTATTAGTTATCTTACTGTCAGCAATATTTATCCAGCTACATAAATCAAAAAGGACAATGATGTTTTTCCCGTATTTAGTTTTTACACGTGCAAAAAAAGTTATATGTTCAGCATTGACGTGTACATGTGAGTATTTAATATCTCGTAATGACGAAATGATCTAATTGATTTTAATAAATAAGGCGAAATTAAATTATTTCCTTTATTATGGAAATATTTAAATGTGTAATACAAAAAAAATCTTAATTTCAACTCACCGAGTGTAGTATCACCATGAGGTACTCATTTGGAGGATTTCCAAAATACATTATATGTTTATTTAATATAGAATGGAAAGGAATAAATTATAAATAATAAATAACAAAAACCTTGTCGTGAAAGAATTTAAGATTTTAGACAAAAAATTTAGCGTCCAAAATGAATGTAATAATAAAAATAAATAATAAACGCATTTACCTGTAAATACATACAATTTAGTCGGCCGCTAGCACACAAGTTCACAAAGGAGTGGGGCAGCAATTTGGTTGCGAGAGGATACGTCAGTGAGTTAGAAACCCGAACGGGTTCATACGTAAGAGGCCAATAATATAAGAATCGAGTTCACTTTTATCGAGATATATCAACGAAATCGCCATCTTAATAGAACAACGTTTTTTTAATATAAAAGAGAATTGTAATATTTCTGAGGTCAAAAAAGTTTGAGCAGTTTCTGTGTTTAATTATCATAACTACAGATTATTTTTTTAATAATAAAGTCTTAACATTTTATATTTTTGGCCATAAAATATTCAGCAGACTAATAAAATGTCATACTGATAATCAATAATAATAGTAATGTTATATCTAGTCACAAATTATGTTTCTCATAATCACATTAATTTTTTAGGTTGCAAAGTCTTAAAATTAAAAAAAAGACCCAGTAAAGTAATTATACTAATTATAAATACTCGTCATCTAATTTAGGACCCTATCTTTCATTACAATGATCAAATTCCACACTATTTTGACACCTAGCAATAAACTGTGTTCTCTCCTAAATTCTGCTTCAACATATTTTATTGTAATTGGCTGCTTTTTAAAAGTTTTTCGAAACAAATTCACTAGAAATCGATTTCATTGAAGCAATTTTTTAATCACAATTAAATGAAACTACGTGATTTAGTATTATTTCTACTTTCTTTAATTACTTTACCACGACCTAGGTTTCGTTGTATTACAACATCTTCAGTACATATTGTAATAATAGTGAATAATGAATTTCTACAAAATTATCGCCAAATATATTAAATTTTTTAATATCATCTAATGATTGTAATAGGCAATACCATCAATATGTTTACAAAACAAAGCTATAACTACTAGGAACTACTACGTCTATTGCGTGGTTTAAGCATAAGATAATCTCACTGAAAATTTATTTTTCAAACTTCTTCATTGCTACTGAAACACCACACCATTTTTTTTTTCAAAATTCGACTGAAATCTTTGGTTTCGCGTTTTATATATATATATATATATATATATATATATATATATATATATATATATATATATATATATATATATATATATATATATATTTATATATATATATATATATATATATATATATATATATAAACCAGTCCTTCCGTTCACATCATGCAGATACAAAATTAACAGATATAAGGTACTTTATCGTATATTTCGGTCGCTTGTCCATCCATTAAACCAAAGGTTGATAGAAGTGATAGTATATCAGAAGTGATAAAATCTTTAAAAGTCAGAATCAGTTTTTCTTTAACCTCTTCATGTAATATGATAATATGATTATCATAACTTCAGTTTCTGCCATAGGCATTTTGTGACGTCTCTGCATAATACACTCACAAATGAATACTTGTTGTGATAGTCCTTTGTGTAAATCAATTCTCTGGTCCCAAGTGGGAGACAATTTGAGACAAATCTTTTTTGCAACATATGCTGGTATTACGGATTGCTTTTTTAAATTTTTCTCGAATCCTTTTCGCAATATTCTCCAGGCTGTTTAACCAATTTTTCTTTCCCTAGCTGGTTGCAAAAATATTGTGGATATTTTGGAATCGCCAACTGCGCGGTTGATTTGTTTATTTTTATGTAACACTTTTTTTACACGTCTCATGTTAAATGAATTGATTGTTATTTAAATTTTTTTGCAATCTGTAATAATAATGATAATCCGAATGCAACAATAAATTATCTTTAGTCTTTACTGTGTATCAATATCATAAGAGTTCATTTTAAAATAACAAATTTTATCCTATGTGGAGATCGGAGTGAAGTAAACAAAATATTAAGTGTTTGTTTAACTTTCATGAGACGGGCATCGACTCCACAAGGGCTACACAATCACAACACTCGCATCTAAAATCTGATTGAAATATATTCATGCTGACAGAATTAGAAATGTGATAGATCTCGTACACAACCGTCCCAAAATAACAATATGGTAGTGAACGCATAATATGCTCACTCGATAATTTAAATAAAAATAAATAAATCTGTGTAGGTATCATTTGCTAACAGCCCATCTGAAGATGTTCTAATACAACGAAACCTAAGTGGTGGCAAAGAACTTAAAAAAAGTAGAAATAATACTACATCACAGTTACATCAGTAGTTACATTTAATTGTGAATAATGAATTTCTACAAAATTAACGCCAAATATATTCAACAATTTGTCTAGATTACCAATCAACATTACTGCCATTTAATTAATTAATACTTTTTTAATTCAGAGCGATATCCGGTTTTTATGACAATTAACAGTTCTTAACTTCTCAATAATTTCCCAGTATATAGTTCATACTAACGTATTTATAACTACTATCACTATATATCTGAATCTAGAATATTCTAAATACAGCAAGTGTTTTTCCCCTCCGCAAGTGGACGTTAATGGTGTTTTATCCCCACTGTTCTGAATTGTTTGTCGGTATGGGAAAGAGTATATTATGGTTTCATGATTTTATTTATTTAAAATTTTAATAAAACTTAACATTCACAAATATTTTTTGACTTTACTTTTAGGTACACTCCGGAGGGAGATAATTTAAAAATTTGTAATTTGTTCTTAAAAATTGCAAGTTTTAATAAGACTTTAAGGTGATAATTACATAAAATTATTTCATAGAAATGTCATATCATAGGAGCACAAGTTTATAAAACGATGCGACGTATAGAAAGTTTTGTCCAATAATCAACATAAAATTTTAAATATTATATTTAATATCGTACGTAGCTTAAAACGTTCTTTCAATACACGTACTAAATATAGATAAAGTTTGAATTTTAGAATTTCTTACGACACAAGCGACATTGCTCTCTATATCGTAACAGACAAACTTGAATTGTTAATTTATACATTACCTAAGAATATAAAAATATGTACAAATACAAAAGTTTCGTATTGCAGTTCTGCGAGAAAATAAATTCGAAAATATTAATAAAAATACTGTTTCGTTTGGGCCCTTTCAGTAACTACTAGTTACTATTTAGTTATAGTTAGTTAGCTATTAGTCAGTTAACTATTTAGTTATAATTTTAAGAAAAATTAAAATACATTTCAATATTATTTATCCCATAGTAAAGTACTAATAATAACGGGATCCCATATCTCATAAGCATAGTTACCGAGACCAGATTTCGGTGCTTTAATTACAGAATCACAACGGCTGCAAGCCACGAATTTAATTAATTCGAGGGCGTTTTGATTAATTGCCTGGAAGCGTATGGTATGATATTGCATCAAAATGACGTTAATTTTTGGTTCAAATTAGAAATGAAAAAGTAGAACGTTATTATTCATTACGGTCTAAGTGAAAACAGAGGAGCCCCAATAACTGAAATAAGTTCTTTTGGATGTATAAGTATCATCTATCAATATATCAAAATGGAAAAGTTGTTTTTACACATTTGTAGAAGAGAGTTTAGAGTAGAACCAAATATTTGGTATATTTTCTCCAGTTTACTTTCGGATATTTGAGCATAATTTAGAGAAAATATTTGAAGGTTTTAAAAGTTCTATTATAGTTTTGATAGAGTATACATGACTATACTGTTCACTTATAATTATTTTACAATAATTGGAAAAAATGATTTCATTTATTTTTCAGAATTCTGGGTTTTCAATTTCTGAATTGCATCAATATCTTAAAAATAACAGTTAGATGAAACATACAAAGGAAGGAATCGAATGCTGGTTATTTTTAAAAAGTTAAGGCTGTTATGACACATATTTAATCAGTCAACCAGATTTTTCCAAAACTTCTAAACTTAATTCTAGTTACCATCATTAAACATCATTAAAATAAAAGAAACTAATAAACAAAATAAAAGAAGACGATTTTTCATACTGAACAACCTACATATTTTTCTCGTCCTAACCAGTAAATTACTTTTTTTACGACCGAATAATATATGAAAGTACATCATTAAAATACATTATAGGTAATACAGTAAGTTAATTTCACTGAAATATCGTAAATTTAATGCGAATGGAGAAATATTAAATGCCTATAGGTAGCAGTTAACTGTTGAGGCCGGACATGAATAATGGCTTTGCCGGTGCTTAGGTCCAGCTTTTAAAGACTCCTCGAGGCGGTGAAAGGTAAAAGTTGAAGCTAAAAATTATTTTAGGCTTCTTTTTTTAATTCTGAATATATGTACGTTTAAAATAACGGGTTTTATTATATTTCTTATCAGTTAGTTCAATGTAATTTTCGATTTGCATGCTTATATAACTGATTTTAATTTTCCGAAAATGAGTTTAGCTACAAATATTTCTGTTTGAGTTATATATTTACATTCTATCATAATAGGGACCTTTCTTCGGACCCCCTGTTTTTGTAGAATGTTAATATAAAACTCAATATACAGCCTATATTAGAGGGCATTCTACGAAAATAGGGACCTTCCTTTTCGAAACTGATTTCAGCAAAAAAAAATTTCATTAACTACCTGACCTATAGCCTATTTAATACCTACTTTAGAAATAAATTTATACCTCATTTAGAAATGTTTAGATGGGAAAATATTAAATATTTACATACTTTTTAAATTCATATAGAAAGCTAGGTTCTATGAATTCGTGAGAAGAGACGATTATAATCAATTATATTTAGTATCTTATCTCGTTCCCTAGATATATTATTTCAAAGTAAACGTAAGTATTGAAAGTCACATAATGCACACCTATCATTGAAGTAACGCAGCGGACACATTATTTTGTTTTGAATATTGTTTTAATATTTACAAGTATTACTTCGAACACAGAAACATTATTATACTGGTAATTCAGAGTTTTCCTGAAGTTTTTTTTCATTTCTTTTCTCTCTGTATCGTGTTGATTCCGGCTTAGACTAGAGGCACCCCATCTCTTGGTGTGAGCCCCGTATGAGGCAAAAAAAGGTACAAATTCCCCAGTAAGAGTAGGGAATAAGGAAATTTCACCCATTGTGATAGAGAGAGAAATAGTATAGAAAGGTATATGACATGATATGTAGTGGTTGATTATTTACAAAATAGGGAGAATGTAAGAGAATATTTTTTCTTTCTAAGGTAGTAAATGATGTAAAAAGTTATAAAAAATTATCATTTGTCATACACACGCGTTATAAGAAAAAATTATAAAATGTGTTTTTTTTTTAATTTTCTGGAAATATTTGTGAATTTCATAATTCGAATCAATTTTTCCTTTTTGTTTGAATTTATAGATAATTAATGACAGATAGGTATTGAATTACTAAGATTTATCTCTGAAATACATTTTTTATACTTCCAAGTTATAATCCGATAAGGGATATCCGAGCGTAACAATACGAAATATTGCTATACTCTTTACCAAAAGTTTGAAATATATGTATTTTATAATGATTAAAAAAACGGTGTAGGCAGAAAATTATTTTAACATTTAACACTTTTCCATTAACTCATTCACCGAAGTTGGAACGGTACAAGCCTTTTTCCATGAAAAAGAAAAGCATTTTTATTGCGAGCCCCTTTTGCGTGTGTCACTGACAAGTTCGTAATTTATCGTTGAACGAAGTGGAGCAGTGGCTTCATTCGTGTCGCAGATATAACTATGAATGAATAATTTATATTTTTCACTTAATTTTCTGACTAACCACTTTATACATAGTTAATTATCCGCAGATTATGAAGTTTTCCTAGATCTTTTTTCTATATATATATATATATATATATATATATATATATATATATATATATACATATATATATATATATATATATAGATATAGTTGATGTTATGGAGTTATATACTTAGGATTATAGACACAATTGTCTTAGTTTTCTAGAAAGAAAATTTATTAATGTGTTTCAAAACGGTGTTGTTAAAGTAGATACTAAGATTAATATTTCAAGATAATTTTGTAATCTTCGGAAGTCTTTGTTCTATAACATAAATGTGTAATGAATTATTATTAAATCATTTTCCTAAATTCATTCTCGAAAACCAAATATTTTGAATAATGATATTTGATATTCGACTTGGCCTTGTTCAATTTTAGCATACATAAATTTAAGAATTCACAGGACTACTCTATTACGGAGTTATAGATTTTTGAATTTCGAGATAATTTCACTCTCTTTTCATTGAACATGATCTCCACATACTAAATCTAACGCGACATAGAGAAACACGAATACACACACTCACCACGCTCACGGGAATGACCACACGAGGCGGCCCACCTGCGTGTACGTACGCATGCACACTGCTATGCAAGTATAAACACACAATTACAATATATATATATATAAATATATATATATATATTTATGTGTGTGTGCATGCGTGCTTCGTGCGCGCACACACACACACGCACAACCACGCACACACGCAACCACGCAAGCGCGTACGCCCGCGCTTGCGTGGTTGCGTGTGTGCGTGGTTGTGCGTATGTGTGTGCACGCGTGCGTGCGAGCAGGAGTGCGTTCGAGTGCCGTGTGTGTATGTGCATATATACATAATAAAATTCATCAATTTTCTGGAAGACACATTTTAATTAAATCAGGATAAAATTTACACAAAGAACACGTAAATGGAAATGGTGATGGTTGTTATAAAAACAGTTCGAAAAATTGCGTTAAAATTGAAAGTATCAAGATGATATATCGGCCAAAATGTTTCTATAAAAACTAAAACCATAGTCCAGAAAATTATTACCTACTTTTATCTTACAAAAATTAAAGTTATTTCTTATATTTCACTTATTTAATCATAAAAAGCGTTTCTATTGAATTTGGTAATTATTTCTTTGGAAAATAGTATACATTATAAGTGAATTCGTAAATATAATTAATTATTTTTATGTCGTTAATTAATCATTTTAATATTCACATTTAATTAATCATTTTTATGTCGGTAAGCCCAAAGACTTCATGTCATACATACATATCAAGAAATTTTCAAAAAAGCTTTCGAAATGTGGAGTAGTTTGGTTTATTTTCAGTACTACTACATCGTATATATATATATATATATATATATATATATATATATGTATATATATATATATATATATATATATATATATATATATATATATATATATACGATTTTACTCTCTAACTCTTGCAATTGTTGACACATTATAAGTATCGAAGCCATAGTTTCTTTAATTTTTTATGGGTATAACGTATCTCTTGAGTATAATGTCATTAATTACGTCATCTTGTACAACGTTGTAAACTTTCCATTAGAAGTAAATTGGATGACGAAGTATTATTTCTTAGAATTATTGGAATACCTATATCTACCTTACAGCGATTATCGCAAATCGAAGACACTAATTTAACAGCAGATTTTTAGAAAAATGAAACCTTGTTGTTTGTTTCCTATCTTTCTCATTATTAATTTAATTTTATTGTGTAAGCACTACAGGTAATACAATTAACTGTAAAATTCACCACCAACTTAAGATTTTTTTAAACAGCTTTTATATATGCGATAGAGAAAGCTTATTAAGAATCGTTTCAGTGACGGTAGAATAGACTATAATTAACCGATTTAACTAAAATTGATGAGGGTAATTTCCCATTCGGCTTGTGTATGCTTTTTAAATATATTTTTTAATCAAGAACGTCTGCGCTTGAATGAAATAAAGATTTTTTAAAGAAATCAAAATAATACTGAGGTAATTTTAAACATTCTGTTTCAAATTAGTTTTATACTTATATATGTAGTAGCATTTATGTAACACACCAATTTTGATCCAATATCTGAAGACATTCTCCCACTGTTTTTGTAATAATCGTATTGAAATGTATGGTAGAAAACAGGTTAAAATATTTTAATATATAGTGATGTGTTTTAAATAATTTGAAAATTTGCAATAAATTGAGTTAATAAGTCTGCGATAAACACGATTGTTCGCATCAAATGCATTTGGACTATTTTTTACCATACTTATTTATTTCTTATGAAATTAGGTATACGTAATGAAACAAGTCTGAAAACTTTCTTCGTTTGGAAGTGAAAAGTCATGATATGTGTAACGTAAATATATGACGTAATTAAGGTAATCAAGGGGGAAACTAGTATATGTTATTATCCAGCGTTAGTGATATACTTTTAAAAATTTGTTTCTTTTAGAGAACAAGAAATGATATAGTTTTACCACTTATTTACCCTGTATAGGTAATGTTTCAATCGTAGTTACATATTATATAAATGTATATATATATATATATATATATATATATATATACACACACACACATATATATATATATATATATATATTTATATATATATATATATATATATATATATATATATATATATATGTATATACCTCTGTGTTTGTACTAGTCGAGACAACTAATAATTTATTTACATAATGGATTATGATGCCTTTTTTTATTAATATCAAAATGAAGTCTTTTTAAAAAAAAACGGCCATGTGCAATATTTTTAAAAAATTCTCATGTAATATAAATTTTTGTAACTTTGTAATAAATGTAAAATACAAAATATATGTAAAGAATATTTTTCCTCATGTTATGGTTATTACGCATGAAGAAATCATTTCCAGAATAAACAAACAAATAGTAGTTATAACGAATTTAAAAATTACTCATTTCATTTTCTCTTATGGGTGCAAATATTCAGAATATAAGAAATATTTGCATATAAATTATTTAATGTGCTGTTCAGGAATAAGAAATTAAATATTACTTTTTGGCTTGATGCACGAAAATACTGGTGGAAAAATTCTTATGTTACTTTCGTCAATTATTTTTATATACAATTATTATAGACAAATTAATTTATGTATATTATAATACCACTATTATCGTGCAAAATTTCAGTTGACCGGAGGGAAAATCTATTAGAAAACTTCCTTGATATTTCTTATTAAGTCCTTTTTTTATGTTTATTCTGACATTGCATTTAACATACATCTCTAATCTATCAGATATACGGGTCGAAAACTGGTAAAATATCTCTGACAATACCATGAACCGATTTCTTGAATGATTGCACAGCTAAGAAGTGAAGTTGATAATGTGTCTCTAAGTAAAAAAGACAAATTTTATCCAAGCTTTTTTCTATTTCTCTATTCAAAGACAGTGTTGAATTATTTTTTATTCATATTTTTTTAGAAAAAAAGATTTTGTGAATGTAACTAAAATAAACCTGTCATTCATAACGTCTTGAATAGTAGACAGTCTTGGATATTTTTTGAATTGACACCACAAATAACGAAAGAACATTTTTTTACAATTAATTTTATGTAAATTTGTATTATAAATATGTCTTGAAATTGGTAAATAAGCTGAATTCTGATCACTTACGTGATTTCCTAGAAATGTTAAATTAATATCTTAGATCAATCAATTAAGAATTATAATTGAGTCTTTCTATTTCCACAACAAGACTGAATGTTATTATTTATTTTACTATGCGAAATCGACAAGCCAGAATATTTTTTAAATTTTGTAAATGGTTCAACTTAAGAAATTCCCGAATGTCTCAATGGTTCAACTTAAGAAATTCCCGAACGTCTCAATGGTTCAACTTAAGAATTGCCGAATTCTGTAAGGCTGGTTATTCGAACATTTTACGGTACTGTTAAGTATGGGTTATATGTATACTTATGAGAATATTATTAATGTACTTACCACTTTTTTATTACTGTACTTAGTAAGCACATAAATTGAAGTAAATAAATTATCTTTAATTTTAAAATACGAAACCAAAAAGCGGACATGGATTGAAATTTATAGGGTTCAACTTTTGAAATATCGGAAGGATTTTAATCTGATAATTAAATTATTTTACTCTACTGCTAAGTATCTGTCACACACACACACACACACACACATATATATATATAAATACATATATATGTATATATACATATATATATATATATATATATATATATATATATATATATTTACATATATTTATATATATATATATATATATATATATATATATATATATATATATATATATATATATATATATCGTATGATTTATATCCTTACTTTTGTGTTATTATATTTACTAAGTCCAAAAATGAAAGTAAATAGTAATATTATATTATAAAAACATAATTTCAAATTGAAGATAATATAACCAATTCTATTATAAACCGCAGCCAAAATAATATAACCAATTCTACTCGGGTTCATACCTACCTACCTATGTGTTTAAAATTTAAATGTCTACAAAAAGAAATAAATAGATTAAGTATGGATCAAAATAATATGTCTAAGTATGGATCAAAATATATGGATCAAAATAATATGTCGAAAGTTCCATGCCATTGAAAAACTTATATTTCGATTGAATTATTGGAACAAGTTCAGTTTATCAAAAATACGAATTTCCTACGATTTTTTTTTACTGAAAGAATATAGGTAAAAACGAAGGATTTACAAAAAGATTTTGCTCGATCGGGATTATTTGCTAACAAAAACGTGATTTGAAAAAGTTCGCATGTAAAAGAGCGGTTTTTCAAGGAAGGGTAAGTTACATGTTTTCGTATTAATTAGTGACACTGAACGTTGAATTTGCAAATACAAACCGAAATTTATTTAAAATAACCACAAAAAATTATGTAGTGAAATAAGCAAAAAGATCGCATAAAAAAAGGTCATAAAATTAAATATGTTTCGCAGCCAATTGACAGCCGTTTCTTCATGTGGAGGACACATTGATGTAACATGAAATAACCTTTTTATAATAAAATTTTAGAGATCGTACCGTAGTTTATTTATAAAGTCGTTTGTAATATATATTCTTTTATTTACCTGATATATATATATATATATATATATATATATATATATATATATATATATATATATATATATATATATATATATATATATGCCTTGTTATGTTCTATCGTTGTCAAAATTTTTGTGAACACAAAATTATAAAGAAAATAAATTTTGGCATTTTTGATTACGTCATTTGCCTTTAAAAATATCCACATTAACATTATAGAGTGTTTATCTATCACTGGGGACATTGCTTGTAAAATACCTCTAGATTTAATTATTTTCTCTAATATTTTAGAATCAATAGTTTGGAACAGTCACTAGTTTTTATTTCTATTAATAATATACAAGATACAAAGAGATTTAAACAAGTGGAGTATTTTTTCCACACCAAAACTTATATATATATATATATATATATATATATATATATATATATATAAATACGTTTTTTTTCTTTCAACATATGAAACTCTGAAAATAGACACATAGACAACTATGACGTATCATTTTACGATTACGTCAAATAAACCGGTATTTACGATGGAAAAAAATTGTGCATCTTTATAAATATTGAACGTCTGTGTCAACCTTGAACATGTGATAACCTTGAACGTCTGTGTCATTTGTGTCACGAGTTATTACTACCAACAAGTACACACACGCTTAAACAGAGCGAAACAAATGAACTGGAATTAAAGTTATAGAAATATGCTGCCATGAAATTGATAGAAATTTTTACACTGTCATTGATTAGTTACGTCATTGAGAGAAAATAATTAACTTTGATTTCTAATACTAAGCTGATCTTTTATGAAATGACCCACACTTCTACTGGTCTTCCTACGCGTATTTCAAACAACACGCGCCACATCTATTTATCTGCTTACCTATCGTGCAGGTTATTAGCTTATAATAAGGTAGAAATTCCTTTTGTCGTCTGGAGCCATCATGCAAGTAAGTACTAGATAACTTTGAGTTAACAATTTTTCACAATTAAATGAAACTACGTTATGTAGTATTATTTCTACTATCTTTAATTTCTTTACCACGACCTAGGTTTCGTTGTATTACAACATCTTCAGGTGGGATATTAGCAAAAATGAAATGATGATGTGAATGTTTGCTAATATCCCACCTGAAGATGTGGTAATACAACGAAACCTAGGTCGTGGTAAAGAAATTAAAGATAGTAGAAATAATACTACATCACGTAGTTTCATTTAATTGTGAATAATGAATTTTTACAAAATTAATGCCAATTTTTCTTACTTTTAAAATAATCTGTACAGATATATTAATTTAAATTCTTGTCTTATGGTAGGTTCTGGTTAAATTATATTCAATTATTTTATGCCATACCTATGTTATTTTGTTCGTTGGTTAAAAATTGAACACAATTTCAGAAGTTACCTATCCTTTCTATAAAATAACTTGAATTTTATAATTATTTTCAACTGAGATCTAATATTTAATAACCTATCTTTTAAATTATTTTACTTATTGTGGAATCTTATTAAATGAAAGGTACGCGTTACACTTTAATAATTTAATAATATAAATATAATTTTAATAAGTCTTTATTAAATCAAAAAATAAAGTTAAAGTTTAAAGTAAACTATGAAAGGCGATATTTACTTCCAAATTAAATACATGGATGGTCCATCTAACGGTAATTAAGTTTTGGAGGATTAATTCGACCTTCAACATACTTTACTTACAAATAAGAAAATAATTAACAAATAAATATAATTACCTCTCTTATAAGGAAAGGTAAATATAGTATTATTTTTGATGTAATATTATTCTACTCAATTGTGGTTGAATATTGTAATAATATTCTACTCACTCAAGTCATAACATTCCCTCGTTTGTAAAAACCCTACTAGACTGGCAATCTTAGAGAACCGTGTTAGCAAAAAATGCATCACTTATATTGTCTCAATATATTTTCTATTCGCAGTTACTGTACCTTATTTAAAATTAAGTGAACAGAACAAACCTAGTAATATCTTACCTACAATAATGATAGTTTATTTTAATTTAACCAACTATTAATTTTAAAGTGGAAATCATTATATTATACTCTTCAGCCTCAATTATAAACTTTTTTAATTCCTCTAATAAAAACGAATTTGATATTTATTCTCACAAAAAGTTTGATATGTGTATATCGACTACTTTTAAGCCTTTTTACAATTTTCTTCTCCGAATCAGGTTAGGTATTTAAAATTTAACTTAATTTTTTTTAATAATAAGTAACCCTTGCACAATTCTGAAATAAGGACTGTGTATGTTAAAAGACAAATACATAACATAATCAAAAAAATCGTATATGAAACACAAGGACAATGATTTGTTCTGAGAGTACTGACTGAATTAATACTTACTAAAAACGAACTGAAAATTTAAAACGCAAACAATAGTTTTCAAACGGTCTGTTATTGTCTTTGCATTGAAGCAATATCTAATCAAGTCTACATTTAGCCCACGCAAAATCTATCTAGTTGACGCGAAGAAATAACTATCCCACGCTAAGCCAAAATAAATGAAATATAGCTAGCAAAATACATTTAGCCCACGCGAACGAAGTCACTGGAAAAAACAATTTTTACTGTAATTGTATGATCGATGGTATAGCATATACAAATTACTGTGGAACTTATCATCAGATTAGGTGAAATAAGTCAAGTATTTCTAAGAATGGAAATATAAGTTACACAAATAAATTAAAGCGTCTAAAATGGCTAATGTTGTATTCGAATTTGTATATTAGTAAAGCTAAAATAAATACGTGTTAATGAAACATTTTACTTATGTCGGGTTTACAAATAATCCCGCGAAACCTTAGTAAAACTCTAATTATGCAAATGTCATAGGAACTTGCCTCTAATTTTATAATTTTTTGGCTGCAAAAGTAACATCGAATTACAAGTAAACTAATCCCACCAGTAATGTCAGATGTAAGCTGAGAACGATGATATGCTTAAAACCACAAATGACATATTTATTTTTAATATCATGTTGTACAATTTTATCACCTTGTGCTGACAATAATTTTTCACCACTCATTTTATGTCATTCTCAGAGAGGTACAAAATTTACTTATTAATAGGTGATCATCATTCGCAGTATCGCTAATTGGAATTTTTCAATTGGAAAAGCATATGTTTTTACTTCTATATCTAGTTTATTTGTATTTCCGATAAATTATTAATTTCTAAATTATTTATAGCCAATAAATATACCATAGTAAAGAATACATTATGTTTATTAATTTATTTTTATCGTAGTCTCACTTGCGTAATCGTAGCTGACATAGATATAACCTTAACATTATAAAACGATCACTTACTTAGTAGTGACAGAAAAACAGAATGAAACTATGACAATTTCCCCAAAAAAGTCTTGTGAAGCAGTAATGGAAGTAAAGTTATTTTATTTATTTTAACATACTCGTATATCCCTATCAGTTGTGAAAGTCGGTTTTTAACTATTTATTGCTTTTAAAAATGAAAATATGTATAAATACATAATAATAAAAATATAAATAAAGACTTCATATCGAACTCATCAAGACTTGTCATATCCAATAAAGACTTGCCATAAAAACATATAATTGTTAATATGCTAGCTGTGTATTACAATTATATTTTCTTTATGACACGTCTTGATTCGATATGACAAGTCTTATGGATATTTAGAAAATTTGATGGACATAAATTTTATGGATATTTAGAAACCCACAACTGTACATCTGTATGGATATTTAGAAAATTTTATTAATGGACTGTAAGATTAATACCCTTAATGCCATCCATTTCTTATATAGGTATGTAATTATTAGCGAAATACAATTTTAACGGTGACTCAAATATAATCACCATCTTTATAAAATCATATGCATTATGTCCTACGTTGAATTGAAACTACACGCGAACATGGGAAAAATATTCCCAAAGCTTTCAGTAATAAAAGATATGAGTTTGCTCTCTTGAATATTACAATAATGCTACAGACGATTATAAACCGCCTTTAAGACGTGAATAACCCCGACCCGACAGACGGCCGTGGGGCATCCGTTCCATCCTTTTTATAAAGAATCTCAAACTCATAAAGTCCAGTAGAGTATTAAGCTTGCTATCTTTACATATTTATACTTATGGACTCCTAGCAAAAGGGCGATTTTTTTCCGATAAAGTTCATAATTATATCCTTCAATAAGGAAGTGGGTTCATAACATTGTTAATTTTGTATTTTTCACCAGTTTTAGTATTAAATACTCTTAAATTGTCCATCTAAATTTGTATGTTTGATTTAGTTCTACGTAGTCGATTTTGAAGAATATCATAGTAAAACAGGTGAAGACAGCGTTGGTTAAGGGTTTTTCAACATATTATTATTTGATTCATGTTAAAAAACGTGATTAATAAATTTCCAAGGCATTTCAATTTTTCAATTTTTTCTTCATTGAAATCAGGATAGCAAATATATTCATAGTTAATTAAATGTGATAAGAGCGTTTAACAAAGATGTACTTACTTGTTATGAACGGAAACTTTGTACTAAAAATAAGGCGTTTCAAAGTATATTTTATGCTGTCAAATAAGATTTTGATCGATTAGTAAATCTAGATCCAATAGATGGTGTATATAAGATCACTTTACAATTTTTATTTAAGAACACTAAATCAGATGACTCAGTATTTATTTTGAATCTGCTGTATTGTTTCCATTTTTTGAAGTTTACTTTCTTAAGAATCGATTTTCATATATAGCGCCAGGTACAAAATTGTATGAGTAGTAAAATCAAAAGTACACAACGTACGACGTTCAGAGCATTAAAAAAAGTGTAATCAGCTAATTTCAGGCACATGTTTAATTGACATATTGAATTATTTACGACAATTGTAAGTGTATTTTTTTGGTTGGAAGTATTGCGTTTAAAAACAGTATTATTAATGAATGGGTAAATACAGTCAAATGTTCACGTTTATAATGAAAATAGAATTTATTTAATTATTGAAAGGCTCACAAAACAAGTTACTGTCACGTAGATGTATAATAAAAAGAACGTAGTATAAAACTATACTATTACTTTATTTATTTGTGTACAAAATGGTTAGAGTATTTATATATACATTTTCAAGGGTTTCTTGTGTTATTAAATATATTGTGAAACGTATTGATCAATTATTAAAGTTCGTATTAACTTAGAATTATATTATTTTCTACATACTGAACAATATATTAATCCTATCGTAGCTGGTTTTAATTTATAAATAATATATTTTGTATATCCTTTCTAAATGTTAATAATTTTCATTCAAAATATCTAAGGACGGATGTGAAGAAAAAATATCGTTGTGCAATGTAGTATTATTTCTATTTTTTTAAGTTCTTTACCACGACCTAGGTTTCGTTGTATTACAACATCTTCAGGTAGGCTATTAGCAAAGATCTTTGTAATTGTGAATAATGATTTTCTACAAAATTTGTATTTTTATTACCTTTATTTTTGTAAATTTTCTTCTCATATTATTCGCTCATGTTGTGTTTTTTTACATATTTTTAAATTTCACTACAGATAGTTAAAGTTACAATAATAAGTCATTATTTCGTTTTATGTAGAAAGACTCGCTAGCAAGTGTGGCACGATGTTTAAAACATTTAAAAGCTTAAAAACGTTAATATTTATATTTTTGATCTTGCACAAAAATGATGGGAATTATTACTAATTGTTAAAGTCGCATTTATTTTGCCAAGGTTTGTTAATAATGGTCTATAAGTGTACCTTATAGTTTGGTAAGAGATTGGTAAAACAAATGTTCAATGAAATTGAGTTTTAACCAATGAAGTAGAATTTTCCTTTTGAAACCCCATAAGATAATTGTTAATATTATCTAGTCGAAACCAATTTAATACAGGTTTATGTTTTACTTATGGGCAAATTGGACAATACATTATATTTCTATTAATTATATAAATTGGACAATACATTATATTTCTATTAATTATATAAATTGGACAATACATTATATTTCAATCACAGAAGTTTTACTTGATGTAGCTTCTGTCATCATTTGTACTCGAATTCATTGGGTCAGAATACAATATGTTTTTTTGCAAGTATTTGTTAAATTACCAAATATTAAGAATAAATATGCATTGATAACTTCCTGAATTAAAGTAGTCACTGGTTTATATCATCCAGTCCAAACTAATTGAATGCACATTTTAATATTCTAGATATAAGTAAAGGGAATCATGTCGCTAGATAATTTGAATTTCAATAATATAATTTTTGAATTTTCATCATTAAATGTCTTTAAGTGTGAATATTTGGTGTCTTCCATAAAATTAAAAATTTTATTTTAATTTGAACTTCTTATTCTGACGTTACTAACTGTTTTTTGTTGTATAAATTTGATTTTGTTAATTTGTATAAATTTGATTTAAAATCGTACATTCGGTTACAAAATTTCTCCAAATGTAATTATGTAAATATGTTGACAAAGATATTTACATAACTATTTTGTAAAGACAGAAAAGCGATAAAAAATATGACAGAACTCGAGTAATATAACTTAAACAAGGTAAAAACAGATTGATTATTTTACTGACTGACTATTTTCACCAACATACCGGAAGCGTTTATAGTAACCGCACCGGGAGGTGGGTGCTGCTTAATTTAGGATTACTTTAAGCAAATAACATTTCGGTACACAGCCAGTCATCAAATTAAAGAAAAAATAGAAGCAGCTACTTTTCTTAGATTTTCTAGTTGATATCGCCCTTCTAACGAAAACACTCTCTTACGTTTTTGCACATAAACTTTACCTCCGTTATTATACATACCAAAGCACACTTGATACGTCACGTCGCCTGTTAAACTCGATCACTTCTCCAACAGAATGAGGTTACAGTAATTATGGATGTCTCCTTTCATGATTGCCTCTCGATCACTTGGTTATTCTAAATTCAAACCGTCACACTATTTTCACATCAGATACAACATAAATCGATTGTCAATATACATTTATATCTTTGCATTCTTATATTATTTATAGTCATAAGAAAATCAAAATCTTACAGGATAATCGTGAAAAGTCAATCCAGAATTTACCTAGTCGCAGACATGAATTAAATATTTATGTCAAAATAAGAAACATTAATAGATTTGTAATTTGTTGTATCTAAAAAAGAACATTTTATTATTGTTATAAATTGGTTAATTAAGTTTGATGCGGTTTTCATCAACGTTAAACAAAAACTGTCTTGCCATATATATATATATATATATATATATATATATATGTATATATATATATATATATATATATATGTATAAAACATTAACGAATGTCAAACTAACGCATGCTACTTAAATCATACATATATACAACCTAACCTAACACTATACGACTAATACCTGGGACTTTGTATGTCAGTCCATATTACCAAAAATTCTTTATTGCTTTAACACCCTTCAAAATATGTAATATAAAATTAAGCATGTGACCAAAAACAAACATTGTAGTCCTTTCGCTGTAAACTGTGCATTTTTGTTTTACTGCCTAAAATTTTACTTTCATCCAGGATGGTTTGCTGAGTTTGTTTTTGTCTTTAATTGTGTGTTTCTTATCCTTTCCTTCTTGTACTAAAAGAAAAAGCCACTTTTTACTTTCGTTTCGTGCTTTCTCGTCTCGTACATTTTATTTACGTTGGTTCCATGCTTCCTAGAAACTACTTAAAACGTGATAAGATTTTTATTACAAATTCTCCATATTCATGAAACATTCATATCCATGAATAAGTTTTTCATCACAAATTCTCCTTATCTACGAAACACACTCGTCGCTTCAACTCAACGCGATATACCATAAAATAGTTCCATTTACTGCACAAATCATTTGAATGCTTTAGAAAAAATGCAATCATCGTGATATCGCGAATAGGTAGCAAAATTCAAAATCACCTCCTTCGTTATCATTTAGTGATGCTAGCTATTATCTATCACATATGCTGGCTGGCAAATTGTTAATCATGCCATATCTTGTCCGAGAGTCATTGCTCTTAGATCAAAAACACCCGACATCGCATTTCAGTTCAAACTCTTGTAATTATACGGGCTACATGCTCTCCTACCCAATAGCTATGTTAGCCATACGTAACTATCTACTAATACGTAACTATGTTAGCCATCCGCACATTCCATCTCGGTCAGTTCGCGCTGCGCGCCCGAGTAGGAGGGGTGTGCAAAATTAGTAAGGGTTGATTCGACCCGCTATCAACTGTTTATGTTAGTTTACTATTTAAAAGCATTTTCAGATTTAAAAATTCAAGAATACTCGGCTGACCATAAAAATTGATAAAAAGTAACCTCGAATATGATAAACGAGAATACCGCGTCAGTAGTTGTATATCTCTTGTTATACTACAAACAAAACTAAATCTAAGTGTTCATTAATAAATGCATGTCGTAGGTAGTACACGAGGGAATATAATGCAACATACTGAAATATTACGGAATCTCCAAGGAATTTAAAGACAAGCAATCATGGCGTAAAATATCAACCTCGTGGTCCTGCCAGGGAGCCTCCGGTGACCTTCCGAATAGCTTTTTAGAGCATGGAATATTTGTGTAACTATACCAGATGACAGAAAGTCTGTTAGTATTCCATAATAAAACAGTATCTATGTGCCCAATTCCAATACATTGCGAAGGGCTTTCAAAAATCACTTAAAAATATATATGAATGAAAATATTGAGTATAAATATATATAAATGAAAATATTTAGTAAAAATATATATAAATGAAAATATTGAGTGAAATGTATGATAATATTGGGCAAAATACCAAAAAGTTAAACTAATTAATTTATTCGAATTCGTCATGAAGGGTGCCAAAAAATGAGTTTAAAAAATAAATTAAAAAATATTTTTTATGAATCATAATAAAATAAAAGATAAAAATTGTAAAATTATGAAAGGTGAAGATATTAACGCGCACGTATCTCAATAGCTAATAGTCAAAAATATTCATACATACGAATTTTGGTGATGGGGACGTAATTTAAGTAATCGATTTTTTAAAATTCTATATACAGTGCGGGGTATCGTTTGAAATGGCTTAAAAATGAGGGCCTCAAAAAATTATTTTTCTTAATTTTACCTACTGTATTCTAAGACACATGCTGAAAAAAAGCAAAGAAATATGTTCCCTCCTATTACTGAAACTACAAAACCTAAAATTATGAAAGAAACCATTATGTTTTTAGATATATTTGAAATTTTTTTTGAAAAGATATATCTTGTTTTAATTCCTTGTTTAATTAATTATTACGTTGTAGAAAATTATTATTTTTTAGGGTTTAGTAAAAATAATATGTAATCTAAAAATAATATCTAAAGTATCTAAACGTGTAAAGAACCCTCACAGTGGAAGTTCTAATCATGCTTGACAATTTTTTTTAGAACATTAACATATTATTGGCCATCGGAATGCTCTCAAATGTTTCTGGATGATTGCACTCAAATTATACTTATTTTTCCAACATACGAAATGCGTTCGTAAATCTGAATAACCTTTATGTGAGCCAAATAAAAATCGCGAATAAAGGATTGCTTTAAAATGCATTCGGCAATATACGGAGTCCGTATACAAAGAGCTTTGTGCGTTGAAAATTGTGATTTTTTTAATATAATATCTTTTTTTAGTACTTAACTACCCTTTTCTCTTTAGTTAATTATAAAACCAAAAATTTTGGCTACAGATAAAATTATTTCGCAAAATAAAATTGAAATAATAACGGGTATACCATGTTTAGTGGGTATTGATTTAATTTAAACATCGGTACATCATCCCAAATAAGTTTATTATACAATATTTTCAACAATAAGTATGTATTATTCCATATTGTATCATCATATATACACGCACACACACACACACACACACACACACACACACACACACACACACACACATATATATATATATATATATATATATATATATGTATGTATATGTATATGAAAAAAAACATGGTTTAATCATCATCTTCTTGGCAAATTTTATCAACTCTCTATGTTTCATGGCTTTTTGGCTCAATCATTTTGGAAGTAATGGAGAGGAGATATACATTTTTACACATTTTTTAGAAAATCTTTTTTAAATATGCGATTTAAATGTACCACATTGTATACAAAGTGAGAAATAAATGCTTGTTAAGATCATTATTTGCTTTCCCTTTTACTATTATACAAATTTATTATAAAAAACGCTTGTTATGTAAAATACGTGCAAATTATATGACTTAATAATAATTTGTTCAAACCGAATGCGTGTGCAGCATATCTGTGTTACAATAGTGTCTCTAATGTTAGAAACGGTATGTGATTTTGGTCTAACATTCAAAGGCACTGTGTGTGCAGCGCGTAGCAGCGGACGCGCAGCATACAAGCGACAGGCTTCGGCTGATAAACAGGGAGCATGAGCATGGCAGCTGAATGGCAACATCGCAAACACGCTGCATTGTGATGACGTTGTACCGTATGGCTCTTTCTAATGGATGGCACACTGGACTGGCACATGTATTTATTGGCAGCCGCAGGGCGGTACGAAAACTGGCAGTTGTGTTTACTAACAAAATTTTCTGTGGCACGCGTAGTATTTCAAATATGGACATAGAAATGAAACAAAAGTGAATAGAAATAGTTCGTAAATTAGATTGGATTTGTGATCCAAGCAATAAAAAAAAAATTTCGATATTTAAAGTTTTACGAGTCTGTGTAAAAAGTGCCAGGACGTATGAAACTACCAGTCAAACCGAATTCAAATGACTTCAGCTCTCGGTACATGATGCTCTACTTTCTTTATTAATGTCTGATGTATGACAGCGTTGGCTGGTGCAGAAGCAGCGTTTCTCCGTCAAATGAGATGCTTTCCAACCATTTTTATTGTTATGCAGCGCAGTGCATTGGAGCACAGCATAGCGTATTACTCGGCCAGTATGACATTAGACGTAACGCTACGCGTTGTAGGTATGCTGTACTACACACGTAGCGGATCTGGTGTACTCTAGCATTAAGATATATTACTACGCTAACTTTACAGGTTCTACGTAGCATAGTTTCTGAGATAATCGAATTAAAAAATTGGAAAATAGAAAAATATTAATATATTGCCGGCTATACCTTTCGTATATGCCATATTTTACCTAGAAACTGCGAAGTGAGTTGTGTTTACGTGAGCTTTATAAAACCGATAATTTTTATGATTTTAGATACATTCGGTAGTTTCGGAAATAAGGTGGTGAAGATATATTTTTGTATATTTCTGGAAATATAATACCAAAAATTGTGAAAAAAATATTCTTGAAACTATAACTAACTCTTTCAAACAATACTCCGCAATATACAAAAATTAAAAAAATACGTGCTTCATTTGTCCTAACTAAAATTCTTAAATGAACATTTTTGACTTTTATTGGCATTGCGCATATGTATATTAATCTATTTTATTACGATGCAAAATTTTAAGTTTCTACATAAAGTGGATTGCAAAAAAAACGACTGTCATCTTTCTTGATTGCAGATAGAGACGTGAGTGATTTAATAAAGCTAGTGTTACTGGGCAACATATTAAGCTAAATAGTAATGAACTTTTTCATCATTAACTATTTACATACATTTATTTGAAAGTGAATAATGAAACTGCAGATTAAAAAATTTATCGACTTTAGTATACAAAATGTTTTCCCCAAAATATCACTTAAAGACAAATAAAAAAAGAATAGATAAAAGTCGGAATGCACTAGGCCTGGTAAATAAGGGGTATGTCTAATAATTTCCCATCCCAGCTTCAATCATTTTAATCGAGGAACGATTATAGGAGACAGAGGCAGGAGCATAAGAGGGCGGGAATGTTTATATTGAAAGAAAATTCTGTCTAATCGTGAACGTTTCCGACGAGAATGAACATCAAAGTTTTGAAGCTCACTGTAGTGCACTGTTTTGATAATAGTTTTATAACTAGGAAATATTTCCCAATATCCCATCAAACCCCTGATTTTTGTTGTAAAAGGGATACAATTTTTGCATCAATTTATCCGCACATACACTACTCGCTTCTCCTCTTCATTGATAAGGTGGTACCAACTTACGGATATTATATTGATCCTGGCTCCAATAATGGTATATCCAAAAACTATTCTTATAGATTATACCTAAGAAACAGTTTTCTTTTAAAGACACTCATTACTGTATCGTGAAAGCATTCCAGTTGAGTAGCCAAAGCCCGCAATTTAATTCTCGAATCTTGTTCTATCAACGATATTGATTTATTGATATTTAACCAGTCGGCGGGCCCTGGATTGGCCACTTGTCGTGTTATCGCCAATCTAGGTTCACTGGGTCATCGTGTAGCTGTAAGTTTAGAGACAGAATCAGTAACTTATATCTGAAATTAACTGCATATGGCTCTTATTGTACAATTATAAATTCGAAATTATACGTAACATTGAAGAACATGACACATTTTTTGTATATACTCGACAGTGAAATGTCTTCGACGTTTCTCAAAAATTCGAGAAATTTAAAAAAAAAAAACTCATTACTTATTAGCGTACCTGATAGTATACCTTGTAGATATATCTCAATGTAAATATACTGTCTATTGAGTATTGAAAAATATATTTCCACAGACGTGAAAACATTGTGAATTTCTAAAAAATTACGAGATTTAAAATCGTCTTTTAAGTTTTTCGATAAAATTAAGGTAAACCTATTGTGTTCAAAGTAAAGCTGTTTTTTAGTCTTTCGGGACAAAATGTCCAAAACGGAATACTAATAGAATCACATCGGTTTTCGCCTGTCCGTTTGTGATTCTTTCTGAAAGTATTCGATGTATAAATTTGAAATTTGGCAGAGATATAGACGATGGTAGCCCAATTAAAGATGTTAAATATAGTGTATTAAACTTCAATAATTTAATTTCGTGGGGTAAACTAGGAAATAAAAAAAAATTAAAGTAATTGTTAACATTGTGAAATGAAAACTTATTTTACTACGAATTCAACCATATATAACAAATATGTTAAGAATATTTTTAAATATTTTCCAGGAAAAAACGCCTAAAAATTGCTATCCATGTCTTTTTGTACCCAAAGGCAGAAAAATCTAAAAAAGTTCAATAACATTAAAAATTACCTATGGATTCAATGAAATCAGAGTTGAACAATTTCAATGCGATTAATTTTTACAAACAATTTAATTGATATTTTTTACACTGTTTTTAAAGACAAAATTATTCTACATAAAAAATTTCTCACAATGTAGAACGGTTATACGTTTTTCAAAATTTCCAATTTGACTCAGTCGAAACGCTCTCCATTCACTTCCGCACATACGAGATGTGAAACGGTGGTCGGCGCGCCAGATGAGCTTCTTTTAAGGACATATTTACAAAATACCATAGCTCGAGAAAGCATATTAACTAGCCGTAAACTCACTAATATGCATAGTGACACTGCTTATTTTTGCAACAACTCAAAAATTCATTCGGCGTATCTTGAATGTTTACATTACGTTGTAACTAAAATGAAAATATGTGCTTCAGATGTTTTTCATACAGTTTTATTTATTTTTTAATATTAAAATAACATCGATACAACATTAATAAATATTAATATTATTCAAGTTTTCATTTGTTTTTTTTTTCATTGACAAGGCCAACTGTCCAAAATGGCTGTGTACAGAAATTTTATCTTCCGCGTGTGGCTCTATCCAGGCAGCATTAAATCGAAACTACTAATTAATATCTATTATAATTTTACCTATTAATATGCATCTTGTTTACTCTAATTCGTTTCTGCCTGTAATTTAAAAACACAGCTTAAAAATAAACCAGGTAACTCTTATATTTTTATATGAATAAAAATTTCAATATAAAAATGATTTATAATATTTTCTAAAGCAGGTGTGTCAGCACACCTGCTTCCTCCGTCCTTCCTAATTGTAATAAATAGGAGGAGAAATACATTCCAAAAATAATATTTTTGTGTTTTGGTACTTTTATTATGTCATCCTAAATATTTTTTGTAACTATTTTCAATGTCCCAACAGGTCAATTCTATATTTTCATTATTTTTATATAATCCCAAAGTGTGTTTGTTTGTTTTCCTTTCACGTCGCAAAAAAGTCATAAATTGACGTAATTTTTTGCTAATAACAACTGGGATATCTCGAAATTCTTTAACCCATTTCATATCCATATAATTATTTTTTTATTAATGCAAAAATACATAAAGTGAATAAGGAAGCAACATCACAACGAGTCGATATGATTTTATGAATCGTTACATAGGCAATATAAAGAAGCAGGAAAATGACTTAGGTTAATACTTAATTTAGAGACTTGGGTTTAATATTATTAACGTAAATATTATAAATGTAAATATGTGTTTATAATTCAATAATGTGTGTTTACAATTTAATATTGAATAATTTAAAATTATAAATGTAAATGTGGGTTTGTTTATCCTTCTTTCACGTCATAACTAAATAATACATCAACGTGATTTTAGCTAAGAAATATTTGGCGTATCAGGAAATAATATAGGTTACTTTTTATACCTAGAAATCTTATTCTAACTAATATTATAATTCACGATTAAATTAAACTACGTGATGTAGTATTATTTCTACTTTCTTTAAATTCTTTACCACGACCTAGGTTTCGTTGTATTACAATAGATGTTGTAATGCAACGAAACCTAGGTCGTGGTAAAGAACTCAAAGAAAGTAGAAATAATACTACATCACGTAGTTTCATTCAATTGTGAATATTTAATTTCTACAAAATTAACGCCAAATATATTCAATAATATTATAATACTAACTAATATTATATATCGAAAAAAGCATTATTTATTCTTCTTTCACATCACAATGGAGCTACAGATGGAAGTGATTTTATGCCCAGAGTGGGTTGGGAAAAAACATGGGCTGCTTTTTAACTTGGAAAATCATATCCTAATTAATATTATAATTCCAAATAATATTGTAAATGCAAGACGCCAACATTTATGCATCTTTCGCGTTGCAACCGAGCTACAGATCGGTAGTTAGCGAGCTAGGAAACGACATAGGCTTATTTCCAACCTAGGAAATCTCATCCTAATTAACATTAAAATCCTATCCAATATAAAAATTCCAAAGTGTATTTGTCTGTGCTTCTTTCACGCCAGAAAGAACAAGAGATCGACGTGATTTTTGCGTATAGGTAAATCTTATCCTGACTAATGTTATAATGCTATAACTAATATTATGAATGTGAAAATATAACCGTATATTTTAGAGGTAAAATTGTGTTTGTTTATTCGTCCTTTACTTCGCAACAAAAACATATCAACGTGATTATTTGCATAAAATGATTAGTCGGCTGGAAAATAATACAGGTTACTATGTTATTTCCATTCGGCAACTATATTGTTTGTTTTCTAACTCAGCCAATGTTAAAATCACAATTATTATTAAATATAAAAAGTGTATTTTGTTTTTCCTTCTTTTACGTCACAGCGGAACAACAAAGCAACATGATTTTTGAACAGGGATATTTAGTAAGCCGCGAAAGGACACGAGCTATTTTCATCTCGGAAAATCCCACCATAACAAATACTATGATCTAAAATAATATTTTAAATGTAAAATTGTGTTTGTTTGTCCTGCTTGCAAGGCACAACATGGCAATAGATAAAGGTAATTTTTGTTATGAAGACAATTAGCGGACAAGGAATTGTTGTAAGTGATGATACATATATTTGTTTCATGAAATCACTCCATACTTAGAGAATTTATAAAAAACGGTGCACAATAAAACACAGAGTCAGAGGGTTAAAACTTATGTACGGGGCTGATGGCATAGAACACTATTTGCACGTCTTTACCGATTTTTTTTAAAGTTTAGGAGTTTCGCTGGTGGGACGATAATGACAACACCAAAATATGTTTTTGTAGACATATTGAACAATATATGTAAAATAAGCGTACTTAAAATTCCACTCTTGCTGTTTCAAACGATACACCTCATGACATTTTAAATTAAACAAATGGGAAACTTGATTCAATCCCTATAGTATTAACTTATATATATATATATATATATATATATATATATATATATATATAGATGTATATAACGTGACGATCGATAGACGTTCAATAAAACATAACACTGTAAAAATGTACCGTAAATGAGATAGTTTCAATTGCTTTTGGCAGATAATATACACAACAGTCTAACCATAAGCCACTACACACGAACGACTATCTTCTTTAGTAATGACCTATTTCACTTAGCGTTTTAAGACCTTTTTCTGCTAGTTTGTTATAAAAAGAGTCATCTCGCGATAACTTAGGTGCTTTTGAAGTTTTGGTGGTGCGTTGTTCGCATGAATGTCTCCATTTATGGTAACACATGAAGCGTTAGTTACATACTATTTTCACTTCTTGAAAGCATATTCAATATTGAAGTTTAGGTAAAGTGATTATTCCAGTAACATAATATTCTCAGTATTTCGACTAATATGATATTTTTATTCTGTATTAGAATAGATTTTAGTATTTAATGATAAATTATTCAAAAATTTTAGTCTTTGAACAATTTTACTTCAAAATTTTATTCGCGACGAGTTAATTTTATTTGAGAAAAATTTGATAAGGAACAATTGAAATTATATGAAAAAATAACCAAAACCAAGTCGAATTCGCAAGATATACTTTCAGTATTCAAACCATTAATTTTCTATATTTATTTATTTACGATTGACTAAAATATATAGGTAATATATATATATATATATAACTCTCTTTTGTAAATTACCATACTGCTGCTTTAGGACAATATATTTAATAACAAAATTCTCCTGAATTTATAAGGGGCTTTATTATAGCAAAATATTTAACATAAAAATAAATGTGATTTTTCGGAGTTTTTCAAATTACGACCATTATAAAACATTGTTCTAATGTATTTTTGGATAATGACTTAAAATTTACGCAATAATTTCTATATGTAGACATATATTAGAGAAAATAGAATTCAGTTTTTGTTAAGACGTATAAAATATTTATTCAATATATACACAATTTATAATTTCAATATAAGTTATCGACAAAAAAAGGTTAGAATAAAAGTTTTCATGCATGTCATTAAACTGAACGCCAAAAATATTTCTTGAATATCAAATCGAAGTTTATGCGCCTTACGTTTACATTTAATCAATTAATGTAACTCACACACGATACAAAACTGATTGTATATATTTCTTGTTAATAGGAAGAAAAAACCTATGATTCAAACACGCATGAAGTATATTTGCGTAACATGGACATTATATTGCAATATTACTTTTTATGGCAATTCATATGGGGAATGTCGTTGAATATTAACAAGGAAAGGTCGTGAGGTGTCCCGCAGATTTCGATTTACAAGCTATACATAAATATGTGATCACAATAGTATACACTGTTTGAAAGTTATTGTCCTTGTCTTTTATTACATTCTTTTCAAAAGGGAACGGGTAAATATATATTTATGCTTCAAATATTTTATCCCTTCATCTTTTAAAATTATTGTTTTAAGGATTTTTTTTACTTTCACTAACATTAAGTTAACAAATTCTTAGAAATAGTAATTTTTGCACACATGTGATTTGGAGTGTATTATGGTATTAATTTAGAGATTTTTGTATAAATTTTCGATGGAAAATTACAAAATATGTCTGACGATTATTCTAATTAATTTATAACATAATTCTAAAGTTAAAATGATCACAAAGTTAAACCCAAAAATATGGCTGTTGGAGTTGATATTACCAAATAGGACATATTTAAAGTATAGAAGTAGTTGTCAACCTAATGTAACAAGCAAATATAAAGAAACAATGTTTGCATCTGAATACTAACAATAACAATAAAAATGAAGAAAAAAATCTATCGCTAGTAAAAGTTGTTGTCATAACTTATCGAATATAGAATAATTGCACTTCTATAGGCTTATACAGAAAGATAAATACAAAAGAGGACATGTGTTTAACTTAGTTTTGAAATAAATAACTGGAAAATATCCGTGTATTGGAATTATCTCTACCATAGCAATACTATTAAATATTAACAAAGAACTGCTGGCAGATGTCTGATGTATTTTGATTTATAACACATATATAAATATATTATAACGATAATAAATATCATTTAAAGTGGCAGTCCTTATTTTTAATCAAAATTTACAATAGTCTAGCCTTTTTTAGGACGAAATAAAATATTTTTTTTTTCGAAACACTTTGGAATTAATTATATTAGTTATCCGCTTTTCAGACGCTTCTTCATGCTATTTAAATTTATGAGACTTTTAGAGAAAGGTACCTAAAGGAAGGTGGATCCAATGCTTTATTAAATGATTTCGTCTGGTGCAAAATAATATGACTTGTGGCAGAGGCTATTTCAAAATATAGCAATTATCGTTCATTGTACGTGGAATTATGTAATTTTTATAGTCTATAAATTAACCTTAAATTTACAATGCCCCTATTAACTGCTTTATGCATTACGGAAAACAGTTACTCGTCTAAACGTTTCATGGGCTGCAACACTAGAATCGAAAAAAAATACATGTAAAATAGAAGCTTGCTTCTCAAACTGTTGAATCCCTAAAACTGCAATGGCTGCTTCATGTATATATCTGCCGATAATTCACAATCAAATTTTCCTTTGAAATTTATAATTGACTAATAATAAAATTTCTCGAGGCCCGCAGTTAGACCTAATCAATTATTAAATTGGTTATCTGACAGAAATATGGTGGGACGGATCGTATCATTATGTCTAATTGATCAGCTCAAAAAATAATTTTCGAAACTGCCTTCACTTACGAAAAAACAAAACTGAGAGACTTGCTTTTTCACAATGACCATTTTCTGGTATAAAAAAAACATTCTAAGGTTGGATGAATTTGGACTTGTCATTTTGATATTGCACTGACTTTAGAAGAGAAATATATTATTCAAAAAATAGAGGGTTTGATCCAATCCATTGTTATCAAATCAAATGTCCCATTGAAAGTTTATGAAACAAATACACTAAATTGATATGAAAATTTAATAAGAGTATAAAGACATTTCTTTAAGAAAATTCTTAACAGTTGTTCATTGCAAATTGTTCATTTCTTTACTTGTTCCGGCTTCGTGCTACAGTTACACAAAAAATATCAGTGAAATTCTATATGCATATAACGTGTATCATGTAGATAAATACCATATAAGTCATGGCAATATGTCAACCTAGGGCTACCTACAAAGCTTAGGTTTTTTTCTTATCGTGTAATTTATTTCGGTCTTTACGTCTCCAATTACTAAACCACATTTAATTTTAAGATCTAATTATTTGAAAAGGTTTTTTTTATTTTAATTTCACCGTTATTTGTTCGAAGCGAGCAAAGCTAGTGAGTTAATAGTAAGCGCGGGCATTGAGAAATTTGAGAATTTATAGCCGATTAAAATTATATAATATTCTGAATATCGAAAGATTGTTATTATTTTTTTAAATAGTCTCGGCTACAAGTCATACTATTTTGCACCAGACAAAATCATTTAATACAGCATTGGATCCATTTTCCTTTATAAGCCTTTTTATGAAGGTCCTCTGTTTGCTGCAACTTTTGAGATTTATTATTTCCATTTTCTTTAAGTCCTTTACCACGACCTAGTTTCGTTGTATTACATCTTCAGGTATGCTATTAGCAAAGATCTTCAACCTTAATTTATAGAAATTCAGTTTCTACAAAATTAACGCCAAATATATTCAATAGCTAATAACTAATCAATTGCAAAAAAATTTTAAAAGAATATATTTTATTTCGTAGTCAAAAGGGCCCATTGTAAATTTTTATTGAAAATAAGGACTGCCACTTTAAATGGTGCTAATTCTCATTATTGTTTACTTATATGTGTTAGAAATCAAAATATTTAAGACATCTGCGGGCAGTTCTTTCTTAATATTTAATAGTTTTGCTACGGTAAAGGGAATTTCAATACACGGACATTGTCCTGTTATTTGTTTCAAAACCTATAAACATATGTTTAATTTATAAATATATGTCCTTTTCGTGTTTACCTTTCTGTTTATATCTATAGAAGCACAATAATTCTATGTTTAATAAAATACGACAACATCTTTTACTAGCAATTTATTTTTTCTTCACTTTTGTTGATATTGTTAGCATTGGGAAACAAACATTGTGTCTATATATTTGCCTGTTACATTAGGTCCACCAGTACATATACAACTTTTATCATCTGTTAGAGTAGACAAAAACTTCTATACCTTAAATATGTACTATTTGATGACATCGATTCTAACGGCAATATTTTTGTGTTTAACGTCGTTGTTGATATAGCTTTAGAGTTATTTAATAAATTTGATAAGTGAAAATCAGCAAATGAGATAATTTTAATATATAAGGATAACAAAATTGATTTAATAGTCGTCACATCAGACAAATTTTATAATTTTCCATTGAAAATTTACACAAACGTCTTTTAACTATTACAACAATATAATCGAAGCTAGATATGTGCAAATTTTATATTTCCAATTTTTTTTAACTTAAAAAATTTAGAAATATAAAAATTTATATTTCTAAATTTTTTATTACTATCACTTAGTAAACAAATTCTTAGAACAATATTTTTTTTAAAATGAAGGGAAAAAATATTTGATCCAGTAGCATAAATATATATTTACCCGTTTCTCTTTAAAAAAGTATGTAATAAAAGACAAGAACAATAAATCTCAATCAGTGTATACTATTGTGATCACATATTTATGTATAGGTCGTAAATCGAAATCCGCGAGACACCTGACGGCCTTTCCCTGTTAATATTCAACGACATCACCCCTATGAATTGCCATAAAAAGTAATATTGCAATATAATGTCTATGTTACTCAAATACACTTCATGCGTTTTTAAAAGATTCGTTTTTTCTTCCCGTTAATAATAATTATACAGAATTCCATTTTATATCGTATATGTGTCGATTGGGTATTCAAGAGTAATTTTTGGTGATAACTTATATCGAAATTCTAAATTTTGTACATATTAAATAAATATTTTGTTCATCTTAACAAAAACTGTATTCCACATTCTCTAATATATGCCTACATATAGAAATTATTGCGTAAATCCAAAAATATATTTGATTAATATTTTATTGCGGACTTAATTTTAAGGGCAGTTTTAAAATAATTTTCGTCTTCAAAATAATTTTGGGGCTAAACTCTGAAAAATCATACTTTTATAATAAATATTTATTTATCTGATGAATAAATTAAAGAAACAACAAATGAAAGTGAAAGGGAAGAAATATACCAAAAATTTACACTTAACGACTTAATGAATTACTTAACTAGAAATAATGAGTTGCGTTAAATTATTTTGGTAATAAAGTCGTAAATTTTTTTAAGTAATTATCTGATTACCTAAATTAAAGCATTTGACTAGTCTCTACTCTCTAGTACATTATAAAACAAATAATAATGTGATTACCTCTAAAAGTATTTTAATAATTTTTTTTCTTTCATTACGAAATAAATTACTTACGTGCTCTTGTTTTTTAATATTATATAAAAACTGTCCTGAGTAAAATAATTCCTTATATCATAAATTAAATGTGAAGGTGATCTATCAAACTCGTATTTCAATACATGAGATTTGGAATAATATCGTCTGAAATGTTAGCCTGTGAAAATCAATAGAGTTTTATTGTCTATAAACACACACTTACACACACGCACACGCACATTCACAGGCCCACGCCCACGCACATTCACACGCCCACGCACAAGCACGCGCACACACATGTGTGTGTGTGTGTGTGTATGTATATATATATATATATGTATATATATATATATATATATATGTATATATATATATATATATATATATATATATATACACATATGTTACAAAAATAGAAATGAGTCTCTTAAATATAGAAAATTGAAAAAATTAGGCCCTTTTAAATTTTACTAAACCTTCAGGCAGTCACGCCTACAGAAATTACTGAAACGGACGCACGTATAAATTTTATGCAAACCTACTATTTTGTGAAGTAAGGTAAACATTTCTTAGAAAAATACATAGTTCATAATAGAAAATTATATGAAAGTAGAAATTCAGTATTAATTTTTATTTTACAAAGAATAACTACAATGCATGATTAGATAAATTAAGATTAACGTAGAAATTTTTTACCAGAAATATGAATCATATATTTAATCAAAAATATGAATCATATATTAATACAAATACGTATTGTACAGTACATTAGTAGAGATCGTTGTTTGTTGGTGAACAGTCAAATGCGTACGAAATATTATTGGATACAGGAATTAAAACAACAAATATAACCAAAGCAAAATATTTTATAATTGAATATTCGTTGCATAAAAAGTGACCACAGATCATCAGAGACCTTCGGAATGGGCATAGGTTGTATATTACTCCGTTAAAAAATGTTCATTGAGACCAATTTTGCAACGTAAGTCAACGAAAAACCAGTCGAGCGAATGCTTTTATTATGAAGGCTGTCTTAATGGTAAGAGACGTGTGGACATGTGATATTGTTATATATTTTCATATAGAGTATCACCTATTTTATACATTCCAAGACAATTGTAATAAAGAAATAAACTCCGGTGGCGTTTCGGAGCTGACACGCATAATTTATGAAAAATCAAATTATTTTTCCCAACCGTTTTTAAATACATCTCGACGAAACACTTTAAAACAACAAGATAAAACAAAGTGTAAATTTTGTCTCGTATTATCCTCTGTAGGCAAATGTAATATACTAATCAATGAAACTTGCAAGACCGACAGAGTCGTTGAAGAAAACTACGTAATTTTCTGAAAGAGAAAAAAAAACATTCATCTTGTTAAAAAGAAAACGAATTTAATGGCAGTTAACATTTTATTTTTAATTAATTTAGGCATCGACTACGAATTGAAAAAAAACATGATGATTGATTAATTTTTGAATCGCATCTAAAAAAGGCATCTAAAAAATATTTGTGGAGATACCTTTTTTTTGTGATAGGCTATGGTTACAAATTGCATTTTATATTTTAGCCTTTTCCTTTTGATTTTTTTTGCTTTTGAAAACTAAAACTTTTAATCTGTTTTGCGTCTATTTCCCGTTTTCGCTCCAATGCCTTAATAGTTGCTATTAAATACATAACCATAGAAGACTACCATTTATCAATGGTAACATTTCGTCAGGTGTGGTAATAGTCATATTTTGTTCAATCGGCAATTCAAAACTTTTTTTTACCAATGGTAATAATCATTTAAAAAACATATTTAAAATGCAGATATAATATTTTGTTAAAAGCAAAAAGTAAATGTAATTTTTTAAATTGTACTTCTCCGAAACAGCATTTGATATAATGATTCAAGTAACATTTCTTCCACTATAATTAATTTATACCAATAGAATGAATTTAAAACAAATTGAATTCTGATTTCTTTCAACGGCCCATCGAAATGAGAAGACAACATTTTTAATTTGGATTAATTCCTTAAATGAGATTTTCTACATAGATTTCGAATGAATGGATTAGTGTTTTTTTTTTAAATAAAAATCCAATATAAATTAGTTGAAAACTAGTTACATAGTTTTTTGTTGTTACATTCCAAAAAATTTATTTCGAATTGAATATTCAATAACAACGAAAAAAATATATAATATTAAATATTCAATATACATACACATTGATAAATAGAATGTTATATTCACAAATATATAATATATCTTTCAATATAATAAAATTCCAACATCACTTTGGTAAAGAAAGGGCTAACGATGAATTTGTATAAGTTGATTCTGTCCCACGAGTAAACCGTCATTACATATAAGTAAGATGTGGGAGTGTCTAATACCCCTTTGGGCTTTATGGATTTAAAATTCTTTATATTAAATAGTGGAACGATGTCCCGTCGCCGTCTATCGGGTACGGTTATTCATATCTTAAGGCGGTCTAATCTTCGATAGTATTATTATAAAGTTTGAAAACAAACCTCTATTACATGTTATTAAAATTGTTTTGAGTATGACGTGTATTTATGAATTTGACGTCTAATCTCATGTACTTAATTTTAGAATGACATAAGTCGCATTCATTTTATTACTAAATATGTTGTTGTTGTTAGTTATAATTTTATGGTCATAAATTAATCTCGTGTAAGATATATTGAATGAAATAGTATTTTATAGTTCATATGATTTGATTAATAGATAAGGGACATTTTAACCAATTTTATCTTTTATCAATAGATCGAGTTATATAATTGGTCTAGTTGTCATATTTAATGATGTATAATTTGTTAACGGATAATTTCGGTGGGTGCTTGATGTATTCATAAAACTTTTGATCTTTGTAGAGAAAATATTGGTTGTATTAATGACTTACAATTAAAGACTTATGACTTGACGTATTAGTTAATTGCGTATCGTTATATTATTCTTTGCTGTTATACATTATTGTCTTTGTCATTTCTCTTGAACCATAACTGTTTTTCTCCGTTAGTTTTTATTTTTTGTGCCACTGCAATGTTATCCATCGTAAAATTATAATTGCTATGATATCCTGACGTAATAATTAATCCTCATATTTTTTTTTAAATTATTTACTATATACTATATTTTAAATCAATAGAGAGCCCAAGATATGACATCCTTGCGCCCAAAGAAGTATCTCTTCAAAAATATGAATTCCAATATTTAGAAGAATTAACTGTCTATTGGCTAAAAATAAAATATATGATGTGGCATATTTTATAAAACCGTACTTCATTTATACACTTTTGTTTACACTGCTTTTTCAATTAAGCAAAATAAATATCCTATACGACATTAAATTTCTTTTAAAAAGACTGAGTATTTTTCGTATACAAGTTTAAAATTCGAAATTTTTCACTTATTCACGTACCACTGCCTAACTAGCTCATAAAAAGTTGTTCGTGGTAAATATTCCCTAAAAAGAAAAATATTACTTCCTTCCTTTGTAGCACAAATAATAATATAGTACTTCTATCTCTTGAGTGTAAATTTAAATTAGGAAGTTACTTGCGAAGAATATTTAAAAAAAATATTCTACATAAAACTTCGTCTCAGGTAAAACACTACGTAACATAATTATTTTCTTTATAAAAATATTACTAAATAACTTATCCTTCAATATTTATTGACAATTTTCAACTTGGTAAGTTACTGGAAAATTAATATTTTGCTTGGCGTAGCTTCAATTTCATAATTGTTAAAATTGTTATTTTTTGCCGGAGAAAATCTTTCAATTATCTTGGTAAAGCTATTGAGTGTTTATGAATGAAGTATTTTTCAATTGAAGAGCCCGATTTATTTAGCTTATTTTCTCATTTTAGGATCGTAAGATTGTCCTATCATTATAGAACAATTTTTTAAACGAAAGGGAATTTTCTATTTATATTTGTGATATATGAATATTATGAATAATTTATATAACTTTGGCACTAAGTATTAAAGAAACATGTTGATAAAATATTTACTTCTAAGTACTTTAATTTCATTGAACGGCCATATCTGATTATATAGAGGCTTTTTATACAACTAACGAGGAAAATTGTGAAAATTTTAGTTTGAGGAGTTTTGTCTAATTTAAATTTTAAAAACTATGTAACTACTAAAATGTTGTTAGTTATTATCTTACTGTTAAGTAATTTTTACCCGTAATGAAACGCGGTATGCAGTTTCAGAATCGACTGATATTTATCCTTTATTACACCCATAAGTTAATACATAGTTGTCAATAGATGGCGCTACTAGTTATCAGAATATACATGATAGTCAGCAGATAACGTTATTATTTATCTTTATTTTAATACATTAACATACCCCATATTAAAATAATACGATAACACATGCTTACATATCACAAATAAACAAACTAAAATTACACATTGACAACCTTTATGATCCCTAACACATTTTTAAGATTTTCGTTTCTTTAGCACAATTTGAAAACACAAAAAATTATCGGCAAATAGGACAACAAATGTCTTGACATTTCCATTCCGTTTAATATATAAACAAGGTTCATACATAGAATTTCAATAACTTAATTTTTGTAAACAACTATCAACACTTTTGTACCATGCCCTTGTAGACTGTTTTAAGTAATAAATTGCTTTATTTATCATACAAAGTTTATAGGTAAATTCATATAGACAGTTTTATATAAGTTACCACTTAGGAATGGTCGAGATGGGTTATCTTTAAATCATATTTAACACTCAAATCAAATAACAGTTTTAGTGTTGAATAACGAAACAGTGGTGAAAATGTCTCTTTATAGTCTATTCCTGCTTGCTGTGTAAAACCTTTTGCCACCAATCTTGCTCGAAACCACACTTTATTGTCACTTTCTATTTTTTTAGGAAACACCCACTTGCACTGAACAACTATTCCTTGTTCTGGTATATCAACTACTTCCCATGCTTTATTTTCTTCAAATGACTTCAGTTCTTCTTCTATAGCTGAACACCATTTTTTAGACTCTGGGTCGTTTAGGGCTTCCTCGAGAGTTATCGGGTTTTCCTGTAAACCCAGCTCACTTTATACACACAAGTTGCCAAAACCATACCTGTCAGGTTTCCGTCTTTCTCGCTTTTAATGTATGGATTTATCAATCTGTCCCAGATTTTTCAACTCGCTCTTGGAAATAGACTCGAAAAATTCATCTGAAGAACTGTCTGAGGTTACTTTATCTTCTATGTAGGTACTGTCATAAGGTCTTGCCGTAGATTGTGATTGATCAAAATCTGTAGTTTCATTGTTATAACTGTGATACTCCACTACAGTGGATGTGATGTTGACTTTGGTACTTTTTCCACACTGACCTGAAACATATCAGAGTCATTATTTGGCTCTATGATAGTAACATTTCTGCCGGTAATGACTTTCTTTGTAACAGGATTGTATAATCTGTAACCTGTGTATATCTAACCTATAATCCTGTATATATATGTGTATATCTGTGTAAATCTGTGTATATCTGTATAATCTGTAATATTTTCAGTAAATCCAATTAAGTAATACTTTACTGCCATTTTGTCTCATTTCATTCTCTTTTCCTTCGATACATGGATCATGACTGTACTGCCAAATATACGTATGTGACTGACGTCTGGCTTTTTGCCTGCCCAGAGCTCAAAAGGCATTTTATGGTTATTTTTTAGATATACAGCTGTATGTACTGTCATATGTACCATGTATAACCGTATGTACCGTCAGTCCGAAACTTTTTATCTAAATTAGCATCAAAAAGTAAACACCTAGCTCTTTCAACAACTGTTTGATTTATATGGATTTGTACGCTGATTTAAAATACCAGATTGTTTCAAAAATTTAGTCATTTCATTTATACAAAATTCTTGTCCATTATCATATCTCATAACTTTGTTACTGGCCTTCATTTGTTTTTCAACCACCAACTTAAACTCTTTAAACGTGTATATACTTCACTTGTATTTTTCGAGAAATGTACAAATGAAATCCTACTGTAGTCATCCACAAAAAGCAAGAAGTATCTGGATAGTCGGATAGACTTCACTTCCATTGGGCCGCATACATCTGCGTGGATCACTTCCAACACTCTATCATTTCTATTTCTGCTATGTGAAAAGAGTAATCTTGTTTGTTTACCTTCGCAGCACACTGTATAGTTGAATTGTCTGATATCAGTTTTATCTTTGCACGAAATCCATTTTACTGCACCATTTTTCTTTATATTTAGATCTCCACTGTTTATATGGCCTAGCCGTATATATCATACTATAGCGGAAGTCGCTGCTGAAGCTGCTAACAAACATGCCGATTTTATGTTTAATCTAATACCCCGTTAATCTACTAGGCTATGCCAATCAACTTATTCTGCTTGTTTCTAATGTAACAAATTCCTTTCTGGAAACTCACTTTGTTACCATTTTCTATTAGCTTACTAACAGGCAACAAATTTGTAGTTAGATTAGGAATATATAAAACATTTCGAACAGTAATATCATATTCCGAGTCATTCACAACCGTAGTTATCTGTGTGTCTACTGAATACAACACTGGCATATTCGTTTGATTTGCAACAATAATTTCCTTTGTTGACAGGTTATATGACTTATTTACAATATTGTTTTCGTAATTTATCATGTGGGTACTGGCCCCTGAATTGACTTACCATTCATTTCGATCAAATTTCCGTTTAGGAATAGACACTGAATGTATTAACTGATCGTTCTTGCAGCGATGGACATTTATATTTGTGACGACCTATTTGTTTACATCGATAACATTTTATTGTTTTGACGTTGACAGATCGAGATGACATTTCTGCGGTTTTACCAACTTTGCCGCCGTGTCTATGGCGCTGCCAACTTTTTGTCAGGAATGCACATTCTGATTCATTGCTGCCAATATCCGGGTTTGAACTCATATCTAGAAATTTTATCTTTATAACGTCAGCGGAAATGACAATACCCGAATGTTCAAAGGCCATGATCATAGGCGAAAATTTGTCTGGTAGTCCTGCTAAAAGCAAAGAACCAACCCATTCATCACTCATTTCGAAACCAGTTTCTTTTAATCTCTGCGCTGTGTCCACAAGTTGTGTAACATACGTCGTCATTGATTCACTGTTTTCGAGACGAATTGAAATCAAATTTCTTAACAAGGTTATCTTGCGCGTGTAGCCGGAGTCATCGAAAATATTTTAACTTCTTCCATACACTACGAACTGTCTTTTAATTTTTTATGTGCAAGTAAAGGGAGGAATCAATGATTATAACTAGCTTTGCTTTTGCTTTTTGAATATCGACGGCATTATCGGCGATGGCGTCTTTGAACTTCATGATGTCGACACCTTCCAAAATCATAAAGTTTTCGGCTGCAAACGCCCACTCGTCGTAATTTCCGTGCCCTTTCAGTTTCGGCACATTCACAATATAATTATAAGCCATTTCACAACGAGAACTAATATTTTAACTTAAAATATGGGTCTGGGCCCTTAACCTAATGAAACGCTGTATGCGGTTTTAGAATTGCCCGACATTTATCCTTTATTACATCCCTAAGTTAATATATAGTTTTCAATAGATGGCGCTACTTATGATCTGGATATACATGATTATCAGCAGATGGCGTTATTTGTTATCTTTATTTTAATATATTAACAACCCGGCCACACAAACCGACAACAGCAATGATTATTTTCCAGTATCTTGTTTTTGCAAGATTGTGCAAAAAAGAGAGTCATGTATTTAGCGTTCATATATACCTATATGTAAGTTTTTTAATTCCGCGTAAAGCTGAAATTACTATTCCGTGTAAAGATGAAATAACTAAATGGCGTCCAACATCACTTGGACAAATTAGTCCTACCAAAAAATATAGAAATATTCTAAAACAATATTTGTCTATATTCATCTACAAAGTCTATGTTATATCATTGATTTATTCTCGGAATTACAACGAAAATATATGCCTAAAGATTTCTGCAAGAGGTTGACAACTGCACTCCCACGAACTCCTTAGAGATGGTAACCGTGAAGTTCCAAGGTCCTAATTTCCAAACAGGCTGGCATCTGTGTCGATCAAGATAAGTCTTCCAACTGCATTCCAATTTCAAAATGAAGTATTCCTCCACACTAGCAAGTTTTTGACTCGGCGATTATATCCGCTACGATACGGACTGATTCAATGAGTATTTTGATAGTTTCATTCAAATTAAGTTTAGATAGTATGATTCAATTTGAGTTTGAATTAATTGCACCTTTAATAATTTCTTGATACATTAAAATTTTCAAACTCGTAAATGAAATTGCATAGATAGGCAATTCACCAGCAAAGCTTATTTAAATATAAACTGGGGTTACCAAATATAAATCTGATTCAATTTTAATTTAATCGGATTACTTTTATCATCACGACTTGTTTCGGCAGAAGCGCAAATAAGAATTAATGCAAAAAACCAGTCCAGAAACGAGCTGCTTTTGTAATAATATCTAAAACAAAAAAATTAAGAATGTAGAATTTCAAAAACAAAAGATGAATTTATAAAGAAAAAATCAAACATTCTATACTTTTTTTTTAATTCATCCCTAATTGTACCTATCAGATTCAGAATAATACTTTACGGCTTGCTATACATTTCAAAGTAAGGTTGCCAGCGCCAACTTTGCCTCGTTGAGAAACATCAAAAAATATTAAATGTTTTACGCTAATGTCATTTTAATAAATTTATTTTTGCGAGTATAAACCACTGATAATCCCTAGCGATAATTAAATAATTTCAAAAAAATAATTGTTAGTAATTATTTTTCAACTATATATTTATCAATAACTATTACTTATTTATTGTCCAAACAACTGTTGTAGATGTTTGACATACATCAAGTAGAGGACTATATAAGTATAATATAATCATAAAGGTCTCATTCAGAGAATTCCAAAAATACACGGTTACAGAGGTATTTATAAGAGGACATTGGGGAGTAAATTAAAATTAATAATAACAAATAACTTGTTGAGAAGAATTTAAGATTTCAGATAAAAAATTAAACATCAAAGATTATAGTAATAGTAACCATAAATAATAAGCGTTTGTGAGTCAATATATACAACTAGCCTGCCTCTAGCCCACAAAATCATAAAGAAGTGGGGCAGCAAGCCGACGCGTGTGCGGCAATGTAAATGGGTACGTCAGTTAGGAACCAGAACGATTATACTCGTACGAAGCCACATCAGTGACATGTGGCTTCGTACGAGTGAAATAAGCTAATATCTTTGAGTGGTCTATTAATATCAGAAATATATAATTTCAATTATTCATTTTAATTCAAAAATTAAAATTAAAATCTTCACTGTCACCAATAAAAATATTTAAACTTAAGTCATACTCCTCTCATTCTGAAAATACTTATACCTTGGTTGGTTCGCATAACGAGGTATTAATTACGACTAATAAATTCCTCGCGTTTCGTAGATAAAGACATAAAATATGCGGTTGTGTCTATGATTAAGAATACAAACTACAACTTCACATCAGATGGCGTCTCTAGAGCATCGTTGAAATTTGTATTATTCTTTGCTTGTGCCCTTTTTGTTGAATTTTATCTCTTTTTCACGTACGGAAGAGCATGAGATAATAAAAAAGAGCATACGCTGCTTATAAATCATCAATAAAACAGCATGAACAATGATTAAATTAAAATTTTCAGTAAAAGTTTCGAAATATATTACTATTTTCCTTAAAATATTCTAAACTAAATGAGAATATTGATTCGATTTCATTTTATTTAAAAATTATCATTAATATATATATATATATATATATATATATATATATATATATATATATATATATATATATATATGTGTGTGTATATATATATATATATATATATATATATATAATATATATTTATATATTGCTCTTGGTTCAGCTACAAGCTATAAATTAAATAATATTTCTCCTCAATAATTTGGATTATACGAATTGATTTATATAAAGCCGTTTTTATAAAATAACTATAAACATAATATAATTGCAATAACTGACGCTATCAGATGTACTTGTTGAATGGAAAATTTCTTAGGTTATACCAAAAGTTAGGAAGAGGTCGGAATAGAGTTTGACAGATGAAATTATGGTGAGTTGTTATACACTTCAATGTTTAGTATCGTTTATATCTATTCTCTATTTTCTGAAAGTACAACTTCCCATTTCAAGTTTATTCGTAACCGCGCATTTAAAGTCTAAAATCTATTATTGGACGTGCCACCCATTTGTGGTGAAAATTTCAATGGAATAATTTTAATTTCTCTGTTATGCTCACAGCTTAGTCATCCGAACTTTTGTTAAACCAACAAATTCATTCTCACGTCGAATTTTGTAATTCAGATTGATACCATTTAACGTCGGTTAATCTATTTTCATAGAAAGCAAGGGGTTATTTACTTGCATTTTTACAACTAGAAAAGCACTTTTTATAACATTTTTACAGTTTTCACGAGAGAGTTTCTGATAATCTAAATCTGAAAAAATATCGAAACGTCATTTTTACTTGACAATTTTTAGAATTATTATTTTATAAATAATTTTAAATACAAATAGAGGAAGAATGATCTGTTGCACATAATAAAAAGTAACGAAGCCCTATCTGCGTATGTATAAAAAACCTACTGAAAGAGTTTTAATTAAAATGCAGTTTTATGGGGCGTAAATTTAATTAACATCTGTAACATAAATTATTTAGATTATAAATCAATATTACTACCATTCAATAAATTAACACTTTATTATTTAACAGTTTTATCTGGTTTTACGAGCGGCAATTATTAGTCGGTAACTTCATAATTACTCCCCGCTAGACGGCGGTATTTATACTATCGTATTAATATCTACCATCACTAGCTATCATAATTTAGAATATCCTTCTAAATACAGCAAAGGCCTTAGGCAATGAGGACATTAACGGTGTTTTATTACTTCCGTCCCCAATTTTTTATTGGTACTGGAATGAATACATTGTAGATACCTACAGGTATGCTCAAATCATTCCATGTATTTAAAATTGAAATAAAACGTAACAATCAAGGATTTTCCCCCGTGAAATAATTTTTAAACTTCACCTTTGGGTATAACCAGGAGGGCGAAGATTTAGAAAAGTGTAACATATTGACGAGTATGCAATTTTTCCCGAACAAATAGTAAGAAAAATTGCAAGTTCTACAAAGACTATAAAGTACAATTATTTAAAATTATTTCATAAAAATACCATATGAGAGGAGAAGGAGTTTATAAAACAATGCAACACATGAAAAGTTTTATCGAATAATTAATGATAAATTATAGAAAATTATGCTTAACATCTCTTTATAACGTTGTTTTTGTAATATCTTTCTTTTTACACATCTGTATAAGAGTGTAGATATTTGCAGTAGAATAAAGTATTTGGTATGCTCTCTCCGGTTTACTTTCGCATATTTGAGCATAATTTTGTATAATAACATCGTTGGAGGTTTTAAAAGTTGTATTGTAGTTTTGAGGGAGTATATTTGAAAATAACCGTTCACCCATAGTTAGTTTACAGTAAATGTATAATAATAATTAATTTATTTGTCAGAATTTTGACTATTCAATTTCTGGATTGCTTACCAACAACAGTTAGACAAAACAAATAACGGAATGCATGGACTGCTGGTTATTTTTTAAAGAAAAAGTTTATTTGCGAGGATATTAAATAATATATTATGATTCAGTTATATTAAAATAAAACGGAAAGTTAAGGCCATCATTAAATCAATCTAATTGTCATAAAACCTCTTAATTGAATTCAATTTACCATAACTATATATCATTAAAACGAAAGAAACTTTGAAAATCTGGAAAACGTGAAGAAGCTAGGATAAAATAATCTACGTAAAACGTAACTAACTATGATATGTTAAATACAAAGTCGTAAATGTGTGTCATAATAAATAAAATGAAAGAAGACTATTCTTCGTACGAATACCCTATGTATTTTTCTCTGAGCAAATAATATACAAAAGTACATCATTAAAATACATTATAGGTAATACAGTAAGTTAATTTCACTGAAATATCGTAAATTTAACGCGAATGGAGAAATATTAAATGCCTATAGGTAGCAGTTAACTGTTGAGGCCGGACATGAATAATGGCTTTGCCGGTGCTTAGGTCCAGCTTTTAAAGACTCCTCGAGGCGGTGAAAGGCAAAAGTTAAAGCTTAAAAATTATTAAATATACATATCTTTATTAATTTTTAATAAATGTACGTTTATAAATAGTTGGCTTCATTACATTTCAACTTATATTTTAACTTCACAAACATTTCTATTTGAATTATTTATTTATATTTTATGATAATAGGGGACTTTTCTGTAGGCGTCCTATTAGGGCAGAATGAAAATATGTAATTCAGTGCAGGATAATAAGGGGCTTTTTTAAATAGGTATATCTTTCAAAACTGGTTTCCTTAAAACAATTTTTTAACTACCTGTAAGTAGAAAAGACTTTTATGCGTTTCAAATATTGGGAATGAATACTGACTACAAATTATAACTATAAATACAATATTGTAGATGGAGAAAATAATCAATATTTACAAGCTGTGTTAATGATTTTTTATATAAAATTAGGTTATATGTATTCGTGAAATAAAATTATTACAATCAATTAAATGTCGTATCTCGTATCGTTCTCTAGATACGGTATTTCGAAGTTAAGGCAATGGTTAACGCAACGAAAGGATCTAAAAAACACATTTTTTTATATTTATATTTCCCTTCGGTGTTAGAATAGAGATACTCCACGTCTTGGCGTGGGTGTGTATTAGGCGACTGAGGTAATACACCAAAAGAGAGGCAGCAGTATGCTGCGTACCCTCAACTTGTTACTGGGATCACAAATCTCCCCGCTAAGGGTGGGGATTAAGGAAATTTGGAGGGAGAAATGGTATAGATAGGTAGAAAGTGGTACTGATATGTCATAATATGAAACGGTGTATTGCATAGAAAACAAAGAGAACGAAATACGATTTTTTTCTAATTTCTGAGATAATAAATGTTGTAAAAGCTATTGAAAAAAAATACTTTTTATAAATATTTCTTAATCTTTGTCATATACGTATACGTTATATGTCATATACGTATACGTATTATGTCATATACGAAATGTTTTTTAAATTCTGGAAACAGTTGTGGATTTTATGATTCGAATCTATTTTTATAAAGTAACTCCTCTTTAATTGTATGCATCTATAATGAATGATATCTAGATATTTGCTTATTAAGATTTACCTCCGAACCATATTTGTTATACTTGGAAGTTATGATCCGATTAGAGATATAGGAACGCAGCAATTCGAAATGTTATACTCTTTATCAAAATTCACTCACATAATCATCGCGCGACGCAGCACGCATGTACTCACGCACGCATGCATACTGGCATGCAAGCATAAATACACACACAAATATATATTTGTATATATGTATATATATATATATATATATATATATATATATATATATGTATATATATATATACATATATATATATATATATATATATGTATATATATACATATATATATATATATATATATATATACGTATGGCTTATTTATTGTATATAGGTAATGTTAAAATTGTAGCTACACATACAAATTTACATAGGTAGTTATATATATATATATATATATATATATATATATATATATATATATATATATATATATATATATATATATATATATATATGTATATGTATATGTATATATATATCTTAAAAACGGCCATTTTTATTACTTTTCTAAAATTGTAATGTTATATAAATTTTTGTAACTTATCAAATATAAAGTTACCAAATATATATAGAGAATATTTTTCCTCAAATTATGATTATTACGCGTGAGGAGTGCAGTTGGAGAAAAATGCACGAATTGCAAATGTTATAATGAATTTAAAAATTATCTATTTCATTTTCTCGTATGGGTACAAATATTAAGAACATATGAATTATTTGAATGTTGTTCAGAAATAAGAAGTACATCACTTTTTGGCTTGATGCACGCAAATACTGGTGGAAAATTTCACATTTTTCATTGATCAATTATTCTTACATATCATTTTTATAGACAAATTAATGTATCTATATTATTGTGTCATTATTAACGTGCAAAATTTCAAATGATTGCAGGAAAATCTATAAGAAAACTTTCTTCATATTTTTTATTTAGGGTATTAATATTTTTTCCTAACATTTCATTTAACATATATCTGTAATTAGACACACAAGTCGAGAACTGGTAAATATCTGTAACAATACCGTAAATCGATATCTTGGATGATTAGACAGTCAAGCAGTGAAGTTTCCAATTTAAAAAAGAAAACTTTTTTCCAAGTTTTCTCTACTTCTCTATTCAAAGACAGTGTTGAATAATTTTTTATTCATATTTTCTTTAAGAGCAAAATTTTAAAATTGTTGATAAAATAAACTGTGAATGAATGAAAATAAACCTTATAAATTAGGTTTACTAATTATTCTACTTATTTAAGACAACAGTTAATGGATATTTTTTGACAAATTAATACAAAAATACAGATACAACACTGACATTGCAACTAACGAAAAAATATTTTTCATAATTGATTTTATGTCAATTTTTATTATAAATATGTCTTTAAATTAATAAATAAGTTCTTTCGGAGAATCGAATGCTAATCACCTATGTATAATTTAATAGAAATATAAAATAAATACCTCAAAACCAACCAATTTAGCATTATAATTGAGTGTTTCCATTTTCAAAACAAAACTCATTGTTATATTTTATTTTACAATTCAAAATCTATAAGTGCGAATATTCTTTAAATTTTGTAAATGTCTCGATAATTCAACTTAAGAATTAATTATACGTAGCTTTTATTTTGTTTGATTGATTGGGTAAATAACATGAATAATAACTAATAAAACTTGATAAATAATATTATTAATGTATTCTATGGAAACTACTAAGTCCATGACTTTTTAACATTTGAAGAAAATTCATTTAAGTTACAATTATTTCACAATTTTGTAAATGATTCAACTTAAGGAATTCTTAAATATGTCGATAATTCAACTTAAGAATCAATTATACGTAGCTTTTATTTCGTTTGATTGATTGATTAAATAACATGAATAATAACTATTAAAACTTAATAAGTAATATTATATTGTATTTCTATGGAAACTACTGAGTCCATGACTTTTTAACATTTGAAGAAAATTCATTTAAGTTACAATTATTTAACAAACAATTTTATTAATTTAAAGTAAATATAAAATTAGTCACTTACCTTTTTAACAAGTTTTAGAAGAGATGTTCAATACGGTTTCCTTTTTTTTCTACACGCAATATCACTCTCCTTATAATTAAATTAGTAAAATTATTCACCATTTGAGCATTTCTCTTAATCGTATGTAACTAAACACATCATTATGTCATAATATTCTGAATTGGAATAAGCCACAACAGACATTTAACAGTTATCAAAACAATACTTAACAAAAACAAACGCTAATTCTCCAAAAAATCAAAATACGTTGAATGAAAATTCAAAAACGACACGATACATTCAAAGTGCGGCATTTGACCGATTTTTGTTCACAAACGCATTGGCAATAAAACTAATATCTGCGCCAAACACAATCCTTTCTCAACCTGGGAGTCACAATCTAAGAAAACAAACGTGATTTGGAGTCACAATCACGTTTGTTTTGTATTTTTGTGTAAAGCCGGTCAAATTAATAGCAATATATTTTTGATTTTTTGTTAAGAAAACACCCTTATAATCACATTATTACTTCTTTATACTCAATTTGAGAGTAAAGACTCATCAAGCGCTTTTACTTATGTTATCACTCCATTAGCAAAAAAGATTTTACGTCGATTATTACCGAAATAATTTAAGCAATTCATTATTTTGAGTTACGTTACTTTTCTTTGGACGTGAGAATATATTTTTTAACGTAATACGTTAAAAAAAACAAAAAAATGAAGTGTAAATTAAGAACAAAATACTTGTTAATAAAAAGGATTCTGTAAATATTATGACCATAAAGACTGGAAGTGAAAAGTGTATGATGTATAATTGCTTTTTTTTTCTTTCACTTTCATTTGTTAATTCTGAAAATCCTTCATTAATAATGTGATGATAATCCTAAAAATGTCCAATTAGGTAAATAGTTTGTTGCGATTTTTTTTAATATAACTAGACTTCCATCTTTAAATTTGTTAGAGGAATCTGAAATCATGTTACTCTATTTAGTTAGTTATATTTATTTGAAAGTACTCCTAAAGTTACAAACTAAACTCAAGCTGTCTCGTTTGCATGAATAGGTTTTCACATTCTTATAGTTTCTTCCATTCACTAGAGTGGTACCAGCAAGCGATTCTAGATTCGAGAGCTACTTTTAAATAAGGTACAATTCGAACATCACCGCAGACAATAGTGTAAAACCGACATTGAGTGATAAATATAAAAACAACGTCAGCCGATAGACGTTCGACAAAACATAACCCTGTAAAAATCTAAAATGAGATACTTTCAATTACTTTTGGATGATTATATACATAAGAGTCTAACCATAAGCCGCCACGCACGAATAACTATATTTTTGAGTAATGACCCACTTCACTTAGCGTTTTACGACCTCTTCCTGCTAGCTTGTTACAAAAAGAGTCACGTCGAGATAACTAAGGTGCCTTTGAAATTTTGGTGATGCGTTATTCTCACGAATGTCTCTATTTATACGGAATACATACTGTTTGCATTTAAATTATTTTCATTTCCTGAGATCATATTCAATATTGAAGTTAAGCTGAAGTGATTATTGCAGTAATATAATATTTTTAGTATTTCGACTAATATGATACTTTTATTCAATATTATAGTATTGTAAATAACACACAAGAATATTACTAAACAATGCGAATAGGCTTTAGTATTCAAAGTATTTAATGAATAAGTTATTCAAAACTTTTAGTCCTTGAACGATTTCATTTTAAAATTTTGTTCGCAATTTTATTTGAGAAAAATTTTACAACGAACAATTTAAATTATATGAATGTAATTGAAAAAAAAACCAAAAGTGAAAAAATAACCGTGCCATAAATTCAAACCATGAATTTACTATACTTAGGATTGACTAAAATATTTAGGTAATATAAATATATCTTCATTTTTTCAGTTACCATACCGCTGCTTTAGGACAATATATTTAAAAAAAATCTCCTGAATTTATGGGAAACTTTATTATAGCAAAAAATTTAATATAAAAATGAGTATCATTTTTCAAAGTTTGCCCCTTAAATATTTTAAAGAATAACGTTATTTTAAAATTGCCTTTCAACTTGAATTCTTTACAAAACATTATTTTAATATATTTTCGGATAATGAGTTAAAATTTACGCAATAATTTCTATATATAGACATATATAAGAGAATATGGAATTCAGTTTTTGTTAAGATTAATAAAAGGTTTATTCAATATATCCACAATTTAGAATTTTGATATAAGTTATCAACAAAAAAGGGTTAAAATAAAAGTTTTAATTCATGTAATTAATTTAGCCGACAAAAAATACTCTTGAATACCGAATCGAAGTTTATGCGCCTTACGTTTATATTTAATCAGTTAGTGTAACACATATATGATATAATACGGAATTCTGTATAATTCTTGTTAACGGGAAAAAAACGAATAATTCAAACAAGCATGAAGAATATTTGAGTAACATAGACATTATATTGCAATATTACTTTTTATGGCATTGCGTATGGGTCGTAGCATATTAACAAGGAAAGGTCGACAGGTGTCTCGCGGATTTCGATTTACAACCTATACATAAATATGTGATCACAAAAATATACACTGAAAGTTATTGTTCTTGCCTTTTATTACATTTTTGTAAAGGGACACGAGTAAATATATATATTTATGCTGTTGGATCAAATATTTTTTTTTCTTCATCTTAAAAAGTTATTATTTTAAGGGTTTTTTTATTTTAGTTAAGAAATTTTTAGAAATAGAAATTTTAGCACACACCTAAATTGGAGTGTATTTTGACATTAGTTGAAAGATTTGTGTATAAATTTTCAGTAGAAAATTATAAAATGTATCTGATGACTATTCTTTTAAAATAAGTTTTGTTATCCTCATATTCTAAAATTATTCCATTCCCCAATTTTTATTTTCACATAGAAAATTGATTAAATAACCCTAAAGCTAAAACGATCACAACATTAAACACAAAAATATTGCCGTTAGAGTTAATGTCACCAAACGGAACATATTTAATATATAGAAGTGTTGTCTACTGCAACAGATGATAAAAGTTGTATATGTACTGTCGTGGACCTAATGTAACAAGCAAATATATAGAAACAGTATTTGTTTCCGAATACTGACAATAACAACCAAAGTGAAAAAAAATATATTACTAATAAAAGGTGTTGTATTTTATGGAACACGGAATCATTGTGCTACTCTAGGCTTATATAGAACTGTAAACACAAAAGTTAAAATTTACAGTAGTCTATCCCTTTTCTCTACAAAATAAATTTACCATAGTCTTAACTGTTTTCACTACGAAATAAAATCTCTTTTTTTTTTGAAACCCTTTAGAAATAATTAATTATCCGCTATTCAGCTGCTTCTTCACTCCATGCTATTTAAACTTATTTTAAAAATTTGCAGCAAATTGAGGACTTTTAGAGAAAAGTTGTCAAAAGGAATGTGGATTAATTATTTTATTAAATGATTTAGTCTGGTGCAAAATAGAATGACTTGTTGCAGTAATAATACTCCAAAATATAAATTTAATCGTTCGATATACGTAGAATTATATAATTTTAATTGGCTATAAATTAAGTTTAAGTTTACATTAGCTCGATAACTGCATCGTACATTACATAAAACAGTTACTTGTATAAACGTTTCATTAGCTGCAACACTAGACACGAAAAAAATTACATGTAAAACAGAACCTTATTTCACAATTTATTCTTAATTCAAAACAGTAGTTTTCATTTATTTTGACATCGAATGATTTTTATACAGGATACAAACAAAATTAATGAGTGCAAACTTATATTGAAATATGTAAAAAATTGATATTCTTATCAATATCACGCCATCAAAGTAATAGAACACCAACAAACGTAAAAAAGCTGCGAAAAATATTGTTTTTAACATTCTACTTCTCACCTTTGCATTCATCTAAATTACAATCAAAATCTGCTTCTCCAAATAGTTTGCAAGGAATAGGTGAAAGAGCCTCGACTTTTACAAATCCATCAACTACAAATTTCCTTTCAGAACAGCGCCTTTCGAATAAAAAATTTACATGACTACCCCCTTTAGACCTGCACCTCGATACGAATCATTCGATTACCACAGCAGCGACTGTCTCTCCATGAGACGATATACGTAAATCACTTAAATTTTGCGTAGCCTTCTGTTACTTCTAGGAGAATGAGAATCTTCTTTTCACCAATACCCATTTCTGTCTATCAGTGCGCCACCAAATAGCTCAGAAAGGGAGGGAGGGTATTAGTTAACCAGTACGTGCGGTATTGTGTTATTATAACCTGGCGAGGCACCCAAAATATCGCTTGATACAATAAGTGTTTCAAAATAAAATAGGTGGATGGCGCCTACCAGGTTGCAGGCGTATTTTTCAGTTGAAGAATCTTGAGGAATGATGCTTGCTATCATCAGCCCGATTGTTCAGAAAAGTAGTATTCCGATTAGGAGCCGAAAACTTTTTTCGCGGAAGATTATATATATATATATATATATATATATACAAATCGTGATTCTATTTTAATATAACCAAGTTTAGAATCATAACAATGAAATACGTCAATAGAGTTTTCTTATAGCCACATTCATTAGTTTTAAGCAATGCAAAACTGAGCAGACTGATGAGCAGAGCAATAGGTATGGCACGTATGCAGCAGTCGCAAATAATTTATGCAATGGTGAGTTTATTTAATAGGTCAAACACCAAATGCCTTGTTATCTATTTCAATCAGGGCTTTTTGGATTAAATTTTAACTTCGGAGGAAACTTGTAATATAATTTATGGATTTCTTTCGTATCAGTAACGTTAAGTGTCAACAACATCATATAAAAATATCTGTTAGGTGAGAGCAGAACTCACATTAATGGGATTTCCCATAATCTAAGACATATATAAATATTTAAGAGCATTTCTATTAGACAATTTACAAATATTTATGTTATACGACTCGTAAGAGAACGCGTAGAATTGGTAAGCAGAAATGGAATTGGATAGGTCAGACGACACGATCATTGTGAACGAAAGGTTCTTGAATGATGTCCACGTATCAGAAGACGCAGATTGAGCCCGCTTCATTCTAGGTCGATAAATGATCTGACAAAGGTCGCGTGCATGCTTTTTGACACGCCTGCAGTACACCGAATACCACTGCTGTATTTTTCAGTTTAGGTATTTATGAATTTTCATATGTCCCCATTTTCTGCGACGTGAAAAAGTTAAAATTCAAACTAAAATTCAAAAAATAAAAACTTAATGTAACGATAATAAGATATACAAAATATATAAAATGCTGCACAAAAAATGCGTTAAGTAATAAACAAATGTTAAAAAACTGACTTTGCTTTTTAAACTTCCATGTTACCAAAATTTAAATCTTGTTAACCTTGTTGCATAATTTCGTTAAGATCACAATCATTTCCTATATTGGTTGAAAGAGCAGTAGAGGAATTTTAGGTTAACTTATTTTAAATAAATATATACATACATATATATATATATATATATATATATATATCGCTTACTCTATCTACAAAAACACATTTCATTTCGTCATTGCTGTCCCCATCAGCGAAACTGCTAAAGTTACAGTTATAAAAAAATTGGTAAAGGACAAGCTATACCTGCACAATTAGCCTACAGTGCTATCAGCCCCTCACTTAGGTACAAATAGTAATACATTCCGACTTTGTGCTTTTAAGGCTACTTTACATTTGTGACGAAAAATTTCTATTTTGCGGAATTAATGTAATAACACTGCAAATATATAATACAATGGTTTATGAAAAGGTAGACCAAACCGTCATCTATATATATATATATATATATATATATATATAAATATATATATATATATTTTTATGTAGATTACTTTTTATTGTTTTTATACATTTATATAATGAAAATCGATCTTTTCGGACCTCATTCCTGGCCAAAGTTGCTACAGAAGGGCAAGTTAAGAGGATTCATTCTAAACAGTTACACCTTAATTTGAAATGTGAAAAATGTGGTATAAAACAATTTGTTCTACATTTTTAGGACGGGCGAATTGTAATTTTGCCTCAACGAGCCATTCTGCGCTGAGAAGTGCTTGTGAACAGTTGTACCGTGCTGACTTTATCTTGCATTTTGAAAAAAATTGGCGATCTCATCTAAACTGTCAATGAAATGATAATTGGATGAAACATTCGTAAGCAAAAATATTAAACGCTTAGGTAACGTTACAAACTATATATATATATATATACATATATATATATATATATATATATATATGTGTATATATATACACACACACACACCCATATACATATGTGTGTGTGTGCATGAGCGTGTATAATTAGATCAGCGGTATTTGTTCATTGATTATTCCTATAAATTTTAGATGTCTCATCAAATTAGATATTAAAAGTTATTTCAAAGTGGTCTGAAAAAATTTGAAATGTAAGGTAACTATGAATCGAATTTTCTTTTTAAATTTCCAGTGTAGATAACGTTCCAAAATAACATTAATTTATTCAAAATTGGTACAAAAATGTCTAAAAGAAGAACCCGTCTTAAAAATAAATACTAACTTTTGTTCAAGGCTTCGCTCATATGTTTATTATTGAACAATTATAGGGAGAAATTAAATTATGGAGCGCCATCTAAAATTATTAAAGGAAATTAAATCCTCTGCCTTTATTTTCGTGACTTTATGATAGAAATGACAATAAAAACAAAAATTATTTTGGCTGAATTAGAGATTAAAGGGAATCATTCCGATATTACTTCACATTGCACATGTAGCCTTTTAAAAAATCAAGACTATCCATCCCCCATCCAGATCACGACTATTCATCCATTCGATACATTCATCAGGACTATCAATCTATCCAGATTCCGTTGCGACGTTGTTTCTATATTTCCCTTCTTTATTTTTTTATTTCAAATAACAATATTGCAGAAGTGAGATTATCCAAAACAAAAATTGGCCTACATCATTTTCAAATCAGCTGATTAATGAAATCACATTGTCTTAGAAGAAGAAAGGATCACCCTGTCTTTACGTTACGACGTTAAAGAAAACAACATTTTACATTTAAAATATAAGGCTTAAGGCTAATTATTAAAACACAATGATATTTCGATCATTCGATATGTGATGCCATATTATATTAAAGACAATCGAGAAGTGACTTTTAAAGATAATATCCACGAACGATAACAACAAGTGTCGTTTTAAGATTATAGGCAGAAACTAATTATAAACAAAATAATGTGCATGACACAACGCAAACTCTAATTGGGACCCTAAAGGCAAGTAAGTCGGATATCCCTCAGATTTATTTTCCAAATGAAATAAAATCCTGTCAAGTTCCATATATGGTTTTCAAAAAACAATGACCTTCGTTTCTTATGTTTCGAAACCAAACTAAGTTGTAATATTGCTATAATCAATGCACTGTAATGCCGACATTGATCTAATTTCAGGTGATAAGATTAAGCCTGAAATAATTACCTATTATAAATGCACACATGAAGGGGTTGACACTAGACATCAATAATTATTTGCGACTTAGAGGAAATGCTCAAATTTGTTTATGGAATAAACGTTTTTATATATACTACGGTGCCTACAATGACGTAGATTTCGGTAATTAATAAGAACAATTTCATTTTAAGCTTTTGATATCAGCATATATCAAAAATATCCGTTATGTTAGAAGTTTTGTTTTAAATTTGTTGTGTTCTTATAGATTTTAGTATAAGTCATTTTTGTTATTTCATAATTTAAATACAGAATTTCTACTATTTGAATATTTTGTTTTACATAACGACCAATTTAAATTTGTCCTAACAAATTGTAGTCTCCGAAGACCCCATGCAAGCTATAGTACTGAACCAGTTTTCGTACCGCCCTGCTGCTGCACAACAAATACATGCACAACAAATACATGTGCTATCCATTAGAAAGAGCCATACGGTACAACGTCATCATAATGCAGCGTGTTTGCGACGTTGCAATTCCGCAAATTTATGAAAATAAAACTTTTGGTAAAAACTGGTGAGAAGATTATGGTAAAACTCTAGCGATTATCCTTTATTTCGTGATTTTTGAAATATGTACTATGTTTTAAGCCTGTGAAAGAGATAGTGCATTTCAATTTACGTCTCGATATATTTAGGTTGTGAAGAAATAATATTTTTAAATAGTATAATTGGAGTACTACGTACTTTTAAATATTATGAGTACCGGAATATGTACTCGTTTTTTTTTAAATATCAGGAATATAAAACATAGCCTTTGATTTGTTTACAATTGAATATTCATTATTACGTTAACAATGTTATCGACACATGATGTATGTTTAAATTTCCAATAACCATAATAAGTGTCTAAAAACTAAATACTCAAAATCTTTTTATTAATTTCTTCGAAAGAGAAGGAATTTATTAATGTAGATAATTTTCTTAAGATTAATAATTTGCCGGTGCTGCTTAATATCGTTGGCAAAGCTGAAGATCATAATACGTATATTGTGTTATGGTATAAATAATACCGACATATTATTGAAGAGTTTGAGCAAAGAAATTATTTTTGATAAGGTATTCATGTTTAATCAATACCCATATTCATGTTTAATCAATGTAAATCAATACCCATTAGACACGGTATACTTGTTTTCTATTTCATTTTGATTTTGCGGAGTAATTTAATTTGTAACCAAAATACGTCGTTGTTTAGACTGACGTACAAATTATTGCACAATAACTATTTTATAACTAACTAGAGAGCAAAGGGTCATAAAGTGCTAAATAAACGACATTATTACGTAAAAAGGTCACGGTTTTCAACGCAGACAGATCTTTGTAGTAGGATGGCGTTTATTGTGAATGTATTTTAAGGCATCCCTTTATTCGTGATCTTTATTTAGCTTACATAAATTTACTTTTTATCTAGATTTACGAATGCATTTTTTATGTTGGAAACGTAAGTATAATTAAATAAACCGCAAAAATTCAGAATGGTTTGAGAGCATTCTGATATCCAAGAAATTATATATTGTTTCTCCTAAACACGATTTTTTAACAACGTAATTATATTGCCTACTATATCTTTCGCAGGCGTTAAAAGGTGGTGAGTTATTTAAAAATTATAACATCTAGAATAATAGCTGTAGTTTTCTTATAAAACTTAAAGTAGACTTCTAAAACCTTGTATTCTAACTCTTAATCTTAGGTTGAGTAGATTCAGAAACGGGGGGGGGGGCGACATTTTTCTAATATTTTCAGTATATAACTGAAGACATACTACCTAAAATTATGAAGAACAAAAAACATTTTTGAGACCCTTATTATTAGTCCTTTCAGACGGTATTCCACACTACACACACACACACACACACATATATATATATATATATATATATATACATATATATATATATATAGAATTTAAAAAAAACCAAATACCCAGTTATTCAGATACGTGCAGGTTAATATCGTTAATACAGTGCAAAATTTCAAGTTTAAGCGCTAAGCGGTTTCTGATGAAAACGGTTGTAACACACAGACGGACACACCCATGAGTGATGTTATAACGGTTTTTATAATATAGTTTTTTCCTGAAACTCAATATGAAGGTCGATTTGCCTGTTCGTCTACCTATGTATCACAGCAGTTTCATATAGATTTTCATATCAATTCTTTGCCATCACCATCTGCTGTTTACTTGAAGAGATATTTGTGATAAGGGATTAATTAAAAAAAATACAACTATTCTAGACTAACTATATTATAACAAGTGTCCAATGGAACAAGTTATTTCTAGTAATAAGAAAAAGAAAACCCGACTACAATCACCAAGATAAGTAAGGAAATTGAAAAAAACATTGAAACGCCGTATTTATACATTTTATAATATATATTTTAAATCGACTCATTAAGGCCTTTAATTTGATATTAATCTAATGGATGGTTCTAATGCTACCTACCATACCTGCTAAAATCGACTCTACAGGGTAACATGTGGACTTAGCTACATGAATACAATATATCATCATCATCATATCATCATCATCATCATATATATTAATACGCTAAGGTTAAGATGTTACACTCCCTTTTTAGAAAAAACCTCACAACTAATCCACATAAATTATATATCATTTTATAGATAATTGCTTGCTCTACCGGCATCCACAACTAAACAATTTATTATTGCTATTGTTTTTGCAAATTAATTAATTATTAAAATTGTATACACAAAACAGCAATGCTGCCATCTAACGGCTCAACGTCAATATGATTGACGGTCGGTAAAATTTTTGCTTAATTTCAAATCCACTCACGTATAAATAAAGTGGCGCTTTAGCTCAATGCTTTTGATACTTGCTATATGTAAATTTTAGTAAAATATTTGTTTGATCTGTCATCTGAGCTTCATAATGGAATAAATAATGCGAAGACTTCGCACGGGTCACGCTAGTCGTTTAATAAATACAATACCCTACTCGGCTTACTGCAGTCGGATAAGAAAAGGAAATCATCTCTTAAAAATATGTTGAAACTGCTTTAGCACCGGATTGGAACTTCTATGTTCATAAGTTATAATATTTTTAGAGACATTTTTTCTATTCTTGGTGTTTAAGTTTCTTATGTTATTGTGTGTTTATATTACAGGAAATCCTTTGATTGAGTGTTAGCAATATAAAATTTGATTTAAAAGCAGTTACTTTATGATTCTACCCCTAAATTTATTAATTTATTTTCTAATTCTTTTTAAGATAGATTATCATTTGCAGTACGTAAATTGTTTAAATTTAAACAATGTGTTAATTTAAACAAATTAATAGCGTAGACGCTATTCCAGCTAATGCTGGAATCTGATTCGAAGCGTTCCTTACATAATAGTAAACAACCCAAACATAGTCAATATTAAATATTGCTTATCACTTGCGGATAATTGGAAATATTCTGTGGTTTTTAGTAGAACTATAAGATATTATATTAGGACAACAATTTAATTTGTAAGTAGATTAGGAAAAATTAGTTTCTGGTTGTTGTAAGAAAACACATTATCAATATATAAAAGCCCATAAGCTGAATATAATTATCTTTATCTCCTTGAACATGTGAGTGTTTGGGGAATCAATATTATCATGATTTGAAATTTTGCAATTGTGTTAATAATTGAAATGAATATAAATATATCATATTTCGAAACTTTTCTTTTTAATTTTTGTTACTCTGTCAATTTTATATATTCGTCCATTCTTTTCTGTTTTACTTCAAACAATCCCAAGACAACGCTACTCGGAATAGATAGAGGATTCCACATATTCTTGTTTTTTTTACTATATATTGTAATTTTGAGAAAATCAAGTTATTGAGGAGTTTATTTTGCTTTCAATGTTTAGTAGTGCTGTATAGTTTTTTTTACGTGTTAGGTTTCAATTAATATCTGGAAATACAGAAATCTCTACTAATTCATGAATCGGAAAAGTTTGTAACTTTCTTCATTCGCTCTAAACTCTGAAACCTCGCGTCCGATTTCAAAACTATTTTTTGTTAGAAAGTACGTACTTTAGAAAACATTATATCGTGCTAAAATTCACAGAGACAGTAGAATCATAAAGCGGAAATTATTTAGTTTCCTTTGTTCATTCGTACTAATCGCTAATAATTATATATAATAAAATAAAATTCCCAACTAACGTGTGAAAACAGAGAAATCTATACCAATTCATGAAACAGAAATATTTATTCGTTTCTTTATTCGCTCTAAGCTCTAGAACGTCACATTGGATTTAGAAAAATCTTTATTCTCTTTAAGCTTTGAGACCTCACATCCGATTTTAAATAATATTTTTGGTTAGAAACCCCATACTTTGAGAACCATTAAATCACGCAAAAATTTACAAAGGCGATGGAATAATGAAGCGGTAATCGTATTTGTTTGCTTTGATTATTCGCGTTAATCTCTGATAGTTATAAATAAGGAAATACAATTTTTAACTAATCTGTGGAAATGTAGAAATCTATACTAGTTCATGAAGGGGAAAAATTTGTTCATTCCTTCATTCGTTGGAAACTCTAGAATCTCACGTCTGATTTCAAAAATTATTTTTTTGATAGAAAGCACAAACTTTGAAAACATTTCAATTATACCCACGGACAGATGAACTTTAAAGCGTAAATTGTTTTTGTTTGCCTTGTTTATTTGCATTAATCTATAAAACCGATGAAGCGGCGCCAAGCGCAAGATTATAGAGTAGTTGTTTACGTGCGAAATTCTAAATAGTAAACATTTCATTTCTATTTATAGGAACAGAAAAAATTATAAAGTAGAACCGTTTTTTGCTTTTGTTTTGTATTATTGTCTGCATTAATCTCTGCAAATATATATTTATTTTAAAAAAAATTCCTTTATTGAAAAACTTATACTCCGAGAAATATAATAGATCATAAATCATTATTTTACGATTTATAGAAGCAAAATAATAATAAAAATACAACAGAATTTAGAAAATTCAGCCCGAATGGTCAAGGTTAAGAGAGACTGGCTTGTTTGTTGTCTAATCATCCCGAGTGCTCTCACCGACATAACACTGACACCGACAACTTTTGTTGTTTAACAAACGGAGCAGATATATTTATTGAAGATAACTCTAGGCGGGTTATTGCATTGGCTCTCGTAAGACGGGTATATTGCCTGGGAGCCATCGTCTGGCTGGTCCGTCTTCTCTAAAAAGGTCGACCTAGTATTTTTATAGGAATAAAAATAGAAGCAGATTAAGTAAAACATATTTTTATTATGTAAACTATCTTCTAACGTATATATTTAGGTACATAAGATCTATTGTACTACTATTTTAACATGAACAAGTACTTAACATAAGTAAACTATACACTGTGCTATTTTACTGAGTAATTTTGTGGAAACAACTTTTAAAATAAGTCACCTAATCCATACAGGGTTAAGTATCAAGTTTTTATAATTTTTCTTAACTGTGATCGGCTTTCCCTTAGCTACTAATAAAGAAATCGAACCCATTTACGATCTTAATGGGTATAAAAACCCGAAGTGATTTTGTGTTCAATTTTTAAAATTCTATTACGAAAAATCCATCTCTAAAAACTTACAAATTTCCTTATCACAATTTAAGAAATGGTGTCTTTAGAGCTATAATATTTGTGGTGTACATTTTTGCGATGAATATAATAATACGATAGAAGATTTTTGGGATAAAAAACACAAAATTGTAATTACACGTGTATTCAATTAATTTTCCTCGATATCTCCCGAAAATATAAATATAAACGATAAAAAGAAATGACTAACACATTGTATAAAGAAAACTTTATGTAGATTTTTCACTTCTTCGAGCACTTAATTTTCTTATAGAAATTTTAATAACTTGGTTGTACCCTCCGAAATTTTATTGTAATATCATTGGGTCTGATTATAAACTGCCTTAAGATATGAACGATGTCGACTCAATTCATGACTTTTTACATTAGATTCCCCTCTTTTATGAAAGATTATACATTTCAACGAAATATATGACCTGCCTATATGTTCATTTCTATATACGTATTGATTTCTATATACGCTTGCTTAACACATCATTATATTATAAGTTCATCTTCAAAGTTATTTTAGACTACCTGAGAAACTCTTTAGACTTATTTTTGGATCTCTATTTTCTTATTTTACTGGTTAAAAATATACTTTCACTAGTTTATGGCTGTGAAAGAGAAAGCCGTTTAAATTTACATTTCAATATATTTAGGGTGTGAAGAAATAATATTTTTGAAGAGTTTAATTGGAATATTACGTATGTTCAAATATTTATTAGTACCGAAATATGTACAGAATCCTTGTTTTTTACTAAAATATCAGGAATATAACAATAGCCTTTGATTTTTTCCAAAGAACCCATCTTCACAATTTATTATTCATTATTACGTTAAGAATGTAATGAACACATGATGTATGCTTAAATTTTCAATAATCACTATAAGTGACAGAAAACAATATACTCAAAATGTTTGGAAGAAAGAATTTATTAATTTAGATCATTTTCTTAAGATTAATAATTTACCAGTGTTGCTTAATATCGTTGGCAATACTGAAAATCATAATAACGTATATTTTGTTATCATATAAATAATACCGACATATTATTGAAGAGCTTGAACAATGAAATTATGTTTGATAAAAAATTCATGTTTTAATTAAATCAATACAGGTATATTTGTTCCCTATATCAATTTTATTTTGCGGAATAATTTAATTTGTAGCCAAAATACGTCTTTTTTGAGACACGGGTACAAATTAATGCACTATAACTACTTTATAACTAACTAGAGAGCAAAGGGTCATAAAGTGCCAATATAAATGACATTACTACTTAAAAAGGTTACGGTCTTCAACGCAGACAGATCTTTGCAAATGGACGGGGTTTTTTGTCGAATGTGTTTTAAAGCATCACTTTATTAGTGATCTTTATTTAGCTCACATAAATTTACTTTTTACCCAGATTTACAAATGCATTTTTTATTGGATAAGTAAGTATAATTAAATAAAGCGCATACATTTAGAAGCGTTTAAGAGCATTCTGATATCCGAGAAATTACATATTATTTCTTCTAAACACGATTTTTTTACAACGTAATCATATTGCCTACTATATCTTTCGTAGGCCTGAAAACATGGTGCGTTTTGTAAAAATTATAACATCTAGAATAATAGCTGTAGTTTTCTTATAAACCTTAAAGTAGACTTCTAAAACCTAGTTTTCTAACTCTTAATCTTAGGTTGAGTAGATTCAAAATTTTTTGAGGCTCCTATTATTAGCCCTTTCAGACAGTACTCCACACTACACACATATATATGTGTGTAGTGTGAACCGCTTAGCGTTTAAACTTGAAATTTTGTACTGTATTAACGATATTATCCCGCACACATGTGAATAGCTGGGTATTTGGTTTTTTTTTAAATTCGATTAATATATATAAATATATATATATATATATATATACATATATATATATATATATATATATATATATGTGTGTGTGTGTGTGTGTATTTATATATATATATATATATATATTGATATATCGAATTAAAAAAAAACAAATACCCAGCTATTAACATGTATGCGGGTTAATATCGTTAATACAGTGCAAAATTTCAAGTTTATACGCTAAGCGGTTTCGGTGGAAAATGGTTGTGACACACAGACGGACACACATGAGTGATCTCATAACGGTTTTTAAAATATATTTTTTTCCTAAAACTCAATATGAAGGTCGATTTGTCTGTTCGTCTACCTATGTACCACAGCAGCTTCATGTAGACTTTCATATCAATTATTTGCCATCACTATCTGCTGTTTATTTCAAGAAATACTTGTGATAAGGGATTAAATAAAAAAATACAACTATTCTAGACTAACTTCACTATAACAAGTGTCCATTGAAACAAGTTATTTCTAGTAATGAGAAAAAGAAAAACCGACTACAATCACCTAGATTAGAAAGAATATTAAAAAAAAATTTTGTCACCTGTTATATTTCTATAATATATAATTTGTGCATGTTTTAAAGAATTATTTTTAAACTTGTTTGTTAAACTATTTTTTGGTACCCTTCATTTTTTTCGTAAAAAATTTCGCATTATTATTCGATATTTTAATATATTTCATATATGTTTTAGATGATCTTTAAAAGCACTTTCATTTGTGTAGGTGGGCGTTAGTGACGTAGACTTTTTCCATTTTCTCAAAGTCTATTACGGAATGCTAACAAGCAATTCAGGGTTGAAAACCTTATTTATAATTTCAACGTAACGAAACAGTCCAAAGAAAAGCTCTAAGAAATGAGGGTTAGCGAATTTTTAATTACACATTTTTGAAACGCCGTATTTATATATTTTATAATATATATTTTAAATCGACTCATTAAGGCCTTTAATTTGATATTAATCTAATGGATGGTTCTAATACTACCTACCATATCTGCTAAAATCGACTCTACAAGGTAACATGTGGACTTAGCTACATGAATACAATATATCGGTTAATAAATACAATACCCTACACGGCTTACTGCAATCGGATAAGAAAAGGAAATTATCTCTTAAAAATTTGTTAAAATGAAAGCACCGGATTGGAACTTCTATGTTCATAAGTTATAATATTTTTAGAGACATTTTTTCTATTCTTGGTGTTTAAGTTTCTTATGTTATTGTGTGTTTATATTACAGGAAATCCTTTGATTGAGTGTTAGCAATATAAAATTTGATTTAAAAGCGGTTACTTTATGATTCTACCCCTAAATTTATTAATTTATTTTCTAATTCTTTTTAAGATAGATTATCATTTGCAGTACGTAAATTGTTTAAATTTAAACAATGTGTTAATTTAAACAAATGAATAGCGTAGACGCTATTCCAGCTAATGCTGGAATCTGATTCGAAGCGTTCCTTACATAATAGTAAACAACCCAAACATAGTCAATATTAAATATTGCTTATCACTTGCGGATAATTGGAAATATTCTGTGGTTTTTAGTAGAACTATAAGATATTATATTAGGACAACAATTTAATTTGTGAGTATATTAGGAAAAATTAGTTTCTGGTTGTTATAAGAAAACACATTATCAATATATAAAAGCCCATAAGCTGAATATAATTATCTTTATCTCCTTGAACATGTGAGTGTTTGGGGAATCAATATTATCATGATTTGAAATTTTGCAATTGTGTTAATAATTGAAATGAATATAAATATATCATATTTCGAAACTTTTCTTTTTAATTTTTGTTACTCTGTCAATTTTATATATTCGTCCATTCTTTTCTGTTTTACTTCAAACAATCCCAAGACAACGCTACTCGGAATAGATAGAGGATTCCACATATTCTTGTTTTTTTTACTATATATTGTAATTTTGAGAAAATCAAGTTATTGAGGAGTTTATTTTGCTTTCAATGTTTAGTAGTGCTGTATAGTTTTTTTTACGTGTTAGGTTTCAATTAATATCTGGAAATACAGAAATCTCTACTAATTCATGAATCGGAAAAGTTCGTAACTTTCTTCATTCGCTCTAAACTCTGAAACCTCGCGTCCGATTTCAAAACTATTTTTTGTTAGAAAGTACGTACTTTATAAAACATTATATCGTGCTAAAATTCACAGAGACAGTAGAATCATAAAGCGGAAATTATTTAGTTTCCTTTGTTCATTCGTACTAATCGCTAATAATTATATATAATAAAATAAAATTCCCAACTAATGTGTGAAAACAGAGAAATCTATACTAATTCATGAAACAGAAATGTTTATTCGTTTCTTTATTCACTCTAAGCTCTAGAACGTCACATTGGATTTAGAAAAATCTTTATTCTCTTTAAGCTTTGAGACCTCACATCCGATTTTAAATAATATTTTTGGTTAGAAACCCCATACTTTGAGAACCATTAAATCACGCAAAAATTTACAAAGGCGATGGAATAATGAAGCGGTAATCGTATTTGTTTGCTTTGATTATTCGCGTTAATCTCTGATAGTTATAAATAAGGAAATACAATTTTTAACTAATCTGTGGAAATGTAGAAATCTATACTAGTTCATGAAGGGGAAAAATTTGTTCATTCCTTCATTCGTTGGAAACTCTAGAATCTCACGTCTGATTTCAAAAATTATTTTTTTGATAGAAAGCACAAACTTTGAAAACATTTCAATTATACCCACGGACAGATGAACTTTAAAGCGTAAATTGTTTTTGTTTGCCTTGTTTATTTGCATTAATCTATAAAACCGATGAAGCGGCGCCAAGCGCAAGATTATAGAGTAGTTGTTTACCTGTGAAATTCTAAACTGTAAACATTTCATTTCTATTTATAGGAACAGAAAAAATTATAAAGTAGAACCGTTTTTTGCTTTTGTTTTGTATTATTGTCTGCATTAATCTCTGCAAATATATATTTATTTTAAAAAAAATTCCTTTATTGAAAAACTTATACTCCGAGAAATATAATAGATCATAAATCATTATTTTACGATTTATAGAAGCAAAATAATAATAAAAATACAACAGAATTTAGAAAATTCAGCCTGAATGGTCAAGGTTAAGAGAGACTGGCTTGTTTGTTGTCTAATCATCCCGAGTGCTCTCACCGACATAACACTGACACCGACAACTTTTGTTGTTTAACAAACGGAGCAGATATATTTATTGAAGATAACTCTAGGCGGGTTATTGTATTGGCTCTCGTGAGACAGGTATATTGCCTTGGAGCCATCGTCTGGCTGGTCCGTCTTCTCTAAAAAGGTCGACCTAGTATTTTTATAGGAATAAAAATAGAAGCAGATTAAGTAAAACATATTTTTATTATGTAAACTATCTTCTAACGTATATATTTAGGTACATAAGATCTATTGGGCTACTATTTTAACATGAACAAGTACTTAACATAAGTAAACTATATTTTTTGGAACATATGCTATTTTACTGAGTAATTTTGTGGAACCACGTTTTAAAATAAGTCACCTAACCCACACAGGGTTAAGTATCAAGTTTTTATAATTTTTCTTAACTGTGATCGGTTTTCCCTTAGCTACTAATAAAGAAATCAAACCCATTTACGATCTTAATGGGTATAAAAACCCGAAGTGATCAATTTTTAAAATTCTATTACGAAAAATCCATCTCTAAAAACTTACAAATTTCATTATCACAATTTAAGAAATCCTGTTTTTAGAGCTATAATATTTATGGTGTACATTTTTGCGATGAATAAAATAATACGATAGAAGATTTTTGGGATAGAAAACACAAAATTGTAATTACACGTGTATTCAATTAATTTTCCTCGATATCTCCCGAAAATATAAATATAAACGATAAAAAGAAATGACTAACTTAATTTTCTTATAGAAATTTTAATAACTTGGTTGTACCCTCCGAAATTTTATTGTAATATCATTGGGTCTGATTATAAACTGCCTTAAGATATGAACGATGTCGATTCAATTCATGACTTTTTACATTAGATTCCCCTCTTTTATGAAGGATTATAAATTTCAACGAAATATATGACCTGCCTGTATGTTCATTTCTATATACGTATTGATTTCTATATACGCTTGCTTAACACATCATTATATTATAAGTTCATCTTCAAAGTTATTTTAGACCACCTGAGAAACTTTTTAGACTTATTTTTGGATCTCTATTTTCTTATTTTACTGGTTAAAAATATACTTTCACTAGTTTATGGCTGTGAAAGAGAAAGCCGTTTAAATTTACATTTCAATATATTTAGGGTGTGAAGAAATAATATTTTTGAAGAGTTTAATTGGAATATTACGTATGTTCAAATATTTATTAGTACCGAAATATGTACAGAATCCTTGTTTTTTACTAAAATATCAGGAATATAACAATAGCCTTTGATTTTTTTCCAAAGAACCCATCTTCACAATTTATTATTCATTATTACGTTAAGAATGTAATGAACACATGATGTATGCTTAAATTTTCAATAATCATTATAAGTGACAGAAAACAATATACTCAAAATTTTTGGAAGAAATAATTTATTAATTTAGATCATTTTCTTACGATTAATAATTTTCCAGTGTTGCTTAATATCGTTGGCAATACTGAAAATCATAATAACGTATATTTTGTTATCGCATAAATAATACCAACATATTATTGAAGAGCTTGAACAATGAAATTATCTTTAGTAAGATATTCATGTTTAAGTTAAATCAATACAGGTATATTTGTTCCCTTTACCAATTTTATTATGCAGAATAATTTAATTTGTAACCAAAATACGTCTTTTTTGAGACACGCGTACAAATTAATGCACTATAACTACTTTATAACTAACTATAGTGCAAAGGGTCATAAAGTGCCAATATAAATGACATTACTACTTAAAAAGGTTACAGTCTTCAACGCAGACAGATCTTTGCAGATGGACGGCGTTTTTTTTTTAATGTGTTTTAAAGCATCACTTTATTAGTGATCTTTATTTAGCTCACATAAATTAGCATTTTTTATGTTGGATAAGTAAGTATAAATAAATAAAGCGCATACATTTAGAAGCATTTAAGAGCATTCTGATATCCGAGAAATTACATATTATTTCTTCTAAACACGATTTTTTTTGAACGTAATCATATTGCCGACTATATCTTTCGTAGGCCTGAAAACATGGTGCGTTTTGTAAAAATTATAACATCTAGAATAATAGCTGTAGTTTTCTTATAAACCTTAAAGTAGACTTCTAAAACCTAGTTTTCTAACTCTTAATCTTAGGTTGAGTAGATTCGAAATTTTTTGAGGCTCCTATTATTAGCCCTTTCAGACAGTACTCCACACTACACACATATATATGTGTGTAGTGTGAACCGCTTAGCGTTTAAACGTGAAATTTTGCACTGTATTAACGATATTATCCCGCACACATGTGAATAGCTGGGTATTTGGTTTTTTTTTAAATTCGATTATTATATATAAATATATATATATATATATATATATATATACATATATATATATATATATATATATACATATATATATATACATATATATATATATATATATATATATATATGTGTGTATGTATATATATATATATATTGATATATCGAATTAAAAAAAACCAAATACCCAGCTATTAACATGTATGCGGGTTAATATCGTTAACACAGTGCAAAATTTCAAGTTTAAACGCTAAGCGGTTTCGGTGGAAAACGGTTGTGACACACAGACGGACACACATTAGTGATCTCATAACGGTTTTTATAATATATTTTTTTCCTAAAACTCAATATGAAGGTCGATTTGTCTGTTCGTCTACCTATGTACCACAGCAGCTTCATGTAGACTTTCATATCAATTATTTGCCATCACTATCTGCTGTTTATTTCAAGAAATACTTGTGATAAGGGATTAAATAAAAAAATACAACTATTCTAGACTAACTTCACTATAACAAGTGTCCATTGAAACAAGTTATTTCTAGTAATGAGAAAAAGAAAAACCGACTACAATCACCTAGATTAGAAAGAATATAAAAAAAAAATTTTGTCACCTGTTATATTTCTATAATATATAATTTGTGCATGTTTTAAAGAATTATTTTTAAACTTGTTTGTTAAACTATTTTTTGGTACCCTTCATTTTTTTCGTAAAAAATTTCGCATTATTATTCGATATTTTAATATATTTCATATATGGTTTAGATGATCTTTAAAAGCACTTTCATTTGTGTAGGTGGGCGTTAGTGACGTAGACTTTTTCCATTTTCTCAACGTCTATTACGGAATGCTAACAAGCAATTCAGGGTTGAAAACCTTATTTATAATTTCAACGTAACGAAACAGTCCAAAGAAAAGCTCTAAGAAATGAGGGTTAGCGAATTTTTAATTACACATTTTTGAAACGCCGTATTTATATATTTTATAATATATATTTTAAATCGACTCATTAAGGCCTTTAATTTGATATTAATCTAATGGATGGTTCTAATACTACCTACCATATCTGCTAAAATCGACTCTACAAGGTAACATGTGGACTTAGCTACATGAATACAATATATCGGTTAATAAATACAATACCCTACACGGCTTACTGCAATCGGATAAGAAAAGGAAATTATCTCTTAAAAATTTGTTGAAATGAAGTTATAATATTTTTAGAGACATTTTTTCTATTCTTGGTGTTTAAGTTTCTTATGTTATTCTGTGTTTATATTACAGGAAATCCTTTGATTGAGTGTTAGCAATATAAAATTTTATTTAAAAGCGGTTACTTTATGATTCTACCCCTAAATTTATTAATTTATTTTCTAATTCTTTTTAAGATAGATTATCATTTGCAGTACGTAAATTGTTTAAATTTAAACAATGTGTTAATTTAAACAAATGAATAGCGTAGACGCTATTCCAGCTAATGCTGGAATCTGATTCGAAGCGTTCCTTACATAATAGTAAACAACCCAAACATAGTCAATATTAAATATTGCTTATCACTTGCGGATAATTGGAAATATTCTGTGGTTTTTAGTAGAACTATAAGATATTATATTAGGACAACAATTTAATTTGTAAGTAGATTAGGAAAAATTAGTTTCTGGTTGTTATAAGAAAACACATTATCAATATATAAAAGCCCATAAGCTGAATATAATTATCTTTATCTCCTTGAACATGTGAGGGTTTGGGGAATCAATATTATCATCATTTGAAATTTTGCAATTATGTTAGAAATGAAATGACTATAAATATGTCACATTTCGAAACTTTTCTTTTTATTTTTTGTTACTCTCTCAATTTTATATATTCGTCCATTCTTTTTTGTTTCACTTCAAACAATCCCAATACAACGCTACTCGGAATAGGTAGAGGATTCCATATATTCTTGTTTTTTATACTATATCTTGAGAAAATCAAGTGATTGAGGAGTTTATTTTGCTTTCAATGTGTAGTAGTGCTGTATTATTTTACGTATTAGGTTTCAATTAATATATGGAAATACAGAAATCTATACTAATTCATGGATTGGAAAAAATTTGTAAGTTTCTTTATTCGCTCTAACCTCTGGAACCTCACGTCCTTTTCCAAAAATTATTTTTGAATTAGAAAGTACATACTTTGAGGAATATTTAATCGGGCTACAATTCACAGAGACAGGAGAATCATAAAGTGGAAATTGTTTTTGTTTGCTTTTTTATTCGCATTAATCTCTAATAGTTACATATAATAAAATGAAATTCCCAACTAATGTGTGAAAACAAAGAAATCTATACTAATTCATGAAACATAAATGTTTATTCGTTTCTTTATTCGCTCTAAGCTCTAGAACGTCACATCGGATTTTAAAAAATCTTTATTCTCTTTAAGCTTTGAGACCTCACATCCGGTTTTAAATAATATTTTGGGTTAGAAACGATATACTTTGAGAAAGATTAAATTACGCAAAAATTTACACAGGAATAATGAAGCGGTAATCGTATTTGTTTGCTTTGATTATTTGCGTTGATCTCTGATAGTAATAAATAAGGAAATACAATTTTCAACTAATCTGTGGAAATGTAGAAATCTATACTAGTTCATGAAGGGGAAAAATTTGTTCATTCCTTTATTCGTTCGAAACTCTAGAATCTCACGTCCGATTTCAAAAATTCTTTTTGTGATAGAAAGCACAAACTTTGAAAACATTTCAATTATACCCACGGACAGATGAACTTTAAAGCGTAAATTGTTTTTGTTTGCCTTGTTTATTTGCATTAATCTATAAAACCGATGAAGCGGCGCCAAGCGCAAGATTATAGAGTAGTTGTTTACCTGTGAAATTCTAAACTGTAAACATTTCATTTCTATTTATAGGAACAGAAAAAATTATAAAGAAGAACCGTTTTTTGCTTTTCTTTTGTATTATTGTCTGCATTAATCTCTGCAAATATATATTTATTTTAAAAATTTTTCCTTTATTGAAAAACTTATACCCCGAGAAATATAATAGATCATAAATCATTATTTTACGATTTATAGAAGCAAAATAATAATAAAAATACAACAGAATTTAGAAAATTCAGCCTGAATAATCAAGGTTAAGAGAGACTGGCTTGTTTATTGTCTAATCATCCCGAGTGCTCTCATCAACATAACACTGACACCGACAACCTTTGTTGTTTAACAAACGGAGCAGATATATTTAGTGAAGATAACTCTAGGCGGGTTATTGTATTGGCTCTCGTGAGACAGGTATATTGCCTTGGAGCCATCGTCTGGCTGGTCCGTCTTCTCTAAAAAGGTCGACCTAGTATTTTTATAGGAATAAAAATAGAAGCAGATTAAGTAAAACATATTTTTATTATGTAAACTATCTTCTAACGTATATATTTAGGTACATAAGATCTATTGGGCTACTATTTTAACATGAACAAGTACTTAACATAAGTAAACTATATTTTTTGGAACATATGCTATTTTACTGAGTAATTTTGTGGAACCACGTTTTAAAATAAGTCACCTAACCCACACAGGGTTAAGTATCAAGTTTTTATAATTTTTCTTAACTGTGATCGGTTTTCCCTTAGCTACTAATAAAGAAATCAAACCCATTTACGATCTTAATGGGTATAAAAACCCGAAGTGATCAATTTTTAAAATTCTATTACGAAAAATCCATCTCTAAAAACTTACAAATTTCATTATCACAATTTAAGAAATCCTGTTTTTAGAGCTATAATATTTATGGTGTACATTTTTGCGATGAATAAAATAATACGATAGAAGATTTTTGGGATAGAAAACACAAAATTGTAATTACACGTGTATTCAATTAATTTTCCTCGATATCTCCCGAAAATATAAATATAAACGATAAAAAGAAATGACTAACTTAATTTTCTTATAGAAATTTTAATAACTTGGTTGTACCCTCCGAAATTTTATTGTAATATCATTGGGTCTGATTATAAACTGCCTTAAGATATGAACGATGTCGATTCAATTCATGACTTTTTACATTAGATTCCCCTCTTTTATGAAGGATTATAAATTTCAACGAAATATATGACCTGCCTGTATGTTCATTTCTATATACGTATTGATTTCTATATACGCTTGCTTAACACATCATTATATTATAAGTTCATCTTCAAAGTTATTTTAGACCACCTGAGAAACTTTTTAGACTTATTTTTGGATCTCTATTTTCTTATTTTACTGGTTAAAAATATACTTTCACTAGTTTATGGCTGTGAAAGAGAAAGCCGTTTAAATTTACATTTCAATATATTTAGGGTGTGAAGAAATAATATTTTTGAAGAGTTTAATTGGAATATTACGTATGTTCAAATATTTATTAGTACCGAAATATGTACAGAATCCTTGTTTTTTACTAAAATATCAGGAATATAACAATAGCCTTTGATTTTTTTCCAAAGAACCCATCTTCACAATTTATTATTCATTATTACGTTAAGAATGTAATGAACACATGATGTATGCTTAAATTTTCAATAATCATTATAAGTGACAGAAAACAATATACTCAAAATTTTTGGAAGAAATAATTTATTAATTTAGATCATTTTCTTACGATTAATAATTTTCCAGTGTTGCTTAATATCGTTGGCAATACTGAAAATCATAATAACGTATATTTTGTTATCGCATAAATAATACCAACATATTATTGAAGAGCTTGAACAATGAAATTATCTTTAGTAAGATATTCATGTTTAAGTTAAATCAATACAGGTATATTTGTTCCCTTTACCAATTTTATTATGCAGAATAATTTAATTTGTAACCAAAATACGTCTTTTTTGAGACACGTGTACAAATTAATGCACTATAACTACTTTATAACTAACTATAGTGCAAAGGGTCATAAAGTGCCAATATAAATGACATTACTACTTAAAAAGGTTACAGTCTTCAACGCAGACAGATCTTTGCAGATGGACGGCGTTTTTTTTTTAATGTGTTTTAAAGCATCACTTTATTAGTGATCTTTATTTAGCTCACATAAATTAGCATTTTTTATGTTGGATAAGTAAGTATAAATAAATAAAGCGCATACATTTAGAAGCATTTAAGAGCATTCTGATATCCGAGAAATTACATATTATTTCTTCTAAACACGATTTTTTTTGAACGTAATCATATTGCCGACTATATCTTTCGTAGGCCTGAAAACATGGTGCGTTTTGTAAAAATTATAACATCTAGAATAATAGCTGTAGTTTTCTTATAAACCTTAAAGTAGACTTCTAAAACCTAGTTTTCTAACTCTTAATCTTAGGTTGAGTAGATTCGAAATTTTTTGAGGCTCCTATTATTAGCCCTTTCAGACAGTACTCCACACTACACACATATATATGTGTGTAGTGTGAACCGCTTAGCGTTTAAACGTGAAATTTTGCACTGTATTAACGATATTATCCCGCACACATGTGAATAGCTGGGTATTTGGTTTTTTTTTAAATTCGATTATTATATATAAATATATATATATATATATATATATATATATACATATATATATATATATATATATATACATATATATATATACATATATATATATACATATAAATATATATATATATATATATGTGTGTATGTATATATATATATATATTGATATATCGAATTAAAAAAAACCAAATACCCAGCTATTAACATGTATGCGGGTTAATATCGTTAACACAGTGCAAAATTTCAAGTTTAAACGCTAAGCGGTTTCGGTGGAAAACGGTTGTGACACACAGACGGACACACATTAGTGATCTCATAACGGTTTTTATAATATATTTTTTTCCTAAAACTCAATATGAAGGTCGATTTGTCTGTTCGTCTACCTATGTACCACAGCAGCTTCATGTAGACTTTCATATCAATTATTTGCCATCACTATCTGCTGTTTATTTCAAGAAATACTTGTGATAAGGGATTAAATAAAAAAATACAACTATTCTAGACTAACTTCACTATAACAAGTGTCCATTGAAACAAGTTATTTCTAGTAATGAGAAAAAGAAAAACCGACTACAATCACCTAGATTAGAAAGAATATAAAAAAAAAATTTTGTCACCTGTTATATTTCTATAATATATAATTTGTGCATGTTTTAAAGAATTATTTTTAAACTTGTTTGTTAAACTATTTTTTGGTACCCTTCATTTTTTTCGTAAAAAATTTCGCATTATTATTCGATATTTTAATATATTTCATATATGGTTTAGATGATCTTTAAAAGCACTTTCATTTGTGTAGGTGGGCGTTAGTGACGTAGACTTTTTCCATTTTCTCAACGTCTATTACGGAATGCTAACAAGCAATTCAGGGTTGAAAACCTTATTTATAATTTCAACGTAACGAAACAGTCCAAAGAAAAGCTCTAAGAAATGAGGGTTAGCGAATTTTTAATTACACATTTTTGAAACGCCGTATTTATATATTTTATAATATATATTTTAAATCGACTCATTAAGGCCTTTAATTTGATATTAATCTAATGGATGGTTCTAATACTACCTACCATATCTGCTAAAATCGACTCTACAAGGTAACATGTGGACTTAGCTACATGAATACAATATATCGGTTAATAAATACAATACCCTACTCGGCTTACTGCAATCGGATAAGAAAAGGAAATTATCTCTTAAAAATTTGTTGAAATGAAGTTATAATATTTTTAGAGACATTTTTTCTATTCTTGGTGTTTAAGTTTCTTATGTTATTCTGTGTTTATATTACAGGAAATCCTTTGATTGAGTGTTAGCAATATAAAATTTGATTTAAAAGCGGTTACTTTATGATTCTACCCCTAAATTTATTAATTTATTTTCTAATTCTTTTTAAGATAGATTATCATTTGCAGTACGTAAATTGTTTAAATTTAAACAATGTGTTAATTTAAACAAATGAATAGCGTAGACGCTATTCCAGCTAATGCTGGAATCTGATTCGAAGCGTTCCTTACATAATAGTAAACAACCCAAACATAGTCAATATTAAATATTGCTTATCACTTGCGGATAATTGGAAATATTCTGTGGTTTTTAGTAGAACTATAAGATATTATATTAGGACAACAATTTAATTTGTAAGTAGATTAGGAAAAATTAGTTTCTGGTTGTTATAAGAAAACACATTATCAATATATAAAAGCCCATAAGCTGAATATAATTATCTTTATCTCCTTGAACATGTGAGGGTTTGGGGAATCAATATTATCATCATTTGAAATTTTGCAATTATGTTAGAAATGAAATGACTATAAATATGTCACATTTCGAAACTTTTCTTTTTATTTTTTGTTACTCTCTCAATTTTATATATTCGTCCATTCTTTTTTGTTTCACTTCAAACAATCCCAATACAACGCTACTCGGAATAGGTAGAGGATTCCATATATTCTTGTTTTTTATACTATATCTTGAGAAAATCAAGTGATTGAGGAGTTTATTTTGCTTTCAATGTGTAGTAGTGCTGTATTATTTTACGTATTAGGTTTCAATTAATATATGGAAATACAGAAATCTATACTAATTCATGGATTGGAAAAAATTTGTAAGTTTCTTTATTCGCTCTAACCTCTGGAACCTCACGTCCTTTTCCAAAAATTATTTTTGAATTAGAAAGTACATACTTTGAGGAATATTTAATCGGGCTACAATTCACAGAGACAGGAGAATCATAAAGTGGAAATTGTTTTTGTTTGCTTTTTTATTCGCATTAATCTCTAATAGTTACATATAATAAAATGAAATTCCCAACTAATGTGTGAAAACAAAGAAATCTATACTAATTCATGAAACATAAATGTTTATTCGTTTCTTTATTCGCTCTAAGCTCTAGAACGTCACATCGGATTTTAAAAAATCTTTATTCTCTTTAAGCTTTGAGACCTCACATCCGGTTTTAAATAATATTTTGGGTTAGAAACGATATACTTTGAGAAAGATTAAATTACGCAAAAATTTACACAGGAATAATGAAGCGGTAATCGTATTTGTTTGCTTTGATTATTTGCGTTGATCTCTGATAGTAATAAATAAGGAAATACAATTTTCAACTAATCTGTGGAAATGTAGAAATCTATACTAGTTCATGAAGGGGAAAAATTTGTTCATTCCTTTATTCGTTCGAAACTCTAGAATCTCACGTCCGATTTCAAAAATTCTTTTTGTGATAGAAAGCACAAACTTTGAAAACATTTCAATTATACCCACGGACAGATGAACTTTAAAGCGTAAATTGTTTTTGTTTGCCTTGTTTATTTGCATTAATCTATAAAACCGATGAAGCGGCGCCAAGCGCAAGATTATAGAGTAGTTGTTTACCTGTGAAATTCTAAACTGTAAACATTTCATTTCTATTTATAGGAACAGAAAAAATTATAAAGAAGAACCGTTTTTTGCTTTTCTTTTGTATTATTGTCTGCATTAATCTCTGCAAATATATATTTATTTTAAAATGTTTTCCTTTATTGAAAAACTTATACCCCGAGAAATATAATAGATCATAAATCATTATTTTACGATTTATAGAAGCAAAATAATAATAAAAATACAACAGAATTTAGAAAATTCAGCATGAATGGTCAAGGTTAAGAGAGACTGGCTTGTTTATTGTCTAATCATCCCGAGTGCTCTCATCGACATAACACTGACACCGACAACCTTTGTTGTTTAACAAACGGAGCAGATATATTTAGTGAAGATAACTCTAGGCGGGTTATTGTATTGGCTCTCGTGAGACAGGTATATTGCCTTGGAGCCATCGTCTGGCTGGTCCGTCTTCTCTAAAAAGGTCGACCTAGTATTTTTATAGGAATAAAAATAGAAGCAGATTAAGTAAAACATATTTTTATTATGTAAACTATCTTCTAACGTATATATTTAGGTACATAAGATCTATTGGGCTACTATTTTAACATGAACAAGTACTTAACATAAGTAAACTATATTTTTTGGAACATATGCTATTTTACTGAGTAATTTTGTGGAACCACGTTTTAAAATAAGTCACCTAACCCACACAGGGTTAAGTATCAAGTTTTTATAATTTTTCTTAACTGTGATCGGTTTTCCCTTAGCTACTAATAAAGAAATCAAACCCATTTACGATCTTAATGGGTATAAAAACCCGAAGTGATCAATTTTTAAAATTCTATTACGAAAAATCCATCTCTAAAAACTTACAAATTTCATTATCACAATTTAAGAAATCCTGTTTTTAGAGCTATAATATTTATGGTGTACATTTTTGCGATGAATAAAATAATACGATAGAAGATTTTTGGGATAGAAAACACAAAATTGTAATTACACGTGTATTCAATTAATTTTCCTCGATATCTCCCGAAAATATAAATATAAACGATAAAAAGAAATGACTAACTTAATTTTCTTATAGAAATTTTAATAACTTGGTTGTACCCTCCGAAATTTTATTGTAATATCATTGGGTCTGATTATAAACTGCCTTAAGATATGAACGATGTCGACTCAATTCATGACTTTTTACATTAGATTCCCCTCTTTTATGAAGGATTATAAATTTCAACGAAATATATGACCTGCCTGTATGTTCATTTCTATATACGTATTGATTTCTATATACGCTTGCTTAACACATCATTATATTATAAGTTCATCTTCAAAATTATTTTAGACCACCCGAGAAACATTTTAGACTTAAATGGTCCTTATTTTCTTATTTTACTGATTAAAAATATACTTTCAATAATCTATGCCTGTGAAAGAGATAGCCGTTTTAATTTAAGTTTCAATATATTTAGGGTGTGAAGAAATAAAATTGTTCAAGAGTTTAATTGGAATAATACATATGTTCAAATATTTATTAATACCGAAATATGTACGGAATCCTCGTTTTTTAGTAAAATATCAGGAATATAATAATAGCCTTTGATTTTTTCCAAAGGAGGTGGGTTCACAATTTATTATTCATTATTACGTTACGAATGTAATCAACACATGATGTATGTTTAAATTTTCAATAACCATAATAAGTGACAAAAAATTATATACTCAAAATGTTTGGAAGAAAGAAATGATTAATTTAGATAATTTTCTTAATTAATAATTTGCCAGTGTTGCTTAATATCGTTGGCAATGCTGAAAATCATAATAATGTATATTTTACTTTCGTAAAAATAATACGGATGTATTATTGAAGAGCTTGAACAATGAAATTATTTTTGATAAGGCATTCATGTTTAATCAATACGCATATTCATCTTTAAGCGATGTAAATCAGTACCCATTAGACACTTATACTTGTTTTCTATTTCAGTTTTATTTCGCGGAATAATTGAATTTGTAGGCAAAATACGTCAAATTAATGGACTATAACTATTTTATAACTAACTAGAGAGCAAAGGGTCATAAAGTGCTTAATAAACAACATTATTACTTAAAAAGGTCACGGTTTTCAACGCAGGCAGACCTTTGTAAATGGACAGCGTTTATTGTCAAATGTATTTTAAGGCATCCCTTTATTCGTGATCTTTATTTAGCTCATATAAATTTACTTTGCACCCAGATTACAAATTTTTTATGTTGGAAAAGTAAGTATAATTAAATAAAGGCAAATATTCGGAAGCATTTGAGAGCATTCTGATATCCGAGAAATTACATATTGTTTCTTCTAAACGCGATTTTTTTACAACGTAATCATATAGCCTATATATCTTTCGCAGGCGTGAAAACATGGTACGTTTTAAAAAAAATATTAATCTAGAATAACCTGTAGTTTTCTTATAAAACTTAAAGTAGACTTCTAAAACTTTGTTTACTAACTCTTAATCTTAGGTTGAGTAGATTCATAAAGGGGAGGGAGACATTTTTCTACTGTTTTCAGTATATACCTAAAGACATACTACCTAAAATTGTGAAGAAAAAAAAACATTTTTCAAGCCCATATTATTAGCCCTTTCAGACGGTACCTACTCCACACTACAAACCTATATATATATATATATATATATATATATATATATATATATATATATATATGTATATATATATATATATATACACACACACATATATATATAACGAATTTCAAAAAAAAACAAATATTCAGCTATTCAGATATATCCGGGTTAATATAATTAATACAGTGCAAACTTTCAAGTTTAAACGCTATGCGGTTTCTGTGGAAAACGGTTGTGACACACAGACGGACACTCACATGAGTGATCTCATAACGATTTTTATAATATATTTTTTTCACAGAACTCAATATGAAGGTCAATTTGTCTGTTCGTCTACCTATGTACCAGAGCAGCTTCATGTAGAGTTTCATATCAATTCTTTGCCATCAACATCTGCTGTTTACTTCAAGAAATATTTGTGATGAGGGAAAAATACAACTATTCTAGACTAACTTCCCTATAACAAGTGTGCAATGTGACAAGTTATTTCTAGTAATAAGAAAAAGAAAATCCGACTACAATCACATAGGTAAGAAAGAAAATTTTAAAAAAAATTTTTCACCTTTTATAATTCTAAAATATATAATTTGTGAATGTTTTATAGAATTATTTTTAAACTCGTTTGTTAAACAATTTATTTGGTACCCTTCATGATAGATTCGGTAAAATTATTTCGATTGAATTTTGTATTATTATTCGATATTTTAATATATTTCATATATATTTTAGATGATCTTTAAAAGCACTTTCATTTGTCTAGGTGGGCATTAATGACGTAGCCGTTTTTCCATTCATCTATCATCGGAATGCTAATAAGCAATTCGGGGTTGAAAACCTTATTTTTAATTTCAACGTCACGAAATAGTCCAAAGTAAAGCTTTAAGAAATGTGGGTTAGTGAATTTTAATTATACATTTTTGAAACGTCGTATTTATATAATTTACAATATATATTTTAAATCTAGGCCTTTAACTTAATATTAATTCTCATCAAGGCCTTTAACTTAATATTAATCTAATGGCCACTTCGAATTTTCATTTACTCGCGTTGGAAAAATTAGCGACTCTCAGCCGCCGTATTATTAGGATCATGAAATCATTTACCTGATACCCGGAAGATTAGGATGGTTCTAATGTTACCTACCATATCTGCTAAAATCTACTCTACGGGGTAACATATGGACATAGCTACACGAATACAATACATCGGTTAATAAATACAATACCCTACTCGGCTTAAAATCGTCTCTTAAAAATATATTGAAATGAGAACACCGGATTGGAACTTCTATGTTCATAAGCTTTAATATTATTAGAGACATTTTTTTCTATTCTTGGTGTATAAGTTTTTTATGTTATTGTGTGTTTATATTACAGGAAACCCTTTGATTAAGTGTTAGCAAAATACAATTTCACGGAAAAGCGGCTACTTTATGATTCTACCCCTAAATTGATTAATCTCTGTTCTAATTATTTTTAACATAGACGATCATATACAGTACGTAGATTATTTAAATTTAAACCATGTTCTATGTTATTCGAACTAATTGTGAAATCTGATTCAAAACGTGCCTTACTTACTGTTATAGCAAACAACCTAAACATAGTCGTAATTAACTATTGCTCATAATTTGCGGATAATTTGAAATATTCTATTTGATTTTCAGACAACAATTTAATGTACAAAAAGATTAGGAAGAATTAGTTTCTAGGTATTGTAGGAAAACACATTAACAAGTATCCATAAGCTTTATTTAATCAACTTGATCTCCTTGAACAGGTGAGCGCTTTGGAATTAATTTTATCATCATTTGAAATTTTGCAATCATGTTATAAATTGAAATGAGTATAAATACGTTCTGCATCCAAACTTTCCTTTTAATTTTTTTACTCTGTCATTTTTATATATCCGTCCATCATTTATTGTCCACTTTAAACCATTCTAATACAACGCAACTCGGAATGGGTAGAGGATTCCACATATTCTTGTTTTTTTTTAAATTATATGTAGTAATTTTAAGAACATGAAGTGATCATGGAGTTTTTCTTGCTTTAAAGTAGTACTGTATTTCCACTTCTTAGTTTATAATTAATATTTGAAAATACAGAAATCTCTACTAATTCATGAATCGGAAAAGTTTGGAAGTTTCTTCATTTGTTCTAAACTCCGGAAACTCGCATCCGATTTTAAAACTATTTTATGTAAGAAAGTACATACTTTGAGAAATATTTTATTGTGCTAAAATTCACAGAGACAGTAAAATAATTTCCGCTTTAAAATTCTGAAAAAGCGGAAATTATTTTTGTTTGCTTTGTTTATTCGTATTAATTTCTAAGGAATATATATAATAGAATAAAATTTCCAAATAATATGTGAAAACAGAGAAATCTATAGAAAGGCATGAAGCAGAAAAGTAGATTTGACTATTTCTTTATTCGCTTTAAGCTCTGAGACTTCACATCCAATTTTAAAAAGTTATTTGGGTGAGAAACTACATATTTTGAGGAAGATTTGTACCACGCAAAATTTATAGAGACAGAGGAAAAATGAAGTGGTAATTATTTTTGCTTGCTTTATTTATTCACATTAATCACTGACAGTTATGAAATTTTCAACTAATCTGTGGATATATAAAAATCTATACTGAAAGCATGAAGCGAAAAAAGTTGGTTTCTTTATTCACTCTATGCTCTAGAACCTCACGTCCGATTTTAAAAAATCTTCTTGTTATAGAAAGCACAGACTTTGAGAAAGATTCGTTCATACTCAAGGACAGAGGAATTTTAAAGCGGAAATCGTTTTTGTTTGCCTTTATTGCATTTCTTTAGAAAACCATAGTGACAGCAGCACCGACGAAGCGGCACTGAGCGCAAGATTCTAAACTTTGAGGTTCATCTGTAAAATTCTAAACAGTCCATTTATAGGAACAGAAACATTTTAAAGCAGAATCATTTTTTGCTTTTTTTTGAATGATTATCTGCATTAATCTCTGCAAACATATATCTATTTTAACAATTTTTTCTTAATTGAAAAACTACACTCCGAGAAAAATAATAGATCATAAATCGTAATGATTTATGATCCGTTCCGTTTTTTAAACAACCTATGTGGTTTAAACAACGGAGCGGATATATTTAGTGAGGATAACTCTAAGCAGATGAAACCCCGGGATACAGCTAGCCTTTTTAAACTTTGGAAAGCCAAACACGTCAGTACATTGTATTGGCTCTCGTGAAATGGGTATACTGCGTGGGTGCCATCGTCTCTCACTTATCTGTAAAAAGGTCGACCCGGTGTTTCTATAGAAACAAAAATAGAAGTACATTAAATAAAACATATTTTCATTATTATATCGTCTTCTAACATATATATTTAGGTGCTTAAGGTTTATTGTACTAATGTTGTATCATGAACTATTATACTATATTTTTGAGGAATACTTTACTGTTTTACTATGCAATTTTGTGGAACTACATTTTTAAAATAAGTCACATAACCCACACAGGGTCAGAGTCAAGTTTTCATAATTTGTCTTTTTTGCTACTAATGAACCAATCGAACCCATTTACGATCTTAATGGATATAAAGACCCCGAGAAATTTTGTGCAAAATTTTTTCAAAACCTTTTAAGAAAAAAACGAACTCGAAAAATTTATAAATTTTGTTTAAAATTGTGTAATATTGTCGCATTTTAAAAAATGTTATCTTTGGATCTATAATATTTATGGTGTACATTTTTGTGATGAATAAAACAATGTGATGGCAGATTCTTTAATATAAAAAACACAATATTATGCTACATGCGAAAATTATTTTAGACCACCTGGGAATAATGTTAGACTTATTTATTTATTCATATTTCCCCATTATACTGATTAAAACTATACTTTCACTAATTTATAAAAATAGATTTTACACATTTTAGTTTTTGGCTATTTAGTAAATGTCAGTATATTATTAATTTTTGCCTTATCCTCACATAACACTAAATGCGACATGTTGCTAGATACCGTTGGTTGTGCTGATTGTCGGATGGGTTTGGTATTTGTTTTCTTGCGCGTTGAAATGACTCAGCTATCAGTAATGAAGGTTCATTGTATCAATTTATTATAACTCAACTGCCAATATTTAGTTACCTAACCACGACTGTGAGAAATGTTTTCATTTCAGTCATATCATTAAAGTCTAATTCTACCGTCCGCTGCTACGTTCCGCACAAACAGTGCCTTTGGACTGACATCTCATATACTGTTTCTAACATTTGAGAAACTCTTGCAACGCAGACATGCGGCACATGTATTCTGCTTTACCAAGCTATTAATAACCCATATATTTTGCTTACATTTTAGACCGCCTTTTTTTTTTAATATATTCGTATAATAGTTAAAGTGGAATTAAATAATTTTCTCAAAAAGTATTTATCTCTCATTTTATATGTCACGCGGTATCATTTGAAAAAATCATTGGTAAATGCTTATTTAAAAGATATTCCAAATATATATTTTATATTTAAAAGATATTCTAAAAGATATGTAAAAATTTTGAATTTTGCCCACTTAGTTCCGAAACTATTGAGTCAAAATCATGAAAATAATAGGGTTGGTAAAAACTAGCGAGAAGATTACATTAAAACTCTTGCGATTATCCTTTATTCCATGATGTTTGAAATATGTACTATGTTTTTAAGCCTGTGAAAGAGATAGTACGTTTATAAAATATCAGGAATATAAAACTAGCCTTTGATTTTTTCCAAGGGACCCATCTTCACAATGTATTTTTCATTATTACGTTAAGAATGTAATCGACACATGATGTATGTTTAAATTTCCAATAACCATAATAAGTGATAAAAAAGTAAATACTCAAAATGTTGGGAAGAAAGAATTTATTAATTGAGATAATTCTCTTAAAATTAATATTTTTCCAATGTTGCTTAATATCGTTAGCAATACTGAAGAACATAAAAACGTATATTTTGTTATCATGTAAATAATACCGACATATTATTAAAGAGCTTGAACAACGAAATTATCTTTGATAAGATATTCATGTTTAAATTAAATCAGTACCCATTAGGCACGGTATACTTGTTTTCTATTTCAGTTTTTTTTGCGAAATAAATTAATTCGTAGCCAAAATACGTCATTGTTGAGCACGTACAAATTAATGGACTATAACTATTTTATAACTAACTAGGGAGAAATTATCTTTGATAAGATATTCATGTTCAAATTAAATCAGTACCCATTAGGCACGATATACTTGTTTTCTATTTCAGTTTTTTTTGCGAAATAAATTAATTCGTAGTCAAAATAGGTCATTGTTGAGCACGTACAAATTAATGGACTATAACTATTTTATAACTAACTAGAGAGCAAAGGGTCATGAAGTGCCTATATAAATGACATTACTACTTAAAAAAGTCACAGTCTTTAATGCAGACAAATCTTTGCAGATGGCGTTTATTGTCGAATGTGTTTTAAAGCATCCCTTTCTTCGCGGTCTTTAATAAATTTACTTTTTACTCAGATTTACAAATGCATTTTTTATGTTTGAGAGCATTTGAGAGCATTCCGATTTCCGAGAATATTTTAATATTCTAAAAAAAACTGTCAGGCACAAGTAGAACTTGCTCTGCGTGGTATATATTGTAATAACTGTAGACATTTTAGTTTACATATTTCTACTAAACACGAATTTTTTTTCACTACGTAATCACTTTGCCTACTGTATCTTGCGGGCGTTAAAACGTGGTGAATTTTTAAAAAATTATGTGATCTAGAATAATAGCTTTAGTTTTGTTTTAAAACGTAAAATAGGCTTCTATAACCTTATTTATTTTATAATATTAGGGTGAGTTGTTTCGGAAAATGTGGTGGGATATTTTTCCAAATTTTTTCAGTATATATAATTAAGACATACTACATATAATACAATTAAGACATACTATGTAAAATTATGAAGAATAAAATGTTTTTGAGGATCTTCTTATTAGCCCTTTAAGTAAAAAAATTAAAATATTTTTGAGGACCTTATTATTTCCCTAAGAAAACCCGACTACAATCGCCATGATAAGAAAGAAAATTAAGAAAAAATTGTCACCTGTTATAATTCCATAATCTTTATCTTTGTACCCTTTTTGATGAATTCGTATAACATTTTTCGTTTGAATTTCCTATTATTATTCGACATTTCTATATGTTTTAGCTGATTTTTGAGAGCACTTTCATTCGTGTAGGTAGACATTTTTTTTCATTTTCTCAACGTTTATTACGGAATGATAACAATGAACTCATTGTTGAAAACCATATTTTTAATTTCAACCTAACGAAATAATTAAAAGTTAAACTCTAAGTAATGTGGGTTAATGAATTTTGAATTACACATTTTATAAACGTCACATTTATACATTTCATAATAAATATTTGAAATCGTCTCATAAAGGTCTTAATTTAATATCCATCTAATGACCTCTTTGAATTTTAATTTATCGACATTGGACTAATTGGCAACTTTCAGCCGCCCTATCATATGGATCATGAAATCATTTACCTGATACCCGGAAAATTAGTATGGTTCTAATGCTACCTACCATGTCTGCTAATATGGACTCTAGAGGGTAACACCTGAACATAGCTACATGTATACAATACACTTATTGATAAATACAATACCCTACTCGGCTTACTGCAGTCGAGTAAGGAAAGGAAATCATCCCTTAAAAATACGTTAATAGAACATAGATACAAGAATAGAAACTATGCCGTTAAAAATACGACATAGTTTCTATTCTTGGGGTTTAGGTATTTTATGTTATCGTGTGTTTATATTACCGGAAACCCTTGGATTGAGTCTTAGCAATATAAAATTTGATTGAAAAGCTGTTACTTTATGATTTTACTAATAAATTTATTAATATCTATACGAATAATTTTTAAGAAAGAAAATCGTTTGCAGTACGTGGATTATTTAAATTTAAACAATGTTCTACGTTAATCGAGCTAATGGGGAAATCTGATTCGAAGCGTGTCTTACTTACCATTATAGTAAACAACTTAAACATAGTTACATTATAGCACATAATTTGAAATATTCTATGTGATTTTCAATAGAATTGTGAGACGTTACATGCGGATAACAATTTAATATATAAGAAGATTAGGAAAAATTAGTTTCTGGTTGTTGTAGGAAAACACAATATCAATATATGAAAATGCCCATAAGCTATATTTAATTATCTTTAACTCCTTGAACAAGTGAGGGTGTTGGGAATTAATTTTGCTATCGTGTTATAAATTGAAATGAATGTAAATACCGCCTGCTTCGAAACTTTCCTTTTCATTTGTTGTTACTGTGTCATTTTTATATATTCGTCCATTCTTTTTTGTTTCACTTTAAACAATCCCAATACAACGCTATTAGGAATAGATAGAGGATTTCACATATTCTTGTTTTTTTATTTTAAATTGTAATTTTAAGTAAATAAAATTATTATAGAGTTTTTTTTCTTTTAATGTCAAGTAACTCTAGAACATCACGTTCGATTTTAAAATTCTTGTGATAGAAAGCACAGACTTTGGAAAAGATTCCTTCATACTCAAGGACAGAGGAATTTTAAAGCGGAAATTGTTTTTGTTTCACTTGTTTATTTGCATTGATTTAGAAATCCATAGTGACAGCAGCATCGACGAAGCGGCACCGAGCGCAAGATTCAAAAGTTTCAGGTTTATCTGTAAAATTCTACACAGTTATCTTATTACCATTTATAGGAACAGAAAAATTTGAAAGCAGAACCATTTTTTGCTTTTTTTTGTATGATTTTCGGCATTAATCTCTGCAAACATATATTTATTTTAAAAACGTTTCCTTTATTCAAAAACTTATACACCGAGAAAAATTTTAGATCATAATTCGAAATGATTCATGATCTATTATCTTTACGATTTACAGAAGCAAAAGGGTAATAAAAATAAAACGGAAGTTAGAAAATACAGCCTGAATGGTGTAAGGTTAAGAGAGACTGGCTTATATATTGTCTGAACATCCCAAGTGTTTTTATCGACATAACTCCGACTCTGAAAACCTATGTTGCTTAAAAAACGGAGCGGATATATTTAGTGAAGATAACTCTAGTCAGATGAAACCCCGGAATACAGCTACTCTTTTTAAACTTCAGAACGCCTAACACGTTAGTATATTGAATTAGCTCTCGTGAAATGGGTATAATGCGTGGGTGCCAGCATTTCACATTTATCTCTAAAAAGGCAGACCGATATTTCTGTATAAATAAAAACAGAAGCACATTAAATAAAACATATTTTCATTATTTAAATTATTTTCTGACATATAGATTTAGGTGCTTAACATTTATTGTACTAATATTGTAACATGAACAGTTACTTAACATAAGTTAGATATATTTCTTGGGAACACTTTACTGTTTTACTTTATAATTTTTTGGAACCACGTTTTTAAAATAAGTCACCTAACCCACACAGGGCTAGGGTCAATTTCTTTATTTTTCTTAAGCTTGATCTCCTTCACTTTGCTACTAATAAAGCAATTGAACTCATTTACGATCTTAATGAATACAAAGACCTGAAGTGATTTTGTGTTTTTTAACAAAACCTTTTAAGAAAAAACCACGTTTAAAATTTATAAATTTCCTTGTCAAATTTTAAAAAATGCGGCCTTTGGAGCTATTATATTTTAGGTGCACATTTTTGCAATGAATAAAACAATACAATGTAAGATTCTTTAGGATGAAAAACACAATACTGCAAGTATAATATTTTAATTCCTCCTAAAAATATAAACATAAACGAAAAAAAACGATGGACATATTATATAACCAAAATTTGACATAAATTTTTCATTTCTTCGAGCACTTAATTTTCTTAGAGAAATTTTAATAATTTGGATGTACACTCTCAAACTTTATTACTATAAAATTGGGTCTGATTATGAAATGCCTTAAAATATCAACAACATCGAGTCACTTGACGACTCGAATCAATCAATCTGACAATAGACATCGAGTCACTTTGGCATTAGTTTCAAATCTGTTATGAAGAATTTCCGGCTTATAACTTTCAAGGAAAAATATAACCTGCCCGTATGTTCATAACGATTATATACTTGCTTAACAGATCACTATTTTTTAAGTTCATCGTCAAAGTGATTTTAGACCACCCGGGAATAACGTTAGACTTATTTATTTATCAATATTTCCCCATTATACTGTTTAAAATTATGATTTCACTATACATTTTTACTTAAGGCTATTTAGTAAATATATAATGTATTAAAAGTTTCTTGCTTCCCAACGCTACTAAATGCGCCATATTGCTAGAATCGGCTGGTTGTGCTGATTGTTGGATGGATTTGGTATTTGTTTTCTTACGCGTTACACATTTTAAGATAACAGTATGGAAGGTTCATTGTAACAATTTATTCTAACTGAACTCTCAACATTTTATTTACCTGACCTTGGCTATGGAAAATGTGTGCATTTAAGTCATGGTTAGGTGAATAAAAAATTTACAATCATTAAAGTCTAATTCTACTATAAGATCAATATTTATGAATTGTATGATATTGACAAATTATTTTGGTGCATTTTCAGGTTCTATTAATGCATTATAAGCAAATTATTATAAGAATAGTTTAATGAAAATATAGCACCTTTATTAAAAATTAGGTTTCGTTTTTGGTTTATAGCATCATAACGAGAATTCTCACATGTCTTCCTTGCAGTTTATAATATTTTAATATGTGATAATGTTATAAACATTTTCAATAATCAAGTTGATTTTACAATAAATAAATCGGTTGCAACTCAATACACCTGAGAGAAGTGAAACTTCTTTCGCAATCTCAACCTGGATTTGTAAGAATGTAGTAATGTGTAAAATGACAGCGAAAGAAAAAGAATGTAATAAGTGTAACTTCATAAATTGCACTAAATTTGTATAAGAAGATTTTATTACTATAAATTCAAAAAATTAGTAAAATGTCGCAACAGAGAGATGTAAACAGTTAACGCCAAAGACCTATATTATATCTATTCATCAAGGCAGATATATATCTTTAATTTGCTTCGTTACATATCTATCTTTAGTTTGCTTCCCACAAATATATTGACGTTTTAACTGTCTATCGATATTCGTAGATAGCTTGATATTCGTAGATAGCTTTATAGCTATCCGTGCCCTCCCGTACAAGCGAAGCATTCCGTTAATACATATGACAAATTCGAAATTAAAAATGTTTGTATGCAAAACGAAAGAAATAAATAATAATTAAACAGGACTATATATAATTAGACGTAATTTAAATGTGTCGTAAATTTTAAATAGCGGATATATTTTTTTATATTTTAAAATCAAGAAAAATATAAGTTGGGGAAAACAATTAAAGTTTTGCATTATTATAGAACGCAATCAATCTCTACTTTATATCAAGTGTTAAATCGGACAAAGGTCAGTATTAATATAACATTTAGGCATATTTGAAAAAAGCATTAAATTATAGTAATAAATTATTAATTGCAATAATAGTTTATTACATACACAACACCGTTATTGTGTATATAATAAATTATAATAATTATTATTATATTGTAGTAATTCAACAGAACTTTTATTAATCCAAAATCTAGTTTTAATATTATGCTCATTGAGCTCACACATAGAATTATCCCGGTGTTTCTGCTACGACAGGCCCTGTTGCTTTTTTTGTCGGAATCATCATCCCAGTATGATAATGATGGAAAAATGTTTATAGTGCTTTAGCTAGAAGACGATATGATTGCTACTGATTCTCAATACATTTTTGCAATAAAAAATTGGATAATTTTACATAAAACAGACCGTTCATAGACGTATATCCCTCGAAAGTGATAGAAAAGTAACCAGATAGTAAACCTGACCTAACCTATAAAAGATAAATATCAAAAAGTTATTAGGACACATGACTGTAATTTATATACAACGTTGGATAGCCAGTGAGTGATTGGCCCTCCCATTGGTAGATAGCGTGTGGAGATAGTAATTCCTATCTGTTGATATGTTGTTTATATGCAAAACTGAAACGTCAATTAGAATTTTTTGTTCCTAACAATATATAGATAGAATATTGATTTTGGGCATAATCAAATCTTCATATAAATTTTACTTCATGCACCAGTTGGATTGCGTTGCCCTTGTTGTAAATTATATTTATTGGCAACTATAAATACACGTGGAGGTAAATTATAGTACGAGTACATATGTTGTTAGTCACGTAATGGATGAAGTATACGCAAAACTAATAATAAATCAATCATAAGTAGATAAATAATATAACAAAATTTTGAAAGTTTAGCTTTGACACACATGACATACAATAGAGATGATTGCAGTAGTGAGCGCCATTTTTGGTTGTTTTCGCGAAAATTTGACAGTTTTCTTTTGACACACATGACGTACAAAACAGCTGATAGCCAGTAGTGAGCTCCATTTTTGTTTGTTTTCGCGCATGCGTACACTCTATGTTCGGCTGACTTTACACCTACTTTCAACAACAATCGAGACAGATAGATGAACACGATGGAATAAGACAACAGCGTACGCATATAGAACATAGAGTCTATATAGAGTCAGATACTGGCTATCAGCTGCTTTGTACGTACAATGAGGAAAATAACAAAGGGAACAGAAAGTATATTAAACAATATAAGATAGTATGTATGAGCAAGCTAAGGATAAACAGGGTAGCATGTAAACCCTTCCATATTAAAATACCAAAGAAGAAGATTTTGAATATATTTATTAGACTCTTCTAGAGTTTACACAAGTTCCATATATTTATACTGAATTTTTACCTACCTTACAATGAGGAAAATAACAAAGGAAACAAAAAATATAATAAACAATATTTATATGGCTTTAAAGTTTAGGATATTAGTATGTACTTACATGCAAAAGATAATTAAATACTTTGCATGTGCTTTTTCACACCCTCCTAATTTAGTGTAGTCACAATATTTTCATATTATAACTATAATAATTTAAATTATAATAATAATAATTTGCATATTTTTTTACAATATGCAAATTTGTATCCTTTCTCTACTTTAAAACTTCGTTAAATTCTTCTATATCGGCTGCAAATTTTCTGTTTAAGGTTCTACAAATTTTTTTATAAAAGACATTTTTGGAATGAAATAATGCAAAATTTTATACCAAAATCATTTGTGAGAATACTCTTGAGCAAAAAGTTTGTAAAGTAGAAAGAAACATAATCTGCTGTCAATATTATCGAGCGATCAAATGATCCAGAATTTCCCCAATAAAATCATTAAATAATATATAATATAATATGCATAATAATATGTTCTTGAAGAAAATTTTGGATATTGAATATATTTGGGGTTAATTTTGTAGAAATTAATTATTCACAATTAAATGAAACTAAGTGACGTAGTATTATTTCTTCTTTCTTTAAGTTCTTTACCACGACCTAGGTTTCATTGTATTACAACATCGTTAGGTGGGCTATTAGCAAAGATTCTTTGCTTTTCATTTAATTGTGAAAATTTTGGATAATATTCATAGCCTCTTGCATCTTATTTTAAATAGTATATAAAATGTAAATATTTGTATTTTTTAGAACGGTTTAAGATTACTACCCTTCGCTTAATATTTAATGTTATCAAAAATTATATTTCCTTTCCTCGTCGAACAGTTTAGTTACTAAAGTGGACATTATAACAAAACACATAAATTTCTTTTGTGATTTCGCGACAATGTTGACTACTTATTACTGTATTGTGCTCATTTTTATTAATATCGATCTATTGTTTAATCCATTGATTATAATTAAGACATTTTCAATTCTGGTGTTTTAACACACACACAGGCATTCGTTTTATTATCGGTTTCTTAATATTTAAATATGATTGAAAAGTAATTGGCTTCAGAATTATTTACGATCAAAGATAATTGAATACGAGTTTTGTTTCAATCCTAAAATCATTGACAACTACTTTTGTATTAATAATTTCAATTATCAGAAGATTGATAGCACTACAATAAAATAATTCATACAAAACACTAAATACAAAAAAATATTTTATCTCTTATTTATATTATGAGCTTGCGTTATTCAGTTAAGGGTTATTACATTATTTAAGATACACGTGTCCCTGAAATCCCCTAATAGATTATTGAATTTATTACATAATCTCATCTTCCTCTTCATCAATGGCTTGACAGCCCAGGATGGGCCCCTGTCTTCCACAGAATCAACTCCCAAGCTCTCCTGTTATTGGCCAGAGATGTCTAGTTCGTTATACTTAGGATTTTTAAAGTCTCATATCTCATCAGTCGTTAGAAATTAAGTGTAGTTTATAATTACAAGCATTGTATGTAAAAAATACTTTTACTTAGTAAATATAATTTGAGTTAGGTACTTCGCGAAGCATTAAGTTTTGACAATGCTTGAATATGCACTGTCTTTGAGGTATGCACAAAACTTGAAAGGTGAAAGGAAAATTCGCACTCAGACAAGATTTAGGCTTTTGCATTTCCAGCCCGTCAGTATTCGCACCCCTTTTTTGATTTAGACACTCGCACTGGATATAAACGGTTGCCTCAAAAGTTTAGTGTATATAAATAATTAAATAATTTTAAGCATTTTACTAATTAGGCACCTGATGATCAAGAATAAAAGAAAGTATACAATTTTAATTACGCCATCAGTATTCATTATTTCCGTAAATTTTTACAAGGCAACAATTTAAAAATTTTTTATAATGTTCTTAGACACTACGAAAAATTATCCCTTAACCACAGTAAGCAATTTATTTTATACTACAAACTGTAAAAAACCACGTATTTCAAATATTTTAATTTCCATAAAGTCAAAGAAAAATTTAATATATTTCTGTTAGTATAATTTGATCGGTCGTTGAGAAACTTTGTCTTTATGTTCTAATCTCCAACTTTTCTATCATAATTAGCACACACAAAATTAATATGCCGTCGATAAGTGTATTAATATATTCTGCTAGAGAAGTAATTCTACTAGAAAATTTTGCCTTTTTTTATTATAATCCGCTCTAGTAAGCTATCGGGGAATATACATTATAGCAGTTCAAGTATGTATTATCGTTCCAAGTGTCATTGATAGGTCACCGAGTTTGATATTTTACAATATTATCGGTTGTCGTTATAATCCTTGAAAACTCACCAATAAACCATTGTGTTAATTATATTTCTTTGTTTAATACCTACGACATGTAGTGCAATAGAAAGTATATAGCTACTGACACCATTTTAAAAGTTATCATATTCTTGGTTACTTTCAACCAATGTTTTCTTCTGTTTCCATCAGTTATTGATTTTTAGAAATATTCTCACATTCAAAAAGTCGGAAACATCTCTCTGATTCTTTGAACACGATCATGTTTCTAAAAATAAACGGAACAACAGGTCAAATGAAACCTTATTTATTTTAAACATCAGTTTTGCTCGGGCGCCCCGCGCGAATTGACTAAAGTGGGGTGTGCGATTGGCTCACAAAGTTACTAGAGGGTAGGATGGTGTATATATATGGTTTTTTTGATCATATAGTCAAAATAGACATATGGTCAAAAAAGTTATGGACTAAAATACAGGAGGTTGGTATTATTGATCTAAGAGCAAATAACTCTTGGACTAGATATGGTACGATTGCTAATTTGTCAGTCAGTATCGGTGATAATTAAGTGATACCAAATACGGTTATTTTGGGTTCTGCTACTTAATCACAATTGCTACAATTTCTCTGAAACATGGAAGCATTTTGAGCAATATATGAAACTGCTTTTATTGTATATCGCAAAATATTGAAACTAATAGTCTTTACAAGGATTTAGTATGTTTATAATAAAAAACTTATCACGTTTCCAAGTAGTTTTAAGAAAGCATGGGACTAGGGCAAATAAAATGTACGAAACGAGAAAGTACAATAAGAAAGTAAACAAATAACTATTATTTCATAAGCACATAGAAAAAAATCAGAATCTACTTTGAAAGGCAAAAGAAACACAATAAAAGACAAAAACAAGTCTCGCGAACTAGCTTTGGTTAAAATAAAGTTTCAAGCAGTGGCAAAAATGCAGAGTTTACAGTGAAAGCTTACGAAGGATTGCAATAGTTATTTTTCGTCACTGGCATAATTTTTTGTAACATATATTAAGTGCACAAAACTAATAAACAACTTTCTATAACGTAGCTCTCAAAGTCATATGTATTAATAATACCGTGTTAAGTAAGGTCAGGTTAGTAAGTGCGTATGTACGAGTAAAAGTTAAGTAACATGTGTTAATTTGAGAATTAGTTATCGTTTTACGCCTAAGGTCTTGTTTAAGGAACAAATGTCTCTTTTGTCATATTAAATGTAGAGTAACACAGTTTTCGTTTAGCATCGATGGAAAGTGCTCTAAAATTAATCAACAATTTTGTTGCAACAAATTACCACTGTGTTCATTTCTTTATATTTTCGCTATGTATTATGTAACTGCCTAGGTTAAGTTAAATTTGGACATAAATATTTAATTCACGTTTTCGACTAGGTAAATAACCCGGATTGACTTTTTGCGATTATGCTGCTCCATTTTTATTTTTCTTATGACTATAAATAATACTAGAATTGGAAGATATAAATGTATATTGACAATCGACTTATGTGGTATCTGATGTGGAAATAGTTGGCCTGAATTTAGAATAACCAAGTGATCGAGAGGCAAGCACGAAAGGAGACATCCATAAAATGAGATTTACTGTAACCTCATTCTGCTAGAGAAGTGAGCGAGTTTAACAGGCGACGTGACGCATCATGTGGGATTTGATACGTATAATGACGGAGGTAAAGTTTATGTGCGAAAACGTAAGAGAGTGTTTTTGTCAGAGGGGCGATATCAACTGGAATATCCAAGGGAAAGGACTGCTTCTATTTTTTCTTTTATGACATGACTAGCTATGTCCTGAAATTTTACTAGCGGAAAATTATCTTAAATTACTCTGCTCTTCCAACGCGCGTTTACAATAAATGCCTCCGGTGGTGAGAACAGTCAGTCAATAAATAAGCCGATCTGTCTTTACCTTGCACTTTTTGAGCTATATTCTTCAAGTTTTATCTAGTTTTTTATTGCTTCTCTGGTTTTACAAAATAATCGTATAAATATCTTCTTCAATATATTTGCATAAATGCATTTAAAGAAACATTCTAATCGAATATACTATTTCAAAAGTTTGCGCGAACAAACAAACAAATTTTGTTCTTCATGTATAGATTTTTTATAATTCTCGAGGCTTATTATAGATTGTTTCAAATTTTACAGGTTAATTATTCTTTTCATTTTTCCGCTATAAGTTTCTTATTGGTAATCAATCACTGTTTATTCCACCATGTAGGTTAATTATTATTTTACTACCCATTTTTCCACTATTCACATACATTTTTCTTCTGATTAAAGTGATGACACTATCACTATATTTTAGTGATGACACTAATTTTTATCAAAGTGATGACACTAATTTTTCTAATGAATCTGTAAAAGAGCGTCATTAGGCATCTCAATCGTCTTAACCAAATTCTCAGTTGACAATTTTATTCACCTCGTGTTTATTATTTATTTTTTTTGGTTTTATATGAACATAACTTTTAAATTTAATTGTTTATCCTTTTTTTAACTTTAATACGGATAATAACGGGTCACAAACGCAACCTTGCACGCACGCACACACACACATACACACAAACACACATATATCTACATATGTAATGGTTGAATAAATCACTTCTGACATAAATTTGAAATTATTGAGTCCAAAATTCTGCAATCTGGGTGTTCTTTTAGTTCAAAGGTTAGTAAATAATTTTACAAAACGTTCAATAAAATGGAAAAAATGGTATCTATCTTTGCACAGATAATGGTCGTGACATTACTTTTACCACACAAACAAAGGTGCAAGCAAAATATAATTTACTATTTATACACAATTATTACTCACGAAGTCAAAATTAATTTAGTCGTTTGGCCTGTTTTTTTTACACATCTTTTTTCTCTTTTTTTAATTTTTCTTTTTTAAGCGTAGGTTCTTAAACAAAAAAGAAATACATCTACGTATTTGACACCGCAGGAGAAGCAGATTAGTTCACAAAGATGAAAATAAAATCTTCGCATGGAATAAAAAACGACTAACATAACCATAAGTATACATTAAGTGGAGCTACAAAAATTATGCACACAAGTTACATTGAATTACAGCCGAAACGATGAACGTCATCCATCTTAAAATTGTCGCCCTCGTGCGAAAAAATAAAAAAAAATAAAATCAAAGCGTGTATAATGAAAGACCATTTCCGGTAATCATACGGAAATAGTCGTTCATTTAACATTGCCCACTGTCTAGTTCCTTAAAAAACAGTAAGTAGTACAGATATAGTTTTCGTGTGTCTTTAGAACAATGTATATTCTAAAAGTAAGTTGTCTCTTAGTGTTCCTCATACCATTTATAATAAAATAATTAATTAATTATTTTAACTAATAAGCTGGATTCCTTAATTTATTGCTTCAAGGTTTTATCGTTATTATTTAAACAATAAATATATTGTATATGATATTTATAATTATGACAAAATAACTGGTATAAAAAATTTACGATTTAAAAAATAGTAACAATGCAACAGGCTCAAAATAAATACTGAGACATCTAATTTACCGTTCCTTTATAAAAATTGTACAGCGATATCATATATACAACCTATCAAGTTCTAGATTTACGATCGGCTAGATCATAAAAAATTATGACTTAATTGACAGCATGAAATATTTTTTAAACGCCTTATTTTTAGCAGAAAATTTCTAATCATAACTAGTATGTGCATCTTTGTTAAATGCTCGCATCACATTTAATTGACTATGAAAATAACACGAATTGAATAATAATATGTTGAAAAACTTTTAACCGGTGCTGTCTTCACATGTTCAGCTATGCTTTTCTTCAAAATTCATTACTTAAAACTAAATCAATAATAAAAATTTAGATTGAAAATTGATGTGCATTTAACACTAAAACTGGCGCACACTTCAAAATTAATATTATTATGAACCCGATTATCTATTCAATGATTTAATTACGAATTTATGTCGGAAAAATCACCCTTTATCTAAGAAGTCGATAAGTGTAAGTATGTACATATAACCAGTTTAATACACTACTGAACTTTATGAGTTTGAAATTCTTTATAAAAAGGATAGAGCGGCTGCCCCACGGCCGCTTGTCGGGTCAAGTCTTAAAGGCGGTTTATAATCGTCTATAGTATATTGTAATATTCGAGAGAGCAAACTCACATCTCATATTATTAAAAGCTTTCCGAATATTTTCCCCATGTTCGCATATGGTTTCAATCTGACGTACCGTGTGATATAATGCATCTGATTTTAAAAAGTTATTGGTTTCATCTTAATTCCCCTTATCTTTTTATTTCAGATAGTTATGTAACTTATAGGATTAAGTATATAACTCTATACTAATATTCAGTTATATCAGTATCCTATATGTTACTTACTTAAATCAGTATCCTACAAGTTACTTAGAGGATACTGATATAACTTAACGTAAGTATATAACCATATACTGGATAACTTTGATATAAGTATATAACCATCCATATTCGACCAGTGCAATAATAACATCAAACATTTAGATATTACTGAAAACAATATTGTGTATTCAGTATCGCAGTGTTTACAACGGTTATTAAAAACAAAATGTATTAAAATCTGAAATGAAAATTATGGGGAATAATATTAATTTAACTTCCGGCCGCTGTACTTTTCTATACAGCCAAGTAACATGACCATGAAATTTGTAAGCAAACCAAAGGAAAAGAGTTTGAGTCGATTTAACAATAAATTCTGATGTAAGAATTGTTAACTAGAAAGTTCATCATTGTTTACCTCATTTTTACATATAATTATTAAATAAAATAATATTGAAGAAGAAGTAATAACGGAGACCGTGGTTTAGATTTATACCATTGATTTCAGCATGGCATTCTTGTTCTTTCAGGCAATTAAAATTGTATAATTTAATTACTTGCTACTAAAGATTCATTAGTCGTTTTTTAAAGTTGACGTTACACGGGTAGAAAATGATTAAGTCCATAATGGCAGTAATTTCATTTAAAACATTGCAATGAACAACGAAATTAATTACCTGAGACTTATTGTAAGAACCTTTTTATACAAATCATTCTTTTCTTGTATGTACTTGTATATAGAATTTTGTTAGAAAATTATTTATAACGTTTTATTCCTAAAGTATTATTGCTGTAATGGAAAAAAAACAATCTCAATATTTTTAGTCAATACCACATCTTGTTTTTCTACTGCTATGTTAAAAGAGTGAAAAATTGAAAGTTTTCACTGTTAAAGTGTTTTAATTAGGAACTACGGAAATTTGGAAACTTAAAAATTATATTTAGAAATGTGGTTGCAATCAGTTGAGTTGGTACTAAAAATAAAGCTGATGGGATGAATTTGGTATTACTTTAAAAGAGTGAAAAATTCAAAGTTTTCACTATGGAAGAAATGAGAATAAATAAAAAAATATGAACTATGCTTACAAATGTGATTACTTTTAGTTGAATTAATCCTAAAAATAAGGCTGAACAGATGAATTTGGTATTTAAAAAACTTAACCAAAACTTTAATGAATTGAAGTCTTTTGTATAGAAATAATGTTTACGACGGAAGAGGACTGAAAACATAGAACTTTCTACATCCTTGACCCGCTAATGAAGACTTAGAATATCTCTAGTAGAACATTTTTGGTTTTTCTATGAGAGTTTCAATGAGCATAAAAGCCTACAAACGGTAAGCATGGCGTACTGAAAGACCAAAAATAAATGTAAATATTTTGACTTTTTGGGCTAACATTTACCATGTAGAAATATATAGGAAATCCGCAAAGTATCTACTGCTGCCTATTTCAGTCGATTGCTCAATAAATATTTTGGGTAATAATTTTTAAAATCAACTGTAGGAGAGACTTATGGCAGAAATAAAGTTCTGTTTGAACAAATTTAGGTTTTCAGTTAGTCGCAGCACCGGTCGGTGATTTCTGTTTAGTGCAGAGCTATTATTGAAACTTTTCCTTAAATAGGATAATACGGAGAAAAAAATAATATTGGTTAAGTTATGGATTTGATTTTCTTGTACATCAATACTACGGTTATCTATAGTCCATTTCCATTGTGAGGATAATGTCAAGACTCACGTACAGGAGTTGGGAGTATCTGCTTACGATATATACATATTAGAGGTTACTACCATTTAATGACAGGTGGTATTAGATAATTTCAAGACCGTCTGTTGGATCGGGAACCACGTTTTGGTTTTACTAATTTCCAGGGAGGCGCTTTTATGATAAATATAAAAAGAGACCCTTACATTAGGCCATAACAAGACCTGCCTTAGAGCATGTCATTAAAAGTAAGGGAAGAAGAGTATTTTCCAACAAAATATTAGTGGAGAAGTACATATCTCATGGGATTACACTTTGTGTATGTGTATATATATATATATATATATATATATATATATATATATATATATTTATATATATATATATATATATATATACATATATATATCCTTCTGCGGTCGCAAAAGAAAAACAATTGAGGCAAGATCATATGAGCTTTGCGTAATTAGAATTTTTACTACGGTTTCAAGGGATTATTTGCAAAACCAATATATGTTTCGTTTTAGAAGCTTGAATACGATTATGTAACTTATATTTCCAGTCTTAACAAAAATGGAATTAAAAAAAAATATTTAACTTATTTCACTTAATTTGATTATAAATTCTGCAGTAATTAGTATATGATATAACATAGATCAGACAATTACAACAAAACATGTTTTTTTCTCATGACTTGTCTCACGTAGGCTAAATATTTTGCTAGCTATATTTGACTTAATTTGGCTTAGCGTATGCTAGATTTTGGTTCGCGTAGTATATATAGATTTCGCACAGGCTGGATATATTTCACTAAATTTTCCCTCAATGCAGAGACAATAATAGACGGCAAAAAAAATCATCTTTGTGTTGTAAATTTTCAGTTCGTTTTTAGTATGTATATACGGTATAGAATGTAAATAAATTGTAAATTTATTGTATATAAAGAATCAGACAACATAACTCAATATTGAAACTAGTCTATTTACAAATAAAACAATATTTGTGATTTAAAAAATTGAGAGATTAAGAGAAAAGGTCTCACTATTGGCTTCTCTTCAAGTCTATTTTTTACCATAATCCTCAATATGCTGCATTTACACGCAGTTAGTACTCTCAATAAATCATTGTCCATATGTCCCACATAAGAAACTTCTTTCCTTATATTATGTTTTTATCCTTCCATAGTTACATTCATTATTTCAGAACTGTGAAAGAATTACTTCAGGATAAACAAAATTAAGTTAAATTATAAATGCCTAATCTAATTTGTATGTAGTTAACATAAATATGTCAATGACAATTAAGATTAATGAATTAATCCACCATATATTTTTTTAAAAAATACAATCAAATTAGTTTCTTCAGAAGAATTAAAATACTTACCATTGAGACTGAATATCCTTAATAATTTCTACTGTACAATTAATAGTTGATTAAATTGAAATGAACTGTAAGTCATGCATGTAATTTATAAGTAGATGTTTTCTTTATGTTCTTTTCATTTACTTTCAAATAACCTAAAAATTTTCCTAATAAAATAAGAAACTTTCATAGTTAGTTTCGTAGTATTTTGCAAACGAGAGAATGTTTGACTTTAGTGATTGGAATATAATGACAATATTTAACAGTACTTTTTACAAAGATAATACTATATTTACCTTTTCATATAAGAGGGATAATCATATTTCTTTTTTAATTATTTTCTTATTTGTAGGTAAAATACATTGAAGGTCGTAATAATTCTCCAAAAATTAAATACAGTTAGAGATACATTTTATATATTTAATTTAGAAGTAAATATTGCCTTCGTAATTTATTTAAAATTTTAACTTTATGTTTTGTATCTTTAAAGATTGCAGTAGTATTAATTAATTAAAGTGGAACGCATGCTCTTTTTCCTAATATGATTCCATAATAAATAAAATAATTTAAAAAATAGATTATAAAAATTTATGTCCCAATTGAAAAAATTATAAAATTCAAGTTAATTTTTAGAAGGGATAGGTAGCTTCAGAAATAATTTTCGATTTTTGGCCAACGAACAAAATTACATAGTTAGGACAAAAAAATAATTAACAATAAATTAAACTGAACCTACCATGAGATAAGAATTTAAACTATTACCTCTGTACAAATTATTTTAAAGTAAGAAAAATTATTAGCTTTAAGTTATCGAGTAATTATCATGGCATAAAGACTCCAGACGACAAAGTAAGTTCCATCTTATAACAAGCCAAGGTATTGCACGATAGATAAGCATAAATACATACGGATTACGTGTATTAGTTAAAATACGCGTAGGAGTACCAGCAGAAGTCCGGGCCATTTCATAAAAGACCAACTCAGAGTTTCATATCAAAGTTAATTATTTTCTCTTAACCAGTTAACAGTTAATAGTGGTTTAAAAATTTTAATCAATTTCGTGGCAGTATATTTCTACTACTTTAATTCCAGTTCATTTGATTCGCTCTCTTCAAGGGTATGTACTTGTACATATCAGGCCATTGGCCTTGATATGTGGTAATTTGTAACATAGATGACACAGACTTCAAGATTATATATAACTAAACATAAAGTTGCATAATTTCAAAATACTTTTATTCAATTAACCGAACATCTGACAATGTTCAGTCGCATTACGTACCTAAATATTTAATTTAATTTATTTGTTAAATGACACGAAATATGATTGTTACTAATGTACTAGCAGCATAATAATTTCAAATTCATTTAAATTGTGTAACAGATGAGTGTATTAAATTTCTCAATTTTAGTTCTGTGGTTTATCAAACTAATTAAAAGGTTTTCGTACGTCAAGTATGACAATCTCACATATGCTTTGAGCCACTACCCTCCGTCTTTACTGAGAGAAGGTTACTTTAAAATGTATGGCGTGATAGAAAGGGGCGGGGCATTATAATACCCTTAAGGTTTTCTAATAGCTACAAAATAGCCAGATAGTGTAGAGCTGCGTTACTTTATTTATTTTTCTATTAATATGCTGCATCGTAGTCTCTTCGCATATTGAGTATTGTGTAGAGATACTTTAGATTGGATATATTATCTAAGCAAGTATGCGTCAAAGGATTTTCATTGATATCAACGATTATACCAAATTCGGTAGGAATCCTACAAAGAAAAGATTTGGAAAATATCATTCCTTAATAAGTTTTGTAGATTTATTACAATCCCCTCTAATAATAAGCGCGATACCCAAGTAAGGAAAGCGTGGTGTCTGGCGCAGATATTAGTTTTATTACCTGTGCAATTGTGAACAACAATCAGTCAAATGGCGCACTTTGAATGTATCGTGTCGTTTTTAAATTTACATTCAACATATTTTGATTTTCTAGAGTATTATTAGCGTTTGTTTTTGTTATTTATTGTTTCGATAACTGTTTAATTTCTACTGTGCACTATTCCAATTCGGAATATTATGGCATAATGATGTGTTTAGGTGTATACGATTAAGAAAAATACTCAAATGGTGAATAATGTGACTAATTAAATTATAAGAAGAGCGCGATTGTGTGTAGAACAAAATGGAAACCATTTTGAACATCTCCTTTTATAACATCTCTTTTTACAAAAATTTATTGAGAAATAATTGTTACTGATACGAATTTTCCGTGTAGTACTTTCTAAACGTGAAAAGTCATGGATTGAATGGTTTCGCAGAACTACAATATGCATGAGTATTATAGATATATATATATATATATATATATATATATATATATATATATATATAATATATATACACACACACACACACACATATATCTATATATAAATATATATATATATACATATGTATGTAAGCATATGTATATGTGTTTCGTTGGCTTGATAATTATTAGACGATTAGTAGCCTTCCGTATGTTGCACAATTTTTGATAATTTTCAATTTGTGTATTTTTTTTGGTTTCATTATAAAAACATTTCACTGAGAAATATAACGTTGCAGAGAATAGGATTCAAAGCATAATTTATTTTAATGGAAAAAAATTTTCAAAAGAAAATCGTTTGAATGAAAAAACAATGGGATCATTATGATTTGCATTCTATATTTATTATCATTTAAGATTTAGTTCTCAATAAGTTATAGATTACACTAAATATAACTATTAAACTAGTATCCTTCAGACTGGATCTTTATTAAAGAAATATTTCAATAATTCATCTTTTTGGAAATTCCGATAATCAGGATTTTTACAAATATTGGCATATTTGTAAAAATCCTGATTTAAAGGTGTCAATAGAACTAAAAATAATAAAATTTTCTCATTTTAATGATATTTGAAAAAGGTTCGATTCAAATGAGACCGACGAAAATTCTTATAGTGTTGGATCCAGTTGTTACAAGAATAAAAACGAGTCTCTTATTGTGAAAAAAATTTAACGCGTTATAGTTTTTACTAAACCTTCAGATAGGCGTGTATATAGATACAGAAGTTACTGAAATTACCAAACGTTTCAATTTTATATAAGTCTACTGTTACGTAAAACAAGTAAAACTTTTTATGGAAAAAACATAGTTCATAGGGAAAAAACAATAAATAGAATTTCAGCATTATCTTTTTTTTTATAAAGAACAACAACAATGAATAACATCACAAGCTGAGATTAATATCAGCACTTTTAGTCATAAAAATGAATAATATATTAATACAAATTAATGTGGCACAATATATCAAAAGAAATTATGGTTTGCGGATTGAGATTGAATATGTTTGCGAAATATTATTGGTGGCAGGAAAATAACAACACAAAGATCGAGAATATACTGTTTGCCTTCCTTAATAAAATTGTTTTGCATGTAATACACATCGCAACCTTATGTTAGGCGCAAATGAGTGCGTTACATATAACACAAGTGGATTCTATGGGTCGTTGTTTTTTGTCTTCCAAACGAAGCTCGCACCTTTTTCTGATAAAAACGTATTGGATTTCTTAGCTTAAATCTTGAAATTCAGCCTTTTTTTAGTTTTCTGTTCATCAGGAATCCTTTTATATTCTTGGACATGTTTTTCAAAAAGTTTCTTTGCGAATACCCTCAAAAAAGTTTGCCTTCTCATAGTTTTATTTCTATAATCTGAACGAAGAATTTGAGCATATTATCAAGATACATTAAACATGAAAAAAAATAACTGTTGGCCATCATTTTGTATTTCTAGTCACGTTATACGTTGCGCATATTTTGACGACAGTATCAACTCCACCTTTGAACGTATTATGAAAAGTAATGTTTTTGTTTGATTGATCTCCTTGGTTTTGTTTGATCCTCTACATATTCATCTATTTGATTGGCATTATGTAAATTGGATATACGGATTACATTTCTTTTTGTTCGAGGAACATAAGACACATTTGTAACTTCGTTTTTTTAAATTCGAACAAATTGAATAAAACTGCAAAATGTTTACACTCTTATATTCCGTTATATTTCTAACTTATTTATTTTTTCACTAATCTCATAAACTATAAAATTTGTTTGGCTAAATCGCATATTAAATTATAACTATTAAATCAACTGTCGGAATTTATGTCATTTCCCTATTTATAAATTGCAGCAACAAACCGTTTTACGACTCGGATGGGTTGTTACTCTGTATAAAGGGCCCATTGCGTTGTTCATCAGTATAAACTTCAAGATTATATGTATAAAATACTCGCAAATCAACGACAGCATATATCTTAGGTTTTTATACACTGAATGAATATTATATATACTGAATGAATAAACACCTTCCTGTGTTTCACTTATAATGGTGTTTTCTCCGAGAGTGTAGCACTTTCGACAGTTTTCTATGAATTTTTCATAAATTACTCTAACATAATTAAGATATCGTCGTAAGCTACACGCATCATTCGTATCTAAATATCATTTACTAACTAATCTTAGCAGCCTACAGAGAAATAAAAACCTTTTTACTCTTATCATCATTCTGGACAGATTGACTGCTTACCACAATTCTTCACGGTTTAAGTGATTTGCTCTGAAAACCCCTAACAAATAAAATAATCCTATAAATTTCGGTAGGATCATCTACAATTTTTTAAATATTCGTAATATATCTGTTTGTATTTTTTACAATGATAGTTACCATTTCTTCACCAATAAGGCACTTCCAAGTTTTCAAGATTTCAGACAGATTTTTAACTAGCTCTTTAAGACCAAAAAGATGTTTTTTTTTATATTTTGCTTCAGATATATTTGGAATTAGTTTTTCCATATCCACTCATGTATAATACTTTCTCTTTTTTACAATACTTCCTTATTTACTCACAGAGTCCTCTTCTCCCTCCTCCATGGTTTCACATTTGTTCCCGTCACTTTTTTTTCTGTCAGTGTCCTCTACTATATTACTATCAGCCAGGAGCAAACTGTGAAAAATTTATATGTCCTGATTATTTCATTGCAAATAACTTCTCGATCCATGATTTTAGAAAATAAGAACGAAATAAGCAATAAGATAAAAACATAAAAAGACGTAAGTATTATTTTGATACAACTTGTTCAAATTAGAGTTATAATACAAGTAAATTTTTTGTTCCAATATTACATCATCTACAGTAGAAATACTAAATTTAGAAATTGTTAAAAATTAATTTCATTAAATTCATAAATAATTATATAAGAAGGCGCTAGTATCAACTAGATTATTTCACATACCTGGAGACTTCGAAGTGGGCGATACAAATTCATTGTTATGACTGTTCAAACTAGAGGCCAATAGGTATGGGGGAAGTGAGCATCCTCGATCTCCCAACTCTTACGAAATGTTTCGTAACACGATTAGTTTGTTTTGGTATGATACGCATGCTAATAAGAAGATAATCAACAACAAATGGAAAATCTTGTGCTATTTTATGAAACATCTGGTTATTTTTCGTAACAGTTTTTAAATATTTTTTTTACCAAAACTCTTTGAACCAACACGATGAAACAAAGTGCAAATTATGTCTTGTAGTATCGTCTATACACAAATGTAATATACTAATCAATGAAACTCGCAAGAGCGACAGAGTCCTTAAAGAAAGCCAAGCCACGTAAATCTCGGAAAGAGCGAAAAAGTGTTCATCTTGGCAACAAGAAAACGAATGCTTATGTCAGTCAATATTTTATTTATTTTTAATGAATGTAGGCACTAAGCAAAAAAAAATTAAAAAAGTATGGATATTGATTAATTGTTTAATCCCATTTAAAAAGTTATTTTACATTTCGTTTTATTTGTATTTTTATTTTTTGTAAACGATATTGTATATATTAAAAATATAATATATGCACGTTTATAAAGATACCATTTCTATTATAGATTATGATTACAAATTGTATTTCCTGTTCTGGCCTTCGGCTTTTGATTAAAAAACTCCTTTGCCTTTTTGTATTTTTTAAAAAAATTAAAATTTTTAAAAAAAATAAAAGTCGGGTCTCTTTTTGGCCTATCACCTTTCTTGCTCCAATGCCTTAAACGTTGCTACGAAAATATAACTACATAATACTATCATTAATACTAAATTGGTTAGAGTGGAGTAGCCTTTACGTACAGAGTTTATAATTTTTTTAGGTGTAGTAATGGGCAAGTTTTGTTCCTTCAACTATTCAAAACTTTTTTTACTATAAGTAATAATCATTGTAAAAATATATTCAAAACATTTTTAAAATTTTTGTATCATATTTTGCTAAAAACAAATGGTAAGTATAATTTTTTTAAATTATACTTCTCCAAAACGGCATTTGATATAGTGATTCGAGCAACATTTCTTAAACTGTAATTAATTTATTCCAATAAAATATATTTAAAACAAACTGAAATTTCATTTCTTTCAACGACTCTTCAAAATGAGCAGACAATAATATTTTTAGTTCTGTTGTCCTTTTTAAATGAGATTTTTATACAATAACCAGAATTTCGAACTAATTGATTACAGTATTTTTTTAACAAAAATCCTAAATTAAGTCAATTAGTTACATAGTTAATGCAATCGAAAAAATTATTTTGAATTGAATAATCAATAATAGAAAATATAGGATATAATATAAAATAATCAAAACACATATATACATAGAAATTCATAAATTAAATTTTATGTTCACAAATATACAACATATCTTTCAACATAATAAACTTCCAACATTCACTTCGGTAATGAAAGGGCTAACAATGAATTTTATAAGTTAATTCTATCCCTTACGTAAACCGTTATTAAATATAAGTAATATGTGGGTATGTCTAATACCACTTCGGGCTTTATGGATACAAAATTCTTTATATAGAATAGTGGAACGGATGTCCCCTCGTCATCTATTAGGTCGGGTTATTCATATCTTAAGGCGGTCTCTAATCTTCAATAGCATTGTTATAAAGTTTGAAAACAAACCTCTATTTTATGTTATTAAAAGCGTTTCGATTATGAAGTACATTCATTAATTTAATATCTTATCTTATATATCTAATATTAGAACGACATAAGTAGTATTAATTTAATTGTTAAACGTGTGTTCTAGTAGTTGTTAACTGTTCAACGGCTATTAATTTATACTAAATATACTCTTGTGTATGACATTAAGCCATATTGAATGAAATAATAATTTGCACTATGCACATGATTTAATTAACAGGTAAGGAAAATTTTAGGGGATTTCATCAGTTATAATAGACCAAATTATATAAGGTATCTTACCGCATAATCAAACATTAAATAATAATAAAAAATAAATAGTTGTGTTTGTAGTATATTAATTACAGTAGACTAAAGTATATTTGTGCGGATTTTATGTACGATCTATCTACGATGATATGCACTATCTTAAAAATGTCCCATCACGGCGAACGTTGGATATTCATAGAGGCAGCATGTTTTCTAATTAATCTTCGTGGAAGCTCTTCGACCGCAGCGATGCAGTTAATGTTTCCAATTGATAACACAAGTCTATTTCGAGGTCTACTCGAATTATTTAGTGTTTTAATCATACACCCTGACGCTCTGAACTTTGCAACCCATAACTTGATTAACTGAATACTGAGCCCATAATTAAAACGCTCGATCTCAAAATTATTTCAAACTTACATCACGCCTCACTAACAGAGAAATCGTTGAGAAACACGCTTCCACAGCGTAAGCGCAGTACGGTAGACCACTCCAACATGGTGACTAAAAAATTCGCGCCAATAAGCTATTGAACACCATCCCTCCCCTCCCGCTAGCCCCGTTGGTTGCGAGATATCCTAGTTTAAAATTTTAATTTGGCCCTGGGACATGCATATAACTGTTCTGACTGTTAAGACACGCATATAATTTGTTGACGAATAATTTCGTGATTGATATCGCCATTAAACTTTTGATCTATTTACAGAAAAGATTGGTTGTATTAATGAATTACCACTAATGACTTGCTATTTGAAGTCATAACAAAACTGCGTATCATTATATTATTCTTTGCTATTATACGTTATTCCATTAGTCATTTCTGAAGAATCAGAATTAGGTTCCTCCGTTAAGTTTTAATTTGTGTACTGCAAATATCCATCGCCAATTTATAATTGTTTATTGTAATGTGAGAGGACGATTGGTTTTTTATGAATAAATTATTTATTTTAAATGATAGGTTTCAGCAACAGAAAAGAGGTTTAATAGTTAGTAAGTAACTTAGTTTCAAAATTACGGTTATTGTACCTATATTCTTTGCCTGTTTATGTAAAATTTTCATTCAATTTACATCTACTGATTCTAAACTCCGTTTTACGTTGCAAGAAGTTTTTCAAGAAAATGCATTTACGAAAATTATATCTGCCTTTACGTTATACAAAATTTGGTCCGTGGCTTCGCATGCGTGGTATTAAAAAATATACTCTCCAGGTGATGTACATGTGCAAACGCTCAATCAACTAGAATCCCTAGTCGGTCAAAATACGTAAGTTCCGCGGAAATAAACGCAAGTATAAATTATTTTTTTTATAAATATAAAAAATTTTAAGAGATTTTTTTAGCTATTTTACCTATTGACGGTAAGACGGGGCATAATTATATTTAGCCTTTATGTACACTTTTGTGCTTTGTAAATGATAATGTAAATATATTTAAATATATATAAATATATATATATATATATATATATATACATATATACTTATGTATATATATACATATATATATATATATATATAAATATAAAAATATATGTATATGTATATATACCTTTTTACTTCATTTTGTTAGTAGGGCTAATAGACTTCTGATATATCGATTAAAAGATTTTTTTTAAATTTGTTATTCACCATTTAAAAATAAACTTATTGAGATTGAGAGAGACAGGTAACTTCTACTTGTGACAAAGTGATATTTAGTGTATATATCGTTTGCTTATATTTAAAATATTTCAACTTTTTTTAAATATTTTAAATATAAATTTTTTAAATTTATTTTAAATTCCATTATTAATTGTTGTTTAATTCACTATAACTAATTTAATTACATTTTATTGATCAACTCCTTTATTGCACATTTATTGAATAATTGATATGTTTCTTTTCGGAATAATATTATATGACTAGCGTGACCCGTGCGAAGTCTTCGCATTATTTATTCCATTATGAAGCTCAAATGACAGATCAAACAAATATGTTACTAAAATTGACATATAGAGGCGCAAGTATCAAAAGCATTGAGCTAAAGCGCCACTTTATTTATACGTGAGTGGATTTGAAATTAAACAAACATTTTACCGACCGTCAATCATATTGACGTTGAGCCGTTAGATGGCAGCATTGCTGTTTTGTGTATATAATTTTAATAATTAATTAATTTGCAAAAACAATAGCCATAATAATTTTTTTAGTTGTGGATGCCGGTAGAGCAAGCAATTATCTATAAAATGATATATAATTTATGTGGATTAGTTGTGAGTTTTTTTCTAAAAAGGGAGTGTAACATCTTAACCTTAGCGTATTAATATATATGATGATGATGATGATGATGATAATTGTAACACTTGTTTTCACAAGAAAATTACACATGCATATAATTACATGACCTCGAATTAAATTGTTAAAATTGTGACAAAACTGTTTGTGTGCCAATAATAAATAAAAAAAAATTATATACACTTTTATCGAAAAAAATAATTTAGACTTAGGTAATAAGATTGTATATAAAATTTATGACTTGAAGCGTACGAAAATAAAAAATCCCCACAGAAAACCATACGTCATTATATAAGAATCAATTAAATAGTAGTGTACGTTCATGACCTACACAAAACATATATAACTTAAATTTCGCATTACGTCAGGTCCATGTTTTTAATTTGTTATTAGCGTAAATTAAACAAAGCAGCTTCATGCATATTGTAACCCCTGCACTGTTCGTTAATCTGAACAGATGTGCATTACAAAAAAAGACAGTTTTCCATAATCCTATCTATTAAATTGAGTCAATTGACAACAATAAAATAAAAATATGATAATATATCATCTCTACATTTTTTAAGTCTTTTTTTATGAAAAATGTTTTTCATAACCAAAATAAAAACAAACCTTCATGGAGATAAACAAACTTTTATGGAGGAAAATAGACAACAATTTCTGAGTTAAAAGCAGCCGAGCTTAAATCTTTGCTGGAAATGCGCAGATGAGTGAATTTGGGTTTTTCCTTTTCTTTCCATTCATGCATTAAGCATACAATCGTTTTCTATAATGGTTGAATTTAATTGTTACGTTATTAGTATTTTTATTGTGATCCAGACACAATTAAATATTTTTCAGCTAATACGCAAAATATTATAACGTCTGCTCACTGCATAAACGTAATATAAACTTAAGTCATTCCTCAAGAAAAGCAGGCATCCCACAAAATCGTCAGTATCATCAGGAAATTGGCGCCTTGTTATACTATTATCATATACTTCAAACATGTATGATAAATTCATATATTATCTCATAACTAGACGTATAGAGCAAGAGGTTAGTATATACTTTGGCGTTAGGATAATTTTGGCCGCGTTTGTTTGTCCAATTTGAATGCAAATAAATGAGTTCTTCTCAGTGATGTATTACAAATTACACAATTTTTGATCTGACTCTATATTTACTCATTATTTCCGTAAACAGAATACGAAATAGCATGAAATAAATATGACAAATTGCCTGCCATTACGGCAAACAGTTGACTACATTAAAATTTTAAAATTCTGTTTTTTGCTCGAAAAATGCTTCTTTATACTTCCGCGTTTTGTATCATGCACATCTACTTTTGTAATAGAGAAAATGAACCAGATTCATTCTTAAAGATAATATTCCATTTGACTAAATATATTATTTTAGTTTGTTTCAAATCAATCTGGTTTGATAACTATTATTTGGAAAACAAATTCCGTTTTTTAAAGTCGAAGGGTTGTCAACATCGAAAGGCAGCTATAAAGCTTTGTACATAACAAGAACTTTTATGTACATAAAGAAGCCGCTGTTATAAAATAAAAAAAACAAGAAATTTTTATGACATAGAAATTTTTATGAATATTATAAAATAAAACAACAAGAAATTTTTATGACTAAAAAATTGCTATTTGAATGAACTATAACCTTAATAGGTATATATGATTTAACTAATTGTGCCTGCGACTTCGTTCGCATGGAATTCGGAATAAGAAAAGTTATCAGGAATGTTTTTGTGTTATTTTGTTAATTTATTACTTCAGAATTCTACGAGTTTAATAAAAACGCTAATAGATGGCGTACGAAGTACCATGTTTTATTATATCTGTGAGCATAAAGTTTACTAAGAACGCATATAGATGGCATTGGCAATACCGATGTCATCATTTCAGGTTTGTTTTAACAATACCGATATGTTGTTTAATATATCGGTATTGTTAAAAAAACCTGACTTATACAATACCAAAAGATTTAAATTTGATAAAGTAAATTGGCAATACCGATATTGCATATACAGTCATAAGTTAGGTTTTTTATAATATCCAAATAAAAGGTGACCTATACGAGGGCATCAATTAATACTGTATCAAATTTCATCAAATCTATTCAGAAGTATGCGCGTGATTGAAAAAGAAATTAACAAAGAGACAGATGAAATTCTAAAAAGCTTTCTGTCGTCATTTGTCTTTCTATACGCTATATGAATCACTCTTTTTAAACACCGACTGACTATTGCTTTAATACTGTCTTAAATACTACATAGGTGTCAAATTTCTGGTTTTTACCTTTTCAAGAAGTGACCTACAAATATTGCCTAAGCTACGAAATTGTCCTTTATTGAGGTTAAATATCTTTTTGAAACCATCATCAAGATATAAACTTTAAGTTTATTAAATTGATTATAATATAATACTTATTTTCCAATACACTAAACAAATAAAACTTGCAGCATAAATTGAAATTGGGTCACAGATATAATAAAATAACTTTGAAGAGTCGAGTAAAGGGTTCTGTATCCAATAGTGTGGATTGAAATTTTACGGTTTATCACTGTACATATGGACGTATTTTAGGGTATAATATTTTAGAGCGAATACTTCGTTAACCTTAAATTTAATAACCTTATTATTGGAAAAATATGACTTAAACTAACAAGTTGCAGAAAATTTAAAATATTATACTATCTTTTTTGCTCCTCAACTTTCTCCTTGCATATATTAAAAAACAGAGGATTTTTCAATGTTTTTATATCATTATTAATTTTTTTACATTCTGATCATGAGTGTACACAGGTAGATGATTTTAACGACAATTCTTAAAATAAAATATTTTGAATTCAAAACAAAATATGATTTAATTTTTAAGTGAAACTGTCATATTGCAAACCCGCATTTTCTAATAAATTAAGATTACAAGATATAGCATTCGAAGACTTATGTTTATTTTGTTTACTTGAAATATTATACCATATATATAAAAGGCATAAATAACTATTCCTACAGCCGCACTAAATCATGTCTAAGATTCCCGCAGACACACCGAACCAGGATTAGCTTAAGGCGAGAGGATGCAAGAGATCTTATCTTATCGTAGCACGTTTATCATTGTCATTACCGAATTCTTGGTTCATTGATCTTTATACTAAATAAAACAAACTTTATTTATTTTACGATAGTTAAATAGCACCGTGATGCTAAATTACAAATAAGTCTCCCGAATAATTAAAGCATGTGCATTATTACTTAAAATTATAGTCGATTACGAATTTATGGATTTAATTATCAGTTTTGTTCTTTCTTTACAGAATAAAACTTAAGACTCAACTTATCAAATTTACAATAAACACATTCGCATTTTTTTCCCCAAATTAGTACGTATTCACCTATCTGGGTAAAATAGTAGAAAAATGGTTTAAAGATGGTTGGATAGAACGAGATGTTGCTTTCAGTCAACAAATCAATGTGAGGTTTCATACAACAGCGCCCAATCTGTAAATCCAGGATGATAGTGAAAGAGGTGAAGCTAAGGATCTTCCGAAGTAACATGCTCTCGTTATTGTTTTATATCTGAGAAACCTGGTTAATAAACAAATAAGTTATCCTGAAAGTTCAGACATTCTTTAATGTCTACAACTGCTAAATATATTGCATCTGATAGCAAGATACAGTTTTCATTAAACAGTTGTGCGATATCTGTAAAGAGGTGGCATTAATGTTCATCTTGCGAAACGACGCTGCAAATAAGTAATATACACTTTTCGACGAAAGGGAGAAAACTAAACTAAGGAACCCCTCTAATGAGAACCTCATAGAAGCAGACCAGAGTAGAAGCAGACTCAGACAAACTTGTCGTTGCAGATAGTGATAGATAAATTGTTGCGAGTACTTAAATGTCTCAACGTATATACTTAACAAAACTTGAGGTGACGTAACTTGACATGACATGATTTTAACCTAACGTAACGAGACGTAAAGAACGTTAAAGGTGAAATAACATAACGTTATAAAACATAACATACATTTAAGCGTCAGGTAAACAAAAGACTAAAATACAGAAAATAAATATTAATAAACTTAAAGATGATTGCATATTCATTTCTATGTAATACATGCATGTTTAATCAACAGTAAATAATATCCAATTATAATGTTTTACTCAGTAATGAAACATCTTAATAAGTAGTGAATAATATTAGTCTTCTTTGTTACTTGTCATGTACTACTAGTAGAATGCTAGAGACAGTTTAATTTTTTTTGAAGTACTTATTGCAACTTTGTCACCAATATTAATGTACAATGCTGACGTTAATAATATTAATGTACAATCTGACATTCACGAATATTAGAAATATTTCGTTTACAAAAACGTAATTTCTGTAAAAATATATTCTCACCTTATAAGTCTGACCTTTAACTCATCTTTCTAAAAGCGCCTCTCACAATGAAACGAACATTTAAAAGCACTTTCTCCAACCACATCGCCTTATGTGAGGCTCACCTGCGTTTACTTATATCTTAGAGTAAAGTCTCCTTGACTCCCCGCAGAAGCATATTGCAGCCGGCAAAGTGTATTTGTTTAGGTAAGTTGCATTATTGTAGGCGTAAATCACAATACAAAGTGCAGATGGACGTTGAAATCATGCATGTGCACTTTATCGATATTGTTACTGTAATAGGGGTCTGCAGATATACTGAATAAACTTTAAAATATTACGTATATATGTGCCCGAATACCATTTTTCTACTAATGTCGGTGTCATTATACTATTCGTAAACTAATTTTTAAAAATTCTTTCAACATTAATAACAAAGACGATATTTAGAATTTAATATAGCTTAGCTGTAAATAGTATAAAAGAAGCTGCTCATTTGTTTCCATAAAGGGAGACATTCTCGAGAATAAATTACTGACAAAATTTTAAAGGCACATAGGTGAGTTATATCGGTGTTGCTATTTTATGACCTTCTATCGGAAAGAGGTCGTAAAGGCCGATTTGAAATGGATCATTACTAAAAAAGGTAGTTATTCCAAGACGACGGCTTACAGTTAGACGGTGTTTATAGTGTACAAGATACAACTGTATGTACTCAATTTATATATGCCTTTTACAGGGTACCCTTTTGCTTAAAGTAATTATTTTCATTCGTCATTTTGAAGCTTATTCGACTATTAGGTATAACAATTATGAGCGCACGCGCCCTCGTGTGTGATTGTGCCTGCTTGAGTACGTGCATATGTGTGTGCGCGTGTGCGTGTTTGTGCGTGGACAAGTACGTGTACCTGGTTATAAAACTAAGGAACCTCTCTACTTATGCGTGTGGCTGGAGATTTTACACGTTTGCTTGCGTGTATGGATGTGGAAAATCTTCCATCTGTCCGTCTGTTACAGTAGTTTTTCTCAAAAAATGTTTGAAGTAGGAACTTGAATTTAATAATGTCACATTCATGAATATTCGTACATCAATTTAAGAGGGTTAAATAAAATACGATCTTTTTAATTTCACTTAATAAGTAGGATATAAAATGAAAGAGTGGAAAAAGTATTCAAAAACTATTTTTTTAATGTTGTGAAAGGCTAAAAAAACACATGAAAAGAAGTTTACGGAAAACCATGAATTTAAATCTCATAATTTTTTAGAATTCGTAATATTTTTAGACATGCCTAAGTGTTATAGAATCAAGGTGATGCCAGTTTTAATCAAATATAGAAAATTTTATTAATTAATTGTTTACTAAATCTAATTTGATTCCATTCGTTCAATCAATATATTTTCTATCAATATCTTATTGTCTAGACGTTCCTTAAATTACTGTTTAATTGTATTGCAATTTTTTACAAATAAAACAGACTCTAAATTAAAATTTGTTACTCATTTTTATTTACTTTTTACTTAGTTGATTCCTTTTCAACGGTACATGGTAATAAATTTTATTTGTTCTGGTTAATATTAAGAAACATTAAAAATTACTTAAATCTATCTGTGGGGAATTCACTTATGGTTTTCCTAATGACGTACGGATTTTTACTCGATTTTCTAAATTAAATTTAATGGTGACGGTACGTTATAACTAATTTTAAAAATTTTGCCTAAAGAAAAAATTATCTCCATAGATTCATTCTCATACATTACTATTAAATCTGGAATATAAAATACTATATAACTCATTTAGACATTTACCCCATAATACTTATTATTTATATAATGGGGACATGTTTAACAATGAGGATAAAAAGGACATAGCTTAAATTTAATATATTCTGTTCATTGGCAATACTTAAATACATCGCAACGTTATGAGGGCACCAAGGCACAGGCCAAAAAATATTCATGAAAGACTATTGAATATTCATTTCATATAAATTGCCAATGGAAAAAGCGATGAAAGCCATTTCCTCTGCTGCACATTGCATATAAAATTTGGCGAATATGAAAATTAATAAACGCGAATCAAATATTCACACCCGCCACCACCTCTCTCAATGCAGTGGAGCTTTTATTAAATTTATTGGATATGTAATACATGTTATTGTAACTAATTAAAGTAAAATTAAATAGTTTTACTGACAAATAAAAATATTCAAAATATAATAAATAATAACAGCGAACAAGGAAAAAATTGACCGTGAAACGTTGACCATTGAAAAATTGATCGTGGCTCGTAATTCATATTTTTACGCGGGTCTAAACTTGACCATGAATGGTAAATTTTTAAGCTTTGATTATACATTTTCTTAATCCTATTTTTGAGAGTCTTTCACCAACTGATTAGCTTTGTTTTAATTGACGTCGAAATTCCTTGGCAAAAATATATAAGGATCTCATAATTTCAAAATTATCAGGCTTATTTTGGACGCGTATAACAATGGAAAAATATTTACCTAATACAGTTGTTTTATATTTATTTCATTCACCTTGCTTACTGAGATTGTATTAAATCTAGTCTCACTGAAATCGCATAATTCGCTAACTCACAGAATGAGCAACAATGAACGTTAAAGCGCTCGGGAGCATGCATGGCTCGGGTGCCCGTTAGTCCATAATTCTGACAATATATTCGAAACATACTCGAGACCTGAATCGATTTATTACACTTTCGTAACGTAAAAGTATATTAACTAATCAGTCAATAAATTAATGCAACAAAATTAAGCATTCCTTAATTGTTAACCAATATATAAATTATTGAAATTATGTGATACAATTAATTTTGACACAAAATGAGACACAATTTTTCAATTTGACACAATTTGAGAACAAAATGAATATATACTTATATATGTACATATATATATATATATATATATATATATATAAATATATATATATATATATATATATATATATATATATATGTATATATATACAGGTAGGCTTCTTAAAATACAAAAAGAAAATTAATAATTTTAATAACGTAAAGTTTCAAAAAAGAACAAATATACCTTAAGACCCAATACGCATATCTCATTATGATACTTATATTGCAACAAACTTGACGAGACGTAATGCTGCAGGCGTTCTCCCATTAATATTATGTACCTATCAGAAAACTTCTCATTTCCTTTAATTACGCGCAACTCTCAATATGCGTAAGTCTGTTTCTAAGACTTATAACATTATTTTTAAATACCTTTTAACCGTTTGAGTGCCGACGAGCGCCATCGCACTAGTGCGCGTACTAACTAAATTTGCCACGAGCGCGATGGTGCTCGCGAAATCAGTTGCTGTTTAGCACGCGGTAGGGGAGGTCTCTCACACGCATCGCTAATTTTTTATCTTTATACGTGTTACATAAAGTTGAAATTATAATATTATTAGTAATTATAATATATAAAGGAACCAGGAAAAGAAAATGTTTAACCCATAATGTCGGAATACGAAAATAATTAAAGTGAAAATGATCGTTTTTAAAGTTGTGAAGAAAGTGATAGTGGGAGTGACATTGTGTTGGCGTAATGCAAATTTTGAGTGATAGTAATAATAGTGACGATAACAATTATTTTGCTGATACGGAGGATGTACCGGGCTGCAAAAATACTATGTGACCTTGATTTCAGTTTTTGTTATAATTTTTGTTCACAATATATATTTCCATAATTTTCTTTATGGAAATATATATTATGAACAAAAATTATAATGAATAGAAGAGATACAGTTTTTTTTCGAGACAAGGGTAAATGAAATCAAAAATAAAAGATTTCTTTGGCATTTTTAAGTATATATGCGTAAAAAATCATGGCACTAAAGTGTTAAAAACTATTAAACATTGAACGTATAATAGTTACTGTGGTTTTCCATATTTTCTTACACACCACATCTTACAGAAATATATCATACGAGTTACTAGTCATTATCCGTTTTATATTATCAATCTCCCAAAATACGAGTACCTCTCTTTAATCTTTTTATTCTCCTATCTTCAATCAATCTTCTTGCTTAATATAGAAATTCTTCCCTCACACAGAAATTTATTACTCAATCACTAATTGCAAATATCGACAATTCTAAAGGACGTTTTTTAACGATACTTAAAATTTTAACTTCGCACATGTCCTTGGTTATTTATTTTCATTTTTAATTATCCCATAATTTAGATTTTTATCTCTGAAGTGAATGTTTATTTGCGGATACCTCGTGTTCATTTCTCAGTTTTTAAGTGTTTATGAAATGATGTTGCAATTACTTTTCTTTGAACACTTTGTTATTTTTCATCAAGCTCTTTAAAAAGAAAGTTAAACGTGAATCTAAGACAATAATATGGAATTTACCTCAAGTTATAGTTAAATAATAATCCTCTAATAACTTTATTATTAGAGGATTATTATTTAACTATAACTTTTTAACTATAACTTCCAGTATTTGATGGTTACAATTTCCGTTTGAAACGTTAAAAGGAAATATTGAAACTATTAAAAATGTTGAACTGTCATAAAAGGGCTAATTCTTTTCCAAAGTTTGCTCTTCCAGTTACCAGCTCAACGTGATTCTATAAAATTTTGTAAATAAATAAAATATATTCTAAATTAAAAGGTAGGCTATACATAATCATTATATTATTAATAATAGCAGATCTGTAAATATAAATGTTCAAATAGGAAGCCCGTGCATAACAAAATTGAATACGGTTCTTAATAAAATTGAATATGGTTCTCAAGACTACAGCAAAAATTTACGATGACGCGTCATATACCTATACTCAATAACCGATGTACGTTAAGCATCTTAATAATAAATCAATATATTTTTGCTGAATATCATATTTATGGATACACATTACGAAAATTTATGAATCCTCATGTTTATAAATTTCACTATCTTCCTAGTCGGTGCTCAAAATGAAATATCAGGCAGAAAATATCATTTTGTCTTTATGGTGGTCTTAATTAGTAGAAATTTTCAATACAATTTCCACACTTCGGTATGTTGCTTTCCATAGTTACTGACAGCAGACATTAATTCTTGTAAGCTGTAATGTATAAGCTCACATACAAAGAACAAAGTACAAATGTTCTCCTCTGCTGTTGCTCAAGTGCAATGCATGTGTGCAGATGTGATGTAAGACTATTTTAATTTCTGGACCTCTGATTAGAAATCCACCATTTCTCACTGTACTTATCGAAGTTTCCAAATTGATTATCTTTTTAAGCAAGGTATCTTACTTTCTCTAATTATAGTTGAGTCATTAGTAAATCTGTATTAACAATGGTACATTTGTTGTTGTGAAGAAATTGCAAAGCACTGTAGAATGTCTAGCTGAAATATGATCACAACACATTTTTATATTAGATATACATATGTGTCGTAATAGCAAATTCTCGCTTGCACATTCCTTTATTAATAATTATCCGTTATGTTGTTTGGCACCAGCTCCTGAAACATACCTGAATTCTCAGAAAACTGATGGGGAGATATTTCCCAAAGGTGATATCATGTTTTCGAGTTTATCGGGTAAAACTTTCTCGTTAGCAGTAAATTTGAAATATAGGTTTTTTTTGTTATCTTCTTAAAGATAATAGACATATTATCCTTAAGAAGATAACTAAATTCTCACGTTGAGTTTAAACCAAAAATATTCATGCTATTTTAACTTAATTTGCATAGTAATTATTACTAATATTTTCAACTAATGGCTATTAGCTGTAATTATTTATTCTTCCGCGGTTTTTTTTCAGGAAAAATATTGTAAAATTGATTGACATCACCAGCGATTAGCTATTTTGTGAATATGGAGTTTTTCATTCTTTTCTATTAAAAGTTGATTTATAATTCAAAAATAACCTCGAAAGTTTTGATATTTTAAGTTTTTGTTAAAATAAACGTGATTATACGGATACATATAAGTTTAACAAACTGAATTTCGCCAAATAAAATTTAATTTTAACACCCCATGGTTTGGCATTAGTTATAAAAAAAATCACGATGCATTAAATGGTTGTGCTATTTAATTAATAATGATTAAATGTTGAAAATATAAACAAAATTAAAACAACGGAAGCAAAAAACGCCATTGTGTAAATTCATCAGACCAATAATTTTATTCGCACTTAAATTAAATTCAAATATTTTATTGAGAGACAAAATAAGAATTTAGTGTATATATATATATATATATATATATATATATACATATGCATACACCCACATATATATACATATATATATATATATATATATATATATATATATATATATATATACACACATACCCACATATACATAAATATTTACATATATGACGAAATGTTCTATAAAAATATAAGGTCGCGCGTCATTCAAAGACATGGGAAGAATATTTGAATTTCGCTTTGGACAAATATAAAGTGGTGAACATTTTAGTGCACAAAATAATGAAAGTTTATTTTTGTTAATGTGTGTACTAAAACGTATCATTGAATCTACGATTCCTCAAAGAAATATTTATCAAAATTAAATGTCTTTGTAATGAAATACCATAAGTATAATGGACGTATATGTTGAAATACAGTTTAAAGCGTTTATAATTTTTTCCAATAAGTGATAAGAAAAAATGGTGCATGCGTGCATACTTGCATGTGTGAGTGTATGTGTGCATACATATGTTGATTTACATACAATATTTTATGGTGACCTTATGTTGGTATCTGGAACATAACAGGCGAATATATAGTGAAATAATCACGCAATTCGAAAGTTGATGTTTCCTTAATAGGTATATTTTTGCGAAATTCATCTAAAAGAAACCAGCGTCATTCGTATTAAATAAAAATTTAAGAGGATCCTAGACACATTTTATTAACTTATTTTCTAGTACCACAGCTGTTCTTACGATACATGGGTAGAGCCAATAAAACCTATTGCACGTATTTGATATTTCATAGATACGTTACAATAAACTTTACCTTCGTTTCTTATTAACACTTTATAGATTCAAGTTCTTCTTTCATTGGTGGCAACCAAAAAGAGCTAAAACTATCTATATATCAAATTTGAAGCTTCTAACTCATCTAAAAATAAGTTCTAAGTTTTGATGGGCTGTCAGCACTTGAATAAGCTACGAAATTGAGGATATTTGGTGTCAAGTATCTAAGAACTCAAAATTTAAATATATCATAACATAATTCAATCAAATAAAAAAATCGTTAATACCGGCAGCTTAGTATGACACGGGTCGGTTGTAGCTCTTTAAAAATGATAGTCGCGCGTCATTCAAGGAGCTCGGAAAAATACTTGAATTTCAATTTGGACAAATTTAAATGAGAGAATATATGTTTTAGCTTAAATCGCCACTGATTTAAAAATATTTTACGGAAATTTTTCAAAATTCTGCAATTTATATAATACAATAGGAAATATTACTTCACATAACATAATTATTTATATATAAATGTATTTCGTATTTCTCTCTATAGCTCTCACGTCACATTTCATATTGTGTGTGCAACAGTTTTTATAAATATTATTTTGTTAAAAATCAATGGATTATTTTTATGTAGCAATGGCATATATATGTTATATTAAAACCAAATAATATCACTTTGGTCCTGGATTTTATTATGTGCTAAAATATCTTTAGAAAAAATCAACAATTTTTATTGATTATCGTTAGACATAGATCAAATTATATAAACCGATATTTATGATTTCAATTGATTATATTACTAAAGATAAATAGTAATAAAGCGCAAATAAATACTTAAGGGTGTATTTTGATTTTTTTATTTACTTAAACTTTAACATGTTTATACATTTAGCACACTTATTGCTACATGAGCAATATTTTTCAGTGAAAACGAGCAGAACACCAAAATTAGGGGCTTAGTGTCTTGAAAGATTGTAAATCATTATAAAATTAATTAACAAATCAACATATCAAAACTAATATTCATTACAATATAACAGTTAATAATATGAATATGTTACAAAGATTAACTTAATAGTAAATAAATGTTCAAATAAATAAGGTACAACATACATGCGAAAATAGGATAGGAGAAGAAGAGATAGAATAATGATGGGGAAATAAGATTGCAATATCTTTTTCAGGCTTTTGAAAACACAAATCGACCAAGCGTTTTCAACGTTAAGATCATATTGCAGAATTTGGCAGTATATACAGAAAAGGAAGACTCGTAGAAGTATTATGGAGTAGTATGTAATGTATAACGTAATCCAAGAACACGAACCCAATAATCCAAAATTGAGATGAGACGAACAACAAGGATCTTCAATATAGAAGAAAAGACCTGAAATATTTTAATTATACCAGTCACGTATAATATTTTCGTCCAGTCAAGATTAGACCCAAATTCAGAAATATGTTCACATTTTCACTGCACAGTATATAAATAGAACATTGAAAATAACATGCTAAGTGGTCAATATTGATGAATTTTTGTTTTGATAGCAAATTTATAAGATTTACCAGATCGAAAAAAAATCGGACATCGTCAATGCAATGCTGTATTTTTGTACAAATACTAAATTTTCAATATCGAATAAAATTGCAAACTTGGTTTCAGCAATGACTTGTTGTGCACCCCACCACCATTTCTGAGCCGCTTTGCCTGACACTTCAACCTTTACTCGAAACGCTTTGCAGCTATTATGACATCCCTGTAACTCAACTCCAGCAAATGCTAAAACTTCAAAACTGTTGACTAACCAGTTTCTCGAAAATATCTCTTAGTGGAGTTAGGTTGTCTTGCTGTTTACGTCGATTTCTGTCTTTTATACCATCAAATCTAACTGCTTGTAGAAGAAATCTAAATATTTTAGTAACATGATAAGAGATATCAATTCTATATCTGTACCTCGAACCACATTCAATAAATCTTTCAAATGTTGCCTTCCACATTTTTGAACATCTATTACAAAAAGCGTGCCAAAAAGTAATTTCCAAGATATACATAGCTGTAGGATCTGTGTGTTTAGATCTACTTGTTCTATACAGATGTTAGTTGAATTTGTTAAAATTGTTATAAGCTTGGCTGCTACTTTAGGCCTCGGAGGTTGTACCTGAATAATCTGAGTACGCGTTCTTATGCTAAGATAAGGACGTTTGTTCCATTTTTTGGACGAAAAATAATCATTATAGAGAAAAGCTAAGGGAAAACATATTTATATTAGTAATCTGATACTGGAGTGCGAATCATACTTGATCCCTTACTTTACGAGTTTAGCTCTCTATCTTATTCGTCCTGTTCTATGTGTTACATTCTTCCTGTTCTGGTTCCGTATTATGTAGAGATTCCAACACACAGTCTTCATATCTCAGCACCTCTTCAATGTTACTTTCTTTTTTCAATTACTCAAAAATTATCACAAACTCAAATTATCATAAAAAACATTGGCTGATATTTAATAAGATAATAAATACACATGCAAAAAAGAAATGCAACCGTCATGCAAATACTCGCATGTTCTACTATTGTAAAATCTTAGTTTTGTCTCGATATTTGTCACATATGTATATGTATAAATATATATATATATATATATATACATATACATATATATACATATATATACATAATGAAAAAAAAGGCAAATTATCACAGCTAAATAGATTCTACTTGTTTATGGGTAATAGCAGCTAGATCTGTAAAAACTCATAGAAATTCTTTAACAGCTTAATAATCAAATGACTTAAATTAATGTAAGTGGATGATATCATTCACATTAACTGACATCAATTTAAGACGTTATAAAATATTTATTAGTTAAGATATTTCTATATTTACATGGTGAGATATAATAATATTTAAATATACACCACGCCTTTACGCCTGTGGAAGATACAGTAGGCAATATATTCACATTGTGTAAATAGTGTAACAGAAATATTATGTACTCATAAAAATTTATAAATACCTAAATGTACGTAGCATTTTTTTGACTGATATACATAAAGAAAAAGACTAGACAAAGAAGACTGATGTACATAAAGTAATCAACCATTTAAAGTAGTATAAAAGGATACCATAATAATTTCTAAAAACCTATCTAGTATGAGTACAACTAGCAATATGAGGATTCCGTACTGAATGTACGCACTAAGTTAAATCTTCGTTAAACTTTGTTATACTTCGTGGTATTTGCTTAGAAAAAATTTGTATTTTTTTTTAATTAATCGAGAAACGGTAGCTAAACTTGTAGTATTTTGTTTACCTCAATAAACATAAATTAACTTGCTAGGAATTATGTATAATGTATTTAGTCAACGATTTTATTATATATAATAATATCCACGTAATCCTTAATTTAAAATAGGGAACGCCAAAAACATATCTGCTGAAATGCAGTAAACTACGTGTTTACACGAGATACCATTTATATATAAATCCCACATAACTGAAAATTTGCAACCCACCGAGTCCCCTTTCTTGGGAAACCGTTCCGTATATACTATAGTGGTTAATATAAAAATTTATATTTAATCCAGGCTCTGAAGATAATCGAGTGTCATAGGATCGTTTCTTATATTATTTACATAGTGTACGAAACCTGAACGAACCTTTGAGAAAAGGTCTTCGTTACTATGGTACAATAAGAAAAAATTAACTGGAAATACTACTCCAATGCACAAATCTTAGACAAAGGGAGGTTGGCTCTTGTCTTTATGGTTTTACTACAAAAGTGACTTTGCTCTCACGGATGACAGAGAAAGACAAGGCTGTCATTTTAGTATCTTCTACACAGCGCTATTACCAATGAAACAAATGATTTACTAGAAATAAATTAATTTTACAATGCTACTAATGGAGGTGTGCATGCTTTCGATAAGAAATATTCAAAACTTGCAAAACGTCACATCAATGGTCTTGTACTATATTTGATCGATTAGTGGAAATAGCTTCAGCTAACGCATATGTGCTATCAGGGATGTCATACAAACATTCTGAATTCATAAAGAATTTAGAAAAAGGTTGGTATATGAGCACTCAGCAATACATTTCGGAATCATCATATTTCCAATTACGTCAAGAGCACAATCTTTCAAATCTTGAACAAGCTTCGACGGGCTCAAAATGTAAACCTGAAATTTGAAATATACTTAAAAAAAATACCGCAGCATGTGCGGTTATGAAAAAGAGGAAGACAAAATATTTATTTGTTTCTTGCAAACATCCTATTTGTTTTCAGTGCCAATGGGCGTAAATTGCGTGAACCAAAAATTAGGCGACAAATAATTATTGTCTCTTTTTTTATATGTGATCTCAACATATTTTCAATGAGGCCGAATTAAAAATTATGGTTTATGCTATAGAATATTTTGGTATTGTTGATTTTAGAGACATTTCTGGAAATTTTATTTCTTCTTTAGATTTATGAAATTAGAAAGTATCTCAGTTAGATAGTGTTACTGGATGTTACTTTAAATATAACTTAGTGTGTTAATTTTTTCATTATTTCATGTTAAAAACCTTTTGTTTCTAGTTTAAAATAAAAATATAAATACATTGAGAAAAATTTTTGTTACATAATTTTACCCTATTTCATTTTTATGAGTCTTTGAGGCCTACATCAGTGTTAATATTAGAAAATCGTTTGTCAGTTCTTAAGGCATAAAATATAGGAAGACAAAACAACCTTTCAACTATATTCATGAGAACATTTTAATTTGTCTTATGCACTTATTTTTGTCGCACTGAGTAGGCTGCAGTATTAAACAAACTATTTATCGTTTTATCCATGCATGTATCTGCATTTAGAAAAGATCATAAAATGGAAAGCATGGAAATGAAACCTCACTGCCATGTTAAATATTAAATGCAAATGAAAATATGACGCGGATTGCAAAATAAATGCGTTTCCACGTCGACACATTTTCATAAAGTTATTTTATTTCTTAAATACATGCAAATAGTGAAATAATTTATATACTTGTGAGCCAAAATCCAAAACGAGTCCCGCATGAAAACGAAAAGCATGTTTTGATTTATTTATTTAAACAGAGTGAGAATTGTTAAATCGTAATTTAATATTTTTGTTTGATTCAATCACGACAGCGTCCCGAGCAAAAGTCAGTAACATAAACGTTGCATATGGTCCACAATTAAATGAAACTACGTGATTCTTTCTCTCGTGAAGTTCTTTACCGCGACCTAGGTTTCGTTGTATTACAACATCTTCAGGTGGGCTATTAGCAAAGATTGATATCTTTGCTAATAGCCTATCAAATTCTAATAGCCTATCAATATTCCTTAAAGAAAGTAGAAATAATACTACATTACGTAGTTTCATTTAATTGTGAATAACGAATATCTACAAAATTAACGCCAAATATATTCAATAGTTGCATAAGGTGTTTATATTAAAATGCTATTTAATTTGTTGGAAATTTTATAAATTAATTGCTTACTGGCAATTTATATATTTTCCAAGTTAAATAAAAATTCAGAGTTGGTTCCATAAATTAATAGGTATTTACAGTTTTCTTTGAATATTTCGAATACAGTTTTGGAGTAAAATAAATTTGTATATTTCATTTAATTACTCTTTCTAATAAATGCTGTAGCTTAGTTTGTTATTAAGTTTGACATAAGATGTAATTTAATAAAGATTATGCAGTGATATATTAACTTATTCACAATCATACTCGAAGTTAAACTATAAATATCCGATAAACTCTAACGAAGAAAATTTTAAATCTGCCTTTTCTTGGTAATGATATATGTGTAAATTTAGAAATGTTTGTAATGACTAAGTTACAACATAGAACGAAGCAATGCGTATTATCGATTTGAAGTAACCATAAAATAAACATTGTGACACCCTACTAATGGAGCAATATGGTATTATCTATGGTGTGCTTTCCTTGCTATACATAACGTAAGAAACCTGCTTTATTTACGAATACATTCAAGGGTAGTTTTCGCAGGTATTAACAACAAATAATGCTAAGTGTTAATTGTTATCTTTTTATTATATTATTCTTTTAGGTCAGTGCTTGTCCTCTACTGAATATTATTAAAGCAAAAAAATTGTGATCTAATAAATCGAGTGGGATACGTCATTCCGGAAATGTTCATTTAAAAATTTACGAATTTTATGTACACGAGTATTTATAGGGTTGTATAAGTTAATAAAAAATACTGTTTCTTTGCATTTACTCAAGAAAAGCTTCATGCCATACATAAATAAAAGAAACATGTGTGTGAAAAAAAATTTGGTGGGAAATAAATAATTGTTTCCAATTTAAAAATTAAGTAGTATAGTTTAGTAAGAAATTGTTTCTAAACATTTCTTTAAAAAGCCAACGTTACGTATAATTTTTCATATTGAATAAAAAGTTATTAATATATCTGCAAAGGCATGTGTGGCAGATAGATGTAAGAATGGATAGTAGGTTTACTTAATTATTATTATTAGATATGGTCCTGTGCTAAAATGGTGGAAAACTATACAAATGACTTTCTTCTTAAATAAAATGTGATTTTGTTTGAGTAGACACATTTTCATAATTTCATTAAACAATGTTTCCTATTGCACTTTGCCTAATCGTCCTTATTTACCAAAATATTATATGACAAACTTATTTGTTATTACAATTGATTTCATAACAAAAATAAATTTTCAGACTTTAAACCGTTATGAAAAATTCAAGAAGTTTAATATCTGTCAACAATAACAAACGTTTTACTATTTCATTTCTTAGACACAATTGCCATCAAATTTAAATTACCAATAACCTACGTTGAAACGGTTACCAGTGTCTACGCTAGAATCTCCTTATACTTCTTCTTAGAGGTAAATCTACGATCTACAAGGTTGTAAGAGCTCGCTTCTGCTACAGGCGTAAATATCGATTTTACATTTCAGGCAGACTGGAGGCTACCAACGCCTTGCAACGATTTCCTGTGCCTGGTATTTATAGGTTTTCTTGTGACCATTGTGATAGTGTAGTAGCACGAATTCCGAAGAAGAATTCAAGAAAAGTAAATAATACATCGCAATGACGGTGTTTTCCCGTTTATTTTCAGCAATGGGGTCACCATAATCTCTTTCATTGTTAGGTTTTTTCATATTATTCATTTGTCACACAAATTCAAGTTTTATTTAAATTTTCCTTCTTACTCTTGTAACATAATACTGATAAGTTAAGCTCATGCTTTTACACGACTTATCTTTTGTTGAGATATTAGAATTAAAAAATATTCCACTGGAAAAATTCTTTGTTTTTCTTGCATTTCAAGCTATTTTGTAATGTTTATATCTTCAACATCAAATTTTTTACTATATACTGTTATAATTTATTCAAATATTAGCTATATTACCTTGCTTCGCTTGGACAAAGTTTTTCAGATCAATGGGATTTTTGACTCCCCTTTTTCCATCATATCTGAATCCTTATTTTATTATCTATTGCAAACACTTTGTTACTTCTTCTTGCAACACTTGTGTCATATTAGCAACTCATGAATACGTGACATATAACGAACGTGTGAGAAACATGGTTCTTTCTATATAACACCCCAATATCGAAATTTTTGGCCATACGCTTTGTTGATAGTCATACACTAAATCAACGTCACTGAAAATTGCAATAGTTTAAAATTAAAGGTAATTTAGATTTAAATTAAAGATATTCGTACTGTAAATATCTTTTCTCTTTGCTAGTATTATAACAACTTTAATTATGTTATTTTGCAGACGTTTGATATGGAGTCTCTTACCATATCGGCAAATTTAGATTCCATAGTAAAACAATCGGCACTCTTCAGTTCCAGGCAGTGGAATGGCATCCCTGGCATATTTATTGAATTCCAAAAGTCTGTAGGAAGATTCATACTTTGGTTTTCATCGATCATAGTATCGATTGGAACGTAAATTTTTTATTCGCCGGGAATCATGCATTGGACATTTTGTATATTTTCGTTTTTCGTCGCTAGAATAATCCGTTCGGATAGTCATTTTCAATCAGTATAATTTTCGACGATGCCGAGGTCAATTTTTTAAATGTGTTGTTCAGGTATTTCAACAATGTTTTATGGCTCATTCGTCAATACGGTTAGTTAAAGATTTGCGTATATTGGGTAAGAGCTTTTTCCTATTTGTAGGAGTTTCTTGGCAAAAACTTACGCTGTTTTTTTCGCCCGTTTTTGTTGGCTTGCGTAAATTTCAAAATGATAAGCAGCATTTGACAAAAAATGCGCGATACTATAAGCAAGGTACCTTCTATTGGACTCGTATTGTTTCGTATTGGAAGTTTTTATTCTGTACTTCGAAAGACTTTCTCTGAGTAATTTCCCTATGTAATAAAACTTGCACTGTTTTGATATTTGTCGACGTGCCGATGATATTATGATGTTACACATCGGGAATTTATTTTCAGCTATATTTAATGGTAATTTAAACCGGAGGATGCTGATCATCCCTTATCCGTAAGTGTAGTCGCTATTTCTGATGATGCCAGGGCACAGGGGGTTCATTATGTTGAGTGCAGTACACGACGCTACCTGTCTCAACTCATTGATATTGTTATTTTTTTCCTTCAGTTCTTTTCATTTTATGATGGTAGTTCTAGCACAAAATCGTCGCTCATATTTTCCTAGTATTTTAGCAATAGACTTTTAGGATTTGGTAGATTACATGTTGTTTGTGTAATAGCAAATATTTCTCGTATTTGGTTTTCTACTACCGTTTGCACTGACCTAATCACTGATATGTTTTTCAATTCCTTTTACAAATGTAGCCATCAATAGTTCTTAGGTCTTCAAAACTTGTCGAACAATAAATAGAAAGAGTTAAGGTAATTAGAAACATTCAGTGTTTCTTAAACATTTACCTACTCTCTATTGTTTTTTCTTAAGCACTGCGTTATGTTCTCGCACTAGCGACCCACATTTTTGCTGGTTGAATTTGTTTGGTCAACACATCCGACGTATTGTGTTTTTAATTGTCCTTGGCACGTACTTATGCTTTGCACTTTCGGATAAAAGAAGTTCTGGTAAATGTCTTTTCTTGGCACAAATCAAAAAAGGTAGTCAAAGTTTTTTGTTGGTAGTTCCGTATTAACTTTTTCTGCCGTTTCCTGATAAACATTGAAATCAAGCATTGTCCATTTTCTAGGTGTACGTTTAAATGGACAATCGATGGATTTGAATCATGTATTAGGAAACTTAAAATTCGCCAAATTGCTTCAGTGTAACGACCTATTTTATTCTGTATTATTTCATCTTACCAATTATTGATTTTCACTATAAATACGCTGCACCTGATGTTATGCTTGCATACGTATTTGATATATTTTACAGTATTACAGTATTCGACGTTTATATGGACCTGGAATATATAGGATAGGGGATTGAACGGAATCACCCATTGATTTCGATTTCTTTGTAGATTCGTACTTTGCTCGTTACTGTTTATACGCCTCTTCCGGTGATCGGCGTCTGACCATTGGATAGCCATTTTCGCCAGTTACAGTCTCAACTAAGAATGATCTGGGACGAAATTTCGTTTATTTTTTTTCCCTTCATTTACTATCAAGCTCTATTTAATGTCCCATATAGGCCATAAATCATGTCTTTCACCGTAATTATATAGTATTAGAAATTCAATATAGGTAACGTCCTTTATTTTATACAGTTGTATTTTTTCCTAAACTCAAAAAAACTTTTGCCACTCAATTGTGTATATCTTGCAATAACTGCGCCGAATATTTGATTTTTGACAATGGCTTCTACAAATATAATTTATTACTGACGAAATATTCAACTAATAATGTTATGTAGGTCTATGGCTGCACGTTCATATTGTATTTTTCCATTAATTTATGGTCAAGAAGAATTGGAAGTAAACATTATGAACAAATCTAGCCTTTCATATTTCGTAATATATATTATTGCATCCTGTGCGTGTGTATTCATGCGTCTAAAGTGGACTTCCAGCAAACATTGGTGGCAAGGTAACTGTCGTTTTTCATTCTCTTCGGTCTTTTCTTTTTAATTGCTAAAATAATACTAATATACACGCGCCGAAATTTATCGTAAATATATTCAGGGTTCGAAATTTTTTAATATAGCAAGTATTCTGTTCCGTATACACACGTAGTACACGTAAATACACGCACGCTAAAGTGTGTATTGTACAATTTTCGTTTCAAAACGCTCTTGAGTGTTCAACACTATTCGAGATACCTTTTACGTATGAATATTTTTACGTCGTTTTTCACTTTAGTTTTCTCTTATTCGATATAGATATTCGAATAACAACATTCTCCAATGCCAACAGCTATTTCATCAGTACAGTATTGATATGCATGCAAAAATTGAAAATGAGCGATTACGGTACATTAAATTTAATCAAGCAAAGCTTCGTTCATTTGCGTGATGTTATGGTTGGGCAACTAGATGAAACAACAAATATCAGCAACATCGATACCGCATATTCTTCCATCATCGTATTTGGTAGTCCGCGTTATATACAAGAAATTTATTCAAGACGCCATGACTTTTGTGCACGCATACGGCCGACCATATCTGTTCATCACATTTACATACATTCCAACCTGGAATGAAATTAAAATTTTGTTATTGCCAGGTCAAACAACTATGCATAGCATTGATATCTCAGCACTTGTATTTAAAAAATATTGAAATCGTTGATGAACGTGATAACACATCACTTTGTATGCGGCGAAACATATTGCTGCCGGTATACTGCTGAATGGTAAAGACTAGGTTAGCTACATGCGCATATTTTGATTTCTCCATAAAGTGCGGCCGGAAGAAATTGATAAAATTGTTTCAATGGAAACTCCGAATCGGAATATTGACCAAGAGATGCATGACATTGTTACCACTAAAATGTTCCATGGTCCATGCCTCACTCTGCACATGACGGCGCCATGTATGGACAATCGTAAATGTACGAAACGTTTTCCAAAATCATTTATGAACGATACTATCACCAATATCGACGGTTATACATCGTTTCGTCGTATAAACATGGACAATGGTGGCCAATAATATCAATTGAGCATATCGAACGGTGTAATAGTTGATATTGATATTCAGTGGGTGGTTATGTATTCGCCATTGCGGTACAAAACCTATAAAGCACACATAAGCGTTGAATTATGCAGTTCGGTGAAATCCATCAAATACATTTGCAAATACGTTCATAAATGCAGTGATATGGCTATATTTGCTGTTCAAATTATAAATGATAACGACGAAATAACACGTTATCAAATGGGCCGATACATTAGTTGCAAAGAACCAATTTGCTCATTTTAAATTTTCACATACGCGAAAGAGATCCTGCTGTTATATATTTGGCAGTGCATTTTAAAAATGAACAGCGTGTTTATTTCACTAAACAGACTGCTCTATAACGATCATTAACCCAAAACATTGCACCAAAAACCACATTAATAGAGTTTTCCAAACTATGTAGTCGACAATTCTCAAAGACATTAATGTATACCGATGTGCTACAATTTTCCACATGAAAAAAACAGCAAAAAATTGGGAACCACGAAAGCGAAGCGCTCCAGTCCAAGGATACGTCGGCATATTTATGGAAAATACTTTAGGCTAATTAGATACAGTCCATCCAAAGCAACGCAAATACTTTTTTGCGTTTGTTGTTGGTTAAGATTCTTGGACCGACATCCTTTCAATATTTGCGAATAGTCAATGTTATTTTATACGACACATACTTCGACGCATGTTGCAAATTGCATTTACTAGAAGATGATAACCATTGGAACATACACTTGCAGATGCCGTACTGAGTACCTCTGTTCAACAAATTCATCAGTCATTCGCTATATTATTAACGACACATTTTCCTTCTGAAGTTTCTGCTCTCTAGGATAAGTATAAAGATTCGATGAGTGATAACAATCTACACCGCATTCGGATGACTGATCAAGATCCTAGTATCAATTTTTCGCCGGAAATATTTAGCGAGGTGTTAATAAAGTCTAAGGATATTTATATTCTTATTTCGCATATGCCAATCATTCATTTCAGCATACCATCTTCTAACCGCCCACCAGCAGAAATTATTAACAGCGATGTTCAGCGTGACAAACAGTTCGGTACTCACTGCTAAAAAATTCAGCTGCTCATTGTTTGCAATTTCCAGTTAGCTTGGCGTTCGCAATGACTATTAATAAGTCATAAGGCCAAACAATGTCAATTTGTGGGTTGGATTGGTTGCTATAAAATCCGTACTTTTTGCATGGCCAATTATATGTTACGTGTTTAAGGGTTGACAAACCATCAAGTTTGTTCGTTTATACCCATCAAGGATTAACGAAAAATATTGCTCATGAAATGACATTAAGGAAAAAAAACAAATTTTACTCTTGTTAATATTAAGATTAAAATATTAAGATAAAAATATATTGACACATTAATTTTTTAATACATTAAAAAAATATACTTCTCATGAAAATGATTGAGTTTTTTTTTCCTCTTACTTAAGACAGTTTTAAGTTTGTCCTCAAGACATTTTAGTTTATAATACACAGATACTATCACTATCATAGGTAAAATTGTAATAACTGTACGCGTGGTGGCGTCAGGTATTTGAAAAATATTTTTATTTTTTTATATATTTTTTCATCGAAACATTCGTAATTTATTTTAAAAATTTTATACCCTTTGGATTTACAACATTTGAACAGTACAATATCTGTCGGGTCCGCTAGTAAATATATCTATTTTGAATTCGTTATTTAAATTTTGTTAAAAAAGGAAAAAAATGGGATTTGCAAGGATCGTATTTTAATTTTATTACAGGTTATAAGTAATTTTGAGTCATTTTATTCTTAAATATGATAAAATATATAATGAAGTATGTGTTCTTCACGGGCGTTCAACATTGTGTATAAAAAACTCATAAAAATGAATTAATATTTTTAACTAACTTATGGTTTTTCCTATTTCACATTTTGTATGTAGTCATAAAGTAAATACATAAATTTTTAACGAAAAGAATAAATAAAAACTTTCAGAGCTTTCTTAGCTTCAAAAAAAATTCGGTTTTTTGAACCAGTCCTTAAGAAGGGAAATTTGAAATTCTTTTGCGCTGGGCTGTTGGCAAAATCACAGGGACGCCTAGTGCCAAACACAGGAATTCCCTCTAATTCGTATATATACACTTCTGAGAATAAGATTTACTTCTTTGCCATCAAATTCAAATTAATAGAATTTCTTCCCTGATAATCGACATTTTTCAATTCTGTTTCATTACATTTAAACATATTTTGCTTATTTAAACACTTTCGCGTCATTGCACATTGAGCGTATTTTCCCCTCTAAAATTGTTTTCTGTTTTAACGCTTCCGTTTCTTAAATTAAATTAAATCAAAAATGTATCAAAGGCCGTATATGAAACAATCAACCACCAATTATATTCATTCATACTCATTATATTCAACAACTCATAGAAGTATTTATTGATTTCAATAACGTTTTCATTCCCATTAACTTTGATAATTTGCTTGAAGCCTTTGAGTTTAATTGCTGTTTGGTTATAGGCAACATACATGTCTTCTCATCTTGAAATGTCTTCAAGAGACCCTCCTATTTAAAATGTTTCAGTTAATTCAATATAATTTTCATAGGAGTTACCATATTTTCCAATGCAATCACTTTACGCTCATGACCTGGAAATAAGTATCTATTGATAGACATCGTTTATATATTTAATCGGATTATTTAACAATTTAACATAGCTGCGAACTCTACTCTAAAGGTGAAACCAGAATGAATTTCGTGATCAGCAAGGAAAATAATGCTTTTTCACTTCTTTATACGAAATATAAATAATTCGAAATTCAAATAACTTTTGTGTCAGTTTTTCTCTTACTCTCGCAGTATAAACAAAACGATAGAGAATGAAACAGATTATTATTTCCTGGACTGAGTTCATATCTCCCCTAAGTTATATATAGATATGTGTGTGTGTATACCATGAGTATAGCTCAGCTAGGGCGTCTCGAGTAAACCCACTGTTTGCTAGCTTACTCGAGATGCCATCCATAATAATTAATACGGGTACATAATTTAAATTGGTATCGCATTTATGGGAATCAAGTACGATGTAAATAATTTAAGTCATTTACAGCCCAATGAAGTACTGTATACATGTACAGGTCGAAATTGCTTAATAAAAAAAAATGGATTTCAGATAAAGCAAATACTGTTTCAATACAGTAAATACTGACATCAAATACAGTAAATGGCGCAATATAGTGTAAGAGGGCGCGTCAACAACAACATTCCAATTTTAGGAAAAAGAGGATTATGATAAAATGTTTAGTATTGATATTTCTTTTAAAAGTTAAAATATGTGTAAGCTATTAAAATACAGATGTCGAACACACATTGAATGTTAATTACGGAAATAAATGTGTATCCCATGTAAACCGAATTCATTGTTAGTGCGAATTATTCCCAACATAGTACTCTGTTGTATTTATTTATCTCCTTTTGAAAGCCGTCGACCTGAAGATGTGTAGATGTAGGAATTTATGCTGTCATTATTTGTATGGGTTTTATAATACCTATCATTATTTTCTGATCACGTTTCGTCACATGGGTTTATTTTCAGAACGGGCAGCCAAGAAAACATATTTTAATATGAGTATTGGCATATTCACTTTACTTTATGATTAAGTTGACTATTAAACTCACTTGTATTTATGGAAAATTGTTTGAATGAGCGAAAATTGTTCAACCATTGTAATGAGAAATTAAAAATTTCTTTATTACACTGGATTTAAATGATTATCGTTAGCAAATGATTATCGTGCAGTTAAACAATCGAATATTTATTCTGTAACGGTAAAGGTTGAATGATTTTATACATATTCTGTGCTGGCAGAAGATTTACTCATATTCCATGTCGTATCTTGATAAAAATAAGTAGTGAGGTAATTTACAGTACTAATACGGTACTTTATCCAAATCACTCCTAGTAGTTAAATGTTGATACTAAACTTCCATATTATTTAGATATTGAGTCATGAAATGCGACTATTTAGGCCAGATAATCAACATTGCAAACGTTATAGAATAGCTATTACTTTGTGTTGTAAGATTATAACCGAACTAAATCAATTAAAAAAACCACTAAAATAAAAACAAGTAACACTTATGTGTGTACTCCAAAAATAATTCGATTCACATAAAAAATAAAGTCCGCTTAATATCCATATTTATCTAGTGAGTGGACAGTTTTAAAAAATAATATTAAGGGTTTATGACGTGAAAGATTAAAATGACGATGTGTTGAATATAAAAACGGCTAAATTCTTACCAAACGCAATAACTAATTATTAACGAAAATGGATGGCCACAAAGTAATGTGTTAATCTAATTAAAACTTTCTGAAAGGAAGTTACGTGAAACGATGTAAATTGAAGAGTATTTTTCTGAAACTCAAGTTAACTAATTGAAAGAAAAACATCTGATAAAAATAGCGTTCTATTATCATTACTCACCTAAAAACATACTTAAAATTATATCTAGAGATTACTTTAACATTGTCCAGAATTTCAATTCACATCATCATAAGGATGCAGAGAGAATGACGGTCTGTTCCTTAATTCCAAATGTACATACTGAAAAGATCGGGAAAGCGCTTGTTCTAGTAATATAGGACTTGCTTCCCATTGTCCTGCCCCAGTGTCCTCGCATCTGATGAATGAAAATACTAGTTGCGTTAAGTTACTTTTAAATCCCAAATGTAAGTATGTATCATTACATATGTCTTGTCAACTTAATAAGAGGAGGAGTTGCGTAGACCATGGAAATTAATTATAATGTCTAAAGAGTGTAAATTCAATAAGAGGGAAATATTATATTCTTCGTGTACAAGGCATGCAATAGTGGTAATGATTTTCATATAAAATCTTTTGTGGCTTTTAGAATATGATAGTTAAATATTAATAAAATATCATTCCACAACTTATTTCAATAAATCTCAATGTTTCAACTTAAAAGCTTTTTACGTGCTGTCATACGTGAGTCAATAAATCTCAATGTTTCATGATCGTGTTTGATTCGTAATTTTTAAGTGAGTCAATAAATCTCAAAGTGATAGCTTTATACTTGAAATTATATCTAGAAATTACTTTAACATTATCCAGAATTATAATTTACGTCGTCATGACGGTACTGATGGAGTGACGGTCTATTCCTTAATTCCAAACGTAGATGCTGAAAAGACTATGGAAATTATTTAAAATGTCTGAAGGGTGTAAATTCTATAAAATGAAAAGATTATATTCTTCGCGTATAAAGCATGCAAGTGTGGTAATGATTTTCATATAAAATCGTACTGGGGTTTTAGATTATGATAGTTAAATATTAATAAAATATCATTCCATAACTTAATTCAATAAATCTCAATGTTTCAACGTAAAAGCTTTTTACGTGATGTCATACGTTAGTCAATAAATCTCAATGTTTCATGATCGTGTTTCGTGATTCGTAATTTTTAAGTGAGTCAATAAATCTCAAAGTGATAGCTTTATACTTGAAATTATATCTAGAGATTACTTTAACATTATCCAGAATTATAATTTACGTCGTCATAACGATACTGATGGAGTGACGGTCTATTACTTAATTCCAAACGTAGATGCTGAAAAGACTATGGAAATTATTTATAATTTCTAAAGGGTGTAAATTCCTTTAAATAGAAAGATTATATTCTTCGCGTATAAAGCATGCAAGTGTGGAAATGATTTTCATATAAAATCGTACTGGGGTTTTAGATTATGATAGTTAAATATTAATAAAATATCATTCCATAACTTATTTCAATAAATCTCAATGTTTCAATGTGAAAGCTTTTTACGTGATGTCATACGTGAGTAAATAAATCTCAATGTTTCATGATCGTGTTTCGTGGTTCGTAATTTTTAAGTGAGGCAATAAATCTCAAATTGAAAGCTTCATACTTGAAATTATATCTAGAGATTTGAGATATTGAGAGACAATTTACGTCATCATGACGATACTGATGGAATGACGGTCTATTCCTTAATGCCAAACGTAGATGCTGAAAAGACTATGGAAATTATTTAAAATGTCTGAAGGGTGTAAATTCTATAAAACGAAAAATTATGTTCTTCATGTATAAAGCATGCAAATGTGGTAATGATTTTCATGTAAAATCTTCCTGGGGTTTAAGAATATATATATCATTCCATAACTTAACTCAGTTAATCTCAATATTTCAATGTGAAAGTTTTTTAATCATAATATTACCAATACGGTTGATTATATTTCCGAGTTGCAGATAGACATGTCGTTATAAACGTTTTATTAATATGACTTGAATAAATAAGGTCTGTTACAACGCTTAAATTTACACCACAGAGTAATTGATGACGGTTTTCATATGAACAAATTCAGAACTCATATAGGAAATACTTATTTTTGTAAATACTTACTTCAAATAACCACCGTTTTTCATTGTACAAAAATATTACAATTTGACAAAAAATCATTTCTATCGATTATTTTTATAAACATTTAAATGTAATTTACGATGAAAATATTAAAAATAAATCGCATTTTTGGTGAGAATAAACCGTTGTTTTTTAAGTATATTATTATACACTGCAATTATATATATATTTTTAAAATTATAATAACCAACAAAATTTACTATTATTTCATTTTTGTTGCCGTCAATTACAGAAATAACGTTAACTATTTCTGCTATCGTCTTAGTATTCATGTCGTTACAAGTCACATATCTCGTCAAAATATCACGTAAAATTTGTGAAAAACGCGACGGTAATTACAATGATCTTTTATTTTCTTGTGTCTTTTCACCAAAAACAATAGACGAAGGTAATGATAGCTTAGTTATTAGTTTTAGTCATTAGGAACGAAAATTGAATAGGGATCTAACTAGATTTTGGATGACTACCATTCGCGAAAAGAAAAGTGTGCCGACTGCAGTATTTGATGCTTCCTGAAATAATAGATAGTATATAGTATAAAACTATATTATAGCCTAACATTGAAGAAGCTTCTTGACATACTTGTAATATTTAAAATGTGCGGTGTGGCAAGTTCTTATATATGTCATAAGTTATGATTTACGAATTGTTGAATCTTGTTTCAGACAGAATTGGTTTTACACTTCTTAGTTGTAAATGTTATTTACTCATTATGTATTTGCCATCATAACAACTGTTAAAAAGATCAGGAATGAAATATAAATTTGCGTTATATAAATATATGTATTTACATTTTTAAAAAAATATTTTAGAAAAATTATTCACAATGCCTGAAAAATATAAATTCTATTGAATTATTAAGACGTTTAAAATAATATTTGCACTTTGTCATGTAACGCAGTAGATTTAAACAAAAAGTGAAAAAATATGTTAATCCGACTAATATCACGAAGGTAAAAGATTTATTTCTTCTTCGATTTTTATGAATTCACGTAAAAATTTCTAAGCCTATTCATATACAATTTATAATAGCTTAAAGTTTCCAGATTGCCGTAGGCTTTAGTATTTATACAGGTTGTACAATTTTTAGGTTTAATTAATAATATGAACGTAGTCGAAGAAAAAGTCACTGGCCTTGACGTTTTCATGATGAAAGGTGGAAAATATATTAGAAATATTAATTATACGTATGAAAGAAGTATTAAAAAGTTTTGACAAAAATCCAGAGCATTATTTATTTATCTTTTATGAGCAAGACACTATAATTAAGTTTAATTTTGAAAACGCGCAGAGAAAAAGTGGCTATGTTAAACTTAATTTATTAATCTTAAACAAATTAAATATCCTAGTCTCTTAAAGCGTATTTGGTAGATAAAAATTGACCCTTCACGTTTCATAATTTAGACTAGTAGGTTACGAGAAACGAAGAGATTTTTGAAAGTAATGAAATGCAAAAATGCTCATTTTGATGATATTCAGAGCGATATATTCGAGCATGAAGAGGAACACGAAGGGGCAAGCGGCTACAAAGGGCATTACTATATGGTACATTTTTCATAATGAAAATAAACCACAAGGCAATAATAATACAAAGCGCAAGACACTTTGGAACCTGGGGAAACGGCACGTGGTATACAACGAAATATTTTAGACACTATTGGGATGGGTTGCTGGTGTGAAATATAATTCTATTTTACAAATATAATTTTAACATAAAACTTACTACGTATTACATTATAATTGAACGTAGTGTAATATAAGGTGTACAAAATCGTTATTTGACAGCAAATTTTTTAATATGACTTTCTGGAATTATCGAATGCATTAAAAAGTAAATACGTATTTTCCACTAACTTTCATTTACGCAGGTAATTGTAAGATTAAATAATGTAGTTAAAGGTCCATTTATTCACAATGATAACGACTGTAATACAAAAAAAAAAACGTATCTTTGATGAGATATTGATTTACTGACATCTTCATAAATTAGGATTTGTTGTGACCTGGTAACGTTGTGAGTACGGATTTACTGCCAATAAGGCTCCCGTCAGGTGGGAATCAATTGCTGTGTTATAAAAAGTATATGTGATATGGAAAGTATATTTTATATATACAGCAGATTCTTATGTACCAAATCTAAATTGCGTTTTTATATCCATCCATACGTTCGTGTCACTTCTCAATAAGGTGCATACCTTTGTATTACAGTACAACACTACATTAATTTTATATCCATACTAACATGCTACGCTGTTATTTTACGAGGGCGGCGCCTTCATAAAACATTACAGATCAGATTTTTTACTATCACCAGTATGTACTGGTGAAATCAAATACGCTCCATACTTTGTTGGGAAGTATAAACATAGTTTTAATATTTTTATGCCATTACAATTATATTGACATATGTCAAAGATTTCGTTGATTAAAAAACGAATACGATGTCAACTTAGTTTTTTAAAAAAAATGTCTACATAATTTTTTAGACACCAATGAATTTGTTTTTATTTCATCATAGATTTTGATATAAAAATGGCGTCAGCAAAGTTTTCCTGCACGTTAGATGCTACAAAATCATAAAGATGAATGCCAATCAAACTCTATGTCGTCATTCCGAATTTAGTTGCAGAAATTTCAATAAGCGATTTTGAATTCGGACTAACAGCGAGGATAAAATTTTGAAGAAAGTTTCTTTTGCATTTTGTAGGATAAGATATTTTTTAGGAAATAGGTAAATTTAACTAAGATTTTACTCCACTTATTGAAGTCCTTCAAGGACTCTTATTTAGTTATATATTTTGTCTCAAAATAACTGAAAAAGATAACCGTATACTACGCCTAATGCTGTAAATGAAAATATACCACGGTTTATTTGCATTAAATTTCTATAAAGATCGTTGTACTTATATTCCAGTTTTATTAATAAATTCATTCGAATACCTAAATTATAAATTCTTCCCTAAACCCAAAGTGTCATTTGCAAATTTTTAGGTTATATCTCTTTTTTATTGAATAAAATTTTTTAATGTCGCACTTAACGTTACTGCAATAACTTTTATTCTTTATTTTAATTGTGGGAAAAATATTACCATATGTTTTGTTGAGACCAGAAGGCAAATAAATTCTAAAGACTTGCCAAAAATATAAGATTAAATTTTTTATTGAATACATTTGGAATGGGTACATTACAAAATTTTGGCCTTACATATCCTTCAGCTACAGAATTCTGTTAAAAAGTAAACTTTAAAAAAAACAATATACTACCATTTCTAAATTACTAATTCTTCGACATTGTAAAAGAAAAACATGCGAAAAATTAGTTAACAAATAAAAAGAAACTAAATATTTAATAAAAAAAAATTACTTGGAATTCGGTATAGTTTGATAGTTTTAAAGTCAACAAAAACTAACAAAAAATACTTTATATTCCAAAAAAATAGGGGTAACCAAAGCAAAAGACACAAGGAATATTATTTAATTGAAATTTGTGTAAAATTGCTAGGAATATTTTTATTTAAACTTACTGCCTTACATAACACAGTGTGAATATTATTTTAAATGTGCTAAGAATTCAATAGAGTTTATATTTTTCAGTGTTGTAAATAATTTTTATAGTCTACGCCACTCTTTCTGAAATATGTTTCTTCCAATTAAATATAAATACATATATTTATGTAATACATTTTTTATATTACATTCCTGATCATGCTTAATATTTATTGTCATGGCAGACACGTAAACAGAAAACAAAATTTACAATTAAGAGCTTTAAAACAATTTACATTAAAAAGTTCGACTCGATATCTAAAATACTCTGGTAGAGCACTGTATTGCATTTAAGTAGATCCCGATATAACAATTAAATTACCTCCCGTCTTATTTTTTTAAGATACAGCTTGAAAGATTAGTATTTCTGCTATTAGTAATATATATATCTATATATATATATATATATATATATATATATATATATATATATATATATATATATATATATATATATATATATATATAAGATCCTTACCGGTATAAAACAAATATTAGAATTGTTAACCGTATCTACCTGTCCTGAAAATCATCTCTTTCGCTCTTTATAAGTTTATTTGTATATGCCAGAATAAGAGAAAGACTGATACAATAATAATTCCGATTTATAGTTATTTATTTCTCGTATAAAGAATTGAAAACAGGATCACTTTCATAAAATTTACTTTGATTACTCCATTGGAGGAGAGTTCGTAGCTCCGTTTAAGTTCTTAAATAATCAGATTAGGTACATAAAAAAATTCTATCCATACAGGTATCTATTTTCAAGTTATCTGGATAAAGTGATGACATTGGTAATTATTATGGAAAAATATGGTAACTATTATGAAAGTTCTAATGAATCAACTCGAATATTTTAAACAGGAAGGTCTCTTAGAGACATGTTGAGATGACAGTACAGTCAATATATTTGCCGCACGTAGATTCATCAAATTGTTCAAACCAAACAGAAGTTAAACTGCTCTAATGAATATTGAAATATGTTCAAGGGCTTCAAGCATATTATCGAAGTTAACGGGAATGAAAGCGCTATTGAAATCTAAGGCTGATTGTATATATCTATGGCCTTCAATAAACTAGTTTATTGTATCTAAGTCACATAAGCGTTAAATTAAATTATATTTCGACAGTGGAGAATATGGTCTTCTTGCTACGATGACGTGACGTGAATGTGAACGTGAAAGCATTTACATAAGAAAAAGATGTTTAAATATTATAAAATAGAATTGAAAAATGTTGACTACCTGAGAGGGGATTCTATGGATTTGAATTTGACAGCAAAAAAACAACCTTATTCCCACAAGGGCATTTATTTTGTCATGTATATTCCACTAGGGCTTGGTATTCCTATTATTGTCCCAAGAGCCAAGATAAAAAGAATGTTTTTTTTATTTTTAAATTGAAACTTTTCTACTTAACGATTGTGCCAAAAATCCGAAATTTCTTTCTGAACTTAAAAAATCACTGGAACTTAAAAAAATTAACCTAAATTTCCAAGAATTTAATAAAGAAAATTAAGCGCGTAAAAAGTTTAAATATACAAACACGAATTAATAAAAAAAAAAGAAAAAACCACGATATCCAAAAGTGATTACGCAAAAAGATTGAAAAGAAAGTGAAATACGTGAAAGAAAAAAAGGTTAAAACATATTTCCTGGCAAACAAAAGTATGAAAAATTTCAAATCGATTCTTTTATAATAACTAATCGCCAGCCACAATATATATTTTAAAATACATCTTTTATAATGCATATTCTTTCATGTCATATATTCATACATGCAATATTGAAATACAGACCAAAACCTATGATCACAAAGGATTTAATTATAATGCTTTTTATTTTTATTGATTTTTAAGCTGGTGGGAAAACAAACGACCCAAGTCTACCTAGCACCGCGCCACAGCGGACACTGTCGGCTTTCATACGAGTAAAAAAAGAAGCAAAGGACAGCGCAAAATGCACCTGTGCATTCAAAAGAAATAATGTGTTTTATTTTTTTATTATAACCCTATTTACTTTATTGAAAATAAAAAAAAAACAACCAAGACTTGAAATAAGACTTGAGCAGGTAATTTTTTAATTCTTTTAATAATGTCTTATATTTATAAGAGCAGGATAATTTTATTTGAATTTTATGTTAAGGGATGTATTTGGTTTTTTTAGAGAGAAAATATATTTCAGTTGGGTTTTGGAAACAACCAGGACTTTAAAAATTTTGTCAAAAATAACAAACATTTTTTGTGTCCAAAAATTAAGTAGATTTTTCTGAACATTTTTTTAAACAAGCTCAATCTGCTATTGTCAGTGCCTTAATTATGCTGCGCTCTCACCCGCGGTCACTAAATGCATACGCTCCTTTTGCGGCGGAAGGTATATCGTGGAGATGATTGGGAATATCAGTGAATAAATAAGCCAGTCTGTTCACTATTTTTAGGCAGCGTACCACGACTTTCGTTTTATTTTATTATTACTGCTCTGCCTCCATAAATTTCAGCGTTATGATATATAGTCTGAAATGTCCCTTTCATATTTTTTATGGAGAATTTTAAACGCGCAGTATTAATTGAATATCAAATATGCCCATTTAACTTGCACTATTTCGTTTAATTTATTTTTAACTACTAAATATAAAGGATAAAATATTGTTTATTTACGTAAGTTATTAAGTACTCATAGCATTAACGAATCATTATTTATCACTACAATTGTATAAGTTGTATATACCACTACAATTATATAAAATATTAAGGAAATATCTTAAAATAATCCTTTGAAAAACTTGTGAAGCACGAGTAAAACTCACACTAGTAACATAAATTTCTTTTTAAAATAGAATATTCCCAAAAAAAAACAAACTCTTCCTTTTCATAAATTAGTATACATATCTCATTTCCATATATTAATTTCAAACTTTTATTTTACTATTTCTTTTTTATTGTTTGATTGTTAAATAATGACCATTTTATGTTAATGTCTAACTTAATTTTAACTAATATTAAACTTAATATTTATGTTCGTATATTGCGTATTAAAAATATATCAATTTCATAATAGTTCATAATCTCAAAATTATTGTAGATAATTAAAAAGGTATAGCAAAATCCATCTTCCATTCGCATTGATATATTTATATTAGCATTATTTGAACTATAAAAATGATCGTATTGCTAATAAATTAATAGGAGTCTTACGAATATGGATTTAGTTATATTCAAGTTATATTTATATATTTTTGTGAATTTTAATATGATAACCAAAATAATTACCAAATTGCTCGCCTGTTCAAGGAGAATAAAATTAGAATTAGACAATGACCACCCGTATATTGAAATATGTTTTACTATAATTAGCAGACACTATTTTTTTTCTTATTTTCTTGCAAATAAAGTATCTGCCATCATAAAATATCTTATACTTCTATAGAAAACCATATCGTTATAATATTTCAAACTATGAACCGTAAATTCAAACTATGAACCATAAATTAAACCTTGAGGAAAGTATAAGACATTTTATGAAGGCAGAAACTTTATAAGAAAATAACAAAAAATAGTGTCTGTTTATTATAGTAAAACATACTTTCAATATGCGAGTGCTCATTGCCTATTTCTAATTCTCCTTGAACAGGCGAGCGATTTGGTAATTATTTTGGTTATCATCGTAAATTTCACAATAATATTATAAATATAACTTGAATATAATTACATCCAGATTCGTAAACGGAGGTTCCATTTTCAGATATTTTATTTAGATATAAATATAATATTCAGAGTCCGAACGATTGCACTTAAATTAAATTACCTTTCCAATATACGAGATGCATTTGTAAATTTTAATGGCCTTATGTGAGTCAAATATAAATTGTGAATAAAGGATTGTTTTTAAAAAAACATTCGGCAACAAAAGCCATCCACCTGTAAATAGCTGTCTGCGTTGAATATTGCGACTACCTTTAGAATAATAATGTCGTTTACTTAGCATTTTATGATCCCTTGCTCTTTAGTGTGGTACAAAAGAGTTATAATAAAGAAACCTATAAGTCTGTATTAAAAATGACAATCAAATTTTTAAAAATGCATTATGTTTCTATGCCTGCGAAAAATAAAGCAGGCAATATACATACGTTCTAAAAATTTATATATGTAATTATTTTGATGGAAATACCGTGTACACTAAAATATTTATAAGTGTCTAAGTATTTACGTGATCTTAGTAGTGCGAGTTTTACTCGTGCTTGACAAGTTTTTCAAAGGACTATTTTAATATATTTCCTTAATCTCTTATAAAATTGTAGTGGAAAATACAACTTATGTACTTATAGTGATAAATAATAACTCGTTAATGGGATGAGTACTTAATGACTTACGCAAATAAACAATACTTTATCCTTTACATTTAGTAGTTAAATATGAATTAAACGAATTACTGCCAGTCAAATGGGCATATTTGATATTCAATTAATTTAGCGCGTTTAAAATTCTCCATAAAAAATATGAAAGTGATATTATATGAAAGTCTGTCCGTTCAGGGTTCGTATCTTAAGGCATTATATAAACTTGAATAGCATTTTATAAAGTTCGAGGAAAAGGCGTCAATTGCATGTTGTTAGAAGATATTTAATTATATAACACAAGCTTTCGAACATAATTGTGTTTTTTTTTAATTTAAACAACTATCTATAACCATAACTATTTATCTGAATTTCTTCTACTAATAACATAGGCACCTAAGTAAATTTAAACTAGGCAAAACATTTATTTTTATTAAACAATTTAGAAAAACTAATGTAATTCTAATCCTTGCAAAAATATATTTCCTGTTCTGAACTATACAACATATTCTGTCAGTACAAAGGATCGCTTCAAAATAAGAAGCAAATGTAAGTAAATCTCATCGCAATTCCAATAATTTTAATTGAGAAAATCTAGCAGTGGGCGGGCGGGAATCACTATTAAGATTTCTTTTTGTTGTGAATGTCTCCGACTAGACTCAAAATTCAAGTTTTGAAGCTGACTGCAAAGTTCTGTTGCGTCAAGTGTTCTGTTACTAGCAAGTATTTACAAATTACTTTTTTTTAAATAATTAATTTTTTGGCCCAGTTTTTAGGTACCACAGCGCTTCATAATATAACATGCAAAACTCCTTTCTCATCTCCATTGATGTATTCATACGTCTACATGCCAGTTGAATTCATTCTGGCCCTACTCGTAGAAAATCTAAATAATATTTTCATCGATTTGTCTTAACTCGTCTAAAGGCACTTATTATTATATTGTGAGAGCATTTAAGCTGAGTAACAAAACCAATGAAAATGTAGATACATAAACCAGTCTGTAAGTCTTGGGTCGATAACCTTATGTGTAATCGCCAAGTAATCTATTGGGTAGCATTATTTTTTGTATAGACGTGGACTTATTGCGAATTTTCCAACATCTATGAAATTAAAAATCATAGCAATAATTATCCGGCAAATTTGTGTTAAACTTCAAGTAAAGCTGTTTTTTTCATAATTTTAACTTTATCGGTTTTGATGGTTGGGGCAAAGGCGACGACTTCGACAATAGTGGTTTTTTAAAAATATATTGAGTAATATCTCTAAAGCTATCTTACGTAAAAATGCGTAAAATCTAGTTTTTAAATTCGTGCTTTCAACACATACACAATCAAAAATTTAATTTTACCTTATAATATTGAGGGATAAATATATTTATATGTCATTGTTGAAACATACAACTGAGCCAAATTTAAATATTTTACGCCAAAATGGTCTATGAAAAAAACGGCAGGAGCAAACAGAATATTCACCTTTTTTCTTTTTCTCAAAAATGAAACTAACTTGTCTTGATACGAAACGATCATTTAAAGGAGTTATTTCCGTTAACTGAAAAAAAACCGACTGTAAAAACTTAGAAATTTAGAAAACAAATTCAAAGCAAATTGTGCTACCTGCTATAATTCCATATTTTTTTCCATTAATCTACAAGTATTTTTGAATTTGCTTTAAAAGTGATATTTTTCATAAATAATTAAAAAGAAATTATTTAATTTCATTTCTGTTACTATCGTTCAACAATTTCATACGTGACAAATATATTTTAAGACGTCTTTTAAAGTCCTTTCCTTCGTGTTTGGAAGCATTGGTGAAATAAACATTTTTTTCCCGAGTATCTTCTTACCGCATTTATAATGAAATGAGAACTAACAATTTAGGATCAAAACTTTGATATTTAATTCGAACATCGCCGAATAACCCATAACCTAGTTCTGAGCCAAGTCAATTGGCGAGTTTTAAAAAAAAAGTATTTTTCAAATATAGTATTTATATACAAAAAATATTATGTATATTTTAAATTTACTCATTAAGACGATTAATTTAATACTCGTCTTGATAATTGAGTATATAATCGAATTTAAATTTTTGTCGCATTGGACAAAACAAAGTGATTCTGAGTCGCAATTGTGACATCACCAATCTAACTCCCGGAAAGTTAGGACAATGACAATGACTCGTTTCGGTTTTACAGAGTAATATCTAAACACTCCCACATACGTGCATACATAGACTGTTAAATACATGCGTAGCATAGACCCATAAAAAGAAAATACTACATATATAAATATTTATACATGCCTAAGTGTGTTTAGAATATCTATTGTGTAAATGTTATCAGTACCTTCTTGAAATGTTTTTTATATGATATTAATGAAAGTCCACAATACCACTGCAAATGTAAATTCGAAAAAGCATTGCATAAAATATTTATCATTAATGTTCGGTATGTTCACGGCTGAAATAGACGAAATTACATCTGGTATCTGACACATTTTAAATTCGCATTCACATAAAATATTCACGACAATTTTACATCTTTCCAAGATATACTAGGTGTTTACGTGGCAAAAATAATATTAATATTTTTTAACATACGTAGTTTAGAAGTAATACTACATACAAACAAATATTTATATATGCCTAAGTGCTAATTTGATATGATGAAATTCCATATTACTGATGCAAATTAGGTCTTCAAATTATATTACGAATTTAGTGCTATGTTATTTATTCGAAAAAACATTGGATAATACACGTGTCATTTATGTTCGTTATGTCCACCGCTGAAACAGGTGATGTTGCATCTGTTATCTGACATATTTTAATCTCACCATTCGCATATATTATTTGCGACAGCTGTATACGTCCCATAATCGTTGCCCCGTGCGTCAATTTACTCAAATGTGCATAATTGAAAATAAGACTGAATAGGGTTACACTGTAACTCATTCGACTAATTTCGTTCTTACAATTCTAATTCTGATTATCTATACATATAACCAAATTGTAGATTTGGCGTGTATATACATTGAAATTAGTTACAAAAAAATTATTTAGCTGTACGTGGTAAAGGTAATACAAAAATATAGTGACTGGAATTTTTATCAACACGTATGTTTATCAAACGGTTGGTCTAATTAAGATGGAGTTTTTAAAAAAAATGAGGAGCTGATTTGAAGTAAAAATATTGTGTTTCATCGGAATCTATTTACACAGTCAAAAGATACAAGAATTTATTATTTTCAAAAATTTAATTCTGCCGTATTAGCAAAACAACAAAAAAGAAGTACCTGGCTACTCGAGGCGTAGTAAATACACAAATTTATAATGTATCTAGGAACATCTATAACAAACCCGACCCGACCCAAAGCAAACCCAACCCAAAAGATCCCAACTAAACACAACCCAATCCAACCAAAACCAAATCAACCCAACCCAAACCGAATCTAATCCAACACAAAGCAAACCCAACTCAGCTTAACCCAAAGCAAATACAACCTAACCAACCAAAAGTTCGTGATCGTGCCGTGACACCGTGTTCATAATCATTAGTCGGGACTTCATAGGCGTCTCCATCTATTGTCTCGCTTGAATGCTACACGCATTAACCAAAATTTTGAGAGATGTACTACACTACTATGACGATATACTGCAGATATATTGTTAACTAATACTATCCCTCCGTTTTTGATAAGCAAACCAAAATATATGGTCATTGTTGGAAAGATGATTCTCATTCTTTCGTAAGTACTCGCAAACCTCAATTGATCTACGTTTATCATTCGCGGCCACATAGCCAGTATTCCTGAAATAGTATGATTTAGATGGGTGTGGAGATGTCCAGTGAGGTGGTCATGCCCAATTTTCATTCAAGAGGGATGGGATTGTAGGTGAGGAAAGGTGAGGACTACTCATGTACGCAGATTTTATTTGTGTTTTAGATTAGTTTAAAGATAAGAGGCAGAATGATAGAAATACTGTCGTTGAAAATGAAAAAACTTTGCGAAGCAATTACATTAAATTCATGTTACAATTCAATGATAATATTAATACGTGTCTTGGAACAAATCCCAGCTAATATTATAAATATGAAATTTTGTTTGTTTATATGATTTAACCAATTATATGGTCTAACCGTGTGTTTATCTGATAAAATTTTGTTGTTTATATGATCCGCCTCAATTATTCAATCAATCTTTGAGATATTTTTCCCGTACAGCTTGTGTCATGGAGGTGAATATAAAATAATATTCATTTCAAAAATTTATTTATTTTTTGCAGCAATTACGAGAATAAGAAAGTGGATACAAGTAGGAGCCTGAATATAACCATGTATTAATACATCAGGGCAATACGGCTATCTACTGCAGAGTACGAAACTTTTTTCTCACACCATTTTTTGGATATCAAAATAGTACGTAATTCGTATTTTAACATTCAATTATTACAAGAGAACATATTTTTAAATTTTCCCCATTTAAGCCACCGCCGGTGAAAATTAATGATTTTTAATAACTATGAATGTGGAGAATTTTCTTATTTATTATTTATAGATTTCGTTAACTTCTCGTCAAAGGGCATCAAATTGAAATGTGATTAAATGACCTGTCCTTAAGTATATCCGTAAAGCAGCTAACTTTATTACTCTCTAAAATATTCATCAAATATTTTACATGACGCAATTTTTATGAAATATAGTTTTGTAGTCAAAGAAACTTTTAGAAAAATTACTTATTTTCTATAACTTGCAATGCAGTTATTGAGCAATATCCTACTTGGTGAAGAACAATTTAAAACAAAATTTCTAGCCGTTCAAAATGTCTAGCCCTTAAGTTTCATATGACGTATAAAGATTATTACTACTTTATTATTTTATTGAAGCAGTTTCGATTGTAACTGATATTGTGTTGTACCAGATGAAATCATAAAATTAAGCATGGAATGTGCTATTTTTAACTATCTTTTGTATAAAACTCTCAGTCTGTAGGAAAAAAAGAAGTTAAAAAGATTAAAGTAAGTTGAAAAGGTGAAACAGAGGATAATTAATTAATTCTAAATTGAAAGTATTTCGCAAAAATCTTTTATCTAGTGAAAAGGGCTAGACTAGGGCTAGAATATAATTTTAATAAAAAGGAAGAATTTCCATTTTAGATAGTATTTACTCTTCCTATTACCTATTTATATAGAAGTTGTGAATCGAAACATGTGAGACGTCTACAGAGAGTTCTTTGCTAACATTTAGGAGCATTGCTTTAATTGTTAAAGTAAAAGTGATTTCATACATAGATATTTTGTTTTAATTTATTCGTTAACAAAATATAAACTATTGTTTTTATGTTTCTACAGCAGCTTATATATTTACCTTTCTATAGTAACTATATGTTTACCTTCCTACAGCAACTTATGTTTTCTTTTTAAACTTTTTTCTTCAAAAAAACAGTATTCTAATGAGTGCATTTTCAAAAATAAATATGGCAATATCTTTTCCAATAACTTGTCTCTTTCTTACTTTATTTACCAAATTTTTACAAAAAACATAATTTTGATTGACTTTCTCTTTATTTTATATAAACCAGAGCACATATAACTTTTTCTAAATACAGATATACTCCACCTTGTATTTTTTTATCATTCGGCAACACGAATCTAACGATGTGTGTATACCATACTTTGGGATAAGGTTAACATTATAGTTATAACATTAATTTAAAAATAATGAATATTGAAAATTAGCAAACGATGTATCTTCACGATATAAGAATAGGAATATTTATTTGAAAACAATGGTCGTCAAATACATTTTATTATTTTTTGTTGATAATTATAAATAAAATTCAGCTTAGACCAACATACACTTTGAATTGCATGTTTGCAAAAATTTATATCCCTAAAAATGTTCCTAAAAGTGGGCAAACATAAAAATAATCTTCAAAGGATAATTTATTAACCGTTAAAAACAAGAAAGTTTTAATTTTATAGTAAAAATAATTTCTCCCGTTCCTTTCAAAAATGCTGTAAATCGAAATCCGCAAGACACCTAATGACCATTCCTTGTTAACGATATCCCCGATATGAAATCACGTAAAAAGTAATATTGCGATATAGTGCTTACATAACTCAAATATACGTACTTCACGCTTATGTGTTGACGAATCATTTGTTTTTTCTTCATATTAATAAGAATAATATGCCCTGTTGTATTATATCATACATGACTTACATTAACCGATGAAATACAAACATAAAGGTTAAAAACGTAGATTGGATACTTAGGGTAATTTTTGACAATGAGAAGAATGACCAAAAATATTAACGTAGTCGTAAATTCATGAAAACTTTTAACATGTATATATTAAATAAATATTTTACTCATCGTAACAAAAAGTAAATTTTGTGTTACCTTCGCTATGATCATTAATGTGTTAAACCGTCAATGTATTAAACCAGGATTACTTTTAATAACTTCCGATAATTTTAAACTAATTCTACTCTTTCCAAATTATTTTAGGGATTATATTACAATATATTGCATTTATTTGTATTTTAAATATATGATTTGAGTTATCAAGGAATTGATAAAAATTATAAAAAATTATAAAAATAAATATGGTAAATAAATGGTTTAATTTATGGTACGGAACCAATATCATGTGAATTCCATTTACATTTAATCGCTTTAATTAAAAAATTATGCTCATTAAAATTAACTCATGGTGAATCAGCTTTGAAATGACATTTTTCCGTGACTAAAGTGTTCAATTGAGTTACTCATTAAATACTTTATATTTAAAAAAAATCGCCTTCTTTGCTAAAAAACCTGTCACGCACTAGTGGAACTCACACTACGAGGGTTCCGTACAAATTTTTGCATATATAAACATTTAATTGTGCATAATATTCTTATTACAATATTTAAAAAAAATAATTTTTTTAGAACGAAAACACCTTGCCCGCTTTAATTTATAGAGGCGGATATTTAAAAAAATGCATTTTTTATTAGATATAACTACAAATTAACGATTTTCCAATTTTTTCCTTTACTTGTGCTGTGAGACCTTGCTTCTTACCAGGTTTCATGATTTTAAGTCAACGGAAAGTACCCTATAGATTTTGACTTATTTGCTAGTGTCAAAATATGTGGCATAAATGGCCGTATTTTTAGGTTCTACTTGATTTCGTTGACTTGCAAGCTTGATTTCTTCACAACTCTAAGAGATCGTAAACCTAAGTAATTTACAATAATTTCAACTTGATACCTTCACGCATTTCTGAGAAAAATGGTCTTGATAGACCGAAAGACCGACAACGAAACGATCCTATAAGGGTTCCTTTTTTCCTTTTGAGATAGAGAACCCTAAAATATTAATATGTTATCTAATGTATTATATAAAAAAAATTCACACTAATTTTATTACTAAAAATACTATTTAACTTAAATAATAACTTCATTTTAACTTTCACTTCGAATACGATCTCAAGAAGTGAAAATAATTTCAGTATCAACGTATGTAACTAACGTTTCATATATCGCCATAAAGAGAGTCATTCATGAGAATAACTTACCAACAAAATTTCGAAGGCACCCAACTAAGTTATTGCGACGTGACTCTTTTATAACAAACTAACAGGAAGAGGTCGTAAAACGCTAAGTGAAATGGGTCATTACTAAAAAAGTAGTCATTCAGAGGCGGCGGCTCATGGTTCGAATGTGTTTTTAGCACACAACATACAATTGAAATTACCTCATTTGTGGTAAATCTTTGCAGTGTTAAGGTATTTTTGTTATGTTATGGGTATATCGGTGGATGTCGTTTTATATTTATTACAACACAGTTTTATGCTTCGTAAGTTTAGTTACGTGTACTGAAATTGAAACAAAAAATTATTTTATGCTATTATCAATACCGACATCCGCAATGTAACTTATTTAACAATTTTTAGTTGTTTTACATTACGAGTATAGATTGACTACTAATTGTTGAAATAGGTTTTAACGTCCCTATATCATTTAATGTATTATATATACCTAGAATTAATTCAGCAGCAATTTTAAATATCCCAGTTATTCTTATCGAATTAGTCGTACTTTAGCCCAAGTATTACACTCAAGAGAAATTTTATTCTATTGTCATCATTACGGAAGATGCTCGCTTTATTCAGCTTTAGCAATTTTTGCAGATAATAAAAGTGCTTCTAATAAATAGTTTCTTTTAGAATCATTCAGCATTTTTTTAGTATTAGGAACTAAAAAGTACTTAAGCCATAGACCTAATAATGACCCTCGAACATAATCAACACAGTAAAAACTCTCCCGAAAGACGAAGGAAATAATATGGTGGCATTCACTATTTGTCGATTTGTGGTTGAATTGGAGATAATGAAATAAGTATTCTTTAATGTACTGATTTTTAATGAGCGATGGTAATTATAGAAGCCTTGTTTTTAACAATTTATTTTTATAGACACTTGTTCCAAAATGTAGAATGAGGTTACACTCTTCAATTATCTACCGCCATAGATAAGACGCACCTCGATTATTAACTGTCTTGCTTATGTTTTATAAAGTATATATATGTAAGGTATTTTTTATGCAAGAAAGATACAATTTCGTATTATTAAGACATTTTAACTTGTTGTAATTTATATTCCACCACATCACCAAAAGCCGTGTGTTATTTTTCTGATTATAAACTAGTAAGTACTTTAAGTTAATAAATACATTGCGCATCACTCTGTAGGTCGCAATTCATATTGAATATGGTATGCAATTGGTTATGGTTCACTTTAAACTTTTCCCATCGTGATTTAAATAGTTTAAGGTTCGTCAGCATGCAATTTTATAAATAAATCCTTCATATAGGTCCCAATTTATATATACGAAGAGTACAATATTTAAGAAAAAATATGTGGAATGGGAGGGAGATAAGAGATTCAAAATGGTAATAACTATTTATTCACAAGATACTCTCTTTCCGGATTATTAATTTTAAAAAAATGTATTATACTTCGAATTTTTGAACAATAGATTTAAAATAAAAAAAAATTTGTTTGATTTTTAAACTAACTTAAAGTTATTATCGTCCATCTATCTTTGTTTCAGGATGTACTCTATATAGGAAGATTAGTTTTTTGCCAGCAGCTTCGCTCGCGTAGACGATTCGTTTTTTAAACTTCAGTCGAACTTTTAATCAACTTCAATAAAGGATGTTATCAATTCGACTCAAATGTATTTAAACAGTTAAATATGTCTGTCCAAACAAATGTATACACTTTAAAAAATGTATGTATATTTATCTGTATGTTTGCCCACCTATTTCTCAGAAACTACTAACTGGATTAAAATGTTTCTATTTTTATTAGCTTAAGTATATTTCAACTTTTAGTTAAAATTGTCATTTTTGCATCTTCTTCGGGGTGGAATCTCGAAAAAGCTGACAAGTATGTTTTACATCATTTGTGTTGAAGAGCATTAATACCAAGTTTCACTAAAAATTAACAATAGAAATATTTTTTCCATACAAACTTAACCACTGCTTTTCACCCGTTAGGGTTTGAATCTCGAAAAATGCTTAAATACATGTTTCATTACTTATATTGAAGATCATTTATATCAAGTTTTAAATAAAAATTACCGTAACAATATTTTTTCCCATACAAATTGAGCCAGCACTTTTCATCTTCTTAGGGGTTGAATCTCGGAAAATGTTTAATTATATTTTTTATTATTTGTGTTGCAGAGAATGAATACCAAGTTATAGGTAAAAGCTATCGTAAAAATATTTTTCCCATAGAAATTTAGCCACTCCTTTTTATCTTTTTAGGGATTGAAGCACGAAAAATGGTGAAATACTTGTTTCATTATTTATGATGGAGAACATTATTACCAAGTTTTAAATAAAAATTACCAGGAAAATATTTTTCCCATATAAATTCAGTCATCTCTTTCCACCACCTTAGGGATCGAAACTCAGAAAATACTGAAATACCAGTTACATTATTTATATTGAAGAGCATTAATACCAAATTTATGTAAAAATTACTATTAAAATATTATTAGGGGTCTTGAATCTCATAAAATGCTTAAATACGTGTTTAATATTTGTGTTGAAGAGCATTCCAAGTTTCACGTAGAAATTTACAATTGAAATCTTTTTTCCTATACAAATTTTCCACTCCTTTAAATCTCTTAGTGGATGCATTTCGAGAAATCCCTTCTTAAAAGATGCCTACAATATAAAATCAACACCCTTTCCAAATTTCAAATTTCTATCTTCAGTGATTTGTGCTAGGCGTTTATATGCCAGTCAATCCGGACATTGCCTTTTATATATTTAGATTACCAGCAATAACGAAGTCTTGCTGCTGTATATTAATACACATTTTGTGATTGATTTACTTTTTTTACATTTTTATTATATGGTCTATTACCATCTTTTAAGAATTCTTTAATTTGATCTTCCAATAAATAGTTTGGCTTCCTCTCCCACTTTTACTTATTGTAGATTTGCGTGAGGAGTTTGCTTTGCGGTTGTAGATTTGCGTGAGTAAACGACCATACACTATTTCAAATGCAACATACAAATATCTTATGGCAATATCTGAAAAATCATGGGCTGAATTTGATTATTGCTTAACTCAATATTAGCTAAAGTGTGAAGCACTGCCAAATTTAGATTTGTTTTTCTATTGGATTAACGGCTGTAAAATCGACATCCCCGTGTATATTTTCGATTCACTGCCCATTAACTCTTCCTAATTTCTTTATTTTTTGTCTCATTTCTTAATAATACACACAATAAATAAAAACGGCGCTGTTACATTTGCGTTATTATTTTTTGTTTTGCTTTAAACGAGCTTGCTCAACGCATTGACGCTGAGGTATAAGCTGAATGAGGATGTTATTTAAAAATAATAGTTGAATTAAAAAAAGTATACAACTAGCCACCACACATTTTAAATAAATGCATTCATTATATCATATTATTCGCACTATATCAATAAGCACCTGGGTTTGCGTTACCACGCAACGTTAAAAAGTATCGAACTTCGCACGCCTACCTCAGTCCTGTACATTCTATACACCGTCATGTCATTGACGTCATCCAGCTATAGTAATCTTGGTCATCCTGGTCTCCTCTTGCCTTCCAGTCGATCATATAGGACCTTTTTAGCTGATTAATCTTCTGTCATGCGTTTCGTGTACACGGTTTTTTTAATATCGTCAATTAGTGTTGGCCATCAGTAGAAGTTACAAAGTTTCTTGTTTGTACGGATACTGCACGTATCTTTTTCTCACCCATTCACCACCATTTAACTCTTGATTTGTATCCTACTTAAGTAGGTGGATCATTCTGAAATAGCTACATTATTTATTCAATTTCATCTTTACAGTCGTTTTGGTTCGTCATCACCATTTCCTGGTATTTAAAAAAACAGTATAATCGAAAGTATTCGTTTCCACAATGACGTCATTTCGCTTATATTACCTCGTCGTTTCGTCGTTGACCTAAAGTCCCGTCGCTAAGAAAGCCTCGGTGAGATCTGAGAAGTCTTTGTTGATATTTGGAGCATCTTAGCTAAAGTTACTATATATGTTTGTTATTTTATAATTTGAGTGGCAAGTTGTCAAATTAGTAGAAAGTATTAATTATCATATATTTCTTTATTTTGTTACTTAAATATAATTATAAATTCCCGTAGTGAAATAAATAATTGCATGTCCGTCGGTCTATTACTTGCTTTGTTTGTTTTAGAAATTCTCAATTATTTCGTAGAGAAATATTGAAAAAAAATTACGAATCAACACACATGAAGGTGGGACAAACATTTTTTTCGCCTATGCATCATTACAAAGGTCTCACATAAAAATAATGAGATTTGGTTTTCTCTTCCTAATTTTTAAGCCTGACCTAAAAAATATTTAACTTTAGATGGATGTTACTCGGGTTTTCTACGCTCTAATTTTCAAACCACGAATTTGAAAAATCTGAAAAAGTCTAGGTACTTGCTATTGATTAGAACATAGAACAGTTAACTTATATTAATAATTTCAGTACATATCAGGACACTTATATTAATAATTTCAGGACGTTTCGACATGAATATAATATGATTTTTTTGCAAATAAACAAAAGAAAAATTTATTGTCTTATAGACAGGCGTTTTTGAATATGTAAATGATTTACACCTGGACGATTCACTATATTATGCAAAAGTAAATTACATACCAAAAATTGAATGACTTGAAACTCATTTTCGAAAGTTTTTTAATCACTGTAAGAAGAACACATTTTTATTATTTAAGTCATGTCTTATCCAAATGAAGAAAATATTAATTTATTAATTTAGTCATGTTTTCAATATTGATTATATGTATAACTAAATATCTAAATTAAACGTTTATCCTAAGTGAAATGTCATATCTGAGAAATTTCAAATATTATATGCCCTAGAATTTGCCGGTCCAAAAACCATGTTATGAATGGTTTTGTTCAAAATATGTTTGTCGTCCAACATCGCAACATGACATGTTAGTCTTACACTTTTCTCTTTCTACTGCTGGGATGTCTGTCTAATATTATCGGTGAAAAGTAACACGTTTTCGACCAAGAATTTTATTTTATAAATTTATTAGCCTATTTTAATATATCATCAAAGAGAAAGTTTTCATGTTTTATTGGCAACGCACGATGATATACTTTTATAATTAGTAACGTATTATTTTTTAACACTGAAATGAGTTTTCTTCGCAGCATTGATTACAAAAACAAGAGTCGAAGATAACTGTCTCTTTCCATCGATGGGAAGAGACAGCTTTTCAAGCATTACCTTATTAAATCGAACAAAAGCTTGTTGATGTAAAAGAATGATTGACCATAAACTAATCAAAAATAATTTTGGAGTCATTGGCCCCAATACGAAATGTATTTTGCAATAAAGAAGAACTCTAATTATAAATTATAAACTAAGCAGTTTTTTTTATTGTATGTACGTTTCAATATGATTTCGATAAAAGTGTATATTTTCCAAACTAAGGTTGTAAAAGGTTCAGTAAATTATATTGGTCTATTGATCACTACCATAAGCAAACAGTTGTGAATAAATGTTTAAGTTCTTAATATTTTTTGATTTTAGACATTTACGTAGAAAATTAAATAAGTACAATTTTATATCAAGTGTAATCAATGAAAAATTATATCCATGATTCATCAGTGGTATAATACGATAAATAATTTACATCCGTGAAAAACCAATGGTCATATTACTATTGCAGGAACTTACCTAGTATATATCTGGTATAATAGGTATATAAAGAAAAGTTGGTAAAATAAATTAAGAATGATATATGGTAATAACACATTTCATCAAGGAATAAACAAGTAATGAGTTCTATTACTTTGGTAACAAATAAAGGCTGTCGTACTTAAAAAAAATCTTAGGTGAGAAATATGAAGATATTGAATTAACATCACGTTAACTATCAGTCTAAAAAAACCAATCGAGTTTTAATTCATATTTTTACACAAACACACACACATATGTTAATTTATTTTATTTCATTTATGTATTTATTTGCAGCGTTAATTAAAAAATAACGATGAATACTTCAGCAAGTTTAATTTCAGATATCACAAACACGCCACAATTTATAACAACCGCGATGCGACGGTTGAACAACTTAAGTGAGTAAATGGAAAGTTTCTATGTAACTGGCTATTGAAGATGACGATAGAGTCACAATATGATGACTACCCAAGCGCGGATAGTTATCAAGTACGAAAAGTGAGAGTTAATAATAGGAAAATAAATTTCATTAAATATTCTCTTCATCTGTGCTGCAGCATATGATAACCCAGCATACCAAGAGAAAATTGGTAGCAAAATCTAAAGATATAAGCATACCATCTTGTGTACAAATGTTTTTTTGGATAAGTTCAAACATCAGGCTGTATTTAGTTTGAAGTGTGCTCGAAGTAATAGAGCTGACTTCTAACTTGCTCCGTTCTAGGCATAGATAACAAATATTGAATATATTTGGCGTTAATTTTGTAGAAATACATTATTCACAATTAAATGAAACTACATGATGTAGTATTATTTCTACTTTCTTTAAGTTTACCACGACCTAGGTTTCATTGTATTACAACATCTTCAGGTGGGCCATTAGCAAATAGTCAATCTTTGCTAATAACCCACCTGAAAATGTTGTAATACAACGAAACTTAGGTCGTGGTAAAGATCTTAAAGAAAGTAGAAATAATACTACATCACGTAGTTTCATTTAATTGTGCATAGATAACAAGTTAATGTACGTTCTTAGTACATTGAAAGTCCCTAGCATTACGCAAAACAAATCCAAGCTTTCTAAACAATTTTTTGTACTACATACGCCATATAAACACGAAAAGTCGGACCCAAATAAAATTGAACTCCTAGATCTCCTATTTTAAAATGACGCCATAAGTGTATCCTGCCAATGGTGTATTCATACTCGAGAGAAGTACATGCTTAAATATAAATAATTACAGAATATTTGTTTGAACAGAACCGCAAACCACTCGCATCACTTCAAGCGAGAACAGCACCGATATCATATTATAGCAACTTGGAATCTGTTATACTTCTAAGAGGGGGGAAAATCTTCACGTCATATGTCAATAGTAGGCAAAGTATAGTTTAATTACGTTCCCGATATTATTTACTGGAATAGTGAACAATAATTGTCTTAGATTCCAACACCGGCAACACACGTATTGCTTTCTATCCACGACAAACGAAAAAAAGAAACTAAGAGTTGAAGGGAGAAACCAGCTATGCTAAGACAGTTTTATTGAATGTCATTATGTAGTAGAAATATATTACAACGACCTGATATAGTCGACGAAACACGAAACATACACGAGATTCGTAACTTTGGACGTTCAATACGAACTCCTTGGTGTTCGTCACAAATCTAAATTCTATAATTCAAACATACATTACGTTGTAACGTGAAAACGATCTGGCAGTGGAAATACGCAGCAACGACTTGACAGAGTTCAATCGATAGGAGACATAGTCTACGAAACATGAAACACACGAGAGTCGTAACTGTCGAAAGACCATTAAAAAGCCGTATTGATAGTCCCAAATTTAGCTTCTATAACTTAAATAAATGTTACGATATAACGCGAAATCGAATAATTTAGTGGGTGCAGAGAGGATTGCAATCGGTAGAAAATTAGTTACATCAAAATCGTTGCCATTCTACAAGTACGAGCGTTGCTTGAGTAGTTTTCCATCATGAGGCACAGACATTAGTTGAAAACGTTACATTAGATACAGATTTTAAAAGCTCAATGAAAACATCAGTGTATGCTTTAAGTATAAAATCAGATAAATTATTGATCAGTTCATTTTATGTGTATATATTATTAGTTCATTTTATATTGTATATATTAATAATCTGTATGACATTAACGTTGGCTCAATCACGGTAGCAAAACACCATCAATGAAAGTCAAGTCGAGGTGTATTGTCAACGTTTGGACTGTACACTTACTGGACATGCTTAGAGAAAACTTTAGCCACCACTGGACTGCGAATGTTAGCGCCTTCGCATGAAACAACATTGTGGACGTGGCGACTGGCTCTTTGGTTGTTAGGGATATGACTAGAACGATACAAAATTTCTTTCAAGTTTACTTCTTCATTGTAGATATAATCAGTTCGAGTTTCTTTATTTGACATTTGACTATAATTCACAGCAAAGCTCCCCATTGTCACTAGCAGACCGCTATTTGTTCCAACGGCTTGGAAAATATATTTTTTCAATATCGAAGAAAATAAATAATCCTTTAAATAATAATAATATGATTTTCTCAATATAATACATTGACAATGTGTTAAAAAAAATGTCTTAACTTGTTTTTTTTGTAAGATATCAGAAGTTCCATTGAAATTTGTATGCTGCTCTATTAATCAAGAAGTCGTTCCAATACATTTACAAACACACACACACACACAGACACGCACACACACACACACAAGCACACACACACACACACGTGCGCGCGCGCACACGCGCACACACAGATATAACTTTCAACTTCACTTCGATAATGAAAGCGCTAGCGATGAATTAGTATAAGTTGATTCTATTTCTTGACTGAGGCGTCGTTAGATATAAATAATATATAGGCGTGTCTAATACCCATTTGTGCTTTATGAATTCAAAATTCTCCGTACAAAATAGTCGAACGGATATTCCCTTACCCTCTATCGGGTCGGGTTATTTGTATCTTAAGGCTAATCTTCTAAAGCTTCTAATCTTCAATAGTATTGTTTGGGAACAAACGTCTTTCACATGGTACTATAAGCTTTTTAGGTATGAAGTACTTTTATGAATTTGATGTACAATATTATATATATAAATGTTGAATAATATAAATAGCTTTAACATTATTATTGTGCGTTTGTTGGGGTATTAATTCATTAGGGATCAGTTGAATTAACACTTTTGTACGACGCTAAGATATATTAAACGGAATAATCTTACGAAGTACATGTGAATTAATTAATAGCTACAGAAAGTGTTAGCTAATTTCGTAAATGATGAATATACACGGCTATACAATTGTCCTAACTATCTTCTTCAATAGCATACAAACTATTGATATATAATTCCCGTAATTACTTCTTCTAGCCATAAAACTTTTGGGTTTGTAGACAAATCGTGGGTTATATTAATGACTTGCGACTAATGACTTGCGACTAAGCCGTGTGTCGTTATACTATTCTTTGTTTTTAAACAATATTGTCTCTATTATCTGCCTCGAACCAGAATTGTCTTTCTCCATTAATTTATAATTTTTGTACTACTGCAATTAAGCATATAATTTAATTATACATTGCCAAATTATAATTTATATTATTTAGTTGTGTGGTTTTTAAAACAACATGTTTTTTTTAAATTAAATGTTTCAACAACAAAGCAAACTTTGACACCGCGTACTGCTATAAAATCGAGGTTTCTGCGGGATTTCTTATTAATTCGTAAAGGCTAAGTACAGGATGTCCAGTAGCAGATTTCAAAGTTTGAACAAACATAGTTTCTGAACGCAACACATAAGAGGGGCGCAGGGGTCGTCGTTAGAAGCACAAGCGGTGCGGATATTTTAGTAGCCATGGAACAGTGAAGCGGAGAGCACCGCGCTTTTGCGGTTGAGGCGTACATTTCGAGTGGATTTTCGCCGTCTGTAGCACGCCGTCGATTTAATAATCGTTACAGTATTCGTCGATTACGTGATGGACCATCGATCAACCTCATTCAGTCATGGGTAGCAAGGTTCAGAGCTACAGGATCAACATTAAGTAGGCCCAGGCCAGGACCTACACCACTGGTAGCCACGGATGAAAATGTAGAGCGTGTTATGGTTTCTGTCGTTAAAAATCCCCGTTTATTACTGCGTACACGTTCATCGATATTGGGAATTTCAAAATCAACTTTACAAGTAGTAATGCAAAAAAGCTCAAGTTCCATCCATATAAAATTCAAATTGTTCAAGATTTATACGATTCTGACTTTGAATTAAGAAAAACTTACGCGGAGGTGATGTTGTTGAGATTTCGTACTGCTACCCGGATGGGCAACATATTCTTTAGTGACGAAGCTCACTTTCACGTTAGAGGATATGTGAATAAGCAGAACTTTCATTACTGGGATGTCCACAACCCAAGACAAATGCATCAAGAGCCTTTACATAAGCCTAAAGTAACAGTCTAGTGTGCCATGTCTGCATCTGCAATCATAGGGCCTTATTTCTTTGAAAATCAATGTGACCAAACTGTAACTGTGAATTCGGAAAGATATGCCCAGATGTTAAATGACTTTTTCAGAGTAGAACTACAGAATAGTCCATCCTTCAACCAAAACACATGGTTCCAGCAGGACGGGGCCACAGCTCACACTGCTAATGTGCCCATGAATGCAGTGCGGCAGTTATTTCCAGAAAAAAACATATCCCGAAACGGTACCGTACTGTGGCCACCTAGGTCACCCGATTTAAGCACATGTAACTTTTTCTTATGGGGATACTAAAAATCCGAACACTGTGACACAACTTAAAGAAAATATTCGCAGTAACAGATCAAATATTATCCGTGGTATAATATTTGACATGTAACTTAATTTCGAACCTGCCGTTGATAAATTAAATATTGAAGAAAATATATGCTAATTAAATTATATATGCGAATATATATATATATATATATATATATATATATATATATATATATATATATATATAATTTTTTCTTTTTTATGAATAATATTTTCTATAAATGCCGGAGGTACAGAGGTTAATAAACAAACGACAACACACGATAACAATATGTGCGACTCATGCAACTAAGTTAATCAATCATCTAATTATTATCTTTGATATCAGGTACGTCAAGACGAAGCAATAAATAATTTATCAAGTGTGTGCTATATGTAATAACTGATGGTTCCTGGAAGATTCATTATTTTAGTAAAATCATATAATTATTTTAAATCTTTATATGATGTTAAATAGAAACAAAACTTAACTACGGCGTTGCGAATTATACATGCGGAAATAGGTTGTTTCAGTATTAGCATCTTTTGTTGCAAAAGTAATTATTTTATTAATATCGCTATTACTTAAGAACTAAGTTTGTTTCAATATTCTCTCCCACTCCATGAATACTAACATGGTATTTGAAACGACTTTTCTACTTTTTGTACACTCACAACTGTGGTTTCCAAAATGTTTCTCTACTTTATTTATAGAAATAAATATTATCATAGACATTATCTTCTAATCAAAAATTTGTGCGAGCAGCTACCACAAATTTTGTGCCAATTTTATATTAATATCGCTATTATTTAAGAACTAAGTTTGTGTCGATATTCTCTTCCATTACATGGATACTAACGTCGTATTTGAAACAACTTTTTTACGTTTTGTACACTTGCAAGGGTGGTTTCCAAAATTGTTCTATAGTGTAATAACAGGCACATATACTGGCATAGACATTATCTCCTAATTTTATATAAACAATCAACAATTTGTGCGAACAACGACAAGAAATTTTATGCCAATTTTACGTTAAAATATTTAATAGAAATATCTGCAGTTTATGGGTCGATAAGTTCTTCAGTTAGCATACTAAAAATTAACATAACAGTAACGTAAAACCTAAAAAATGGCATTTATGTGAGGAAAGATATTTTTATTACCAATTGTCATATGGGTATGGTGTTTTTCTTTATTTTTCTATATCATCCATACTTATTATTTAAATAGTTTTAACCATAAGATGGTTGTAACACAGAGAAATAGCTTTATAAAGGCCTATTAATCATGTTGAAAATTCATATATTTTGCACGTGTATGGAAACGGAAACGGAAATTTAATGTCAATATGCACAATTTACATTTTGAGGTAGTGTTTATTTTGTAACAAAATATTTTTATTTCATATATCTTACTTCAAGCGAGGTTAAAGTAGAACAAGCTCTTTAGTCAGCATTCTTTAAAATTTAATTCAGCTATACTCACGTTTATTTCTTCATATATTAGTATGAAAATTGAGAATAACATAAGATCTACTGGATGTTTTTTATCGGTGCTCTGTGACACAGTATATTAAATTAATTAGCTTGTATACGTTTTATGTAAAGTCAGTGTGTACGACTCCTTTCATGTAAATCGAATGTTATATTCATCATGTCAGGTTGATGGTTTTCTTTTAGTTCATCTCCATCATTCTTAGTTCACAGTGAAAGTAGTTGGACGTAGGTGGAAATAGGACAAAAACTTATGGCATTGAAAACAAATAACTTTTGGAGTTAAGTATTAAAAAATATTCCTCCCACCTGATTACCAAATGTATTGAGCCAAAAATCACGAAAAAAATAGACTTTATCAAAACTGACAAGAAGATTGTAGAAAATCTATAGCGATAATCTTCGATTTTATAATTTTTCAAATATGGGTCATGATTTTACGCCTGTGAAAGATTTAATAGGCAATTTAATTGAAACACTACGTACCCTTAAATGTTTATAAGTGCCTAAGTGTGCAAATACCATTAATGCTTGACAGGTATATTAGACAATGATAAACTTTCGATAATTTATTGAAATGTTTATTTAGCGATATTGCTATGAAAGGAAATTATTCAAAATACCTATTATTTCGACATTTCTACCACATTCTATATATTGCATATTAACACTTGGCTCCTCTCCTTATTGTCATGTTATTTATCTATGACGTTTTGCATGATATTCCCATTTTTGATTTCTTCAGATGTTGTGAAATAGTAATTTAGGTCAACAATTTCCACGCATCAGTTGCAACCCGTGATTGATAACTTGAATTTCGTTTCAAGCAGGTAATATTTATTGCTTATCATAACCAAAATATTCTTCAGAGTCTTATTAATTGATATCCTACGATCATCATAATAATGGGATATGTGATCGTCATACTAACCGGATTTATCTATTTAAATATAAGTCAACCTAAATGCTTTGCCATATGAACCCTAGTTATTCTAAGTTTTATGCACGTGCATCCACTTGCATAAAACTTTATAAGAAAGGGAAAATATTTAATTACTATGAATTGTTATATTATTAATATTTTAATGAAAGCGTAACATTAATAAAAATTTAATTAAATTTAAATTAAATTAAATTATTTAAATTTAAAGATAATGTGTTTTATATATAGAAAATATTAAACTTCAAAATATATATTAGGTAAAATTCTAAAAAGACAAAACATGAATATTTTGATGTTTCTTTTGCACACTTACCAATTTTTGTTTAAATCTTTCACTTTTACTCTACACCTTACCGCCAGGAAAAGTTATGGTTATTAATTAAATAAAGAGATAGAAAGAGAGAAGCTATGTTGCCACTCTCTTCTCGTATGCGAGAGCCCATCCGCAGCCAAGGTCATTTACTAATTTAATCGATTGCGAAATCTCTTTGTATTCAGTGGCGTTGTGTCGATATACTTTTAACGTATTGTGTTATTATCGATAAAAATTGTGACAGTGAAATAAAGACGCGTGCGCGTATTATCGCCTCTTCTGACAAACTTAAAAGTAAACCAAGACATTTTTGTCTTCGTTTAATGCAGTCCACAATTAAACGAAATCTTGTGCAAAAATGTATTGAAAACTGGTGGGGGGGCATGTTCAAAATATTTGTTATTTAATTTGTTCTTTAGTTTTCATTAACTTGTAATATTACAACTTATTTTTACTTCAATCAATTGGAAAATCAGTGAAATCATAATTTGATATATAATCCGTGCACGCCCGTGGAAATGACGTACATATACGTAAGTGGCGAGCACTCATAAACAAATTACCATTGTAAATAAATGAATACTATTATATTACAAAATATATACATATATATATATATATATATATATATATATATATATATATATATATATATATATCCGCATGCTCTCCTACAATAAAGAACGAAAGAGCACCTCATTCCATTTTTCCCAAAATCGTAGCATTTCTTATTTCAGCTGAAAAACTCCAGTGTTATAACCCAGATCCTAAAAGGTCAGCATGATTTTTCGATGTAATTAAATAACAGAATAAATTTCAGTCTGAAAATTTAGCAAAAGATTTTTTCTATTCGATTTCTTCTCTTTTTACCTCTTAAATATATTACCCAGTATATATTTAAAAAGTAAAACGTCAGGTGAACTTCTCGGACACTGTTAGATTTAGAACCATCACAATAGTTTCCCATTAAACTTCTAGTCACACTCTTGCATAGGCAAAATATTTATAACTCCCTTGCATATCATTCTAAAAAATATTTTATGATTCTTGTAAGTCACTCTTTCAATTGATATCTTACTTAATACATGAAAAAAATCGGTTATTTTATTTACCCCTCCTAGTTTATCAAAACTATAAATTCCTAATTCAAACGATTTATAAGAAACATCGCTGCGACTGACAGACAGAAGGACACCTGAATGATTTTAGAACGCTTCCATTTTACTTCCTTTTTAAATATACCAAATAGGAACCCTACAATTTGTTAAAAGATGTCGGCGATAATTGCAATTTTTTAAACAAGTATATACACACATTTACAACACACGTGCACGTACCTCTATGTACACATATAGGTATACGCACATATGTATATTCGGACACACATGCATGCGCATACGCACATAAGCACTTACTTACACAGGCACAAACACAATCGTAATTCTAATAGTCAACCTAATAATCAAATAAGTTTCTGAATGACTAATGAACATCATCATTCTGAGCGAAAGTTTACCCAAAAACACCCTGCAAGAAGCATAGTCGTGCATGCAGCTGTATTAGATGGATTATAAACACAGTCCGCCCACAAGCCGTAACCTCAGAATGACTAACTGCCTTTTTTAATAATAACCCATTCCACTTAGCATTTTACGATCTCTTCCCAGTAGTAACTTACTAACGTTATTTCGAAATTTCGTTGGTAATTTATTGTCGAGTATGTCTTCATTTTTGACAATACTTGAATAACTAACAATTAAATTGTTAACAGTTGAGCGATATATATTTATAGAGATCGTCTTTGATGATGAGAATATTCTTTAATTAAATATGATTTACGAATAACTACAAATACAATGGTTTTATTTAACAAGATTTTTAGTGTTAACAATTTAACTCGATTATAAATTAAGCATTCAATTTAATGCAGAAAGTTAAAAGGATAATAAGATTCTGGCAATTGCGAGCATATCTTTCAAAATTTTATTCACTATAGTTGCAGAGACCCTTGTTACAGACACAACATTGGTGAAGTGCTTATGCGTGATGCTCGACTTAATTGTCCATCTACCCTCATGTACCATTATTTATGTCTGCAGTTACGCAACTCATCTAAACAAATACTCTTTGCCAACTGAAAGATAAGTAAATGCATATAAGTCTCCGATACGGCGACGTGGGTAGACGAAGTGCTTTTAAATATTCATTCCACTTGTAAGCAAGATGCGCTTTTAGACAGGTGTTGCAATGTCAGATATAGAAACTGCGATTACATTTTTAGAAAAATACGAGACATTAGTGATAATATTTTTCATATCTGTTAGAAAGTCGGAAAAAGATACAATTATGAGCTATTCATATTTTTTGTGTCCCAATTGATCAGAGGTATAATATAAATCTGAAAATTTGAAATGTTTGCCATCTTTTTACACAATAAGCTCATTCAAATTACCTATTTTAAAATATTTAATTTTTAAATCTTTGACTGTTTGATTTAGTTAAAAAAAATTTCCCAATATTATACCAAATTAAAAATGATGATAACATTTTACTTAAAAAAACTTGTTGAATAGGATTTACAAATCACACTACGAAGGATCTGTTTACACTTAGGCACATATGAACAATTAACTGTATATATCATTTCTATTCAACTATTCACAAATATTAATATTATTTCATATATTTTTATACTCATTTCATACGAATATATTGTACGAAATAAATACACAACTAATAAATATATATTTCAAAATAAATGTTTATTTTTAGAAATTATTTAATTTATGAGTTTTAAGTTTCCATGAACTTCTTATAGTTACAACTCCATGTCATAAGTTGGTCGGCTATCAATCTTAAACTAGTAGAGTTTAATTAGTTGTGATAATTTCCCTTTTAATTTCGTTATATACAATACTATTGTGAATATTTTCAATTATTTAGAAATATTGGTTTAGCTTATAGGGGTGGGACGCATAATTTTAACGAAAATAACTAGATTAAATTTCAATATTTCGTAAACAGGTCTATTTAACTATAACTCTTTTGTATAATTACAAATAAAAAGAAATTCACTTTCACTTTACCTGTAGAGGATTTATACTAAAAATTTTTTTAAGACTTTATTTCATAACTTTGTAGGTGTTATAAACACGCATAACGATTTTTTGCACAATTTTTAATGCTATGGTACTAATAGTCTGTAAATAAAATGGCTGCAAAATATAGAGGGTCAGGCGGAAAGAAATGACGAAAATCTAATCTTGATAGAACCATAAAAATAATTATACAACTAGAGGGAAAAATATTATGAAACAACATTTTTATCAAAATATTTTAAAAACAGACCTATCATTATGTTCCCAAATGACAAACACAAAAACGTTAAACATCTTTAAACATAAAACAGTTATTAAAATATTATAATCATGTAATAGAAATTACACGGGGCACTAGATATTAATCTTTTTTATTTAGATATGCATATTATTTCACATGCTAGAGCATGCTAGAGAAAACTAAGCAACAGCTAGGGAAAACTAATTGAAAATATGTGCAACACCTTTAAACTAAAATCAGAAACCAACCTTTTTCTCCATTACTTTTCATTGTCTTGTATTTTACCTTCAAAGAAGATTACTCTCAACACTTATATCATAGACGATATTTAGAAATATATACCGGTCAATCGTAAACAATTTAAAACTAATAGCATAAATGAAGACATTCTCGACAATAAATTACCAACAAAAGTTTGGAGAAACTGAAGTAAGTTATAGCGACGTGACTCTTTTGTAACCAACTACTGGGAAGAGGTCGTAAAATGAATGGTCATTTGTAAAAAAGGTAGTCATTCTGAGGCGACGGCTTGAGGGTAAACTGTGTTTATAGTCTATTTATTACAGCTACATATACGATTATGCCTTCTACAGGGTTTTAGGTAAATTTTCACTCATAGTGATGATGTTTATTCGTCTTTCAGAAGCATATTTTACTGTTAGGAATAATTAATAGAATTTTGTAAGTGCGTATGCCTGCATGAGTATTTATATGAGTGTGTGCATGCACGTGTGTCTGTGCGTTCACAAGTGCGTATATCTACATATATACGTGTGGTATATAATTCGCATTGATTGTATATGTGTAGATGGAGGCACGTGCACGTGTTCGTGCGTGTTTGGATGTATGAATTTGTGTATATACTTGTTTAAAAAATTGCGCTTCTTCCAATTACCTTGAAATCAGATGACAATATGTGGGATTCTATATCTCAAAAGGAAAGAAAGTGGAACTCTTATAAAACCAGTTAGGTGTCCTTCTATCTATCTCTCTGCTGCAAACCTTTTTCTCAGAAACTGTTTGAAGTACTTATAATTTGAACTTGTAATTTGATAAAGGGACACGATAAAAGTTCATATGACAATTTAAGAGGGGTAAATAAAATATACAATTTTTGTTTAATTTTATTGATTCAGTAGAATATTAGTTGAAAGAGTAAACAAATGAAATTTTAAAACTATTTCGTAGAATGTTATGTAATGAAGAATTATAATTTTTTTCACAATCAGATTTGCCTCAATGTACTCTATCTTCGTTTTAATTCACATAGACTTTGCTTGCTGAATACGGAATATAATGGAATTTTATAATTTTGAATCAGTCGAGTCTTGACTTTAAACGCGTATAACGTTTAAAACAATTTACACAATGCCGTTGTTTGGTATTTTTCCACTGTCAATCGTGAGTAAATCTGTAATAGCGATTGTATATTTGTCGCAGCCAAGAAATTACGAAGCAATGAAAATATCCGGTTCAAATGTTACCACGACACACTTTTATATCGAATATGTGTCATATTAGCATATTCCAACTTTCATTTTTCGTTATTTATAATTATCCATTATCCTGTTTGTAGTTATTTCCATTAACGCTCACTAGATCTCAACAAAACAAAAGGGGAGATACGTACCGAAGGTGATGTCACGTTTAAGAGTTTTCTGAATAAATATTTTGTTCAATATTCTCGCTGTCAGTCAACATGAGACATGTGTATTCATCTAGTCTCCTTATAACTATATTATGATCATATGTATATTCCAAAAATAGTAAAATAATTGTTATAGCTCAGCATGTACATTTATTATTCTTATTTTCCTTTAGTATAAGGTATATTTTTATGATACCCAGTGAGTTTTCAAAAATCACGGACAGTTGTAAGTTTTCGTTCATTAAATTTTTCTAGTATAAATTCTATAAAATCGATTGATTTCAGTAGTCAATAACCATTTTATGATTCTAGTAAACAGATATTTATAATAGATGAGGTCAACTTAAATGTAATTAAAACAACTCCATAGATCCTGAGGTAAGAATTTCACCACTTAAATAAGTTTTCGTTTCTGTCTTGTGCAGCTTTTAAAAAAAACATTGTTAATAAACTCAAATGGACTCAAGGTCGTGACATCCTTTTATTTAACACTAATTAAAATAAGAAGATAAACAAATTAACTTAACGAATTGAGGTTAAATTCTGAAAAAATAGAAAGAAACAGCGGATGCAAAACAAAACCGTTGTGTGAATTCTCCAGTTTAATATACTTTTAGTTTGTCAGATTTTTCTCATATTTCCGACAAATTTGTAACAAAACTCCAAAGAAAGTATATAAATGAGACAAAGAAGTGGATATATTAGACGTTTTTCAGGTATTTTATTGAAATGAGAATCGAAATTTGGTAAATAACACCTGTTTTTAATTGTGTTACACGTATGAAACTCTTGGCTACATGGTAAGTATTTCTAGATGTCGTTTGCAAGTCTAATAGTCAGGTGTGAGTGAAAACCATAATTTTTAGTAAGATTTGTTTCTAAGAAGAAAAAAGGTAAGATTGATACTTCGTATTTACTTTCAGCAGTGCGACAAGTACTTTACACTCAGAGCTGACATATTTTGATGTAGATGAAGAGACATTGTATCAAAAAAGCGTTCGCTTTATTTTCGCCTTAAAATTTGGATATATTACAAAAACCTTTTTTAGTACGAAAAAATTTCTTTCTATACTCTGAAACGTTAGAAGAATATCACTACACTATGTTCGAACGTTGTATATTATACAAAACCGCCTACATATTTACGCCGATTGTTATTTATAATTCGGCGTATGGGCAAATTTGTTGCCCATAAAGTGCTTCCGCCTTAGAGAGTAACAAGCATATTCTGCAGGTGAAAATATCGATTTTGCATTCCGTGAGGCTCTGGAGGCTATAAAGTATCCGGCAGTGGTTTCCTGTATCCGTACTTTATGATCTTTCTAGTTGATTGTACCAATTTCATGCAATATGGAACGAACTTCTAAGACAAATGCAAATTTTTTTTTCTGTTAGACTTTTTCTGTAGACTATCATACTGAATAGAAAAATACATTGACACATTATAATGCAACTTTATTGAAAAAGTAAATGCATATCATGGAAATAAGAACTAGATAAAATTAAGATTTTTTGTCCAAGATCTATAAAGTATTAGTCGAACTTGCGCCCAATAAAATGGCAGCCCATTTAAAGACAAGACTCAAAAAATGATCTACCGTAATAATATTTCCTTTAGATAGTATAAAAAACATACAGTGTGCATCATATGATGATATGGAAAGAATATATGAATCTTAATTCTGGGGCATATTTAAATTTAAGGAATTGAAATTTGGTTAAATTCTGTGTCATTTATAAATCTTAAGAATAATTTTGGCATAATGTGAGGTAAACGTACAACGTAAGCAATATCAGAATATATTGCGGACATTTTTCAGCTATCGTGAACTGACCAAATTCTATACTTATTTGTTATGAAATATGCGGTACTACTTTATATATTATAATTTTTAATATATAAGTTTACTACACATTTATATTTATTGTTCACGTTTTACCTGGCATATTGCATGTGCAACCGTTTTATTAGTTATTTATCAAAAATAAATTTATATATATATTTAAAGCCTAGTTTTGTTATTCATGTATACTTCAAAGTGTTTATCCATTGGGCGGATTCATTGATAAAGAAAAATCTTTTCGAGTCAAGTAAAACACCACAAGTTGAGAATTTAGTGTTATTGAAGATTGCTATAAACTATCATTGAGACGTTATAATATAAATTAACCCTTACAGCATAACACTTATAATAGAAGTATGTAACAAAGTTAAGGTACTAAATAATTTCGATATCAATATAGATGGAGAAAGGGGATAGGATAGGAGAAGAAAGAGTAGGGTAGTAATATATCAAAATATCTTTTGCAGACAACTTTTGAAAATCCCAATTATTCATTACCAATTATTACCAAATATTCATGCGTTTCGAATGTGAAGATCAAGCTTATTCCAGACTTTGGCAGCATCTACAAAGAAGGAATATTTGTAGATGTAATGTGATGTTTATAAATAAGAGGAATGAACACGGATTCAGAACGTAATTCAAAGCCAAAAATCCACAAAGCTTTGAATATAGAATTGAGATAACGTGAATAACAAGGATTCTTCATTATATTTATGGGAACACATAGAATATGTAAACTGTACCAGTAAAATGTTTCGATCCAATAAACACATAGAGTAATGTTTTCTCTATACGGTCTATACTAATGACAATAATGGAGCATCTTCTTGTTATGCGTTTGTATTCAGAGTATCAACAGTTGTCGTGCCGGACGACCCGTGGTCAATGAAAACTTGATTTGATAAAAGACTCATAAAAGTTAACAGATCTTACGAATAACGGATTTTGTCAAAGAATAGCAAATATGTTTATCTTTGTAATAATATTTCATTTTTAGTATTGACAGCCTCCTAAATTTGGTGTTGTGAAAGTTCTAGATGCCCAGTAGTGTATTCCCAAATTCCTCCGTAAATGTTACCGAGTCCTGAAATCCTTACCCGGAGCACTTCGAATATATTTCGTTACTCCCATATTTCAGCCCCGTCAAACGCTGAAACTACAATTTAGCATATAGGTAAATGATTGAAAGAATACAATATATTCCAAATTTCTAGAATGTGTCTGTATTTATATTTGACTTCAAAATTGCGTAGCTCACTCATTGACACGTTTATCCCTTCATATGTTAGAACAATATATGGTCCACTGGATGTTCTTTATTGGTGCTCTGTGACACATATATAAAAGCAACTAGCTTGTAGGCGGTTAACGTAAATTCAGTCTATATGACTCGCTTTATTTAATCGAATGTATTAGCTTAGCGGTAGAAATGTTAAATTTATCTGACTGTGTCAGTCTGATGATTTTTTTTTAGACCGTTTCCATCACAGTTCACTGTGAACGTAGTTTGACGTAGGTGGAAATAAGAAGGCGTTTACACGTTTCTCATATAAACTGGCGAGAGAATATAAATGATGGAAATATTATTAAAAGGGATTATGAATTTTGGAAGAAACATATGGTAAGAAAAACAAGTAAATTTCCGATGATTTTAAACTTCCGGAATTGTTTGATTTACGGCATTCAATATTAATGGAATTAAGAAATCTACGGTATGTTTTGGATTCTATGGCAAGTGAAAATGAAAGTGAGATTTAAAATGAGATATAAGAGAGTATTAGATTTTTGTTTTAAAAACATTTCTATTGCTCTTAATGCCAAATTGTCTCCAAGAAAATTTGTAGACAGGAAACTTGCAGTATTTTTTCTATAGGGTTATAGGTCCTTTTTCCCATTTTCTAACAGATATGAAAAATATTATCACTAATGTCTCCTATTTTTGTAAAAATGTAATCGCAGTTTCTAAGTCTGACATTCCAACACCTGTCTAAAAGCGCATCCCGCTTACAAGTGGAATGAATATTTAAAACCACTTCGTCTAGCCACGTCGCCGTATCAGAGACTTATATGCATTTACTTGAGTTTCAGTTGGCAAAGCGTATATGTTTAGGTGAGTTTCATAACTGCAGACGTAAATGATGGTACATGGTTTGCATACAAATAGTGAATTTGAACAATGTAAATATATTGCCTACTACGCCTGCAACAGGCGTAAAATCATGATGCGTATTTGAAAAATTATAAGTTCGAAGATAATGGCTAAAGATTTTCTACAATCTTCTAGTCAGTTTTGACAAAGCTTATTTTTTCATTATTTTTGGCTTAACAGTTTTGGAAATCAGGTGGGACGAATACTTTACTTTTTGGAAGACCATTCGTGAATTTTTTGTAATATGTTTTGAAATATACAATTTAAAATGATTAAAATTACAAATGTGTATTCTTCCGTATAAATCACTTTAAATGATATTGCGCATTATATTTAAAATGAAAACGAAAAAAATTATATTTTAAGAACGTTAGTGAAAACAATGGACGGTAATAACAGTAATACTATGCTAAGTTTCAAAATTCTGGCTTGTATAGTTTCTGAGAAAATCAGCTGTGAATACGGGGAAAAGTAGGTATATTGCCTATCATATTTTCATAGGCGGAAAAATATTGTGTCCATATATTTTAAAAAATTATGATGCTTAAAATCATTGCTTCAGTTTTCCTGCAACTTTTGCGTGAATTTCTAAAAACTTATGTTTCTGTCATAATTTTTCGTGAAGTAGTTTCGGAAATAAGGGCGGGGAGACGTTTTTGAATATTTTGAATGGAAGGAAGTGTTTATCGAGGAAACAAAATTTACGTCCGTTATAGGTAATAATTTCAAACGGACACATTGAATATGAAATAAAATATTTTTCGAGTATTTAATTTGCCGTCCCAAAAATTCCAAAATGTATATTTTTAGAATTTAGCTAATGAGATATATACATTACATTTTTCTTTTGTACTGTACCAAATTTAAACTTTTTACATCAAGTGGTTTCTGAAAAACGATTGTAACGGAGAGAGGCATAAACACGTGACTGATATTATTAAGCTTCCACTTTCCTTAAATAAAAACAACAAAAATTGACAATAATGACTAATTTTATATTGAAAAATGAAAATATTTCTGTTGTAAATATACAAATAAGATTTATAATAAATATGTAGCTACTTTCTAATATTTTTATAAGTAAGTAGATACTCAATTGTAATTACGTTGTACTAAAAGGTTACTATGTCTGTAATCATATTTCCTCTGCTTCATTTATTATTAAAATAATAAATATTTTTTAGCTTTATTACTAGTCAGTGATAACACTAGCCTATTAGTAACGTCATTGAGGTCACAAACGGGAATGATCCTAAAGTACGTATGCAGGAGACCACTGCTGGATACTTGACGACCTCCAGACCCTAACGGAAATGCAAAATTGATATTTACGCCTGCAGCACACGCTTGTTACTCTCCAAGGCGGAAGCGCCTTATGGGCAATAAATTTGCCCCTATATCGAATTGTATATTATCGTCGATATGAAGACGCAGGCGGCTTTGTGTAATATACAACGTTCTGAAAGTAGTTTACTGATATACATTTGACGTTGCAGAGGTCAGGGAAGTAATTTTTTTTGCATTAACAAATATTTTTGTAAATTATAACAAACACAGTACTGCACATATTTTTACTATTTTAATGATAATGCAGCAGAAGAAATATGATTACAGACATAGTAATCTTTTAGTACAACGTAATTACAATGGCGGCTAGAGCTGATAAGATTTTTGTCTTAAGACTAATTGATCTATTACATAATACAATTTTACTGCCTTTATATCACTATTTTCTATGTTTAATTTTATGAAAGGAACTTGGCTTCTTTGCACTAATATTTCTAATAAGCTGCATTTACTTTTGGGAATTCATTCCATAACTAAACTTTGGAAATATGCTCTATTTTTATATTTTCTTATTAAGTATAACACGATGCACAATTTATATAAATTTAGATATTTACAGGCAAAAAACACACAAATTTCAAGAGTTAATTATATAATAATTAAGTTTATGTCTAAAATACAAAGTTGGTGGGACAAAAGGACAGTTGAAGTACGCTAAAAATATAAATATTTCAACGCTTACTGTAATTTCAATTACATATGTATAGAAAAATATAAAATTAGAAAGTCCACTTAAAGGTTTAATAACAATTATTGGTACTTCAACACGGAAGAAATCCTTTAAAATCATGTGTATAGAAAAATATAAAATTAGAAAGTCCACTTAAAGGTTTAATAACAATTGTATAGAAAAATATGAACTTAGAAAGTCCACTTACAGGTTTAATAACAATTATTAATAACAATAATAATACATGTGTATAGAAAAATATAAAATTTAATAACAATACATGTGTATATAAAAATATAAAATTAAAAATTCCACTTAAAGGTTTAATAACAATTAGTGGTACTTCAACACGGAAGGAACCCTTTAAAATCACCAATACCCCAACTTTATTTGAAGGCTTAAGAATTATTTACACTTGTATTAAGGCTTTAATCAGAGTGCATTCATCAGTAATTTTTAGGTTTGACTTTACATTATAATATCAAGAAACTATATAGAATGTTTAGACATAAATATGACTTACAGAAGCCGCAAATAATATATCAATATTCTAAGAAAAGTGGAGGATTAATGGAGTTCTGTAAAAAGTATATGATATGTGTACCTAAATTTGTCTAAATTTGTTAAAATATTCTACATTTTCACTAAAGCAAAATCAAGGAATAATAGTTGAACTTCAAAACTTTCAAACCTTCCGAATAATGAGTATATAATTTAATACTAAAAACAAGCTACACCGACACACTGATTTGCTGGAGTAGACTATGCTATGTATACGTCTAACATAATTTATTTATAATTCCACGTAACTTAAAATTTGCAGCCCATCGGGTGCCATTTCTTAAGAAAGTGCTTCGCTTATACTCGTGCGGTAGTTATAAATTTCAAATTTATGTCTAAACCTGGAGATAGTCGTGTGTTGCACCATCGTTTCCTGTATTAGTATTACGCTGTGGTATAAAACTGTAGCAGTAATAATAGTTGAACTTCAAAGCTTTCAAACCTTCCGAATAATGAGTATATAATTCAATACTAAAACCAAACTACATCGACACACTGACTTGCTGGAGTAGACTAAGCTATGTCTACGTTTAACACAATTTATTTATAATTCTACGTAACTTAAAATTTGCAGCCCATCGGGTGCCCTTTCTTAAGAAAGTGCTTCGCTTATACTCGTGCCACAGTTGAAAATTTCAAACTTATATCTAAACCAAGCTCTGGAGATAGTTGTATGTTGCATTGTCATTTCCTCTATTAGTATTACGCTGTAGTACAAAACTGTAGCAGTAATACTGGGATAGTGAGCTTACTTCTGTTTAAATCGATATTGTCGGTATAAACATATTCAACTTTTTGATTTTTTCTTTAGATATTATACTATCGTGGAAAAGCTTTTATTTGCTTAATAAAAAGACTTTAAAATTACGTAAGTCAATTGTAATAATAGCGTGATAACGATTTATCTTAATCAATTAGACTTATTTGAAAGCGATGGGATTAAAAAATATATTTTTATTTTATTTCGTCCTAAATAAGGCACGTGTGTATTATATATATAGGTATACATTTTGAATAATGAATGTATATTTTTTTTATGTGTATTTAAGAGAAAAATATTTGTCGATTAACTTTATTAAACACTTAAAATTATCTTTTAATTAAATGTATCAAAGATATAAGGAGGTTTTTTAATGATAAAACAGAATTCAGAGTTCATTCCTTGAAATAATTCACAATCCTCTGTGATCATTTTAAAGGGTTTAGGAATAAAAGGTATGAGTACATTTCATTTCATTGCCCTTCGCAATGGATTCTATATTCTTAGCTTCTTATTAAGTTTTATAAAATACGTCATTTGATAGTCTCCATTGATATCTTTACTTTTTATAATTTTACTTTAAACCAGACTATGAGTCTCCGATAAACTCATATGATGAAAGATTTAAATTTAGCCTAGTTAACGTAATGATGTGTGTCTAGATTTATATATTTTTGCATCGTTTGAGGCTTCGATTTGATATGAACACTTCACTCACTATTATAGAAATAAACAAAAGGAAATATGAAGCTTTGCAAGGATTGTTCGATGGTGGATTTTTGGTGCATTGTATCGTAATACGTAAACGTTTCTCTTACATGTTTATAGAAAACATGACGAAATATGTGTTCTTCACGAATGTTCGTTACTTCCTACAGTGTGTAACTACAAGCTAATTTAGTATGTAACCATAAAAGAAATATATAAACCTGAAACTAAAAGAATAAAACTAAACTTTCAGTGCATTTTACGCTTCAGAGAGAATTTCATTAGAAATATATTAACGTTCAAATATAACCCAAATCTGTCTTCTGCACTGGTATTTCTTATGCCTAAAAACTAAGCTAGTTTATATTTAATATATTTATGGCTACAAGAATGTAATTTAAATATAATCCAAGTCTTCATAAAACATAAGTATATTTTTTTTCAATTTAGCTTTAATTAGAACACTACATCCAAAAAAAGTTTCTTTAATTTTTTGAAAAAATATTGTATTTAAATATGATATACGCAATGGGATATAAAAAACTGCAACCGCATCAATTTTCTTTGCGTACAAATACTTATAATATACAAAGCCCATATAAGTGTAACACACTTGTAGAACAAAAACAAAAAAAAGTACTGAGTAAAAACAAAAATTTTTGGTTTTAAAAAGTGTGTTAATTTTCAAATCATATGTGGATATACGTAGAGAAGTATATATAGTTCACATAAAAGTGACAATGTCAAGCAAGAACCGTACATTGTGACGACGTTCTTTCTTTGCTTTTCTGGCGGAAGGATTCACAAAATTAGCGAGAGAATTTTGGATCCTATTCGCTAAAGTTAGGCATGTATGAAAAACTATGGAATAAGCTTCATATGTATTGTCCATAATATTAACCCTTCTTCGAATTAGGGTAATGAACAACATTTTCAATGTTAATACTATGTCACAAGGTAAAAATAAACAAAGAGTGCTTATCTCAACTAAATAGATTTAATGAATCGACCTTAATGAATCGACTCGTACATTTCAGTTTTGGTTGCATTGATACATTTCAGTTTCGGTTGCTTGATATACATCATTTACGTTATTTTTTTTAAAACTTACTACGACTAAGCTCATTATTAAACCATATGTCAAAATTACTGCTCCACGTTTGATTAGTTCCAGGCACTTACTTTTCACATGGGACTTACATTTATTTGTTTGAGGTGAATCGTGGCAAGACAAGTGCAAATCCAGCAACAAAATATATTTAGAATGCTTATAAACAAACATGTATACATATATATATACACATTCACACACACGCACACACACAGACTATATTAATATTTTAAACTATTTTCTTACCAATTCTATAGTTAAGATATTCAACCAATCGGTACGTTTAAAAGTTTGAATACTATTTGTTCTTTCAAGTTCTCTAACTTAAATATACGTGACATAATATATTATATTCTGAGAAAAAACTAACCATTTTGCAATCAAATTGAATTTCACGGAAGATCATATCTAGCAATCACCATTGTATCATTTTCCATTAGTATATTTAACACATGCTTTGCATGAAATAGTTGCATGTTGAGTGTATTATCCACTCTTAACTCGTTTCCTAATTTAATGCTTACATAACTCAGATCCAATTCAATCTAGTTTCCAAACTGGCCGCATTATCTTAATTACTTTATCAAAGGCCATATAATTGTACAATTAGCGACCAATTACTTTCAACTGGTAATACTTATGTCTCTTATTCTCTTATCTTTGGTAATTTGATTACGGCCCTTGAATATATTTTAACAATCGTTAGAGTAGTTTAAAAGCTGTTTGGTTATAAACAATTTGATGAATCTACGTACAATATATATTTTGAGTGAACTGACTACTTAGCATGCATCAGAGAAACTCTCCACTCCCGTCCAAATATTTGAGGTTGTTCACCAGAATTTTCATTTTAATTATCATATTTTCTAAAGAAAAAAATTTATAAGGACGACTTGTAAATGAATGGCATCATTAATGGACATTCACTAAGAATCTAGTCAAATTATTTGAGAACCTACACGGACCTACAAAACATCTTCTAAAGCATAAACCATAGCAACTTTGGTGGGCAGCGAGTGATACCTTCAACACTTCCATCCAAAATGCAAACAACAAAAAATTCAATTAATTCTTGGGTCAAATTTTCTCCTTTTCTCCAATAGAATGAAACAGAAAATTACCTTTTCCGCATCTCGGTATTTTTATCTACCATCTAAGCTGCTCTCGTAGTATCATATATAAATTATTATATATAGAATCTCCAATAAACCAGTTATTTGTTACCTTATTGAAAACACAACTAATAATAATTAATATGGTTGTATAATTTTTATAGTTACTATCTCTGTAATAACTTAAAATTATGTAAATAACTCGAGTCATTCCCAGATCAGTGATGCATTATAGGCATGTACAGGTCGAAGTTGTTTAGTAAATATGAGAGATATATTTTCGATAGAGTAAATTCTGACATATAACACAAAGGGTGGAATATACAAAATATTATGATAGAATGGTGTTACAATAAGTCACAGGAATTGATATTGAATATATTTGGCGTTAATTTTGTAGAAATTCATTATTCACAATTAAATGATATTACGTGATGTAGTATTATTTCTACTTTCTTTAATTTCTTTCCCACGACCTATGTTTCATTGTATTACAACATCTTCAGGTGGGATATTAGCAAAGATTCTTTGCTAATAGCCCACCTGAATATGTAATAGAACGAAACCTAGGTCGTGGTAAAGAAAGTAGAAATAATACTACATCACGTAGTTTCATTTAATTGTGAAGTCACAGGAACAAATAAATACCCGTCATCATCATTAACGACACAAAGGAGTGTACTAGTACCCGTTACTAAAAACATTCTAATTCTAGGGAATAGAGAAGTTTTTTTCGAAACTTTAAATATATGTAGGCTATTAAAAATACTGAGAAGTTAACACACATTTAATATAAATTAAAAACATCAGTCCGTATACGGTAAAAACAGAATTTTGTGTTAGTACTAATTTACGATATGGCATTCCGTTTTGTCCACTTATTTTTATGATCGATAACTTGAAGATATAGACACATAATTTTTTATTATGATAAATAAAAATAATCAATTAATAAATCTGATCACTTTTGATAAATATATTGTGTTTATTTTTATGACGGGTAGATAAGAAATTGAATACAGATGCATAGTGTGGTTGCTATGAAAATGTGTATCAGGGATGTAATGAAATTGTATACTTTTAATATGAGTGTATATTGACGGTAAAGATTTTTAATTATTATATATACAAATATTATATATATATATATATATATGTATATATATATATATATATATATATATATATATATATATATATGTATATATATATATATATATATATATATATATGTATATATATATATATATATATATATATATATATATATATATGTATGCGTGTGTGTATTAGAAATGAGGCACGTTTATTGTCTGCGGTAAAACTACTTGATATGTCAGATTGAAATATGTACTAAAGAAATACGTGCAAATTATAAAATATTTGATGTCGTAAATACTTGCCTAGTATGACCGCCCGTACGTTCGAACAATGGGTACATTATGATCGGGCTAGCTATTTCACTCACACATATCGTACGTAGGTTTTCTTCGCACTTTTACATCTAAAACGTTTGTGAAAACACCGAATATCTGAATACTCGGAGCAAACCCAATATCTGAATACTCGTAAGTCATAATATTTTTTTATTACATACTCGTATACTCATTATATCGTGTATTGCTTTGCAGTTCGCGGACAAATATTTCCTCTGTATGACAAGTACAAGTATTTTAAAATAAGAATTATAAGTAGGGTGCTATTTTCCTCTAACGATTCTCCGTTTTTCTATCGGGATAGTTGAATGTGGTTACTTTATAGGGAGTCACACAAATATTGTATATAGAGTTTACAAAACAACTGAATATTAAGAAGATTAAATTGTCAAAAATAAAAAAAATTATGTAATGTGTTCCATTGTTTAAATGAAAGGTAGTCATTGTAAATAACGTGAATAACTTTTTAAATACGCGTCTAATTGACTATCTCAAACGAATCATTTAGTTACCAGTTCTAAGACTGGAACCATAAATATATATGGTAGTATGAAGAAAAGATTAAACACTCTATTATTTTAAAAATGTCTCATTTAAAAGTTATGGGAATTTCCGCCAATTTTAGCTGTAAGAAATAAAGGATAGGAACATTGAAATCTTCATTATAAGTAGCAATTAAGACATATTGCACGTCTTCTGCTAAGTTCATATCGATTTTTAACATAGTCCTCTCGCAACGGAATTACGTCGCTCATACTCGTTGAGTATTGTGTCACCGAATATTTTATAATACTCGCTTTGACTGAATCAATAGTAAACTAAGGTGGACTTCCTTGGGAAGCAGCAGTCACAACAATAATTCAACCCCTCTTCAAATCCAAAAAAGCTTTGACTAGAGTTATTTATAAGAGCCATGTTGCTTACCCACAGACTTCTTATTGACGGACTTTCTGGTACTTGACATTCGTATATTATTTATAAAATCCTTGCTAATACACGTCTACAAAATAAAATCGATAGTAAACCGATTCGTCATACCTATAGGACTCGAGCGTCTCCGTGGCGACGTGCTGCTGACAAATAGTTACAAGAACTTCTTATGTACATAGCCATTATGCATTTAAAATTTACACTGTACTTACTTCTGATTTCCTACAAATTAAAAGTTGTACATGTAAACACAGACCGGGTGTGGAAAGGTTATATATGTGTACATATATATATATATATATATATATAAATATATATATA